>OX344764.1:26743170-28213258 GCA_947034895.1 Rhytidiadelphus loreus
AATAGTGGGATTTGTTTTTCACTATTGGAGAGCCATTCAAAACCAAGAGAAAACCAAGACAACTTTCTTTGTTCTAACATAATAATGATTTTTAATATTCAAATGTTTTTTTTTGGATTGCATTAACAAGTTTTCTATTGGTTCAATATATATAGGGGGCCATTGTAATTATTGTTATATTTATTCAAATTCATCATAAAATAAAGTGTTGGAATGGTCTTCATAATGCACTTCTATTGGTATAAAGTGACCTTTTAATTCCAAAAATTGAGATTCCACAAAGTCTAGCTCCCTTTACATTAGAAAAGAAGAGAAAGAAGTGTATGAAATTGCCAAAAGCATCTTTAAGAAATATGAGATTTACCAATATTTGGATGAAATTTATAGATTTCTAGGTAATATTGTGGATGAGTGGAAGATGGCTGCTCAAAATTGAATGATCTATCTAACCTACTTGCATTCTAATGTGTGTTGTTCTTCCACCATGAGAAAAAAAATTCAATGAAGAAGTTCCAATTTCTTTCTAAGGTGAAAGCACCCAAAACTGTCTTATACCATTCATGCACACTAGATTTCTTTGAAGTGTCCCTCAAAAGTATCAATAAACTATACCTTTATTTAACTATAATTACTTGATTGCTAATTTTTTGAGATTTTGGTTTTAGATCTAGCTACATGACAATTTCAATGGCCTAGGGAACTTCTACTTTGAAAATTCATAGAAATTATGTCCTAAGGTATAGGGCTCAGAAATTGCCTTGGAAATCACCCACCTAAGGAGAGAAACAAATGTGATTTGGCAGTAGCATGTCAAAATATTTTGAATTAATTATCACATGAAGAAAAATTGAAAACAATGTAAATTTTTTTTTTTCATAATATTTAAGAGTAAATTTGAATTTACAGTGATTTTCCAAATTGAAAGGGGCGTAGAGTCATGACCTCCTACATGTTATAGACCTACTCATGTGCGCATAGGCTACATGAGTCATGACCTCCTACATGAGTCATAGCTACACTTGTTAGTTTCATTTATGACCTCCCGTAAAGTTTATTGCATTTAATTGGTAGCATTTTTTTTTTTTTTGTAGAGTTCCATTTATGACCTCACCTAAAGTTTATTGCATTTAATTGGTAACATCTTTTTTTTTTTTGGACACAAATGAAACGGAATTTCATTTCATTGCAAGTGAGGAATTAAGCCACCAGCCACAAGTGGCCTGGAGGGGACAACAAGGACAAAGGGCAACACGAACAGACAGATGGAGGACAACAAGCAAGGACCAAACTGAAGATCAAGCATGGAGAGAGGCTGTCTAATTGGTAGCATTTGAATTTTGGTCTATGCTTTTTAATAGCATTCTCTTCAGTCACAAACTACGGACTGTTCATGGTCCTGAAACCGAGCAATCTCAATGAGTTTTCTTGACGTTAGAAAATCTACTCGTTTTGGAAACCCATTGTTTTGCACCATTTCTAGGGGCGATTCAAAATGCACTGTATTTCACAGCCTCCAAAAATTCTAATTTTTGTTTGCTAATACTACAAAAATATTTTTTTCTAGAAAAAGGTGCCTTCAACT
The DNA here is from genome assembly GCA_947034895.1 of Rhytidiadelphus loreus. Lineage (NCBI taxonomy): Eukaryota > Viridiplantae > Streptophyta > Bryopsida > Hypnales > Hylocomiaceae > Rhytidiadelphus > Rhytidiadelphus loreus. The sequence goes on from OX344764.1 coordinate 26,744,753, forward strand.
ATGCCAATATTGACGTTTTTAGGTATTTCCACCGTAACGATAGTTAAAAGCAGCAGAAAGAGGAGTCTTCATCCTAAACTTCATCGCCACATGAGTGATCTGTAAAAATCCGAGAGTATCCAAGCAGCTGCCCTTGCTTGTTCCCCAAGGTCAGGTAAAACGAAGAGACTACACCTAAATTACAAGTGGCACTTGGCAGTTAACGGTTAAATTGAATAAATTGAGCAGACGAAAATGCAGCAGTATTCCACTTCGCCAATTCGTCAAAGGTTAATCTTTCACGGAAAAATTGAATTCGAATCTTTTCAAGATCAGTGACTTGTCGATTTCCACAATGGTAAAACATTAGTCAAAAGTGTCCAAAACAGTGTGTTGCCTTTGCTTAAACAACATGGAGTAACCCCTCAAAATATCTGCTGTAGGTAAGGATACTAATCTTCAACTATGAAACTCCCAATGCAAATCAACACTTCTAGAATGATACAAAACTTGGAAGCAAAATCTGTGATTGGAGTCGCTGGGAATACACTAATCTGCGTGAGCACGATCAAGCGCCAAGGTCTCTATGCCTAACCACAGTGATTATCTACAAACTCCTGTAATCGATCACGCTCACTTCATCTTCAGGAGCATCCAGATCATGATAGCTGTATAACAACAACACGAGCTCAGTTAGTATCCAGTTTTACAAACAGTGGCGACGATGAAATAATACAAAGAACAATGATGTCTCAACACCTTGTACAAGGTATGCATTACTAGTACTAGAAATTGAAATCTCATTAAACCTTGAAGGACCAAGCATTCATATATTTACAAAGGGTCTGCGCATTTAAGTGTCTTTAAGAGGAGGTAGTTTAAAAAACCAACCTGCGCACACCCCGAGGGTCGCGGCGCATGCCATGTGGAGGCATCATCATAGGAGGCACATCCAAAAGACCACCTCCCATCATAGGACCTGGAGCTCCCCTCTTACCGCCTCTAGGTCCCCCGTTACCTTCCTCTTGATAACCACCATCAAAACCACCAGGGCGAAACGGTCCAGGACCTTCCCTCAAAAACCTCATTGCCATTTCAGGGGGAGCTGGTACAAAAGGTCCCAAAGGGCTGCACAGAGCAACAAAAGACCAGGATATACAGTAAGCAACTACGCACAGAAATCATTGGTGCAGCTCTCTCTTGACGCAAGTTCTAAACTCACAACCTGATTCACGTGGGCCAACTCCTCAGCTTAAAAAACCCAGGGTCAAAGAAGGGAATTCTAACCTCATCCCAAATATTCATAGAGCCATTTTCAAAACTTGTCTATTAAATGAAATAGGCAGACAGAGATTTGATGATAGAAATAGCATATTCCGCTTCTTAGTAATGAGTTCAACTCGTTAAGAAGCCAAAACTATTAACCCACAAGATTTAACATAATCAGATACAACCACTATAAGAGTTATTAAATGCTTACCCAGCACCAGGGACAGGCATGAGAACTTGAGGCGGACCAGGCATATCTGGTACAAATAGACCGCCAGGTAATCCTCTCAAAGGAGGCCCATTGAAATGATCAAACATGGGAGGCTCCATCGGTCCACCCTCGAACGGACCTCCTTGAGCCGGTCCACCTCCCTCGAAAGGAGGCCCACCAGCCCCTAGAGCATAGTCACGAGGTGGCGGGGTATGTTCTGGCCCCCCACGATCAAAGCGAGCTTTTTCATCTCGACCACCCCTTTCAAAACGCTGTTCTTCCTCCCTGTTCCCCGATCCTTGTTCGAACCTTTCACCATTTCGAGGACCAAATCTGCCATCCCGTGGAGGGTGGTCTGAAGGCGGCCAATCAGAACCTGCTCGGTTTCCAGGCCCACCACTGGGTCCCGAGAACCCAGGTCGATGACCTCCTCTTCGGCCTCTGTCACCATCTCTCTGCTAGTTCACAATCACAGTCAAGTCAATGAAGTTACCAAACGAATCTGACAAAACGGTGCAGGCACTGCTTCTGTTCAGACAAAGTGTAGCAACTTTTTACACCCAGGCCAACAGTGGGGAAAACCCGGAATGTAGTACACCGACATGACAACTTTTCAAGTCTCAGTCAGGGGTTGATCATCACCCTCACATTCCAGGGGTTCATATATGTAAATAGACATGAGAGTTCTAGGTGTCAGAAGGCAAGCCTACCTGTCCAGGCTGTGAAGACGCCACCTGAGTCGCTCCAGGGGCATCAGGATCACTGCAACACAAGATTGAAAACATGTCAACGAAGTCATGCAGACACGTATAGAGACTTGTGATACAATGTTCTCGATTCAATAATCGATATCGTCGTGAGATGGTACACTCAGTTGATAGCAGCACCCTCCCCGAAACAAAAAAGTTCTAGAGCTCACCTCATATAGTTCTGGAAGTAGAGCTCCTCTCGAGCCTTAGCAACAACATCAGCAACTAGATCAGAATGCTTCAGCTTTAGATGCTTGTGTACAAATTCTGGGCCATGGAATAATTTTGTACACCCCTTGGCACCACAACCGTATTTCCACCCATACTTCTCATCTCTTATCTTACGCACAAACGGATCCAATGCTTCGTTAGCTGTTGTATCCAGCTTCTCTCTGCCAAGCATAGAAATGATAATATCACCGCTTTGTAGCCGTGCCTGCCATGTTGCGTCCAATTTCTTCTCCCAATCCGCAAAGCCCGCCTCTTCTACGTTGCTTTTTGAATCTCCGTTGCTTTTTACCTCTTGAGCCCTAATATGCCGTAGTCGTTTCGGTTGCTCTTTGTACTCTGTCAGCCCATAGTAGTCCATCGAGTGCACTCGCCATAGATAAGTGAGCACAACATCAAGAAGTTCAGTACCTTCAAGTCCTTTCACCTGAGTACCAGACCTGACTATGACAATAGGTCCAACCGAGCCACCACCAACAGTCCTGTCACTCTCCGAGCTCTGATCTGGTGATAAAATATTTCCCTCGATCCCTTTTTCAGCGTCCAGCTTCTTCAAGAGAGCTCGGGCTTGTTCAATATCCAGAAGGACTCTCTTGGGATCTGAACATCCAAGATGCGCTTTTGGAGCTGCATTGATTTCCTGAGCTTTCACATGTTCCTGAGGAGGCTTTCTTCTCTTACTACTTCCGTCTGCATCATCTCCTGAGTCCTCTTTTCCTGATGACCTTACACTTGGACCCCTGAAAAGGAAGCCAACCACAAACAGTTGTCAATAAACATAGGAAGAAGACCATTTCGTAAAAATGCTTTGTGAATAACTCACGGTATCCTAGAACCTGAGATGTCTCCACATGTTTAAGGATCAGAACTTACAGATCCAGAGAACCGGCTTGAAGCTCTGCTAGTAGCTCCCTAGACAGAATCTTGGCATTTTCATTTCTCCTGCAATATACCACAACTCTCATTTCAGCTTACACGGAATGCATATTGAATGTGCACATCAGAAAGGCACCAACTTTTCAAGGCCCAAAATCATCTTAGATGTTTTCAAGGGAGGATAGCCATAACAAGCAAAATCTTACCTTACTAGGAAGATTTCCAATTTTGCTGGGTCATACTTCTCACGCAGCCTGTATAAAAATGATGCCAGTCCGAATTAGCGATTACAAAACAATTTGTAACACCGAAACTGAGTAAAAGCGGCACATATTTCTCTTTAAGAAACTAGATGCAAGTAGCAGCAAGAAAAGCCAGAATCTTGCGTTCACAGTATCTTACCATTCATCGTCCTTGTGCTGCTCAAAGAAGGCCCTCTTTTGCGTAGTGATGAATTCTGACTTGTACTCTTCATATCTGTAAAGTATCTCAGCTTCAGAAATATTATACTAACAATGCTAATCTTTTGCAAGTTAAACCCAAGGACAACTAGCTGCCCCTGGTCCTCTGAGAACGCAAAAAAAATATTAATACCAGTACGCTCTAGTCCGTTTTCAAAATCTTGCCACATCTTGAGAAGACTTTGGTAATGACCAAGCTCACAGCCATATCTGCCCATAAACTGATCAGAGCAAACATTGTGCAACCACTCACCCGTATTGCAATAGAGAGGCTCCACTGCGAAAACTTTCTCTAATAATTAATTTCGAAAATAGAATACGAAAAAATACGAAAAATGATTATTTTACCTACGCTCAGCTTCTCCTGGTAAAACATCGTCCTCAAGCTCCACGATGAACTGCTTGTATGACATCAAGCCATCCCTGCACATTGCCTTAGGTTATATCATTGCTAACATAACAGGCCCCTCTCAGAAACAAAGATTATAAGACCACTGTAGCTCAATAACTGAAGTGCATGGAGTATAAAGTAAATGAAAACAAACCTTCGTGGCGGAGGCCCGCCGCCGTACATACTCGGATATGGCCCATCCCTAAAACTTCCACGGCCTGATCAACGCAATTTACAGAAACTATTAGGACCAGTACAGAAAAGATTATGAAGCCCCTCGATAACCTCGCATGAAATAGAGACAATGGCCGAGGTTATGAAGCCCCTCGATAACCCCGCACTATTTTCCTCCAAAAAACAAGTATTCCAAAACCAATACACATATCACGAAATATGATTAGCCCCCATGAAGTTCCTACCTGTACAAGGTTTTACTGAACATGGCAACTGATAGTCGACAAAAAACGTACAAAAGTGAACACAGAGGTTTCAGAGACTTCCTGTGAATGTTTAAAACAAGTTCCTCAGTCTCTGCATATTTATATTGTACATTTTGTGAAGATTCCTGCACATTCAGGACTAGCATATGTATTTTCTTTGAAAACTAACCTCGTCCGAATGCTCCGACTCCATCAAATCCTCCATATCTGCAACAAGTAGCAGTCCGACATCAGCAAGAAGTAGAATGCTTTGTTTCCCGCTTAAAACGTGCCCAGGTCCGGGCTAAAGACACGACTGTTACAAACCCTTACACCATGTAACTGAACCGTTAGAGACTGGGAGACTCAAATCACCTGATGGATATCCCAAGTATGCAACTAGCATCAACTTACAGAGGTCGGGTAGAGCCCAATGACAGCCTTGACCAGCTCGCACATAAACATGGAAAGACTTAAAAACACTTATAAGGCACTGCTCCTCATTAAGCTGCAAAGCAGCAGCACCTTCATCGGCAAGCCTGGCACGTCAGGTTCCTCCTGATTGTCACTGAATGGGTGCTGTTCTCTGTCTCTCCTAATCTTTTTTTAGCAACTGGCAGAATCTGAACAACTCGGCAAGATGATTGAGAAGGGCTAAATCACTAACTCTCTTCTCTCTGGCAATGAACTCTGAGGCAGAAAGAGCAGCTCTGCTCTAACTACAAATAAAGATATGTAAGAAGAAGCTGGGCATCCTCACTAACTCTCAACAGATGCTAGAAGATCGACAGAGATGAGAAGGTCCTTTCACAATCATCAAAAATCCCTGTATCAACATCGAGGTGTCAGTTACTCCCTAGCCTGTTCAATCAAGATTAGGTTCACCAAACTGCAAGCACAACTTGTGCTTACACAGAAGAGCTCACAAGAACATCGTCACAAGACACAGCTCTCTGTTAATAGACGCATTCGCCCGAGACAGCCTACAGGTGCATCCCGTTTATCAATTCAAAGATGCGAACCCCAGCAAAATGCCAAAGGCAGTGTCCGCACCAAACCCTAAGAGCTGTTCTGAAGGTAGAACGATGATCACTATGCCACAGAGATATCGGCTCTGGTGTATCATACATCCATTCCGAAACTCCACAAGGAGAAAGATTGAGAGAAGTATCTAAGAATAATGGAGGGATTTTTGTGGCAAAATGTAGTGCGCAACACCTGAAGAATCGCACAAATTGAACCGAACCCTAAAATTTCAACGATGACCATTGCGTCACTTAAATATCAGTGCTGGTATGTATCACATATGTATTACGAAGCTCTACCAGTAGATAAACCTAGCTTGAGAGAAGTATGTAAGAATGATGATGTGAGTTCCGTGGTGAAGTGTATCCAGTATCGGATGTCGCTCAGTGCTTGTGAGTCAATAAAGAAGGAATAAGAGATATTGGGCATGCAAAATGGAGCAAGAGCAAACACAAGGTACTCGCTTCAGCAAAAGGCAAGGTCACTGAGAAAATACCTCCGATCGTCTCCAGGACTTCCTCTCCGTCCATCAAACTCATCATCCCTGCGGCGTTTGTAGGGAGGCGAGGACCTCCGAGGACTATGCCGCCGGTCTCGATAGGAACCGCCCGCGGGTGGAGTGCCACTCTTCCTGCGCTTGTAGTCTCGGTCTCTGTCGCGACGGTCACCGTCACGCCTTCCCCTGTCCTCCCTATCGTCTCGTCGATCCCGGTCGCGCCTTCGGTCCTCCGAGCCGCGGTCCCTCGATCGGTCACGGCGACTCTCTTCCTTCACCGCGGGCTCTGGGGGCACGTCCGCCATCACCTCTGCCATCGCAACTAGCCGAAAACAACACAAACTCTAATTCCTCGAACAAAAACACGTTTTCAAGCTCCAAAGCGCAATGCGCCTGACGGCAAAACTGCTTCAAACAGAAAGAGCAGAGGCTAGATTGCGGAGCAATCTGTATGAGCGCAATTCAAAACACCGTCGTCTTCGCGGCTCACTATAAAAAAGCCTTTTAAATGAACTGAGGATAGATTCAGAACGCTTCCAAAGGAATAACAAGAGTCGCTACAGAGACATCCATGGAGCGATTCCTCCACTGGCAAGGAGCGAGAAAACATGAAACCCTAACGCGAGGGTGGAGATGGAGAGTGAGGCAGCAAAATGAACGGGCATAATTTTTTAATTTATGTTTTGTCTACGGTATCTTTGTCCACGTGTATTTCTAATGTATTACCCCGTGACTTGCCACATTTGCTAATTTTTAGTTGGCTAATTTCCCCCAAAAATTAGTCAACTAAAAATAATCTATTAAAGTCCCTTCAAAGCTATTTTCTTTAAAAATTTGCACAAAAAATATTTATCAATACGGAGTAATTTGAAGGCCTCACATTTTTAGGTTTGTTTCACATAATCAAAAAACTAAGTATTGACATGAATTTTTTTTAATTTTTGGAATCCTTGAATAAATGATATGAACATATATAAGAAAAAATTGATTTTTGTTTATATGGGAACAAACATAACACTATTCTCTTTGAATGCTCAAATTTAAGATGATTTAATTGGTTTAGAACATTCATAATAAATACTCTTCCATTATATTTAAGTCGTATTTGATTTATATAGGGAATTCCTTTACTTTACATTAATATATCACATGATTTTCTTGAAGCTTCCTCAATGAACATTAATTGGATGAAGTAAATTTTTCACAACATTTATCATTATCCAATGGATGGTTGAATATTCAAAAGTTACAGTAGCTAAATAACTTGTTCATTGTAGAGAATGCAAATAATTAATATTTTTCATTAATTAAGCTTACATCTTTGATTATTCATTGAAATTTTCTTTTTATCTTTTGTAAAAGATTGTTAAAAAAACTTCAAAACTTTAAATTCTATTTTTTTGAAATGTGTTTTGATAAACTTGTATGTTGTTAGGTTATGATATTCAATAACATTGGATACTCCCTTTACTAAATTTCAATTGGCAAAAAACGATGACATTATTAATTGGTGAAAATTCAGGAAGAAAGTAATTTTTTTTGAAAAAACAATGAAGAACAACAATAAATTAGGATTCTATTTCTTTTAGCACTACCAATGAAGACCTATTAAAGATTTGAAATTTGAAATGAAAGCTACAAAATATTAATTGTGAATTGTGAATTCAAATTTTGTAAATTTACAATTTTATAAGTTTATACACTTGTTGCTTGAAAATTGACATTAGACTATACATACATCTATGTATAAACCAAACGATCATCATAGGAATAAATAAGATATTGATAGTGGCTTGTCAAAGAATATTATATTAAAAAATAGTGGCAATTTTTTCTTTGCTTAAATTATATATTTTTATATGAATAAAAAGTAATGATTGATATGAAAACTCAATTCAATAGAGAGAAAAAAGACAATTACACAACCCCCATTACTAGGCACTTTCTAAACAATTCACAATGAAAATTGAAGTATGACACAACTATCATTTGCCATTTAGAGGTGTGAGCTCCCAATTCATCACTAAAGACTCATAGTGTTTTTTAGTTATACTATTATACAAAAAGCCCTAAAAAAAATAGAACCAAAATAGGCATGGCACATATAATCTTTGGTCATAAATAGACTTATACCCTTAGAATACCTCCAAAATCCACTTATACATAGGTTAACTCACGAAGTAATGGAAATCAATAGGCTTATAGAGAACTTATCCAAAATAGCTTTAAATCTAGTGTAGGTGACCAGGCTTGGCTAAATTGGTCCAAGGAGAGATAGAAAGATCTCTACATAAATCTCCAAAGATAGGCTTTAGTTTTTTCATCCCATCGACGAAATATTAAAAATCCCAATTGTTAGCACGTAGAAGTCACTTTCTCAAAACATGCTAGTGGAAGAATCTATGACCACCAGATTGTGATCTAGGGTCGAAAGCATGTCAAGAATTCAAAAGCGAAATCCATTCATTAAGATTTCCTCGCATGTAGAAGATTTCCTGACTACCGATAAATCAAGGAAGGTTGATTTTACCTTTTTGCCAAGCATGTGCAAGACCAACATAAGACTTGGTGCACCTCTTGAAAAATTCCATGAGAGGTTCCCCAAGAAGTTTCAGAAGTTTCTGATTGGTAGAGATACCTTTTATGGACGGTCAACCATTTAAACTCACGAAGGGAAGTTCATGAAAAATTTCCGGATTGTGGTAAAATCTCACTAAAAATTAGGTTATCTTCTTATATGTTAATAATGCGCCCCGACAAGTTTCAAAGAGATTTGATAGTAGGAGGTGTCTGAATCATTTACATTCTTCCAAATATCAAATCAATATCTCCAAATACCAAATACAATGGGATTTACGTGGAGTTGATCGGCATCTTGGGAGCATATGGAGTCGAAACGAAGTCAACAAGGAGTCTTTTCTTACTCCCTAGAGCTCTCCCAACAACCCTAGCTAGTCACCCTTATTAGGAAAGATAACCTTCAAAAGTTATATTTTTATTTTTATTTTTTATTTGGCGCTAGTTGTCGATGAATTTTTCACGAGAGAAAAGTGGGTAGTCTTTAAGATTGAAAATGGCCTTTTAAAGCCAATGGTGCAATATGTTTGAGATTTGGAGTTGAATTCCAAAAGTTAGAAATTAGGACTAGCTTAAAAACCCCAATGAGGTGAAAATCTTAGAAGATAAGGATGAAAATCTAAAGTAATAGGGTTACTTAGGTTAGAAAGAGGGGAAGAGGGTGCCCTGAAAGAGTATAAAAGGGCACCCTTCTTCCTTTCAAACATCCTTTTTCTTGTACTTGGGTCCATTGGGTCTACTTTGTATTGAAGGTTTTGGCCCTTTTGGTCAAAACCTTTGAACAATGTTTTTAGGCTCCTTTTTGAGCCATTGTTGGTATTTTTTGAAGAGTGTAGAAGACTTTGGGGGTTCTTATACACTTTGTGGTTACTTTGGTTTTGAGTGTCTATGTCTTCTTATTTATGAACATTGTGTTTGAGTTGGTCATTTGCCTTTTTCTTTGAGTCTTCACATAGAACTAACCTTAGAGCTTGCCCGCCACCGTACTTTCTAATTTAATCCTTGAAGAGCTTGAAAGTCATTTATGGCTATATAATATATTATGTATTTGGTGGTATTTGATCAAAAAAATATTGACCAAATACTTTCCAATACAAAGAATATTCATAATCATTGTAATAGGTAAATATCACTTTGTATCACAATTCATATATTAAATCTCAATTGAAAAATTATAAGGTTAAATATGGGTTGTATAGAGGGACTCCAAGGGCCTTTCAAGGATTAAGATAAATTGTGCAGTCTCTTGCAATTGAAGAAATACAAACAATTGAGATAATCCTTTATGTACTAAGAATTCATGATTTTAAGGTGCAGACTTTGATTGATTATATTGTAGAAAGTATAATGGAAATGAATTTTTTAATTATAATATTAGGTTGGCTGAAATTCATTGCATGTGTTTGTTTAAAAAATCTCCACATAAACTCTTCAAAATTACTTAAAAAATATGAAGCCCAATTTAAACTTCTTAGTCATTAAAGGGCTAAAGGAAGCCTTGTCATCCACAAAAAGTTACAACCATATAAGTGACAATGCCTCACTCACTCTTGACCAAATCAAGACAAATGGACAAGGTTTTTTTTTTGGACTACATAGTGCCAAATTGCACTAGAAAAAATGATTTGGCTAAAAAATGGAAAAAAATTGTGAATTTTTTCCAAAAGAAAAAACTTCAAAAAAGAAAAAAAAAATCTTAGATGAAATTGCCTAATTGTGGATGAAAATAGAATTATGGACATCTATGTGAATGAATGTTGAAATTTAAAGCACCCCTATAACATTTTATATCACCACTTTGGCACTTCATAAAAAATGAAAAAAAAAGCCCTGAAATGGACCCATCTCATCACCCCTCCAAGCCTTCCACCAAAAGTTCTCCCTCAAAATCAGTGCTAAGATACCCGGGAAGTTACCCGGGTGATCCTATTCATATCTAGATATCTTGATACTCAGGATATCTGCAGCACATGTGTCCGGCGCAATTTTTCAACTATGTGTGTTTCGCAGCCATCGTTGCCTTGCGCTGCAAGTATCCAGAGACGAAAGGGAGTTTTTCTGAGCTAACTTTGAGTTCATCGCCAACAAATTTTCTCTCTAGTTTCCATCTGTGCGGCACCCAGGTAATCAAGCTGCTGGATTGATTTACTTTGCGGCTCTCAAATTGATTTCACACACACTAATTATCAGACAATTTCGAGCGCATTATCTGTGTACTTGTCTGCATCACTGCTGTAACGAGACCACACAAAATGAGGAATGGAATGAGAGTTGTTTGTCAAATTCCGAGTAGGGGGGAATGCTGCTGTACTGTTTGGAGGGTTGAGGTGGAAGAGTACTTAGAGCTTGGCTATGGCGAAAGTGGAGAGAGAGGCTAGGGATTATTTCAAGGGGAGCCGTGGATTTGAACTCTCAGTGGGAAAAGATTGTTGGTTGTGGATGTAGTTTACTGTAGTTTAACCCTCCTGCAACCCTGAAATTGCCTCGTGGAGTTGATGGATTGCTTATTGGGTGAACAATTATGATGCAGGTTAGCGATATGGCATTGGAGGTTGTATGGATGCTGACAGCGTTGATAATCCTGGCAACAGTCTTCATTGGAGTGTTCAAGGGCATCCTCGGTAATAGTGTTCTATTCAGACGAGCACCGCGTGACTTCCTTCTTTGACCATTCGGCCAGGTTCTTCTCGATTCATCATTTGGGACAATCAGGGTTTCGATTTCTCGATGGTTGCTTTGCCTTCACAGTAGGAAACTCTGTCCCCTGGCTTTTAGCTATTTTGAGTGATTTTCTTACGAGAATGGTAATTTTTCAATTTCAATTCTTTTATTTCAATTTTCAAGAGGATTTCACCGCACTAACTAAAATATGTGTTGTTTGATACAGTCAGGATAAGTTAAAATATGAATTGTTTGAATACAAAATGAGAAAGTCATTAATTTTGACAATTTTGTTCTGTTAGTGAGTAAAACCGTGTGCAGGCTTTGATTTTTAGTTGTTAGGCATTGCCTTGGTCCCTAGATTTTGGATTGTAACATTTACTCATGGCAGAGGATCTTGTATGAGAGAAGTTTGACTTGCTTAACTCTTTCCGTGCTTTAACTTTGGAGACTTGCGATGTGCTATTCCCGACCATTTTCATGTCTCGTTCTCTGATTGGTTGGGTGTTTAGATATGGAGATCCTTTTACCATTTCATTGTTGGGCAGAACCCAAACGGTGATCAGTTCGCCTGAAACCATCAAGTTTGTTCTTTCGACTGCCCATGCATCTTTTCCAGGAGGCTATACCCTGCAGTTTTATCGACTTCTCAGTCAGGGGAAGTTTGTGGATGAAAGGCACCCCCACTTCAGAAAGATTATACTTTCTGCTGCCTCAGGAGATGGGCTTCAGAAGCTGGTCCCGTTCATCAGCTCCTTGGCTGAGAAAACTGTCAAGTCCTGGGAGAATCTAGCTGTGGTGAACTCGGTGGAGGAGTTGCAAAAGGTCAGCAATACGTCGTTTTCTTGGAAGAAATTCAACCTTTATGAACTATACTGCTCTCTTGATTATATGATGATGTGCTCAAATTTCACCCAGTTTGTTGAATGTGCGTTAAGCGCAAATTCTTATCATGTGGTTTGTGCGCAAAATTGGTCATCAAAGATATTGGGAAGGAGCAGGACGGCCGTCTACCTCCTCTAGCTTTCAATTCCATGTTAGAATAACAATGACTGTAATATTGAAGGTTGTTTAGGTAAAATGGGGTAATAAGGCGGAATTTGTGCACATGGCTTTGTGCACTTCTAAGGACCGAGTGGCACGTATGAGGATGCGGATATTGTGTCTTAGAAATGTCTTCCCTATTCTGAGAAGTTGTTTGACTTAACTCTCATTTCAAATCGACAGAACTAACATGCTATGTATCGTTATTCACTAAATTTTTTCTGCAATGCATACAGCTTTTATTTTTTCTCTTCAACAGAACAGTCGTGAAAGCTCACTGTTCATTAATTGCCAGTGTTCACCTTCAGGAGATGTTCCACTATCATATATGTAGACTGACCCCTTTGATGGTTATTTGATAGATCGATGATACTCATACTGAAAACTTGAGCTGTCTGCAGTTTGTGTTTCATGTGGGGATGCATCTTATTTGGAGGGATGTCGAACCAGGCTCCGAGGAAATGGACCAAATTAGGAACGAGATCTCCTGCATTGCAGAAGCCCTGCTGACTTTACCGATCAATTTTCCTGGATTCAGTTACCACAAGGCGATGAAGGTGTGTTTTCCAGAGCATTTCCAGCCTTTTTAGTCATTAGTCTTTTAATGTTCACGATACTGAACCAAGTAGAACCGGAGGTTGCTGCAAAATTCGAAGACAATACTGAGTCTGCAAGTCATGAGTCGATCTTAGAATCTCTACTCGGAGTATTGTTTCCATGGAGGGGCGACTCAAGTTGCAACTTGCTCATGAACATTGCATAATATTCACCAGAGATAGGTTGTTTGCGAGTCTAATTATGCACTTCTTGGTTTCACAGAGTTTGAAAACATAAATTAGGCCTTGATATCTTAGGTTGAGCGTCTATGAGGGCAATATACAAATGCTTCACCGCTTTGATAAGTGTCTCCGTGTTTATTTGACATGACTCTAGCTTAAAAATTTCCAGCAGCGCTTTCGTGACAGTTGGACTTTTCATAAGTCGGTCTTCACCGTGACCCCTCCAGTCTCACCGCAATGCCCTCTCTTTGCATCTTAGATTACCTGTAGTATTTATTTTTTTATTCAACACGCAACTCCCTCCATAGCCACCCTCTGCCCTGGAACATGATGTTTCCTTGGACCATGTTGCGCACAACCGGGTTCACACACAAGCTCCTCTTTGGAATGGAGGCGGCCGGAAATGGATGGTGCGTTTGTATTCATGTCATCAAGCCGTATTTCTCCTCCAGTTGTTGCAACAGTTTGAACTTAGAAAGAGATTGAAAAGCATATATAGCGGAGGATTGAATAATAAATGTACACCGCCTGGGTCATGTCTGTACGTAAGTTGTTCAAATTGTGTTATGTTATTTCTTCGAAGGACCTGCTCCATGCAGTTGTGACTGACAAACAACATAATGCTCATTGCGTGTGATCATAACAAGATGATCTAATTAACACGTTAACAGGTATTTGTACATTCTAACTGTAAGCTAATGCTGAGGTAAACGCTAATTGTACCATACTATTGGCTTGCCAGATCGTATCTCATCTATCGAGGATGTTAATGTTCATCTGTACTGTACATCCTCTATACATTGTTTTAACAGTGACGACGTACTGCAGCAATGGCGATTAAAGCTCGGCAAAGCTAAGTAGCTGGCTCTCCACCTGGAGCTGCCTTTTGAACCAGTTTCTAGAATCCGGTCCAGGATCAGATGGATCTCGAACAGTAAATTGTTGTTTGTGCACATTTTTCTTGAGGGGTTTTCGACCTTATGATTTTTAGGGGAAATATATTGCGGGGGCTTGAGTGAAGTTTAGTGGGCATGTTTTAGTGTTCGAAGATCGAGGATTTGAGTGATGAATTTTGGACACTTTTAGTGTTGAATTAATGTTGAACGAAGTGTCCAAAACACGCGTGTTTTAGGCAGACTGGTGTTGCAGTAGGTTGCATGGAGATTGGGGAGTAGGTTTTTATTACACGTGGATCTGCAAGTCATACATGCATTTTGATTTCATAGTTGGGATGTCAAAAATTGGAATACTGAATCAGACAAGACAAGTTCTCGTATCTCGCATTCAAAGTGAAATCTCAAGGAGAAGGAAAGCTGGTATCCAACAGGATGATGTATTGAATGCTCTTATGAGCATTACGGAGGTTGAAGTTCCGGATTACGATATGTGTTGCATTATGGTGGGAATGATGTTTGCTGCTTCCTCTACAACTGCTGCTTTGATTCCTTGGGTTCTAAAATACCTGGATAACTTCCCAGAAGTACGCCAGCATGTACAGGTGAAATCTTTTATTTATTTATAGATTTATGATGAGATGACAAGCTTTCTTGACTTTTCTAGTTCCATACTATGCAAATTCTGTGATTGTGGACAAGTTTTTTTCACTTGCTTTGAACAAGTATGGTTGTAAGTCATAACTGATACCTTCATTTCGTAATGTAGGTAGGGAATTGATACTTTGATTGCTACATAATTGTTACTTTTGGTGTGGAAGATAACACTTGGAAGATGATGAGGAAAGGTTGGAACAATGTAAGATGATTGGAATCTAGAGGAGGGTTGTGAGAAAAGTGGTTTAATAGTACCTAGTTGTTGCTAGTTCCTATGGCTTGGTAGGCATTGTCAATGGTTGTTTTTCATGACCCTCCTTTAGATTTGAGTTACCTAGTACGTTTCTTTCTTGATTTTTAGTTGCTAGAGATTAGACCATAGTGATAATTGGTCCTTCAAACATTTGTAACTCAAATTGTAACAACAAGTGTTCATTGTATTGAGTTTGCATACTATGTAAAATAGTGTTATTTGGAAGTTTGCATTTCTCTTCAAATCTCATTACTTAATAGTCTTATCTCATCTCTTTTCATTCAGGAGGAACAAGATTGTCTTCGGCAAGAGATGATTGAAGACAAGTCATTGATTTGGTTCAAGCCCAAGAGTAGTATGCCTTACACTCTGCAAGTAATTTGTTTTGGTCTCTTACTACAGTTGTAAATAGAAAATTTATTCACAAAATACTTTAATCATGATGATGTTCTTTTCTTCAGTTGTTGCTTGAATGGTATTGTTGGTATTGTGGAAGTGGTTTAAGTTGCTTTTTGTTGTAATATTCTTTGTTTATTTCATCGAATTTGAAATTTGGCAATTTTTGCTACTAATTCTACAATCATTGGGCTACCATATAGGTTATCTATGAGATTATGAGGATTGAATCACTTGCTATGCTAATTCCAAGGCAAGCCAACAAAGATGTTGATTACAATGGTAAAGGTCCCCTCCTATCACTTGTCTTGACTTGCTCTCATATGGTCAAAATTTGTCCCATTAGGGAATGGATTCGAAACTAGAAATTGAAGTGGCTTGAGATGATTTTTGTGAAGTGGGAGTGGAATGGGATTCATCTTTATTTCTATCTTAGATGTATATGTATCCTATATTTAAGTTTCAATTAGACAACTAAGAAATCTTGTATGAGCACTTGGAAGTCCTAAAATTTGGCAGATTGAAATTTGTTGAAATTACAAATATAAAATTATTGTTCCTCAATTTTGTAGTAGTTCCTTTAAGAATCAATTATTTTTTCTTTTGGGCTAATATTATTTTAATATAATTGGAAGGCATAGTCTCTTCAAAGACTAAAGTTTGAACATTACTTTATGAAGTATTAATCAATAGAGGTGTTTAGGCTATTGTGTTTGGCTTCTTTTTTTTTCATTGTTTAGATATCTTTTGGTTTTTGAATATGTTTCACTTCTCCACAGGTTTGGTCTTCCGCAAAGGTTCTTATGTGTGGGCATCAACAACTTCTCTTCATTATGATCCAAAATACCATCCAAATCCCAAAGAGTTTGATCCATCCAGATTTGTTGTATGTACACCATGTTTTCACTATTCACTATTACAATTTTATTTTTTGAATCTTAAGTCAGCTAAATCTATTCTGATTTGAGATTGTTCTTCTATAAAGCTTACACTTTTAGAATTTATGTCATGTTTCAACACACAACTTAGCTAGACTTGGTGGCATTAATGTCTAATGACCAAGTTGGTGTGTACTCTCCGATTGAAAGAAGGCGTGATGTCTACTAATATTTCTATGTGTTCATTATGTTTAAACTCACTTTCTTTGATTTAATTAATTTCAATGTAGTATAGAAGTTGCTTATATGTAAACTCTACTTAGTTTCATGCAAATTAGCATATGTTGTTATAAGTTATCTTTATGTTTGAAATTTAACAAGCTATTTGCAATCTAAACCATATTTAGAAATGCCATAGGAGGTTATTTTCAAATTTCTTTAGTTCTTCTCTTCATTCGCAATTACTTTGGATAGTGTGCAAGAAATGTTTTGCTAAATCTAATCTTGGATTGTTGGAATTTGTTGTAGGAGAAGCCTAAGCCAAATACTTTCCTACCTTTTGGCCAAGGTCCACATTTATGCCCTGGAAGCGAACTTGCACTAACAGAGACAATGTTCATCATCCATCATCTTGTTACAAATTACAGGTTTGAATACATGCACTAATTATGCACATTGAAATGAACAATAGTTTCAATGTTTGTCTTCCAATATACTAAGTATGCACAATGAAATGAACAATAGTTTCAATGTTTGTCAATTATTTCAATTAACAATTAGAGCATGAAGGTTATATATTGTAGACTAGCTAACTTTGAGTACTAGGAGGTCAAGAATATTAACATGATGTCAAGTTATAAAAGTCATTTTGTTGAATTTTGATCATCTAGATTTCTTCTCAAAGGGGTCACATTGAGTTGTAGGGTTATGAGTTTTATTCTATACTTCCAAATAAAGACACTAGTAGAATGCTTGCTTGAATAGACTAAGCTTTAAGACACATAATTGGAAGATTTGTACATGACAAGTTAGACCAATTGTAGATCTTAAAGCTTCATGTTTTTAGCAAGCATTCTCGTAGTAATATGACTATCTTGAGCTTGACATTATCATTTTGGAATCAAATTTTTTTAAACCAACCTTGAGGAAATTCATTTGTAATGTACCACTATGAATTTTTCTTTTATATTTTCATAACTAAGGAAATAAATGAGTATTTGCCCTTAGATAAGTTTTGGTGGTGGAAGTCTTTAGGCCTTGGAATAGAAGAATTTGAAATATGGTGGATGTATGTTTGTATAATCAAGGAAATTGAAATTATGTGCATGTTATGCCTATTGCAGTTGGGAAAGGTGTGGACCTGACAAAGGAGTGACACAACTTCCAATTAGGAAACCCACAGGTTTTCCAATTCGTTTGGTCAAAAGGTGTGACATGAGAAGTTTAATTATTGGTCTTAATTTGGAAAAGGTATTGTATGAGATAAGTTTTGGGACAAGCACCCATATTGACCTTAATATCAACCACCTTTATATGAACATGTATAGTGAGAAGCTATAGTAAAACATTAGCAAAGGAAGTCATTGAACATGTGTCATCTTATGAATGCACCATCTTGTACATTAATTGTATTATTTTCAACATGTAAATATAATTAGTCAATATAAGATAGGTGATATCTTTGTGCACTAAAATTGGTTATCCATTGTGGATTATAATAGTAAGCGATAATAAAAGTAATGAAATTATTACTAGTATTAGGTAGAAATCAATCTTGTAGTTCATGTAACTAGCATGAAGTAATGCATAAATAGGAGGTATAGCAATTTTATGATATTGTATTGTATTTGTTGCAACCTTCATGTATTTCACATGAAGCAATTTTGATGTAGTATAGTTATGTACAATGAGTACATATTGTAAGCAATTAAATAGACATATGATGATGATTCCCAATATTATACCATGTAAATTTTTGTTTGGTCTTGTTGGCAATTGAAAAGGGATTATAAAACATCTAGTATGTGATATTTGGGTATTATATAAATAAATCATGAATCTACACATGTGTATTGAATCTTAGCAATGGCAATTTCATACTTCTTCAATCCCAAAATGATTTCTTAGTTGTAAAAAATGTTTCAAATTAAGCTTAAAATTAATAATTTTAAAAATCCTTTTTGAATTATAATTATAATTTGATGCTCTCATGTTGTCCTAAAACTTTTAGCTTTGAATTAATTTTCAAATTTTAGTTGTAGAGCATGAAAGAGTGAGATTTTATGTCCATTTTTGAGGAGTACTATTGGTCACTCATTTCTTGAGTTTCTGCAATATTCTTCTATCTCCCCATAGTGGTTTAGTTACACATCACATCATATAGATTTGGCATATTAGCAAGCAACAAGGAACCTCCATATTTATGAAAATAACTTCAAACCTAATCATACTTGCAAAAAAGGAATTACCTTATCATTCTCCATATTTTTATAAATAATTTTGAATCCAATCATGCTCATTAAATTATTACTCCATAATTGATTCTTTAGGCCCAACTATCCTTTGTCATGATGGTCACATTGATAAAAAGTGTCTATTCAATTGTCCATTACAGGTGGAATTCATTTTGTGGGCTCTTCTTCCACATCATATTAATATGAAAATCCTTTTGGGACAAAAAACTAAGGTCAATTAATACAAAGATCATTTTGGGATGAAGGGAGTAAATTCTAAACCTAGTTAGTTTATCATCAATTTAAACTATTTTTTGTAAATAGCATGGCTACCAAGCTACAATAGTGGTCCTTTTGATTTTCACTTTGAACAAGTTTCAAATCTTTTGTTTGGGAGTTATAATTCAAGTTAAAAAGCTCACTTTTGTAGTTAAAGGATAGTTCATTTCAACTTTCAAATGTAATTGACCAATTCAATTTACAAAATATCCCTAACATGCCATATAGAATGGTAACTTTTGTAATCGTTACTATGAGCCGATTTACAAGAAGACAAGTTCAAATTTGAATGTGTGATATATAGTGCATAGTGGCATCTTTTAGCATTTCATTAATGTCAAGGACAAAGTAGCTAAAACTACCCCCCTTTGAACAATGGATACTAATATAATTTGAAGGGAGAAATAAATTGGAATATCCTTCACAAATAAAAGTATCCATCAAGGTGGGTTAGTTCCAATTGTTTAGGAATGTTAAAAGACCTCAAATTTTCAATACAACATGTAGGGACATGACTCACAACTATGAAGAAAAGTAAAGGATTTATCCTCTTACATTCTATTATAAATCACTAGAGTTGGGATACCCAACCTCAAAAAACATGAGAACCCATTTTCGAAGCTCAAATGGTGCTAAATTTATTCCAACTCAGTCAACAAGTTTATATTCACCAATCTAAAGGCAAGCAAGAACTAGCTAGAAACAATTCATCATGTTCATGTCCAAATAAACTAGTAGATTAGTAGTTGTTCTAATTCATTATTCATTTGATCATATTTTTGTTAATTGGTTAATCCTAAAAGTTGAAAAAACAAAAAGACTCAAAGTGTTCAATTGAGTTTGTGATTTGATACCATACAAATTCCACTATGAACAATAAACTATCTACAAGATCTAACATGCACTTAACAAAATTTGTGGTGTTTGACCTTGTGAATTTGAAGCATATAAGGTTTGATTACTTAAGATTTGAGGTTGAGTATAATGGATAGCTTTTGCCCGCTTTTAGACCTAGAGTTTTCTAAACTCTCTCTTTCTACTAATATTTCAAAACAAATATAGATACACAAAGTAGAGTTTTCAGCATGATTAATATAATTTCCTACTACAAAAATGACATACAATTCATTTGCATCTTTTTTTCTGACCTTACAATGCAATTGACCTTTTTGAAAGCCCCAAACCAAGCATGTTGGTTAGTAAGCACAAATACTTCTTTCTTTACCTATTTTTGGTTTTGTGTGTAACACTAATTAATTGGAGTTCAACAATGCAATCTTGATATCATCACCAAATTCCTCTATCAAGACATAATCCCTAAACAATAGTGGAAACATTTCTTCCTCAGGGGGGTCACTTAGAGTGTCCATTTGAAACCACGTGCAAACAAAATTTTGGACCCCCTATATACTTTTTGAATTTTAAATAAAATAAAATAAAATAAATATGAATAGATTTCTCTACTTTGAAAGTTTATGTTTTGAATTATTGATATTTTTATTTGTTAATAATAATTAGTTACAAATTTTTGAAGTAAAAAGATACACTATAGAACTGAAAAATAACTTTCACATCCCTATATTATATAAGAAAAAATTGTCTGAAAAATGAACAAAAAATTCTTAAAAATAACTCTCTATTGAAAGCTCATTTTGAGTTGAATATTGACTCAATGGTCATCTAAATGTGTTCTCTATAATTATTTGAGTTGAAAAACATGCCATTTTAGTTCATTTTCAACCTCTTCTAGAAATCATTTCATATTTGATTTGAGATGGAAATTTTGGCAATAGAAAGCTATAGTCATTATTAAACAATGATCAAAATTTTAGATTGAAATTATAGTTTATTAGAAACCACTTGTTTGCACATGGTTTGTTGTAGTAGAACTAAGTGCACCCCCCGAGATTTCTTTTCATGATGTAAAAATTAGATTTGGGTATACAATGAGGTATTTGACAATGCTAAAAAGGTTCAATTGGTGTGATTTTTTATTAAGTTAGATTCCATCAAGTGATTTGTTGCCTACAATTAAAAAGTTTTTTTGACAATAGGAACCATTTTCCTAAAATGTTGTTTGCCATGAACTTGGCCAAATGATCAATTTCAATGAATCCCCTATGTTTATGGGTCACCTTAGGAGGTTTCATATTCTCCAAATCCATCCACTATTTTTGCTCTATATATTGAAGTAAGTGCAATTCATGCATATTACTTCCCTTCAATTGGAGGCACAAATTGATTGCAAATACTAGAACATGTTTATACATCCAAGCCTTTGTAAAACACAAAATGTATTGGATACTAGTTAGGACAAGGCAATGGAGAAATGCAAATGTGAGCTATTGTAGTGTGGGAACAAATAATGACCTACTCTTGTGTGAATGTCGTGCAATAGTGATAGTAGATCTCATCTAGTTGCCCTTCATTCCTTTCGCAAGGAAACAAATTGCACTTTCTATAATTGCTCCTTGAATGCCTTATGTCAAGTTTTATGTATCTAGATCAAATATCATAGGTACACCACTATCTAAGCAAGTCAAATGGAGCAAGGACTCCATTCCCTCCACCAATGGGTGTGATGCCACTATACAAGCTCATTAAAAACCTTCTTCATTTGAAAAATTGAAAAAAAAAAAAAAAAATTATTCACCTTAGGTGAGGGATGGTTATAGAAGTACGAACAATGAGTACAACTACAAAGTTTAGAACATGGCTTCTTCTCATTGATTTCTACTAAACATACTCGATGTTTGTCAACATCCCAACTACAAACCACTAGTGTCAATAGTTGCCAACATTGTCTTGTTGTCTTTGATTACTCAAACTCAACATGCTTCAAGCATATCTACAAACATTTTAGTATAATATCCAAATACGGTCACAAAAAAGCACAATATTTGAGAAATTTGCATGTAAATTTTTTTTTAAGATTGGAGGTGAAATGGACAACTACAAATTGTATTAGCTAACTGAAATATACTATCAAAAACCTTAAGTTCATATGAAAATCTATCAAAATCATTACACAATCTACGGACCTTGCAATTGTTGAAATGCAATTTTGTTTTTGTTTTTACACTTAATAAGTAGAAATTGCAAATAGCTCCAAATTAGCACTTGCATGTTTAAATTTTCAATGGTGAAAATCAAGAAAAAAATTAACTCTTTTCAATGGGTTCATTTTCAAAGTAAATAAATAAGTACAACTTTTTAGATTTCAAACTAAGTGAAATTGCTCAAAGCCAAGAACAGTACCATGCACTATCCTCACCATTTGTCTAAATAATGGGAGTCACTCCACAAAGGCACACGGTATCATGCACTTCATGCCATCTAATCCATCTATGTGTCATGATACATTATAATTGAACAAAAAGGTAGTTCCCAATGTTGTCCCTACCATTCTTGGCCTTGCCAAATTAAAGATGCTGTCGTAAAATTCATTATTTAGTCAAAAGGTCATAACTTCCTTCATGAGTTAATATTTTTGTATGAGACTTATTGAGCCCATTAGATATATTCATGACGTACCTTTTCTAAGTGGGTATTATTAAGAGTTTCACTTTCTTAGGAATGCCTTGAAATGAGAGTAGTTCTCTTGTCACTTTGAAGACTTTCCACACTAGAGGTGATCTTGAAGGTCACATAATTTTTGTATAAGAATTTATTTTGTAGTGTTTTTTCTAGAAGCTGCCAGCATCGGAGTCAGTGGAGAACCAAAGCATAGCAACTTTTGTCTTTGTAAAAATTCAAATAAAAAAAATCATATTATGCCTCCACAAACACCACAATACTCCAAGAAGTTCATTCCCAACTTTAATCCCTTTTAACTTTTGCAAATGGGTGAATGCACAGTTGGGTGGCTCACTTTTTCTGTCACAATGTTATTTTTAGGAAATACTTTGTATTGCAAGATGAAATGGACATAAAAAACTCATGTCATTGAATGTAAAATTTTCTATATACATACAAAATCTTGTTGTCTTGAAGATTGTGCTTTCTTTTCTTTCTAAAGTTCATCTTAAATTATAGGAGTTAGAGACTTTTGAAGTTGAAATATGGACTTCTGCAAATAAGAAATGTGATTTTATTTGGGGGCTTTTTATGAAAAAAAAAGAACATATTCTTGGAATATTAACTTACCATATGTAGTGTTTTAGGTTTTGAGGCCTAGAATTCATTTCCTTTCAACCCCTAAAAGCCCAAGGGGTTTGAACAAAACACAAATGTATTATAAAATATAAGTTCTATAACCTTTTTGAAGTTTGCATCAAAGAAGATAATGTGAAGTATGAAAATTAGAAAGTATCCGTACGGTCAAAATTTTAAAATGATTTTTGTATTCTCTTCAAATGAATTTTGAAGATATATCTTCAAAAATTCACCAAAAATATAATATCTATCTTTAGCATTTGAATTTCTTTTTGATTGGTCAAAATTGTAGTTTCTATTGATTTGTGAAAAAATGCATAAGATCTAGTAATGAGAACATCAACACTTTCCCCAAATAGTAAGTTTTTCAACATTGTCTAGTCAATTTTAGACTCTTTGTGCTATATCTCTTATAATTTATGTTTGACCGTAGTGATCTTAGATTTGAATATACATATTGAAAGACAATACAATCTTTTAAGAGAAAAAAAAAAAAAAAAAATTGAAAAAAAGTTTTTTTCTGCCCGAAAATTCTGCCCGAAGTCGGGGAACGACCATAAAATGGTTGCTCGAGTACTTAGAGGTTAAGTAGAATCATTTCTAGAAGTGTGCTTATAGACTTTTTAAGGGTCTGATTTCAACCTATTTACTATAAAAAAAACTTTTTTTTGACAAGTGAAAAAACGTGGAATATATTTTTTCGAACATTAGGCATGCCCCGTCAATGTCCTACAAAATCTATCAAGATTGACATGGCTAATATATGCGAAAATCTGAGAAAACGTGCCATATTTTTAAAGCAACATTTGTACAAACATGGTCAAAGAAGATGCCAAAAATGCACCATGTGGCAGCCACGTAAGCACTATGCAGATGGTTAGTGCTACATGGGATTTTTTCACTTAATTTGGAGATGATGTGGCAACTAATCGGGGGGGGGGGCATTTAGAGTGTCCATTTGAAACCACGTGCGAACAAAACTTTGGACCCCCTATATACTTTTTGAATTTTAAATAAAATAAAATAAAATAAATATGAATAGATTTTCCTACTAACTTTGAAAGTTTATATTTTGAATTATTGATATTTTTATTTGTTAATAATAATTAGTTACAAATTTTTGAAGTAAAAAGATACACTATAGAACTGAAAAATAACTTTCACATCCCTATATTATATAAGAAGAAATTGTCTAAAAAATGAACAAAAAATTCTTAAAAATAACTCTCCATTGAAAGCTCATTTTGAGTTGAATATTGACTCAATGGTCATCTAAATGTGTTCTCTATAATTATTTGAGTTGAAAAACATGCCATTTTAGTTCATTTTCAACCTCTTCTAGAAATCATTTCATATTTGATTTGAGATGGAAATTTTGGCAATAGAAAGCTATAGTCATTATTAAACAATGTTTAAAATTTTAGGTTTAAATTAATAGTTTATTAGAAACCACTTGTTCGCACGTGGTTTGTTATAGTAGAACTAAGTGCACCCCCTGAGCAACTAATGTAGTACTTGATGTTATACAATCCAGTGAAAAGAGGCTGTCCACCCTAGTTTGTATTAGTTGTCCTCCCTCCTCTTAAAAAATTTAAAGACCGTTGATTCTTTTTTTTAAATGCTTCCTCTTCCAGAATGTCATTGATTTCTCAAAATTCTCAAGATGTTGATCTTTGAGATTTAATCTGAGCCATCCATCCAAATACAAATACGGATACAGAATCAGAATATGGATACAATACCAAAATACGGATATAGATATTTAATATTGGAATACCATACAATATGGATGCGGATATGGATACGATATACAAATACGGGATACGGGATTTTCATTGTCCCATATTGTTTGTCATGTTAACCTCGTTCAAAAAATATCAAGTAGGGAAGAGGAGGAGGAATTAAGAAATTAATTTTAATTAATAAAATTTTTTTAAACCTGGGGTGGGGGTCTAGGGGGAGTTAAATTTTTTTTAATTAATTAATTAAAATTTTGAGTGCATTGTAACAAAGTGCTACAATGAACTCAAAGATGGCTGAACCCGCCAGCCAACTTATATACTATGTTATACTATCTAAGAAGATTATTATTGTCTTCAACAACATTAATTTAGACATCATAAAGAATTTTGATACTATTTTCAGTGACACCAACTTAGATGTCTACACATTTTTTGAAATGTCAACTTTGACACCCAAATATTTTGCAACATCAACTTAGATATACACCGTATACAATATACAATACACCATACATAATACGCCATACATTGTACATCATATACAATATATCATACATTGTACAGCATACACAATATATCATACATTATATATCATATGCAATATGTCATACATAATACACTATATTTATTATACAAGTAGGGTGGTAGAAGGGAAGACAAACCATATGAGTATGTGAATTTTCTATACTATACAAAGTTGTTGAGATTGAAGTCACAAAACAAATGTAGACATTTCAATTGATGTCTTAGTTGATGTCAAACTAGGAACCATTTGCACTAAAGTTGGGCCCATTCTACCAAAAGCCAAGCCCAGTGTCTTTGAAAGTGCAATTAAATTGTTTTTGTATTTAATTGTGATTGGTTGATTGATTTTCTAGATTTTGGTTTTATGACCACCCTATTTGACAATTTTCAATGGCCTATGATTGAAATTCATAGTAATTACCTATCTTATCTAAAATTATATATATTTTTAAGTTCATGATCTTCAATTGCAAATACTACAAAAATGTTTTTTTATTAGAAAATGTACCTCCAAATATATTGAATTGTTTATTTAATGGTTTTGAAATTTTTTTCACCTTAGATAATGTAAAATTTGAATGATTGAAGTTTAGGTGGTTGTTGGGTTTGGCATTCATTGTTGTCCTTTATAGAGTATTATAAAAAAATGACCCTATATACATCAATGCATAAAGTAACCAAAAGGTTGTCCTCGAGGTTGTTGTTGGAAAAAACAGGATACTAATAGTGACTTGCCAAAAAATATGAGTGAATGGGAACCATGATGTATATTGAAAAATGGTGGCAATTGCAATTTCTTCTTTTGCTTAAATTCTATTTTCTTATTTCAAGGATGAGAAGTAACAATCAATATGATGACTCACTTCTATTGTTGAATAATGTTATGTCATCATGTAGCTAAAGTGTATATATATATAATTATTTTTTATTGTTTTTATTCAATGGAAAAAACTTTGCAATGGTTCAAATTAAATCATCAATAGTTTTAGTGCCTCATAAAATGAGAATTGTTAAAATCAATAGTATCACATAAGGTCCCATCATTCACAATTGTGGACTTCGGAGACTATCCTGATGATTGGTTTGGAGATGCTAATGTAGTTTATTAATGTAAATCATCACATTGCAGGACAAGTCGCATTGGTCATTGTAAAGAAGTTTTTATGAGTTTTTTGTGAAGTTATTCCTAACTTCTTTCAATGCATCAAAGTCATTGTACATAACAATTGATATTGACATTGTACTTGAATCCGCATTTCTCACAGATTCCTTTTGTGTATGTACTAAATGCTTAAATTAATGTATCACCTAAATATCTTAAATTGTATATAATTACTATATTTACTTGGGTTATATGCCTATATTCTCAATGTGCAAATTGTTTTATTCTTGTGCTTGAAGGATAAGAGAGATCATAACTAAACTAGGAGGTCCTAAAACTAACAAGGCTCTAAAAGCATCCCTTAATGTAGAGGTACAATTTGCTTTCTTCAATACACCATCAATGTACAAATAGAATACATTTTAGGAGATGGATACTTTTAGTGACCATGGTGTTTCAATTTCAAAAATTTATAACAACCCCCACAAATGCTCCAAAAATATGAAATGACTTTGTTTAGATGCCAATTCCATTTATTTTTCTATGAAAATTTACAGAAAAAAGATTTCAAGGAGTTTACTTCCCCAAATGTGATCAGCTCTTAAAGGCATGGTATCTGAGCCTCCTACTTTACATTGATACTCCAATTGCCACAGTTTCTTTTCTTTGTCACCAGACACTGACAAAGAAATGAAAATGGAAATTAAGAGGAAGCTGAATACCAACTGCAAGGCCACGATCGATGAAGCTGAAAATATGACAGAGGCTAACTTAACTCCTTAATGCCTTGATCAATCCTTTTTCTAATTTTGGCACATTTTTGCTTTTATCTTTCTATAGAAATATCATTTATTGCAATTTCATGAAAATGATCATTAAGGAAGGTTGTCTTTTCAAGATTCAAGTGTTACATTGGATGAATGAAAAGTTAGTTGGGCGGAACAACACCTCGAAGCCCTTTGTTCATCGTTCAGAATATGGACTTCAGAGCGCTTAAGGGTTAAATGTAAGTTTTCTCATCTCAATATCTTCGAAAGGGCGACAAAGACGTGAATATCTATAGTTTTCCATTTTTGCACCTTTGCACTCACACACACTGTCAAGATTATTGAACATGGTGAGACAAATCCAAACACTACCACTTCCTTTATACAAAATTTCATCAAAATGGTGGTATTCCACAGGCAATTTTTCCATTTATTTTTAGGACAGGTATAGACCGCACGCTCTAAACGTGTAAGTGCCAAGTTTGTGGAGTACCACCATTATAACGAAATATTGGTGTTTGGAAAACCCCGCATCACGTGCGGACATGCCCTCCATTACTCTGCTGTCACAAGATTGAATAACAATAATAACCTCTCACTGGTAATGAAAGCTTGTGTACGTGGTTCACACTTGAGGAGAGATTACTGAAAGCACGAATGCCATACAAGAGAGCGGCATGATCAACAGAGTCAACAATCATGTTGAATCTCTTTGAGTGTCGAAGGTGCATGCATTCTCTCGCAAAGATGATCTGTAGATCCACGTGCAAGTCGCTACCAAGCTGTAAGTCTGATGCCATCTGTACGCAGGGTGATTTTGATTTTATGTGAAGTATTGTGATCGATTTTTTGGTATGGAAGGGTTATTTTAGAAGAATTCCTGCGCGCGTGCACAAGGTGTGATAACTGTGATTGTCAATTTCGTAGGTTCTTTCGGATCTCTGGTTGTTCCAGACCACGAAGTCGGGCGGGCCGAGAGATCCTCCAGCTGTATCTTCCGATTCCAGCCATTTGTATATTGCGAATTGGCCTTCCTGATTATCATCATTAATTTCAGAGTGCTGCACGGGCACATCGTACGTAACTTGTCTTTCTGCACAAGCGAGTGCACAAGAGGTCCGTGCAAAAAAGGCCGGGTCCTGTGAAATATTGTGATCGATCTTTTTTTAATGGAAGAGAATACTTAGAACAATTGTTGCCCGCGTGAAAGGTGTGATTGTCAATTTCGTCCGTTCTTTTGGATTCCTGCTTCGATTAGACAACGAAGTCGGTCGGGTTCAGAGATCCTCCACCTGCTTCTAATTCATCCGATTCCAGACGTCTATGACGCAAAATAATTGGCCTTCCTGTTTACCATCATTTCAGATGCATGAACACATCATGATTTGTCTTTCTGCACAAGCTAGAGGTCCGTGCAAAAAAAGGTCGGGTCCTGTGAAACATTGTGATCGATCTTTTTTTATGGATCGGAACAGAACAAGAAGAATTGCTCCGCGCGTGCAAGGTGTGATTGTCAATATCGTTCTTTCTTTCGGATTTCTGCTCATTCTAGACAACGAAGTCGGCCGGGTCCACAGATCCTGCACCGGCTGCATCATCCGATTCCAGGCATTTGTACGACGCAAATTAGCCTTCCTGTTTATCAACTTTTCAGAATGATGCACGGGTACATCGTGACTTGTGTTTCTGCACAAAAGGTCGGTGCAAAAAGGTCGATCGGGTGCTCTGAAATATTGTGATCGATCTTTTTTTGTGGAAGAGAATAAGAAGAATTGCTGCGAGCGTGCAAGGTGTGATTGCTAATTTCGTCCGTTCTTTCGGATTCCTGCTCGTTCGATCTAGACAACAAAGTCGGCCGGGCCCAAGAGATCCAGCCTGCGGGCAGTCACCTGCATCATCCGATTCCAACTGTTGGGCTTCCTAATTAACATCATTTCAGATGCACACATCATAACGAACACATCATAACTTGTCTTTCTTCACAAAAGGTCGGATCCAGTGAAATACTGGAATCTGATTTTTATGTTCCTTGCAATGACATTTCAGATGCACACATCATAATGAAATATTGGAATCTAGTTTTTTATGCTCCTTGCAATAACATTTCAAATTAATGCACACATCGTAACAAACACATCATAACGATCATAACTTGTCTTTCTTCACAAAAGGTCGGATCTAGTGAAATATTGGAAATCTTTTTTTTACACTCCTCAGCAATGTAGGCAATGACATTTTAGATGCACACATCATAATGAAATATTGGAATCTAGTTTTTTATGCTCCTTGCAATAACATTTCAAATTAATGCACACATCGTAACGAACACATCATAACTTGTCTTTCTTCACAAAAGGTCTGATCTAGAGAAATATTGGAATTTGGTTTTTATGCCCCTAGCAATGTTGCCAATGACATTTTAGATGCACACATCATGATGAAGTATTGGAATCTAGTTTTTTATGCTCCTTGAATGACATTTCAAATGCACACATCATAATAGATACGTCACCTAACTTGTCTTTCTACACAAAAGGTTGGATCTAATGAAATATTTGAATTTTTTTTTATGCTCGCAATGATTGAGGAGCAAGCCATGTCAACAACCCAAATTGTTACAAGTCATAGTTTTGACTTCGTGAAAGCATAATTCTATTGGGGGCTTCTTCCACTTGGAGCAGCAAAAGGCACCACTAGTGGCATTTGTTATCAATATGATGAATCAAGTGAACAAATACTCCTTTTCTATCTATTTAATATTAAATAATTTAGTCAAGGTTGTTTATCTTGATGTCACCTGGAGTTTTTACATCATGATGTCACATTATGATTTTGTCAAGATTCCATCAAAATCTTGACAGGGCCTTAACCCCTAAATGATTTGGATTGTTCTTAAATTGCCATTTCGAGGACAAACACCAAATTTTAGAAAAAAAAATTAGTTTTAGATACATTTTACCATAGGATCTTGTAGTACGTTGGTTTGAAAAGATGTGGAAAAAATTTCAAAAATTTCCATCGTGTAGATTGTGAGATACTAGTCTTTTGAAGTGACAAAAATCTTTTTAGGGGCCTTGCAAAAAAACTGGGAAGCTATACTTTCACAAGGTCACATTTGAATAAAAAAAATGTCCAAAATGCTGGTTATTCTTTGAATTCCTTCTTGAAGGCAAGTTGGCTACATGCTTGAAAATTTTGAGATCATTTGGAATAATAAGTAGAATAAAATAATATGTAAAAAAAAATAGAGAATGATTCAAAATACTAAATTGTTGAGAATTTAGTTACAAAATTGAAAAATTCCAATCTTAGGGAAATAAAGGACTTCAAAGTTTGTCTTAAAGTAGAGATTCTATAACTACCTACAAACCACCCCAAACTAAAACTCCTCATAACTTTCATCTCATTAATCAAAATGGAATTTTTCAAAGCTTTCCACATATATATAATTCTAGAGAACCAATTTCAAATTTTTATACATTTTAAAAGTGATTTTTAAAGAGTTCTTTTTTCCTACTCAGTTTGCTCATCACTCAATGAAGACTACATATCATACAATAACTTTTTAAGCTTGTAGTTGAAAGTTATGAAAATTGTTGAGCCTTAAAGCTACTCCTTGGACACATGTTTTCTGAAAATTTCAAAGAATAAAAATAAAAACTCCATTTGTAGTGAACTACCTAAAATCGCTATGTTGCCAAAAAGCATAATTTGGGCATTTAGGGGTTAATCTTAAATTCTAAAACTTTAAATTTTTCAGATATTTTTTTCAGTATTTTATAACAATCATGGATGAGAAATCAAATGTATCACTACTATTTACGATATTAATCTAATTTATGTCGTTATTTCTAAAGAATTTTATAATACTTCATCCGAATAGTTAGAATGATTCATTATAATGGACTTCAGGGTCACATCACATTACACATCATGACATCTTGATGTCATGACATGAAATGACCCAAACAACTTTAAATTTAGTTTTATAAATGTCCTTTCCATTCTTGTGACTCATGGTTCATCTATACTATTTTAGTCGTCTTTCGACCATGTCAGCCAGGGTTGTTCGCTGCGACAGCGCGACAGACAGACGTCGCGCGACGTCTAGTAGAGCCCGCGCGACGTCACGAAAAGTCAAATTTACCTTTGACTTTACAGGAAATTACCCCCCTCCAGGTGGATGCCACATGGCATCCACTTGGCAAACTGGAGGGCGCGTACGGGTAGGAGAGTGCGGGTAGGGGCGACTGCGGGTGGGCGACTGCGGGTGGGCGACTACGGGTGGGCGAGGGCGACTGCGGGTGGGCGACTGCGGATTTCTGAGGGAGACCGCGGGTGGGCGACTGCGGGTTTGGCAGGGAGACCGCGGGTTCAGGAAGTGTTCTTGGGTGGGCGACCGCGGATGCGCAAAAGGTACCTAGACCCGGTGGTGGACCCGAAGTCGCCCAATTTGGACCCGCTGTCGCCCTCTCGAGACCCGCTATCGCCCACGTCGGACCCGCAGTCGCCCTATCCAGACCCGTAGTCGCTGGATACGCAGTTGCCCTATCCGTACTCGCCCCCCTAGACCGAAGTCACTCGCCCTATATAGCCAGTAGCCCATCATCATGCTATCACCTTCATTTTCCATTGAGGCTTTCTGTCTTGCAACCTTTGTTGGCTGCATGCGTGACCCTTTTGGATAATATATATACTATTTTTTGCTATCATTTGGTTCTTAGAATTTTGCGACGTCCGCAAATCTCATGGCAACTGGAGGTAGCAGTGATGGGTCCCTTCCGGTTTTTTCCACTGTACGCACTCCTGGTGCAATTAGGAAGGCTGCCAAAGACAAGACTAGAAAAAGGAGGGGTAACATTCACAAGAAGCAATGGCATGTGTTGAACAATGATAACCACCTAGCTTTCAAAGAGTGGAACGAGGAGCCAGAGCCTTGGAGTATGCAAGTGTGCGAAGACTACATTGAATGGTGTCATATCGGGAAGTTCTTTCCGGCATGGCGCCATCATCACAACCGACACAATAACAAGGCAAATTTGAAGTATTGTGAAAATCTAGCTTTCATACGAAGGTGTTTAGAATTGTGGCAGGTCCTCTACAAAACCCCTTTTGTAGATAGGAATGAGGCCCCTTTGTTCATTGCTAGAGGTGCCTATGCTGAGGTCGCCTTGAACAAACAAGTTGACTGGACCACGATCAAAGAAAGTACCTACGTGGAGCGTCCAGAAGTTGGAATAATTCCAAGAGGGGTTCTCAAATTTTCGGAGGGTGGACTTGGGCCTTTTCGAAGTGATCCACAAAACAAAGAAACTCAAGAGGTGGGCACGGAAGAATCAGAAGAGGATAATGATTCAGATGGCACACGGATTCCTAAGCTTGTACGAGTGAAGGAGCAGATTATCACCCCCGTCCAAGTTCCAGTTCCAGTTCCAGTTCCAGATCCAAATGTTCAAGCCGCTTCATCATCGCGGGGAAAGAAGATGAAACATCCTACCAAGGTGCGATGGTCCACCACGAAAATTAGATTGGCATCGGCCTCAACTACAATTGCGACTCCAATCTTGCCACCACAAGACGCCAGCAACGTCTTCGACTTTGCTTTAAGTGACGACTCACCCGTATGTGCCACAAGTCACATTCCCATTCCACAGTCTGAATCTGATGTTGTTCACAATGCGATGACGTTGGCGAAGGCTCTCGACCTCTTGAAGACCAAGGATGCACAAATTGCAACCTTAGAAGGTGATGTGAAGAAATGGCGGTCTACATGTGAACAAAAAAATGCTCTCATTTCTCAACAATCAAAAGAATTACAAGGCCTTCGAGAAAAAGAGTGTCAGACTTTCACATTGTCGGACATGGACAAAACCTTTGTTGAGCAGGATCCACATCACTTGGACAAGCTTGTTGGGGACCTCACCAGCGATGTCATTCACCTTTCTCCCCCTGCCAAGCGTACGAAGCGTTCTTCAATTCTTCCAATGGCACCACTTCCGTTCGTCTCAAGAGATTCTAGCAATCCGCACGTTGATGGTTTGCAAGGGACTCAGGATTCACTTTCGTTTCCTGCCATTCCACATCTACAATCATCAAAGGAACTTGATTTGGCTGAGGAAAATAGAATGCTTCGAGAGAAGTTGGCAGTGTTGGCAGCGACATACTATCATTGGAAGGTCGCGTGCATTCTCTCCGTGGATCGATCTCAACAAGTTGCGAAAGAGCTAGACAAAGTTTCGAAGAACTTTGTAGCAAATGCCCCTAAACGAGAGAATGGATTGACATCATGGGCATTGATGGAAGACATGTTTCCGGATAACATGTCCATGCTTGACGTGGCGGAAAAAAATGTCATAGACTGGGCACAAAATGGTTGGGACCATGGAAATCAGATGTCTAGTCACTTCAACGAAAAAGACCAAAGTCTATTGTGGCCAAAGCCAGCTCATTTCGTCTTGGATCATACCAAATGCCTCATATGTCTAGAACAATTTGGGCCAGAAGGAAGATGGGCACTTGGATCATGTACACATGTGTACCATCCTCAGTGTCTCATCATTCAATGTCTGATTAGACGACGATGTGTGATTTGTGCAGCACCATTCCATGATCGCTTGTATACCATGTTCAACTTGATGACTTACATGCCACCTTCTTGGGAACACAATAGAGACACGACGGCAGAGACACGATTTTGGGGACGAGACTTGCTTTGGAGTTGGCGAGAAGGCCTACATGATCAAGAAATGGGAGCTGCTGCCTCACAATTGAATTGGGAAACGGACCCGCATGAAATTCTAAGAGTGGCATTCAACCTTATGGGAAAAGGAGCTCACAATGCAAGGAAGAGGGCGTTTTTTTTTCAATGCCTTGGTGGATATTTTGATAAGACATCCCAAACCTTCAAGTGGGGTGCTCATCCGGAAGGACACCGTTGGAATTTTGAAGGTGAACAAGGGGCTAATCGTGATGAAAATGCCACTCCAGAAGACTTGAATAGTATGGCTTACCTCGACTCAACATATGGGCCTTATTATCAAAGCCAAGCACTCGATTATCTATTGGAGTTACACTCTCCGCAAACTAAAAGGACACTTGAAGCTCTCAAGAACTCCAATGTCTTGGAATCTATTTTAGAAGCAGATGGACCTGCTTCAAGGACTCGTGCTAAGAAGAAACTCGTTGTTGGAGAGTCCAATGATTACGAACAAGGTGCAACGAGTGGTTCTCAGAACAATCCAATGGACTTGAACTAAATATTTCTATGAGATACTTACTTCAACGGTGGTTCTAGTTAATCGTAGTAGTATACAAGATGTAAGGCCCATAGTATAAGGGCCATAGTATATCTATACTCGCACAATGTAGTACTCTAGCAAAAGTTAGGGTTAAGATGTTGGCTTCTAAAACTATACCGCCTTGGCTGTGTATTGTACTACTATGCTTATGGACAACAACCTTCTATTGCTTTGGTTTTGAAGGTTTGGGCATACTTATACATTTGTAGCCTAAAATGTAATTGGTGAAATGCAAATACATTTGTTGTAATGCCTCGCACAATGATTCCATACACGGTCCCCACAAAATTGCTATCTTCAAATCTTTTAATGAATTTTTTCCTTTTGGATTTTTTTCTCATACAACATGTTTTTGTTTACATGGAAAAATTTGATTCATTCCATTCAGATTTTTTATGAGAAAGTTATGGACCATTTTGTTTGGCGGGCAACTTGAGTCTACAGCTTCTTCTTTTAAAAGTTGCTTGTAGGATTTGTTTCTCCAGGCAATTTCTACAATCTAAAAAAAAATTAGGTCCGGTCACATAGTTAACTTCACTTGATAGTACTCTCACCATTTTCATTTCATTTTAGAGATATTCATTATTTAAATTCTACAACTACATCTTACCTACTTCTACTCAACAATTTCTTAAAGTATCCAAAATTGTTTTTTTCCCACACATAACCATAGGATCTTACACCTTACTAGTATGAGAATGTGTGGAAAAAATTTCAGAATTTTTCATCTTACAGATTGCAAGATATCCGCATTTAGAGTGAAAAAAACAATTTTTTCAGCACATTGCTGGACTACATTATTTGACTTTTAACATTTTTCACTTTAATTTCTTGCACTACAGAGTTTTGAGCTTTAAACAAATATAGTGGAGAATTGAGTTGAGAGTCTAAATAAAAAAAAGGTTTTCAAAAAAACTTAATTTTCATTCTTAAAAAACTTGTAGAATAGAAGTACATATGAGATTGAATGAAAATCTATTTTCTTTCTAAGATAGAATTAAAATGCACTAATCCCCACGGTCAAATTGTTGTTGCAAGCAAACTAAACCATGTCAAACTTCTTTTCTTGAACAATTGCCAAAATTGCGTTCCTAAATTAATCTTACAAGGTATTTTTCCCACCAGAAGCTCTAATTGCCCAATAAACAAGATTGTCCATAACTTTCTCATAAAATATCCAAATGAAATGAAAAAAAGCTTTCCGGATAGACAAAATTATAATCTATGAGGGAAAAAAACTTAGAAAAATAAATTCAAATGCTTGTCACATTTTTTTGCTGCCCATTCTCCCCTGCTTTGGAGTTTGGACTATATGGGCATAACTTTTGTTCCCGGGCACCGATTGGAAAAAAAGTTATATTACCACAAAGGTAATCGTTTTTTCTATCTTCAAATAAAGTTTCAAAAATTCAGTCCCAAATTTCAGCCCGTAGGTACCATCTCTGACATCCATTCTTGCAAAGACACCAAATTCATAGCCCTCGTATTCAAAATATAATAAAAACATATGTACATTTCAAAAACAAAGGTGTGAATTTCTTTATTCCACAAAACCTTTGGAAAATCAAAAATTGGAAGGCCAAATTGTTTTTTTCTACCACACTAGATCCAACCACTAAGCATTTTTTTCACTATTCACAAAGTCACTTTCTTTGGGCTCCGGTCTCATTCTTTGAAGTTCCGCACGGGTGGCACCTATGCCTTCATAGGCCCACTTGCGCCATTCCTTAAAATAAAGGATGTGGCGCTCCAAGTCCAATATGCCCTCGTGCAACAACTCTTGTTTTTTCTCCAGTAGCTTCACCAAATAAAAAAGCGTTGCTCTTTCTTCTGTATTACTACCATAATCCGGAGCTAAAGCCAAGATGCCCTCTTTTTTGGCTTCTTTTAAGGCATCATCATAATATTCCATCTCTAGCTCACGTATTTGAAGATTCAAGCTTCTCCTTTCGCTTTGATGGGACCATTTATCACGTTGCAAAAGATCAAGTTTATTTTGAAGCACCGCTAAATCATCGGAAATGTGTGCTCGCTCGTCTTCGATCTTCTTGAAATAATTTACTCTACTTTTGTTTAACTTAGAGTAAATCTTCTCATTTTCAGCAACGGCATTTTCAATCGCCTCTAACTCCTTCTTCAACCCATCCACAACAGTTGGATTCACTGGAAGATGTTGTACCTTCTCTTTCAAATTCATAAGATCCGCTACTGTTGAAGTCAAAGCTGCTCGTGCACTTTCGATCTTAGTGCCCAACATCTCCAAATTGTCTTCCGAATCATTGTCACTACTTCCGCTAGACCCAATGTCTGCACCAGAACGGTCCACATTGATCGGTACATGAACATCTTCGCTTTGTTTTTGAATCTTGGACAATGATTGCGGCTCCTCAAGCTTCCTCTTGCCCTTCTTGTCAACTTGAACGTCTTCAGCCGCCTCTTGTTTTTCTTTGCCAATGTCTTCGTCGTCACTCTCAAAAGAATATCCATCGTATTCATGAGTGTGCTCATCTGAGCTAGAAGTTGAAGACCATTGAACTTGGTCATCACCAACAGCCAACTTGCCAGGCTTTGCCTCTAAAAGCTTCTGATTTGCTTGAAGAAGTCCTTCTTCATCCAGCACTATCGGTCTGTCCGGGCGGTCACCGATAGGAAGCTCCTTCAAGGTTGTCCAATCTACCTTTTTCTTCAATTGAACTTCAACGTACACCATTTGCACAAGATAGAAAGAGAAGTTGTCATTTCGATAAGGCTGGGACTCCAAATAGAGTTGCTGCCATACCTCCAAACACCTTCGCTAGAAGACAACACTCTTGCAGTAAGCCAAATTTGCCTTATTAGACTTCACGTGCAAAGGGTGTCGCCAAAACGGAAACAACTTGTTGATGTGGCACCAATCCACATATTTGTTTACAGTTTCATATGTCCAAGGCTCTGGTTCTACTTCCCATCCCCAAAAGGCCTTCATCTTTGGATGCAATAAGATGGGTACACGCTTCTTGCGAGGTTTGCCGCTCCTTTTATGATCCTTGTCACGAACCGCCTTTTTGTTGAGCCGAAGTCGGTATCTTGACATACCGTGTGGCGGTTGAGAGTCCTCGCCCTCCATAACGATCACTTCGTCTCAAAAGTAGCCAACTAAGTACTATGCGGTTTAGGGTTGCAAGCCTAAACCGTAGGTGTAAAAAATGCTAAAAGTAATCCTATCACATTTAACATTTACAAAAATACAATGTTCTCGTGAAACACCCTATGTCATCCAAGCGTGAATAAAATGAGCCGTGCAAAGGGACAAAAATCCCCCCCCACAACTCAAACCCCTAGCTTCTGTGCATGCATTCAGCCACGTCAGCAAGTGAAAGACAGTGCGCAGAATGCCAGGGAAAATTTAATGGCGACTGCGGGTGGAGGAGAACGCTGATGTACCCGAGGTCGCCTTGGGGCGCGTGCGGGTCCTGAAGTGGGGCGAGTGCGGGTCAGCCCAGTGCTCCAGGGCGACCGCAGGTCCGGAAGTGGGGCGACTGCGGGTCAACGCAAGTGCTCCAGGGCGACCGCGGGTCCTAGAGTGGGGCGACTGCGGGTCTAGACAGGTGCTCCAACGCGACCGCGGGTCGAAGGAGCCCGGGCGAGTGGGCGACCGCGGGTCCAGGGCGACTTCGGGTCCAGGGCGACTTCGGGTCCAGGGCGACTACGGGTCCTAGGCGACCGCGGGTCCTGGGCGTCAGCGAGTCCTGGGCGACAGCGGGTCCTGGGCGACCTCGGGTCCCAGGCGACCGCGGGTCCATCTATTAATGCATGGACTTTTCTTTTCTTTCTTAGTACATGTTTATAGATTGTGATATTTTTTTCCATTTTTCCTTGCGCTGGGAAAGTGGCGATACTAAATGTTACGGAGGGGCTCCAAGCTTCAACATTCATCCACGTACTGGATAGAAAATGTGATACTAAGTATCTAAAATTCTATTTTCATTTACATTGTGGCGATTTCATCGAAGACTTTTCTAGAAGTTGAAGTTTTTCTAGCAATTTCATCCAAAATTCTCCTAAAAAATTCCTATAGCTTATAGCTAGCCTAAATTTTTTGTTGCTTTTGAGCACCAAATCTCAAGGGAAAAAAAAAGGATTGTGAGTTCAATCCCATTTGTGTTGCAAAATTTATGGAATACTAGTTTATACTTTATACTATATTTGGGGAGCCATTAGGGTTGAGGTCGGTTGTGGTACAAATGGATTCCTTATTGATTATCTGAACAAAAGTTAAATCTTTGCAATTGTTTTAGAAGAAGTTGTTGTTAACTAATTTTTTTCTTATTAATTAATTTCATTGTTAATTCTTAATTTTATTGTAAATGACTTATTTCATTGTTAATGACTAATTTTATTGTTAATAACTAATTCAATTGTTAATAACCAATGTTATGATTATTAAGTATTAACCATTGCAATTGTAACAATAATGTCTTTGTAATTGTTTTGACATGAGATGTTCATTATGTATTTTTGGATGTAGACTCAAATTACATACTATGTTACACACACTAATTTTGGTAAATTACATGCCTAATAACTAAATTTCTTGTACGGACACAAATCTATAAATGAAAGTCATTGTTGGACTTATATCATACTCCAACCATCTATGAAAGAATGTGTGTTTTTATCAATTTGGATGACATATACCAAAAAAAAGAATATGGTAGGAAAACATTATGCTACTAGGAATAATATATATGGTAAAACCAGATTTACATTTATTATTGAATTCATCCAAGTTTTCTCGAATTGCGTGTTTAATAAATGACAAAGATTATGGCTACATATCTTTTTTGCAATATCCACTCTTGTTTCATTGTCTCAAAAAAAAAAGGGGGTCGCAAGAAGTCAATGAACTTCCTTTTTCCAAATAAAATAAATAGGAAGAGAGCGAAAAAGGTTAAATAAATAAATAAAAACATCTCTCATCTATTTTGAAATAGGTAAAGTACGAATAAAAAGGAAAAGTCTAAAAAAGTCTAAAATGTATGTTTCCTATATTTGAATTAGAATAAATAGGAAAAAAAACCCAACTTGCTTTTATTTTTGGAAATAGAAAAAATAATAAGAGAATGTAAATGATGTATGGCTTACATTTTTTTAGGGATTGAAAAAACAACTATTTGAATTCAATGACCATGAAAGTAAAACTCCTTTCAAGTGCATACTAGCACATTTTATTCAAGAAATAATACAAGTCTTCAATATCAATTACCAACTAATTTATTTTCATTTTCTTATTTTCCTTGCGTCCATTATATACTACGGAATCAAAAAGGACCAAGAACATTTGAATTCAAAAGTTGTTATACTTTGCATAACAATGTGTAAAAGGCCATATTCAATATATACAATTTGACAAATAGCCCATTGAGTAATTGTTTTTCTAAAGACAAGGCGCGTAGCATAAAATTCCTTCATATATTATAGGAAAATATTACAAAGTAAGCAACACATAATTGGCCACCAAGCTCATTGCTTGCACCACTAAACTCTTGCTCTAGACTATCCTATTACAAAGGTGAGTCTCGGAACACCAATTCGGGGGGCATCATGGACCATGGTGGAGACATAAGGGAATTTGTGATCTCTATACACGTTGGTCTCTTCTTTGGGTCAGTGTTCACGAGTTCACGCAACTTCATTCCAAAGTACATTGATCCCTCGCGGTTCTTGAACAAATCCTTGTCCCAATCGTCCATATCACCAATTCTCATCCATTTGGTCAACTTCCCAATAGAATACGAGTCTGACTGTTGCGTATATTTATACCGTTGTTGCATGATTGGTATGCTTGTATCGGAATTTGGAGGTCCATATGCATAAAACAACTCCGGGGCAACCCACCAACGACCTTCTCGGTATTGATCCCTCTTGGCCTCAGATGGCTTTCCAAAATGTGAAGGCGCGTTTTCGTCAAAACGACTTGATATTCCAAAATCACAAATTCCAATGTTGATTATG
Source organism: Rhytidiadelphus loreus (assembly GCA_947034895.1). Lineage (NCBI taxonomy): Eukaryota > Viridiplantae > Streptophyta > Bryopsida > Hypnales > Hylocomiaceae > Rhytidiadelphus > Rhytidiadelphus loreus. The sequence continues at coordinate 26,785,311 of OX344764.1, forward strand.
TCGTTTGAATAATCCGGAAAATGCAACATGATGTTCATGGGAGACAAGTCATTGTGTAGCACGCGGCACTTGTGCATGAGATTTATTACATATACTAAAGCCCATGCCAACTTTGCCTTGTGCCTTCGGAAGAGACCAAGTTCTTTTTGTTTCTCTTCAGGAAGTCTTGTGGCTTTTTGCATTTCATGCCAGTCAATGGTTGGTGATATAGAATGATCTAAATGCCTCAACTCATTCAAATGGCCCCCATTCCACCACAAAGTGTACGCTTCATTCGTGCGAGAATGAATGGCAAAAAACTTAATGATGCCAGGGTGGTTCAAGGGGCATGCAAGGGCCTCCATGGATCGTTGCGCTCTCCCCTCGCGCGGGTTTATTGCCTTGGATACTTTCCCAGCAAAAGCGATGTAGCTTGGAATTGTATCCATTCCTTCAATGCGTACCTTACGCACTTTTGCATACCCCCCTTCACGTTCAAAAGCACTAAGGGGCACCACTTTCGCCGTATCGGGGATCCACGTGATACACAATCCACCATCACGTGCAAATGCTGCCTGCACCGCTGCATTTTTCCACTTAAAACCCCTTGCCCAGCCTCTTGCCAATTTCTTCACTGCGCTGGACCACCACTCCATTTTTTGGTGGAATGCCTTGATGTCTTCTGATTCCTCTACTATCGGAAGAAATAGTCGATGTTCCTCCATTAATTTCTTGGTATTGAACATCACCGCTTTCAATGTGTTATCAAGCCATTCAAATAGTCTCGAAGAATATGTCAAGTCAATGTCTGCGAAATCATCGGATCCCTTTAGCTTGGTTAAAATCCGTGCTTGTAAATCGTTTGGCAAGGCCACACTACCAGTTGTAGGACACCTCAAATAGCTTGCCTCCAAGAATTGTACACTTTTCCCTGCGTACCACTGGAGACACGCTTCGTATGCATATCGGGTATAACTCGAGGGAGGATAGTTGGAGTTCTTGTCATGTGCTGACTTCTGCTTCTTGCCCTTCCGTTGCTCTTGACTCCCTCCTTCTTCGTTTTCATTTACAACTATCGGAACCTCGAAAAAAATTGGATCATCGAGGTCCAGATCCCATAAAGACTTTCTCCTTGTAGTGTTGCCTTCATGTGGAAAAGCCATGTTGTACTTAAAAACAATTCAAAACCGTAGTTCAAAATTCGTAGATTGAAAGGGTAAAAATTCCCCCCCCAATTGAAACCCCAGCCCACGGGCACGCATCCAGCCACCTGAAGGTAGGTGAAAGACAGTGCGCAAGGCTAAAGTAAGGTGAGAATCGAAAGTGGGGCTAACGCTTAAGTACCCGAAGTCGCCTCAGGGCGCGTGCGTTTGGGTGACTGCGGGTCAGGAGGGGGCGACTGCGGGTCTGAAGTGGGGCGACTGCGGGTCTGAGGAGGGGCGATTGCGGGTCTGAAGACAGCGGGAATGGGCGACTGCGCGTTTTTGGAGCGCTGAAATGGGCGACTGCGGATCGTAGGCGACCGCGGGTACCAACTAAAGCATCCCGAAACTTGCACACGCGGTCGCCCACAAAGAAGTCTCTTCAACCCGCAGTCGCCCCCTACGCGCAATCACCCCACTGGAGACTGAGTTTGCATTTTCCAGAAAATTAGTCTCCCTCCTTGACCCACAGTCGCCCCCTACGCGCAGTCGCCCTGATTCAAATGTGTTTTTTGCTTCGTCGATGACCCGCGGTCGCCCCTGACCCGAGGTCGCCCTAAACCAACAACCAATCTGACCCAACACTAATTAGCATCTGCAGCATATTCTAATTGATTTTTCCTTATCTCACATCCAAAATTGGTAATAAATGTTAGGCGTCAGTTCATATCAAAGACATAGCAAGGCAATGGAAGAATTATTCTCACAATGTGAAGGGTTTCCCAAACCCTAAACCCTAGACCCTAGACCTTGGAAAACAATAATACAACTTTTATCTAGAATCAAATCCTTAAACCTACATAAAATACTTACACATCCTACACGAGATGTAGTGTTTTAGACCTAAAACAGAATCATGTCTTTTTTGTCTTGTTGAATTTGTAAACAAAATGGAGGAAGTAACATATGATTAAAGGGAATTAGAAACAATAAGAGAGAGGTCCAAAAAAAAAACACCATCTCGTGAAACATGCCCAAATAAATCTAATTACACCTCCCCACTATTAGAATGTACATAAAACTTTCATTTGGAACTTCTTGCCAAAGGAGTGTTGGAGAGCTAATGCAAAACCTAGGATTTGTTTGTCTTGTTGAATTTGTAAACAAAATGGAGGAAGTAACATATGATTAAAAGGAATTAGAAACAATAAGGGAGAGAGGTCCCAAAAAAAAAATTAATCTTGTGAAACATGCCCATACCCGCAGTCGCCCAAAGCGCAGTTGCCCTAGAACCCCAGGTCTGATTTTGGAAGTGATCTGGGGACCCGCAGTCGCCCCCTACGCGTAGTCGCCCTGATGGAAGGGGGGAGATTGCATTTTCGAAATTTTTGGTGTCTCCCACCTTGATCCGCAGTCGCCCCCTACGCGCAGTCGCCCTGATTGAAGGGGGGAGATTGCATTTTGAAATAGTTAGGTTGCTCCCACCTTGACCCGCAGTCGCCCCCTACGCGCAGTCGCCCTGATAGAGGGCGGAAAAGTATTTGGTGTCTCCCTCCCCTTCCATATGGGCGACTGCGCGTAGGGGGCGACTGCGGGTCAAGGAGTTTGCATTTTCTCCTTGACCTGCAGTCGCCCCCTATGCGCAGTCGCCCTGATGGAGGGGGGATTTTGAAATGTGTTTCCCCCTCGAGGACCCGAGGTCGCCCTGACCCGCGGTCGCCCTGACCCGCGGTCGCCCTGATCCGAGGTCGCCCTCACCCGAGGTCGCCCTTGAAAGACGCGAGGGATCCTTGGACCGGACCCGCGGTCGCCCCACGCGCAGTCGCCCCATGCGCTGTCGCCCTAGTATCCGTGTTAGGGTTAGCGCATGCGCCCCTGGCGACCGCGGGTATTTCATGGGCTGTTCTAGCCTGTGGTCCATAATTTTCATAACTGCGCCTTGTAGTTCACCTACCTTGTAGTGGCTGAATGTGGGCCCAATGTTGTGGAGGTCTCGTGGTTTTTTTGGTTTCCCACAAACAGCCAACAATACAGCAGACACTTCTTGTATACTTCAATGAACCCAAAATCTTTTCCATTAGTTTAGGATAGTGAGAATATCAAAGCCATTTGATGTAGAGGGCCTTGAAACGGCAATTGCATTCATTGTGGCAAAGTTGTTGAATAATAAGGATGCACATACAAATGGGTGTGAAGTCACCGAAAAAGGGTACACTAAATTCACATTTAAAACAATTAGCAATTCAAATGAAAATGATTCATTTGGTTCTTCATTGATTCTCTTTCATTTTTGGGTGTTATAGTAACGTAGGGGGGCCTCAATTGTTATGTAGCCTATTCAAATTTAATCTTCTTGCATTGCTAATGATTAGTTATTTGGCTCCTTACAGGCTTAATGGCAGGTGTTCAATTTAGCAAGTGCTCAGAGGAAGTCATAATTATTCTCGACCATGAATATTTCCGGTAAAAATTTGTTTAGTTTGCGTTTGACTTCCTTATTGTCATCCACTTGTATTGTAGACAATGTCTTTTTAATAGGTGGGAGAATCACCATGACAATGACTATTCTATTGGAATTGATTTGTGATCTTTGAAATAGGATTAAGGACTTTTGGAAAGGCTACAAATTGTATTGCTTTGCTCATTATGGCCAATGCAATGAGTCCAAAGGCCATTTCCAAGCCAGCAAAATGGGTGAGTAAAATATTGCCCTTCATTTTGTATAGGTGATTTGAATCCTTGAATAATGAAATGAACATGTATTAGTGAACATTTCTAGTTGGATAGTTAGTGGTGGACATTTCATCTCACTATTAGTGCTTATTTGCTGCAGGACGAGTGATGTGTTTGATACAAAACACACGCGATATTGTTTGGGGAGCCAAATTTGATGAGGCCATTAGGGAGGGGTGGGCCATGATGGAAGAATATGTGTGGGTTCGGCAAGGAAAAGATTGCACAAACCTCAGGTTTGGTTGTTCTAGTATAGAACTTGTATTATAAGATTATATGCTAAAAATACCCATATGTAGTTGTTATGTTTTAATATTCATTGATATGGGGGGCCGGGAGATGCAGGGCTTTATTAGAAGAATTTGAGGATGTCGAGAAACTTTTCGAGTCTGAGAATGGATGCTTGTTGTTACAACTCATTAAGGTTAGTGCAATACCACAACACGAGTTAATATACTTGCTAGGTTAGTATTGTTTGTACCCCATTCTGTGAATATCATATGTACTAATGACAATTCCACCTTAGGATGATGAGCACGGGACGGAACGCGCATTTACACAATCTCTGAGCGTTCAAATCAACACCACGGATATCTTTGAGCAGACCAATAATAGGTTAAACCAAGCTCGCGCAAACTTGGACAACCTTGTACCACGGGCAAATCGTTCGTGACTAGAGACATTGTTGTGGTGCATCAAACGGCAGCCTTGTACCATGGCATAAGACCCTATTTTGATTTTTGAGTTGGGATCATAAAAAGAAATAAGTTATTATGAAGATAATAGTACTAAAGTCATGCTAGACATGTGAAATAGCAATGTGCTTGACAAAGAACTTCATTTTACATTTCTTTTCTATGATTTTGCTAAACAATGCATGGATTGTTTATCTCAGATGGATGATCATATTTTGCTAAACAGTCCATGGTATATGAATGTTTAATTGATTAGTGCCCAATATTTTAATGGTTTACATATGTGATCCCTCCCAAAAAATATATACCCATAAATGTGACCCCCCCAATAAAATATATACCCATAAATGTTGTGGCTTGTTATTTTTGGTTCACAAGTTTGAAATCCCCAAATATTGAAAATGTACAAATGTATGCTCTTGATTTAATCCCTTTGTTTGTAAATATGATGGCTACACTTTTAATTAATATGAAACAAGTTTTATTGTTTGGATACCTATGAATGTACAGATAAATAAAATTTGAACAAAACCATGAAATCAGTTGGGAAATAGCTATGACAATTAATTGTGACAATTAGTTCCCAACTACACCTTCACAGTGCTTGATGAAGCACATGATGAAAGTTATATGGGAGCTCATGCTGTCACACCCAATCCTTATGAGATATTTGAACAACCATCTTACTACACCTATCCTATGCATTGTATAATTGATTATATTGAGTTTTGTTCTCTCATGCAATTTATAATGTGTCAATCACACTTGACCATAAATGAATAAAAGGTATTTATCCCTCAATTCCCAAACCCCTTCTTTTGGAGCTCTCCGAAAGTGGTCTACATTGATCAAGAATCCCACATTCTTCATAGTTGGATCTTGTTTTACAATGGATTCACCATACAAATTCAAACTAAACATAATAGAGATTGCATTGGAAAATAAAACGCAACCATGTGAATCATGGATGGTAAATTTCTTATGTTTGATTATTTTCTTATTGAAATTGCAGAAGTGATGTTAGGGTGGGAATCCTCTTTTTGCATGTCAAATATAATAAGTTGCAACAATAATTAATAAAATGGCTAAAGATGCATAACCCAAATTTTTAAATAAAAGATGAAAAGGTGCAATACATTTTTATGAAGTGCATTGGTAACTAAAATTTATGTCCACAATTTTGTGTAAGAGAACTTCAAAGTGAAAGTCTTAGAGGTTCAGAAATTCAAAATCTTGCCCTGTACCCGCAGTCGCCCACCCGCGGTCGCCCCACCCGCGGTCGCCCCACTGTAGGGGTCCAGAAATTACTCTGTGGTGCCCCACACGCGGTCGCCCATCCCCAGTAGCCCCAGACCCGCAGTCGCCCTACCCACAGTCGCCCTATCCGCAGTCGCCTTCGCAGTCGGCCCCTTAGACCCGCAGTCGCCCTACCCGCGGTCACTCTCAGACCTGCACGCGCCCCTTCCCGCACTCGCCCCAGGGCGATTGCGGGTTAATTAGCTGTCTCCCCACCCGACTTCGCCACTTTCCCTTCTTGCTGCGTACTGCCTTTCACCTACTTTACAGTGGCTGATTGCGTGCCCGGGAGCTTGGGTTTTGAGTTTCACTTACATGTGGCTCATGTTCTTGATTTTACTCCATCACTCACTAATCGCTAGATAATACTTTGCGGTTTAGGGTTAACTTTAGCTAGATAATACTTTGCGGTTTAGGGTTAAGTTTAGATTCCTTGCCCCAAATCTCAAGAGCATCTCCAATGGCGGACCACAAGAAGAAGACCAAGGCAAAAGGAGCCATGCACCCTAGGCAACGACGCATCCTTTTGGACCCAGCGTGTGTGGCCTACCGAGGTTGGGATCAAATTACGGGCCACTGGACCGCCAAGACTTGTAAGTCCTTCGTGGGGTGGTGCCACATCGACAAGTTATTCCCCTATCATCGGCACTACACGAATCGGCGCAACAATACGGCCAATTTGCATCCATGCCGTAATGATGCATTTGTGCAACGTTGTATCGAAATTTATCGATACTTGTATGGCACATATTCAGTGCCCAGGAGCAAAGTCCCGTATTACATATGTGCAATGGTGTATGCGGAACTCATTTTGTTTCGAAGCGTGGATTGGAGTTCAATCAAGGGAGTGAAGCATGCTCGCCTTCCACCGACAAAAGACATCCCAAGGGCGGCTCTATCTGCCAATCCACGTGAAGGGCTAGGCCAGAAGAAAAACTTGAAGGAGGGAGTGCCCGATGAGCAATTTCATTGGACGTCATCTGATTCATCTTTGGGAGAGGAAGACAACCTTGGTGAAGACCCTCCAATGCAGCCCCAAAACATGGCGATGGTGGCTTCTACTTCACAAAATTTACCTCCCCCGAGAATGGAAGAAGAGGGTGAACCAGCTAGGCAACCACAAAATCTTGATATTTTGCCTCTTGCTATGATGAATCCGATTACAGTCCCTCGCACTGAAGAAGACGAAGTTTTGCAGTATGTGCTTGCATGCATGCAAGAAGCAGAAGATGATGTTTTTTGGACAGAGATGGAAACAGAAGAAGATGTGAAGCCTTCTTTGTTCCAATTGGATTGTGTTGATAACATGTACCGAAGTGAGGAATTTGTTGAAGATGGAACTGTCCCTGACACAGTAATGTTGGACACCAAAGTTGTTTACAAAGCTCAACTCAAGAAACTTCTAAATGAGTTGGATGAAAAGCATCTAGAATGTGAGAAGCTTCGCAATCAAGAAACGCAAACTTTGAGTGGAGATATTGTGAATAGCTTACGTGCTGAACTTGAAAGTCGGCAAGTTCTTTTGTCAACGCAAATAACAAAGATTTTAGACTTGGAAGCATTTTACCTTAGATTCTCTTCTCGGCATGCTGGAGGATCTAGTTCTTCTAACAATGAGTTTGCGAAATCACGGCTTGCCAAAATTATGGAAGCATGCAAGCTGGAGGAAGATCAAATAGACTTGGAGAAGCAAGGGGTGGAAGAAGCACGATCAAGATTAAATTCCTTGAAAGCATTAAAGGACAAAGCCCCCCTTGACCGTGTTGCAGAAATGTGTGGTTGGAAAGACGTGGCTACTAAACAAGCATTGTCTCTTACGGAAGTAGTTGACTTGAAAAAGAAGCTTGGGGTTTCTTTGTCATTGGATCCAAAATTGGAAGAACATCGGGATGCATTGAAGGCGCTTTTGAAGTTCCAAAAATCATACAAACAATTTTGGTTGGAAAAGAAGTTGGGGAAGGATGACCGATACCTTAGGAATTTGCAGTTGGAAGGTAGGAAAGTCTTGTATGAGATGGAACGTGAGGCTCATGACCGCAAAGAAAAGGCCAAAATGGATGTTGAATGATTTTCATTTTTAGCACATTTTTGAGGACTATGTATATTCCATCTTATGTATATATAAAAGGATATTATCCATTTTGAACATTTTAATGCAAGCACATTGAATTCTATGTAGTTCCTTGACAAGAGTACATAAATATAGATATGAATTTTTGGTTATTTATGTTTGCAATGTTGTGAATACTTGAATATTCTAGGAATTTTGGCAGGAAAATGACCTTGGGAGTTCGGACTTTTGGAATTAAAAGAGAATTAAAAAAAAAAAAAAATTAAAAACTTGCCGGATTGGAAAAGAACTTGTTATTGAAGTTCAGAGCAATTATCACGGCTAGGGTGAATTGACCTACTCATTGCCACTCTAGGGCAAACACTAGAATTTTTTATTTTCAAGGCTTATTTTTTTAGTGGAAATTCTGAATTCATAGTTTCAATTATAGGCCCCAAATTACCCCAGGGGATGCAAGAATTATCCAAACAAATGGCAGTCGCCCGTTCTTGGACCCGCAGTCGCCTGTTTCTGGACCCGCAGTCGCCCATTACTGGACCCGCAGTCGCCTGTTTCTGGACCCGCAGTCGGCCATTACTGGACCCGTGGCGCCCACTTCTGGACCCGCTGTCGCCCATCACCTGACTGATTTCAGGTTTTTGGACCCGCATTCTCTCATGGGGCGACCGCGGGTCCAAGGAGTTTTCTTGTATAAAGTTCTAGGGGTACCCCTTGTTTTATCACCTTGGCTCCGTTGATAAAACTCTTGTCTTGGACCTTCGAAAGAGGCTTCATGCGGACGTTTAACTTCTTCGGAGGGCAACAACCGTGTTTAGAAGGGTTTACAAGACCACTCTAAGCAGGTTGCTTTGTCATTACATCTTCCATAGTATTAGTGTGATTATTGTAGTCATTTTCTTTGAAGACCCAGTGTTGATCTACTACATGGCTGGACAAGGTGTTAGGAGGGGGGGGACCATGAATGATACGCGGAGGTCCACAAAGGATTGGGACCCTTGGCTAGTACCGTGTACCCCAATTGATAATTCCCCCCATGCTCGAAAATGCGTGTTTTGTGGGTGGAGCAAAGCATTTGTACGAAAGAGAGCATTGATTCACTTTGGCTATGGCGGCTCGACTACATCGGAGCGTTGTAAGGAGATCCCTAGAATTGTACGAGAAAAGTTTCGGACTGGCGAGGGGCAAGTTCCAAGGTCCATGAGTTACGAAGAGATGTATGATGCACCGGCTAGATATGATGCACCAGTTAATGTTGCAGAGTCTATTGTCGCACGTGCGTTGGATGTCGAAGAAGAAGGGTCTCTCAATCCCTTTGAATCAAATGCAAGACCAAATCCTACGCCTGATTCAGTAGATTCTACTGGAACAACGCTTGAGAGAAGGAGGAACATGCCATCTGTTTCTCGGCAAAGAAGCATGGATGAATCATTATAGACGGGCCGCAGACAAGAGTTGGATAGGTTGTGGGCTTCTTTCTTTTATGAGGCGAACATTTCATTTAATGTTGTGCGCCACCCGGCCTTCGTGAATGCTGTTAAACAAACTGCAGCAACTGGATTCGTGTACCAACCGCCACCGTATAATGCGATTCGCACGAAAATGATAGATGTTAAGAAGGCATCGGTTGAAGCCATGGTCTCGGAGCGGACGAGGGTTTCAATAAGTCAGTATGGAGCGACAATTTGTTCAGATGGTTGGTCCGATACTAATTCGCGGCCATTACTAAATATGATGTTGGTGTGTCCCGCCGGGGATGTCTTTTTGGGATCAGTGGATAGTACTGGGGAGAAGAAGGATATATCTTACACGACTGAGACGATGGCACGATACATTGAGGAAGTTGGGCCTACCAACGTTGTGCAATTGTGTACGGACAATGTTGCAGTCATGACGGGGGTGATGGCAAAGTTGGAAGAAAGGTACCCTCACATTTATAGGCAGGGTTGTGCGGCACACATTTTGGACTTACTCTTAGAAGACTGGGGAAAGGGTCAGAGAGTAAAGGAGTTGGTAAAAAAGGCTTCATCAATTGTGAAGTTCATCAAGAAATACCAACATACTTTGGCGTTGTTTCAGAGATTTTCACCAAACAAAGTGTTGAGACCAGGGTTGTCTTGTCTGACATATTTTTGAGTTTTGGCGTCGTATATGACGTCTGACGTCGCATGTCGTGTGTCACGAAGTGTCGAGTTTACTAGACATGTTGTCGAGTAGGGCCATTTTCACAGCCAAAAAAACTTTGAAATCTCACTATAATTATGAATCTGAATTTAAAATGTTATGTGTATTTATTAAATTGAGACACTTTATAAGAATAAGACTTGAATATGTCAAAATTGTAAACAAAGGAGGATTTTTTTTAAAGTCAACTTGACGTTTGGTCAACTTGACGTCGTGCGGGTTCTACTAGACGTCGCGCAACGTCTGTCTGTCGCAGTGTCGCGGTGTCGCAGTGTACAACCCTGGTTGAGACTTCCAAGCAAAACACGTTTTGCCACAAATTTCTTGATGATTGATCGTTTGGTAGACTGCAAGCAAGCAGTGCACAACGTGACACTGGATGAGACATACATGACGTTCGAGTTGAGTTTGCAAAACTGCAGAAATGGACATTTCATTATGGGCAAGGCCAAACTTGCAAGGCAAGATATCCGTTCAGAAGAGTTCTGGGTTCAGTGCGACAATTTCCTCCATATGGTAGAGCCCGTGCTGCTTTGTCTTCGTCATTTTGATGGAAAAGTCCCGGCAATGCCGAAAGCTTTAGTAATGATGATAGCCTTGAAGGAGCACATTTATTCTCTCAAGAATGCTCCATTTTTCCTTGATCCAGTGGTGGCAACACGATATGAGAAACAATTTGATGCTCGCTGGAAGTTGATGATTACTGACCTACACTATGCGGGGGCACTACTAAATCCATACTTGAGTGACGTGGAGGCTATTTATAACAATGGCTACGCGAAGGGAGCTTTGAATCGAGTCATACGAAAACTGAGCGTACCATTGAACATGTCAATGGTGGAAGCAATGCAGGAGCTAACTCAATTTGAAGAGAAGACAGGTGCATTCGATCCTTTACATGAGGCTCCCGATATCATTGAATGTCAATTATTGCCTCATCAATGGTGGAATCGTGTGGGGGGCAATGCTCTTCCAAAAATTGCAAAGCGAATTCTCGGTTTGACGTGCTCTGCATCTTCGTGTGAAAGGAATTGGAGCATGTATTCCTTTGTGCACAATAAAGTGCGAAACCGCTTGGCCACGACAAAGGCAGAGACATTGGTGTATATCTACGCGAACAGCAAACTTGAACGTCAAAAACGTGGACACAACCCAGCCATTTTTTACGACCAGATGCTTGCAGATGGAGACGATGAGGACGAGCGTGATGGGCCTTTGTCTTCAGGGGAAGAAGACGACGTTGTTCCTGATTTTATGAGAGAACGCAAGAACCGCAGGGATGAAGAGGATCGGTTGCGCAACAATCCTTGGAATGCAATGGTGAGGCCGCCATATAGTCCTCTACGACCAATATACGGGAATACATTTGATTTTAGTGACGATGGGTATGTTTCTCCGGGAAATTCACTTGTATGCAGTCCACCGCAGAACGTCGTGCACAATATGGATGCAATTTTGCCGGCACATGCATCACTGAGGAGGGAAAGCACCTCTGACAACAACGACGAAGGCGTACCTATTCCCATGGCACCCGTAGAGGAAGAAGCTAGATCTCCAATATCAACTAGTTCGCCTCCAAATATGGCCCTCAATTTAAGAAGCAGTGCACAAGTTCCAATGAGAAGCGAACATGAAGAAGAGGCCATCGAAGTCAATGAAGTTGTACACGAGGGAATACCAAATCCCGTTGTATTGAACACATCTACCATCGGAACAACTGTTACTACAGATGATGATGATGATGATGTGCCATTGGCATATGTTATGAATCGAAGTCGGAATGTGCCGTTGAATCCAGAGACGACTACAAATGTGGCAACAGTGAGGAGGTCTATCCCAACCCTTCCAACAAGGCCACCGGTGCGTGGAGGTGCTCTACGGACGATTGATGAAGAGGTTCACGGCTCAGCTCCACAACCCACTCAACCTTCATCCGTGTCTGGCCCTAGCGAATCATCATTAGGAATCCAGGGGCGCAACAGTAGAGGCCAAAAAAGGCGTATTAGGAGGGTTGACGAGAGGAGACCTCGAAATCCTAAACGACCCACTCAAATTGTCCAACGGTGTACCATTGGAGCGGGATGTTCCACCCAGAATGTTGGACAATCAAGTAGAGGAGGGCGACACCCTGCATCCAACATGGATGGAACTACGGATGCGTTGAGGCTCACGAAACGACTTGTGCAAACTGAAGGGTTCAGTGGTGTAGATACAGAAGTTCGAAATCTGAACTCAGAGGTAGAACGTGAAGTACAAATCGAAGTAGTAACAAGGGAAGATGATGAAATCGAAAGCTCGGGCGACAACAGGAGCAACGAAGAGTCTTACGAAGATACAGACCCTAATGCTGATGAGGTGCCGAGCGATTCCACATTCACGCCTAGTGACTAGAGTACTAGAGAAATAGACAATAATTATAGTTATAGTTATAGTTATAATTATAGTTATAAGGTTTTAGCTTATATGTTAGGTAGCAAATCTTTGTAGTTCAAGCTTTGAGCCTTCATCCTGATGTGTAAGGATTTTGTAATGCTTCATCAAGCATATGAGCATATTAGAGTGAGGGACAGATTACCAGTTTTAAAATATATGTTGAGTTCTAATTGGTAGGCAGTTAGGTGATGACTGCAACGAGGTTATAAAAGTGCAATGCAAGTATGGCTACATTTGAAGTCCGCCTCAAAGCAATATCGATGACTAATTAATATAATCGTTGTTGACATTATTATTGTGGCTTTATACTGGGTGAATTTTTGGGATTAGAGAAGTTTGTCCAATTTACATTTCATGGGCTCTATTATTTGCACTTATAAATTGTAAACCCCAATATAACGTAGCACCTAATTCTGCGCTTATAAAACACCTATGTGACGTGTTACTTCAAAGACTGAATATGCCAAACTGAAATCCTAAACTGAACCTGCGGTCGCCCTGGAACACGCGGTCGTTGTCTGCTGCTCCGACCCGCAGTCGCCCTGTAACCCGCAGTCGCCCCTACCTGTCGGACCCGCGGTCGCCCTCAGTACCCGAAGCCGCGGTCACCCCTTCACCCGAAGTCGCCCTAAAGCCCCTGACCCGCAGTCGCCCACTCACCCGCAGTCGCCTTCAAGCCTAAACCCGCAGTCGCCTCTATTTTTTCCACCCGCGGTCGCCCCTTCACCTGAAGTCGCCCTAGCGCCCCAGACCCGCAGTCGCCCCTTCACCCGTAGTCGCCTCAATTTTTCCACCCGAGGTCGCCCAAGGCAGACCTGCACGCGCCCACACCCGCAGTCGCCCACGCTGGCTGTCCACGTCAGTTCTGAAGCCCTGCCACGTAGGCAAAATCTATTTACCATGGGGTAAAATTTTTTACCCCTCCGCGACGCGATGTCAAGTAAACTCGACACTTCGTGACACGCGACACGCGACGTCAGACGTCATACACGACGCCTAAACCCAAAAATATGTCAGACAAGACAACCCTGATGTCAGTAGCCTGCGTGGCAGAGTTTCCAGAGTTTGGGAACATAGGGAAACTTGCAACCTTGTACAACAACAAAAACTCACTACTAAAATTGTTGAGAAAGAGCACCTTCAAGTTAGTAAAAACAAATATTTTTAGTTTATTTTTTGAATTTTTTTTCTATTTAAAAAAATCAAACATCAAAGTATCTATTTTCTTGGAATTTTCCATCATGCTACTTTTGTGCATAAATTTTTGAGATAAATTTAGAATGTATACACATTTTTGTTATCTAAAATATATAAAAATCATTGTAGGCTATTCACTTTTAAGGTAGTTACGACCCTTCAAAGATTTAAATCCTTGGGAGGTGTAACTCTCTAGGATTCTACCAATCATCTTTAGTTGCCTATAACTTCTAGTTCATGAATAGTTGAATTTTTTGTGAGCTTTATTATTCTAAAAAACTTATTTTTTAAAATTTTCAACAATATGTGGCATACCCTACTTGGCCTGGAAGATCCTTTTGGAATCCCTACTTCTACATCAAACACCTTGGGTCATAGCCAGGACATTGCCAACTTTGAGGAGCCATGACTCTTGACTCCCAAGTCGAACCTTGGCATTCTTTTAACTTGGGGATGAATATTCTCATCAAATTTCCAAGTTTGTGTAGCATGTCATCAAATTTGTCCCAACCAAAACACTACAACACCATGTCTGCTTGAAACTCCTCATTTCTCTCATGTACTCCATTGCAAGGCTTTGGGAAGTCAACTCCTTGCTCACTAAAGAATCATGGGCACACTTTAAAATGAGATTCGTGACACCAAAAGACTTTAGTCTTACTGCATCTTGTACTCCTAATTTAAGATAAATTATGCAGTCTCTCCAATTGAGGGAATAAGAACAAATGAATTAAGGGAAGCCTTGCCATTCATGAAAAGTCTTACCATCCATGGACACTATAAGAAATTTGTATTTGTTGTGATGCAATTTAAAGTGAAGTCCATTTGTTTTTATGTTAACAATAACTTTAAACAACTTAACATCAAGATGTTATATATGATATTGTAATTTTTAACATAAAAGAGGTAGATGACACCTAAAATTGTGTCACAAAAACATAAGATTCTTATAGTGAAATAGCCTTACCATCCACTTCAAGCCAAAACCATACATTCAATTGACAACATTTCACTCATTTTTTACCAAATCATGACACATAGACCCATTTCAACATTACTTTTAGACTTTGGTCTCACTCCCAAAGTTTTGGAATGAGAGACTCCCCAAAATCATGTTGTGGTGCTACTACAAAAAAGAAAGGGCTAGGGAGGCTCATTAACCCCCTAATTGCCCTAGTAAAGGGTAAATGTAAATATTCCCTCCTATTTTGTACCGCATTAATTTTGTATTTCTTCAGAACTTGCAATTAATGTGGGACCTCTGAATCCAAGTAGTTTAGAATTTAGAATTTGCAAATTTTCTCATGGATAGAAAATAAAATTTTCCAGTGTTTTCCAGGGGGTAAACCAAGTGCATTGAAGGGGCAATCCTCCCTGGCCCCCTTTCTATAAATAGAGTATCCAGGGTGCCCAGTTCTTCCTATAAATATCTGCAACCCATGATTGCCCAGGCACAAGCAATTTTTTCAACTGTGTGTTTCTCAGCCCTGGACCCAATTCAAGCTGCCCCTCGCCTTGCGTTGCAGATATCCAGAGACGAAAGGGAGCTTCTCTTAGCTAACTTTGAGTTCATCGCCACTAAATTTCCTCTCTAGTTTCCGTCTGTGCGGCATCCAGGTAATCAAGCTGCTGCATTGATCTAATTTGCAGCTCTCAAATTGCATTGATTTCACTCACTCTCATCATCAGACAATCTCGAGCACATTATTTGTGTACTTGTCAGTTCATGAACTCCTTTGCTCTTCGCTTGTTGATCGCAGATTAATACTCAAATTGATGTTGTGAGTTTCGTGAACTAATGGTTGACCATGGCATTGACCTCGCATCAGATCCTTTCGGCCGCACGCCAACTGATTTTCTTTGATCTAGCTCACGCTCTGGGATTTCCCGCATTTATTACGGTGTTCGTAAAGATGGAGAATAGTCTGCAGAACTGCATGTAACGAGACCACACAAAATGCGGATATTCTTGCTTGATCAAGGATGTGTGAAACGTACTGTCTAATGTTGTGTTAAGTTTCTGAAAGGAGATTATGGCGTTTTCTGAGTCAAGTGAAGGTTTCTGTATGTGAGTGTTGTGAGATGAGGATGGACAGGATGAGGAATGGAATGAGAGTTGTCACATTCCGAGTAGTAAGGGGGGAATGTTGCCGTAGTGTTTGCGGGTTTGAAGTGAAAGAGTACTTAAGTAGAGCTTGGCTATGGCAATAGTGGAGACAGAGGCTGCGGAGCATTTCAAGGGGAGCCTTGGATTTGAACCCTCAGTGGGAAAAGATTGTTGGTTGTGGACGTAGTTTCGTGTAGTTTAACCTTTCTGCAACTCTGTAATTGCCTCGTTGAGTTGATGGATTGCTTATTAGGTGAAGTCTTATGATGCAGTTTGGCGATATGGCATTGGAGGTTATATGGGTGCTGACAACGTTGATAATCCTGGCAACAATCTGCATTGGAGTGTTCAAGGGCATCCTCAGTGACAATATTCTATACGGACGAGGACCTCGTGACTTCGTTCTTGACCGCTTGGCGAGGTTCTTCTCACTTCAATCACTCACAGTTGTTTGGGACAATCAGGGTTTCGTTTGGGAGAGGATTCTACCGCACTAACTATGAAACGTGTTGTTTGATCGATACCATACGGATAGTTCAAATATGAATTGTTTGAATGCCATATGAAAAAGTGATGAATTTTCTTCTGTGAGTGAGTATAACCGTGCATAGTGCAGGCTAGGCTTTGATTTTTAGTTGTTAGGCATTCTCTTAGTCCATAGATTCTGGATCGTAATATTTCCTCACGGCAAAGGATCTTGTATGAGAGAAGGTTTACTTGCTTAACTCTTTCCGTGCTTTAACTTTGGAAACTTGCCATGTGCTATTCCACACCATTTTCATGTCTCATTCCTTGATTGTTTGCGTGTTTAGATATGGAGATCCTTTTACCATTTCATTGATGGGCAGAACGTACACGGTAATCAGTTCGCCTGAAACCGTCAAGTTTGTTCTTTCGACTGCCCATGCATCTTTTCCAGACGTCTATCCCGTGCAGTATAGTCGACTTCTCAGTCCGGAGAGGTTTGCGGGTAAAAGGCACACCCAAATCAGAAAGATTATCCTTTCTGCTGCCTCAGGAGATGGGCTTCAGAAGCTGGTCCCGTTCATCAGCTCCTTGGCCGAGAAAACTGTCAAGTCTTGGGAGAATCAAGCTGTAGTGAACTCGGTGGAGGAGTCGCAAAAGGTCAGCAGTACAACGATTTCCTGGAAGACATTTAACGTTTCTGAACAGTACTGCTCGCTCTCTTGATTATAATATCATGTGCTCAAATTTCACCCAGTTTGTTCAGTGTGTGCGTTAAGCATAAATCCTTATCGATTTTTGCGCAAAAATAGTCATCAAAGTATTGGGAAGCAGCAGGACAGCCATCCACGTCCTGTAGCTTTCAATTAATTTCCGTGTTAGAATTGCAATGACTGTAATATTGAAGGTGGTTTAGGTAAATTGCGATAGTAAGGTAGAATGTGTGCACATGGCTTTATGCACTTTGAAGGACCGAGAGGCACGGATAAGGGTGCGGATTCTGTGTCTTAGAAATGTCTTCCCTATTCCGAGAAATTGTCTGGGCTCTCTCAATTTAAATCGACATAACAAGCTATTTATCGTTTTTCAGTAAATTGTTTTCTTGCAATGCAGACAGCTTTAATTTAGCTTTTCTCTCAAACAGCTCGGACAGTGAAAGCTCTCTGTTCATTGAGACGGATGTAGGCTGACCCCTTGATGGTTATTTGATAGATCGATGATACTCATACTGAAAACTTGAATTGTCTGCAGTTTGCATTTAATGCGGGGATGCACATTAGTTGGACGGATGTCGAACCGGGCTCGGAGGAAATGGACCAAATGAGGAACGAAGTCTCCCGCGTTGGAGAAGGTCTGGCGGCTTTACCCATCAATTTTCCTGGATTCGGTTTCCACAGCGCGATGAAGGTGTGTTTTCCAGAGCATTTCCAGCCTTTTTAGTCATGAATGAGTCTTCTAATGTTCCGGATACTGAGCCAAGTAGAACCGGAGTTTGGTGCAAAATTCAAAGACAATATTGGGTCTGGAAGTCATGACTCAATCTTAGAATATCTATTGTTTCCATGGAGGGGCGATTCGAGTTGCAGCTTGCTCATGAACATTGCATAATAGTCACCCGAGATCGATATTAGTATTCGAGGTTGTTCGTTAGTCTAATTATGCACTTCATTCTTGTTTTTTCAAAGTTTGAAAACATAAAGTATGCCTCGATATCTTAGGTTGAGCTTCTTTGTGGACAATATACAAATGCATCACCCCTTTGAGATACATAGCTCAGTGTTTATTTGATATGACTCTAGTTTAAAAAATTTCAGCATTACAAAATTGGAATGCTGATGACCTAACTGTGTTGTCATTCTCATGGAATTGTTGAATCAGGCGAAACAAGTTCTCGTATCCCGCATTCAAAGTGAAATCTCAAGGAGAAGGAAAGCTGGTATTCAACAGGATGACATATTGAATGCTCTAATGAGCATTGGCGACGATGAATTTCCAGATTACGATATATGTTGCATTATGGTGATTGTGATGTTTGCTGCTTCTGTTACAACTTCTGCTTTGATTCCGTGGGTCCTAAAATACCTGGATAACTTTCCGGAAGTACGCCAACGTGTACAGGTGAAATCTTGTTTTCTTTTATAAATTTATGATGAGATGACAAGCTTTCTAGGCTTTTCTATGCAAATTCTGTTTTTGTGGACTGTTTTTTTCATTTTCTTTTGAACAAGTATGGTTGTATGGTTGTAAGTTATAATTGATACCCTCATTTTCTAAAAAAAAGCCATGTGATGTCTTTGTATTTTACAAAGGAAATATGCAATGGGTCTTTTTTAGAAACAGAGGGAGTAGTTCATTGGCACTGTGGCACATGATAAGTGTATTGAAGTTGTTTTTGTACTTTTGGAGTTGTGGAATGCTTTGCCCTAACTTTTGGCATGTCATAGTTGATTGAATGTTGGTTGAAGCTCTTGCCACTTAAAATGAGACAAATACCTTACCTTAATGTGTAGGAGAATTGTTGAACAAATTTAAGGAGTTTTTGTGCACAAACAATTGAACTCATAGAGTACTGACTAGTTAATAGGGTTTTGTAGTATAACAAGAAAGTTTTTCATGTTGTACCTTTGTGGAAAATTCATTTCAATTGAGTGCATGACGTACGAACCTGCTTTTACAAAGGTATATACAACAAGTTTTGCTTAATAATTTGTTGCAATGTTGCAAATGATTCCATTCAGGATGAACAAGATTGTTTTCAGCAAAAGATGATTGAAGACAAGTCATTGACATGGTTCAAGCCCAAGAGCAGCATGCCTTATACTCTACAAGTAATTTATTTTGGCCTATGCTTGTAATTGTAAATAGAAAATTTATTCATGAAATACAACAATCATGATGATGTTTTCTTCTTCAGTTATTGTTTGAATGTTATTGTTAGTATTGCTTTAATTGCAGAAGTGGTTTTAGTTGCTTATATCTGTAATATTCTTTGGTTATTTCATAGAATCTAAAATTTGGCAATTTTTGCTACTAATTCTATAATCATTGGAGTATTCTATAGATTATCTACGAGATCTTGAGGATTGAATTTTTTCTTACATTTCCACGGCAAGCCAACAAAGATGTTGATTACAATGGTACAAGTTCCCTCCTAATTATTACTTGTCTTCTTTTGCTCTTAGATGGTTAAATTTGTCACATTAAAAAAAGAAAATCTAAACTAGCAATTGAAGCAACTTGAGATGACTTTCTTGAATTGGGAGGAGGTTGATCTATATCTTTATCTCAGATCTATATTGATTTTAGATTTTAGATTTTTAATTAGACAACTAAGAAACCAAGTCTCTTAGCACTTGAAAGTCCTACATTTTAGCACATTGAAACTCACCAAAATTACAAATATGAGGTTATTGTTCCTCAGTCTTAGTAGTTCCTATAGGAATTGGTTATTTTCTTGTGGGGGCTAAAATTAGTTTTAATATAACTGATTAATTGGAAGGCATAGTCTCTCAAAGACTAAAGTTTCAATGTAACTTAATAAAGTATTAATCACAATTTAAAAAGCTAGATAGTGTGCTCAAAGCCAATAGAGTTGTGAAGGCTATTGTATTAGGCATTTTTTTTCCCTTTGTTTAGATATCTTTTGGTTTTTGAATTTGTTTCACTTCTTTACAGGTTTGGTCTTTAGCAAAGGTTCCTATGTGTGGGCATCGGCAACTTCTCTTCATTATGATCCAAAATACCATCAAAATCCCCACGAGTTCAATCCGTCTAGATTTGATGTATGTACACCATGTTTCCACTATCCAAGATCGCAATTTTATTTTTTGAATCTTAATTCAATTAGAGTTATTGTGATTTGAGGTTTCTTTCTTATGAAGCTTATACTTGTAGAAATCATGTCATGTTTGAACACACAACTTGGCTAAAATTGGTGGCATTAGTGCCTAATGACCAAGTTGGTGTAAACTCTTTGCTTGAAAGAAGGCTTGATGTCTACTAAATAATGTTTCTTTGCATTCATAGTGATTAAAGCTACTTTCCTTGGTTAAGTTAGTTTCTGTGCAATGTGGAGGTTGTTTATATATAGACTCTATTTAGTTTCATACAAATTAATGGTGTTATAAGTTATTTTTATGTTTCTAATTAGTAAACTATCTACAATCCACAACACATTTAAGAATGCCACAAGAGTTTATTTTCAACTTTTATGCATTTTTCTCCTCGTTCATAATTACTTTGGATAGTGTGCAAGAAATGTTTTGCTAATTCTAATCTTGGATTGTTGAATTTGTTGCAGGAGAAGCCTAAGCCAAATACTTTCTTGCCCTTTGGCCAAGGTCCACATTTATGCCCTGGAAGTGAAGTTGCACTGACAGAGACAATGTTCATCATTCATCATCTTGTCACAAATTACAGGTTAATTTTGAGTACATGCATTGATTATGCACATGTTTTAAAATGAAATTAGTTTAAATGTTTGTCTTCTAGTATACTAAGTAACTATACATGATGAAATGAACAATAGTTTCTATTTTTTTTCTATTTTTGCCATATAGAACATGAAGACTACTAGACTAGCTAACCTTGAGAATTGGGAGGTCAAGAAGATTAATATACATATTAATGTTAAGTTTTCAAAACTCATTTCCTTGAAGTTTTAACATCTAGATCTCTACTCCAAGGGGTCACATTGAGTTGAAGGAATATGAATTTTATTCTATTCTTAAATAGCTTAAAAAAGACATTTGAGAATGCTTGCTTGAATAGACTAAATTTTAAGATATAAACTTGGTCCAATTTGTACATGATATGATAGACTAGTGGTTGGCCTTAAAGCTTCATTTCTCTGAGTAAGCATTTGACTAATAAAAGTAACAATTATGTCTATCTTGAAATTCAAGCTTGACAATACATTTTGAAATCAAAATTTTTAAAATTATTTGTAAAAGTTCATTTACACTATATTACTATGCATGTTTTTTCTATATTTTTGTAACTATGGAAGTAAATGAGCATTTGTCCTTAAATATGTTTTGGTAATAGAAGTCTTTAGGGCTTAGAATAGATGAATTTAAAATATGATATATGTATATTTGTGTAATTGAGAAAATTGAAATTATGTGTATGTTATGCCTATTGCAGTTGGGAAAGATGTGGACCTGAAAAAGGAGTGATGCAACATCCGATTAGAAAACTTGTAGGTTATCCAATTTGTTTGGTCAAAAAGTGTAAGACATGAGAAGTTGAATTATTGGTCTAGATTGATTGGAAAAAAGTATTGTATGAGCTCTATTGCAACCTTCAAATATTTCACATGAAGTAAAGCTCATGTAGTATTGTTATATACAATAATACAATGACTACATATTGTAAGCAACTAAATAAACTTCCATTTGATCTTGTTGGCAATTAAAAAGGTCTAGGATTACAAATTTACAACTCATTTAGCATGTAATGTTTGGCTATTGTTTAAGTAAATCATGAGTGTATAGCAATGGCAATGACAATCTCATATATTGTAAAACTCTCTACTTACAAGGAAAATTGTCTCCCCTTTGTCATTAGTTCAAACTATTCTTTTGTATTTTTTGTATGAAGTTGGTTTTATAAGTGGTTCTCTTTGATTTTCACTTCAAACAAGTTGCTAATCTTTGGTTTAAGAGTTATAATTCAACTTGAAAAGTTTGATTGTATAGGTAGAGAATAATTCATTTTAATTTTGAAATGTGATTGACCAAATCATTTTACAAAATACACCTTATTAACACACCTTACAGAGTGGTGCCTTTTTGTAATCATTACTATGAAATTGTCTACAAGAAGACAAGGTCAAAATGAATGAGTAATATATAGTGGCATCTTTTAGCTTTAATTTCATTTCAATCAAATCTCACTAAGGACAAAGCCTCTTGTTGTATAGGTGCTTATTTATATTCACTACAATATTTGTTGCTCAATTTTTTCATGTTATCCTTTACCTTCTTTAAATATGAAAGCCGAGCTCATCCCTAATTTTTCTTAATTTCTTTGGTTAGAAGAAATTATTGATATATCCAATTTTCCAAGCTCCAACCAAAATATATTAGGGTAAGGACTTGAAGACATCTAATCTTTAGAAGTGTTTAAATCCAAATTTGACCATCCACAATAAATAATAAGTTTCCACTTTTTCATAGGGAAAATTTATGCTCTAGTTCTAGCCTTAGCCAAATTTTTGGGGTTAAAATGTTATACAATAAGTAACATAAAACAATGGAACTTTAGAAAATGATAGATCAATGAAAGAAACTATTTCTAAGTGCATTTACTCATGATGCTTCTACACATGTATAGGGTCATATTTGCATTCTTTCTACACATATATAGGGTCACTTATTCATGATGCTATACAACAAGTAATAGATATAATCCTTCATGCCTTTGACTCATCTTGTCTCCTATTATGGAATAGTACAAACAATGAGAGTTACAAAAAAATTTGAACCACCCAAGTTGCGTGAGGCACATAGTAAGTGTGTATGCATGTACAAAAGACTAGTTGACCTCTTGCACTATATGCATGAAACGAGCAAAGCTAGTATATGAGCATAGAGTGGGAGTGTGGAGCGTAGAGCGTAGAAATTAGAGCCTGAAATAGGATTTCAAGCCATTTTTTTGAAATTAAATAGCAGATTTTTGGAGAATATTTTGAAAACACTTAAAAATAATTTTAGAACCTATAACCATGGAGAATAGGATGCCCTAAGACCGTGTAAGAAGAATTTTTGATAAATTTTGCAGTATGTGAGAATTTGATTTGAATATAGTTTACAAAATCTATTTTTATAGTATAAATACTTTAGTAGTAAAAAAATGCAGAAGGAGGCATTTGGTGGAAAATACAATATATTTTGAAAAATCCCCGGAAAAAAATTAGGGGACTATACTGACTACAATCTATTTTTCTAACATCTATGTCAAATGACTTTTTTGAGCACAATTTTTGTGGGTTGCATTTGAACATATTTTTTTGTTTAGGAAATACAGAAAATATTGTAATATAACATGCATGGTAAAAATGACATCCATAATGAATCAGTGGCCCTTTTGTCTCACTATATATATAAAATATAACGGAATACAAGAGAGTCTTTTGGTAAAGCTCTTGACAATCATGAAGGCAACATCACTATTTACCAAGAATTAGGAAGTGTTCCTACGCCTTAAGATGCCACTCTCAAGAACACGTTTCAGTTCATTGAAGCTGAAGCTCGGAGCATGAATGAAGGCATCTACCTCTGCATCTAGATTGCAAATCACAAAGAAAATGAAATACAAATGTTTGCAATTTGCCCATTGCCCTCTCTTTCCAAGTGCCTTAGATGACATTTCCTTGAAATTAGGACAAGTACATTCGGGAAACGAACCTATAGTAATGATGTATTCATGACTATTAGGTGGGTCACCTGATTGAAGCAAGATGATGCATCCAAAACCAGGATGTGGTATCATAGTCACTTGACGAATAAACGCCTTCAAAGTGAGAGCGGATGCACAATTGTTCGCTTGTTTTGTTGTTGGAGCGTTGGGATTTCTTCGTATCTTCTTCCCGGATCTTATACTTGGGTGCTCTCCAGGAAATGGTGGAACTTGAAATCCTGATACATCACTTGGTATTTCATAATCTCCAAATAATTTCCTAGGAGAAATTGAAACACGCTCTGGAAGTTGAAAGCCTGCCTGTTGGAAGTCCATAATCTCTTTTCGTGTAAGATTTGTTCCAAACTTTACTGGCCAGATGTCTGGTACTTCCGGTTTAGAAAGAACCCATTTCCGTTTTGATCCTTTCACACATCGTTCAATATCATCATTGCAAAAGAAGAATTGCATCCGTTCAATCTTGTCCTTTTTGTAATTCTGCATATTACCAGTATATGTTGGTGCTGCAGTTCCTTGATTGCCTTGCACTATCTTTGCAATACACTTCTTTCCTGTGAGTGCTTGTAAGGCAAAGCATGCCTTAGCAGATGTCTTCGGGAGTCGTGCGATATGCCACTGTGATTCATCGCAGGTTGTTTCTTCAATGCATGTCACTTGGGCAACTCGAGATAGTGTTGATGACTTTTCAGGCACAGCTGACATTGAGAATTCAACCTCCTCTTCATTTATATCAAATAAAGCTTCCTCTGAAATAGTATCCAACTGAACTGTAGAAGAAAATGCAGGCGTGCCCCTTTTCTTTGCACGTGGTTGAGAAAAATTGACTTTGTCAGGGCGGTGTGAATCATATTCAGAACCTGGAGGCAAGTCTGCCATCCTTTTTCGAGATCCAAACACCTCCTCGCCTTCAAAGTGGGGATCCCTTGTGCAATATTCTCCAGCCCCTGGCACATTTGCCATTGCATCATGAAGGCTTTTGGGATTGCCAGTGCGTTGGGCATACCTCTGAGCCACCCGAAGTTGAAGTTCTTCTTTTCCAGGACCAGTCCCCGGATTGGCACCTTTAAGGAACTGATAATATTGGACCATCTGCATGAATGCTCTAACATAGTCATCAACTGTAGCTACGTATAAATCATTACCTCGATTTCCTGATTGCTGTAACCATTTGTTATGGACTGTCTCAGAAAGATTGCACGATGGCATTTCCGCAAGTTCGGTATCTGGAAGATCCTATATCAAACACAAGAAGGCACTATAAGATAAATACAAGTATTATTATTTTGTATCATTATACACATTAGCGTCCAAACATCTACACTACACAGTCACACATTTATATTTGGGTAACCTATATATAATTGAATAAAAAATATTTATTATTACGATATACAGTACCCAATATAGCATGCATCATCAAAGGTAAATAGAGTAAGCAAAGGGGCTTAGAAATATAAGAATCTTACAATTTGCATGAATCCTCCCCATTGTCTATACCGAAAGTGCCAAAATGCCAACCACAATTCTAGTCGTCGAAGCCCTTCCTCTGTTGTTGCTCCCGAAGAGTGCCACCACGAGCGAATGGCATGAAACCTAATCTCAGACTCAGATGATGATGCTGCATCTTTATATTGCTTGCATAACTTTCGATGTTGATCTTGAAGGTCGGCCCGAATATCTGCTTTAGTATGCTTCTCCATCGATTGAGTCCAGTGGAAAAGACAAGTGCGTTCACGATTGAGCATAGGCATAGACGCATCACCACCTCCATAGATAATTCTGACCGCATTCCAATTTGCCATTGCACAATCAGCCATGAAGCCTTTGAAATAAGGGAGGGCAAAACCATGTTTGGCCATTACTGCATTCAAATTAGTCCAGAAATTGCATTGGGCAATCGCATCCTTAGACTGCATATCGCATACAGCAATAGTCATCACACGGCAGAAAGTAGGATCGTAAACATGACAAGCCATTGTTGTCCAGTTCTTCACTCGCTTCACATGATCAAACATAATCCAAGCATTTTGGAGGTCACCACCTTCTTGCATGCGCGTTACCAAATCAACACCGCTACCAGGACCCAACTCAGACATTTTGAACACAAAAACTTTATCTGAATCAGATCCTTGACCTGGAAACTTGTTCCCCTGGACAAAAGACCAATTGCTGCATCCTCTAAGCTTGGTGATATTGTCCATGACCCCAAACCTTCGGAAATACTTGAAAGTTGTCACTTCATTTCTAATGCTAGGAGAACTCATGTATTTGCACTTCTCAAGAACCGGAAGGAGCTCGTCCATTCCCAACGTTGAAGGTGGAGCTCCGTCACGTCGAAGAAGAAATCCTCCCAATAGCTCCTTGCTTGCCTCTAAAACGATCGAAGAATTTGTTGCTGTTGGAGTCCTCTCTACCTGTTCAGAAATGAATGACCTAATTTTTTCCTTTGAATCCCGACAATCTCCAATCTTTACTGGGTGATCATGAAGACCGAAGTGAACACAAGCTCGTTTCAAGTGCATGCCTCCAACCACATAATATATTTTGGCTGGACATGTTGCTATACAGGTTGGAACTGCGCAACAAATCTTGCAAACAATTGTTGAACCAGCTGGGGGGGGTGTACCAACTTCGAACGGTACGGGAGAACAACCATCCCATTCAGTCTCATTGACCACCGTTGTTCGATGCACACGAGATAGGTAGTTGCATTTTGTGTTTTCACAACGCAGATGACCCACACATGAAGCCAATCGAAAAGTCAGACCGTCCACGTTCTTGATGTTAGTTGTGTGTGTATTGGACCAAACGTGACCATCATAGCGTTTCTCCATTCCAACCATAAGCTTAGCTTGAGAATGAACATTGTGAGATTGAAGGGGAGGCAACTCAAATATCACGTCACCATTGAAAACTGCTAGAACAAATTGAACATCATGTACTGGAATTGTATCATAATCAAGCTTCTTAAAAGGATTCCTTGAACCTTTGGTGTGACATAGTTTCCGTAGATAAGGAATAATAGACTGACCAATACTTGATTTAAGACTGGTGTCTACACTTGTACAAGGCATAGAGGAACTGCTTGGAACTAATCGCTCATGTGATACACTCTGACTTGTTTTCATTTTAGGTGGTGAGGAGTCCTCTGAATTATCGCTCTCTATGGTGATGACATCAATTCCCGGCTCAGTTTTAATCCTTGTTGACAAAAGCGTGTGCTCAGTGGATGTGCTAGATAGTCTAATCGCACCTTCTCGAGGGGACGCACCTACAATAGACTCACGTAAACCATATGCTAAGTATCGACCTGGATGCAAACGCCATTCTTTACAAAGATTGTTAGGATAAGGCTCTTGACCGATTGTATGAGTCACTTCACCAGTTGAAGTATCCAATACCTCTTCGTCAATGTGTATTGAGTATTCAGATAATCCAAATCGAACACTCAAACGAAAAGCTGAGACTACAGCATACCCCAAATCACCTATTGAAAATGTCATAGGGACAGTCTCTCCAGGAGACCTCACAAATACTATCAAATTGGATGACATGATAACTCGCCGTGCATTCTAAAATTGTCGAAAATTCCCTAATTCAAAGATGAAGCTAATACAGAGCACAATTGATATCATTTGAAATGAAAAATGAAGGACGGTAAATGGGGGGAATAGGGACATATATCAGTGAATGACTAGATCACTATAAGATTGAATAGAGTATCCAATTTAAGTTAGTACTAGCCGTTAGCGAATTCAAAACACATAGACTTCAAATGAATCATGCTAAATCACCTACATTTAAAATCCTCTTAAAAATGTACAATCTACAAAATGACGAGTCATTAAACATTGGTTATCAGATTTGAATCTTCTATGCACATAATATCCTCACTTTTGAAGATTATTGATTCTTGGAATAAGAATTTGAAAATTACAAAATTCTCTGCAATTATATACTGTCCTCCTCGGAAACTGCGATGGAGATTGTACAAGGCTTTACAATCACCTTAGGTCATCAGTAAAAAAAATTATTATAACTCATTTTACCAAAAAATGAATCTTCAAAGTAACAACAGTTTTACGTGCATAGACCTCTCAAACCGTCACATATGTAGTCTCGGAACTGAAGATTCAATTAAACCTCAACCACCAAAAAGAGAACAATTAAGAAAAAATATAAAGGATCTAGATATAGATGGATATATAATATATCTTCAATCACAATTTCTGGAACTCAACGGTACGCAATAAATACCTAAGAGGTTATTGATGTCTTTTAAAAGCATAAATATCTTTCTATAAAAAAGTGAAGATGTTTATGTAAAGCAAAAAGCAAAAAGCATTATGTATTAAAGAAAACTAAAGATATTCTAATAAAGACATGTACAAAATAAATACTGACAAATGAGTTAACCATAATGAAATTAATGAAGGTACGACTGTCTGCTTTCTCCTTAAACTTCATATGCATATATACACACTCATACAATATGTTTAGTCTCTTGAAAAGTTATCATTAGGTTAGAATACTTAGACTTTACATTGGACTGATGCAGGGAGGTAATCTTGATTCCCATTCACTTGAGAGACGGAAACGTAGGAGAAGGTCCAGCTCTCATTATTCCTCCAAAAAGGCACTAGATCGATCGAGGGAACAAAGGATTCAAAAAGTGAATAGTCTAAGCGAGATTCTTAGTGTTACAAAGAAGCTCATATATACTGGTATTGAAAACACAGAGCCATTGGAATCGCCAACAAGGTTGTGTTCACAGATAGAGCTGGTGTTAGATCCAATTTCTGAAGTTCATGAAGGAAATGCTTCTATCAATTGCAATGGAAAGCCCCTTCAGGTTCTCATTTCATGCCTTAACATTCGTAAATTTTTATCTACATTCAATTTTATGGCAACATTTAATGTTCAGAGGGGGCTAAGATGTTTGGACTGTTTATCGTATTTATATTTTCAATAATTCAAAGTTGTTGCTTAGTTAAAAGTTTAATTCAAATTGAACTGACATTGCGATGTTCTTCACTTTGGAATAGGAGAATTACCATCTGCCATCAAGTCTATTGCAACCAGAGAATCAGGAGTTGAAGGTGGAGATATTAAACAATGAGACTGAATTTGCCATCATAGCAAAGAAGTTGGTAAAATTGATCTCTTTTCCATTTTACCACTTTTTTGTTGTTAGGACATAAAGTATTCGAATATGATTGCTATTGAGGGTTTTTAGGTCTTCTCATGAAAGATCCATCTCATCTCAACTTGATTCATTAGTACGGACTAGTTTGCATCCTTAGCGTTTTACCCAGATGAGTTATTTACTGCCTCTCGTCTGCCCGAAAGAATAGTATAACATTGACAATAAGAACTCGTTGAGTAATTTGTGGCCACCCAATTTTCACGACAATCTTGGAAGATACTAGGGGAAGATAAGATAAGGCCCATTTAAGAACTCTAATGGACCGTCTTAGGGTTTTGAGGGTGTGAGGATTTGTTGTGCCTGTCGCACTTCCGAACGTGACGATATTGTCGTCGCCGTCGCCATCGTCACTCTCAGGTTTATTTCGTATTGCATTTTCTCTTGTAATCGCCTCGTGATTTCTTTTCTTTCGTACTACTCATTGCCTCGTCGTCTCTTCTCCTGGCCTATCTTGTTCTGCTCGGATTTATGGTATACCTGCTTGCGTACGTTTTCCGTCGGAATCCTTTAAAATTTCGTAGTGAAGTACGCCCCTGTCACGAGTAACCGCCGGCATTGGAACTTTAGTCGAGTTCGAGCAGCAGGTCCTCCGATCCGTTGGCGCGGAAGTTCATCCCATCTTGCTTCTGCTGCACCGTAGCTAGCATCTCCAGACACATGTGAGCGAAGCTTCTCGACCTTTGCAATGCAGAGGGATTCGCAGTGTTGAATCTAG
The DNA here is from genome assembly GCA_947034895.1 of Rhytidiadelphus loreus. Taxonomy (NCBI): domain Eukaryota; kingdom Viridiplantae; phylum Streptophyta; class Bryopsida; order Hypnales; family Hylocomiaceae; genus Rhytidiadelphus; species Rhytidiadelphus loreus. Next base: position 26,814,953 of record OX344764.1, read on the forward strand.
GCATCCAACCCGATCACTCTACGTCTTCCAACTTGCCGTTTTGGGGCCATGTCGAGAGCGTCCCACCCGAAGACAAATTTTTTTTTTCTTCACAGTCCCCGCAGGTGACGTGCATTCTCAGCCTTCATCATTGGCTGAATGCAGGTTAGTTAGTGCAGTCGGAGGCATCATTGAAGCTGAACTCCCTTACTTGTCAAGTTTCTTATTTTGTTTAGATTGCATTTTGTTTCTGACGTCGTCTTTCAGTTGCGACCTCCAAGTGTCCCGAGCTCTGAAAACAAGAGTTCTGAGGATTATGGAAACTCTGAGAATTCCCTTTTATTTCCCGGCTTCAACGAAATGAGGTTTCGTGATACAATGGCAGAACTGATGTGCACATTGTTCCGACAGATTTTCAGACAAGTTCAACATACCGAGGTATGTCATCTGCGCTTCCCCAGCCCATACCGCCAGCGCGCACATTCGAAGGTGACTAAACAACCTGTCAATTATTCAGACGCATTTTATTCTAATCTCACAATTTTCAAAAATGGTAGCAGAGATTTCAATTGACTGGAAGGTCCCACTGTTGTTTTGTTGATGTCGCCTGGACTTCCTGTTAGCACCGGTGAACATTGTGGTACTGGCATTTCTTACCCTAAACAGAGAAGGTTGTACGTGTTCAGATCTCCACGGATCTAGTCTGCGGAGTATATTTCCGGTTGAACCTCTGGTGCACAAAGCCTACTTGGAGTCCCTGCGGAGCCATGCCAAGCCAATGGCAGTATCCAAGGTTTAAGCAAAATTGAAGCACTATACCTCAGATGGTTGGACAAGCCCTGCTAGCAGCCATTTCTCCTCGCTGTTAGTTTGGAAGACGACGAAGCTGTCCCTGTGCTTCCGGAAATCTTCACGAGGATTTCATTTTGTACAATTGCAGTGGGTGAACCAGTTGGACGTGTTCTGCAATCCTGCTCTTCGAGGTTTTCTAACTCATTGGGGGTGGAATTCCACTCTGGAGAGCATCTATTGGGGCGTGCCGCACTTGGCCTGGCCAATTCCAGCCGATCAAAAGCACAATTGCAGGTCAGTACAGTAAATCAGAATTCACTTGACTATGGTCAGAATCGGAATCCTAAAATCTCATGACCTTATCATTAGGAAGCCGGATCTGTGCTTGACTGGGCTAAATGACATGTTAAAATTGGTTTGTATACTCTTACAGGTTCAACACCGCCTACAGCAGGTTTGAAGATACGAACCCAACCAAATTCACAGGGGGCAACGCGTGCGAAGCTGAAGTACTCCACGTCATGTGAGTCCGTCGATGCCGACCGGGTCTCGGTGGAGAGGTCGGTGCAGCAGCTGGAGGGTAACGGAATGCGGTCGGAGCTGATGTCGGAGCTGCAGTCCTCGTCGCTCCGGGGGATCGTCGATGCCGACCGGGTCTCGGTGGAGAGGTCGGAGCAGCAGCTGGAGGGTAATATTATGTGGTCGGAGGTGATGCCGGAGCTGCTGTCCCCGTTGCTCAGGGGAATCGTCGCTGCCGACTGGGTCTCGGTGGAGAGGTCGGAGTAGCAGTTGGAGGTTAAAAAAATGCGGTCAGAGCTGTGGTCGGGGCTGCAGTCCCCGTCACTCTGGGGGATCGTCGCTGCCGACTAGTTATCGGTGGTAGGGGTGGTGCAGCTGCTGGAGGCTGTGGAAGTGCGGGGATGGAGGTTTGGCAACTCGCTGTGGGGTCAACGCACCTCCTGTGTTGTACCGTCGCCGAGTTGGATACTTGGAGAATGCCAAGGCTTTTGATTGACCACAGGCCTTTCGAACCAGATGCGGCAACTTGGGGTGCCTGGCTTGGTGCTTGCAGAACGTCCGCTAGTGTGGATTTATTCAACCTTGCTGCCATTGAGTGGCAATAAACGTGCTTCTCTCAAATATCTGAGAGCTAGCTGGCAAGCGGAAGGAGGTGATATGAGCAGTAGGGGTCTGGAAAGGGTTATACACAAGGAGCTTGAAAAAAAACCCTATGCTGAGTCCAGGAGCTTCAGTGCGAAAACTAAGGCCAAAACCTACATTTCCGAAACTCGGATGTGTTCACAAATGTGATTGCTCAGGCGGGGTGAACCTTAATGTAGTCTCATGGGATTTAGTATTGATAAAATTTGGACTTGCTGGCCTTTTCAATGTGGGCAGTAGACTTCAAGATCCTAGGCTTTCAAAGAGATTTGAGCTACTACCCTCTTCGTTCTCGTGGTCTGTCGTTGCCGACCGGGTCTTCGTGAAGTGGTCGTTGCAGCTGTTGGACCAGACCTTTTTTTACGCATTTTTGATATTTTTTTGGCACGGTCTCTGGGTATTCAGGGTATTTGTGATGCTCAATTTTGTTGGTAGAATCGTTATCGTTTGCGGCTGCAGTGTGGTGGTTCTTGTAGTATCGTTGGCACCGACTGATTACTTCTTATTTTCTGATTAAATTGTCATTAATAGTACGGTGGTAAATAATATTGAAGATCCTGCAATTTGTATGACTAATCTCCGCTTGGAATAAAATGTTTAATGATATCTGCACTGGCCAAGCTGTTGTTTTTGTTGATCTTATTATGTTGTTTAGAGTTTTATATTTGGGTGGGTGTTGGATTTTTCCTTACCGTTGGCTAACCTCCTTGGATGCTTTCAATGTGGTCGGCACCGACTGGATCAGTTTCAATCGACTTATGAGCTTCTAGGTGTCATAGAATTTGGCAATGGCTACTTGTTATTGATCAACATCACCCAGAATTGCGTTGTATTTAATTTGTCTTTGTCCATTGCCTTGTTTCTGATGTAGGGATCTAAGACATTTTTTCCCTCAAGAGTCATGGAATATCCGAGAAGAGTGCTCCGTTCTCAAATGCAGGCATCAGTCAGCGATGCATCCGGCAGCCAAGTAAGCCAATAATGATTACTCACAAGAAATCCAACTGAATAAGAAATTCTAGACATTGCTTATATGTTTGTGTTTGTTTGTTTCAGGTTCCAATGATAATTGATACTGAGGACGCTGTCCAATCTGAAGAAGCTGAAGAAGCTGAAGAAGCATTTCCAGAAAGTGAAGAGGCAGTTCCGGAAAGTGATCCAGAGAATGACAATCTTGAAGAGCCGAAGCAAACTGAACACGAGTTGCGTCAATTACAGAAGGTGAATTCCATTGCAAGTATTGAGGCAATGAGAATATTACCAAAGGACGAATCCCGGTTTTCGATTCCGCTTTGTCGTTTGATTCCAATGCCCATTGTCCGCCCATCATTGGACTTCGACATCAAGAAGCTGGAGGCTGATTTTACACATGGTTATAGACCTGGTTCAAGTGTTTTTTATGTTTCAGTGTGCAATGAGAATGGTATAATTCAAGCTTTGACCGATGATCATAAAACCAAAATGAGCCCATTGTGGAAATTGGAGAGTGATCGTTTTGATGATAGACTACGGCAAAGCAAGAATCACCATCATTTGGTGGGAAAAATGTTTTTCATCTGTGACGGGATTCACAGATTTCAAGCTTGGACTAGATTCATTGATCGAGTTCATAAAGAGGACCCGGATTGGCACATTTCGGTGGACAGCATTTGTTTGGACCCTACAGGAAGAATTGGGCTACTCTTACATGCCATGCATGATATCAACAAGTAAGAAGCTTTTCACGTTATTTCCATTTTCCTGTTTTTGTCGACAATGATGATATGGTTCATTTTCTTATAATTTGAATGTTTTTTAGGTCCAATGAAAACAGCCACGTCAAGACGAACCTAGTGCATACTTTGTATAGGATTCGAGCTACAGGTACACAGAGCTTGGAGAGTTTCAAAGACATTCTTCCCGATAGGGAGTATAATAAATGTTTGCGAAACCCTGCAAGAGGAAAAAGTTGGTATCCTCTCACAAAAGATGTGTTCATTTCATTTTTATGGCGGGTGAGTAAAGACGTTTTTTATTTCTATAGTTTCAAATGTGAATTTTTATTTTATTTTTATGCTCATAAAATATATCTTTATATCCTTCCTAAATGTGATGTTTCTATGTGCAGCAAGAAATTGCTGATGCTGCAGATGTTGCAGTTAGAACATTATTAGGGGAAGATCCATCAATTTCGAGGACTGACGAAGAAATCACGAGTGTAATGCTTGAAGCAGCAAAGGTTAAGACAAACAGTTACAAGGGCCAATTTTCCAAATGGTTAGCAATTGCGCATCCTGCACTTGGTGATGAGTTTCTGGCTCAGGTTGAATTTCATAATCTATCCATCATTTTGAATTGTATTTCAAGTGACTTGTTTTATTACTTTGGCCCATTAAGCAATGGTGATAAATTATGATTCTGCATCAATGTTTTTTTTTATTGAATTGTATTTTTTGTTTTTTGTAAAGGTCACCCTACATTGGAGCAAGAATTCAAAACCTGAGATGACACTGGACAAGCTTCAATTGCTAGCAACATCTGTGGCTCCTATTTTCTTTAAAGTGAGATGTTTGTTTTGGTGGAACTCTGGTACTGAAACAAGAAAGGCTGCCCATTTTCCCAGCAAACCATTTTCGAATAAGGACTTCGAGTCTTGGCTAAACAAGGCTTGTTTTGGGGGATCTGTAAGTGTCTTTTGCCATAATGGATTTCTCTTGTAATGTACTCAAAGTTCCCTTACTAATATTTTGTAATTTAACTCAAATTATTATGCAATATTCACTAAATTGATTTTTTTCTTTTTAGCTGGAGGAAGCATTCTGCACCGAGTATGAGAGGCTTCAATCCGAAGAAGGCGTTACTGTTTTAATAGATCCTTCCAAGCTACCGTTGTCTCCGGCCGAATTCGTAGAGTACTGGCGTGTTCGCATTTGGGTGCACGGATTCTCGTCTTTGTTTCGAGGCAAAGATTCGTATTCACGAACTAAAGCATTTAGTTCGTATAATTATACATCACGCATTGTGAAGCGTGTTCTTTACAGGTACAATTCATTTACTAAGTTTATAATGCTGTCAATTATTGTCTTCTTCCTGTATGTTCATTTTATATTTCACTACTTTTTTTTTTATCTATTTTGGCAGATACTTCATGTTCGAATTGGTACTCACGGATGCCATGGCACGGGATCAACTTCCGGGTTTCTTTCAAGCGTGGGTCGATAAGACATCCATGGAACAATGCATGTACTCACCTGGTTTGATTCGATCATGGGGTGTCCTACACCTCAATGCTGGTTGTTGGTACTTAGATTGTGGAGGAAGTTTCTGCCCTCAACAAGAAGAATCCAAGAAGAAAGCGATTGAAGATGCAGAGAAGGGATTAGGAGGCAGTCGTCCTCTAAATCCAATTGATCTTAAAACCCTTACAGAGCAGGATCTTACTCTCGATGTTTCTCATTTGAATGAGAAAGACAAGATTAAAGCTATGAAACAAATGCAGCGAGCTGTTGAAAAAGCGGAGGCAAAAAAGATTAAAGGAGAACTCAGGAAAGCAGAAAAAGCGTCTAAAGCTGGTTTGGTGGCTAGTGTCAAGGCCCAGGCTGCTGAAGCAGTTGCCACAATTAAGGCTACAGGTAAGGCACCCAATCATTTGCCCATAATTGGTGGATCTGGTGGAGATGGCACTCAAATTTCTTCAGCTTCTCCAATAGAGGGCACACGTAAGCGAGATAGTTCCTCTATCGATCTTACTATCTCTCGTCTTTCACTGGGCCATGTACCAGTGCCACTGACAATTGATTCGACATTACCAGAAGTGGATAGTTTTATTTTTAATGGATCTTTGCACTCACTTCTCAACCACCGTATTCAACATGGATCATTTCCTTCGGGGTGGAACGAACTTCAATCTTTTCTTGACAAGGTAGATCTCAAATTTCATCTTCCATTTGCTTCAATATATTCTTACTAGTTCTTTTGACTTTTACAAAGTTGTTCTCCTTTCTAATTCTTGTTTTTTAACAGCACAAGAGAGATAAAGAAAGATTTTTCAAAGGTACTGTTTCCCATTCTCGAGCTGTCGATCTAATGATTTTCGATATTCCCGAGGATCTTCCTGTTCTGGGGGTATCAAATCCTACATCTGTTGTTCCACCGTGGAACATTCTTCATTCGAATTTCCTGAAGTCGATTTTTGATTTCGCTGGAAGTCATTTGCACGACGACGGAGCTTTACTAATCTTTCATTCCGATTCGAGTCAAGTAAAATCAGACTTGAAAGGATTCTGTCGAGCATTTCACTTTAAAGTTTCTCGCAAATGGACTGGGATCAATCGTCTTCATTTAACCCACCCTCGTGATTCAACGAAGACGGTATGTAAATCCTTTTTTCCCTATAATCAACATTTATTTATTTTTATTGTTTATCTTACTCTGAATGCATATTATTCTTATGTCTCGGAAATTGTTCTATGCAGACTCTCATTTTCGGTATTCAACTACTTGTAAGGAACTTTGAAGACCTCCATCGTTCTCGTTTCAAAATCCAAATGGTACCACATTTGGACACAGCTGGCATTGATGTCAACTTCGATGATGTGCTACACAACATGGTGACAAAAGAGTCACAGCTTTTGCACGGCAATGTTCCTTGGCGAGGTTCGCGAGAGAAAGACTCTGGTCTAATGCAGATTCTTGTTGAATCTTTTTCAATAATTGGCGATGTGGTGTTCGATTGCTCTGCATCCACAGGTTTAAAATTCTTTTCATTTAATTTTCATCCTTCTTGATTTATATTGGTATGAGTTACATTAGCTACTTCTTTGCTTATCAATTGTTTCAATTCATCAAATTTTTGTTTTATTGTTTGTTTATTTTGGTGACTTCACTTTCATCTAATTTTGTCTTTGGAAGTTCATCAGTTATATCTAATTTCTGAATTCATGAATTCCAGGTTCCTCTATTCATGCTTGTCGTAGGTCAGGCCGTCACATTGTAGCCTTCGAAGAAGATACATTGATTTTCGATGCTCTTCTACAACCCCTTATTATTGAGAAATCAACCCCAGTTTCGAAGCGGCAACGGATCAATGAAGACATTACTAGCTCGGATGAAGATGCTGAATCAGATTCCGAAGTACCAGTAGTTCAAGCTACAAACTTATTCTGTACGTAAGTCCTTTCATTCTTTTTTATATACAATTGTTACTTTGAAAATTGATCCCTCATACTTGTTATTGTTTCAGTATCTTTCACCAACTAATTCTCTTCATATTTTGAAACGATGCAGCTCAAGAGTGACTACAGTTTCTTCAAGGACCTCTATTCTTCAATCAACAAGGAAGGAAATAGTGAATAGTCCCCCTAAAACTTTCCTATTACCAATTTATGCTCGTGATGTAGCAGACGAATTTGTTAGAGCACCTCCTATTCTTTCTAGGTCTCGTAAATTTCGTGGCGACAAAAGAGTTCTTCAGTTGGTAGATGACGCAGCAAATTGTGATGATGATGTTCATTGTGAGTAGCGTAGGGATTAAAATCTCTAGCATGTTCTACCCATTTTTTGGGTATCATTTTCTACTTTAATTTAATCGGTGAGACTAAAAGGGCCACCGACTTCAGACTTCTTGATTTTCAATTTCTTTGTCACAGTCCATCACTGAACTAAAAGGTTTGTCCCCTATTATAATATTTAATTTTTGTTATAATTTCAATTTCTAATTTTAAATGTCACACTCATGTTTTACAATATGGTTTACAATATCTAAACAAATTGTACAATTATTTCAATTGATGTTTACATTTTTTTAATTGGTTTTGTATTTCAACCATGATTACATTTTCTTTAGATCTTCTCAGATTATATGAAAAACTCGTTTTGATGACTACCAAGAAATTACATTAAATTATAAAAAGTTTCATTTCCTTAAACTATAATTGATTTTACATAGGCTTAATGTGATCCAAATTTATTGTAAACTACTTTCTATGGTAATGTTCAAAACTATCTATGAGGTCATATTCATTATATTCAGACTTCTCGTAGATTAGGAGGCATCTGGTAGAATTATAAATTCATTTAAGGAATTTATAATTGACTTCCACCCAAAATTATGCTGAAATACTGATTCGAAAATGAAATTCACGAAATTCGTGGTGTTGTCTATTTAAATAAATTCTAGTAATGAGAAAAAGTATTTTATCTTTAAATTGAAGATAAAATAAAAGACTGCAAAAAGTCTTTGTAAAATGAATATGGCTTTTATATTGTATATTATGAATATTTTTAATTTGCTTGCTCCATTTTATTTGATTCAATTCTTTAATGACCACCAAATTGAAATTATTGTCATTGCAAATTTATATTCACTTATGCATTTAATGCATAATTATATTGCTATAAAAAATATGATTTTACTTGGCCTATTAAATTATGATATTTTTAATGAGGGAGAAAAAACTTTTCTCTACTTTTGAATAAACGAATTTTAAATTGTAGCATATTATTCTTCTATCATATATTTCAATTTCTTGCACGGTCTTAGGTCTCATCTAAGCACGGTCATAGGTTTTTCTTTTGATGAACTAATAATTTTTTTAGAATTTAGTTTATAATCCATGCTCTACGCTCTACGCTCATGCGACAGCATTCCCTTGCATGAAACTAACCCACTTTGAAGGGGGGAGGGAGTTGATATATGACTTGTGACCATGAAGAAGAGCAATGTCTCTATCCTCTTCCATTCGATTATAGATAATTAGAGATGGCCCGATACCCAACCCTAAAGAGTACAAAAACCCATTTTATACACTTAAATTTTTATTCCAACTTAATCAACGGGTTTATCTTCACCAATCTAGAAGTACTGCTCCCTCTGTTGTGCTTTCAATGACATGTGTTCCCAAGAATCCGACTCAAACTAGAACACTGACTATATGATGGACCATCACGTTCTCTCTTAAATGTCTTCACGTGAGTTGGTGCACGATGCCGAGTAGGTGCGGGTGGAATAACTGACAGCTTCACCACTTCCTTACATACATGAGTCAAGACTTGCAAATCCACCACCGGGATAGACATATGCCATATTTAACTACTTTTGGACTTTAGGGATAATTTTGGACTTTTTGAGGGTATTGTCAACCGGGAGATCCCTCGACCTTATATAAAATGAGGTTGTAGTGGTTGTGAGAGTAGATAGAAAATCTTTTAGTTGATTGGAGTGAACTTCAAAAAGATGGTGAAAACACATTATTGTCACCCTACACCCATATTAGGGTTACAATTTAAAAACTATATAATCTATTTTATAGTCAATTCCATCAATTGTTGTTACAATTTGGTTTAACATTCCCAAAGGTTTGACTCTACTTTGATCCGCCATCCACAAAATGATAGGGGTTGAGGTTATAATACTTAATCCACTACAAAAAAATAGGGCTTAGCGTAACTGCAAAAACGTGATTGCAGAGATTTTGCGACTGCATTGTGACTTAACCTCCCTAATTGCACCATTGGGTTAATTCAAGTAGCATTGCAGTCATTCTGTAGTCGTGGTTTCCTCTGCCAAATGAACACGGAATGCGCGATACACTTCATCCACAACGTTTCGTTCACAAGGGCGATGATGACGTGACGTGGTTGCCTAAAACGTGACTGGAGAAGGCGGAGTCGTGGATGCCGGATGAGTCATGCGCATTCCATTTTTGCGACTTCAAGTGACTGCAAAATGACTTGGACAACTGCCAAGAGTCACAAGGTTGTCGTTTTCTTTTACTTCGGGATAAAGAAAAAGATGAATCTGTCTTTGTCATCCATGGAGGATAGGGTAAGACCTATTTTGGATATATTAGTGGCATATGACTGTAGTACGACTGGCATGTTCTTTTTACATATTACTAGAGGGGATGCAATAGGGGCATTTCTTGAATATGATACGGTTGTGTACCATGCTGCAAATGGATGAAGGTTTGTCTTTGATGTGATGTGATCCCACCTTAAATGAATTAATTTAAGGAGAAAAAGAGTTGTGGGAACATCATTGTTCAAATAAACACATTGATATTCAATTGACAAATAAACCAATACTCATTGGTTTAGGGTTTGATGAACACTTGTACGCCATGTCTGATTTGCGGTTTAGCCGTTTACACACCTGATGTCAAGGTTTGCATTTATGAATTTGAGCTAAGGGTTCGTATAAATGTGCCAATGTTTGAATGAATGCAAGTCACTTAAGATGTAGTGCTATCCTATTTTTAATTAATTAATTTTAAGGAGATTAAGGTATGCAAGCAGCGGTGCTATTTTGTGAGCCTGTGAGCATGAGCCTATGAGCGTTGAGCAGGGATTCTGTGAGCGTTGAGCAAGGATTCTGTGAGCGTTGAGCTTAGAAATTTGAAAAAGCACAAGAAAATTTAAAAATATTTCTAATAATAGACTTCATCTAAAAATTTGGTCAAAATTTACTATTATTAGTAAATTTTAGACCCTATTACTACAACCCTATTACCGTGGCCTTATTACCGTGGTTATATAAAATCCACATGAAAATTATAATTTTCAATGTTGTCTAAAATATTAGAAGTATACATTTTGAAAATGATGAACTTAATTGATGTGAAAGATGAATGGAGATGAAAATAAGTTTGTATAGAATATTGGTTGATTACTATCTTATAGCAATGTGGATCTTCTTGGGGCTAATAAGAAAATACCAAAAAAATTCTTTTGATGCATTTTTATTAAACTTGTTTAGATTTTAGAAAAAAAAAATCATTGATAAGAACTATTATCTTGTAGTAGTGTGGGTCCTCTCAAGGCCAATGGGAGGTACCTACACTTCTACTTTGATGTGTTGGTAATCGAACTTGTTAAGATTTTGGAAGAAAATATTTGATTGCCAAGGATTATTTTTGTAAAGAATGAGCTTGGTTACACCAAATTGTTGATTAGTTGATCATTGTCCTTTTATAGGACCTTCAAGGGCCCAATTCTTCTATTTATTGATCAAATGGTCATCTGGTTAATCACTCCCCTCTTGCTACTTGACTCCCCTCGGCGCCGAGGGGAGGCCCCCTTGCAACGAGAAAAAAAAAATTTACAAAAAAAAAAAAAAAAAAAAAAATTTTTTTTTTTTTTTTTTTTTTTTTTTACACTTCTTTTTACCTATTGCAAGGGGGCTCCTCTTGGCGCCGAGGGGACCCAAGCAACAAGAGGGGAATGATTATAATCTCAGTGGAACAACTTCAGTTGATTTCAAACAAATCTTAATTAATAACCGATTTTTCTTCTTCTTAAAATCTAACAAAGTCTAATAAGTAGTACATCAAGGTTGTTCAAGGGACCACGGTAATAGGTCCACGGTAATAGATCCATGGTAATAGTTACTAAAATTTACCAAAAAAATTTAGATGGAATCTCTAAAAAATTATATGCTCACAGGCTCACAAGCTCACAAGCTCACGCTCACAGGCTCACAAGCTCACAAGCTCACGCTCACAAGCTCATAAAATAGCAACCCTGGGTATGCAAGCCTCATTGTTCAGATTCTAGACATTGAACATTAGTGGGAGAATGAAATAATTATCCTAGTCAACCTGGAATGTCGTGACTTGAACGCATTGCAATCGGACTCTCTTTAAGTAACACGTGCTGTAACTATTGGGTTTAGTGTTTAAGGCGTTTCCGCATCTTTTGTTCGGGCTTACATTTTGCATTAGAGTTCAAGGTTTAGGAAAATGTGGCTGACATTGAGTCCAGAACTTCTGGCAATTGAATTGAGCATGAATGAAAAGAATTGAAGATGGCCCTCTAATAATCCAATAAACGGCAAGACATTGAGAAGACAAAAGGTTGATGTTGCAATTGAAGGCGATCTGACTGCACTATGACTGTGGCTTGTCTGTGACTGCAATACAACTGTGAAGTAACTACAGAATGACTAGTACATGACTACACATTGGAGGGTGATTCGAATTGAACTACTACCATTTTAATATCCTCTACTTTGGTGGCCTGCTTGAACTCTACATGCACTTTTGGATCTGTCCTGTTCCGCTTCTTTAAATACAATGACTAGGGGCAACAAACTATATGGTTACCATGACAAGGCATCGCAGTCCTTGCAAGAAGTGTGTACCTAATACATCTCCTATGCAAATAAATTCTCTTCCACAGATAATTCAATGGCTCCGACTAGATTGGAAGTGGAACTTCTACTAGACAGTCTTCGGGGAGCACTGAGCCCTACGGCCTCCCTAGTAGTGGTGATGAAGGCATCTGTGCAGTCGACTACTTCCCGCTTGGAATGGACTTCTTTACATAAGACCACTTTCCATCCAAGTCTATTAGCTGCATCATCCCTTGTATAAGTAGGATTACTTTGTGTATCTTGCAGCTTCATCCTACTATTTTTTTGTGCTAACAAGTTTTTTTTACAAACAATTCAATTACACCTACTAAATTTATCAACTCCACCAAAATTGACAATGTTTGAAAAAAAATCAACCCTGTAGGCTCTAGAGTGGATGGATTTGCACATTTGTTGAACTTTAACTCCCTGTGTATGCATACAATTCCATTGTTAAGCCTACCCCTAAGAACCACATTGCAAAAAAAACTAGAACAACATTATTAACAGTGACAATGACTTTCTATGATTCTAATTCACTAGGGGCCAACTATGACTTCCATATGACTGCGTGGAAGTCATGTTATAGTATTGCAGTCAAATAACAACATGGAAATGACTACATTACGTCTTCTACACTACTAGAATAAAAAAAATGTTAAGAGAACATCCTCTCCAATCTTCTTCTCAAATTTGTCCACAACTTTTGATTTGAGGTTCAAAATCCAAAACAGATTTTTGGAGATGAAAGTGAGATTCATTTTTCAACTTTTATTAGTTCAAAGTTTTTTGAAAACAATTAATCTACTATTCCTAAATGATATCTAAAATATTACTAAGAACACAATTTTTGTGTTTTACATATCCCACATGGTTTGTCTTGCTTCCTATCACTCCACTTGTATATAAGGTTTGTCATTTCAACTCTTCATATTCACACACTAAGTGGCTTTGTTAGTCATGTGACATATTTGCCAAATATTCTATATATATGGTATATTTTATATTGAGTATGGTGTATTGTATATGGTGTATGATGTATTATATGTGGTGTACGATGTATTGTTACAATATTTAAAATGTATTCATATGTGATTGTAGAATGACTATTCATGCAATTGTCAATACATTTTTTTTGTACACATCGCCGCAACTCCCAAATCCTAAATTTCAAACCCTAAATCCATATCACTTTAAAATGATTACATAATGACTTTTGATTTGCTTTTCCACGCCAGATTTGTAAAGGGTCTATTGTAACTTTGAAATGACTGGTAAATGATTGCCTACATGGAAGTCCACATCAAATTATAGAGGGGTGCCCCGCAACTATAGAATGACTGCGACGCGACTCCGTTTAAAAAGTCCATGTCAGATTAGAAGGGATCAAACGCAACTCAGAAATGACTTCAGCGCCACTGCGTGCGCAATGTCCATGTCAGATTTTGGAGGGGTCAAGTGCTTGTCCACCTAGGTCAAAAAAGCACGCACTTTCCACATGGCAACTACCCTCCATCTTTTTGAAGGCAGTCTTTCTTTATCTAACTCAACGAAGTCTCTTCTCATCCAAAGTTACATCCGTCCACACTCCGTTGGATGATAATAAATCTGTAGTCATTCTTGTAAATGACTTGTCAGAAATGACTGCAGCGCCGTGGAGTCACATTTTCGTTTTGCGACTCCAACATGACTGTTTTGCAATCATTTGGCACAGTCACGCTAAGCCCTGTTTTTTTGTAGTGATCCCAATTCTTCTATAGTTTCAAAATTCGTGAGATTAACACTAGATCCACTGTCAATTTGCACTCCATGGATTAAAGATCCATCAATTATCACATCGATAGTAGGAGCTCCAGGGTCTCTAGAAATTTTATGTATTTCTAAAGTTTTGGGTCTTTTCCTTACCAAGGATGCACTTAGCTCACTTCTACATTTAGGTGAAATGGCTAATAATTATTTCATACTAATTAAAGGTTGAATTCAGTCAAGGTTAGCCAAAACATTGTGAGGTTCCATTCCTTTTGTTAATTTCATGGTTCATGGAGCTTTGCGTTTTGGTGAACTTTGAGTATTAGATTTAGAATTTCCTCTTTTGGTAGGTATTTGATAAAAACTTGGTAATGGGGCAGATGGTATTATAGGTCTTACAATTTTTGATGGTTCTGGTGTTTGACTAAGTAATTACTTACTAGACAATTTTTCTTGTCTTTCCTTCCGAGTCATTTCTTTGTTTGGATGTATTGGATCTATGGTTTTGTTTTCAATTTGTATTTTTTCTTTTTCTAACATTGGCTCTATACTCATGGGATTTCTTATCGTTAGTATCTTTGGGGTTCTATTTTCACTTCCAGTGGCACTCAAAGTTTGAGTTTCTTGTAAAACTTGCCTAGGCTTTTTAGCTCTTGAGGTTACAAAGACGTTGTTTGGATAGAATCTATTCTTGGGCATAGTATGAGAAACATGATTAGATGGTCTAAAATTGTCTGGTTCTTGGAATTGAACTAGTTTATTTCTAGAATAATCTCTCTTAGATGGTGGAAATTTTCTAGGTGGAGTGTGCAATCTTCAGGTAAATGACCTTCTTGCTGGCATCTACCACACCATAGTGTGTATCCCACTTGTTTAGGATTGGGACATTCGTTGGCATAGTGCCCTAATTCGCTACATCTATAACACACTAAATGCTTCCCTAGTTCAAGAGGGCCATAGCGATAAGTATTTGGATTAGATGGGAGTTCATTCTACATTGGTGACCCATTATAGTTATCGCTCCAACATGGACGATTATTGTTAGCCTTATAAGGTGGACCATTATTAGGTCTAGTAAAAGGTCTTTTGTTATCATTTGTTTTATTAACCCTTGGCTTATTAGCATCGATTTGCAAAACTTGTCTTACAACTTGCAAATCTTCTTTAACCGATGCTAAGTTCTAGCATTTATCACTAGGGTGATTTCCTTCACAAAAATTACAACGAGGTCTTTGATTTGTAATTTCAGTGGCAGGTGAAGGACATTCAGATGGCAAATGGCCATGTCCTTAACAGTTTGTGCACCAAACATTGGTTTTGGTGTTAGTGGGTTTAGACCTTTTTACTGGCGCGTTAGTAATTTGAACTTTCAAATCCGCCATTTCTTCTACTAACACTATACCAAAATCTTGTAAAAAGAAATCATAGTCAAAATTGACTATGGGTTTTTTTGCCACGGTTTTGTGACAGTCCAACTACACATGCAATCAACGTTTTTTGCAATTTCCCATTGCAATTTTTGGAATTTTAATTTGAGCGTGTAATATACCATTGAAAAGGTATTGAAATTAGCTTTCCAAAAGTATATTACATGCTCAAAAATTCCAAAAATTCCAGCAAAAAATTGCAAGAGAAGTTGGCTATCCACTACGTGCGCCTGCACAAAACTGTGGCAAAAAAACCCGTAGTTGATTTTGACTACGGTTTTTTTTACAAGGTTTTGGTATAGTGTAACTTACTATCTTTGTATCTTTAACCTCAAGTATTGGTAGTACTTAAATTCCCATTTGCGGGAATAACAAATTTGAAGGATATAAGCTAGGATCAATGGTGGCCATTTGGTCCTCTCCTATTCTTGTCTCTTCATATTGTTGGGCATATTGTACAGCAGTGGCTAGATCTCTGGGATTCTTTACTTTTATGGCAATTTTAAATTCTAGGGGATATAATCCACCCACAAAAATTCCTGATAAATATGCATCTGGAATCCTATGATCCATCCAATGTTGTAGAATATATTCCATCCTACCATAATAGTTATTAACACTTTCTTCTAATGCCATTCTAATGGTTCTCAAACGTTCTTGCAAACTTTCAGTGAAAGCTAATGGTCGAAATCTTGCCAAGAAGGCATCCCTTAATGCAATCCATGTACGAAATGGGCCATTAGATTGGTGCCATTCTTGAGCAATTCCTAATAAAGTTGCAGGAAACATGGTAAGAAAATTGGCTTCTGGGATCATGTTAGCCGCACATACTATGTTAAATCTATTCAAGTGGTGGTCTAGGTAGGAGCTTGCTTGACTATAGTATTGTGGCAAATTGACCAAATTTAAAGGTCTAGGTTGTGCCATGTCGTAGTTGTCTATCAATGAATTGTCTTCACAGTTTGGTATATGTAGTTCAATCAATTCACTATCAATTATCTTATGATCTGGAAATAAAGGTGTTTCTTAAAAACTATAAAGATTTATGCTTAGTTAAAATTTAGAAATTGTCCAATTGATATTTCTGAATGGGACCGTGTTTCAAATCAATCTGGGTTAACTGAACTAGTAGAAGATGCTTCTAGACTATGTTCTCTAATAGGTGTTAAATAATCTTCTAATCTTTCGACAATACTATAACTTTGTTGATGCCATGTTTCTCTCAAATATTATGAGATTACAGCATTTGCTTCGAAATCAAGTGCTTTAGATTTAAAAAAGGAATAGTTCACAGGTGTTATGGGTCTTTGAGGGCTATTAGACACTTCTACTATGGGAAAAGAGGATTCCCCTACTTCAAAAGATGTAGCAATGTCTACAAAAAGATTTTCTAACTTGTCTTTGTTTTCATTAGTAGACTCTTGTAATAGAATCGTAGGACTAATTTCAACATCAATATCTAATTCACCAATTTCACTTTGTGAATCATTTGGTACTATAGTTTGTACAAGGCATTGAAATTTTCTTAAAGGTGATTCTATTTCTGTTCTATCTTTTGGGCTTGGTGGATTTCCACGTGGTGAAAAACAAGGATTAACATAGGTTGCCAAAAAGTTCTTATCTTTTTGCAATCTACATGTGGCTTCTCTTATTAATTGGTCAAAGGTGTGGCCAGACATTTAGAGAGGCCATAGATGATCTTTGAAAAGGTTAATTTTTAGTTTTTGAAACAAAACTTGATAAACACTGGGGATCCATTATCTCAGAGGTTAGGGTAATAGGATCCCAATGTTGACCAAGTTATAAGTTTAGAATTGTCTACGATTTTTATACTAGAAGTCGCAACTTTGGCCAATCGATATGGGATATTGTTTTTTAATTTGTTGTCACAACGTTTATGGGTAGATTAGACTAAATGAAGGGCTTAATGGTTGGTATTTTTTACTACACATAAATTCTAGGATTAAAGGTGTATGTGCTGGGTTGACAGGTCCATAAGTAAAAACATAGGTTTTATACTCTATTTGATGTCTGGTCCAACCAGCATAAACTCTTGGAACTCGAGGTTTCACAAGATGTTTTAATTTTCTATATTGGGCAAATAAATAGTATAAGTGGAAAGCTAAATGGAGTTTTCTTTTTTTTACTACTGCCCAAATGTGTGGTTTTCTATTATCCCAAATTTTACTATAAATCACTCTTTTTAAGTTTAACGGTAGTTGGTCAATAGAATTTTTTAAATATTTGTCTTTTATATATTTTCCACTTAAGTGAAATTCTTGTCTAAAATAGACTCCTTTATAAAATTGATAAAGGGCCATAAAAAGACAAGGTCCAGAATAGTAATCTTCTAACAACTCTGGAACTTCCCATGGGAATAAATAACCCATTTTTATTCATTTGAAATTTGTTTTAAAAGTTTAAATGTATGTTTGAACTATTTCCACGGGTTTTACTTTCAGTTGGATAATAGTAGATTAAAGTGTTAACTATGGTTCTTATTCTAAGTAATTCTTCTAAGGTTACTTAGGAAATTCTTAATTGTGTAAGACCTCTAATTAGAATCAGGATCCAGTTCCAACCACCTTTGTGATATCATAACCGGATTCAAGGCTCTACTAGAATCCAACGGAACCTAACCAGAAGTAATAGAATTATCGGAAATAGAAGAAGAACGTTCAACGGTCGGAAATTTCTAGAGAAAGCAGAACGGCTATACCCAATGGTTGGGAACCGGAATGAAGAAGAGAGAGGGACTCTAGGGTTTCCATCGTTGATGTTGGTGTTTCCAAGAGATGGTGAGGGAGCTCATGTCAGACCAATCTAGCAAGCGGGACCGGACGTTGAGGGCATTACCATCCAAATGGTCATCCTAGTTGTGGAGGAAGATGTACGGATTCCCCAAAGTAGGAGAAGGGTTAGCTTCACGCACGAATAAGTTCGTGAATGGTACGTTTTTGAATCCGGTTAATCCTAAAGACAGGTATGCAATTGCAGATTGTGTGAATCTCCAATCCAGGAGAGTGTTAGAGTTCCTCATTCCTATATTGAGATTCCATACTACTATTTGCATTCCAATTTTCTATTTTTAGCTACATCATGATTCTCTATTATCTCACTAATATTGCAGACTAGTCATCAAGTTGGCATACGAAATGTTGGATGTAGCTTTATGAGTTGAGTTTTGCAACCCACATCTTATAGAAGTAATGTTCTATTTCTTCTATTGTCGCTAATGTTTCCAATTTATTTGTGTGCAATTCTAAACTTTTGACTTTTAACTAGAAATGCTTAGAGGAGTTAGAGTACATATTCTTTCCAAAAATTAAACTTGTTAATTTCAACTGTATCATTTACTAATAGCTTAGGATAGTATTGCAGAAGACACATTTCTTCTGGTCTTGCAATTATTTGTATAACTTGATTGAAATGAAATGGTTGGATGGTGTGTTGTTCAGATTTGTTCACAAGAGAAATTGACATTGTTGTCTTGCATGTTGCTAAAATGCTAGTGTTATTATTTTGAGTTAATGTTAGTTGCTTGGTCTTATAATCCTCTTTCCCAAGTATTCTCATTTTGTCTCTTTCAAGTTAATGAATAATGCTATTAATAAAGTATGAACAAAAGTTCTTGAAATTGGGTGAAAGAATCACAAGTAGGTTAAAACTTACAAAAGTCATTAGTGTAATTTTTTCATTGGGTTGTGAATTGGTTTTGCATGCTTAATAATTGTAACTAAGGTTGTAGGATAAACATTGTAGAATGTTGTATTTCTCATAGGTGTGCCATTTTGGATATAAAATTGTATTAGGCTAGGGTTTTAATGTAAGTTATCACATGGTTAACAAAAAAATTTAGTTTAGAGTTCTAGGGTGCTCATTGTTAATTACTATCGAGTAATATGTGTTGAGCATTCATAATATTGTTAGAATTAGGTGTAAAAAGTGTCATGAATTGGCATGTGGTTACTTAGTTGTGTCCATGTGTTGGTTGTGTTGTTATGATTACCAAGGTGTAGATTATAGGTGGTCACATCACTTGGGGATGGAGGTGATGGCAACTTGATGAAGCTACTAGGTGTTTTATCTCAGGGAGGATATGGATTGTTGTGAGTTGGGCAACATTGGAGTTGGATGGATGATATTGAAGGTATTCTATAACCCTGCGGACACGTAGATATGGTTGTGCTTGTATTTATATTTGTAAACATTTAGAATCATCTTCTTTATGCTAGTGTTTTTTAAACACTCTTTTATTCTTTGATCCTAAATTCTAAGCCATTGCAAATGCATATATATAGATTAAATATATACCCTCCGTTTTATAGGAAAGGTCATGTTCTTATGTGAATCTATAGTGTTTTTTGAATGCTAATTTTTCATGTTGTTCATGTTATATTATTACTATTGGTGTTTTTTATAATTTCAATGTTATGACCATGTTTAATGTTTCTATGATGTTGCTTGTTCCTTTGCATATTGGGTTGTTTAGAATACATGGCATAGAATTTATGAATATCCAAAACTAAGCTTGAATTGTACATTTTTATTTGTTATGATCTGAAATTTTTTTTTAGTACTAGTAGTGCAAATGTCAAAATAATTAAGTATAAATGTAAGATATTGGTTTTATAGTGCATACCAAATAAGTGTATGAAAAAATTGAACACATAAGTTTTATATGTAAAATAGCCCAACTATTAAAACCGCATGAAAGAATTTATAAAAAATCATAGGGTATTGAAAATATGCCCTCGATAGCTTTTTATGTGAAAATAAGGTCATCTAAAATACAATAATTAAGGTAAATAGCCCCACATCAAATACCCTCTTAATTTAGGTGTATACCTTAAATTACAAGGAGTGATCTCCTTGGGCTTTAGTTATGCTAATTAAATTTTCTATAACTCTCATCAATTAAATCACATGAGACACCAAGTATATCATTTTGATGACATGGGATAGAATTTTGATTGATGTCTAAGTGTTTGGAGGCGGTGCTTATTTCTATCGGTGTTAATTGTCTTTGAACAATATCCAACTCCCCACCCAATTTAAACAATCTCACTTTGGAATTCATCTCTGGACTCACTATAGGACTCATCTTGAGACATATTAATGAAGACTCACACTATAGCCTATCATAGAGCAAAAATGGTATCAAAAAGTGCACAAGTACTTTACAATAATACAAAAACAATCATTAATGAGGTTTTATCACCAACCTTCCTACATGTGGATACTATAGCTCACCATAGCACCATAATTTGAAAGAATGGAGGGAGAACACCCCTCCTCATAATACTATTTACTCTGCAAGATTCGATAGCCTCCCCCTCTTGAAGGTCTCTAAAATATCCAAGACACACTCTCATTTCAAAAGACCACCGATTCCATGCCTTAGTCTCATTATCAAGTCCTAAAGATCCTCCAATCTTCCTATCAAGATAACTTTTAGCTCCAAACTTCAAATCTAAACTGCATTCACATTATTATTGTCTAAATTTTTTGAAAATCATTGTGGACTATACCCATAACTTCTTAGCTTGATCTTTATGAGCCTTATCATTCTATAAAACTAGACTCCTTTATTTTTCAACACTATGTGGCATACCCTACTAACTTAGACTAGAGGATCAATCTAGAATCCGGCCCTACTTCTACATCATGCACCTTAGGTCACAGTTTGCACACTATCAACTTTGAAGAGTCATGACTCTTGACTCCCAACTCAGATCTTCGCGTTCTTTGAACCTATAAATGAGCATTCTCACCAAATTACCAAGTATGAGTAGCACATCATCTAATTTGTCCCAACCAAAACACTACAACCCCCTATTTGCTCAAGACTCCTCATTTCTCTCATTTAGTCTCTCACAAAGTTTTGAGAAGTCATCTCCTTACCTACTAAGGATTCACAAGCACACCTTAGTTAAAGTGAAGATATTGACACCAAAGGATTCTTTTTGCTTTATGCTCATTTTTATGAGTATTTCTATTCTAAAGTACTAAAAGTGTATTAACATCGTGTTTGGTAGAAGTCCCTACTAATATGGCGTTTTAGGTCCGAAAAGTCTAGAAGTGTTCTAAACTCTTCTATTTGATAAAATTTATGTCTTAATAGGTTTTTGAGGGGTCATTTGCGAGTTTGGAATAGAATTGAGCCTTGATATCCAAAATAGGAAAACACCTAAAATAGACTTCTGAAAGACTTAATCATAGCAAGAGCACGTGACATCCATGGAACAAAGAGGAATTAGGGTTTTCATAGGTCCTTAGAGTTTAGAAATCCAATTAAAAGTTCACGAGGAGGCATGATCCAATTTGCAAAAGTTGGGGAAAATGCCATCATGTGTAATATTGCAAGTAAAATCGACAAATTTAGATTACAGGTGATTGAGGGATGAAGAAAGGTGTTTCCAACTAAGAAACATGCCAGAAGCATAACGGTGAAGCCAGATTGCCAAGATTCCCTATTACGGGAATGATTCTTCCTCGAAAGAATTAAAACCAAGAAGTAGGAATTTCCATCCTACTATTATTAGTGCAAAGTCAAAGTCAAAGTGAGAACTTGAACTTAGCTTTAGGGGAACTCTTGGGAGTTTTCCATAAAGCTTCATATTTTTTTGGATTGAAGAAGATCACTCCATGGAAAGTCAACCATGTTTATTGGCATTGGAAAATTCATAGAAATTATCCGAGTAGTGGTAAAATTCCACTAAAAATTAGGATAGTATTTTTTAGCATAAATAAATGCCCAACAAAATTTCATGGCATTTTGACATCAACAAGTACCCCAATCGGCGACAGCAACGATTTTAAAAAGAATTTACAAAATGACGGCAAGTTGATCGGTGAACCAGGGACATACGGTGTCCAATTAAAGTCAACTTGGACTCTTTTCTTGCTTTCTTGAACCTTCAAAACCACCCAAGCTAGTCAAAACTTTGAGAAAATACAAACTCCAGCATTTGGGTTTTTGACCTTTTTCATTGCTTTGTTAAACACTAGTTTTTACTTGCAAAATCGCTTGGAAGTAGAGAATTGGGGATCCTTTGCGGTAATTTGGGTCTTCTAAAGACAATTGTACAATTGGTTTGGCATTTGGAGTTTTTCTCCAAAAGTTATAAAAATCACTGCAGTAGTAGTAGTAGAATTTGAATTTAGTTCATTTCTATTTATTTAGGAGTAAGTATAGGTAGTTTTAGGTTGCTTGGAGTGCACTCCAAATTTTAGGGTTGGCTTTGGAGGCCATAGGAAGGTATTTAAGGCCTCCCCTCTTCTCACTTCAATGCCCTTTTTTTTGTAAATTTTGGCCCAAACGCAGTCATGTTGTTTGAATTTTGGCCATTTGGCCAAAAACTTTTGTTTTTGATTCATATGCGGAAGCTCTACTTCTATTTTGTTGCTTCAATCTTTTGTGTTATCTTTTAAAGCCCATTCAAAGGATGTTGGGGTCCCTTTGAAGTGTTTGGCAAATATTTGATGTGTTTTGAAATCTCTAACTAACAAATTTTATTTTGCTATCAAAACTTTTGTTACTAACTTACCACTTGGCAAGTTGTTGTGTGGGATTTCCAACCATTGGTTTGA
Source organism: Rhytidiadelphus loreus (assembly GCA_947034895.1). Taxonomy (NCBI): domain Eukaryota; kingdom Viridiplantae; phylum Streptophyta; class Bryopsida; order Hypnales; family Hylocomiaceae; genus Rhytidiadelphus; species Rhytidiadelphus loreus. The sequence goes on from OX344764.1 coordinate 26,837,762, forward strand.
GAACATTCCTTTTAAGTTTGTACACTAACAATTGTTTGTTTTTGTGGTCTTTTAAGTGTCTCCTATTTACTAATTTTTTATTCCTAACGAGCTTCTAATGTGGAATTTCCAACTCTTGGGTTGAGAACATCCCCCTAAGGCCTTGACGTAAGAATACATGGTCCAAAGTATTGTTTGGTGTCTTTTAAAGAGATCTTGGGTTGGATCCAAGACTTTCAAAGTCCTACATTTTAAACAAACATTGTTAGTTTGTTTAAAGAATTTGGTGCTAACGCACCAATACGACAAAGCTATCACCCTTGCTAAATTTTCAAAGTCCAATCACTAATTAGTCCTTTTGGTTTTCATTTTAGAATATTTGGTGCTAACCCACTGTATGATGAAACTATCGCTCCTTGCTTAGTTTTCAAAGTCCAATCACTAACTAATCCTTTTGATTTTTGTTTTAAAAATTGGTGCTAATATACCATACGGCGAAGCTATCGCCCTTTATCATCTTGACGGCAAAGCTTTGACTTACTCCTTGTTCTAAACTATGTGAGAAGTTCAAAAGTTGAACAAGGGTTGTTTTGCAACAAATTCTGATGTTTTCGTAGCATTCACTAACTTGAAGCGGGGAGGAAGAGAGAGAAGGAACTCCCGTCTTAAAAGGCTTTTATTATGATTTGGGAAGCTTCTTGTAAAGGGCTTTTAACTAAAAAGCTTTTTGCAAGAAGCTTTCTCTATTTGTGAAGCCTCTTAAGAAGCTTCTTTACTTGCGAAGCCTCTCAAGAAGCTTCTTCTATTTGAGAAGTCTCTCAAGAAACTTCTATTAACAAGAAATGATGTCATTAATGATTAGGTAATAAATTCAATTGATTTTTTTGGCATTTACTACAATAAAGTTCAAAAGTTTCTACGATTATCACTAGGATAATAAAAAATTACCAACATAATTATTAGGATAATTGCTAAAGTTACCACGATAATTATTAAGGTAAAAATAGGAATGATTAAAAAAGTTACTGTGGTAATTTTAGGAGTTACTAAAAATAGTTATTAGGATAATTTTAAAAGTTACTAAAAATAGAGATTGCTAAAAATAGAAGTTACTAAAAATAATTGTTGGGATAATTCTTGAAGTCATTGAAAAAAAAGTTTATTGTAGAAAGTTTTAAAAGACATCAAGATAGTGATTGTGGTAGATATTAGGTCATAAGATATTGATGGATGAAGGTGACAGGCTAGTTTAGAAACAAAACTTCATCCATGAATAATTTTTAGAGAAAGAGTCCGAGTTCAGATTTCTTTATCATTTTGGAAAGGGCAAACCAAGCTCTACAACTCAGTCTAATTCACTTTTTGCTTGACTAACACTTTAGCGGACCTTAGTTTTGACTATTATAGTCAAAATTGGTCGTACACACTAAATAAACTTGTGCTTTATTTTGAACAAGCAAAAATTAAGTGAATCAATTAGGAGTAGGAATTTGAAAGATCCATTGCTTGGAAGGCTCAATTGGATTGCATGTAGGTTAGACACCCATTAGGAATTCATCATCAAAATAGTTAGAGCCCGGTTGTGTACACTTTATTCCATGGGTGGGAATAAAGCTTCCACACCATTCAAGGAAAGCTTTACCATCCATAGACCCCATAAAAAAATTGTAGTTTTTGAGACACAATTTTAAGTGACATTCATTTGTTTTTATGTTAACAATATTAATGTCAAATATACCAATGTACCATTGCCACAATCAAAATAAAAGTAAAAGTAATTTCCTAATTTTTTAATTCATAAAAACTTTGAAATTCAATATCTTTTCTTCCATTGATGAGTCATAATGCCACAAAACAAAGCTTGTGCACTTATTCTTGTTGAGGGCTTTTTCCATGGTATAAAGAACAAAACCAGGGGATGCACAATTCTAGAAAACTTATTGTAACAAAGAAAAAGAAAAACAATTTTTTAATTTTTTAATTTAAAAATAACTCCAAAATTTAGAATTTTCACATAGGAAGAAATATAAGGGCTTTGTTGTAGTGTAAGAGGTTCTTGATACAAATACAAAGCTTTTTGCACAAAGGAGTGTAAGGGTTTTTTGTTGCATTTGGATACACAATGTGAAAGTTTTAAATAAAAGATAAATATTTTAATTCAATTTTTGAGTTCATAAAAAAATTGAAATTCCATAACTTTCACACCATAGGTCCAAACACCATGAAACTAAATCCTGCACCCCTCCTTGCAAAGGACTTTCCAATGGTACCAAGAATGTAGCCGGGAGATTGACAATTTCTTAAATCTCAGTGTATCAAACAAAACAAAAGAAACAAAAGAAACAACTTAACTAAAGGTATAGATCATCAAAATGTTATGATCAACACTGTAACAAGTGTTAACATATAAACCAAGTGCATGTCACCTAAAAATGTGTCACAAAAAACATGGTTTTTTTTGGTGGAATGTCTTACAATCCACTTCAAGCTTTGCCATCTACTTCAAGCCAAGACCATGCAATTGACAACATCTCACTCATTCTGACCAAATCATGAAACATGGACCCCCACCTCATCATTACTTCAAGCCTTCCATCTCACTCCAAGAATTCTTGAATGAAAGACTCCCCCAAAATCATGTTGCAGTGACACTATAAAAAGGGTTCTAGAATGTTATGTGCAGCACCCCAGGCACGAGCAATTTCTTCACCCAAGGTGTTTCTCAGCGCTGCACCCAAGGTACTACCCCTCGCCTTGCGTGGCAGATATCCAGAGAAGCTAGCTTTGAGTTCATCGCCACTAAGTTTCCTCTCTAGTTTCCGTCTGTGCGGCACCCAGGTAATCAAGCTACTGGTCAGATTGATTTCACTCACACTCATCATCAGACAATCTCGAGCACATTATCTGTGTACTTGTCAGGAGTTCGTGAACTCCTTTGCTCTTCGCTTGCTGATCACAGATTAAAACTCAAATTGATGTGGTGAGTTTCGTGAATCAATGGTTCACTTGACGATGACATTGACCACACAGCAGATCCTCTCGGAAGCTCTTCAACTGATTTTCTTTGACGTTACGCTCTGGCGTTTCCCGCATAATTACTGTGTTGACTTCGTAAAGATGGAGAATAGTCTGCATAAGTGCATGTAACGAGACCACACAAAATGCGATTATTCTTGCTTGATGCATATATGATGTGTGAAACGAACAATTGTTGTGTTAAGTTTCTGAAAGGAGATTATGGTGTTTTCTGAGTCATGTGAAGGTTTCTGTATGCGAGTGTTGTAAGATGAGTATGGACAGGGTGAGGAATGGAATGAAAGTTACTTGTCAAATTCCGAGTAGCGGGGAATTTTGCTGTACTGTTTGGGGGGTTGAGCGGCTATGGCGAAAGTGGAGAGAGAGGCTGGGGAGTATTTCAAGGGGAGCTGTGGATTTGAACTCTCAGTGGGAAAAGATTGTTGGTTGTAGATGTAGTTTAGTGCAGTTTAACCCTTCCTGTAACCTTGTAATTGCCTCGTTGAGTTGATGGATTGCTTATTTGGTGAAGGCTCATGATGCAGGTTGGCGATATGGCGTTGGAGGTTGTATGGGTGCTGACAGCGTTGGTAATCCTGGCAACAGTCAGCATTGGAGTGTCAAAGGGCATTCTCAGTAACAGTTTCCTATTCAGACAAGGACCTCGTGAGTTCCTTCTTCACTGCTTGGCCAGGTTCTTCTCGATTCATCATTCACTGTTGTTTGGGACAATCAGGCTTTCGATTTCTCGATGGTTGCTTTGCCTTCACAGTAGGAAACTCTGTCCCCTGGCTTTCAGCTATTTTGAGTGATTTTCTTAGGAGAATGGTAATGATTCAATTTCAATCTCCTATTTCATTTTTCAAGAGGTTTCCACCGCGCTAACTAAAATACGTGTTGTTTGATACAGTCAGGATAAGTTAAAATATGGGTTGTTTGAATGCCATATGAAAAAGTCATGAATGTTGATAGTTTTGTTCTGTTAGTAAGCACGCTTTGTTTTTTAGTTGTTAGGCATTGCCTTGGTCCGATAATAACATTTACTCTTGGCAGAGGATCTTATATGAGAGAAGGTTTACTTGTTTAACTCTTTCCGTGCTTTAACTTTGGAGACTTGCGATCTGCTATTCCACACCATTTTCATGACTCATCCTCTAATTGTTTGGGTGTTTAGATATGGAGACCTTTTTACCATTTCATTTATGGGTAGAACGCTAACGGTGATCAGTTCGCCTGAAACCATCAAGTTTGTTCTTTCGACTGCCCATGCATCCTTTCAAGGAGGAGGCTATTCCGCGCAGTTTATTCGACTTCTCGATGAGGGGAAGATTGCGGATGAAAGGCATCCCCACTTCAGAAAGGTTGTGCTTGCTGCTGTCTCAGGAGATGGGCTTCAGAAGCTGGTCCCTTTCATCAGCTCCTTGGCGGAGAAAACTGTCAAGTCCTGGGAGAATCAAGCTGTGGTGAACTCGGTGGAGGAGTTGGAAAAGGTCAGTGGTCCAACGTTTTCTTGGAAGAAATTCAACCTTTATGAACTATACTGCTCTCTTGATTGTATGATTCTGTGCTCAAATTTCACCCAGTTTGCTCAATGTGTGCGCTAAGCACAAATTCTTATCAAAGACATGATTGGTTTTTGTGCAATTAAAATGATCATCAAAGATAATGGGAAGGTGCAGGACGGTCGTCTACATCCTATAGCTTTCAATTCCATGGTAGAATTACAATGCCTGTAATATTGAAGGTTGTTTAGGTGAATTGCGATAGTAAGATAGAATTTGTTCACATGACTTTTTGCACTTCTAAGGACCTAGTGGCACGTATGAGGGTGCGGATTATGTGTCTTAGAAATGTCTTCCCTATTCTGAGAATTTTTTTGAGCTCTCTCATTTGTAATCGACATGCTATGCTATGTATCGTTTTTCTCTTCAACAGAACAGTTGTGACACTGAAAGCTCACTGTTCATTGTTAGCAGATGTTCCACGATGACATATGTAGACTGACTCTCTGATGTTTATTTGATAGATCGATGATACTCATACTGAAAGCTTGAATGAGCTGTCTGCAGTTTGTGTTTCATGTGGGGATGCACCTTATTTGGAGGGATGTCAAACCGGGCTCCGAGGAAATGGACCAAATGAGGAACGAGATCTCCTGCATTGCAGAAGCCCTGCTGACTTTACCCATCAATTTTCCTGGATTCGGTTTCCACAAGGCGATGAAGGTGTGTTTTCCAGAGCATTTCCAGCCTTTTTTTAGTCTCAAGTCTTCTAATGTTCCGGATACTGAACCGAGTAGAACCAGAGGTTGCTGCAAAATTCGAAGACAATATTGATTCTGCAAGTCATGAGTCTATCTTAGAATATGTATTGTTTCCATGGAGGGGTGATTCAAGTTGCAACTTGCTCATGAATATTGCAAAATATTCACCAGAAATAGGTTGTTTGCGAGTCTAATTATGCACTGTCTTCTTGGTTTCGCAGAGTTTGAAAACTTAAAGTAGGCCTCGATATTTTAAGTTGAGCTTCTTTGAGGGCAATATACAAATGCTTCACCGTTTTGATAAGTGTCTCCGTTTTTATTTGACATGACTCTAGCTTTAAATTTTCCAACATGAACTGTGTTGTCCACCTTATTGAATTGTTGAATCAGACCAGAAAAGTTCTCGTATCCCGCATTCAAAGTGAAATCTTAAGGAGAAGGAAAGCTGGTGTCCAACAGGATGACTTCTTGAATGCTCTTATGAGCATTACGAAGGTTGAAGTTCCAGATTACGATATATGTTGCATTGTGGTGGCAATGATGTTTGCTGCTTCCTCTACAACTGCTGCTTTGATTCCATGGGTTCTAAAATACCTGGATAACTTCCCAGAAGTATGCCAACGTGTACAGGTGAAATCTTGTTTTTTTGAGAGATTTATGATGTGATGATGAACACTGCAAGATGACTCCAATCTGGAGGAGGTTTGTGCGAAAAAGTGGGTTGACAGCACCTAGTTGCGGCTACTTCCTGCGGCTTGGTGGGTACTGTCAATGACTGTTTCATATGACCCTCCTTCATCTTGGAGTTACCTATTATGTTTTTTTCTTGATTTTTAGTTGCTAGAGATTAGATTACCAATGATAATCGGGCCTTCAAAGATTTGTAACTCAAATCTTAACAATTCGTGTTCTATGCATAGGATGCAAAATAATGTTATTTAGCAATTTGCGCTTCCCTTCAAATATCATAATCCCATACTTATGAGTTCATTTCATTTAGGAGGAACAAGATTGTTTTCACCAAAAGATGATTGAAGACAAGTCATTAATCTGGTTCAAGGCCAAGAGCAGCATGCCTTTCACTCTACAAGTAATTTGTTTTGGCCAACCCTATTGTTGCAATTGTTAATAGAAAATTCATTCATGAAATACTACAATCATGATGATGTCTTCTTCTTGAGTTACTATTTGAATGTTATTGTTAGTATTGCTTGAATTGCAGAAGTGGTTTAAATTACTTCTTGAGTTATTGTTTGCATGATGGAATCTGAATATTGGTGATGTTTGCTACTAATTCTACAATTGGGATACCGTATAGGTTATCTATGAGATCATGAGGATTGAATCACTTGCTCTGATAATTCCAAGGCAAGCTGACAAAGATGTTGATTACAATGGTAAAGGTTTCCTCATATTACTTGTCCTCACTTGTTCTTATGTGGTCAAATTTGACACAATAGGGGAAGTTAGGGCTCTAAACTAGCAACTAAAGCAGTCTCATATGACTTTCTTGAATTGGAAGGGAGTTGAGATCATCATCAATCTTTGTCTTTATTGCAAATCTATATGTGTCCTAGATTTTAGATTCAATTAGGCAACTAAAAAATCAAGCCTGTGAGTACTTGAAAGTCCTCAACTTTGGCACATTGAAATTTGCCAAAATTACAAATACAAGGTTTTTGTTCTTTAGTTTTGTACTAATTCCTTTAAGAATCAATTCTTTTATCTTTTGGGCTAAAATTAGTTTTAATATAACTAGAAGGCATAGTCTCTCAAAGACCAAAGTTTGAACATTACTTTATAAAGTACTAATCGCAATTTAAAAAGCAAGTGTGTTTATAGTCAATAGAGGTGTAAAGGTTATTGTGTTAAACATTTAGTTTTGACTTTGTTTAGATATCTTTTCATTTTTGAATATGTTTCACTTGTCTACAGGTTTAGTCCTTCGCAAAGGTTCTTATGTGTGGGCATCAACAACTTCTCTTCATCATGATCCAAGATACCATCCAAATCCCCGAGATTTTGATCCATCCAGATTTGTTGTATGTACACCATGTTTTTACAATCTAAGAAATTAGTGCAATTAATTTTTTGAATCTCAAGTCAACTATAGTAGAGTTATTCTGATTTGAAATTGTTCCCTTATGAAGCTTACACTTGTAGAATTCATATGGTGTATAAAGTTTCATTCAAGTGGTGTTATAAGTTATCTTTATGTTTGAAATCAACAAACTATTTGCAATCCAAACCATTTCTAAAATTGCCGCATGAGTTTATTTTCAAATTTCTTTAGATCTTTTCTTCAATCCCTATTTCTTGGATAGTGTGCAAGAAATGTTTTGTTGAATCTAATCTTGGACTATTGGAATTTGTTGCAGGAAAAGCCTAATTCAAATACTTTCCTACCTTTTGGCCAAGGTCCACATTTATGCCCTGGAAGTGAATTTGCACTAACAGAGACAATGTTCATCATCCATCATCTTGTCACAAATTACAGGTTCGTGAACATGCACTAATAATACACATTGAAATGAACAATATTTTCAAGGTTTTCAATGTTTTTCTTCCAATATGGGTGATTGCAAGAAACACTTCACGTTTTTTTTGTCCCCTTGACCTTAGACAGGTGGTTTTTTGCTCATAACTTTTGCATCGTGTGTCCATCGTCTATGAAACTTGAAATGAAGGTACATGTGGTAGTTTAAGATTTTGAGTATTTTTTTGGGTTTTTTGAAAATTATTTTACTATTTTTAAACTGCCCCCGATTGGATATCTACCTTGGCCATTTTGAAGGTTTTTAGTACTATTTTTCACCCAAAAATAAGAATTTGAAGCTCAAAATTGGTATACTAGGACTTCTACTAAAGTTACACAAGCTTACTAAAGATTTTCTAAAAATAGTTAATTTTCCATCTTCCACATGTGCTCAAAGTGCACTACCTTTGCGCAAGTGTAGAGAACAAAATTTTATTTTTCCAATAGTGAAAATTGGTGAAAAGGAGTATCTATAAGTTAGGAAAAATGTCTTTTCTTTTGAGAAATTTCTGAATTTTTTTACTATTTTTTAAGAATTAAATTTCAAACTGTCTATTTTCTTGTATTTTTCAACCCTCTTTGACCGTGCATAACTCTTAGAGATAAAAAATTTTGGGTCTGAATTTTTGCACATATCATTTTTTTAATGCTTTACACATTATCCATATTTTATTTTATTTAAAAAAAATTTATTCCAAAATCCACGAACAAGAGTGAAATGGCCATTTTGAACGAAAACCGGCAAGTGTTTCTTGCAACTACCCATATATTGAATATGCATAATGAAATGAACAGTAGTTTCAATGTTTATTTATTATTTCAATTGCCATGTAGAACATGAAGACTAGCTACCCTTGACAACTAGGAGGTCAAGAAGATTATTGTACATAATTACTATCAAGTTTTAAGAGTCATTTCCTTGGAATAGAAGAATTTGAAATATAGTGGATTTATGTTTGGAAAATTGAGGAAGTTCATTTGAAATTATGTTCATGTTATGCCTATTGCAGTTGGCAACGATGTGGACCTGACAAAGGAGTGTCCCAACTTCCAATTAGGAAACCCATAGGATTTCCAATTCATTTGGTCAAAAGGTATATGACATGAGAAGTTGAATTATTGGTGTCAATTGGAAAGAAGCATAGTATGAGATAAGCTCTAGGATAAGCACCCATATAGACCTAAATACCAACAACCTTTATATTAATTAGATTATTAATAGAATTATGAGAAATTGCTTTTGTAGTTAATGTAGTCAATATGAAGTAATGTTCCAACAATTTAGACTGGTATTGCAATTTCATAATACTATGCATGTTGCAACCTTCAAATATTTCATATAAAGTAAAGCTTGTGTAGTACAGTTATATACAATGACCATATAGTGTAAACAACTAAATAAGCATCTGAGGATGATTCTTGTTATGACACCATGTAAACTTTTGTTTGTAATTGAAAAGGTATTACATAACATCTTTCATATAAATAAATCATAAATCTACATGTGCCTATTGAAGCATAGCAATGGCAATGGCAATCTCATATATTGTAAAACTCCCTATTTACAATGGCATTTCCCTTCTTTGCCATCAATTTAAACTATTTTTTGGATTTTTTGTATGAAGTGGGGCTCTACATTGTCCTCTTTGATTTTCACTTCAAACAAGTTGTTAATCTTTGGTTTGAGAGTTATAAATCAAGTTGAAAAGTTTGATTTGTATTAATAGATAGAGAATAGTTCATTTTGATTTTCAAACCACCCCTATTTTTAGGTGAGAAAGGAGATGGGGTGATCCTTAAATTGACCACTTTAGCAATTTAATGCGTTGAAGAAAAATTATTTTTCTATTGTAAAAGCCAATCATTGTCTTTGATTTCTTGCACATCTCTTTATAAGTTGCAAGTAGACAGATTTGGAGAGACCTATGGTTTCAAATAGGTGCCTATGCTCCAAATCTTTAAAAATTTACAAGTAATTCATAAATGCTTGGAAAAATACAAAACCACATGTATTAGGTTCCACATCTATTTTTTTTCTTTAGAAAATGATCTAAAATTAATTCTATCCATGGAAGCCTATGAAAAAGGTAGACTAGCCCTTAAATAGTTGCTTTTAGAGCATACAACCGTATCTTTGAGTTCATCACTAATAAATTTCTTCTCTAGTTTATGTCTGTGTGGCACCCAGGTAATCAAGTTGTTGGATTGCTTTCATTTGCAGCTCTCAAATTGATTTCACATACTTAATGCTCCTTAACCCCTTAGTGCTTTGATGTCCAATTTTTGGACAACAAATAGAATGAAGTTGATGTTTCTTTTTCATTACTGCTTGGATGAAAGTCATCCTAGTTTGTGGAGATACTTTATCAAGTTTTTGTCCTATCTAATGGTTGGATTTGGTGTTACTAGGGTATATATTTTTCTAAAACTACAAATGTGAAAGTATGTCAAGTAGTTGACAAAGCAAAAATCCTGAGGAGATCACTGTCAATTTTTAGAAAACTACGTGAGTTAAAAGATAGGGTTCATTTAATTCAAAGATGATAAAGTTTATATAATATTTAGGGCTACAATAGGGTTCATGAAATGCTACATACTCTATTATATATAAATTGGATTATGTAAAAACATCCTATAGTAGAATTTTTTATTAATAAGTTGCCCTTGACAAATAGGGGCCTTTAAAATTTTTCATATTACAATGAGTGTAGATGTGGATAAAGAATTTTAGGAGGATGATTAAATGTATACAATCCAATAAATCTAAGGATTTTTTTTAGAGATTTGGTGCTATTATTAGACAATTTCAACCTGTCCACACCAATCCCTCTATAAGTGCCTTAATAGTGTGGGCATGTAAGAATCTACATGATTGTTCTAAGAAAAAAACTTTGAACTTCAAATATACATTGAAACCTATATGGCAGGAATTTGAAAGGCCCGTTACAAAACTGCTTTACAGCTTTGGGTACCTTCATTCTTGTGCTGCCAGGGTTAGTGAACTCGTTTTCTCACTCCTTTGTTGTGTTTCGGTGTAGGTTAAAGTAGGATTTTCTACGAATTTTTTTTCTGTTTTTCAGTGCAAGGCAAATAGGGTTTGGTGTGATTTTAGGTATCTCTTTTGCACATTAAAGTTTTGAGTTTAGGATTGCCAGGCAAACTGGTTTGGTGCAATTTTAGGTATCTCTCTTGTATAGTGCAATTTTGAGTTTTTGCTAGCAAGTTGATTGCTGTTGGATTGAGGTTCAAAGTTCTACTTTGGTCTTTGGATCATCGACGTTGATGCCTACTTTTGAAGCACCTATGTTCCTACATTTGGTTGAAGCTTTGATTTCAGAGGTGCACAACAACATTGGGTGGCGAGTAGCATCTGGTGGGGAGCAACATCTGATCTTTCAAATTTGGAGGTGTACAGTAGTATTGGAAAGGGAGCAACTTCTAATCTTTCAAATTTGGAGGTGTACAGTAGTATTGGAAAGGGAGCAACTTCTAATCTTCCTTGTTTGGAGGTGCACAACATCGGATGCCAGGTGGGGAGCAACTTCTATATATTTTTTTTGGAAGTGCACAGTTGTTGTAGGAGCATCAGGAGCTGAGTGGAGAGCAGTTTAACCCTTCACCACTCACGTCAAAAAACAACCTTGCTTTTCAAGTGTTATAAGTCTAAATTTGAATAAAGTATGAAAATCTCAACCATAAAATCTTGTAGTGTGCATGTTGCAGATTGTATGGTTGAGATTTTGCAAACGCAATGGGTCAATTGCACACTACAATAGTTTTCAATAGTGAAAAAAGTAGCAAAAACACACATCTATGGTTGAACCTACCTCTACTAAAATGCTTCTCAATCAATCATAACATCTTATATTGATATGAAATTTTTACTACAAGAACTAGACTAGTATGCGCAACTTCTCCAACAAAAATGATTGAAAACAAGCCTTGTCTGAAGAAGTTATAGGCCACTAAAGTTCACTGTAATGCAAAAATGTCTGGATTTTGAACTTCGAATTGCTCCCAAGCATTCAAAACAACTTGGATTGACATGAAAATTTTACCACAATAATTAGACTTTATGGGGAATAAAACCCAACAAATTTTATTAAGAACTAATATTTGATGAAAAAGATACAAGACCCCAAAGTTGTAGCCATCTCAATGCAATGTAATGAACTCAAATTGAACCTGCAAACTTTGAATGGCTTTCAAAAACTTAGTACATCATGGATAGATCTGAAAATTTTACCACAAAAAAAACTAATTTGTGCAACTTTTCCAACAAGTTTTATTGAATCTGGACATTGGATGCAAAAGTTACAGCACTTTAAAGTTGATTGCTAGACTATCTAAGGACACTTTTGGTCCCCTTGGGCGGTGAGGGGTTAACATCTGTATTTTTTTATTTTGGAGGTGCACAGTTGTTGTAGCAGCAACGGGTACTAAGGTAGAAGGTCCTAAAATGGAGCAGGTTCTAAAACCAATCAGGCTCTAGAGGTACATTTTGCACTTCTCAATGTACAAGTGGTGTGCATTTGAGGAGGTGGTCGGTTTTAGAGCCCACAAAAATGCACTTTTCTGCAACTTCAGAAATTCATAACTAATTCTACAAAGCTTCAAAAAATATGAAACAACTTGGATTAGATGCCAATTTCTCTTGCCTTTCAAGGAAAATTTACTAAAAAATATTTTAAGAAGTTCTACCTCCCCAAAAGTCAGCTTCAGCTCTTAGATGAGCGGTTTATGGACCTCCTACCTTAAGTGGGGAGCAACTTTTGTATTTCTAATTTTGGAGGTGCGCAGTTGGTGTAGCAGCGGTGGGTGCTGGGAGGAGAGAAGTTTCTGCACTTTTGATTCTTGAGGTGCATGCAGGGTAGTATTAGGTGTCGGGTGGAAAGCAACTTCTACACTTATGGGCAATTTCGTTAAAATGGCACCATTCCGCTATTTTGGCAGTTTTCACAGTTTAGACCGGGCGGTCTGAAATGTACAACTGTCCTAGATGTTTGAAATCTATACCTTTTCTAGATTTATGAAATCTACTCATATCCTAGATGTCACTTTAAAAATCCAGACCCTGAAATCTGAAATCTATATATGTCTTAGATTTCTGAAATCTATATAAACCAAAGATTTCTAAAATCTACAAATGTAGTAGATGTTACTTTTACAGTTCAGACTGGGCGATCTGAAAATGGCACATGGAATACCGCCATTTTAACAAAATTGCCCATACTTCTAATTTTGGAGGTGTGCTGTAGCAACTAGTGGAAAGAAGCTTTGGTTTTGAAAGTCTACATCAACATCTAGTGGGCAACAAGTTGGCACATTTTCCTTCAATCAATGACACACACTCGAGAGTTGGTGCCCAAGCCGATTTAAAGTTTCGGTGTATTTCTGTGATCCTACCTATAAAGAAAAACAACTTGAATAATGTGCAACAAGTGATACATGCATTAAATGGTGATGCTATTGCCCTAGAGTGTCTTCTTTCATCAATCTCTAATCCAATCCAATCCAATTTTATACTACTATTTGCATTCCAATTTTCTATTTTTAGCTACATCATGATTCTCTATTATCTCACTAATATTGCAGACTAGTCATCAAGTTGGCATACGAAATGTTGGATGTAGCTTTATGAGTTGAGTTTTGCAACCCACATCTTATAGAAGTAATGTTCTATTTCTTCTATTGTCGCTAATGTTTCCAATTTATTTGTGTGCAATTCTAAACTTTTGACTTTTAACTAGAAATGCTTAGAGGAGTTAGAGTACATATTCTTTCCAAAAATTAAACTTGTTAATTTCAACTGTATCATTTACTAATAGCTTAGGATAGTATTGCAGAAGACACATTTCTTCTGGTCTTGCAATTATTTGTATAACTTGATTGAAATGAAATGGTTGGATGGTGTGTTGTTCAGATTTGTTCACAAGAGAAATTGACATTGTTGTCTTGCATGTTGCTAAAATGCTAGTGTTATTATTTTGAGTTAATGTTAGTTGCTTGGTCTTATAATCCTCTTTCCCAAGTATTCTCATTTTGTCTCTTTCAAGTTAATGAATAATGCTATTAATAAAGTATGAACAAAAGTTCTTGAAATTGGGTGAAAGAATCACAAGTAGGTTAAAACTTACAAAAGTCATTAGTGTAATTTTTTCATTGGGTTGTGAATTGGTTTTGCATGCTTAATAATTGTAACTAAGGTTGTAGGATAAACATTGTAGAATGTTGTATTTCTCATAGGTGTGCCATTTTGGATATAAAATTGTATTAGGCTAGGGTTTTAATGTAAGTTATCACATGGTTAACAAAAAAATTTAGTTTAGAGTTCTAGGGTGCTCATTGTTAATTACTATCGAGTAATATGTGTTGAGCATTCATAATATTGTTAGAATTAGGTGTAAAAAGTGTCATGAATTGGCATGTGGTTACTTAGTTGTGTCCATGTGTTGGTTGTGTTGTTATGATTACCAAGGTGTAGATTATAGGTGGTCACATCACTTGGGGATGGAGGTGATGGCAACTTGATGAAGCTACTAGGTGTTTTATCTCAGGGAGGATATGGATTGTTGTGAGTTGGGCAACATTGGAGTTGGATGGATGATATTGAAGGTATTCTATAACCCTGCGGACACGTAGATATGGTTGTGCTTGTATTTATATTTGTAAACATTTAGAATCATCTTCTTTATGCTAGTGTTTTTTAAACACTCTTTTATTCTTTGATCCTAAATTCTAAGCCATTGCAAATGCATATATATAGATTAAATATATACCCTCCGTTTTATAGGAAAGGTCATGTTCTTATGTGAATCTATAGTGTTTTTTGAATGCTAATTTTTCATGTTGTTCATGTTATATTATTACTATTGGTGTTTTTTATAATTTCAATGTTATGACCATGTTTAATGTTTCTATGATGTTGCTTGTTCCTTTGCATATTGGGTTGTTTAGAATACATGGCATAGAATTTATGAATATCCAAAACTAAGCTTGAATTGTACATTTTTATTTGTTATGATCTGAAATTTTTTTTTAGTACTAGTAGTGCAAATGTCAAAATAATTAAGTATAAATGTAAGATATTGGTTTTATAGTGTGTAGTCTAAGTTTTGTCTAAATCCCATAAAACCCAGGACTATAGTATAGGGGTTCAAATTCTAGGGGAATGTAATTAAGATAATTTTATTTTTTAGATAAATTTCGGTTTTTTTAGTGTGAAATGGATTAGATGTTTAAAGTTTTGAACAATTAAGTGTGAATGTGATGATATTTGAAGCAACGTTGCTAGTATGTGAGCGGGGAGCAAGGAGCGGGGAGCGGGGAGCGGGAAATGGAGAGCGGGGAGCATAGATCTTGGTGAGGAAGGAGACAAATGATGAGAAAAAATATCTGAATGGATTAAAGTCTAGCTAAATTTTGGGGAGAGAACGCTGGATTTTGGTTGAAAGTTGCTTGATGTTTAGGAAGGGGTTTCTAAAAATGTAGATGGAAAAGTCTAAGGGATGTAGTTGAAAGGAAATTTAAAAAATGGATGAAAACAGTGAATGACAGTGGATCAACGGATGGATGCAAATAGTGGATGAAAGTAGAAGAAGGAATGGATGAAATAAGTAGATGAAAGTATAAATGAGAAAAAAATGGATGAAGAAATGGATGAAAAAAATGGATGAAAAAAGTGGGTGAAAAAAATGGATGAAAGTAGGTGAATGAACAAATGAAAGAAATGGTTGAAAATAGGAGAATGAATGGATGAACAGAATGGATGACAATAGACGAATTAGTGGATGAATAAAATGGATGAAAGTAGAGGTAAAAGTTCATTAACATGGAAGTAAGTCTTGATGACGGTATAGAGAGATGGTTGAGTAAATTCAACAAAATTGAGATGAAGAGATGGTAAGTTGTTAACCATGTTGGATTGAGGTTTAGAAAATTGTAATTTCAACCATTTTAACAATTAAATTATATAATTTTCAACTCATGTGTCATGGGCAACATGAAAATGTATTGACAAGGTTGATAAGGGAAGGGTAAATAGGTTCATGCATGAAGTACAAATAATACCAGTGACTTCCGTAGGTCTGCTCAATGAAGTGAAATGCAAATAGTGGCCCTTTTAGTCTCACTATATTTTGATTGATCAATAAAAGATAGATATGTTAAAACATGGAGTATTCCAATCTAGGAGAACCTAACCCTAAGTAGATTTCAAATGATTCAGTACCCCACTAAGTAGTACTTGCTTCACTTCATTGAAGCTGAAACTAGCAGCATGGATGAAGACATCTAACGTACACTGTAGATTACAAATTACAGTGAAAATGTAGTAAAGATGCTTACAATTTGTTCAACTTCCACGCTTACCTAAACAACTGAGTTTCATCTCTTTGAAATTTGGACAGCTGCACTCTGGAAAAGACGAAATGGTGAGCATGTAATTCTCATTCCGAGCCTCTGTTCTTGAATTCAGAGAAACTATGCAACCAAATCCCGGATGAGGAACCATTGTCACCTTCTGAATGCGTGCATTCAAAGTGAGAGAAGAAGCACAGTTGTTCTGGTGCTTTGTAGTAGGCGCTTTATTATTCCTACGAATGACTTTACCCGCTCGAATCGGAGGGTGCTCGTCAGGTGAAGATGGAATAGGGTAGGCACGCACCAATTCTATTCCTCCTTCTCCACCAAACAGGCAGCGCGGTGAAATGGCTTCCCGTTGTGGAAGCACAAAGCCGGCCGATTCTAATGCTAAAATCTCAGCCTTAGAGAGATGTGTGCCAATTTTGACAGGCCAGATGGATGGCACAAGAGGTACAGATAACACCCACTTGCGACGTGTTCCCTTCACACAACGTTCAATGTCGTCGTTGCAAAAAAACAAATGCATGCGCTCATTCTGGTTCTTCCTATAATTTACCATCATACCTGTATACGTTGGCGCAGCAGTAGCTTTGTTGTTTTGGATGATGTGAGCGGTGCACTTATTCTTTGTAATCGCCTGAAGTGCAAAACATGCTTTCGCTGAGGTTTTGGCCAATCTACCAATGTGCCACTGCTTCTCGTCACACATGGTCTTTTGGATCGCGGACACATGAGTCCAATCACGACTACTGGGTTGGCCGACGTTTTCCTCAATCTGAATCGCATCACTGACTTCCACATCCATATGTGCAGGAACTTCTTCTGAAATCGGACTTGTGACCTGCAAACTTGATGTCCATCTCAAAGATCTAGTTTGAATGCGTGGATAAGAAAAATTGACCTTGTCAAGCCTATGCGATTCGAATTCGCAGCCAAGAGGAGTACCAGCCTTCCTTTTTTGCGACCCAAACACTTCTTGACCTTCGAGATGGGGCTCTCTACTGATAAATTCTTGAAGTCCTCCCATATTCGAAATTACTTCACTGAGTGATTTGGGATTTCCAGTTCGCTCAGCAGAACGTTGTACCACTCGTAGCAGGAGCTCTTCCTTCCCAGGCCCGGTCCCTGCTTGATTTCCCTTCAGAAATTGGTAATATTTTACCATTTGCATAAAAGCTCTAACAAAATCGTCTACGGTGGCAATGTACAAATCATTACCACGATTTCCAGATTGTTGAAGCCACTTGTTGTGCACAGTCTCAGCAAGGTTGCATGACGGCATTTCAGCTTTTTCAGACAAAGTTAGATCCTGAAATGACAGAGGACCACTTCCATCATTCTAATTTGATAATGTCCACTATAGTTTTGACTATGGAGTCATATAAAAATTCATACACCATTTAGAAGAAGGATAGAAGGCGTTACAATCACATTTCGTTGCTTTACCAGATTAACTCCACTGAAGGCCCTACTCTAGGAAAAGATACCAAAGGCTGCATACCCTATGAATAGAGGAAGAGGTCTCGGGCCCGAGAGGAGTATGTGATTTAGCGTCCTTTACTATGCAAGAATGATTAACATTTTACCCATATGTAACCTGTTGTCAATCTCTTTACAAATTTGTTATCTGAATGCCTTGCAAGTAGAAATTCGATGTAGATCACACATACAGGCAATTTAAAAGAATTACAAATGATTGGGAGAAGGCATGGTACATACCAGCTGCATAAATCCACCCCATTGGCGATAACGGAAATGCCAAAAAGACAACCACAAATCCAGTCGTCGAAGTCCTTCCTCTGTCGTGGCACTTGATGACAACCACCAAGCTCTGATGGCTAGGTACCGCTCCTCTGATTGCTCCAAGGAAATGGCATTCTTGTATTGATTGCACAAAAGACGATGTTGATCTTGTAAATCCCCTCGAATATCCGCCTTCGTATGCTTCTCTATGGATTGAGTCCAGTGGAAGAGGCAAGTCCTTTCCCGATTTGGCATTGGTTCTGCAATGTCTCCCGACCCATAAACAATCCTCACCGCATTCCAATTTGCTTGAGCACTATCAGCCATAAACCCTTTGAATTGAGTCTTCGTCTGGCCGTTTCGTTTAAGAATAGAATTCAAGTTATTCCAAAATAAAACTTGTGCTGCGCAGTCCTCGGATTGCATGTCGCAACATGCAATTGTCATAACCCGACAGTAACGGGAGTCGTATACGTGGCATGCCATCGTCGTCCATTCCTTAACACGCTTGACGTGATCAAACATCATCCAAGCTTCTTCGAGGTCACCCTTCGATTGCATGCGCTTCACTAAATCAACTCTGCTCCCTGGCCCTACTTCAGACATTTTGAAAACAAAGACCTTCTCTACGTCTGTCCCTTGGCCGGGAAATTTGCTCTCTTGCACGAATGCCCATGTGCTGGATCCCCTCAACTTCGTAATGCTATCAATAACTCCAAATTTGCGTAAATATTTGAAAGAGGATACCTCATTCCGTATACTAGGTGAACTCAAGTACTTGCATTTGTCTAAAACCGGGACCAACTGAGAGAAGTCCATGGTCTGTGGCAACTCTCCATCCGGGCATAGAAGTAGACCTCCCAATAGTTCCTTTGTGGCCTCTAAAACTATAGCAGAATTTGTTGCAGATGGGGTTCTCTCCAATTGATCTCCAATGAGATTTCGGGTTTTCTCCTGCATATCTCGGAGTTCACCATCCTTTACAGGATGCTCATGAGTGCCAAGATGAACAAACGCCCTAGTGAGCGACGAGTTTCCTGCAACGTAGTACACTTGCACTCCACATTGCGCAATACAAGATGGAGGCTCTTTGCAAATTCTGCATACAAGCGTCGAACCAAGTGGATGCGGTTGTCCAACAACAATTACTGTAGCTGCCATCCCTTCCCACTCTAATTCATTCACTTGCTTCGTTCGGTGAATGCGAGTAAGAAACTCGCATTTGGCATTTTCACACTGTAAATGCCCAAGGCAAACAGATCTGCGAAATGACAGACCAAATCGATTCACAATATTCGTGGTCACTGTCTTCGTCCACACATGTCCGTCGTACCGCTTATCCATCCCAGACATCTGCTTCGCTTGCGATGAAGAGCCACTCGCATTAGGAGCAGGCAACTCAAAAATGACATGTCCATTAAAAGTTGGAGGCAACACTGTCACTTTGTGAATATCAAGTCTATCATAGTCAAGCTTGGACAACACGTTCCTACATCCTTTCAAATTACGCAATTCTCTCAAGCAATCAACCACAGATGCTCCATGTCCCTTACTGACACTAGCACTAGCCGCAAGTACTGACTTCAATGGCATCTTGGTAGGAAAAGTTGACACCGACGAGGGAGTACTGAAATTGAAGCTTGGCTCTAGAGAATTGCCATCCGAATCAGAACTCAAAATGGTAACACTTTTGGACTGAGGTTCTAATTTCACATGCTGTAAAGGTGGTGTCAAAATAGAAGCAGAAGTCGACCAAGGCAATGCTACATCATCCAAAGAAGAAGACACAACTACATTCGGAACTCCGTAAGCCCTATACCTCCCGGGCTTTAGGTTCCAAGACAAGTCCTCTCCTGATGAGGCAGGCAGTTGACCGATGGTGTGACTGAGTGCCCCCGACTCGACATCATAAATATCTTCATCTACATGAATTGAATTAGGGTTCCATTGAAACCTCAGACTTAACCTGAACGACGTAACCACGGCCATGCCATGATCTCCTACTGGGAATACCATTGGCACACCTTCTCCGTTTGCTGAAATGACGACCATATCCTTGAATAGCGCCATTGTCAAGAAAAACTATAGAAAGAGAGATCAGGCTTTAGGAACGCGAATTAATTCTACAGAAACCTAATAACATGAAATGATCGAAGGAACCATTGAATTCGGAAGTAGAAGACTTCAACCACTACAACACATCCTACCAAGTTCAACACACATTCAGTATATGAATAATTGAAGAGTTTACATAGAGGCAATAAAGATGGTTTCCACAAGCTATGAATGGAAGTGCACTGACCGTTAGTCAGAACTTATTAGGTACATGCAAGGCTAGATCACAACAGAAATGGGAATAAATGTGAATAATATCTTTATTAAAAGTGGCGGTGTACAATAGAAAAAGAAACCACCAAAAATTCCTAAGTCCCAACACTATCTAATGTATGGGATCTTAGGGTCATGATTAGTCGTCACGCGAAGAACTAAGTTAGACGGTACCGTGTTGTTTAAAAAAAAAAAAAAAATCAGTGAGGGGCAAAAGAATAGACTTACATTTAAGTCATCACACATGAGTGCATAGTATTGAACACATATGAAACAGAATCCAATAATATTTATTGGAGAGATTCTCAAGTTTAAGACTACCAAGGATAGGCCACATGTCCCAATGTATTGAACAAGAATGGATGAACTAGTTAGTGGGGTTAGTGGGGTATCCTATCTTTGTAAGTGGATAAATATCCAACACCTCAATCATTTCTATTTTGGAAAGAACAGTGAACATTGTGAGAAAAAATACCCCAAAGGAAATAAAACAATCAACCATGCATGATGGGCCTGCATAACCTAGGTGGCATACTAAGGGTGACATGCCATTCCGGTTTGTGAACACAGCACGACATTCTATTCAACCTGTGTACTTATATAATCGGGCAGTGGGGCCTCAACTTACGGACATGCATATTAAAGTTAGACTCAGAACTAACAAGGTATCATTATTTCCAAAGAGAAAGAGTAATGATAAGTACATCTTCTGCAATCGCCATGGAATTATGTTTTCCCATATACACTATGAATGGACCTTTTTCTTTTTCATTTTTTTGCTAACATATAAAGGCAATTTATGGTGTTGCCTTGCGTTTATGTACCTTCCCAGAATTCGAGAGGGTCTTCCATGAATTTACTGGAATGATCTCCAAATTAAAATTAATATCAATATTTCAATATATGCTATTAGCATATTCATACTCATTACTGAATATTCAGCAATGAATCTATTAAATTAATATAACAATATTAATGGTGTTTAAAGTAGGAGTATTTATAAACCAACATAATACCGGGCACACAGGCTAAGGAATTGTAGGAATTGCTCTATATATTCCTCAACCCATTTGCATTATAAATACTTCATCTTGTATTCAAATTATTTCCTAATAATGAGGAGTATTAATGAAAATTCAATAAATCCTTGGACTAAATTTTGAGCATTAAGCACCCATTGCGCGACGATGTCCCGATCCAAATGCCGACATAGCCATCGTGCATCGAAGTCTTGGTCCAGGTGGCCAATTTCATCATCGGGGAACGATGTATCGATCCCGGTGGACAAGTCAGCAGGTCAATAATCGGTCACTGAAGGAACATTTTGCGAGACAGTCACTTGCGATTCACACACCGACCATGCTCAACACCCACGAAACCCTAATCCTCAGCATTGCCACCGTTGACGGAGCGGAAGTGTCAGTGCCATTACGGACTGTGAACTCCAGGGAAGAATTGCATGCTTTGTCATTCATTTGCAAGGCTAGTCGAGATACTGTCCGAAGCCTTCAACATGGAGAGGATCTTGCGCTCGCGGAAGGGGCAGACGTTGGAAGCAACAAATGAAGAAACGACTAGAGGGTGCGCCGATGAGCCAACTGAGGTACGATATCTGGTCCTATTCATTGTGTTTACGATTTGTAGGCTCTGTCAAGAATGTAGTCTCGGAATGGTTAGGTAGAGCCTCGGAAAACACAGCCGCTCTCACGGACAGCGGTAAGGCTCTTATGAATTTGGTTGGGTCGCCAAAATATTTTGCTTCAGTCTAGACGCCGGAAACTACAGGTCGAGATCGTTCATAGACCAGGTTGCAAGAATCCGCCCAACCGGAAGAGGTCTCGGGCCCGACTCTGAAGAACTGCCAGCACGTCCATGCGCGTCAGGCAGTGTCGCTCTTACAAACATGTGACTGATAGCTAGAATGAAGACGAATTCTATATTAGTTCAGTCCTCTCGGAATCGTTCGACCCTGTCTTGGAGCCACCGCTGAACTCTCGGCCTCCGAGAAGAAACGATTCCCTTCAAGGGCCCCTAAGAAGTTGCAAGACCCTGTACAGCTAGAGAAAGTCTCGGGCCCGAAACAATGCTGCGCGAGACAGGGCCATGCTACTTCGCCGTGCTCACGACTCGAATTCAATTGCAAGGCGTGTCGTTTTAAGTTTCAATATTGGGCACGAGACTAGGTATGAGGCGTGGCGGCCTAGCTGGATTGCATGACCGTTGAGGTACGAGACGCGCCGGTGAGCCTTGCCGCGGGAGCTCCACTCTATTTCTTAATGTTCGAGAAAACCTCCTCCAACAAGAATGGGATGCTGTACATGGATACATGTCTTCTCGTGGTGGGAAGCGAATCCGGGCATGATAGCAAGCTCGAGAAATGGCGGACTTTCAAGGGGGCGTGACCGCGGTGCTGCGAGCCCTGGTGCTGCGCCTTGACAAGGGAGCTTCAATTGTTATTTTGATGTTTGAGAAAATTTCTCGTCTACAACAAGCATCGGGAGCTGTAGATGGTTTCATGGCTTCTCGTGGTGAGAAGAAATCACAGGCCCAAGAGCATGCTCCAGGCTTGGCGGCATTGCACGTCTGCGTGACCGTCGTGGTGCGTCTAACGCCGGTGAGCCTTGATGCGGGAGCTCCACGTTTTTTTTTTAATTTTCGAAAACATTTCCCTGATGGCCTGATTGGCCGGGCAGTTGCTAGACCCCGAGTACGTGGAGAAAGTCTCGGGCCCGAGACATTCCTGCGGGAGACAGGGCCATGCTCATTCGACGTGATAATGGCGTTCGTTGACTGCTGAAGACCCGATTTCAGTTGCAAGGCTCGGGCGCTTGTCCAGACAAGAGGCTTGGAAGCCATGCTTGATTGCGTGACCATCGCGGTGCGAGCCACGCTTGTGCGCCTTTTCGCGAAATTCGAGTACTGGTTGCATGGCTGCTCGGGATGGCAT
This sequence comes from Rhytidiadelphus loreus, assembly GCA_947034895.1. Taxonomy (NCBI): domain Eukaryota; kingdom Viridiplantae; phylum Streptophyta; class Bryopsida; order Hypnales; family Hylocomiaceae; genus Rhytidiadelphus; species Rhytidiadelphus loreus. The sequence continues at coordinate 26,860,937 of OX344764.1, forward strand.
ATGATCTCGGGCCCGAGAGATGGGTGGAGGGGTGGCAGCCATGCACTTTTGCGTGATCGGCTTGGAGGCGGCCTTGCACATTTGCGTGACCGGCGAGGTAGAGCAGGGTCGTGTGATGCGGTGGTGCGAGCTCTGCTGATGAGCCATGCCACGGGAGATCCACGCAATTCTGGATGATCGAAGTACTTTGTTCCTCCATCGAGCACTAGGAGCGGTTTGTGGTTGCATGGTTGCTCGGGATGGCATATGATCTCGGGCCCGAGAGATGGGTGGAGGGGTGGCAGCCATGCACTTTTGCGTGATCGGCTTGGAGGCGGCCTTGCACGTTTGCGTGACCGGCGAGGTGGAGCAGGGTCGTGTGATGCGGTGGTGCGAGCTCTGCTGATGAGCCATGCCACGGGAGATCCACGCAATTCTGGATGATCGAAGTACTTTGTTCCTCCATCGAGCACTGGGAGCGGTTTATGGTTGCATGGCTGCTCGAGATGGCATATGATCTCGGGCCCGAGAGCAAGGTGGAAGGGTGGCAGCCATGCAACATATCCAGTTTCGGAGGGATATCCATGGAAATGCTTTGGACTGCTCACGGAGGAGGAGTTCTCAAATTCGGTGGGTGAACTCGTGTCTTTATCACTTCACTCGTGAATCGTGACTTCGCGCCGAGGACTCAACTGAACAAGTGATAACACCAGACGGGGACTTCACCGGCAATTCAAAAGTCTCGGTCCGTGACTGGACGAAGTGATCACCAAATCGAGGAGACTGGCTAATCGTTGAATGAATTAGGACTGTCGGTTGCAAGGCTCTAAAATTAGTGCCTCCGTCTCGGTCCCGAGACCTAGTACGTTGGTGGTTGGTCATGCTTCATCCAATGCTCATATTTCGGAAATCCAAGGACATGAGTATATAGGAGGGTCGGCCGTGCTCTTCAACTGATCATTTCCTTTATCAGCTTCGTGTCTCCCGAAACCAGATGTGAAGAACTCCATGGCTGACATCGATGTATTGTTCAAGTCTGTTTGGCGTCACTGTGTGCCTAAATTTACGTTCTTGGCACGAGAAGACTTTCTCTTGCCGCTGAAGTGGAGAACCCGTTGAGTTTTTTTCATCCTCGTCTCTGTTGTCTAATAAGCTTATCCTCATATGAGTTCATTCTTGGCGCTGTTCTCTAAAGAACTGATCCTTCCATTGGGTTCTGGAGGACTTCTGTCAATCGGAGATCTAACTGATGTTCGTGATGTAACTTGTAGGTTTCTGAGCAATCTCCTGTGACTACGGACCATACGATGGAGCCGAGAAATCCCCGAGTGCAGGAGGTGGCCCCAGTTGTTGATGTAGAGGATGTTCTTACTCCTGTCCCGGAAGATCAACAGGTTGGCTGTCATTTCGAGATGTATCTAGAGGGTCCCGTAGAACTTGAATTCTCGTTTTGCTCCTCCCAAGGGTCTAACACTGACAGGGTTATTTCCTCTCAATCATTGTCAAATTTAGAGATTTGCACTTGTGATCATGAGAATGTAGAGGTAACATCTGCATTACAGGAGGACGCAGACATCCTCATTTGGTGTTGTGGTAGTTACCGATCAGTTGTAGATTGGTGCACTTGTAATGTATGAGACATCCACACAAATGGAGAACTCTTGGATTTCTTTCATCTGATTTTACCGTTTACTACTATTACTCTTGTCATGAAGCCATGTGCTTTCAATACAAAGTTTATATCTCCTCATTTATATGTTTGGGGTACCTTGCAATCCCGGGGAGGACACTCCTTATGTTTTAGCAAACTACGTGGGGCGGAAAAAGTAAAACAAGTAATACACCTTAAAATTTAATTTCTTTTTCAAAAAAAAATTATGGATAGATTTTACTACTTTATAAGTTTATGTTTTGAATTATTGGTATTTTTTTGTGCTAATAGTAATTAGTTATAAATTTTTGAAGAAAAAAGATACACTGTAAAGCTGAAAATAACTTTCACACCTCTATATTATATAAGAAAAAAAATTTGAAAAATGAAAAAAAAATAATATAGAATAGCTTTCTATTGAAAGTTTATTTGGGTTGAATATTGATGCAATAGTCATCTTCATGTGAGCTCTATAAATATTTTAGTTGGAGAACATGCCATTTTAGTTCATTTTTCAACCCTTTCTAGACAATATATCTTATATTATTTGGAATTGAATTTTTTGTCAATAGAAACCTTTAGTCATTGTTAAACAAAGCTCAAAATTTTAGAATGAAATTATAGTTTATTCAAGGTGAATTACATGAATTACTTTTTCCACCGCCGCACGTAGGTACCCCAAATGTAGTGAGAGTGTCCTCCCCTAGCTTGCAATGCACTTGGGTTTGATGCAGATCGACAAGGATTCAAGTCCCAAAGACTGTCTTCACGCAAACAGTGGTCCACAGCTAAAGCCGAATGTGGAGAGTCTTTCTAGTGGAGAGTCTGAGGAGGAAGGCATCCCTGGAGTGCACAAGGACGACATGGAGGACGATATTAGGCGATCGCAGAAAATGGACACTGTCTCCATTATTTCTAGTCTGCGGTTAACTACCTCTGACCAATCCCGGATGAGGATTCCTCTCTATAGGTTGGTGCCTATGCCTATGGTACGCCCAACACTGGAATGTGACTTAACGGTTTTAGAAAACCAATTCAGCTCTGGTTATGATGAGGGTGCAAGGGTTTTCTATGTGTCTGTGTCAAATGAACAAGGGCAGACCTCCATTTTCTCAGAGGCTGAAAAAGAGAAGTGGGGGCCGATATGGAATTCAGTTAACGACAATTTCAACAATCACTTGAGGTCTCAAGCAGGGGTGAAGCACTTGGTAGATATCAAGTTCTTCGTCTGTGATGGAAATCACAGACGAATTGCCTGGATGAATCATATAGAGAGATTGCACTCAAAGGACAAGATTTGGTACATTAGTGTGGACTCAATTGTCCTGGACACGCGTAATCGGATTGGGGTGGCAATGCAAGCAATGCACAATATTAACAAGTAAGTATAGTGGGTTTAGGAATAATCTTAGTGAAGAATCCTGTATTTGATATACATGAATTCATTTCTATTCCTCTATAATTGTTTCCATCTAATTTGGTATTTGTTTGTTTCGTTACTTACAGGCAAACAGAGAACTCTCACATCAAGACTAATCTGGTTCACACTCTTTATAGAGTCCAAAAATATGGAGTGATGGAATTCGAGAAGTTCAAAGAGCTACTGAGTGCAGACGAGGTGAAGACTTGCTTGCAGAATAATCGCAATAAGTGGTATTCAATGCCACTTGAGGTTTTTACCTCATTCATATTCAAGGTATACTCTTCTATACATTGTTCTGCTCATTGTTCATTTGCATCCACAGCATTGTATCCACAGCATGATATCCTATTCACATGTGATTTATTGGCCTCCGCAGCAAGAGATTTCTGCGGCTGCCGACGTCGCAGTAAGGAAGTACAACGAGGATACTCCTGTCGATCAAATCACAAAAGCGGGAGTGGCAGCTGCAATGAGGAGCTCGATAAGAGATTCGACGGAGAAGTTCTACAAGAAATTGTCAAAGATTGTGGCCGTAGCCTCTCCATCACTTGGACAGGACTGGCTCTCTAAGGTATGTCCTCAATCCATGTGAATTGAACCTTCGGTCTGTTCGGGAGCATGTTGTTCTATTCTTCTAACCTTTGTTGTTCTCCTTTCTACAGATCGAAAGGCATTGGAACCTTTATACAATTCCAGAATTGACTTTGGAGAAGTTACAGATGATTTGTACCTCTAACGTCAAACCAGAGTACAAGGTAAAATGGTTGCAATGGATGAACGTTTCAGGACCTACTAGAGAGGCCAGAAGATTTCCAGCAAGACCTGTGAACGAATAGAAATTGCTGTTGTTCCTGGCTAGAGCTTGTTGGTATGCTGGGGTAAGGAGTTCATCGTTCCAGTCTATTGTAATTTCATACAATCCTAATTCAATCTTATCTGAAAATCACAATCCCATCTGACTTTGGACATTTTGTTTTCAGCTTGAAGAGGCCGCCACAGAGATGTTTGAGAATATTGTCCGCTCTGATAATATTCCCATTAACATGGACATCCCTACCGAGCCGAAAGAACTGCTAGACTACATTGAGGACTGGCGAATGAAGCTCTGGAACATGGCCTACACTGGTATGTTCAAGGGCTCCGACACATTCAAGAAGTCAGATACATTTAAGGATTTCAGAGGGGCGATTCTTGCAGTGAAGCGTATTATTTACAGGTATTCATTTATAATTGATTGGTTTGTTCAAGTACAGGATAGTTGGCTACGGCCTTCTAGGCCGATGACTACGGAGATTCTGCAATTTTGAGCCTCAGTCTCGTACTTATTTATCTATGCACTTTTGATCAATATTGGTACCTTCTCTGTTTTTTTCTTTCTTCGTATTTGTCAATGACATTTGATTTGATGTTGTTACCGTAGACTGGAATTCATGTTGGATTAATAGTTTTTCATTAAGATACTGTTGTATCCCTATGAATTGACATTGTATCATTTTTTGGTGGCTAGGTATTTCAAATTCGAGTTATACGGCAAGGGGGCTGTACAAAAGGCAAACTTGCCACCATTCCTAACAACGTGATTGGACAGATCTTCCCCGGATTGCATGTTCTCACCTTGGCAGATGAAGAATTGGACTACTCCTCACCTCCAGGCTTGCCCGTGGTATCTGGAATGTAACTTCGGAACAACTCCAACGGAAGAGGAGTCTCTCTTCAAGTCTTTGAAGCAGACTGTCGTAGTAGAACCAGAGTTCGATGAGTTTGCATCACTTGAGGGTGATGCCAAAGCCAGAGCAATTGCAAAACGGGAGGCAATCGACAAGAAGAAGGAGGAGAGATGGGAGGAAGCACAGAAGAAGAACGAAGCTACCAAGAACAAGAGGCTTGCCTCAAAGGCTGAGAAGAAAGAGGAGAAGATAAAGAAGAAGGGAACAAAGAGGAAGGCCGAGACACCTGTACGTGACGGGGCAACAGTCTCCGCTGACAACATGGATTCATCATCGGGATTCTCCCTCACTCAGGATCGTCTAGTGCGTGGTCTGCTTCCACGAGTTGTGAATCTTCCTCCAGTTCCTGACATCGATGAGTGCATTCTGAACTTGTCGGTGGGTGACCTCCCCAATAATGATAAGGCATTCAAGAGCGTCCTAGCCTTTATGGACATGGTAAATCACTTTCCGTTGTAATTCGATTTATTTGTCGTGTGCCTAACCACACTTGTACCCCTACAGTGTATGAGATACATTTGGTAATTTGACTTTCTTTCATATCTAACTATGTTATATATGCTGAATGCACCAATATACTTACTACATTTGTATGGATCGGCCCCGAACCTCAATGTCATTGACAGCATGCCACTGACAAAGGCAGACACTTCGATGGTGTACTCACCTCACAACCAGCGGTGGACTTGATCATCGTGGATGTCCCGGAAGGGCTCCATGTACCAAGTGTTTCGGCTCCACCTCAACCCATTCCCAAGTGGAATGAATTCTCACCAGATTGCCTAGTGGGAGTCTTTGACTTTGCTCAAGAGTACCTTCACGACAACGGTGGTGTGCTGCTGATGTATCCATCCCCCTCCGCTCGTCACAAAAGCCATATCCTAGGGTGCTGCAAGGAATACGGTTTTCGAGTACTCGTGACGTGGTTCAGCATGAATCATCTCCATCTAACCTCGCCAGCGGATACAACTAGAACGGTACCTTTTCTTGTATATTATTTGAACCTATTTTTTTATTTTTTTTCTTTGCAAAACATACTGAATGTATTTTTGCCCTTGCAGACGATGCGCTTTGCCATTTCGCTACTCGTTAAGGAATCGGGTCCAAAGTCAGCATCTGCATTTCCCTTTCAGGTGGTGCCGTCACATCAGGAGGTTGGTGTCGATGTGTCTCGAGACGACATATTGCAAATTTTTTGCAACAAGTCTGAACTTACTATGAATGGTGACATCCCTTGGCGTGGACCACGTGAAAAGGCCCGCCAATTCATGCAAATGCTCATCGAAGCCCTCTGCGAGCCAAGGGACGTTGTTGTTGATTGCGTGGCATCCACTGGTAATTCCGTAATATTTTACATGACTTCCTTTGTCATATTTCACAAAATTCGTTGTAAAACTAATGTATCTTTTCTTTGTCCTTCTTTTTAAATCAACAGGTGCAAGTATTCAAGCCTGTCGTGCGACGCGGTGTCATATTATAGCTTTCGAGGAAGATACGGCCATCTATGACGCCGTCATTGCTCCGGTGATGCAGACGGAGCAAGTTCCTCAGACTGATCCGCCGCGCCCTGAGTCTGAGGTTCTAGACCTCGAAGATGAGGTGGTTGTGGCGCAGCGCATTGTCAAGACAGCATGATTTAGTAAGTAAGTTTGTCTTTCTTTTAATTCAATTCTTTTGCCTGTCCAGGTACCTCATCTTAATCTAATTTTGTGTTCACTCCTTTCTGTAGGCAGACCCAGGCGGTGAGGAACTTCAGACAGGTTCCTTTTTTCGGTAGACCGGAATTTCTGCGAAGCCCACCTAAACCTTTTGAGCTGCCCGTCTATGCAGAGGCGATTTTGCGTGACTTCGTGGCATTTGACTGTAGGCCTTCTTCTCGGGCACGTTCTGTATGTCCTCGTGCTCTACAGTTTGTAGATGACTGTGCCATAGAGTCAGATTCAGATACATCATACGCATAGTGTACTGCCACCCTTGGCCAAAAGACTTGATGTACTGTTGCAGAGCACGTTTCTATTTTTATGGCTTTCCGTTTTTCCTGCGTCTCTTGTTTTCTCATTTCGTTTATAATTTGAAGTCTTCCTTGTTTGGCACGGAATCTTTACCTCTGCAGAAGTACCGCATCTATACTCTTGCACACAGTTCTAATGATTGCCATGTGAAAATGATTTTTGTTTGGTTATTTCAATAGAATTATAATTTTCTCTCCCATGTTTCTAAGAAGATAAAATTGGACATTTGGACTATGTATATGGAGGCGGATTAGGCTGTTCAACACACATTCACAATCTTCTAAATATACATGGTTCAATTTTATTTTTTTTGTAATGCGGTATATATGGACGAAAATGTCAGCAAGTCAGCGACAATGTATATCTGAGAGCCTAGTCCCATTCAGCCAAAGCTCTGGCCTCCCATTATACAGTTTGGCTATGCACCAGACATTGTGAAAGTGCCATTAGAACGGTGTTCTCGTCCTTTGCTTGACCACACCATCTTGTCGGGGGGCCTTTTCCATCAGAGAACGTACTCTAATAATAGACCATCCGTCTATCCGGTATTAGTGGCCATTACATGATATGGCAACAAGACCGCATGGGGACTGACAAGGTGTTCATGATCTTATGACGACCCAATCAGGCTTATGTTACCTTTTCTGCTTTGTCATACTATTTAATTTTCCCATGGACATCTTGCTAAGTACAGTGACCAGGTCAAATGTAATAAATATTTTTAATATATACACCAGTGCTTGTTTCTGGACCCACCATTCATTATACTTCATTGAATACCAAAAGTAGAACCTCTTTGAAATTCAGTAAGAGGTTGTATGTCTGCGTTGAACTACGCATCCCCGCTTCAGATCTACCCGGCCCCAAGTACGCCTGCAGTCTGTGCTGTCGTCGTGGGGTCTGCACTGCTCCGCCTCCGGACTTTCGCTGCCCTTTCACAGAATTCCGTAGCGGAGTCTGTGCTGCTTTGGAACAGCCCTTCCGCGGGGTCTGTGCTGCCCCGGGGCAGCCCCTCGCAGGGGGACTGTGCGGCCCACAGCAGCCCCTCATGAGGTCTGTGTTGCCCCGCGACAGCCCCTCCCGAGGTCTGTGCTGCCAAGCGGGGGGACTCTGCTGCCCTGCGACAGCCCCTCGAGGAGGGACTATGCTGCCTTCGGGCAGCCCCTCGCGGGGTCTGTGCTGCCTTGAGGCAGCACTTCACGGGGACTGTGCTGCCTCGCGACAACCCCTCCTAGAGTGACTGTGCTGCCTTGGGGCAGCCCTTCGTGTGGTCTGTGCTGCCCCGCAGCAGTCCCTCGCGGTGGGACTGTGCTGCCCCGCAACAGTCCCTCGCGGTGGGACTATGCTGTCGTGGGACAGCCCCTCACGAGGGACTGTGCTGCCTTGGTCAGGCCTTCGCGGGGACTGTACAGCCTTAAGGCAGCACTTCACGGGGACTGTGCTACCCCGCGACAGCCCCTCGCGGAGGGACTGTGCTGCCTTGGGCAGCCCCTCGTGGGGTTTGTGCTACCCCGCAGCAGTCCCTCGCAGGGGGACTGTGCTGCCGTGGGACAACCCCTCGCGAGGGACTGTGCTGCCCCGCGACAGCCCCTCGCGGAGGGACTGTGCTGCCTTGGGGCAGCCCCTCGTGGGGTCTGTGCTGCCCCGCAGCAGTCCCTCGCGGGGGGACTGTGCTGCCTTGGGCAACCCCTCGCGGGGACTGTGCTGCCTTGAGGTAGCACTTCGTGGGGACTGTGCTGCCCCGCGACAGCCCCTCGCAGAGGAACTGTATTGCCTTGGGGCAGCCCCTCGCGGGGTCTGTGGTGCCTCGCGGGAGCCCTTTGCGGGGTCTGTGCTGCCTTGGGGCAACCCCTCGCGGGGTTTGTGCTGCCTTGAGGCAGCACTTCGCGGGGACTGTGCTGCCCCGCGACAGCCCGTCGCGGAGGGACTGTGCTGCCTTGGGGCAGCCCCTCGCGGGGTCTGTGGTGCCTCGCGGGAGCCCCTTGCGGGGTCTATGGTGCCCCGCGGGAGCCCCTCGCGGGGACTGTGCTGCCCCGCGACAGCCCCTCGCGGAGGGACTGTGCTGCCTTGGGACAGCCCCTCGCGTGGGACTGTGCTGTCTCGCGGGGGGACTGTACTGCCCCGCAGCAGAACATTACGAGGTCTGTGTGCTGCCTCGCAGGGGGACTGTGCTGCCTTGGGGCAGCCCCTCGCGGGGGAGTGTGTTGCTTTGGACTGACCCTCGCGGGGTCTGTACTGCCTTTGGGTAGCCTCTCACGGGGTCTGTGGTGCCCTATGGCAGCCCCGCGCGGGGGGGACCGTGCTGCCTTGGGGCAGACCCTCGTAGGGTCTGTGCTGCTGCGGGGCAACCCCTTGCGAGAGGGACAGTGCTACCCGAAGGTAGCGCCTCGCGGGAGGTTGCGCTAAACCCGCGAGTTTAGAAGTCAACGATTTTATTTTGCTACAGTTTCTTATTGATTACATTAAAGAGAATAAATTTTCTGAAATTTCTAATGACTCGGGTAGATAATTAATTTTTACAAGAAGATATGGATAGTGATTTCTATTCTCCGAATCCTGTAAGTTCGCCAAGCACGATTCCATTGTCCGGTTAGGAGCCGACGATTCTATTTTGCTACAGTTTTTAAGAGATTATAATATTGCATTGTATTTTCCGGTTTTCTTCTTGCATATCGCTTTCTTCACGTAGCACTGTACCCTTCACTTTAGTTTTCATTATTCTTGTTCTCGGTGAATGTGGGTCCCTACATTGATGCTCCTTGTGCCACGTGTTGTAGCTTCTTCAAATGATAAGGTTATCTTTAAAGCTCTGAACGCTCCGCGTGGACTGACTGGCTGTAGTTTGTCGATAGAATTTGTGTGACCTGGTGTCCAAACTATATCTAGAGTTCTAGACGATCTCACATATCCATTGTATGTTTTCTGAAGTCCTCGTTAACCAGTATGTCACTTTTATCTTGATTCTTGTCAAGTCGACTACGTTCACAATGTATACATCTTATTATCTGAGATTTGGTTTTCATGTTTGTGTAATCGGAGCAATGTTCAAGGAATGTCTCAATTGCACAGGGCCTGCCAAAGCATAAGTCTTTGTATGCCAAACTACAATGATTTTGCTATTGCTATACGGGGAAGAGATACACCCGGATATTTTCCCCCCGGTGAGTTATACAGCCCATTTGCTAAATACTTGCCTTGGTCTTCAATTACTTGGTATTGCACAATACGATCTTGAAGTAGGATCCAAATACAGGAGTTCAATATAGAGTTATTGAAGCTCAATTACATGTACATGAACGTATTCCTAGCAATGCTTATTCACGTTACTTGCTTGTCCAGGTTGTTGGTCCGCCTCCAGCTTACAAACCAACTGTATAAGTTACATGTGCTGCTAGAGAGGAAAAATATCATACAAGAACACCATCTTCTAACATTCATCGTGCATTTTTTTCAGCCAAATGACGTAATTGTCCATTACAACTTTTGAATTTCTGAATTATAGTTCGACACTGATCCCAACTCGCTTGATTTAGACTTTGTTTCCCAAATTTTTGCACAGAATTCGTTTTGCGATCTATGAAATCTTCAATTTATTAGTTCAAGAGTGATAATAGCCAATATCGATATATGGTGAAGAAAGTGTATGATGAATGTTATAACATGGTGAGCTTAAAGATTTGAAGACGTATTCAATTCTGCAGTGTACTTATATTTAAATTTGTTGAAATTTGTTGAATCTTGGAAGTTCCAAGATATGTAGTTCGGGTTTCTAAAACCATGTATTTAATAAATTCCAAGGGCATGTATTGTATAGTCCTATGCAGTGTCTTCTTACAATGTAGCCTTCATTCTCTACACACTGTTCTCTGTTGGACATGGAGTTCCTGTTGGATTTTCTACAACGTGCTATTCATGATTATGGTGTATGCTTTTCTTCATGGAGGAATTCTTTGTGATTTTTTTTGTATTATTTAGCGTCACTTATGCATGCTTTTAATCTCGTTAGAAGACCCTACATTGATTTCATGCATCCAATATCATCCATTATTTTCATCCACTTCCCCGAGTTACATGATTACATCCATGTCTTCCATCCACTTTCATCATCTACATTCATCCATTTTTTCATCCACTTTCATCATCTACATTCATTCATTTTTTTCATCCACTTTCATCCATTTTTTTAAACTTCGTGCACCCATTTTCTTAAACACTTTCATTAGTTTACCTTCAATCCTAAACACAAAACTTTTGTTCTTTCATAGAAATTTTTTAACTTTCATAAAAAATTTCCTAAACTTTTGTTCCAATTATCATCCATTTTTTCCAATCTATTTGATCAAAAATTTCAAAATAGTCTCTTCCCGCTCACCAATCCCCGCTCCCTGCTCGCCGCTCGCCGCTCCCCGCTCACGTACCAGCATTCCCCATATTTGAAGTTAAAGTGGGAAAAGACTTTTGAGGAAGGATTGTGTTATACAGTCTGCTTTTCTCTCATTGTTGTCTCTCCTTAATTTTTTATTTGCTTTTGGGATGTGAAGTTGTGTTTTTATGTTTTCCATTGTTGTATTATTTCATAAGTGTCATCCTTAGTTATTTTATTCACTCAAGTGATAGTGATTATTGCTTAAGCATGAAGTTGAATTTTGTTGATATTTACTTTGAGTATTTTATGAATGTCAAATCAATTTAATTTAATAATTTAATAATCACTTAAGTGATGAATAAGTAATCTTTGCCTTGAGCATCTTAAAAAGAAGAATCTCTTTAAGAGAATTTGATTATATTTTGAATAAGATTTTGTCTATTGGTTATATTCCATCTCTTAAGAGAATTTCTTTTGTGTTAATGCCTAAAGTGAGATTTGAAGTAAGGAGGAACAAAATATTAAGTTAGTGATTAACTTAATAATTCCAATGATTGGAAATTATTTGTAATCCAAGGTTCAATTTAGAATTGAGAGATTCAGAGATTGGATTTTATTTTGTAATTTAATAATTCCAATGATTGGTTATTATTTTCATTTAAAGTATTGGAATGTCTTTGTGTCACAAATAGACATGTATGTTTGAACCAAAATTAGGGATTGAGATTTAATTTGAATTAGAACATGAATTTACATTTCTAGTGAATAGAAATCATTGAACAATTATAAACAATTAATGTACATTCTAAATATTGAATGATTATTTATATGATTAATAAATGACATTCCAATTGAAGACATGAGTATGTGTTTGAATGTTTGAATGCGTTGTCGGGTAGAGAGGAGCGCGCTTAGGGAACACACGGGGGGGTTGGCTGCAGGTTGTGAGTGTAGATGGAAGGCAAGTAACAAAATTCGAATCTTCTCTTAATCTTCTCTTCAATCTTCGCTTGATCTTCACTTCAATCTTCCGTTGATGTATCCTATAGTGGTTCTATAAGGCCAAGGGTAAGGGTTTGTGATAAGAAACAAGGCATCGGACGGGTAAAATGGGATGGCCAATCCACGAGTTGGCCGTTCAAAAAATGGCTCCTAAACCTCAAACCCACGGTGACCAAGAAGCGCTTTTCATCGGTGGAAACAACAAATAAGATCGACCATGTGGGCCATTAACCCCACTTCGTCGCCATAAACACGAAATGGAGCACTTACTGAATAACCACGGCTCGCAACAGGTTTACAATGCAGAAATTGAATTGCAACTAGCCTCCAAAACAGGCTGGGAATAACAGAATTGAAAACGAACCAGAAGCCACAACACACAGGAGACCCTCAAAGCTCTTTAAATCTTCATCTTCAAATCTTTAAGCCTTCACATCTTCAAAAATCTCTTCAAAACTCTAAAGGAACTCCAACTTCACCCTCAAACTACCTAAACTCCACTCAAAAAAAGAAGGCAGCAGACCTTCTTATGCTTCCACACTCATAACTTTTGCATTTTTTCTTCAAATTAAAAGATTAATAGCTTTTCTGAGAGTTAAAAAAATTTCCTATCACTCCTACAACTTTCAAGTCATTCCAAAACTCTATCCAACTTCTATGACCTCTCAAAGTTTCGGTTCATAGATAATGAAAGCAAGAGACTCTCTCACCTTCCCACACTCACAACTCATTTATAAATGCTCCAAATCGAATGAATGATAGCTTTATAGAAAGCTAAAAACATTTACTACACTTTATCAAAGTTTCATTTCAAACAAAAAATCTGTCCGTTTTCTATGGTCGGTCAAAGTCTTAGCCCCTCTTCATGGAAGGCAGCAGACCTCCCTCCACTCAAACAAGCACAAATCTCAATTCACAACTTCAAATAAAGTAGAAGAGAACAATTTGAAAAGTTAATAGTATGATAAACAACTCCTCCAATTTTCATTACCAAATTACAAAAATCCAATACACCATGAACTTCCAAACACTCGGTTTCTCTAAAACAACATTGGGAGAGAAGATGAATAGTGTCCATCTTTTTCTCCCCTTTTCCAACACCTTTAGTCACCACCTAAACAAGTGTACATCAACCCTTAACTCCCTCCTAAAGCCAACTTACACCTAATGGCCTTCATATTTGGCCCCACATTTATATCTTTATCTTTAACTTAGAAGGAAATTTACTTCAAAGTCCAAACTATTTTCATTCTTTCCTTCTACAATTATAACCAAACAAAATAATTTCAACAAAATACTTCAAATATGGATTGAAGTACTAACATCAAACCAATGTCTATTAGAGGTAAAAAAAACTAGAATTTCAAGGCTAATTTTACTCCATTTACAAGAACTTGAGAATGCGCTTGATAGTCGCAACGATGTAATCAACACGACCTGCTTTTGTTAAAGGATTTACTAGTCCTTCTAACCAACGATGGTGACCGCGACTTCCTTCAATAGGCTTCATCATGCAGTAATACTGATCGACATTGAGACCTTCAAAACATCCTTCAAATGTCACATCTCGGCTGTTGGGCTCAATACATCCAACCTACAACAAAATCACTAGTGCTCGAGCGTCATGTTGAAGATTCCCGTACCATCACCGCTCCACACGAGGTTGCTTTGGCGGTCAAGAAGGCCCAACTTCTTCTTGTGGACGCTCATGCGGCGGCGCAAGACTTAGCAGCAGAAGAGGTTGATCCAATAGTTGTGACAATTCAAATTCAAATTCAGGCTCCGATTCTGCATCTTCTTCTTGGGACTCTGAAAAAACCCTCCAGTTCGACATTTTGACTACAAAGTGGAAAACAAATATCACTAATGGATTTCAATGAAATTCTAAAGCAAAATCGTCTTTTTAAATAAATGACATGTACCTCCACGAAACGTCATCTAGAAGTTATTCAACAAAATAACATCACCATGAAGCTACTCAATAATACATATTATAATATATTTTTATACTATAAACAAATATACAACAGGATAGCATATTCAAATTTTTATTATTTATTTATTAGAATTTATACTTAGTCATGCAAATTTAGAAAGCATAATTTAGAATTAGTATTACAATTGGAGAAAAGAGGAGATCCAAGATATCACGGCAATGCAAGTGGAGGAAGCATAAAGCTAAAAATAGGAGAATACAAAGTCAAATAAAGATTGGAGTCTTGAAAAGGAAAAAATTTGAAATTACTTAAATAATTTAGCAAAGTTTATTATACATCCCTTAAGGGAAATTTTAGAATTGCTTAAAGCATTATCCTTGGTTGTTTTTATCCCTAAAAGGATGTGTATTACATTTACTTTAAGTAATTGAGATATTAGCGCTTTAAGCGATTTAAACAATGAGATGATATAGGTGCAAATTAATTAATGAGTTCTCGGTTAAACTGAATATTCAAAGTTCAAATATGTATCTTGGAAGATGCAGGTTGCAAATAAATATATTTGTAATATATTTCAGTGAATTCCAAGTATGAAATTTGTGGATGCAGGTTCCCTAAGTTTATATCTTTAGTTCCATATTTTATTTTGAGTTAAGATAGTGATGGACTTAGTGGTTAGAAATTTATATTTATAATTGGACGAAAATTAGAAAGAGAATTCCTTTTTTCATTTTTAAGTAGAGTATGAAATAGACCAAATAATCTAATACATTAACGCCATAATTTACCTACAAAGTGACATTAGCTAATTAAAACACTAAGCTAATTTGAGTTTTCCCCTGAACGAACCTAATTGGAATTGCCTTGGGTTGTCATAGAAAATTGGACTACATGGAATGATCAAATAGTCTAACGTATTGTGGCTAAAGTCACATGTAATTAGAAATGGAATAGGAAATACGCATTAATAACTCTTAAAATTCTAATAATTAGTATCCACTCTTATTTCCAAGTATACAAATTTGTTGGCCAGTCCTTAATAATCCTATGGACGCATGAATGTAGTCCCAGTTCTGGACTAATGTGTGGCTGAGCCTTTGTAAACAAGTAGTCGTATAGGTCATGCAAATTGTCATTTGCATGATCTAGACTTAAATGCAATTTAAATATAATAATATATATAACCACAATAATTGAGTAACCATATGGTTCATTAATTACTGGTAATTATTTTTACCCAACAAATTGTTACTGTCACTATTTAACTATCCAAATTACTAATCTTAGGATGCTCAAGAAATAGTCCCTGTCCTATCTAAAAACAATTTGTCACTATCTAAATGCAAGGCATGAGTGTGTAATGCAAGCTCCTTTATTTATCTGCACAACTTCACCACCATCGATTAAATATTTCCATCAAGGTATTTTTCACAATTAGCCTTCTCGTTTCCAATTATACACAAATGGTTGGAGTTAGCTTTGACATGGACCAACACCAAATACCCAACCTAAGGACAACTTGTTTAGAACTAAATTTCCATATCTAAACCAAATCCTCTTTTCCCAACAACCATATCTAACAAACTTAATTGAACAATTTGTTCATACAATACTGACCAATAATTAATTCTTTACCGATTCCCTTTTTATCAACAAATGGTTTATCCGAGCCTTATTCTCTAAACTATTAGTCTGTATAACAAACCTATAACCATCAACAATAAGTATAGCTTACAACAATTTATTCAAAATCTCTAATTACTCATAGGATATCAAGCCAATCTATTCTAACTAATTGTTAACAAGAATAATATCTATCAACAACTAGTCTGTACAACTAATAGGCAACCATTAATTGAAGTAACAAACTCTAAAACAAATAGTTAACAGGAATTCAAGTAACTGTGCCATTCACTTTACAATTTGTTTACCGCTGTAAACTACAATCTCTATAATTAATCAATTGACTCACAAAACAAAAAGAACAAAAAAAAACTTACAAACTATACCACTAGTTTCAAACCCATTTGGTTGAATAAATCATTATTTCAAATTTTTTAACACTTGAGAGAAGGTAGTTCAACAACCAATTCTTATTTTGAATATAATCAGGAGACACCTATCCAGTTAGTTAAGAATGAACCTCCTAGTGGACGTGTGGATTAGGTGTCTCTTGATTATATTCAAAATAAGTGGATAGGTGTCTCCTGATTATATTCAAAACCATCCATGCAATTAGTAAAAACCAAGTCTTAGCATGTTTCAATGTAATCCACAATTCATTTTCTCACAATCAACTATCCATTTCAAAGCCTCCTAGTGGATAGGTACAAAATTTCTTCACGCGCTTGGTGTAAATTAAAAAAAAATCTTCCAAAAATGAACGTTTGGCTAATTACCCTGAATCCATTCTAGGATCATTGATGGGGGGCACGTAACGTTAAGCATGAAATTGAGCGCAGGGAGAATTGACCCCCTCATTGCCCCGGTCAACTTAGGTTTGAAAAAAAAGCCCCCTATGTTGTGCCAATTTTTTGGTAATTCTTGCTTCACCCGAGAGTAATTTGGGGCATCTGATTGCAAATATGAATTCAGAATTTCAAAAAAAAATTAAGCCTTGCAAATAAAAAATTCCAGAGTTTGCCATGGAGGGGCAATGAGGGGGTCAATTCAACCTGGCCTGAAATTGATGAATGGTTTACAAATCCAGTCAATGAGAAAAACAGGAAACAAAAGCAGCCAATTAAGAAAAAAAACAGGAAGAAAAAGTAGTCAGGAATGCTGCGTGAACCTCGCGGAGAGGACGACTGTTATAACGGGAGAAAGTGGCGCTTCTGGGTGCTCCTACCTACCCACCACCCCCACCCGGTGGCTTCGCAGAACCTGTGAAGTTGCGAAAACACCCCCCGCGGCGTACGCGTAGCGCGCGGCACCAAGCTTTACAACAGTCTTCCACGAATACCCGGGAGCCAGCAGACGACGTCTGTCTCACCCCCTATACCGACTCTCACTCCTCCAGCCTCACAACATTGGAAGCCTTTCTGTACTGCAATCGAGTGCCACTACTTTCTCATTGCTGGGTTTTCTGTTTCGGCTTCGAATTGCACCACCCCAGTGCGGGTATGGCACATACCCTAATGTAGACGGTACTCAAACGAGGAAGTGTACGAAATTCTGGTCAGGAGTTGGTTGCGTGTTGGGCAAGGACTTCGAGAGCTCATTTCTATTTTTTGAGAGATTTTTGACTGTATGTGCGTTTGGGTTGGTGTGTAGGCGAAAGGGGTCGACATGACGGGCGGAGCGTGGCGGATGCTGGCGGTGCTGGGAGTGCTGGCTGGGGTTTCGCTGTTGTTAGTTAGCCCTGTGGATGCACAAGGTGAGAGTCTAGTTTGTGGTTTCTTGGGGGTTTGAAGGGGGGTTTTTTGGTAGAAGGAAGGAAGTGCATGGGTTGTGGTATTTTGTTTACTGTGGAACCGCGTCCAGGGTTTGAAATAGGTTGCCTAGAAGGAAAGTATTTGTAATGGGGTAGTTGTCACCCGTAGATTAGATGACAAGTTTGTATGTTTGTATTAGGGTTTAAGAGGTATGACTCGCATCACGCTTATTTTTTTTATCTGCCTCGCGTACTTGTGAGTCGATGGTCGGTTAGTTTGTACTAGAGGAACCAGAGAAGAAAACCTAGGGTTTCTTCGTCCAGGTTTGATGCTTTGAAGACCCTGCAGATTGAGAAACCGGGGATACTGGCTTCTGGGTGCTCTTAGAATGCCTTCATGAAGCGGACATCATATGTAGGGTTTGTCACAAGGCTTGAACGGTCGCGTGCAGCAGTTCTACTTAGGGTCTAATATTTTTTCTTACTCAATAGGGTCCTCTAGATAGGGATTGATCTGATTAACTTTAGTTTTTGTAATCGCACTACGTTCCTTTGTACATTAGATGGGATATTGTTACCTTAGATACCCTATAAAGTGACGGGTACTAGTCCTATGTGAACAACCATTTCTCTTTGATCCTATTGATCTAAATTGGCATCTGATTTGATTGATGTGTTCAGCATGCTCACCTACATGCGGCTCCCATGCGACTTGCTACTTCAACTACGGTCGTGGTTCTTACTGCGCTTGCGATGGGTACTACACCGGCGATGGCCAGCACTGTACGTTAAATCCTCCATGACCTCAATTGTATTCTTTCTGAGTCATCTTTTTAGAATCTTAACTTAACTTAGTTCAATCTCTCTCATGTGGATGCCTCGCTAAAGCTAGGTCACCCGAGTTTTCATTCTTGTCAAGGACCAATAGACTGGCTAGGAGATAGGAGCCCGTTTTAGGCTTGTCCTCTCTTCAACCTTGAAAATTTTCTTTACTAATATATATTTCAAGCCAAGAGCATTAGTTTACAAGTTTGTTTCGAGACAGGACAAACCGTAAATGACTGTGTTATCTCCTACCCACTTTGTGTTTGGCCTTTTGTCAACGAGGTTGACAGCCGGTTTGAACTGAGATTGGTGGGGCACCCCTATCATTTTACGTAAGGTTGTCCAAGCAGTTCATTACCTAGAGACATGTATAGTTGAGGTAATCTGAAGAACACCAGATGCCTAATATTGCAACTTCGGTGCTGTCTTTGTGTGCAGGCAAGTATTCAACGTGGCGTGTGGTCCTATACATCTTAAGTTCAGTAATCCTTTTCATTTTGATTTTCTTCCTGTGTCTGTCCTGCTTGGGATACTTTAGACGTCGTGTGGATCAGCCAGTGGGCTATCCCATGCAACCCATGGGTAACTCTCCTTATGGTTATCCTCCTCCCGCTGGAACACAAACAACTGCCAACCCGGCCATGTATTCCTATCCTCCACAAACCGGGTATCCTCCTCCACAAACTGGGTATCCTCCTCCCCAAGCTGGCTATCCGCCACAAACTGGATATCCAGTGAATGCGTATCCTCCACAGGTGGCGAATCAGGGCAACTCAAAAGTTCCTGGGCCATCAGGAAGTGTATGAGATCGACACCTGCTTTGTAAGGTTTCCTTCTGTCAGATCTTTGCAGCTAGCGGTCCTGGAGCTCCGAGGGCTTTGAAGTTGTACAATAATTGAGGTTGCTCTGTGCTTGTCGTATTGCCTTTTTGTAGAAGCCTGAAACATGTCTTTAAATTTGCCAGGGTTTGCTCACACGATGAATAGGTCAAATTGTATAGATGCTCTTTGCTGCAGCTCAGATAGAGCAATGTCTCTTTACTCTAAGACTATTCTCATGTTGAGGTGCAACATTCTGAGTTTGGGGCTGTTTTCTTTGTTGAATATAATGATTTTGCCATTATCCTTTTGTCGTCCCTGTAAATATACGTTGTTTTTGAGGTGACCTGGTAATGACTTTTTCCTGTAAGTTGCCGAGAACGCTCTTTTTGTTCCTACCAGTCTTTGTGTCGGAGTTTTGTTTTACGTGGGTGGAGAGTGGAGACGTTCGTGTGCTACCCATGTGCTTGCTTTCTCTTCATTTATTGTCGTAGTAGCTCCAGTAATTACTGCCTACTCATATCTTTCAGTCTTTTTGCACTCGCAATTGTTCATGATAGAATGCGTTTGTAACTTCCTATGAACGTGCCATTGGACATGTTCAGGGTAGATTTAACACCGAAGTGACAGTGTAGATTCATTTTTTTGGACGCGTTGAGGTTTTGGCTCCATGAATTAGGGTATTTAGAAATTCAATAAACTAGTTTAGAGGATATTGCTGTATCCTAGGTCTGTTTCAACACTTCTGTGTTGAAATGGTTTAATTTTGGACTTCAGACTATTTGACATGTCATTTTTTAATTTTCTAATTATTCAAAAATATTCTAATTATAGTGTTTAGATTTGAAAATGAACTAAAGACCCTTCAAATAAAATTCTTTATATTTTTGGATATTGGTCTGCAAATTTATAAAATTTTGTACATGCTTCAAATTTTGCTTAATTATTCACGAAACTGAAATTCATCACGAAACTGAAATTCAGTTTCGTGTAGGGTACATCCTTTTGTCCGTCAAAATCAGCTGTGACCAACATCTTAGTTTTACAATCTCATTGCAAGTTCTGTTATCATTAGAGATACCAATTTGAATTCAAGTCTAATTTTTATGTTGTATTTTCATTAATAGTGAGTTTGATAATTAATGAAGATTGTGAATCTTAGTAATTTTGTATGGTGAGAATATCTTTCAAAATTTGACTTTTGAAGGTCTCCTTCTTTTAACTAACTTATAGAATTTGTTCCTTTATGGAATCCCAATTTATACACCAAATTTCTAATTGGAAAGAAAAAAAAAGTTTATTCGGAAAATCAATTGTATATCTCATTGTTTTATGTAATAATTCATTGAAAAATATTGGTTATGAATTTTAAAATTTTAATTGCCAAAATATGTAGGATATGCTCATGTACATCTTTTGTTTAGAAAAACACATAAGTTACCAAGAAAAAATAATATCTATAGATAATTCAATATCAAGAAATAAAATGTCTATTAAATTGGTTCTAGGTCTATTATTGTTGTTAATCACAAAGATTGTAATGACCTTAGCTCTTCATGAAAATGCGATGATGGAATAATCTAATAAGTATAAGGGAGGCAAGGTAAGATAATTGCACCTAAAATGGATAATTCCTCAAAAGCGACCCTTATTTTTTTATAGAAATTGAATGGGGAGGATACCCAAAATGAAGTGCTTGACAAGGCCAAATTTAAGGTGAATTTTGAGTAGTATATTGTATTTTGAGTAGTAAGGTGAATCTTGTAGAGGTGACAACCTTAGAAGTGCACAATTTCGGGTACACTTTATGTTGCTTTATCTTCTTTTCTAGTGTCATTTTTCATGCATTTTGGCATCACTTACATGACACTTTTAGCACCCTACACCTTGCATCTTTGAAAATTTGTAACTAATTTACAATGTATCCAACAATTATAAAACCTCTTGCATTTTGATTCATAGTCCTTCACCAATGTGCAAAAATTGTTGTTCATTTTCTAAAGCATATTAATCATGCCACATAGCTTCTTCATGCAATTTTAGGTGTTGTTATTTTAGCAACACCTAAAAGAGACATGTTTCGTTCTCCAACACTTAAAAAATGGGCTTGAATGAATAAACACTTCCAAGATTCAAAACCACCACAATTTTTGAGAACCAACTAATGAGAGGTGAGGAGTTTTTTAAGGGAGTGTGACTAGAAAAGGTTTTCATCTTTTAGATATTGCTACTTTATATGCCACATTTAACTACTTTTGGACTTTGGAAAGTTTAGAATTAGTAATGGTCATTGGGAGAAGAAAAAAAATTGGTCATCAGGAGATAATGCAAAACATTTGGAGATCTAGGCAAAACATTGGGAAATCTATACAAACATCGAGGAATCTCTCAATGTTATCATCCAGAGATCTCCAAATGTTTTGTCCAGAATTCATTGAATAGTCCAAAAGTAGTTAAATGTGGCATTTATGCATTGTATTGTAATGAAGTGAGGCAATTTGCAACCACAAATGTTACAAAATTGTTTCAACTTTTGGAATTTATTTGTGCAATTAATAACATTCAACATGCATAAGAACTATTAAGGTTGCTAATAAAAACTTAATAAAAAAAATATATTGTTCAAACATATGAGACTGTAGGACCAAAAATGTGGCACTCCCAAGTGGATTCTATGCCTTTGGCCTTGTTTTGGACCAACCAAAATGTAAATTATAAGTAGTCTTAATTTTAGGAGAGAAATTTGGTTTGTACAACAGTCTAAAGAAGTCTCTCTCTCCTCTCTTCAAGGTTGCAATCCCAAGCAATCTAGTGGAAGGAAACATAGAAATGAACCATGAGAATTCATTTACTCAATCATAATATGTGTCGTTGTTCCTTCTCTACATATAGGGACAATATTTGGTCAAGACTGTAATCATGGTTTTACACACCATTGCTACAATGTTTCCATAACCTCATTTCATCTGTCAAGTAGAGCTGGCCCATGGAAAAATTGCATACAAAAATTACATACTCAAAATTGGCCTCCTTCAATTCAAGCCCCCCAAATGAAGGAGCTAGGATACTTAGAACCTTCTTGAAAGCAAGGCTATATAACCATTGTTCTGGAAAAAAATTTAAAATAAAATAAAAAATTTGATGCTTAGTTTTTGCTTCAATATTGAACTAAGGTAGGACCACCCATTCCCAACTAGAGCCCCATGCTCAACCTACAGGGTGTAGTTATTTCCAACCAAGGCTAGAACAAATTTCCAACTGAAGCTTGGAATATATTTTTTTCTCTTTTTCAAGGCTAGGACTAGTAAGGTCATGACACATGTCCTAAAGTAGTGAGCAAGTAGGAAGTAGTGAGCCGGAAAGTAGTTCTTGAATGATTGAAATGAGAAGATTCTAGATATTGGACATGGGTCCAAACCAACTTTGGGCTTCCAAAATTCATAGTAATTTCAATTCAAGTGATAAAATTACCAAATTTTTGGCAATCCTCATCATTTCTATTTCTGCACCTCCAAAAAAAATTGCTTCACCTTGCACTACTCTAAATCATGTCCACAATTGCATATTTGATCGGTTATAGGTGGCTCTCCTATACATTGAATGATACGATGATGACGATGATAGTGATAAGAATGTTTCAGGATTCATTAAGAACGGTATCAGAATGTTTTTGGGTAAAACAAAGCTCTACAAAAATGACACGACTTGCTTGCAAGTTAAAGTATTTTGCTCTTAAAGATACTATTTAAGAACTGATTGCATTTATAGGGAAGTGAAACTCCTTGAAACAATTTTCAGTAAATTTTAGTAGGAAGAAAAATGGAATTGGCATCTAACCCAAGTCATTTCATATTTTTTTGAACCTTTATGGAATTAGTTATGAATTTTTGAAGTTGAAATGCAGTAGTCACTAAAAGCGACTACCTCTTGAAATGTACATAGCTAATATATTGAAGAAAACAAAATGTACCTCTATGTTATGATCGCTTTTGAAGCATGGACTCTTTTAGAGCATACTACCTTAGAGTGAAAATACGGCACTCAATCCCTTGTCTTGGACTTTGGGATATGATTTCATTGTGTTTTGCCATGGTGGAGAGATGAAAGATATGCCATGTTCAAATTTTGGTACCCGGGGTAGAATTCCATATAAAATGTATAGTTGTTGATTTAATTGATAGCATAATTGATCACTAATTCAATTCAATGTTTGGGTTGAACCCTTGGTTAGGTCATTATTTGATAGCTTGGGGAATTGGAAAAAATCTAGTTGCAATTTGGAAACATTGGAAAAAAAATGGTGGAAAAATCTATAAAATTTCTATTTAGAGAAAAAAAATAGAGGAAAAACTAGACTCGATACTTGAAAAAGAAATGGTTCAACATGGGAAATTAAAGGAAAATAGCTAGTAAAACTCAAAAAGAAATTGAACTCTAATTCAATTGATAGCATAATTGATTTATATGGCATAACAATTCAAAAAATTAATCATTGATAAGTTGTCTCCTTACATTGGAAATGCACCATTGCCATGCATGACTTCATAGAGGTAGTAATAAATATAAGCTGCTTAATCCTAGAGTCATCTTACATCCATATTCTAAATGATGAACAAAGCGCTTCACACCAACAAATACCTTCTTATAGCAATTAAGGTAACCGTGCCTATGACAGGCAAAATGAGTGGTTTGTTCTGTTGCCATTTGCAAAAAAGAATCAAATTTTTTTTCATACAAAGGAAAATGTGAGAAATGAAGGAATTTGTTGAAATTTTATTTTTTGGACAAAGTATGAATTTGTTATGAATTTTTTTAGTGTTCTATCCAGTTGATCTAAAAGAATCTCTAGACTAACCCAAATCAACAAAAAGTGTTTCTATAATGGTCATCTTACCACCTAAAGCAGTCACAACATTTTCTAACATGGCTACAAGATTTCCTAACCTGGGCATCACATCAATGAATCAAAAAATAACTTATTATGACAAGTCTATATTAGAAAGGTGTAAGTGTCCTATGATAGTCACTAATAACTTCATGGCCATCTCCCAAGGCATGGATTATGGCCACAAATCAATCTAATGTAGTCCTAACCCCATTTATTAGAAAAATATTTGTCATGATTGGGTTGATATAAGACCCTCCTGGGTAGTTCCCTATGTGCTTGTCATGGGAGGTTTGCCTATTATAGGCAGGTTTTACCTTACACTACAATTTGTAAGAGATATCCTTTCTTCATGATTGGACGTAATTAATTTTAAGTAACTAAGGTAACAAGCTTTGAAATTGCATAGGCTCTAAAATCACCCACATCCACAAATGTACATTACGTGTGCATGTTGCTTTTTCATAACCTTCAATGATGTACAAAAAAATGTATATTTTAGGAGGTGGGCGATTTTAGAGCCCTATGCCATTTCAACTTCAAAATTTTATAACTAATTCCACAAAGCTCCAAAAAATATGAAACGACTTGGGTTAGATGCCAATTCCACTTGATGTCTTCTTTCAAGGAAAATTCACCTCCAATAGACTCTGCTTGCACCTGCTTTTGTCGACCTTGTCTGCGACCACAGCTTCAGACTATCCACTGAAAATCTTCTTGATGGTGATCTCGCAGTACACTGTCTGCGGTGGTCATGATTCACCAACACCAATTTTATGCACACACCCAGTAGTTTTAAAAAAAAAAATCCTCTCTATTGTCCTTTATCATTACGCATGAATGTAATTGGAAAAAGAAGAAATGAAACGAGTTCGTACCTCTGACTGGCTTTTTACCTTCCCTACGTACCCAATCCTGTTCCAGTAATAAGTCCTACTGAAAGAATGAAATAATGTACGTACTTATGTAGTGTGGAACATTGTTTTTTATTATTGGCATCTGCACACTATTGCAAGGCCTTTTTCAAGTCACTCCCATCATTGCCACTTTGTTCAGTTTGTTTTTCAGGGATGGATCAATCTCGATGTCATTGCAGCAGAAATCTGACATGGACTGTGATAAAAAAAAATTTAAAAGACCAAAAGTAGGCAGAAACTCAGAAATTCTCACAAGAACTATGTTATATTCCTGTTGCGGCATCATTTGCGAGGTTGAAAATAATGCACCAACCAATGTAGTTGTGAAAATTTGGGCGATACTCGGATCTGGCACAGAATATGGTATAGAGCTGTTGGTACCTAGTTGGGTAGCCCTTTTTAGGGCCTCCTTCCATCATCGGTGGGGTGGGGACTCCAGAAAAAACAGACTCCCATCCCATTCCAGCGCTGACCATTCCATTGCTGATCAGTGCGCTTCACCAGCCCCTTTTTGGAGGTTCCCTCATTTCACCTTTTCATCACTACTTTTTTTACTAGATTTTTCAAATTTAAATGCATGAGACATATGTGTCTCATCATATTGATTTGGCACATGGTAACGGTATGCAAACTAAGTAAAAAAGCAGAACCGTTTTTTTTGTTTTTTTGTTGCTTTCAGTTTCACTTCATTCCCATCAAGTGAACCTTGTTTTGTTGAGAACTGTCCCAGAATATTTAACTTCATTTTTCTGAATGTGAAGGAAGCTCAACTGAAGTGTGTCATGAAGCCCTTGCCTGTGAGTGCAACACCCACGCGTGGCAAACAGACTGAAATTCATCATGCTCTGCCAATTTGGTGTACGTTTAAGTTACAGGCCGAGGACCCCATAAATATGGGATTTGTCAGGGTTCAATCTATCTAGACTACTGTGGCATTTGTAACAGAAGTTTTGAGTATGTATGCAAGTAGCAGATTAATAATCCATTGGACTGTAGTTGAAATTATGGCGAAATTTCAAGAGATTGATTCTTTTTTTTTCCATTCCCTGAGATTGCCCCCAAATTTCTATCAATGCCAAAATAGCAACCTCAAAATAGTAAGTTTATATGGACAAAATTTGGAGCACCAAAACTGCAACACTCAACTGCAAGAAGCTCAAACTGGGTCTGGATTTGGGTTTTTAAGGTAAGGTACCACTGCCTATTTCCACACAGATTTGCTATCTAGGTACTTTGGAGAAGCTATTTGTTATATTTTTCAAAGATTGAAAAGATTGAGAGAAGTCAATTGCCAAAAAAATGAAGACATTCCGACAAGAAGTGAATTTTCTGTGATTTTTCAAAGCTGAAATGTTAAACTGTGAACAAACCCTTGTTTAAGCGTGAGCTGATGTGTCCGCTCTCCAAGTGCATTGCCATCATGATAAAGGGTTGTAAAGATTGTGGTAATAGATGGGTCATTGACGCAAATGGGAGGATCTTGTAGATGACGGAATTGGGTGGATGGTGGTTTTAGGCAGTTCTACCTTACTTGCCTTTACAACTGCCAATGTTGTACATGATTACCCACAAATATAACAAAAATTGATGTGAATCCTAATCTTTTATAGGTACCGATAGGTGCCTTGGAAGATGATTGACTCAACTTTGGCACTCTAAAACACACCAATTTAACCCCTAAATGCCCAAGGCTTTTTCTGAATTTCTTGGAGTTTGCTCAAAACTAAACAAAAAGCCAAAGTTTTGATAAGTTTTATCAATTTCAAAAAAATTGTAACCATACAAATTCAAACTAGGTGTGTTATGGATCACATTGGAATAGAAAACACAACACTATCACTTCTGGATTGAAAGATTATAATGTTTGATCAAGAAGGTGTCAAAATTGTGAAAGTGATTTGTAGTCTTTCAATCTTCTTTTTACATGTCAAATCTAAAATTGAAGTCATGAAAAGAATATGAACTTGAAGGACATAACTTACAACCATGTTCAACCATAATCAATTTATGACTTCTGAAAAGCTACTCTACAATTTTTTTAAATGAATTTCAAATGTGATTTCTCCCCTAAATCAAAGTGTATTTGAGGCTTATCTATAAAAGCCTTTAACATTAAAAAAATCAAGATTTGCAATGGACACCCTTGCACAAATCTTCAATAGAAAAATTGTAAACAATTTCTTTTTAAATCAAAATTTTAATGCTTAAAATAGACTTTAAAGTATTTTTAAAAATACTAAAATAGTACTTTGTCAAGATTTCATTTTACTTCACACTTTAGTTGACACCAAAATATGATGCCTTGGGCATTTACAGGGGTAACTAATTGATCACATCGGGAGTGCCATTTTATTTCACACATATAGAATTTTTAGAATTTGAAGTACAAAGTTGTTTTTGACTGAATGGAAGGACCCTCACTTTTCATAATATGTCACACTTGTAACCTTCAAAGAAAAAAACGCCAGTGAACCCTCAACTGAAATCTCAATCATGATTGGCTAAACCCTTAACTGCCAATATAATCAGCTCAATTTACAATTATAAAAAATATTGCCCAATGTTTGCCTACTTAATGAAAATCACCATTTTTTTGGATCAGAATGGGACTTGATTTCATAGTTGACGTCCTATTCCTGAATTGGTGTATTCCACAACTTTGGCACTTTTCAAATGCTTCGCTTGAAGCATTATAATTCTATGTTTGTTCTAATTTTTTGAGCTTTGTCTAGATTAGGATCACAATTTGTTTTACCAGAATCATGCTTATTTAATGAAATTGACATTAGCAATATTATTTGGCCAAGTAAGAGGTATATCATTACATGAGATTCAATCCTTGGGGAGGGCCATTTCAGGCTGGTTCCCGTTGCTGGGAACCAGCCTATGCTGCCTATTACCTTAGATTGAGACGAATTCCCCTGTCTCTCGGACTCACGGTCCTTGTGTGAAAGACTACCTTATCCTGTGCTGCAGCCTGGGCAACCCTGGAGTCCAGGTACGATGCAATGATCTGGGCAGGGAGTGCGAGAAGAGTAAGTGAAGCTCCTGTGGCCTGGTACGCCTGAATTTCATCAGAAACTTGTTATGAGGGAGGGAGGCAGAGACGTGTCTGAAGTATGGCAGGGGTGGGCGGGCGGGCAATCATCATATTCTCTTCCCCATTCTCTTGGAGTTCGAGCCAGCAAAGGAAATTAAACATGCCTACTATTACTAAGCAGATTTGCCAACTAGTCACCTTGGAGAAGCTATTTGACACATATATTTTCGAAAGTTTGAGATGGAGAAGTCATTTGCAAGTAGAATCAAGACATTCCGACAAGAAATGAATTTTCTGTGATTTTTCAAAGTTTGTTGGGACTTGATTGTTGACGTGTCCCCTCCCCCAAGTGCATTGTCATGATGCCCAAAGGTTGCTAAGATTGTGCTAAGGTAAGAATGAGTGGGTGACTGATGCAAATGGTGGGAGGGTTCAGTAGATGTCGGAATTGGGTGACTGACTCGCATTGGGTTGTTCTACCTTATATAACTTATATATAAAGCTGAACGCACTCTGCATGTAGTAAAAGCTGGTGATGGCAGCAGACTCATAATTATTACCAGCAAGCGTTCCGTGCCGTGCAAAACGTATTGATTGCTGATCCACATTCTGTTTCACTCAAGTTGTCCACCCCCATTTGTTCACTGGAAACAGTGCCGAGGAAAGACAGGCATGTGCATCCTGCACAGGGAGAAACCGGCCTGAGACTGGGTTTGAATCCCCTGTCAGTGGTCTCAATTAATTTCCCTCTTTGAGGAAATTATACTGTTGTAATTTCCTTGCTAAGTTTCGCATGTAAACGGGAAGCGTACTCAGCCGTAAGATCTACGACGAATTAGACCAAGTGTGGGTCTTACAAGTTGAAGTCTACGAGGATCATGTTTCCACTAGTGCATTTTCGCTTGCATATCGACTTATTTGTAGATTGACACTATCGTATTTGACTGCACATGGTCAAATTTGCTTAGAACTTCATATGTCGTAGTATACATAAAATGAGACAACAAAATCTTATTGGTATACTTGTAAGAGTTTATACGGTGACTGTCCATACATACAGCCTCTGAGGTACCTTAAGGTTGAATACACATGGTATCTTATTCAAGATCAAAAAACAAAAAACAAAAACAAAAACACCAACCTCTCGCTTCATGATGCAGGACTCACTTTGAATGTCATTCGAAAAGAAGAAAGAGAGCCACATTTTTCTGTTGGTATGTATCACTTATTTGGTGGCAGTGCCTACTTGCCGCATGTGGTGTCCAGTGCCGATCGTTTATTGGACTTCAACTGGTGAACGCTTGAATG
The DNA here is from genome assembly GCA_947034895.1 of Rhytidiadelphus loreus. Taxonomy (NCBI): domain Eukaryota; kingdom Viridiplantae; phylum Streptophyta; class Bryopsida; order Hypnales; family Hylocomiaceae; genus Rhytidiadelphus; species Rhytidiadelphus loreus. Next base: position 26,890,200 of record OX344764.1, read on the forward strand.
TGCCATCAGTCATTCATTTGCATGCTTGGCTTGGCTTGGGTCGGATCGGGGTTGGGTTGAGTCAGGATCATATAACGCAGCAGCACCGGCACAATGATCAGGTGAAAGGGAGAGATCAAAAAGCAGATTTCAAACTCTGAAAAAGGCTTACAAGGCAGGACATACCGTTTGGTCTGAGGCTCTGTTTTTTGTCTCGGGCCCTGTTTTCTAGTAGACGTGAGTGGTGACATCATACAGTTGCATTCATTCCAGTAGGCAGTGTCGTCCCATGTGACCTATTAGTTGAACTATATGTGCTCTGTGATTTGCAAGTATGGTACCAAATTGGTCGCAACAGGATTTTTCTTCCTATGATCAATCAGTGTCAGCTTGCACCCTGAAATGGGAGCCTCTACATTCCACTATTGAAAACATGATCTGCGTAGACCCAGGGAAATGACCCACGAGAAGATCTCCGTATGAAATATAATTTGACTAAGTTTCCACAAGTGTTTGAACGTGACGATACAACTTCAGTTTAAAGGGACCCAATCACACTCTCAATTTGTAGCCGGTAAGACTCCATCACAAGTGTAATCGAGTGCAAGAATGCATTTAAACATTGTAGCATGGGGTGGTATATAATGAAGAAATATCAAATGCTGTACTTGAGCAAAACGGCAAAGAGAGTGTACATTTTGTTGAGAGTTAGATGGTTGGCGGAGCTGCATTGACGACGCTCTAACTATTCATTGGTTACATACAGAGATTGTGCCTGGGTCCCTTGAGTTGAAGTTTGTATTGAAGTGTCTTGAGCAACACACTTTCAGCTCTCATATTTGCAAAAGAACGAATATATGAGGTTGTCATGAGCAAGCTTGATATGCCAAACGTTGCGAACGGGCTAGTTGAAAGTAAGCAGCAATATAGGTTACATCTGCTCTTATCGTGCTACTCATTATAATGGCAAAATTTCAAGGAAATGGCACTTTTCTAGACAGCGTTCTGGATGTCTGGAACCCCAAATCTATTCAGTTCCTAGATTTTAGAGCTCTGCAAGTCTGTCCCTTAGAAGCGAACCATTTTAACGACTTCCAGGAGAGGGAAGAGGAGTAGAGGACATCAGCCAGACTACAGCAGTCCTGACTCTGGGAAGAGACCGTAATCAGTTCAAAATCCAGATCATGTAAGGTAACAACAGGATTCTAGTGTCGTTGGATCAGGCCGGATTCCTGCAGCGGTGCAGTCCATGAGGACTTGGGTATGACGGAGTACCAGTCCTATCCACATGCTTCATTAATTAACTAAGCAATTCTTCACACTGAAAGTCCACATGGAAACTCATCAATTTACTTCAGGACTATCGAATCTTAAGTAATTATTCAAAGCAATGAACAACAATCTACTGCGATCGTCAGAGGTAGCCTACAGCAGCCAGCTACATTGATCAATCTCTCTCTGGACAGTTGATTGCAACTGAATATTATAATGATACAATATCATCAAAGGAATTGCTTGAATCAGAATTGTACAGATACCTTTACAAAGTTCAGCCTCGCCTGTGGAGACAGGACACCATGAATGAGCTCTCTATCTAACTAACTAAGGTGTAGTGATCCACAATAAAGTGGAAAAGAATTGGTTAAGAACTGAACTATGTATCTCACAGGCACCTAATATCCACACAATGAAAGCAGGCTAATCATGTGTGAACCCCCGTGTGAGTGCGCACCCCATTGCATTATTTGAACGAGAACTGTGATCCGATACTGGAATTCACTTGGTCTTGTGAATTGAAGTATGACATCGATCGCAGGCCTGATTGGGAAGCGGATTGCTTGAGATTGATTTGGTGGGGACCGGTTTTTAGGGTTAGGGTTTAGGGTTTAGAGTTTAGAGTTTGAGGAGCGGGCGTAGCGCCTGTGTTTATTGCGAGCCAGCGTGAGCGCGGGCACTTTCCTGGCGATGGCGTCCCAAGTCATATGCACGGCGTCTCCAACTTCCGTTGGATGCTGATACTCAAAATGCCGCTGCACTTCCACCATCCGCGCATGCATCCGCGCCCACTCCGTCACACTAAAATTGCGCAACAACTCCGTCACGAACCCCTTCCGCAGCGCCTGCTTGGAGGTCACGAACAAGCAAAACTCTGTGTAATCCACCACATCCTCAAACGGCAGCTCAATCTCGTCGCTGATGATGAGCGGCACGCAGTGGCTCACCACCGCATCAAACAATCGATTCGACGACGGCGTATCCCCCGCGAGGTGCAAGCAGAACTTGGAACCTCGCATCCCCGCGGTGGCGCTCCGGATGCCCGCGGACGTCGTGGCGCCCGTCGCGAACACCACGTCGGGCTCGTTGCGCAGAAGCTCCCAAAGCTCCCGACGGATGATTCCACCCTCCTTGCGCACGATTGCGCCCTGGAAGAATAAAAGTGTGGGGCGGAGGGGGAAACTCTTTGCGCCCGTAGTGTCGTCGTCGAAGGTGGGGATGACGTGCTTGTAAGGGGCGACCACGTCTTTGCGCATGTTCGCGACGTCGGTGACGTAGCGGCCGAAATCGGCGACTACGAACATTGAGTTGCGGAAGCGGTCGCGGGAGTGCACCATGCTGTTCGGGTGGTGGATTATCACCACGTGGTCGGCGCCGTGGGATGCAGCCCACGCAGGCTGCGAGGAGAGAAACCGAAGGAGCTTCTCCTGAAGCTCCTGGTTCTGATCATACTGAGTGGGTTTCCCCGCTACCACCGGACGCGAGTACCTGCAGAGTTCGTCAACATGGCGGAATTTCAAGACTGGATCCCAAGAATCAACGCCAGCCCTAGTTTCGTTTTGAAATCTCTCTATAATCTCACATTTTTGCCACTACGAAACAAGCCGCTAGCTAGTCGGTTTCAGAGTGGCCATTTCTACCGTTGGCGGTTCATAACGTGACATGTATGTTCGCATTCTTCACCGACTCTTGAAACATCAATAGAAGTTCGTTATGCTCCTCAAATGAGGAAGTAAACTGAACTGATACCTACGATTTCCGAGTATGACCGAGTATAACTAGGCTGAACTGAAACCCCGATTTTCTATTCCGAAAACTCATTTTCATACTTCCCCAGTGGAAACGCATACGTCTCCATTAAAAATTTGAGAAATCGAGAAAAGATGAGGTTTAAAAACACGCATGGCGTACTTCTACCCCATCGTATTGATCCTTCCATCGCAACATTTAACAATTTTCTTCTTAAACTATCCTAAAACCAGCGAATGAAAGAATTCATTACGACAAATTTCTACGGAACCACAACTGAAACATGCATGCCATTTTAGTTTCGCCATAAGCCATAGTTCCTTGGAGTTTGGCCATACCTATTGTAGCTCAGCGATGCGAAGAACGGCACGAGCACCACATCCGCGTCCTGCCACCTCCTCACACGGAACGCCGTGCACGGGCTGGTCCGATCGGCCATGTCGGAGGTGAGCACGTCCGTGATGAGCCAATACTCGGGGCTGTGTTGCTGGTACAATCCCCCGGGGTACTTCGGGATGTCCGAGATGTTCATCGGCCATATCTGGTTCCCCTCGGAATTATATTCCGTGATCATCCCGTAGTGAAACTCCGGAGGGAGATCGTACATGAACACCTTCAGCTTCGCGCTATTGGCGTCGCATCCAGCTCGAGGAGGAGTGGCGCCCTCGAGTGCGTTCCATTTTGCGTTCCAACTCGTGTCGGAGGTGGAATCTGCGAACTCTGTGAGGTGCTTGAAGAGGTTGAGCGAAGGGCCGAGGGACGTGAGAACGCCCGTGAGGAGGAGCGTCACTAGGGCGACGCAGGCCATGATGTAGCCGCGGCGGGCGACTCCTGCGCCATCGACGTCGCCTCGTAACGACTGCTTTGATAGTGTGGCCAGGCGCTCCAGGGAGCCCGCCTTGGCGATGGTGCGACTGCCTGCTTGTTGCACTGGTCGACTCCACATTGTGGATAATGGCTGTATTGGTTGAATCCACCTACTGATGAAAAGCCTGGTGCTACGTGATCTTCATGAGAGCGTTCATACGAGTACACCGTGATGACTGGTGAGAATTATGATGAAGCGCTTTTGATTCATGGAGCTTGGCGCAAGCAGCACGTCGAGTTGCGTAATTGATTCTGCAACCAGGCGCTAGCGAGTTGCTCGCACTGCCAAACCAACAGTGGAAACCTAAAACCCTGCACGATGACACGATCACCGTATCATCTCTACCAAATCAAAACTCGTGAGCACGAGGGTACGTCCTGCTCGAGACCTTCTTGCTCCTCCGTCATAACGCGCTGAGATTGATTATGATTCCATCCACGAAGTTGCCGAAGTATGCATAAGCTACGTGGTCACTATACCCTGTAACTCCGTTAGCCTGCAATACTCAGGAATTATGCACCAAGAATTCTACTTCATGGAGTTACTAAAACGAGTACCTGGGAACTATACCCCACCTCAGGATCATGATGCCTGGTCTCACGCGCGATTGATCAACTACTCGTGAGCTAAGAAGCACGCACCACAAACGCCGCGCAGCTAGCTAAAAATTAATCCTCCAGACATTTAGGAAAAAGTCCCGAGCCAATTTGATTGACCCAACCCTTTCACAGCTTCACTACCCCTGCTTGCATGCCTAAAAGAGCCATATATTCCAAGCATGAACGAGCTGAACTCAAACCTCCACAGCAGCAACCAAAGCAATCGATAGACACTCAAAACAGACCGACGAACTCGCAACCAGTCCTCAAATCTGAACCCAACGTACTCCACAGGCTGTCCAAACCACTCACGATTCACAACCACACACCGCACATCTCGGGATTCTCGGGACTCATCTCGGAACCCATCTACTCGTGAAAAACATAACCCATCTACTACAAAGCAGCTAGCCCCGGCCCAGGAGCTTCGATCGTCTGGCCACGCGCGGTGAATACCAGAGCTCAAGCTTCTGACGATTGTAACGACATTGAAAGCTGGTCAAGCTCCTTGTGCGCTGAAGAAAGGCTCTCCAAGCAGGCTTTTGTGAGTGACGTCCTTGATCATGACATGGCCTTGGGTTGGCAGAAAAACGGCAGGACAAGAGTCCCGACGCCAGGCGAGGAGCCCAGGACCAGCCTTATCATACGTTGCCTTGCCATTGACTTACGTCACGGCTGATGGCTCCATTAGTCAGGTCCTTCAGCTTCATCTTCAGCTGGCATGGGGCCCATTGACCCAACACAATTTAATTGTACAAACACCGAAGCTTGGAATGCGCTTTCTTATTAACTTCAGTTCCTTTCATAGTGTCACGCGCGCTGACTTATTCTACTGCGGCCGGCGGTGAGCTTGGAATTGTGCTCGTGATCCTGACAGCGCATGTTTTGAAGCGGGAAGTCTAGTCGGGATACTCAGACGCCGAAGCTCATGAGGCGACTGGAATGGGAGGCTCGGAATTGGAGATGACGAGGGCGTGAGTCGGGCCCTTCTCGCAGACCTCGTTATTGGTGTGACGAGAATGCACGTGCTGGGAGGAATGCTGTGACTGTGCATTGCAGTGTCCGTGGGGCGAAATTTGAGCCAAACTCGCTGAATCAGCCGCAAACCTGAAGTTTTCAGGTAAGTAATAAGGTGGGTACCCCCAAAACCGACACTTTTTTGCTTCTGTGCTTAGTCACTATTATTAGACTGGTCAAATTTTCATTGATTTTCTTGTTGGCACTTTGAAGGAGGTTCCAACACACGAAAGAACATGACATTTGGATACCATATGCAAAAGTTATGAAGGAAGTGGTTTGGTTTTAAAGTAGTATGCTCTAAAAGCATCCCTCTCCTTCAAATCGCCTTTATTTTTAACCAGAGAATGGAGATGGGGTGATCCTTAAATGGACCACTTTAGCAATTGAATGAATCGAGGAAAAATTGTTTTTCTATTGCAAGAGCCAATCATTGTCTTTGATTTCCGCACATCTCTTTACAAGTTGCAAGTAGACTCATTGTGGGAGACCTTTGGTCACAAATGGGTGCCTATGCCCCAAATCTTTGAAAACTTATAAGTAATTCTAAAATGCTTGGAAAAATACAAAACCACTTGTGTCATTAGATGGGTTTCCAGCATTGTGGAGGGCCGCGAGTTATCAGGCCTTGGGAACTGCTGTGAACTCCCTGCGAACTGCTGCGAATTGCCTGCTGATGTGGTCGAGCGACTGCCACATCGGCAAATTTTAATTTTTTTTTCTGTTTTTTTTCTCATTTCAAGAATGTTAATATTTTTTTTTTCAAAAATTTTCTATCGGGAACAGCTTGGGAACGACTGTTCCCCGAAACTGCCAGGGGGATCAGGGGCGGAAACAGGCCCGAAACGGCCCTCCCCACCCCCCAGAAAACATCTAATGTAGGTTCCACATCTATTTTTTGTTTCTTTGAAAAATGATCTAAGAATATTTTTGTCCACAAAAACCTATGAAAAAGGAAGACTAGCCTATACATGGTTGCTTTAATTTAGAGCATACTACCTTGAAAGAGTTTATTCTACAGATGTACACAAAGTAACAATGGCGATTTAGGGTCATTGGCACATTTTGGGGTACTCACCGTACACCAGATTTTTTTGGAATAAGCAATTGAGCATTGTTCCTAATATTAGATTGTTTAAAAAAAAATTTATTGGAAGTTGGAAGAGTATTGTGGATTCTCCAAGTCCTAGCATTTTTCAAAGTCCCAATTCAAGGCCAAATCCCAACTTTCTTGGGTTGTAGAAGGTGAATAGAAAACAATACATGTGGGACTAGGGACTTATAATGTATAAAGGCCAAAGTTCCAACATATTTTCCTTGTATAATATTATATAACAATTAAGTGAATACTAGTAGCAAAATATTTGCAACATTTGCAACTACATTTTGTTGCATAAAAGAAGTAGTATTTTCCTTTGTTTTGTTAGAATTGGATATTAGAATTGAATTTTAAACTCAAGAGTGCTTTAAAAATTTGGATAAAATTTTATGAGAATGATAATGAGACCTTGCATATGGATGAGAACATGAGAGTGGGTTGTGACATTGTACACTAAATATAATAGATGCAATGAATTTTCAAATTGTTGAAGACTAATAGAGGTATCTAAAATCAACCTTGAACTCTTGTGAATAGAGGTTAGTACATTGTTTAGGCAAAAATTTGTAGGGGTCACAAGTTTGTTCAATTACATTAACTCCTAAACTCAATTCTTGAACATATAAGAATTAACATTAAAATTTTTAGTGCAAAATTTTTAAGTTACAAAGATTCACTGAAGTCTAATAATCTAGTTTGGGAGCTACAACAAAAAAATCCTTATCTTTGAACACAAATATCTTGCTATCTATGTAGTCAAAGTTTCTGAAATTCTTTCCATAGTTACATTCTCTTACTAGTATAGTACATGATTTATTGCTTCTATTTTTAAATTTGTGTTTTCTGCAATCGAAATGGCAGTTTTTAGAGGCATTTTGAAAAAACTTGAGACTTTAGAGATCAAAATGATGTTCTTAGACTTTGCCCTTCGTAAGTTGAAAAGACATCAACAATTTTTGCCCTACCAATTTTCGAATAAATATAGATGATTTTGGAAAATTGACATCTACAAAGAACAACTTGGATATACATGGTGTTCAATCTAATACTTCAAACTTTATTTCACACACTCAAAGACCTTAGAGGGAAGATTGTGGTTTCTTTGAAGAGTCTATTATTTACAAATTCCCTAGCCTAATATATTATGAGTTTGAAAAAATCAGCTCCAAAAACTGTTTTGCATTTAACATCCCTTATACTACTTCAAGTAAAAGAACATAAAATCCATATATATGACCAATGGTTGAATAATAAAATTATTTATTTGGGGAGAAGTTCTTCCCTGCCCTCCTTAATATTGCACCCATTAGTACCAATTGTCGCCATGATGTCATTGACTAAGGTAGAGGGCTCAGAAACCACTCACCTAAGGAGAGAAACAGATGTGTTTTGGCACCAGCATGTCGAAATATTTCAAATTAATTATCACAGGAAGAGAAATTGAAAACAGTGCAAACTCTTTTTTTTTCATAATCTTCGGAGTGATATTGAATTTACAGTGATTTTCTGAATGGAAAGGGGCATAGGGTGCTACATGTGCACATAGGCTGCATGAGTCATGAACTGGAATGTGGCTTTGAATGGAGCAAGTGAATCCCAAAATTGACTGACATGAAGCTAGCCATGTTCATAGAAGTTGTAGAAATCACACAGAGAGTGCCAAAAATGGAGCAACTCTCTACAATGGACTGCATTCATTATTGAAATCAATATCTTACTTACTTGCTAGGCAATCACTATTACACTTGCCATTTTCATTTATGACCTCCCCTAAAGTTTATTGCATTTAATTGGTAGCATTTGAATTTTTGTCTGTGCCTTTTAATAGCATTTTCTTCAATCACAAAATGTACATATATGGAGCCCCTATGGACTGCTCATGGTCCTGAAACCAAGCAATCTGAATGAGTTTTCTTAATGTTAGAAAATCAACTCAATTTGGAAACCCATCTACACTATTTTTGCACCATTTCTAGGGTTGATTCAAAATGTCCGCTCTATTTCACAGCCTTCTACCTTAGTTGCATGCAAAGCTTCTTTGCAGGCACAACAAGGACGTTGGAATTTGAGGTGCGAGGGTGTTTGAATGCCGAGCTCATGAAGGTGCCAGAGGATGTGTTAACAGATGCATTGGGGCTATGTTGCTTGGGACTGAGAGCCCACGTACCGTTGCTGAGCAAATTGCCAGGGCAGATTTGAGGATGCTAGCAGTCCATTTCCTATAAGGTACTCTACTGACCTGTTCTCTCTACAGTCCTTTTGAAAGGGGTTCTTCTGAAAGTACTGACTGTTAGGGATCTTTCATTTCCACAGAGAATTATGCTACCCCAGAATGATTGGTTGATTTGGTTCGCCCCCAGGAGGTGGTTGTTTTATTTTCTCCTTTCCAGAAATAAAGTTAGTTCTATTGCAAGAGATAAATAATACTCTGTAAAAAATAATAGAAGGGATTTTTATTCGTACTTTAACTGGGCCTACCTTGGATCCACTTCTCCACACTGATCGCTTGGGCAGCTGGGCTAAGGTAGGAGGCTGAAACTGAATTGGGGGAGGTGAAACATCTTGAAATATTTTTCATTGAATTCTCTGTGTAAGAGAAATGGAATCAGCATCTAACCCAAGTTGTTTCATATTTTTTGGAGCTTTGAGGAATTAGTTATGAATTTTTGAAGGTGAAATTGCAGTGGTCACTTGCAACTACCACCTCCTAAAATGTACACTATTTTTACATTGCAAATACAAGAAACAAGAAACATTTACAAACAGTGTGCATTTTAGGAGGTGGGTGATTTTGAAGCTCGAGTGCTTTAAGAACCTCCTAACTTAAAGCATAACCGATTGTTTACCAATGAGGCAAGGGGTCCTTTTGCATCCTTGAAAAGTTGTCCCCCCTACAATGAACAAAATTGTCTTTTATGGCTCCTTAGCCACACCCAATCCTTGAATTAACTAATAAGTCCTTCTCATATATCTAACAAAATATAAGACCTTCCCTGCATGGGGAAGACCATTGCCTAGTTATACAATGTTATAAGCTTATATCTCTATAAGTGATGAAAGATACATTTATAGACCCAATTGCAAAGTGATCATTTACCAATTCATTTGCAATATTGGGGAATTTGATTTCTTGAATTTGAATAACTTGGTTTACATTGAGAGTTCAATTTATTTCAAGTTCAAGAATATGAAATCCATTTACCACTTTTACAAAAATTGGTTTGCCTTGTGAAGTTTCTTGACCTACATGGTGGTGCATAGTAGGGTAAGTGAGCCCATTGAAGGCAAAATTATATTAGTGGCGTACATTTCAAACCTTGGATGTACACCTCCATTACAATTTTGCCCACAATGGGCTCACTTATGATCTTATAGTGTAAAGTAATAACTTCATTCAAGTATATGTATATGGGTAGCATCTAAGCCATCAATCTTGAGAGGGATTAAAATTTTTTTAATTTAAATTGGCACACATGCATTGTTGGCATACAATAGAGTGATCCTAAGTGAACAAAGTCCTTGGAATGTTAAAGAATTCAAAGTATACTTGATTATGTAGGTAACTTACTCACTTCATGTAAGGTAACTACATCTAAAATGACACGAATATTAACCCCTAAAGGACCGGACTGTGTTTTTGGTTGTATAGAAATTTTGGGCAGGTACCTACAAGTGGAGATTTTCATATTTGGGGCTGAAATTTTAATAGAATGTGGGGACAAGGAAGATCTTTCATATGCACCAAATTTCATGACATTTGGAAATACAAGTCAAAAGTTATAGCCTAATATGTTACTTTTTTCCCAACCAGGCAGTTCGGGCAGATCAGAAAAAATCACTTTTTTCAGAAACAAAAATTTGGAATTGATTTTCTAGAGTTTTATATGCACAAAAATCTTTGAATCATTCCATTTTGATCAATGAGTCAAAAGTTATGAGGATTTTTTGTTTGCGGGCAGTTTTGAATTTCCTACTCTAAAATAAACTTTGAAATCCTTTATCTTATCCAATTTTCAATATTTTTGGTCAAAAATAAAATTGTAGGATGTAGATACATTATTACAACATTTCAACCATTGGGATTGGAAATTTTCAATTCCATATTTAAATTGTAAATAATTTAGTATTTTAAATCATTCTCTACTACTACCTTCTTACTATTTTTTTCCTATATGTTTTACTATCCTAAATGATCTAAAATTTTTCAAGCATGTGGCCAACTTGTCTAGGAAAACAAATCCAAAGAAGCACCACCATTTAGGTCATTTTTCATAGAAATGTGAGCTTGTGAAGTGCAGCTGCCCTGCTTTTCGCAGGGTCAAAAAAATGATTTTAGTTCATTTGAATGCTTATATCTTGCAATCCACCTGGTGAAAATGTCTGAAATTTTACCACATGTTTTTGATACTATATAATACAAGATCCTACGGTTAGATATGTCAAAAAAAGTTTTTTTTCAAAATTTTGGTACTTATACTAGAAATTGCAGTTTTGGAGCGTTTTTGGTGAAAGTATAGTGACGGTCCTTTAAGGGTTAAGCCATCCATGGCTTAATCAATACGCTCTGCAAACTAAACAACAATTTTTGCACATTGGTGAAGGACTAAGAATCAAAATGCAAATGGTTCATAATTTTGGACACTTTGTGAATTAGTTGCAAAATTTCAAAGATGTAAAGTCTAGGGTGCTAAAAGTGTCATGTAGGTAATGCCAAAATGCATTTGATGCACAAGAAGGAAAAGACACGAGTAGAGTATCAAAACATGTCAAAGAAAAAAAAGTTAAAACAATACAAAGCATGTACCCAAAATCGACCACTTGTAAAGGTTGTCACCTCCGCAATACTATAAATAGAGCTGCACAGTACTCAAAATGACCCCTAACTCCACCTTAAAGTTGTCTTTGTAATGTAATGTGCACGATTTGGGGTATCCTCCCTATTCAGTTTCCCTTCAAGAATAGGGACCGATTTTGAGGAATGGTCCATTGTAGGTGAGTTTTTCTAGAACAAAGACACATTTGTTGACTGAGTGTGCATTTGGGCAAGCTGAAACAAATGAATGGCCTCCCAATTCCTAGCATATTTTCTATTGGTTTGGTATCATAAAAAAGTTACATTTTATTTATTTATTAATTAAATTCGACCACTTGTAAAGGTTGTCACCTTAAAGTTGTCTTTGTAATGTAATGTGCACGATTTGGGGTATCCTCCCTATTCAGTTTCCCTTCAAGAATAGGGACCGATTTTGAGGAATGGTCCATTGTAGGTGAGTTTTTCTAGAACAGAGACACATTTGTTGACTGAGTGTGCATTTGGGCAAGCTGAAACAAATGAATGGCCTCCCAATTCCTAGCATATTTTCTATTGGTTTGGTACCATAAAAAAGTTACATTTTATTTATTTTTTAATTAAATTCCCCCCCCCCCCTTCTTCTTGGAGCACAAGGACAATTTCCATTGATATGGGGGAAAAGTTACAAGGCTTTCGTGAAGCACATACACACACTCCGTCTATACCTATTGCAGTAGTTCTGACATTATTTCAACCTTGTCCATAATGCTGTCTGAAACAATGATAGAAGCTTTTTAACAGCGAAAGCTTTTAGCGAGCAGCCTGTGCATGCGCCTGTGCGTATATACCTAAAAGAAATAGGCTCAAATGTACAGTTGGAATAATAATCCTTTGAGATAAGGTAACTACACCTAAAATCACACAAATAATCAATTCAGCATGGTTCCCATTATTACATTGGAGATCTTTTTGTGGGGTCCTGTAGGTAGTGAAAAGGGGATTCTAGATTCTCTAAGAATGCATTTTTTGGGACACCATATGAATAAGGTGGAAGCACCCAAAATCATCAATATAAGCAATTTAGCATAGTTGGAGACACCTCTTCCTAAAAATGATATTTTTGCAGTATTAGCAAGTGAAAATCATGAATATTATTAATTAATTTTTTGGGATGTGGTATGTAATTTCTATGATTTTTCAAAGTGCCGACTCCCTAGACCGCTCAAACTGGCACAGAGGTGAACCCTAAATCAAAATTTGCAAAAATCAATTGTCAACAAATCAAAGTTAACTATGTATCTTTAAATGTGTTCAAATGTGTCAGTGAATTAGAGGTAAGCATTTGAAGGACACATTAACTAAAGTCTATGGACACATTTAGAAGTAGTCTAGAATACATGAATAGGAATAGGGACACTTGGAGGGGCCTTCACCTTAACCCCTAAAGGTCTGAATATCGTTTTTTTGGCAACATAGTGATTTTGGGCAACTAACTACAAACGTAATTTCTTTTTTTTTTCTTTACTGCCAAGATTCAATACCTACCTGCGAACTAAAACTCTTCATAGCTTTCATCTCATTAACCCAAATGGAATGATTCAAAATAATAATGTATATATAAATCTAGAGAACCAATTTTAATTTTTTATTTCTTAAGAAAATAAATTTTAAAGAAGTTTTTTGGGTTGCTCGGGCTACCTATTGAACACTAAAAATTACTTATCATGCAATAACTTTTTAACCATGTAGTCAAAAGTTATGAAAATTGTTGTGCCTCAAAGCTACTCCATGGGCACATGTTGTGTGAAATTTTCAAAGCCAAATAGAAAATTCCATTCATAATGAGTTGCCCAAAATTGCTATGTTGTCAAAGAAAACGGTGTTCAAACCTTTAGGGATTAAACTACGAATTGTCAAAGTACTGAAAACAAATGTTTCTAAAAACCATTGTAGAGTCTCATGAATAGTGGGGGTACATTTTAGACAAGAATCTCTAGATAGTGTGCGATTCTAGGTGTAGTGTCTTTAGCTAGCTATACTTACTATCGAGGGTTTGTTCATCGAGGGTTTGTTCAGCCAGAACTCTTAAAAGTTTTTTCATTTCTTAGTACGCATGACAATGGTTCTGTACCGTACTTTGCTTTGCTTTTGAGGATTGGCGGTTCAGAATTCACAGTTCAACTGCTCATGCTCGACCCCAGCTCAGACACCATCATTGGCGAAAAAACTATGCTATAATTATTGACAAATGATGGGTGGATACAAAAGGAGGATGGAGGACGGATTCGCTTGGTTACGTAATCACATGGCTTGACTTTAATTTTAATTTTATAAAGGATGACGTACTAAACCCTAAACAGTTCATCCTCCTCAATTATGTGGAAGAAGAAAGGAGTCTAACTTAGGAAGTGGTTTACCATGATGGACCTTGGTATATTCTACGCAAAATTGTTAAAAGCTGTCATTTTCAAGTGCATTGAAATGTTCAAATGGAAATAACAAGCACATGTTTCTTGAAATTCAACCATCTGAAAATGTGGGTAGATTAAAATGTAAACGTGTGTAAAAAATTTCAACCCAATTGACTTCTTAGACAATGAGATTATAGTGTTTGAAGTTATTGTAGTGAAAAGGTTTTTATGGCCATGTTTGATGAGGTTGACAAACTTTGATTCTTCTTGGAGTGAGATTTTTACATTACACATGTTTGACATTTTTTGGCATTAAGTACTGCATCATGTTAGATATGTGAGTGGATGTCAAACTTTTGAAGTAGATGAATGGTGTAGCACATTCAAGGTGACCTAGAAACGGGATGGAGGAAGTCCAAAATACTAACAAAAAACTAGTTAGTGTTAGATGATTTCTCCTGAGTTTGATTTTTGATTTTGTTTTTTCAATTAATTGCACAAAATTGTACCATCCTTCTATGGGAATGTGAGGAAAAATTAGAAACTTTGATAGCATAGATTATAGGGTTTGAAGTTAGAAAAAACAAACATTTTTTCTATCATACTTGTTTGATATGGTTAACGAAATTTAACTCTTTTCCCAATGAATTTTTTGCAAAACATTTATTTAAATAAACCAAGAACAAAAGTATTTTAAGAGTAAATGAGTTGTTTAGCACGTGTTCTGCAAAGTTGCCTACTTACTCAATTTGTTTAACTCCTTGAGGTCCAACAACTTTTTGACAATAGAGGTTTTCAATGAATTTTCTTACTTTAATATTTTTTTGTATGGGATCTACTTCAAATTTTTTTAATTTTAACTATACAAAAGTAAAGACTACTTTCTCTAATATGCATGGAATTAATCATGGAGAATATTGACTGTTGGATTTTTAGATTACAACAATTTTGGGCGATCAACTAACGAGTCAACTAAGAGGAAAAAAATGCACATCTTTTGAAGAAGAAATTTATAAGAAAGTAAATAATGCTTTCCCCTCCCCCCCCAAATATATTGGATTAGAATCTAAGGAAAAGTAAAGACACTACTTTCAAAAGGATTGAAATTTGTTTCACCCTATCAAGAATTTACCATTGAAAATTTGAAGATACATTATGTCTTCATAGGCCTCGAGGGGTGGCTAAGGGTAAAACTGGCATAGTAGAATGTCTTTAACTTTATACAAGGTTCAATATGGCTATGAAATGATAGAACCTCTAGTGCATGATTTTAGTCCTTTTGAAAACAATTAAAAAATACACCTATATAATTATCCATGTAAACATTTCTTCAACTATTGACTTTAGAAACTCATAGAAATTATAATCTTTATAATTTACAATTTGAAAATTTGTGATTTCCATTGATCTCAAATTAGTAGGGTAGTTGGTCACAAATTAATTGGCAAGCTTTATTGCCCTCCTGGAAAAACTTGAAGATGGTATGTGATTGTATTTCATGAGCTTGTGAAACACCTCCAATTCTACATTATAAAGTAGTGTGCTCCACTAACACACAGGAACATTTTGCTTTCTTCACTGCGTTTTCAACTTGAAAAATTCATAACTAATTCCACTAAGGTCCAAAAAATATGAAACTACTTGGATTAGATGCCGATTCCTTTTTTCTTCCTATGAAATTTTACTGAAAATTATTTCAAATAGTTTAGCTCCCCCAAACGCAATCAGCTCTTAAAAGGTCGCTTTAAAAACAGACTACCTTTAACCCAGGAACGCCGGGAACGCCATTTCCTGGCGTTTGGATGACTGTGCGGTGGTGAGCAGGGAGACTGGAAGCATTTTTTCATCCATTTTTTGCTTCTTGACCTTTCATAGAGGATTATGAAGAGTACCTCAGTGAGTTTGTAATTTTGTTAGTGTTTGTATTCACGTGAATCAAAGTTAGTAAAAAAAATGGACCACAAAATATGCTATTTTCAATGTATTTTGAGAAGTTGTTGCTCCTTGCTTTACATCTAAAATTTCTCCAAAAAAATGATAGTTTTTGAATTTTAGCCCAACTATTGAAATGAAGGTCATGTATTCTTGTTTCTACTCCAATTGGCATTTTGAAAAAATTCGTAATATTGAATATTTTATTGCAATTTGAACTTTGAATGTATTTTCAATGCCTATTGCATTCTAATTATAGAATGATATGGGATTTGAGTTTCCAACATGATGTTTGTCACTATAATGTACACCCATGGTGAAATTTTCAGATTTTTTGAAATAATTTTCTATTTGATATGATTTTTCTTCACTTTTTCTTCAGAAATTCTCAAAAAAATCAATTTTCCTCAAAAAAATCTAAATTTTTTGTGAAGTAAAGAAAATATGTAATTTCATCTCTGAAAAATAAATATAAATTTTTTCATGTATATCTAGTTCAAAAATGGCAACAAACTAAGAGATGGGCAATGAGGCCTAAAATCAATGGTTATAGGTCCGTCCTTTAGGGGTTAAGCTTAGTGGGATGTTGACTTCTGTGACTTTGTTTCTATTGATGGTCAGTGGAATGACCTGTCACTGATGATTCTACATTCCTTTGCCAGCCAACCCAACTGACAACTCCCGGTCCAAAGTCCCAACCAGTGAGCGCTCTCAAAATCAATTTCTGAAAAGAGTCCAAATTTATACAAACTGAACTTGTAGAGGTAGGTGAAATTTTTGGCACATAGTTCTGAAAATTTTCTAAAAATGTAGCTGACAATGGAGTTTTTAGTTCTGTAGTAAAGAGAATACATTTTTAGTTTTTCATACGTAACAGAAGGCTATCATGGCAAATGATTTGTGAGACAAAAGTGCTATCATTTTATTTTTGGGGTGGACATTTTGCCAATGTTGAAAGCTTCTATATCAAAGAAGTTGCAACTTCTCTAATTTTTTCTAGTTACACTTGTGAGAGAAAATGGAAGTGGCATCTAATTGAAGTTGTTTCGTATTTTTTGGACCTTTGTGAAATTAGTTATGAATTTTGAAGTCGGGGATGGGGGTTGACTTGTTCCTCCACCTACCAAATCTTTGGCACCTCATCTCCCTAATGTCAATTCAAATGTGGTAAAAATGACATGATTTTAGCCCATCAATTTCAACAGGCATATAGCTAGAGGTTTTTTCAAGTAAATTTTTTGCAAAATATAGCCAAATTTGTGACCATTGGTTCCAACTAGGCAAATCAAAACTTCAAAGATTCAGAATTTTTCATTAGAGATTGAATAGAGATTTTTTTGAAACCGTGGATTAAAGGGGAGGATACTTTGCAGTGATAAATGTTGTATGGGAGGAAGTTTGAGTAAGGTGTAAGACTCTATTTGTGCCACTATGTACATGTAGTGTGCATTTCAAGTTTTCAAATGTTGTGTATTGTATTGGTGTAGAGAGGCTACAAAATAGCACAAATAATCACTTGACACAAAGTAACATTGTCACTTACCTTAACCCTAGAAGGATGTGCTTCCCTATGACTAAGGTAGTCACCAAAATACTCCAATTATTGGTCAGCAACATCTTTATTGGATTAAGGTCGTTCTGAAAAGGAACCTATTGCTTGTTTCATTATTTTTGAGTAAGGCAATTTAAGCAACCTTCGTTATATTTATAAGAATAGATGAAACATGCAAGTTTTGGATGAAATTTAATTATTCATTCAAAAATGCTTGCATTCTTCTATAGGTGATATCATCCAAATTCTTTGTAGTAATAAAAAATTTCATCCATTGAAAAATGATGAATCTATCACCAACTATTCTCTTTAAATTCTTTTGTATTCATTTTGAACAAAATGTAGCTAAAAAGGATCCTTTGGTTGCAATTTGTACTTGTTTTTATCTAGAAGCTTGTACTTGAATGTTTACAAACCATGATAAATTCAAGAAAATATACAAAGAATGTGCAATTACAAGGTCTTTCATTTATTCATTAGAAAAGGTTGAAAGTAGACACGAGAGTAGACATTATTTGAAATGCAACTATTCTTTTTTGTAACTTATCATATAAATTACAAAGAAGATTGATTGTAGCCCTTTAAAATCATGGTCACAAGTTCTTGTCAAATTCCAATTAGAATCTAGACTATTTTTGAAATCATGATAACAAAAAGGTCAATTTTTTTGAGGATGGTTAATTCTTAAAGATCCTTGTGTCCAAAAATTGACCTTGAATCTTGATCAAATTTGATGTTGGCCATTGAAACAACCATTTGTTATTTGTATTAGTACATTACCACATGAAGCTCTCTATTTTAGATTCTATCTTGTTTTTAAATTATAGAATTTCCAAAATATCAATTAAATATTATGATTTCAATTTCTAAATGTCAAAATCCAAATTCCACACTAATATTTTATATTTATATTTAAGAAATTGAATGTATTTTTATAATTTTAAATTGCATATATTTGTCTTTTATTCTATTTTGGATTTTGGATTTTGGATTTTTTATTATAGCATTTTTAATTGATATAATTTTCTTCGCAAATTACATTTAAAAAAAAATCACAATAATGAGTACAAAGGTCACAATGTTTAGTGTGCACAAAGGAAGATTATTGCTGAATTTTCTTTACACTACAAGGAAACTGTGACCAAAATGACAGAAAATTGACAATTTTTTCTCCAAACTGACAACCAGCGCTTGATTCACATTAATTTTGTCAATTTGGACAAGAATTCTGTGTTTTTGTCAATTGTTTGTCAATTTGGTGTTTTTGTCAACTCAAATGTGTTGTATTCAGACTTTCAAGGTTGAATTAGGCACACTGAACTAACTTATTTCAAAAAGTGATTAACTATGAATACTTGCACAATAAACTAAAGTTTCACCTCCAAAAAGAATTTTTCACTTTGAAGTCTTAATGTAAAATTTATAGACATTTCTGCAGAAGAGAATAACCCGTGAATAAGAGAAAACAAGAAGTTTTGCATAACCCATATCGATTGTCATCACATATACACTAGTTTTGTATAACTGTAGAAGGCTTCTGTACAATATCATCTTACTCATCTGAAGCTCAATTCACATTCATCCTTCAATTGCAAATATTGAGCCTCAGTATTTGTGGAAAAGAAATTGGATTTATAAAAATTTACTTTTGTAACTTTAGTAGAAAATTTCCACGGTGTTGTCCATGTGTATGCTACTTGGGTGGCACGTGTCATCATCTCAATGTTCCTTCCTGATGTATATTTGTGTCCTATATGATAGCCAAATTGACAAAAGTCTGTCAACTAAGTATCCGAATCAAGGTGTCCTAATTGATGGGACAGTTGACAGAATTTTGTCAAATACTTGTCAATGAGGTCACAGTTTCCCTTGTAGTGTTACTAATATTATTTGTTTCTACTTGCACGTTAGAATGATTTTTATTTATCTATTGGATTTATTTTATTATGTATATTAATTTCAAAATCTTTTCATCTTTGCCTATTATACTATAACAATAATATTTTTTTCATGTTACTATAATGGGATTGATTTTACTATTTTAGAAAAGAAATAATCTCATATAATAAAAAAATTGTAATTTGAAATTTTATTTAAATTAAAGTAGAAGATGGGATATGAAATAATGTTTGGCTTTGTGACAATATGGCCAATCCTTATTCTTACTTTAGCTCTTAAATCATCTTCATACAAGAGTATTATATACATCGATTTCATAAAATAGGTCATACATGAAGTTTGTTTTTAAAAAAATCACATATTCCTCTAAATGACTGAAAAGTTATGTGGATGAACATTGCATTGAAGTACTCTCTTCAACATCTAGAAAATGAACTTCTCAACATTTATAAAGTATATGGTTAAAGGGCTTGAATTCAAAGGTGGTGGATTGAATCTTATGGAAGCAACCAAATAACTTTTCCAAAAAATTGATTCTTATTAATTTAAATCCTTAACACTCAAATGAAAAACAATTTAAGAGCATGTGATTAGAGACCATTGAATGTAGTTGATGGTACATAGATATAATAATTTTAACCCCTAAGTAGTCTACACTAAGTTTCCATTCTTTAAGTGTTGGGGGTAATTTGGCATACAAATACTTGCTGAAAAAGATTGCAATTCTTCTCAAGGCCAATTTTTTATGTAGGTATAAATTGTGACAACAAAGGTTCCAAAGAAATTTTGAAACTTTTGGACTACGTTACATATTTTTCAAAATTTTGAACTCAATCAAAATGGCCCTATTTTGCAAAAAAATGGTGTATATGGAGGCTTTCTATAGGTCTCTCTTCCTCAAAACTTAGCCAAAATTTTCAACTTCTTTTTAACATGAAGTTGCTAAAGTCTTCTACTCTAGTATACCATACCCAATGCACATGCTCAGGGGGAGCACTTAGAGTGTCCATTAGAATCCATGTGTGAACAAATCTTTGGATCCCCTGTATACTTTTTGAATTTTAAATAAAATTACAAAAAAAAAAATGAATAGATTTTCCTACTTTGAAATTTTATATTTTGAATTATTGATATTTTTATTTGTTAATAATAATTAATTACAAATTTTTGAAGTAAAAAGATACACTGTAGAACTGAAAAACAACTTTTACACCCCTATATTATATTAAAAAAGTTGTCTAAAAAATGAACAAAAAATTTCTAAAAATAACTCTCTATTGAAAGCTCATTTTGAGTTGAATATT
Organism: Rhytidiadelphus loreus; assembly: GCA_947034895.1. Classification (NCBI taxonomy): domain Eukaryota; kingdom Viridiplantae; phylum Streptophyta; class Bryopsida; order Hypnales; family Hylocomiaceae; genus Rhytidiadelphus; species Rhytidiadelphus loreus. The sequence goes on from OX344764.1 coordinate 26,910,676, forward strand.
GATTCAATGGTCATCTAAATGTGTTCTCTATAATTATTTGAGTTGAAAAACATGCCATTTTAGCTCATTTTCAACCTCTTCTAGAAATCATTTCATATTTTATTTGAGTTGGAAATTTCGGCAATAGAAACCTATAATCATTATTAAACAATGGTTAAAATCTTAGATTGAAATTATAGTTTATTAGAAACCACTTGTTCGCACGTGGTTTGTTGTAATAGAACTAATTGCACCTCCCGAGTGCACATGATTGATTATTTAATCTGCCAGAAATCGTAACAAGATTGCTCCTCAAATACATGTAATGGTATTGTATACACTACCCCAATGTCCCTTGCCTATTAGGACATGCATATGCGTGAGTAGTGATGTTTATTCTCCAAAGTGAGGTTCATTCCTTTTGAAGAATACCGAGGAAGACAAGGACATCACAAAAGCCCACCCTCGTTGTGTAAAGTTTATCATGGATGGTATTAGTAGTTGGCCAAAAAATACATAAAAACCATTTGGAACCTCTAATAAAAGTAAAAAAATAAAAGTAAATTTTTTTGTTTCACATGAAATTCAATTGCTTCAATGCTTATATATTTGTAGTCAAAGTTTTCTCCACATATGAAAGCGGTGCATTTCCCATTTCTAAGTTTCTCATCGACATGGGACCACAAAGGGGTTAAACAAACTTTAGCAAACTTTAGATTTGCGGATTAAAAGTGCTCTCATATACAGATTTGATGGGTTTCAATCATAACATCCAATCACTAGTCTAATACACTATCAAAAGGTGAACCAATTCTGATTCTCTCCGACATCCTCTTACAACCACCATATCACCCAATAATCTAGATAGCTTCTAGGACAGCTTTAGCTGAAAAATGTTGGAATTTTGAACAATGAAGCTTGATGAGTAGTGATGGAAACTTTGAAATTTGAGTAAGGGAGGTATCGAGGATACAAAGCTCTATCATTTTCTGTTGTACAATTTGTACAATCTTACGTAACATAAAAAGAAATACAGAATTTCCTCATCAGTTCCGTCACATTCCAGTTTCACAAATATGGACAATTTATGACATGATTCAAACTTCAAGATTACTGGCTATCAAAAGGAACCCAATCGTTTAAAAATGGCCTGCAAAGGAATAGAGCGTTGCAAAGGGCACCTATATAGAAGTTCCTGGATTGAAAAGGGAAAGTCTATTGCAGATTTCTCGTTGACCCCAAGATTCGTTTCCTCTTTGACAGTAATTCGAGCTGCAAATCTCTCTGCAAAGTTCATTGCTAAATGCCAAACGTAGTCCCCTGTCCATTGGTGTGGTACAGACAGTTAATACGTGTGAGACAGCAACTGGCTTAAGCAAATACTGTTAACCCGACTCAAGTGTCCACTTCCATATCTTTAGGAAGCTTCGAAACAAGAAAAAAACATAGGAAATGAATTGAATTGCTTAGAAAGATTCAATTGGTAACAAAGAATATCAATAGGAAAGAAGAAAAAAATGTCCTACATTTTTTAACGGTAGAACAAAAGTTACTATATTCAATTATTACCTTCCAAAGTGAACTTTGTTTTGTTTTGTTTAGGCAATTAGGGGTGAAGCGTTTCTCTTACAGATCAAGCAACGTCCACATTAGTGCGCTATTATGATATAAGACAATCAAGCAATCCCATGAATTCTACACAAAAAGCAGATGCCAGACCCTGAAACTATAACTGGACATATTTTTAGTTCTAGTACACCAACTCTAACTCTCTGCAACACTGACCTGCAGGCTTGAACACCAAGTGTAGTAACAAGTCTTGCACCAGCTTCACATGTCGAGTAGTGACTCGAAGGTGTAGAGCTAGCACTAGCAGGCATTGCACGGCACCCACCACTATCTCCTCAGAAGGATCTTCCACCTTCCCAAGTGTTGCAAGCAGCAGTGCGATCTCTTCTGCAAATTCATAGGATAAAACTCGAGGGAAATGAAAATAGTTATAACAGAAATGAGACGATACATATAAGCTATGCACCAATTGTGTAGATTCACTCGACCTATCAGTTCACGAAAGTGATCATCAGGCTTCTCTACCATGATCCTGAATAAGATAGCACGAGAATACAATTTTCTATTTAATCTGTGAACATAGTGACCAGTTTCTTACGTGTCTAAATTACGGAAAAAATTCTTGATGCAGGACCATAAGAGCCACGAATTAAATTAAATCCTTCGACGAACAGTTACCTGTGGCAAAAATTTCGGGTGAAACTTCGCAAGCAAGTAACCCCACCCGCAACAGTGCCTTCACATGCTGCTGCTTTGGCTCCCCCAAGGACGACGTGGAATTCTTTCCCTACAAAGTGCAATAGATGACATGAACAGACAGACGAGGAAGAGAAGAGACTCCGATAACTCGTGGTGAAGAATCATGAGTTTGGTGAGGAAAAACCCAGCCCTAACGACAAGATATTTTTCAGACATGCTCAAATGAGTACTTGATCAGGTTCAGTGAATATCGGAGTGCAAGAAAGTCTGCATATTTAATAATGTAATTCTTTGAATGAATGAACATTGGAACTTGAGGAAGTGAACTCAGCATAGAACCTAACCTCATCACCTGCTCCTGGGCTCAAGGCTACTTCCTTCGCCTTTCTGAAAAGCATAACAACAGGATCGACAACTGTGGAGGCAGTGCGAAATTCACTCATAAGAACAGGCATTAATAATCTTAGTAGTGCTTCCTGCTCGGCAGTCAATTCATAAGAGATAGCCTTGTTGCACAGCTCCTGCAAGGAATAAGGAAACAAGGAAACAAGGTTCAAGTGGAAATTAATACGAATGCGGCAAATGATCAAGGTCTCCAAAATTTCCGCATAAAAGTTTGCAGAGAACTCACATCTCCAATCCAGTACCAGATCATTGACCTTTTTACAATCTATATGACCAATATTGCAACCGCATACTTTCCAATTGAGTATGCAGAATCTTCAGGGATTGAGTTACAAAAGAAACTCAAAGTATGTATTTGCAAAATCTCTCCTTTGGACATATCATTTCTTAAATTGCAAGTTAAGATGGGAAAGGTTGTGCATACAAGAGTGGGCAGAGTTACTAAATTACAAGAATCAAGGATGAGACAAAATGGTGACGATGCTGATGAGCAACCATGAGGTAGTATGCGCTCCTCCGCACCCGAAGATCACTACTTCTTAAACAAGATATGACTTCATGAATACCCTTGATATTGCTCCCCAGCCAGAATCCACTCGGCACACCAACTGTGGTTGTAAAATGTGAGCGAGCCTGGCCACAGCACACAAAGATTGAACTTTTAAGGATGAATCGAGAAATCCCTAACAACATTCTAACTCAGTGCATGAAGTGCCTTAGGAACATTGGCCTTCAAAATGAGGAGAGAATCGCTAATATGAAAGTGATTAAAACGACAGTGCAGGATACGGAACAATCCTAAACAATTAGTGAACTTACATCCAGTGGTAGCCACGCCAAAAGCCCTTGCACAAGTCCGTCCTTCAGCTCTTCTAAAGAGCTCTTCCAGCCTGACTTCCCTTCAACTCTACATGCTTCGACCATTTCCGTCTCAATCCTCTTTATCAGTGCATCTCGCACCAAACCAGGATGTAGACGACATAATGCTCTAATGTGTTCCAGATTCAACCTGCAAAACATCCAATCCTAATTAGCAATACCAACACAACAAATCTGTCGTAAAATTTAGAAAATATTGTTAAGGAGACAATTAAAAACAAACTAGTTACGGAGACAAACCTGACGTTCATTCTGCAGTACAGGAGAATCCAAGAATTTATTGCGGAACACAGACTCGGGTGTACTTCTAAAGGAGCGAATGCCTGGAGCTGTATACATGAGCAGATCTTCCTTCGTCATTTTATATTCATAAGGTGAAAGGCACGGCAAAAGGTTACAGATAGAACAGTACTGACGATCAATGTTACCGAGGTGCATGTCTTAGCCCATACCTGGAAAATCATTTCCTCACCAGAAACATCACTGTTTTGGCCGTATGTTTGAGATCTTTGATCAACTCCTAGGAAACCACTTAGTAGTGGTTCCGATGTTAACAGGACATGGCATATAGCTGCCCTTTGCTCCTGAAGGCTCAAAATTTGATCCACGTCAACAGCATCTGCAGTTTGGCGTGTCCTAGTCGAAGTCCTATGCTTGACGTATATGTTCTTCATGTCTTTCAAAACCCTAAATGCACAAAATCTAAAAATTCAAAATAGATCGCAAATGTCTTAATAATAGTCGTAAATACTTCCCAGAATAAGTTTAATATAAAGCATTGTTCTGGTTATGAGAATGCTTACTTGCTGCGCCAAAAAACTACTGCTAGAAAGAAGGTTTTCTCAAGGAGAACAGGTTGATCTTCATTTTGTTCATCAAAACCATCTATTGAACTGCACAAAAAATAAACCACAAAGCTCTTAAATACGGTTTAACTTCACAGTGGACAAGAAATATAGATCGTTCTTTAGATACACAATGGATTGAATATTTTCCGAGGGAACATGCAATGATTCCTTCCTACTAAAAGCACACAAAAATCGCGCCATCAGCTTGACTCCTGCCCTTCAGTCGTACACTAGAACCCTTTCGCTTAACTTGTTATCAACAGATCCACTACACCAATCAAGACATGTTAAAATCAAGGGCATTCACACCTAAGGTGCTGCGTTCTCTCACGAAAGGTTCTACGAAACCATTGCAAAATCATCTACATATGCAAACTTAAAATACACAGGAGAACAGGAAAAATCAATCAGCTCACCTTTTCTTGTAGAAATCAGATTCCTGAAGATGGGAGAGCACTACAGTGCGACTTTCAGGTTTGCAAAGCGCGAAAACCACGGAGAGCAGCTGCAAACACATGCAAATCAATGTCGAGTGAAAAGATTATTGATATGCCCCAGAAAGTGCCTGACTGTTATTTAAGTATTGTCCAAATACTGCAGACATTTTCATGACCAATGTTGGTGTAGTTCAACTTCTGACTGTCAGCTAAATTACATAGATGACGCGTCACAATGATAGCCCGATAACAAGCTTAGGCTTCATTATACTGTTTGGTCAGATAAACGACACCGTTGGTCTAAGAGTAAGATAGGACGTTTCCATTTTCCTTAATCATAGGAAACGGGATGAGGCTCACGTCAAGCAAAGAACTTCTTGATTGCAGAGACTGAGAGGCCATTTGTAAGTTCGAGTAGTTTGCAACTAGTGTAGATTCCAGATATTGAGCCACCGCCTTCGGGTTTCGGTTCATAGCCACTACCACGCCTGAATTACGACCACAATCAACACCAAATTATTAACACAATTACAACTTAAATGGCTTAATTGTCAAATTGCAACTTATTGGCAATTTTGTATTTCAAGACACTATCTTAATTCCCAAAGTACGGGGTTCCTAGAACATCCACCGCTTACTCAGAATAGCCAAAAATGGGATTCGAATACAGCATTTTCCAAGAGTACCTGAAAGAGCGAAATCAACAGAGTGACCTTCCAAATCCTGAAATGTAGCTTCGTCGTTTGCAGCTAGCCTACTCTCAATATTTCCACGTGCTTCCTCAAAAATACGACGAACTATAGCGGGCGATTCTGAAACAAGATTCTCCAGCAAATTTTGTGGCCAATTGCTGATCACGATAGTGTGATGAAGGGCTGCAGTTATCAATTATCAACCAAAATTCAATCATCTAGAAAGAATGAAAATAATAACCATTTTCACACTGGCTCTTTCGAATCACACAGCATAAGAGGGAAACGCTGAAGTATTTCATTAGACATTTAAAAACAATAATATAAGAGACAGAAGCGCAATTTCTTATCTCGGTCACTACTACAATTCAAGAAGACAATTCTACATCTACTTTCATCGCCCGGTACAAGTAAAGAATTCAGCGCAAATACCACACTCAGTCATTTGCGCAAGAAGCGAGCCAACAGGAAGATATGTTAAACTTCGTACATTGCACCCAGCTTCCCTGCACGGCAGAATAATTCAGAGTGGGATGAATACAGGACAAGTAAGCGGAATGCAACTAGCATAGAACAGAAACCAAATGAAAGGCCAGAGGCATGTCAAATTATTGGTATAGTTCGCAATAAGAACCTGAACTTCTCCAGGAACTGAAGCCACAGCTCGAATATATCAGATCCTGCGAGAGGTCTAGCACAAATTAAGAAGAGCCTCGTCAAAATTTAAGTCCTAAACGACATTCAATATTGGATCAGCTAGGAGCCATTGATTACAGCCAATATAACAATCAACTCATATATTCAAACATTAAGAAACGAATTAACTCTAAGGTAATCTGAGCTATTACGCACTTCATAAGATAATACTACCAAATAATGAAGATGCTCATCCATCTATAAGCATCATGAGGGGTAAGATTAAGCTACAAACCATTTGTCGAAGAAACATGTGTAGAAGCTTCCTGTAGTGCCTCGCAAGCTACTTGAAGTATCTTTCGGTTGCGACATAGGCATGCAAGATTTGGTATCTGAGAAGGATTCTTGGCAAGGTACGAGACCAGGTTTTGTCGATGCAAGCACACAGTATCTGTAAGCACCAATTAGCTTCGGGGTCAATATAACTGAAAACCTTTGCAATGCAGACAAGGAGTCCTACGTTGATTATATTCAGAGGACCTGCGCCACCCTGAAAAGGTGCAAGCAATACATTATACTCCAAATACCAGAGAAAAAAGATTGTCTTAAAGAGGTCATACCTGATGGTGCCTTCTTCTTCTTCCTACCAATCGCTTGATTTTTTTTCGTTCCTCCAGATTTTGTATCGTCGTTGAGGCCCAAGTATATCACCAAGTACTTCTCTACTATAGGTGAAATGAATTAAGGAATGCGATCAAGCGCTTGAACACTTTCAGGTCACATATTAAACCTTGGGCAAGTCAAATGTTCATATACATTAGGTACTTCGGTCGGTTAAGTCTGCGTCATAGCACCGGGGCTTGACTAGCTGAATAAGACTTAACGTGATTGAAGCAGTTGTCTCTCTTAATCTCAAAATTACTGTGTGACATCCTCTATTGCTTTCAATATTTGCTATTTTCGAAATAGAACTCACATACAGCCTCTTCAGTCCAACAGAGGTCACTTAATAACTTGAGACATTGACTGTTCGCCCATCAAGACGAACCCGAGGTTGGATACAACTCACTGGAGACCTGCACAATGCCTCCACAATCCACTCTCTCTCTGTCTCCAGAATCTTTGAAAAAGGCACCCTGGTGTTGTCGGAACTCAATCTTGGCCGTTTGGCAGATCGGGCACCTTTATCAGCCTGAATTTGATTGACGATCTCTTTTTAGTATACTACCTTATATGCCGAATCACCATACAACAATGTCTTGAAAACGATGAGTTGCATTTAATAATTGTGATTAAGGAATCAAATACAATATACACGTTTGTACAGCATAAAGCAGGAAATAAACTTCATTCCCGAAAGAAAAACAAGAAAAGGCAACTCCATATTAAAAACACACACGAAGGAGTAGCTGATATACACCCGAAACTGACCTGAACCTCAAGTTCCCAAAGTACGTCTTCCTCGTCGGCACGCAAGAAGCGCCCTAGTGCTGATAATCCAACAGCAACCCATGTATCAACAGGCGGAAACCTGCCATGTACATGTTCATTTAGGGTAAAACACCCAAAATTATAATGATAATATGTTCAACATAGTAATAAAGCAAGCTATGGCTTATGTAGATTTGACGAGACAGGATTACAATCAGGTATACTTACACGTCACGAAGAGCTGAAGCCCAGATATTTATCCTCTTCAACGTCTCAAGCATTGGAAGGTGTTCCTTAGCCGTAGAATTTGATATAGCTTGTAACGTCTATTGCATTCAACGGGACAACAGTCATCGAACATAGCAAAATCTATCCAGCCATGGCCTCATAAGCAGAAACCCTGCTTGTCCGAATCACAGCATCATGAAAAATTTGATAAAATCAGTTACCTTCCTGCAGGTATGAGGATGTCACAATAACTAAAGATGTAAATCGAATCTGAGCTCTAAATTAAAGATAGCGCAGAAGAACATAGTCAGGGTAGGAAATAATTACCTCCGTCCATTTTCTCAGTTCCCAAGCTAAAAGACGACGGCCCTGCAAAGCATACTAGAACTCAGAAGAAAATCTAAGGAGGCTCAAGGGATGACGTGAAGGCTTGCGACGCATGCAGTGATACTTTGGACAGTATATTGTTGGCAAATATATATTCTGAACATGATTTGGCTATGTGCTACCGTACACTGCATTTTAGATGAAGACACAAGATGTCTTAAGAGAATGTTCTCTATAACATGAAACAGCGATTACAAACTGGTTCAGAGGAGAACAGAAGTCGTACTTCAATAGCAGCCACCAGTCCAGCTGTGCGTGAAGCTCCTATTTCCCGGGCACAGTGGTCTCCAAAGAGTCTAGAATTAGACTGCGTTCTTGACTTCTGCATCACATCTGATTCAATCGGTTCTACTAAGTCTTCACGTTCACCAACTAGGTAACGGAAGGAACCACCAGAAAATACTGCGACCTTCATTATGAGAACATCTTGCTTCTGTGCCCTTAGTTCCGACTCCTGCAATACTGAGTGACAATTAACGTCCGTTATTTACTGCAACACTGTCACTGGAATAGGCAAGGAGGAGATCCAACGTATCCATGTTAAACCGACTTTAAGGAGATAAATCATAGATTATCAAGGATCCAAAACAAAGATCACAGTAGCACTAGTTACTAAGGTAGAAGATACTAAAACCGGTAGGGACCTGATCCCGTCTCCAATCTATACTGACCCCTGGTACCAGCAGCAAATGTCGTCTATTCTTACGCTTCATTGGGCTTAGGAAGTGACAAACATGACTTGGCTAATGTCTACGGTCAAGCTTTGAATGGAAATGGCGTTGTCACTTACATCGGTGGAGAGCAGCCACAAATTCCTCTTCTTGTAATGCGCACAAATCCAGCTGAACTGAATCTTGATTCAGGGAAACCTCGTTTTCACCTGCACATCACATTACGCTTACAAAATAGGTCACCGAAGAGTGCATAGCTCTGTGACTAAAATATATCAAATAACAAGACCTCAGCAGTGCACCCATTTTGCAAAAATCTCAGTATAAGATCAATAAGTAGACCTACCTGGTTTGAAACAACTTATAGCTGTACTTTCACTGCCTCTTTTTAAAAATCTCATTAACGGTAGAATGAACCGAGGCGCCCGTGTGACGACCGCCAAGAATTGGTCCATGTGTACTTGTAAAAGTGGAAACGGATCGTCGATTTTTTCTGAACACCGTGGAGCAAATGTCTCCAAGCATTCTAGAACTCGATGGTATGTGAAAGAATAAGAACAGCAGCTCATTTTACTCAGTAGAGCTGGCCAAACGACTTCCTCCAATCTCAATGAGGATCTTTCGGCCAACTTCTGTGTTTACAACCAAAAGATTATGAATTTAATAGTCAAATCTTTAAACAGGTCTCGTCCTTAACAAGAAAACGTCGACAATAAAGCATGGTTTGGGCATAAGAAAGGTTAACAGTCTGAAAACAACAAAGATGGTGATCACAGATGCGTACCCAAGCTTGCGCCCGTAACTGATTCACTCCTTTTGACCATTGATTTAATACGAAATCTATTTCGTTTTGTACAAGTGTAATAAGAGTGGAATCTATTGCTTGGAGGGGCATCTTGCCTTCATGGGACAAGCCCGCAACAACTCTGCTCGAACAAAGAAATAATAAATATCCAAAATGATTCCCAAAGTTTCTAATAATTCAGACATTCTTAACCTGAGTTAAGAGTAGGCAAGGTTTATAATTTAATGATTCCCAGAGTCTAATTTCAAAAGTAGAAGACAAGATATCAACACCTAAATGAAGACAATGAATCTGCAAAATCTCAAAAAAACAATGACTCCTTGCAAACTCGAGAACATATACAGCTCACTGGAGATAGTGTATCACTATTTCGCGAGAAAAACAGTTAATAGGAGTGGCTAACACATACTAGTTGATTCGTATTGATAAAAAGCAAGTACATGGGTAAGCAGAGAATGTAGTGTGACGGTCGTCTCCTAGTACATGATTGGTGGATAACCATTGAATAAAACCAGTAGTATTTACTGTCGTCTACAGTATTAGAAGAAAAATTGCAAAAGAACAGCTAACCTGTCTGAAAGGTGTTTGCCAGACGGATCGTGATATTGAATAGCAAGTTCTTCTCTCGTGGTCAATGTAGCTAGCAGAAGGTTATTGATGATGACAACCCAGGAACTATCGCATAATTCCATTGAGTCTGGTCTCAACAACCAGATCATTAGGGCTGCTGCATTTCCTGCATACCTCAATCAGTGAGTAGAGAACCATAACGTCTCCTGTTTTGTGATAAGGAATTCCAGACACATTACTGATTGCCAAACTATTCCTAGCTCTTTTCACTAGCCAATGTGAAGATCTAGAACGAACTCAAAGGCAAATTCTTAAAATAATTGACGGGACGCAGATTCAATCAAAAGCAAGAACAAGCAGGCCACATTAGTTAAAGAATGATTGCCTCATACGAAGCTACAAGTGGCCTGTAACAACGAGAGTAACACCCGAGGGTATAAGTACCAGCACTTTTCGCATCCTGGTGGATGCAGCCACAACAATCGGCTGCATGGTCCGGACGTCTATTACTAGAATCTGCAAGTTGCAAATTTTCTAACACATGGTACTTCTTGCATGTCCACATTTCTTGAGCCAAAATTTCCACAAGCGCTACTCCCATTCCAAAGTTTCTTGCACCTGTAGCTGATGTCTGACCGTACAATTAAACCACTAGGTCAACAAATGAAAGATTTTTGCGATATCAAAATTAACGGACTGATAGAAGTGTTCCAATGAAGATAATATTAGACCAAGTTGCAAGAGGAGTCGGAACATTCACAGCTCGAGTATAATTCATGCAAACAAGATCGTCCCAGATTTGGTGCGAAGAAGATTCAAACCATGCTTAGTGAGGAGGATAAAGGTACCGGCATGATCAAAACACCTTACCTCAAGAAATTGTTTATGCCGGCTTTCAATGTCCCCCACACTACCCTTACTATGTACCAGAAGGTCATGAAGCCAAATCCAGAGATCTGGACTCAGTGCATATTCGGCAAATGGGAGCCAGTTATAGCATGGTTCTTCATCCACTACTTGAGGGCCTCTTGCCTTTGGCATCTGCAGATGGGGAGCACTATTTACACGAAGAGCATTTGAAGGATCTAAATGAGAGCCATAAAAGTATATTTACAATAGCCCTCTCAAGAATTCACAAAATAGTTCTTTCAGTATGCATTTGCGTGTAATAACTATCAAAGGGAACAAGCAACCTGCTTATAGTGGCGAGTAATAGAAGAGGTCCCCCAAACCGCGGCTAATAGACCCTCTCTTACCTTGAGGCCAGTACGAAGTTGCTCAATTAGGTTATCCCGCCAGATCTTTATTTTCAAGTCATATCTTGAACTCCAGTCTCTTGCCTCCTTGGACGTGAGATTGGCCCTAATCTCAGAGAAAGGGATTATGAAAGGCCAGAAAAGAAAGTCGAGGTCTGATTTCTTAATTGTGCTTGCTGTCGTTTGACTAACATTGCCCACGACCTTGCCAGAACATTTTCGTAGCAATCGCAAATACCACTTTATGGCAGGTGGTATATTGTCAACCTCTGGAGCGATTCCTTGAGTCATCAAAGAACTCAAATGCAGAAAAATGAGCTTATGCAGCGGCTCCAACAGCACCCCAAGGCAGCTGAAATTCAATTCCAGTAGGGGAAAGTGCTCAGCCAACAGATCAGTACAGGCTGCCAACAAAACTAGTGTGATACTGGGCAATTTGCGACGGACTTCGTGTACCTGGTTCTACTCTTCTTAAAGACTACAAAGAACAAAAAATAATACTGTCTATAAAATTCGTATGGGGACCACAACTGCATGTGGTCATGACAGCAGGTATAATTAAATGAGCAAGCGCACATCTAATGTTCATCTCATTAACTTCGCTTTGGTTTTCATATAAGTACGTGCATATAATTTTAATAACTTTTTCAAGCATAAGAAACAGAAACCGTACCAGGCTCCATATTCCACAAGAGAGTCACGCAGTGTGCCCAAAACCTTCTGCTCAATCACTCCCAAATCAGTCGCCTTCAGATGCTGCACAAATTTTTTTGTGAGTTTGGCTAAGTAAACATGAGTGTCGGAATGCAAAACCATGGTTGCGAACACAATATCCAACTACACGAGCTTCTTAAGCTCGATTTCATAACATTCTTGAAGGGATTTGCGAACACCGCGGGCCCAACCACAACGGCAAGGAAGTATCAGGATATCCAAGATGCTCCAATCCTGACATTTTCTTTCTTTGGCACAGATCCTCTCACATCTTGAGTTCAAGAATGAAATCGTTGGTGCTCAGCCAAACACTGTCAGAGTACTTACTACCAACCATAGAGCAACTACAATGAAAACGGCGGTGGTCAACACTGTCCAGAAGAATGCTATATGCACTACTATTTTAAACGCAATTCTGCACGTCTAGTCAAATGACCGATTAGGAGTTACTGGTCAGAACGTGGCTCACCGCGCACAGGCGACCAACAATGAGCTTGGCAATGTCCCACCAACCCTCCTTCGCACATTTTGATAGCAGCTTCACAGAGCTACTCACAGATACCTGCAGCCTCCACTCTTGTCAGTCATATTGAGTAAACTACAGTTGGAAAGAAGGCAAAATTAGGCCCCGCCCGCACAATGGTTATTTGGAAGATAACTTACTGCGTGCGCACAATTGCAAGGTACCTAATAGGGAGTTAGGCTTTCGAGTTAGCCAACTGCCGCTACTTGGTTGATAAGGACAAATTTAGCACTTCAATCCATTGGCATAGGCACAGTTAGTTTACGCGTACAATATTAGGAAGTTCAGTTAACTATCGGAAATAAATGTAAATCCATGTCAAGTTACTAAGGAGTAGCACCAATTTGCAAACTAACACAACTTGCGCAAAGCGACCATTTAGTAACTAATTCAAAGTAGCTAATTGGCGCTACATTAATTTGTCCTAGCAGTGCGTGGCACTAATTTTTACCAGTCACACTACTTTGAAAATAATGAATTGAGTGTAGACTAAAGTATTACTGAATTGTACCGATTTCCACAAAAATAGAATGTCATAGTCGGTGACACTAATTTTGTTTTTGACACTAATTTTGTACCCTCACAAATAGTACAAATCAATAGTACTTGGTTGGCGCGAGCTTAGGCCTAAGTGAATACAAGAGCAACCATATCCTCATGCTGTGAAGTCCGCCAACCCGGAAAACCATAAGTTCAGACTGCACACCTCGTTGCTGCTATAGTGAAGGAAGACTGTCCGAAGGGCCTTCCTGCAGGCAGCTACAGGAGGCACCTGTTTCCCGACGCTATTGTCACACAGAAAGTCGATCACCTGAATTTGTGCTTGGTTTAAGCCATCTGTCCCCTGAACTGCATCGCCTGTTATGGACAATCACAACGCACATATAAAACTCCATGGGAAAGATGATGAGGGAGTATTATCACAGGCATTCAGAAATGCAACTGAAAGACACTTAATATACCAATTTGAATCTTCTTAAATAATTTCACCACATAGGCTAGGTTAAAATCCCCATGTCAGATTGAGCTGGACGATGAATTCGCACCTTTCGGGATCTCCTGCAAGGCAAGGAAACAGTGCACTTCCGGGGCTTCGGCCACCACCCTGAATCCACAAGGATCAGTGGCTTTGCAAGGAATTTTGTAACATGGATAAAAGCGGGATTATAGAATTGCATGGAACTTTCTTGTACGACCAACTTTTCCTCTCTAGGCAATGAAAATAATTGTGTACAGTGGTGAAGGGGAAGCAATTTTTATTCATGAAATTTTCGATGATCCTCACTAATGAATCATAAATCACAAGATGTGTGTATTTCTCAAATCATTTTTCTTGTGAATGTCTTACAATTAGATCATTTAAAATAAATTTTGAATTTCCTAGTCCATTTGAAACTCGAAGCGTGCGGTCAATTATAATGCCCTCCATCCGACGTTTCAGAATCAGAGTTTCAGACGACAAGGTAGGGAGAGTCTCTTACAGAGCACGATCTCGAGGCTGACACACTGACAATCGCTGTAGAAATGCTACCAAGTCCGCAGGAGGAAGAAGAGCGCGTGAGCGGCAGCTCGGATGCAGAAGTCGAATCTCCGATGCAAGCTCCTGGTACACACGATCCAAGGCGCTACTCGCCATGACTACTATCCTCTACATTGTTTACCTGCACCATCAACACAGAGCCCTAAAAATCAGAGATATAAACCCTAAACCCTACACATAACCACCAATTTTTTCCAAATCCTCCAAAGCTACCCCAACATTTTTCCAAAGTGCGAACTGCTGCAAATCACGGAGACCTCCCGATGATCCCGATTCTTCATGTCTCTGGAAAGAATGGCAGATAGAATGAGCACGCCAAAGCTTCCTAAGCACGATCATACGAACCATGAATTGTTCATTGGAATCCGCAATTGGAAGAGGAGAAAAAACAGTTCGGTGCCATTGTGCAACAATGTAGCTAGCTTACTGGGAAATCTAAAGCATTTTGATGATGATTGTGGCATTGCAGCTTCGGATGGGAGCTTCAAATCTCTTGAAATGTGCAGCAATTGTGAGAGTGCAGGTAGTGATGGGCGTGCGCAAAACTTCAGCCGCTGCAGTGAATTGAAGGCCCAGGGTTTGGGGGTTTAGAATTTCGACGGGAACAAAATCGTGGGCTCATCAAATTACTGCCAATGTATTGTCACCTATTGGGCCATTAACCCCTAAATGCCTAAGGACTTTTTTGAGCTTCTAGGAATTTGCTCTAAATTGAACAAAAAGCCAACATATTGATAAGTTTTATCAATTTTTTTTAAATTGTAACCATACAAATTCAAACTAAACATGTTAAAGATCACATAGGAAAAGAAAACACAACAGTATCACTTATGAATTGAAAGATTATAATGTTTGACCACGAGGGTATTAAAACTACAAAAGTGATTTGAAGTCTTTCAATCCTCTTTTCATATGTCAAATCTAAAAATTTGGTCACCAAAAAAATATGAGGTTAAAGGGCCTAACATGCATTAACCCCAATCAATTTATGGCTTCTCAAAACCTACTTTACAATTTTTTTAAATGAATTTTTAATGTGATTTTATCTCCAAGATTTAGTGTATTTGAGGCTCATTTCCAAGAGCTCTCAGCACTACAGAAAGTCAAGATTGCAATGAAGTTTAGTGTATTTGAGGCTCATTTCCAAGAGCACTCAACATTAGAAAATCAAGATTTCCAATGGACACCCTTGCACAAAATCTTAAATAGAAAAATCATAATCATTCATTTTCAAAATCAGATTTTTGATGCTAAAACTAGACTTCAAAAAGAATTTTCCAAAAATAGAAACTTATTGAGGTTTTATTTAACTTCAAAGCTTTGTCAACACCAAAATTTAGTGCCTTGGGCAATTAGGGGTTAACCTCTAAAGGCATTAGGTGAGATTTGGGACCTCTAAAAGCCCACGTGTTGTCATGCAGTGATAATCAACAAACTTCATTGTTGTAGTGACACCACAGCAGTCTATGTGACCAAGAGGCTGCCACCTCATTTTCCAAATTTTTTTAAAGAATTTAATTTAATTTTTTTCTTAAAAGAAAAATTTATGACAGCCATCCGTTCCTTCACTATAGGGGGAACAATGAAGGGAATATGCTTGAAACAATCTTCCACAGGCTTCAAATCTCACCTAATGAGTATATGCATTGCAAAATGGTCAAACATCATGTCTAAGCTAAATTTAGACTTTTAAATTGTATTTAGATATCAATCTTATGTTTTTTATTAGGTGACATTGTGGATTATTTATCACTAAAAAATAATTAAATTCATTTCCTTGAAAAATTATCGGTGTTATAATTTTGTAGCAAAAAGTGAAAATAAATCAATAAACATAGCAAAAATAGTCCAATGTACTTCTTCTATTTGAAAATAAAATTGTGGTATTCCCATAGTTTCTCACAAGAAACCATAGATTTATTTTGAGATACATGAAGTAGCAAATAGGGATAATTAGGCCTAAGTTTTAGAATTGGGCAAAGGATTATGGCAATCCAATTTTTTTATAGGACCAAAATTTTGGTATCAAAAAAATGTCACATTTAGTAGTAAATTAGACTAGATCCCAATCTAAAGCCTTTGGGTTCAATTAATGACTCAATCCAAAGATTCAAACTTTGAAATTAAATTCATGGTTTATTTATGTAGAGTATAAAAACTACATCCCTAGGGAATGTAAAATCCCCTTAATTACAACTACCAATAGGATCAAACAAAAACATTTAAAATTTAAATGTCATGCTTTTTCATTTTTGCTTTGGATTACAAAATGGATTAAAAACACTCAAATTATTTTAGAAAGGTCAAAAATTGATTGTATATTTTAGTATTATAAGACATCCCATTTTATTTTAGTTGGTGATGTATCACTAGTTGGTAAAAACTATTTTTAGAAATAACAAATTCAAACTAAAATTTTGTATGTTATCGTTGTAATTTTCATCCACATGGAATGATGTTACACATCCAATTCCCTACCCTTCTTTGAATTTCACCTACTAAACCATGTCATTGGTTGCCACTCTAGCTAATGTGGAGGTACCTATTCCTATCACTATATCCTAAACTAATCTTGAAAATATATAAATATAGGAAGTCCAAAATGTATAGCTTGCATACATGAATGCAAAAAATGGTTTGAAATATACCATATATTTGAACTTTACAAATTCATAACATATTCATATAAATTAAAAAACTTATCAATTTCATTTTTCCGAAGTGTTAAAAAATAATTTAATGCGTCCAAGCATGTGGAATTTCTTAAAGGGACGGGAATACTAGGTATCTCCACTCTTATGTTCAAAAAATTGAAAGGAAAAAGCCCTGAGGTTTTGGCTCTCACACTAGCCGTGGGATCTTCCCGACCATGCTACGAAGATGCCGTCTGGATGGCAATGCCACATCAGTACAGCAGGGATGGGGTCCGTCCGATCCGTGCATCGGACGGCCAAGCGCAGCGTCTCTTTCCCATAGCCACTCCGGCGCAACAGGCAATCCCAGGCCAGATTGGGCACCCAGCTCTCAATTTCCAGCTCACAAAACCTTTTCTGTTGCAAAGAATCTCGTTGCTTGCGAAGCTGAGGATCAATGGCGACGATGCAGCTGCTGGAGCAAGCGCGATTGTTGCCCGCCACGAGGACTCAGCTGGTGTCGCGTTCCCTTGTGCTGGATGTGCGTAATACTTTGCCTCTTTCTCGTGGCCTTCGCTCTATTGGTGGTCTCAAAGTGGTGTCTTCTGCTCGTTCCGGACGGAGAGGAGTTGTGTGCGAAGCGCAGGAAACAGTCACTGGAGGTAACAGAATCAATTTTCAATTCGTGCAGTGTTATGAATTTCTTTCTTGAGTTGTTGCGCATTGGTGCCGAGATTGGTGCCTTAAGTGGCGTGACTTGAATTGAAGGAGATCGATCTTGGGTTTGTGTATGTTGGGTATGCCGACTTCGCGGATTTTGAGCTCTGATTGGGATTCAATCGAAGTGCATTGTTGGGAATTTCTTCCTTCAGTTGTTGCTCATTGTTGCCGAGATTGTTACCCTAAGTGGCGTCCCTTGGATTTGAAGGACATCGATCTTGGGTTAGTTCGTGTTGGGTATTCCGGTTTCGCGGGATTTGAGCTCCGATTGGGGATTCAGTCGAAGTAACGATCCTGCATTGTTGGGAATTACCTTCTTGTTGTTGCATATTGTTGCTGAGATTGTTGCCCTAAGTGACTCCCTTGAATTTGTGAGATCGGTTTTGGGTTCGTTTGTGTTGGGTATGCCGATTTCAAGGGATTTGAGCTCTGATAGGGGATGCAATTGAAGTGGCATCCTGCATTGTTGGGAATTTATTTCTTATGTTGTTGCGTATTGGTGATGAAATTGTTGCCCTAAGTGGCGTCCCTTGAATCTCAAGGAGATCGATCTTGCGTTAGTTGGTGTTGGGTATGCCGATTTTGACGGGATTTGAGCTCCGATTGGGGATTTCCTCGAAGTGGCGGTCTTGCATTACCTGGTTCAAATGTTGTTGGGAAAGGCGCGCTGCTTTTTGAACTCGGGGAATGTATATGTTAGGGTTGATGTTTTTTAAAACAATTTCTCCCGGATGCTTCCTTGGGTGAAATTTCATTACCGGTCCATGTTGTGTTGTTTTGGACTAGCTTAGCTCGTTCTGGACACCAGCTCAGAAGATTGTTGAAGGTCTTTTGTGCATAAGACCAGTGGAAAATGGAGTAAAACTGAGAGGTGGTTTCTTATGTCTTAGTTTATAAATAATTGAAAGTGAAAAAAGAACTCAAGCATTGAATTTCCCGTGGAATTAGTCTCGTGATCACACTATTTGTAATATACTTAATGTTCAACGGGCTGAAATATTTACTGATATTTTACTAAATTTCTAAAAATTAAACTAATGCTTGACAAATCTGTAACCTCAATCCATTCTCGTCCTACAAACGTTGACCTCTCTTTTGCCTGACTAGTTCCGAGTCAATCCTCTTCTAGAGCTCTTTCTGGTTTTAGGGTTTAGGGTGTCAGCTGGTTGTCATGTTAATGTTTCTTCAGCTGACTTGTTTTAGGAATGTCTCTTATGCATGTTGTCAACAGTGACATTGCACTGACTGCCAATAAGAATATGGAGAATGCCCAAGGCAAAGAAAGTGACTTTTGATGTACACATTGTATTTTTGCAGTGACTGGAGTTGTGGACGAAGCTACATGGAAGAGCCTGGTAGGGGACGCTGATGTCCCTGTACTGGTGGACTTCTGGGCTCCGTGGTGTGGACCTTGTCGCATGATCGCTCCCATTATTGACGAGATTGCGAAGAAATATGCTGGGAAAGTGAGGTGCTTGAAACTGAACACAGATGAGAGCCCCAACATCGCCACTGAGTATGGAATTCGAAGCATTCCCACCGTGATGGTGTTTTTGAAGGGAGAGAAGAGCGACACCGTCATTGGAGCCGTGCCCATGCAAACACTGACCAGCACACTTGAGAAATACGTTGCATGGTAAGAAGGACGCCCATTTGGGTGACGGCATATAACTGTGAATACAAAACTTTGTTCGCTTTGTAATATATGGATTGAAATTTCAAATTTATACATTGAAATTGAGTGTCGTATCCTTTGGTTCTGGGATGTTCGAATGGGTGAATCTCGCTCACTGCAGTATACACGTTTCTATGTAACAGTGGATCTCTAGACTCTCTCAGCAACCTTTTTGAGATCTCCTTTTAGTGGGTCTTTGTTTTTATTGGGACCATTTCTAAAAGGAGATTCTTCCGAAGCATTCGATTTGTATTTGTTTCTTTTACAATAAATTTCATTCCTTCCTGAACAGATATTTAGGACGTTGAAGCAAACTGATAATCTAGGGTTTTCTATTTCTTGACATTGGACCCAATTCTGTCAGATTTATCCAGGGAGGACATTTGAGAACAAAAATGTGAATCCACGACACACGCACTTGGTCTTGTCCATTCGAAAGTTTGTGCATGTATTGAAAGCACACAGATGTACTCAGCTGATATATCTGGCGAAATTAGGTCATAATAGAGCACCATAGCTTTTTGTCAGAAGCTTTACACTGTAATGTTGTTCCTCATTGTCTACATATGCTGAGCATGTTTTTTGGACCCATCCTGGCAGTGTCATGTGGGGAGTTTCTATCTGTATGTTGCATATGTTATTTTCCATATGTAAGAATAAGTTTCACCATTTTTGACATATGTGGACCTCTTGGATATCAGATGGAGTCACCAGAATGCGTTTGAAGAAGTAATGCTCAAGGATTTTATGTCTCCCTGGGGGAAGCTTTTTAAAGTGCCAGTAGTTGATATTGTCAAGATCATCGTCCTGCAAGTGGTCAGTCATCTTGGTTACTCAAGTGGCAAGCTCATCAGCATGTTTCCTTCTCTTTTGCGGCAGTGCTTGTAAGAAGAACAAGAAGTGAATGTTACTTATCTTTGCCCTTTCTAATGACTCATTTCCCGGGGCAAAGAAAGTTTCTCATACTCGTCCTTAGGAACTACCATATAATCAATATTTCGTTACGTCAATGCAGCTGTTAGCTCAGTTCTATGACTGTTATTTTCCTTTATCCTTCAGGATTTGTTTTGAGAAACAATGTAAATTTCTGCCTCTTATCAATGCAATTATCTGCATGTCTGGGCGTATATCTGCTAAATCAGCAGGTGCCAGAAGACATAAGGTAGAAGGACTCAAAATCTTCCGCAGCACAATTGTGATCCTGGTTGTTGGGACTGCAAAATGACAATTTGTAATATTCAATGGATGCAGCCTCGAGGTTTATACACATGGCATAGGCTTTAGTCATTTTCCTGCAACCTTGAGAGATGCATTTGAATTATCATTGCAACAGAGTAGGAAATCAAGAGAATTAGCATCCAATAGGACAAGACAAGTCCCCCCTATGGTCCACAATTGTAATCTATATATTTGTGCTTTGATCATCCACGATGTATATGTTTTTTTCCATGAAGAACTTATATAAAGATTCTTAGAATTGCCATGTTTAGGAATTTATATGAGAAAATGTGCCAACTTGTGTTCAGATTGAACTGCATTTTGGCAACTAGACAACTTGTTTATTTTTGTTAGCTCATTTTGCAAGGTGACACTAGTAGAGACGCTTGCGAAGAAAAGAAACATCCAACATTCAACATTCCTGGTCTAGTATGCGAGTTTACAGAAAACATTTCTGGAAGGCGAAGATCAGAATTGCGACTTGTAGGAATAAGAATCGATGAACCAAGAAGTCAAGTTTTTAGGGTCTCTTCTAAGAATAATTTTTCTTCATTGGCGCTCCATTCATGTGCCTGGAGTGAACAATCGTGAGCTGAAATCGGAAGCGTGCGTCCCGAGGAAGGAGCTTCGTCTTGATCGGTGAAAGATGCTTGTTGCCACTCGTTTGCTTCAATTGGAGTTCAGCAAAGGTATGCACAATTATAAACGACATTAATTACGATTGAGCATAGTTAATATTATCAATCATATATATTCTTTTTTATTAGATCTTATTGGTAATTGAAAGAGGACTCCAATGCACTTATTTGAACACTATATGAATGAGTTATGAATTTTCAAATTACTATCTTTAAGTGTATCTAAAATCAACAATAGGTTCTCATAGATTTTCATGTTTTGGTTGTGTACATCTTGTGGTCATCAATATTAGGAAAAAGTAGAGTTCTTTGGTTCAAATGTAGGTTTCGCATTTTGGGCAGTGTTAATTATGGGTGTACATACCTCATGGGTTGGTGTTAATCTGAATTTGAACAATGAACAATGGTTTGATGCTCCTCCATTTGAAATGAGATGGAGGAAAGCTTGAGTGAGGACATGACATTCCTCCTCCAGACTGGTTTGAGTCTGAAGATGAATGCAGAAATCGTCAGTTTCATTAAATTGGCATGATTCTATGTGAGAAATTGTGACACAAATTTACACAAAACTTTAAAAACTAAAAACTAGGCTTGGTATACATTTATGTTTCAGACTGAAGACTGAAAGTGCCAAAATTCTTGGAACATTCCAATTGATTGAAATTGAACAAATTGTCACATAAATTGTGGAGAATGTAAGAAAAAATCCCAGACCAAGATTGCACAGGAGCTCAGAGTTCAAGGTGCCGACTTTGGGTGTCCCTACCTTGCGAGTTCTGAAAGAGTTGCAAAGAGAAGAATGCTCCAGATCCCATTTTTGAGAGTTGATATGAGTATTAAGAAATTAGATCGATCCATTATCATGGCCGTTTGATATTTGTTCGTGAGCTCAGAATTTTTTAAATCTTTTTCCGGTTTTCACTGGCGTGGCTCCAAATTTTTGGTTCAAGCTACCAGTTCCGGCAGATTTTGCATCATAATTTTGTTGTTTTGGTAGATACAAATTTAATATGATATTTAGCTAAGAAATGGCATGTTTGTCCTTGAATTTCCTAATTAAACACTTGTAGGAAGATCGATTTATTTGTTAAAATCTGACAAAATTGAGCCAAAAAAGGACTGGCTTTGAGAGTTGATCTAAGTTTCTATTTTATTACTTGCATTCTGACGGGCTTCAGAAGGAGGGCTTCAGGATCCAAATGCACATTTCAGGTAGAGGTTTATTTCCTGTTCAAACTTCAAACATTGAATGCACAAACTAAGTAAGAAATAACTCTAACAAACAAATTGCTTCTTATACAATTGGACATTGCAAAACCTATATGCATTCCCTCCTCCATCTAAAAAGGACTCAACCAATCATCAACAATTGCATTCACAATAGATTGTCAAAAATGATTCAAACTAGTTTCAATTATTGAAACATGTTTAAGAGATGTAAAATTTCTTTAAATGTGGGTCTCGATGAAGGATTGAGGTCCCAACACAAAGAAAAGATGATCTTGAAACATGGGTCCAAATCATGTGGCAATTCAAGTTGGGCTCCATTAAGAATAGCATCTCTCGTTTTGATAATCGAAACGCCTTCAAATGGTGTGAATCCCGTGGCAATTTCATAGCATGTCATAGCAAAGCTGTAGACATCCACCTTCTCATTGAACTCCAACTCGGAACTAGGAGTCCTATTCTTCAATTGTAAGAGGATCTCAGGTGCTCTCCAAAACCCGGTTCCCACCACACCCACGGAACACTCCCAATCAGCTACAAATGGGCATATACAAGTAGGCTCATTGGAAGACACAAGATCACATTCCTTGTTAAGAAGGGGGGAATGGGAGACTAATACGTTAGAAGCTTTCAGATCCTTGTGTATGATGCCCCTTTCGTGCAAATTATCCATCTCAAAGGCAATCGTACGCATGAGGGTCTTGGCTTGATCAATAGAAAAGGGAGTGCCTTTGGCGTTGTTGCGTACCATGCGGAGATCAATGAGTCTTCGGAGATCTCCCCAATGTCGAGGCATGACAAAACTGAATTTGTTGCTATGTGTAATAGGCTCCTTGACTAGCGCCCCGTACAAAAAAAATGGGAATTGCTCCCATGTACGATCTTTAAGAGTCCCAACCCCGTGGGGCCATTGGCATTGAAGATCCTCAAGTGCACACTCCCCCTTCATCACCTTCACTACATATCCATGCCAACGATCGCGGTTACGAGTAGACCAAAAATGTTTCTTCACGAACTTGACTTGCGCTTCGTAGATGTCTGCTTGAGCTCCCTCTCCAAGTTTCTTCCCCACCACCACTTTGGAAACGTCCCTACAAAATCGTCCCCAGTGAACATCCTTTTGGAGCCTCTTAAAGTGTTGGCGGTGATCCACCGTAGACTCCTTCCTGCCAGCACCCTCGTGGCTCAATTCGCTCCAGTGCACTCTTGAATGTGCTTTTCGAAATTCAAGCTCATTGTCCGCACTCCTTCTGGCTATCATACTCTCCGTCCGTGAAGAACAAAACTCCAAACACGATGGCGTAGGCACTGACGTTGCGGAAGCATCCACTTCATCTCCACCACTGGCATCCACTTCTTTGGTACTGGAGACTCCAAATGGGGCAGTGAACTTGGACGCAAGTTTGGCCTCATCTCGTATTATGACGCTCGGATCTCCTCGTCCTGTCTTGAAACATACGCTCCCCATGCGAAATGAGGGTTCTCCCTATGAGTTTCCCTGAGCAGCAATTGTCCCTCCTATTGAACCCTGAAGACAAATTGCCCCAGAATTCAGAGAGTAAAATACACACTGATCGCAAGGGGGAGTATGATTAAGAGTTTACCATCGTGCCTCGATAATGAAACGGCGTTTGCCGGTTCAATTCAGATGGTAAACTCCGTTCCATTTCTTCAATTCTACATCAAACTCTTAAATCTCCTTCAATTTGTGCATAGGTTGAAGATGCAAAACCCCGGCCAGAGGTCTGAAGCTCACATACTCCTTAGGACAAGAGTAAGAAAGAGCTAGAGGTTCGCACCTCAAATTTGCAACCCCTGCCTATTCGCCAACATCCCACAATCTTAGCTTGCGCGCAGTGAGTACACGTTGATTTTGAGAATGTCCGCAAACTCACATCAGAACTCAAGGATGTTTCGTTCATCTTCCAATCAAACTTCAAATCCAGAATACTTTTGTAAAATTCTGATGAACTCTGTGGGGCGTTGGAATCGAGTTTGTTTTGCTACTAAGGACCGTTAAATTTGGAAACCTAACCATTCCGAAGACGACAGTACTGATGCTCACCGCTGGAAGATTCGCACACGATTCTAACAAATAGAAATTCATGGGAATGCACTTGGATTTCAGCCACTCTCTTGGTGTTGAACTGAAGTAGCACCTTTAATTACAATTGAGCATAGTTACTGTTATTAAACATAAATTGTTTTTATTAGAATGATCTTATTGGCAGCTGAACGAGTGATTGAACAAAGATTTCATCACACTACAACAAGCATTAGTAATGTGGACATTGTTATGAGAAAGTTGATGAAGTCTTTCAATATTGTTTCTAGGTGTACTACAAACCAACAATAGGCTCTCATAGACATTCATATTTTGATTGTGCACATCTTGTGTAATCAATATCCAAGAATAAGGGTATGAATGTAGATGTTGCACTTGGAGGTGTATTCATACTTTGGGGTGAAGGTATGTATAGTTATCCATTTGGTTCCTTTAGTCATTGCACACGTATTTAGGTTGATTAGGTTCACAATTTATATTTTGTGGTAGAATGACAAATTAGAGAGTTTCACTTGTACTTCAATTAACTCACTGTTTTTCAGTAAAAAAAAAGATACATTTTAAAGGGTGAAAGTAAAAACATGTTGCTTCCCATTATTAATAGTGCTTAGAGGACTATTCTTGTCCTTTTGGATTCTATTGTGATTCTATGGACTCCCTCCACAAGTTGCAATGGTAATCCCAAAGCTTCCCTTCAAATTGTGGAATAGTGAGGGAACCTCTGCCCATCTATCTAAACTGCATGAGGGAGTTCCTTGAAGTCATTCCTTGAAGTTAGTGACTAATTATTCAATCCAATTCCACCCCCTTTTCAACCCCAATTTCACTCTAAAGTTACTATAATGTCAATCCTTCACTGTTTCACTACATTATAATGCAAAGAGGACACAATTGGACCTCAACAATAGGGGTTGCAATTGGGTTGGGAGTCATGTTGGATAAACATACCTTAATCAATACGAAACAAATCAAATGGTATGGAGGTATTTAAGCGATAAAAGAGTATTCAAATGTAAGCGTTATTCAAATCCAGATTCAGAGGTGATGAAGACTTAACTTACAACGGCGGGAGGCGGCTAAAGTACTGTCGGTTCTCCTCAAACAGCTGCACCGTAACCAATTCTTCCCCAACCAGCTTCCACGGCGCCAGAATCGTCAGCAACGCCACCCTAAACCCACCAGCCCCGACCAATTTCTCTGCCCTCCCACATGCACTAAGCGCAAGACACTCAATGTCGGGTACTGTTTCTAGGTGTACCAACTGAGAGAGCAACGTGTAGAGAGCTAGCTGCAACAACAGATCGATCGAGCGCAAACCCTGCATGAAGAAGTAGAAGAAAAGTACGCCTGTCGTCCTAGCTACTTCGCATGTTACCCCAACTTCTACTGACATGAGCACCCGACTAAGCTGAGCACGAGAAGTAGCAGGAGGACGCAGGTAGTCGGAGATGATGGAGGAGCTAGTGGAGGTGACCCCACTACTAGCTCTACTGGTACACTTTGCACTGTACAGTGGGGTACACTTCATTTACGAAAGTGCAGCAATCGTGCTAAAAAAAGAACCGATCTTGAAACCACAAACTGCGTTGGAATTGCACTGAAGTGCACTTCAACTTCATAACAAGTGAAAAATGAATAATTTAAAAATCATACAACAATTTGGATTCCTTTTATACTGTATCTACCATTTCATAAAGAATCTTTGGAGGATAGTCAAAGATTTTTTGCATTTGGGTAAAGAACAAGCAAGAAATCATACAAGCAATTCAAGTGGTATGGGAATAAGTATCTCTAGAGGAATTGTGAAGGTTCATTTCTAATATGTATCATTGAATACAAGTTGTCAATAGATAGAACATAGTGTATAGAAAACATCAAACTCTTTGTATGATTTTCAATTACATATGTGCGTTTGTAATGATGATAAAGTAGACTTCAATATGATTCCAACGCAATTTGCAATTCCGTTCATTTTTGAGTGCACACGGGCCTCCCAAATCTGAGGAGGATCCCAAAATTCGTAAATGAACTGTACCCCACTGTACAGTACTAGCTGTAGTGGTAATGAAGTTTTCAGTTTGGGGTTCAGTTTCAAGACTTGGACTTAATTTGAGAACACTACTTTCCTTGGACCTTGCGATTGGATATATAGATTGCAAGTGGACGTGCAATTGGGCTTGAGTGCTAGTACGTAACTGGTGCGTCCATGGAATCGGGGAGCACACATCCTGAGACTTGGAATGTACCGAACTTCCTGCTACGTACCGATCGAATATATATATATTGAGCTCCTGTAGCTTCTCACAAACATATGCCGAGCACCGACGATGTTTCTAGCTCAATGTTTGATTCGTGTATCGATCGCTGGTTCTATTTTCTCTTTCTTTCCATCACAATCAACTTCATGATCGTGCACACACCAACGTGATCCATACGCGCCAGCAGCGGTCCTACTTCAAGTTCTAATTACTCCTCGGCCAGCTAGCGGCTGGTATATGATTGTCAAGCACACGTACTATCGATCTATTCTGTTTCATTGGATGCCGGGATGTTGTTGATGCAAGCATTTGAGGTCCATGTTTTGGCGTGAGACTATACACATGTTGCAGCAGAATATTATTAGTCTTGCATGCATTGGGGTGTAGAGTTGCTGATAAGCTTATATGGGCAATTTCGTTAAATTGGTGAAATTCCTGGACTTTGGCAGGCAGTTCAGACTGGTGGTCTCAGATGTACAACAGTCCTAGATTTCTTAAATCTATATCATTCTTACATGGCACTTTCACAAATCAAACTACATACCAGTCTGAAATCTAAAACAATCCTAGATTTTTGAAATCTATATATGTTCAATATTTTTGAAATCTAAATCTGTTCTAGATGTCACTTTTACGGTTCAGACCAAGTGGTTTGAAATGGTACAAGGAATACCGCCATTTTAATAAAACCTCATTTATACCAATTAATACACTTTTGACTATTTAAAAAAAAAATTACTACAAACATTGTAGTATAGGAAAGGGCTCTAAAACAGTGCGGGCATTTTCAACTGTCCAATAGGAGGTTGTAAAATGGATACCTGATTGTGAGAAAATGGACTCTTGATTACATCAGAGCATGATATGATTTGGTTTATACTTCTTCAATGGATGATTTAAGAGCCACAATGGGTTCTTTCCTAACTAATTGGATAGGTGTCTATTAATTTTATTCAAAATAAGAATTGGTTGTTCAACTACCTTCTTACAAAGGTTAAAAAATCTGAAATAACCATTGATTCAAGCATTCATTTTAGTTTTAGAAAAGGTCGCTTATAGAAACCATATTTGTTACTTTTCACATGTTGTAATGCTAGTTTTTGAACAAAACCATATTTTTTTCAAAACCAAGCATGTGTGGTTTTTCAAGACCTAGGAATCACAAATAGGGACCTATGCCAGATTTCGTTTGAAAATTCATAACTAATTCCACAAAGCTCTGAAAAATATGAATCGACTTGGATTAGATGCCAATTCTACTTGTCTATGAAGAGAAATTCACTGAAAAATATTTTGAGAAGTTTCACCTGCCTAAAATTCAGTTTCAGTGCTTAGATGGTTGGTTTATGGACCTTCTACCTTAGATTGCCTCTAGTTGCCTCTCAAAGCTCATGTGAATTAAATTAATTAAAGAAGTTTTCTTCTAACATTTAAGATTTTTATAAATTTTTATATAATATACAATGACTATACTTGAAAGAATCTAAAGAAGTCTATTTTAATAACTGTGATTTTCTTTACTAGAATTTTTTTTTGGACCTTGAATCTTGTTGCCTTGTTGGCATTGAAAAATAATTATGACACGTTTTTTGGAATGTGTTTGAACACTTAAAACAATCTAAAATATTTTTCAAAATCATGACATATTGACATTATGTACAACCCTCTAAAATAACAAGGGGACTAATTCAATTTGAAGCACATCTTTACTTCTTCTATGGCTTTATGTACCTTTTGTACATGACGTAAGTCTTTAAAGTATTGTATTCAAGTAGTAGTTTTGTCTTTAATTAATTAAAATAACATGTAAAAATTGTATTTAAAGTAAAATTTCAAACTTCATTACTCACTTCATTAATAGAAATAACTTACAAAAGAAAATAATAGAATAATTTTTTTCAAAAACTTTCAACTAAGAACAGTTGAAAAATCAATTTAAATTTCATTTTCTAAAATCCATTTGTAATTACGAGCCTCCAAAAGGTTATGGACATAATTCAGAGAGGATGTTTGAAAATGTTAAAGAAAATGTCCCCTCCACCCTTCTCTCAAGACTTTGTATATAAATTTTTTACTAGAGGTTTGAAATTTAAAATAGATTTTCATAGATGAAAGTTATCCAAATAACCTAATTCAAAGTTTTTTGAAAAAAATTATTCTACATTGCCTAAATGAGGTCTAAAATTCTACTTTGAACACAATTCTTGCTTTTGACTTATCTATGAGTAGTTGAGCTCCTACTATTCCTAATTTATTTATGGCACATGGATTATCTTACCTCCTACCACCCAATTTGTATAAATAGCTTGTATTCTCATCTCTACACACCTAAAATAAGTGGATGTTGAAGCAATGTGAAATAGTAGCAGAATATTTTGAGATCTTTGAATATAATGGTGAATTTTTTTAAATTATATTTTAAAGCATTGATGCTTAATTTTATAATTTAATTAAATATTTTACACCAAAGTGTGAAAGTTATTTTCTAGGTATGGTAGTCCCTTTGCTTTTTTGTTTCAAAATAATATGAATCTATTTGGTTTAAAAGTTTTAATTCACATGGAAGAGTATAACCATCTAGTTAAACTTCTATTTAAAAGTCACAAGTATTCATGTAAATGGTTAAATAAACCTACGTAATACATCTAATTGATTTGTATTTGCCTCCATCCATGCTAATTACTTAACCTTATCCTAAATATGATAGAATCAAAACTTACAAACAAGCACAAATGATAAATGAAGTGAAGGTCATGTCATTAAAGCAAAGCCTAGAAATATAAATTGTATATATTTTTATATAGGAAGAATAAATAAATACATCTTTAATCTCTTCTATAACATTCTTAAAGAATGCTTAAGAAAGTATGGAAGACTTTTATTTACAAGCCAAACTACATCTCCATGGACAAAGTAAGGTATCACTATTTGCAATAAAGAAAAATAAAGAAAACTTAAAAAATCATT
Source organism: Rhytidiadelphus loreus (assembly GCA_947034895.1). Classification (NCBI taxonomy): domain Eukaryota; kingdom Viridiplantae; phylum Streptophyta; class Bryopsida; order Hypnales; family Hylocomiaceae; genus Rhytidiadelphus; species Rhytidiadelphus loreus. Next base: position 26,940,346 of record OX344764.1, read on the forward strand.
CTTCACCATTGTAAAAACAATAATTGTAATATGAAATAGTCATGGGATGGATGACAATGGGATATAAGGCCATGACGTTTTGTATTTACTATAATAGATGCCATTAGTGAAGGTTGACTATTTTGTCAAATTCCCAACTACTTGGGTCTATCTCTTTTGTCCTCGCTTCTATCATATTTTAAATATGTTGACAATCTATTTGTACTTACTTAATTAGGCCTTCCATTTGTAAGTCCACCATGTATTTGGATCTATTTCTTCCATCATGCTTCAAATATGTTTTGAATCTATTTGTACCTACTTGGGTTTGTCATTTGTACCTTCACCATATACTTGGATTAGTCCCTTCCATCATGTTCACAATCTATTTGTACCTCTACCATGTACTTAGGTTTGTCTCTTCTATCATATTCACAATCTATTTTTCACCTCCGCCATTTGAATAGACCGTTCAATTTTTCAAGATTTTTGTGAGATACCTAAGAGCATTATTAACCCTTGAATGTCAAAGGGATGATGCTCAAAATCATCTTTTTGTATTACTGTGTGAATCATTGGTCAAAGAAATAGCAAAAGCACCTATTAGAAGTCAAAGTAGTGTAGTAGATCTTTCCTTTCTAAATCCAATTCCAAGGATGAATAGTTGCACTTTCATCCTACACTCAAAGATTCCTTGTCATCCATCATATGTTTGGAGTCCATGTCGAAGTTCAAGGGTTAATAGTATTCCAAATAAGCCCTACCTAGTGGTTTCTAGATGAAAAAGTGAGTAATAATGACCTTGTCAAAATATTCTTGTCACGGACAAGCCTAATTTTTCTTCTATAAATAGTTTGTAGGATTACCAATGGTGGAGATTCTTTTTGCTTTAGGCCACAAGGAATCTTGTTGTTAATTGAAAGACAAAATAGTAAGTTGCACCCATGGACAAACCATAATTTGTTTGTAACTAATAGTGGTCCCTATATTTCCCCAAGATGCTCTTATTAGTGCAATGGGCATCATCTCCATCGTCATCTCACTCCGTTCCCAGTGAGGGTTTCCCGGAGGCCGGCTGAAATTTCGGGAATTCTTTCTTGTTGCGTTTAGGGCTGAGACGAAAATTATTTTCAGCAGTTCATTTTAGTGTCGATGATTTCAGCTTTAGTCTGGAGCAAATGGAACTAGGAAATGGTGATACGATCGCGGCCGTGGAGTCTTGAGTCGTTGAAGGTCCCTTGGAATTCAGGAGTCGTCAGCTGGTGGTGTTATTAGTACATTGTGCGAATTGAAGCTGATGAAGTGCTTCAAGTTTGCAGTCCTCGTAGGGGAAGATGTCTTGCGCAATTGCAACTTCGTGTGGCGTTGGGAGCATGGTGATGGTAATTCTTGAAATGGAAGGCTCGAAGCAGGAAGGTGCTAATACTTGCATTTCTTCGGCATCAAGTGCAGTGTTGCGAAAGAGGTTGGATCGGAGAGTGCCTCCCTGGAGTTGGAGCGGAGTGTAATTTTTTGAGTCTCCTGCTAGCTTCCAAGTGATGCGCATGAAGACACTGCATCACGCTTGCACGACGCACTATGAAGTTATCGCCTGTGGCAGAGTAATTGGATGGTTTGGACAATGGTCATGGCGAAGATCACCAAGCGGAAGAAGAATCTGCCAGATTGGAGCGGCGATGATTTTCGCGTTTTTGATCTCACCGAGGACGAATCTGAAGCCATGTCTATGTCCGAATTCGACTCAAATGAAGAAGGAAAAGAACGTTTTCCGAAGTTAGTTCTGTCGGACGACGAGGATGAGAGAAAATTACGGTCGTTCAGTTCTGCGAAAGGTTCCTCTGTTGTCAAGTATACACGTAAATCTCGTAAGTTGCCAAAATCATTTCCTTGAAGGTCTGTACTTCTTCATTTTTCTTGTGATATTCAGATCGAGTTTCCACATGAGAAGTTGAAGTTGAAGTTGACAGTCACTTGGCAATGGCTTTTTGCATCTACTATAATTACTCTGTGTGCTTATACTCTGTTATATTTAATGCTTAGAAGTGTGCGAGCTGATTGTATTCTAGCCTCTTGGCTAATTTGTAGCGGTTTGTGGTCTTCGTTGTGATGACCTATTTGTGGGGATCTAGTATGTTGAGCTTACCCCTCCGTGCATCACTTATTTAGCATGCTCGAATATCGTGTTTGTACAGGTGTGCATGGCCAGATTCCGACAATTACTGAGCTTGCAAATGAACTGAAGGTGAGTAGGTATTGTATTTCTGTTTTGGCGGGGTACTTTCAGTTCTTAGCTGGTTCTGATTTGCGGGGTTCTCGTCTTTCACAACGGTTTGAATGATTCTTCATTATATGGCAATTTCCGGTAATTTTATGAGTATTTTGTCGAGAGGATTTCTGATTGGCAGCTTAGATTATGTTGTCCATGTAGCATAATCTCAAAGCCCCTTGTAGTTTTATTCCACGTATTTAATAACTACGGTAGTGGCGGACGTCATTTTTGATTTTATGTCCATTTTTAAGGGTCCATGAGGTTATGTTAATGTATCTAGAACATTCACTGTCTTGTGTGCATGACCTTTGTTTTCGAATACTTCTGCGGGTTTGTTATGGCTGGATTCATTGATTTGTTCAAAGACGTTGTCTACAGAGGGTTCCTTCTCAAATTGTTCTCCCCGTTCATAGCATCCAGCCAGCGATCCAGGTTAATCGCTTATATCTCAAGTTTTCAGCTGAGGTGGTTGAAGTTCGTGAAGGTGACAACGAGGAATGCCTTGTTCATGAATGGCCTCTTGAAAATATTGTTGGAATTGGCATTCATTACTGTTCTGACTGGGAAGAGGTGAGAACAAGGTTTTGACCTGGCCAAGCAGAGTCGAAAATGCTTTCTTCCCAGTGCTGCAAGCAGTGTCTTTATCGGACTGTGAATGATGTGCTGCGTGCTTGGTCGAATTTAGAAATATTCACAGGGAATATCTGAGCACCTGCATTTGGAACCTTCAATAGCCCCTGTAAAGATTATCTTTCGTTACTTGTTCAAAGTATTAAGTTTTTTGCCGAGCGCTACTATTGGAAGTTTGATGGCTTGTTAGTCAGTCAGTATCACAGTTCTGCGATATCTTCTGTTTCCTTTGGCATTGAGTGGCTGATCTAAGAGTTCATTCTTTCAATGTTTTGATTGCAGGATACTAGAGCACTTGTTACTGTAAGGGTATCAGTTCCTTTGTCTTCTTTGTCAGGATCCAGCAAGAAAATCGGTGAGTCCATCCAGTAGGCCCCTTGACCGGGACGCCTGATAGAACTGCGTGGCGTTTTGTAGGTTTCCTGTCTTCTTTTGCTTCTGAATTTCTCTCCCGTCTGATGTCTGGGATCGTTTGTTTTGATTAAAAGAGAAGGTTCATGTTGGTTTGATGGAAACTCGTTAATTATATTAGTGACTGTTAGCTATGATATGGAGAAGCAGTATTCTAGCAGCTGGAAACATCTCTGGGAACACCTCTGAAAGTCTCTTTGATATCTGTCTCTGTGCAGACGAGTATGTGCTGGAACTTTTAAGATTCAGGGATAGCGTTACTGATATATCAGAACTATCACCAATATATGGCGGAATCATTGAAGAACTTAGAAAGTACGCTGTCGTCATCTATTTCGACTTCACGACTTTTCTTCTGATAAACTCACACATTCAATAATCAATATATAAGCCAAGTCCTATTTGCGACATTGCATGAATTTTAAGGGCGGTTAACTTTAGTGTCATGGCGTATTGATAGTCTCTGAGCTCTAGTTTCACATCGGCTCGATACGTTTTGCGTTCTGTTGCAATTACTTTCTTATTCCTAGGAGCAACATCTATCTGTTTCAGTATTTCAGGAAGTTTGATGGACAGTGTTATCTGGCCCTTGCACTTGGGTATCAAGTGTTATCAACTTTGTTTTGGATATGGCACTTGATTCCTATGTGCAGTTGCCATATGCATGTTGACCTTAATTTCCACGAAGTCTCATTCTCTATTCGTTTTCTTTTTGGCCGACTAGCAATCGCATTTCTGTGTCTTGCAGGGAAGATGTGGAGAAAACTGCCCGATCAATCGAAATGCAAAATTCTCCGACGTGCACCTCATTGTTCACGTTAATTTCTGAAGAGTAAGAGGCATCTCTTCTGTCTGTTTTCTGGAGTGAATCTGGTAATTATCATGTGTTAATTCTGGAATACTTAGCAGCATAGTTTGTTGAGATATTTAGTATCAAAGTTGTAGCCTCGTGTACTCTTGTTTTGGAGATTATTCTTAATACTAAAGCTCCTGTAGTTACCAGATGCATGTGAACGTGAATTGCAAGAAATTTGCTCATTCTCAGGACAAACTCGTCTTTGCTGACTCGCAATATTGTTTCTGTCCATGCAGAGAAGATGTGGAGAAAACTGCCCGGAGAATTGAAATGCCAAATTCTAAGGCGTGTACCTCATTGTTCACGTCCAGTTCCGAGGAGTAAGATGCATAGCTTTAGATCTTATTTTTTGGAGTGAATCTGGGATTCTTAGCAGCATATTTGTTCAGATATTTATTATCAAGTTTATAGTCTTTGTGTACCTCTGTTTTGGAGAATCTCTTAATACTAAAGGTTGCGTAGTTATCAGATGCATATCAATGTGAATTGCCTCGAAGTTGCTCACTCTAAGTTAAAAGTCGTCCTTGCTGATTGCAATATTGTTTCTGTTCATGCAGGGAAGGCGTGGAGAAATCTGTCTGCACATTCGAAATGCCAAATTCTAAGGCGTGCACCTCATTGTTTGCGACAAATTCAGAAGAGTAAGATGCGTATTATCTTTGGAGTGAATTTGGTAATTGGCATTTGTAAGGGTTCTTAGCAGCACATTTATTTATCAGTCAAATCGATACACCACGGGATATTGTTTCTACATGCTTTGTATATTTTTGGCACCTATAAGTCACGTATATCTATACCCATCTGGCAGAAGAGAGGAGTCTCTAAATTGTTACCGACTACACTTTGATCTATTCAACAGTAATGAAGAATAACCTTTGACAAACTGAATGGACCAGGTTCGACAATGCAATTGCTGCTTTCGAGGGGTTAGTTTATCCTCAAGCTGACCCTGATGCAGTCACTATCACACAAAAGGACCTCAAGATCCTGAAGCCATTTCAGTTTCTTAATGATACTGTCATTGACTTCTATATCAAGTGAGTATTGTTCCGTCATCTTAAAGAGCACTCCAATTTTCTCAGAGTTCATTTCATCTGGTTGCTTTCTCTGTGAATGAATTAGATTTGCATTCTAGAAATATGTAGAGTTACATTTTTTTTGGCCTCTAGGCGATTGTATGTAGTAACATTCAGACCTTGAGGTAACGTGAGGATCTTGCTGGCGGCTGTTTATGTCCTTGAAGGAATATTCTTAACATTGATGTGACTTTTCCCTTTTTTGGACGGACGTTATCATTTCATGAACGCTGCATTAAGGTCATAGTCACAAGCGTGCACACATTATTGATCAGCATTCGATTTCAGTTGTTCTTTAATATTTGTATCAGGTAGCATTCTAAAATATTAATTTTTGTTCTATGGAAGTGACTCTAACTGATCTGCTTTTAGCAATGTGGTAAGTTCAAATTTCAAGGCAGTGATACGGTATAAAGGTTCTATGTTTCGTTACATTGGTTGATAAGTTTTGACCAGTGTCGATTTCATTAATACCCGGTGTTTTATTGTATAGGTATCTGCAAGAAACGATCGTTTCATCAGAGAAGTTAAGGACTCTTCATTTTTTCAACAGTTTCTTTTTCAGCAAGCTTGCGGAAGCTGTCGCAGGTGGTTTAGCTGCCTTCGAGAGAGTGAAGAAGTGGACGAAGAAAGTGAATGTATTTGAGAAGGACTTCATTTTTATACCTGTTAATCAGAGGTGCGACTTCGCTCTCTGGGACTAAACGTTTGGAAGTACTCGCAATGATTAGTCTGGTCTTGTGAGGGGCGTCTCTGGGTATTTTCCTGGATAAATGGAGGCATTAAAATTTTTTAGCTTATTTTCAATTACAATCCGATGATGATGCTCACTGTTCTGGTTGACGGGAATTCCCGAAATCCTTAGGATCAGAAAACTAGAGCTCGAAGAGTGCGCGTGGTTTGTCAAAATAGTTATTGCCACTTGTTTCTTTCACAACTCATCAAGCTTGCGATCCCTTGTTTGTAGTGTGTTCAAAACGAATATTGATGACCCATGTGAATACTCATCATTTGTAGATTTATCCGAGTGCTTGCAGTTTGCATTGGAGTCTGATTATCATCTGTCACCCTGGACATATGTGGGATGTTCCAAGTAAGGGTTTGTCGACCATCTTTCAAGTTACAAGAATATTGCTAGTCTGGTAACTTGCATTTTATTGTTGATTTTTACTGTTTTCACCTGCTGCTCTCGTGATATGTTGATTCGGGATTATGCTGAACGACTCGTGTTGATTTCACTGCAGGAATAAATGGGTCATCTGATGGAGATGCTTGCATTTTGCATCTTGACTCTATGGAGGGCTGTCATAGAGGGTTGGAAGGACATATTAAAAAGTGGGTCACCTTTCCCTTCCCCGTCTACGTAAGTGAGGGTTCATTACTTACATTCGTTGTGTTCATCGTTTGTGCGTTTTGGTTAGGTTTATGCCCTACTGTGATTTGGCAGTTCATTTTGAACTCTTTGGCAGTAATCTTTTGTAGTCCTTGATGTAATAGTTGAAACTTGAAAAGAAGTTTAAATGTTTCAGTGTTCATTACGCTTAGCTTGACTTATAAACATAGACCTTGGCTCGACATTCCTACAGACCTTTCTATTAGTTTTTTTTGAGCTTGTACTGGTCGAACCTAGATGCTAAGTTATCCTTGCAATAGTTGTGATCCACAGCTCAAGATCACGGTATGTATATTCGTGGGTGTATGAGGGCAAGCCATATTTGTTGGGATAGCCAATCTGAATCTTCATTTGTTCTGTAATTCAGCTATCTTTTACAGGAATGGCTTGAACGTAATAAAGACCCTGACGACAGGGCCTATGCTGAACGATTTTTTTCAGGAATGCCCTTCAGGTATTCAAAGGTATGAAATTCGATACAATGGTTGCTGTAGATTAGTGGACACTGTTGATGTGTTCCTATAAATAATAATGGTTCATTGAATTCTTTTTCATAGAACATGTTGCCGTTCTGACACTACGCGTTTGTTGAGTTTTCATTTACAACAATGTTTTGTTAAAGACATATTGTACAAATGCAAGCGGAGTACAACACGTTGAGCAACTTGAGATATTCTGTCCATTTGGACCCTCTGGGGTCAGTAGCTAGGCTTCTGCGTACTGATGAAGATAATGGAACTAAGATTGTTTCTATTATATAGGTTCCTCAACAGGCCAACAACTGTGACTGTGGTCTCTTTCTGCTGCATTATGTGGAGCTTTTCCTGAAAAGAGCACCTTCAGTATATCGTATGAAAAGGCAGAGCAACCCACCAACACAATTTGTAAGTTTTCGTATTTTACCGATTAGTTTGTATGGCACAGTTTTTTTCCAGGCTTGTGTGTTTTTGTTTGCTTACCCATAGTTCATGACATCATGCGTGATTTTATTTGTTGCTTCTCGACGTTGTTAGTGATGTGGTACTGCGGTGCGGTATTTTAACAGCTTCGAAGAAATTGGTTTAAACCATCAGAAGCTTCAGCGAAACGCCTTGTGATCCAGAAACTAATTCTAGAACTATCACAAGGAAGAAGCTTCGAAATCTGTAGAGACAATTTGGAAACGAAGGAGAATGCACCCAATGCGGTGTTTCCAGCAGATGAAGAAGTAACTTTGTCGATGACCTTGCCTGATGATACGAAAATATCGTCACCATCCACAACCGCATTGGATCGGGTTCACTGTGATTCTCCACATCTATTGGAGCCACAGAGTGAAAACCGTTCACCTTCTGGATCAGAGGAAGTCGAACTGGATGATGACTCTAGTAGAGCCGCAAACTCTGATCGGCAAGAAGAACATGCCAAGGTGCAACATGCTGATGTCAGCATAGAAGACAGAGAATTTGAGGATAGAAGCAGAGGCCTGCATCATATTGGGAGTGACCAATCGAATGTGAGTTATGAGTCTGGTACAGATCAATCGAGTGCGCATGTTTTGGTAGTGGACGACGGCTTAAAGTCAGGACCTGTGATTGTCACTCTTCCTGACGACGAGACTTGGAATTATGAGAAGTGCCCAGTTCCCCGGTTACTGCTTCAGGTAATTAGTTTTTTTTCCTGTATCTGTTAGGCTGATCACCGACCAATGATTTTTCACCCATTTCACATGCCTACATATCCTGTGCTATAGTGATTTGAATTCCTGCTGTGTTCTTTCTGGATTTCATTGGCTACTGGTTGCAGTTCTTTTTATGTTCCAGACATACTTTGAAGGTTTTGTTGCAATGTTGCTTATGATGGTTTATTTTCTCCAGGATGAACGTATTGATGAAGGTGGACGAAGGCCAGTGAGAGTTACGAACAAGTCATCACCTTTAGGCAGGTGTTCTGAATTCAGTATGCAGGGTGCGCTTAATTGTGGACAGGGGAAGCCTACGGAGGATAGGGTTTTAACTCAAAAAGATAGTAATCAGCCGTATGGCTTCGCAGTGTGCAGAGAAGAGGTTCAAGAAATTCAGGACTTGTCCTCGGACGGTTCTTCAAATTCTTTGAAAAAACGGGACTTCAAAAAGAAGATATCTGAGTTAACTGTGAAGCGATCATCAATAGAGAGTGAGAAAAGGGTGACGAGAAGTGTAACTCAAAGCTCGCGGGGGTTGACTCTCAGTGCAGAAAAACAAACTAAAAGAAATGCCCTGGATGACCTCAGCAGCAGGAGGAACAGCAGGAGGTTGTGAAACATAAACGATTTGTGGATGTGGTTTACTCTAGTGAAGGCTCAGGTAAAGTCTGAATTTTTGGTAGTTTGTACTCCGTGTTGGGAATTTGTACATATGTAAAGCACATTCTCAGACAAATATACAAATTGAAATCTGTATTGTCTGTTTTTATCTTTTTTGCGTCTGCTCCTGGAGAGCACCCTTGTCTTTGGCCTGTTATGTGTCCATTCTTACGTTGTTAGGTGCGCATAGCATTCAATCTGTGGCTATAGCTTGTACTGTCCATAATTAACTTTGGTCGACCTCAATCGACTATGCACTTGACCATTGTACGTACGATCATGTAGTGCTGATTCATGTAGTTAGTCATGATCGTCTTTGCATGTGAATTGCATCAATGTTCGGAGAGAACTGCCGTTTAGTTCATTGTTAGCTGCTACCTTTGGTCCAGTTAACGGGTGCTGGGTTAATGCAAGTTTGACTTGAGAAGGGATTATCATTCTAATGCTAAATAGGCACTCAAATGACTAGACATATTTTTTATTCTAGAATGGGTGTAGACAAATACGAGGTAATTTTGATGTAAAAATTGTACTAGTTGTGCTCTAAAACAATGACATGCAACTTAGTCTAGGAAAATACACCATGATGGCTCTAGAATTACACTAATTTGGTGTTGACTTGACACAATGTTAGGTTGGACACAACTACAACACCATATCTTGATATTAAAATGGCTCCACAATTGTACTAAAATGAGGCTATATTTTTAGGGTTTAGATAATAGTCAATGTTTTTTTGATGTTAAAATAGCTTTGAAATGACAATATAATGACAACATGTAATTCTAACATGGACAACATACCTTCTAAAAAGGGTTGATAGTAGGAAATTATATATATAAATAGCCAATGTTTAGTGCTGAAAACCATTTATACAAGTTTATGTACTATAGTGCATATATTCAATACCTAAGTTATTTATAGTTGTATCATGTATTACAAAGCTAATTATATCTATTGTTTTCATCTTCACAATGAAACACAACCATTCATATGAGTGATCACTTCTAAAAGGTTGAACCTAAGGTTTATATATTGAATTATATGTTTCATATTAATTATGATCAATTGAATAGGTCATTTTATAACCATAAATCCTTGATTATACTCAAAATGTAGAATAATCATCTACTCCCTTGTCTCCATGTACCACCATCAATTCCTCACACCTCCCAGCATGCCTTCATTCTCAGACCTAGAGAAATGTAAGATTTCTTGAACATCAAAACAAGCTATGAAATAGCTAAAGTTTGCTCCATTCAACAATCCATACATTAGTTATAGTGAAACCACTTCACATTTACTTCAAAGAAAAATGAAATGGAGGATCTCTAGTATTTAGAACAAACACATTTCCAATATGTAATGGTATGAAAACTTAACATTGGATTTAGTATATAAAAAAGGTATAGGAGTTGAAATCTTCTATGTTGTTTTTTGACACTTTAGTGTCGAAAAATATTGAAGAAAAATATAAAAAACACCACCCTTTTTGGTAGTGACCTTTCTACAAATTTTATTTTAGAAGTAATTTATTGTGATTAATTTTTTGATTCATAGTTTATTGAGAAGGAAATCTAATGACTCAAAGAGTTACTATCATTTTCATGTAAGTGACGACAATTGTTTAAGGTAGGATGACCCATTGTTGTTCCTTTGGTAGCTATATATATAATAGTTGATTGGATTTACAATTTTCTTTGTAATTGAAGAAATCAAAGAATTTTTTACATGTATTTTAATTAACTCATTTTTTATAGAAAAAAAATGCATAATAGGTGGTTAAAGCAAAAACAAATAGCATTTTATTTTTTATGGGAAAAAAAGATACATTATAGGTGGTCAAAGCCAAAACATCTCATTGTTGTCTTAGGACTAAACTATTTTCATCCATTTGAATTCCAATGCGTGGTTCTTTTAACCATGTAAGAACGTGGTCCCCCATGACCAAGGTAACTACTAATAGGTGCATTCTCATTTTCTACAATTAACAGTAAAGTCATCCATTGGACCACTCCGGTTTGCAACGTCCTTACGGGGTTAATTCCCAACATGGTTGCAATGGCAACCCAAAAGCATCCCTTAAGATTGTGGATAATGAATAAAATTTTTGCATGTGTAAAAAGCATGCTGGGGTTTGTTGAAGTTATAAAATCATGACTTTCCAATCCTTTCAACATTGATTCCACATTGAAATTGTCATAACGTCAAGACTTTATTGTTTTTACTACTGACATTAGGATGCAACTACACTAAATAGTGAAATTAGATTGCCTTAACAATTAGGTTGCCTTACTTCAAGAAAATCACTTTACAAGCCAACCAATCAACAAATATGTCTACTGTTTTTTTTGTTTGTACACATAGAGGTTCAGAAGTCCCACATGCATAAATTTTTAATTCAAAAAAGTAGTAAATTCTTGTAAAGAAACAATACATGTTTATATAGTGTAGAATGTCAAGAAATTAGTGTGGGGCAACCTAATTTCACTATTTAGTGTAGGTGCAATTGAGGCCAAAACTATGGGTCACAATTGGACAATTTTGGGTCTGTATACCTTATCCAACCTTAGAAACCAACAAAAATTCTTGTATTGCAAATGGCAATAGTATTCATTTCATAAACAACTTCAAGATTACTTTTGTATATGTGGGCATTCTTTTGAGCCTCTTCGCCAAACACCTTCTAAAGCTAGTTGCCTCTTCCCCTCTTACTTCATCAAAGGATATGGATTTGATTCTTCATCGCTCAAAAATGAGGATCAATAGGTTACAAACGATTTGGGTACTCTGAAATCTTTGTTTTCTTTCAGTTTTCAATCTCATTTTCTAATAAGAGGCATATGAGTCTCCACCATTGGGGGTATAAATATGAGCCTCCAATTACAAAGCTTGAGGACCAATTTTCACGTTGAAAACCAAAACTCGTCACCTCCTTGAGGTGGTGGGTGACACGTCCAAAGTTGGAAGGGTCGTAGAAAAAGTTGAAAGTGTGAAATATGACACGGAGTATTTCAAATCTAAATGCAAAACCTGAGCAAAATGCTTGAGACTAATGAAGGACACTGGGAACTACTGAAGTAAAAATACATATAGGAACGGTGCATAGCTGCAGACAAGCGTTTCGAAATTGAAAGGAAGAAAAAAGTTTAGAAATTGATACAATCCGTTGAAGGAATTCCAGAATAAGACTATTACAAATTGAGACTACCAAGGCTTCACCAGGCTTTACCAGGCAGAAACAGCTGAGCCTTCCATATGAACATGCTCAAGGAAATCAAACGACACAGAGCAAAGGCACACTCTAGATACACATGCCTTCTTCGCCTACTTCATTGCAGGGCCTTGAGACACAAGGAGACACAAAGGCACATGCTCCCAGACTCGGCTGCAATTACTAGGTTGGACCATCAGAAAACCTCGTGAAGCCAACCAATCTTTGACATATTCACCTACCGACTACCAGCCCCAACTACAGAACCGGCCTCCTCCTTTTCAGCATTAACCTTGGTACAACTTCTGACGATCATCCCATCTGATTCACAGTCCCACATGCGTTAACCTAGGCTCCGATGTTGATTGAGGAGTTCATTCCCAGAAGTAAGCCTTATCAGCATAGGAATATACATTCCTCAAGTAGCTTGGAATTTCAAAAACAGAAATTTGAAATGAAACCATCAACAGAGAATAGAAAGAGCACATCCAAACTGCCTGAGATATGTAACGCACATGAAAATCGGTTCAGAATGACGCCAAAGACAACGCAGTGTGAGTAAGCACAGCGAAGAAGAAAGGAAAAGTAGACTATCACAATGAAAACACACATAACCCTCTCCACTTGCTTGTTCGTCACATGGCACGTTGCGAATTGCAAAAGAGGGCGAGGGTCTAGAGTCATAATCGCTGGAGTCCTATGCACTCTCAGAGAGCCGCAGATCTCCAAGATTTGATGGTCCTGATTTAGTCTGGAGCAGACGGTTATGTCTAGACCGATTATCTATAACACAACTTTCTACAAAAGCAATGCAAAACACAGACTCTTTCAACTGAATTAAGTGTAAAATTTGATGCTTACCAGAGATATTTCTCTAGAGTTGTGGTCAATGTGGACTTGGGCACAGCACCAATAACGGTGTCTTTCTTTTCTCCGCCCTTGAACACCATGACGGTGGGGATACTTCGGATGCCGTATTCAGTGGCGATGCCGGGGCTCTCGTCTGTGTTCAATTTCAAACACCTGACCTTGCCAGCATACTGCTTCGCTAGCTCATCGATCAGTGGCGCAATCATGCGGCAGGGTCCACACCAGGGAGCCCAGAAATCCACCAGCACCGGCACTTTGCTTTCCAATACAAGCTCCTTCCAGGTGGTTTCATTAACCACACCTGCCACTGAACATTATAAAAAGAAACCAGAGTTAGTTTTACATCCCAAAACAACTCGATTTCTGTAACTAAGACGCATTCACGTAAACTAGGGTGTGCCGACTTGCCTTCTGCAATAGGAGGCCATTCTCAAAAATGACTTGAAAACTCAAAGTGAGGATTAGTACTCTTTGACAAGACTTTGGGGCTCAAGATTTGCGCAGGGGTCCAACTTGAAAGTAGAGAATCTAGCAGTTGAAATTGCACACTCTGACAAACCCCTATGGATTTGACGGCCTCAACAAACAGTCGAAGCAAGAGCACACCAAATTCGTAAACCTTAGATCTATATCCAGATACATTAGGCTGTCCAAGAGATGGCAGAGACATCTGATCCAGATGCTCAAGTTCTGTTACATTGCGCGATTAACCACACAGTGCCACATAAGCGTTATGAATTGAACTTCCGGGCAAGATAGAGAGCCCCTCGATAAGGTAGGGAACTCATTCCCGAGGGGGTCCTTGTCCCCTGCGCTGAAAATTCAATGCAGATTAACAATACAAGTGACATCCAAATGCATGACTTGAAAGAAGTGAGATACTTTTAGATTCTATCCGAGTCCAAGATGCTTCCATCTGATCTTTCGTAGGTAGCACTCCATGTGCTGCCTTATGTAGGTAACACATATGGTTCAAGGGTAGTCTAAGATCGTCATTGGTACCGCACTCCTTCAATTTTAAAAAATTCATCGTTCATTCATACAGAATTCAAAAAACACATACTCTAATACTCTAGAATCCTCGCAACATGTGGTCACGAACCACCCCAAGAACCACTCCATTCCAATAATGGAAACAACTCAGAACAGCTGAACGCCATGAGAATGCGACCCTACCTTACATCATCCCTAACAAAACAATTTCAAAGTAATAACATATTGAATGATACTCATGAGCCTCTCTTCCAGCTGAATGTTGATTTCACTAGTTCTCACACTTCTTAAGCCCGTTCCTTCATACCAGCACTCGATACAAACATGCCATTACCAAAATTCACCAAGCGCAACCTCCTCTTAAAAATCTAAGACCACTGACGTGCAGATGCAACCACAGCAATCGCTAACAACACCACATCGAACCATGTTAAACACATTCACGTCTACAACCTCCACAATTTCACGAACGAACCTCTCAACTTCCCAAAATAACCACACAGCACTTGCACTCACATGATACCACCGCCAGACCCAACAATGCCCAACACCAAAGAACCAAATTCGCAATTCCTCTCCCAAGCCACAACGCAATTCCATCCCAATCCCAATCCCCAAGACCTAGCCCAGGCCATTCCACCAAAACCACCCCAAGCTTCAAGAGTACGTGGACCAAAACCCCATTCACACCCATTCAAGCGACAGAAAGGCAAAAGGGGAATGTCGTTACCTCCGGTGACTGTTTCCTGCGCTTCGCACACAATTCCCGTCCTCTGCGACCGCACTGCGCCTCGAGAAGGTGCCTTTGAAGCCGCCCATTTCGTCCTGCATGCGCCCATTCGAAGGCCACGCGCCACAGGCAAGCATCGCACACCCATGCCCACCACACACGAGCTCGAGCTCGACGACGACGACGACGATGACGACGACACGGTGGGGGTGAGCTGGGCTGTGGTGCACCCAACCACCCCGGCGTCCAGCAACAGCGCCATAGCTGAACCGAGTGAGAAATTCTGTACAAAGATGGCGCACTGAGCTTGGGAAATTTGCGACAGAGTTTTGGGAGAATTGGAGAGGGTGAGGGAAGGGAAGGGGAGAGCCCTGAGAGCCCTGAAACTGTGGCTTCTGTGGCTATGGAGGAGAGGACGTGGGCCGTGGATGGAGGGGATCGGAGGGAGGAGGGACGGAGGGAGGGTGGATAAGCGTTTGCTTGGGAAGGGGGGCCATGGTGGATGCGATGCCATGCCATGCCATGCGTCGGCGCTGGGATGGGGACGGACGGAGGCTCCGTAATGGCACATGTGCTCTGGGAGCGCAATTCTGTAATAGCACCAGGGGGTGGGGAGGACAAATGTTTTTGCGGTACACGGAAGGACATAGCCTCATGTTTCCCATTCTAAAGGAGGGCGAGGGCACCTTGATAATCGTAAACCACTCCCAGGAAATGTTCCGTTCATTTCCTGGGAGGCTTCTGCGGCGCAATGCCCGATTACGCGGGTTTTCCTGCGTAATCGGGCATTATGGATTTCTCATCCGACTTCGATTTTTCATCCCCAATTTTCATCTTTTTTTGCTCGTGATTTATGCCGGTCAATGCCTCTCGTCGTCGGGTGTTTTGGGAAAAAAAGCGCCTCCTCGTCGGCCCTTTTTTTCCCAAAATGCCCTCCTCCTCGGGCATTGCCCTATACATAATTATCCCTTATGAGATTTGTCATGTCATGCGTCTTCAGTAGTGTAAGATACCTTGCTTTTAGATCTTTTTGAAAATAAGGTATCCTCGGCCTTCATGCTCTACCTTCACGTAGGGGGGACCTTATTTTCAAAAAGCCCCTTGAGTAGGTGCTTTATCCTATACAACTTGTTGTGTCTTCTATGTGCACAATTAAAGCATGTCTTGCAACTAGCTAAACTAACTTGAGATAGGAAAAGTAGCAAATACAAGAAGTCTAGGAGTCAAAAAATAATCCTTACAATCTACTATGAGACTCACTACTTTTGTGGCCTCACCCAATTTTTAGCTTTTGCCCTCAATATTTGCTTAGATTTTGAAAGATCCCCTGGCCCTTCTATCAAGTCATTTATTGCTAATTGGTTCTACTTTTGATCTCATCCCCCAATACATGCTAAATAGAGCTTTTTAGTCACTTTTCTTCTACTTGTTGCTCGTAAGATGACATGTTACAGGAAATTCTTAGAAACCACAAAGATAATCCAAGCTCATTATTTTCCCCTCAAATCCAATAGTAGCCCTTGAAATTGAACTTAGGAGGTCTCAAAATGTCCAAGTTTGCAAGTCATGATCTTACACCTTGTAATACACATATGCTAAAGATTGTTTTCCGAGGATTTAGATTGAACTTCCATGTACAAAAAAACTCCAAATTCTATAGAGAAGACAAAAGAATTTTTGGAATTCAATATAATAGTGTGCAATGTTTGCAAAGGAAAAATCGGAATTGTTGGCTAGAAATTTTAGGGGGAAATTTATAAAGAGTGGAAGAGACAACTTTTTTACTTCTAGAAAACTGATTTTAACATTGGACTTGAATTTTTTTGGTTGTTTCTAAGGGAAACTACTCTTGAAATGTAATTGCTCCATAATCAAACCTACTAACGTAGAAGTGTAAAATTTATGGTCGTTGGCAAAAACAATTTTGATTCAAGAAAACTTGAAGAATGTTTTCCAATTCCAACTCTACATAGAAATCCATCCTTAGCCTAGGGCAAGTAGTGTGAAAAGAAATTCCCGAAGAAACAATCTTCACCAAGCATAAAGACCTCTCATTCAATTTTGAGGATTTTCATCCAATAGATGGACTATGGAATTTTACATTTGAAAAGGGATTCTTCCAAAATTCCTTCATGGAGATATCTTTATGAACATGACAATGGTTGTGTCATAATCTTGTCTTTAGGCACTATGGTGTTCCCCTAGGAGACCCTTAATTGAATACCACTAAACTAAATTCAACAATTGAGTCATTAATCCATAAACAATGATGAGGATGTTTTCCAACCAATGAATAACAAAGAATCTCTCCATGCAAGATAGTAGAAGTGCAACTATTCATCCTCCAAATTTTGTGTGAAAAAGGAACATCTTCTAGAAGATCTATAATAGTTTGACTTCCAATGAGTGCTTTTGCATTTTTTTAAGCCAACAATTCACACAGTTCCAAAAACAGTTGATTTCCACAGTGACCAGCTCATCGTTTAAGGGTTCAGAGATGTTATATACCGGTATATAGCATCCCTCACCACACCCATGGATCAGCATGTTATTTTCCAGAACAAGGGTCACACCTCTCATTACCCAGTCCGTTAACTAAACAATTTAACACAGTTCAAATCTAAATAAGCTTAAGTAGCAGCGTTTGCGTACTTATTCAAGAATTGCCACTTTCCAAGACGCCCGTCTGGAGCCTCTGACAAAGTCCATGGAGCAGAAGGCAGGACCTACAGTAGGACATGCGATTCCCCAGGTACAGAGAAGGAGACAACGAATGAGACTCACAGATTGAACTTCAGTTGCGTTCGCATCACAAAAACTGATAAATGCACGTTCACTCTGAGAAGGAAGCCTGAGTTCCCGAAAAGTTACACAAAGACGGGAAAAAGTACGTGCCTCTATATGGTTTTCCAGGCCATTGTTAACATAATAAAACCTCCGTCATATCACCCTCTCTACAATGAATATGGAAAGGCAAAGATGGCCCCTCCAAAGGCAAAATGAACACCTAAAACGAGCCATGACCTAGGAGCTAATGAAATGAGTTGGAATGTCAACTTGATTAAAATCGCTCTCCAAATCGAACAAA
Organism: Rhytidiadelphus loreus; assembly: GCA_947034895.1. Taxonomy (NCBI): domain Eukaryota; kingdom Viridiplantae; phylum Streptophyta; class Bryopsida; order Hypnales; family Hylocomiaceae; genus Rhytidiadelphus; species Rhytidiadelphus loreus. The sequence continues at coordinate 26,958,178 of OX344764.1, forward strand.
AAGCGCACCAGAGCCAGCATTACAGTCTCTGGCGTATTCAGCCCTGATGGATCCCAGTTTCACACCTACTCCATATGAAGCTCCCTTTCCTGCACGCCTGAAAAATTCTGTGGGGTTGCCTCGCACGTCCTTGGAGCTTCCAAGGTCGGTTCCGTACTCAAAAAAGCCGTAAGTATGAGTTCTCTTCACTGGGACTCGCAATTCAAGAGCCATCTGCAGGAATGCAGAGAACAACATTAACATGATTAGTACAGCTCCCTTGGCCACACAAGTCCATTGGTTTAATTTCACAAGTTGGCGCAAATGGAAAAGGGCTCTCAACTAGAAACCGGAGTGCATTGAAGACTTTACCTCAAGGAAGTTTCGGGCAGCACCAAGTTCACCCATATTGTACCCACGGACAGAGTAAGGGCCACCCAAAGTAAAAGCATCGTAGCTTGCCAGGTCTCCTACACAGCCTCCGTATCTGCCATGGACAACTCCAACCAGAGGAGGCTTCTCAGGATCCAGCTTATCTTCTGGTTGCAGTTGAATGAACTTGGTCACTGTCAGTTGATGTCGGTTAAATAAGGGAAACTTGCTGCCGACGCCAAGACCTTGGTCTACCTGAAATTGGGGGCGCATGGGTGAGGACAAAATTTCTCTAGAGGACTAATGTTGTGATCTGTCACTACCTAGGAACATCAAATAACAGCTTCATTTTCACCACTGAATAAGCCACAAATACAACGAAATACGGACCTGAAAAATATGGCGATCACCAATAGGAGTACCGTTGACGAATTGTGTATTGTCATGAGTTAGATTGGCTTGTACAAACGCTACTCTGTCAATGCCTGTATCACTGTGTGTAGTTGGAGGGCCATCACTAGTAAGAGCCCCACTTGGTAAAGTGCGTGCGCCATGAACACAGATAGCACTTGTCTCATCCCTGGTCGTTACTTCTTCTAAAACCAGACCATAGGTGAACTTGCTCTGCCGGGTGAAGCACTGCAAGAAAAAGCAAAGTAGTCAGACCTGAGTAATTCCAGGTTTTGTTTGAGACAGAGGATCTATTAAATTACCCGAAGACGACAAAAACTGGAAACATTCTCGGGACAGAAAATTGATGCAAACCTCGGTCAAGTTTGCTTTGAATCCTGCACGATCCACCCATACAGATGGCACCTCTTCCACCCCAGGACCACCTGTGAAAACAGCACTTAGTTTCCGGCTGTTAAAACAGCTAGCGCGGAACGTGCGGTTGCGAGGATCATCGACTCCATCCACATATGGATGAACATATTCCGCCTTAAATCCAAGGTCATCCTGCATTTAGACACAGAATTTGGAAGTCAACGTCCTCTTCTGTAGCGATAACAGTAAGCCCGACTCTCCAAGGTGAAATCAAACTAGTTTGCCCTGAGACTACAAGGGACATGAGTAACAGGTTTAATGAGGCCCATGAGAGGCCCAGTACCTGAGGGTTGAAGAGGTTGTTGGACGTTACAACACCTAGAATAGAGCGATTTAACCCTTGTAGATTACGATGCTCAAATGTGACACTCCCAGCAGGTTGAATTGTCGACTGCAAAAATGACAATGGTTTAAGTTGTCTTGAAAAACAGCAAGGACGAACTCATCTAGGACGAGCATGAGTTAGAGAGCATCAAATGCGATATTTCTAGTCCATATAGTGAGTAATCTTTTCAAGTGCAGGGGAAAACTATTCAATAGTTGATGAGTGATGCCCACATACATAGGAGTCTCAATCCAAAGAAACGTAAAGTTAAGGCATTTATGAATGCAGGAAAAAATCATCTTTACCAAGGTAGGTCTTCCACTCTGGCCAGGCACAATACTCCACTCAGTGCTAACTTCCGCTGTCTTCTGCTCCAGTTCCTTCAACTTAACCTCAACTACAATACCACCATCATTTTCTTCATCCGGACGGGGATTGACTTCTATGTTTGAGAACAACGCTAGAGCATTGACATTCCTCAGTGCCTTCTTGCCGGCTTCAATATTAAAAATTTGACCTGATTTCAGCTGCACAGTGTAGAACAATCATAGTTGACTTAGCTAAGAGTTACGAATAGCTTGTCGAAAAAAACGAATCGACTACCCAAAAGAAAGTGACCAGTATAATTAGATTCGAATTGAACATACTCATTAATATAGATGTCGTGACCCTTGCATTCAGCGATAAGCAGCATGTAATTGAGTACTTACTTGATCGGGCAGCTCCCGTTGAATTATCACTTCTTGAGTGTGACCTACAGATGGGAAGCCCATTTTGTCTTGGAACTGTATTTGCACTTTAGTGATGTCCCCTTCCACTACTTCACATACGACCTCATTTGTATTCAAGTTTCCAAAGTTAACCACCTGGGCACATGCGTAGCCTTCATCATGATACCACTTCTGTACCCTGTCTCGAATGCGCTGAAGCATGCGAGCAGTAACGCGTGTTTCTCCACGAAGCCAACCAGAAATCTCGCGCTGAAAGCACATCAGGAGTTAGAACAGGATAGGATAGCTCTTCATTACCTCTTGTTAGGAGATAAGAGAAAAGAGGTAGGGTTCAAACAAACGTAATAAAATAAGGAGAACGCATGAGCATATCAATATTAAATATCTTACCTCCACGCTCTTGGGAAGCATGCAAGGGCGAGCTTTCCTGAGCCTGTTCTTGTACTCCTCTTCCTGTGATTTTGCAAGTTCCTCTCGCTGTTGATCCGACATTTTCTCATCACCCTCAGGGACCCTACTTTGGGCCAACAATCCGACGTTCACACACCTGAACGAGTCGGCAGGTTGCCACTGGCTCTCAATGAATGAGATTTCCATTTTCACGCTTCCATCAAGTTGAGTAACCCCTTCCATCTCTACACTTTGAAACATCCCACAGTTCATCAGATTCTCTACCTCTGCCTCCAACTGAGCTTTACTTGCTACGCCACCGGCTCTCAAGGTAACGAGCTCGTAAAATGCATCTTTGGCATTCACAGGTTGCTTTGTGCGCTTATCCACAAGCTCCACTTCGGAAACCTTGTACCGCTTGGATGGGTTGAGCTTACTAAGTGGCACCGTACGACCAACCTGCAGGCCGTGAGGATCAAAGGCATCACCACCTTCTTCTTCATTCCTTGAATCTGCCCAAGCAAAGTTGTTCAGCCAGAATCTCCAGCCTCCTCCACCACCGCCTCCGCCACCTCCGCCAGAGATGAAACCACCAAAGCCCCCTCCATCCCCACCAGAGAGTGCCAAGATAGCCCCAGTACTAAGACCTGCTACTGCACCAGCTGCGACCAAGGCAGCTTGCCTCCAATCTAACGAATGCCCTCCTTCACTAGTGTTTGCGTTGAAATCTTCAGCTGCAGATAGTTTCAAACCCTCAGAATTTTGGTACTCCCATAGATGATTTGGCAGAAGTAAAATACACACCAGGAGAATCACCAATGCATGTGAAGAGAATTACCAACACAGGAATCAATTTAGGACCAAACACCAGAGTTCACACAGACAGGGAAACCAACAATTGAAAAAATGCAGCTAACTGTGTTAACCCTAACCTAGCCTTCTCGTGTCAACCACTTACATGGATCAGACGAAGAGTCCGCTAAAGCAGACACTGGAGTTTGACGGCTGTGAGGGACCCTTCCAGCTTGCTGAGGAGCAAACGACGAAAAGACGTCATTCTGGGATTGTAGGGAACCTCCTATTAAACTTCTCCTGCTTATCAAGCAAGCTGTTGGCGTTGATGGTACTGATCTGTGAGACGCACAATTTGATTATAAGTAAAGTCTCGTCTGAAAGACTGAAACGGTAAGAAAATAACACATATATCTATAATTGGGACTTGATATGAAGAGTAATAATCAAACTCAAAAGAAAACGTCCGTTTTTCAACCTGCTATTATACCATTTGAAAATGCAATCCTCGATGCACATTGAATGACAAATATCATCCAGAGCAATGTGACACTAAACCTCTGACCTTCACATAGTTCGAAGACAAAGTAATGCAGCTTCACTTGCCCTTGACCAAACGTAACGAGTTAAAAACTACATAATGTCCTTAAACCCTTGCTCGCAAAGATAAACCCCTAACTTCAGTCTCACACGACAGGGACCAAACCTAGTTCAAAAACCCAAGCTTCAATACTAAAAATGAAACAATCTAGCGTCAATGAAAAACATCCACAAGGTTGATGACGAGAATAGAAAAGAAAGACCTTTCAATCTACGAGAGATTGGATCAAGAAACATGTAAGGTTCCAATTTTGAAAAGAGCGACCGAGGAATTATCAAACATTACACAGAACCGAATTCGGAATAGAAACCGGGGATTCACGTTTTGGACCTAAAGTCACGATACTAAAGCCATTTGCACAGGCAATCCTCAGTCGACATTGGATGTGATACATCTCGTCTCCAAGTCAAAAGCATCCAGAGTCATGCGACACTACACCTCTGACCTCCTCATAGCCCGAAGACAACTTACTCCAACTTCACTTGCCATTAACGAAATATAATAGGTAAAAAACCCGCGAGCTTCTTAAACCCTCAATCCCATAGCCAAACCCCTAATTTCAGCTCTACACGGCACTGACCAAACCTAGTTGGAAAATCCAAGTTTCAATACTAAAACAAAACCCTGTATCTCCAATACTAAAATGGCATCACGTAGCGTCAATCAAAAACATTCGATGACAAGCAAGAAGTTGCAACCTCAAAAGAGATTGAACCAAGAACGAAGTCCTCTTCCCGTTCTCGAATCACAAAAGAAGCTTCCGGAAACTCATCGAACATTGTAAAACCCAAAATTCGGAACAGCAACCAAATTCACCGCCAGAATCCAAATTCAAAGCGGTCCAACGAATGCGGCAAACGAGATGGAATTTTCCTCAACAAGAATTCCAAGAACAAAATCTTCCATCTTCGAAACAAATGCCAAGCCAGATAAGTAATGTGCCAGATTGAGCTGTGAGTACCTCTTCGCGGAGCCCTGACGATGCGCAGCGACGGTAGAGTGAGGCGCCGGCACGGCCAAGTGCAGCACGGCGTCCATAGCTGCGGGAATGAACGCTGAGCTGCTTGGTAGTGGCGAGAATGTCTAGAGGTTTGGGTTTTTGTTATGGCTATGGAGGAAATCGCAGCAGCACCTCAGCGGTGATGAGGAGAAAACATGCAATGCGCTCCAGGATAGGGTTCTTCATTACTGCGATGGTCTCCGCCCTCGGGATGAAAACGATGACCCTGGATGAAAATCATTAACTTTGGATGGATGTGCGCGGGTGGATGGATAGGATGAGGAAATCGTGCCAAGTGGAATGAGAACAGGGCTTTTCAGTTCATTCCGCCCTTAACCACGAAAGGACCAGGGTTTTTTTAGCATAGCTATTGTTTTTTTGACTAGCTCTTGTAACAAGCAAGCATAATTCCTCAAATAGTGTGGAATAATTTTGATGATAGCCACATTTGAAATGAAAGAAGATTTATATATTTTTTCTCTAAGAAAAAGATCAATGGATTTGCACAACTTTTGAGAAAATGTCACTGTTGACAAAATTGATGAAAGATGTCTAGTTAGATGGTTCTTTTTACATACATTAAAATCATAATGTTGAAATCCAAATGCTCAAAGGTGATCCAAAAGTTCCAATTCTTTCCAATGGGTACATATCATTATGATTTTTTTAAATCATTTTGAGGTTTAGAAAAAAAGATATGAGGATGTGAAGTGATGACTTAGAACACCTTCTCCATCTTCAAAAACTCAAGCAAAAACTTCACCAAAAATCACACACTTGATCATTTCTTGATCAAATTGGACTGACAAATTTAATGGAAAAAATCATCTAGGATCTTTTTGTTATTCATAGACTATCTGTGAGGTTCACATTTCAAATTTTCTATAAATGTAGTTGCAAAAGCCATCTAGTGGCCTTATGGTCCTTTCAGGGATTAACCCCTGTTCACGTAGGAGGTCCTAAATTGGACCAAGCTTAAAATGGTCTTGTAACATTGATTTACATTTTGCACTCTTCATTGTACCATCAATATACAATCTATGTACATTTTAGGAGGTAATCCATTTTAGTAACCATTGCATTTCAACTTCAAAAATGTATAACTAATTTCACAAACTAAAGTTTAAAAAATATGAAATGACTTAGGTTAGATCTCAATTCCATTTTTCCTTCCATAGAAATATTCTGAAATATACTTCAAAGAATTTAGTTTCCCCCCAAATGCAAATCTATTGTTGAATGATCTATTTATGGACCTCCTACCTTAGTATTCAATCTAAAGATAGTGAGATTATCTTTGAATTTTTATGATAAATATTTGAAATCCCCTAGCATATTTATATAATTGTTCATATACAATAGTCTTTCTTGTTTTCATTGATATCTAAATATGAAGATCTCTAAATCTAAACAAAATATGAGTAGAATTATGATTTTTTAATAAAATTTGAAAATTCTCAAAGTTATAAATTATGTTATAAAATCAAGTTTGTTGAAACACCTCTTTTATAAATGAAGATCTCTAAATCTACACTATTATTTTCACATTATCATTTGTGAATTGTATAAGCACCATTAGTCAAGTCTAAAGCATTCATTGATAGTTGAGAAGGTGCCTTAATTATCTCCCATTTTCAGCACTCAATATTCCTTTTTCTTTTTCTCATTCTCACTTCCATAGGATTAAATTGAATAATGATGAAATGGGGGTAGTTTTGTAGGTGATGGAATTGTAGTATGAATTGATTTGTGTTAAGGTAAGCCAACCTATTTGTGTTACATTTCAGTTGAGCCAATTATGCCACTATGTTTTAATAGTAAATATACCAAATTGATATGTTCTTGGAATATGTTGATATATATAATATAGATACATAGTGGCATAAATCGGCTCAACTAAATTGTTGTTGAAATAGAATGGCTTATCTAATTTCAAGGAGTGCAATGTGAATTTACTTACTTTCATTCATAGGTGTAGATGAAACACTCAAAATATGGACCCGGAATATGGATGAAAATTTGTTTATGCATCCCAAAATGTGTACATTCATCCAAAAAGAGCAATACCATTTAAAGATTTTTAAGCAATTTTGTGATTTCATCCATTGAAAAGGAAATATTCCTATAATTTTTTTTTTTCTCTTCAACAAAATTTTCCACCAAAAAGAAATGACATCAATATCTATACACTTAATTGCAAACTTGTTGCAAAACTAACTTGTATAAACCTTTGCCTATAGCATACATGATTCTAAACATGAGACCTAGGGATATTTTGGGGGACACCTATAATTGGCACTTTAAGAAAATTATAATTCATTCATCCATTGTATTCAAAAAATATATGTTAAAAATCAAAAAATTGTTTATCAATTAAAAACAAGAACCACTAACTATACTCAAATGTTTATTTGGATGCTATTACTAGTCATTTTTTGATGATTTTTTGTGTAGTGAGAATTTTTTTATTTGGAATCCAAACAACAAAAAGTTAGAGACAAATATTTGGAATATGTAGGAAAAATTTCAAGAGCTTTGACTTGTTCAATTGCAAGATAATAGGGCTTGAAGATTAGAAAATACTTTTTCTTAAAACTATTCCAACATAGCTAATAAAGTTTGACTCCTCTTAGAATGTAATTTGAGAGCTAAAACCACTAAAGTCCCAAGCCCCCTCAGAGGACTCTTGAAGGTCTGAGTAGGTACCTATGATCCCAATTTTTTTCAAGATTTTCTTAAACTTTTGTTTAAGATAGAAAAACCTAGTAGCTTTCTAGAAATATAGATTGTATTTCAAATAGTACCCGTGAGCAAAAGTTATGCCATAATAAGCCGAATTTGGAAGAAAGTGGGCAAAAAAAATCCAAAGGAAATTGAAATAAGTTTGAACAATTAATATGAAACTTCTTGTTTTGCAATCAATCTTAAAAATTCTTGAAAAAATAATGTATTGCATCCATTTATGAACTCAATTTTTATCATTTTTCAAAAAAAGAAGTTGCACATAGTTTATTTTTCTTTCTAGAAAAATCTCATCATTGGAATTAGTGTGTTTCAATTCCATCTTAGAGCTTTTAACAATCTAGTTTTTCCTTCTATCTTGTACCTAACTTAACAATTTTTTCAAGAATGAAAATCAATGGGAAAGGGGATGAATTTTTTTCTAAACTTTCATCTCAATTCTTCAATATAAAAAAAAAATTAATTTACAATTTGTAATACAAAAATTTTAAATTAAGAGGATTCAGAGCTTTATAATCTAGTCATACTAAGAACAAAATAGCTTATTTTCTTCTCTTTAAGTGCTTACATTTTGTGATTGACATGATCAAAGTTCTTAAAATTTCTCCCATAGTAGTCTAGTGCAATATCCTACAATTGCATATCCAAAAAAAAATGTTTAAAATTTTTGTTGTTTGGATTGAATTGATAGTTTTGAATGTTTTGTATTGAAAAAATGGCCTTGCAGCTTTAGAGGTTAAAACATCCACACCTTGGTACTAAGAGGGCCTAACATATATGAAAAATATATGAAAAATACTCAAGGCACTTCCAAATGTTATCAAAGAGTTGTTCTCCATCACGTCAAATATAGCCCGCAAAATCTAAGTAGAGTCAATTCTACATTCAATATTAGAAAATTGAATTTTCGATTGATTTGGTTCATTTTTCTGTTGATTTTTGTCCAAATCAATGGATTACTATTCAAATCAATAGAAAAGTGAACCAAATCAACTTGAACAAATCAATAGAAAAATTGAATTTTCTAGTAGTGATTTGATTACCAATTGATCAATTCTAAACCCACATGACATATTTGGCGTTCAAAAGCATCTTCAATGTGAAAGTATTACTTGAGTACTCCAAAGCTAATGTACCAACTGTATTTTGGAGTATTTAACCCTTAAAGGATAGGTTAGTGACTGTGGAAATCATCCCTTCGGTAACTATGTGAATCATTGGCTTAAAAAAATGCAAAAGTACTCATTGGAGGTCAAACTATTGTAGAAGACCTCCCCTTTTCACAACAAAATTCCGAAGATGAATAGTTGTACTTCCATCCTACTAGAAGAATTCCCTATCATCCATCAGACAAAAAATGTCCGCATCGACGTTTAAAGTTTAAATCTAAAAGGCCATTAGACGGGGTGAAAGTCCCAATATAGACATGGTTGCTGAGGCAAAGAACACCTAGCTTTGGAATAGCCAAATGTTGACTTTGTATTACACTAGCAATTCACAATTCACATTGAGGTCAAGTGACCATTTTCTGGTCATTGCCCCCTCTTTTTTGAACTGACCGTTCTAAAATTTGAAGTTTAAAAAAAATTAAAATTAAAATTATTTATAGAAAATAGACTGCTTTGTGAATGTAATGGTGGTAGTTTCAAAGTTAAGTAGTTTAGTGTAGTTTACTATTCATTTATTTATTTATTTTTTGGGTGTGTGTGCGTGGTTTGGGCATGGACTAAAAAGTTAGCCAACCAATGTGATTCTTGTCCACCTCAAAAAGGGTAGATCCAAGGAGTTCATGGAGAAGACAAGTGCCCATTCTTTTCTTTTTTTTCTTTCAAACACTACTCTCATTTCAATGACAATTGGGCATTGCAAGCTCCACCATGAATTGAAAAATGCTTGGAATGTTGTGAAATTTTATATGTACATTTTCAACTCTCTTATCTTTCACTGAGCACAAAAGGCATCATTTCAAAATATTTTCACAAAGATATGTTCCTTCAAAGTGTGCTACCCTATATTTCCATTGACCCAAAAAAAATTTAAACTTCAATATCTCGTAAACCATGCTATCAAATAATTTGAATTTTTTTTAGAATCTAAAAAAAATGTGAAATTCAAGATTATATGATTAAATTTTACCCAATCTTAAGAAAAAATGAGCAAAAAAATTGTTCAGGTTCTTGGCAAGTTAGAGTTCTTTCTCCACGTTTCAAGAAACTATACTTGCCCTTTGAACCAAGTATGAAATCTTCACCAAATTTATTGAAGGATTCCATTTGCAACATTCCATGTAGATAGTTTTATCATCTAAAGACAAGCATAGGGAGGTCTTCACAACCGTGACAACCCTATTAAAGTAGTCCATCCCATATTCATACTTTATCATCCTACTCTTGACCCCAATTCCATACCAAAAAATCATCCAAATCTGTTCATTTTTTTGTTAAAATCACTACATCAATGCAAACAAGGAGTAACATGTCAATCCTTTAATGGTGAACATTTAAGTACCATGGAATACATGAGAGTAGTTATGGGTCAATGTTTATAGGATTTTCATGAGTCCACTCTATGAATGATTTTGTAATTTCAAGGAAGACCACTTCAGGAATTCACAAATATCACAATTTTAATCAAAAAAATACATTCCACTTGGGTTTGATTTGTAAAACAAGTGCACACCTCTGAAAAATATGTGCCCCTATTGGAGTTGGCCCCAAGATACCGGTATTCAGATTGCTAGTTTGCATAGTAATAGGCTTGTCTCCCTTACGCGAAATGCCAGCGAAATTCGAGCGTTTCACCTTTACCGTGCAACGGTGTAGATGCTCTTACGCAAATCCCCCCCTCCCGTGTTTAAGGTTTCACAGCCCGCTCCTTCAAAGCTCCAGAAATTTGTTGAAGGAGCGTCCCCGCAGCTGCGGTGAATTTCTTATCCCGGTGGGAGCAGAAAGTGCAAATCCACTACATTGGAGATTGCAAAAAGTTCATTTGAAATCTCAGCACGCTCATCAATTTGAGATCGACTTTGACATTTCCCCTGCCAAGGGGATGCTCACCCGCATTTAGGGTTTTGCAGTGAAGCAGGTGAGGGTTGGAGGTTTGGCATTGACCTTTTTTGCTGTTGCGTTAATTCCTTCGTGCAATTATGATGTTACAGTAATGGAAAGCGGCTAAAGTTGTGACCGGGAGCAGGTGGAATTGAACTGGTTTGGTTTGTTAGGGTTTCGTGGGGAGTGCACGCCGGAGTCGGATTGATAGAGATGGCGTTTGCAGCGACGCGCGTGATGGAAGTGGTAATTAAAAGGTCTGGGGGTTTGGTATGGAAGAACTGGCCCATGAATCATACGCGGCGCGCCAATGCCAAGAAGCGGCACGTGCGTTTGCAGCAGGTATGTCGGTTTCGTTGCTAGCGTCTATTGATCTCTTGCTTTGCATGTCTAATTGGTGCGCAGCTATTTAAAGAATTTTCGACTTTCTTGAACCTTATTGTAGATGTTTCAAGGGTGCGATTTTTGTTGTTTGCGTATTTGTAAGTGATCATTTTAGTCTTGGTTTTGTAGCATTTGTTAGCTTTGCTCTGTAAATGACTGTGCTTGACGAGGCATTCATTCGTCTGGGAGTTGTCATAATTTGGAGTCTGAATTGCGTCAGACGGAGGTTTTCCCTGAGGATGACCTGATGTTAGACGTCGGCCTCGTGGTTTTTAATATTGTAGCCCATTTCCTTTTCAACTTCTTAACGGAGAAAGCGGTCTTTTAGCAACTGAGCATAGTTACGTTTAATACGGTACCTTAAATTTTTTAATAGGATTTTTGATAATTTTGAAAGACTGTTTCCAATGCACGTAAACTGGATACTGTATGAAAAAGTCTGAAATTTCAAAGTCTGGTCTTATATGTGTACCAAATACTGACCTTAGGCTTGGCTGTTCAAATGGTGTACATTGTATAATCAATGCCTACATTGTAGAAAACGTTTAGTCGGGGTCGCTTTGGGGTATTGCTACGTTAATTGTTCATTAATTGCCGATTAGTTTCTTTACCATGCCACCTTGTCAGCATCTCTCAATATCAAGCCCTTCGATGTGGTGTGAGGTCCAAAGATCTGCACGACATTTGGTTTTTAGGTGGTTCGTTGTCCAGTCTTGTTTCTGCAACGATTGCTTAATCTTCTTGTCGGACAGAGTAAGCGATTATTTTTGTTGTGGTGACTTGATTAGTGATGTCAAGCTAATCTAGGATCGAGCCGTGGAAGAAATTTCAAGCTGATTGCTAGAAATGTCTCAGTGTAGTTGAAAATCACAGATTTGGGTCGAAGCCACTTTTAAGTGCCGGCTTCACAGTAGGCTTTATTTCTCCTCGATAGTGTTTATGTTCTCTCATACAATACTGGCTTTGTTGGAATTGCAGGTAGAGGCAGTTTTAAAAGCTTGTGCGACTGCCCCTCCTAGTGCCCAAAGCAGTAGCAAACAGAGGTTACCAACAGAAACCCAGGCTCCAAAGTAAACTTGTTCTCATGACTGCAGAAAATCATCTGTTTTTTCAAGTCATAGGATGTGGGCTGATTTGAGGTGCAAGAATAGACAATGGCAGTCGGTACTCCCTTTCTTCAAATAGGAAGGTTAGGACTCAGAAGTTCGCATTTTTTAAAAGCGCTTTGTTAGATTCTTAGATTTGGTCTATTCAGATAATATTGAGGATTAGCTTGCTCTGATCTTTCAGATCATCTAGAATCACCTTACGTAGCAATCGGTCAAATGCCTCAGGTATGGTGGTCAGTTTGTTCTGGACTACGTGGAAATTTGACACGTAATATCTAGATAAACCCTTTCAAACTGAACTAAAGTCGCTGATTTCATTGAAAGTGACCATGTTCTGACCTGTTCCTCTTGCAATGTATTACAGATGTTCTCATCTTTTTGGTACATTGTATTACATGATTTGTTGAGTTTTAGTGTAGTAATGAGGGGTCTAGATGTTTACAGCTTCACAAAATAACTACTAATGATGCTTCGTATGCACATTGTTCATGGTGGGTGAGATGTCCCGAAGTTTTGATGTTAGCTTTCTTATCAAAACTGGTAAAGGTATATTATACACGAGGATTGAATAAAACAATTGGGAGATTAGTCAATTTCTTTGTCTTGCTGTTACTGTTAATTCAACAATGTTCTTCTGCAATGCCTTCACGTGTTATTTTCAAGTTTCTAGTTCATTTTAGAAACTTGAAACTAGAAGTAAGCAGTATGATTAGAATGACCTGAGACTCTAAAGTTTGAAGAGGGCAACTGTGCGAAGCTCAGGCAGTCAGGTGCACACAAGTCACAGATAACTTCGCTGGTTATTATTTTCTTAATTCAGCAATTGACTTGTGCAAGGACTTGGCTTTCAATGTATATGCATGAAGCAACAAGATTCAACGTTCTCATGTTATCCAAATTGTCACCACAGCTAGCCAAGAATTCTATGCCATTGTCAAAAAAGAGGTTCAAGTTAGTTTTCTTCTTCCATTTGAAAATACTGTACTTAATCTGCAGTCAATCATGGATGTTGAGAGGTGTTAGGTAATACTAGTATTGTTGATGATAGAACTTACATGTGTTTGAATGATTGTCAAAAAAGTATTGAAAGAGCAAGTTGCTAATGTTGATAGATACAGGAAGAAATTGGTACATCAAATAAGTTGAAAACAGAGTTGACAAGTGCAGTGTGTTTGAAGAGCGTGATAGTATGTATCCCATCAGAAAGTATTTGATTCTTTTATCAGACTGTGTTCAAACCTGCGCCAAGGTCCACATCAAAGTGGTAGGGCTATCTTTTTCTTTTTTGATAACAAATGGCAAACCATTTTTTTTTGTTTTTGTTTTTGCCCAGGGCTACCTTTCAATCATCAGTAAGTTATCTGTTTGCTATGCATAAAAATTTAGTGAAGCACAGCCTCAAAACATTATTCAACAAGGGGAAAAAAACTCCTTCAAAAGAAAAAACTTTTGGATGAATCTTCTATGGTTGTTTGATGCCAAAAATCAACAAAAGAAGTAAATTTGATAAGATACAGAGAATCATGGACAAGAAATACAGTACACAATTAATGATTTTATGCTGTCAAGATAAGAAAATTGATGAATCAAACATCTAGAACTCCCACTATGAATTACACTAACCTATTAATTATATTAAAGAAATGCTACCAAGCTAGGCTACGTAATACATAAATCATTCATAATATAATCAACCACATAAGCAATTTTTATATGCAATTGACATTTATTGGCTTTAAAACATACTAATTAGACATATTTTGAATTGATTAACTTTTTCGTCTTTGCCTTGTTTGGTACTAATAACCCATGATTTTCTTAGAGTAGCTTTGATTAGCCTTAGAAAGCTTTTCCAATATTCCAATTCTTAAATTCATTCATTCACTCTAATGGTCTCAACTCAACTTTAATGTTATCCTTCTACTACCGGTACTCACAAGTTTAGCTATACATCAAGAAAGTAACCCCCCATTGCAACAATATTGTTTCAATATTAGAGTTATTTGTAAAGTACCCAAAACCGGGGTTTAAACCCCGCAGTTTTGTAAAAAGGTAGGTTTTGGGCAAAAAGTCGCCCGCACCTGACATACCCAATACAAAAGTGGGTATCAAAAAATTTTTGGCACCCAAATCGACCAAAAAGAAATTTCGTCCTGACTTTGCCTGCAGAGTCGTGGTCACAAGCGTCGGGAGGGCAGAGCAGGTGGTCTCTCACTCGCGAGCGCGTGGCTTAGGTGAAGGTTTCCATTGGGTGCACGACGTCGAGGGTGCGAGCACAGCAACAACTGCCTCACCAAGTTTGCAAAGGTGCATCATATGCTTCAATTCCTTCCGCTTTGATTTCCATTCAATTCCATTTACAATGCATCTTGTTGGGCATTTTTGCAATTAGTGACTTGAGTGAATTGCCTCTTTGTGAGCGATGCCACATGATGATTTCCGTCAATTCCTACTGTGTGAAGAAGTTGCAAAGTCACTTAGGGTTTTTGATTTGGTCCCGTAAGGTGTGGAGAGTGAGTGACACAGCCACATTTCAATATTTTCGTTGCAGATTTCCTATGGCCGACGAACCAAATGATTGCACTGTATTGGACTCCTAGCGCCTTTCTCAACGACCGGCCAAATTGCCACTCCAGGAGAAGATCCATCGCCCTATTGTTGATTCCGTTGTCCTCTCCTCTCTAGTTCGGGCCTACACAACCCATTTTGCGGCCTATAGCAGGGGCAAGACAAGTGTCACACAATTGGTGTCAGGGAAGGTGTGGAAATTAGTTTATGACCAATTCCTTTGTGAGCACCCTGGTAGCAAGTTCGCAGAGGAGACTTTGAAGGACAGGCTTCAGGAGACCCTCAAGGAGCTAAAGACATGCACATCAAATGAAGAAGGATCGGATAGGGCTGTCTTGCAAGCTGATGACATTCTCACCCGCTTGAGAAATACAGATTCCCATGCAACACGCAATATTTTAAGGCTTCGCCAAAACATGCTAGAGCAAGCATCGTCAGGTGGTACAAACTCGCCTACAACATTTTCGCAGCCCTCATCACCTGGAATGGCACCTAGTCAAATACATGATATGAATCCAGGGCCGCAAGCACCCACCTGTGGAGTAGATACCCGTTCACCAAGCCCCTCGTCAAATCAAAAGCTACCATTAAAAGTTGAGCTCCTAGCAGCTCAATCTAAGAGTATGAAATCCATTGCACGCAGTATAGAAGCCAGAACAGAAAAAGGAGGCTCTTCTCTCTTTGAAGATGGACATTGAGATGGAGAAAAAGAAAGTTGCTAAAATTGTGAACCTGGAGCGTGCAAAGGATTTGGGCGCCATCACTGATGTCGAATTCAGGTCCGAGGATAGGGCCAATCTTGGTCTACACTTCGAGGCACCTCTAGAATGAGGTTCAATTTGGTACATCTAGACTTCCAATCTAGTTTGCTTTCCTGGTAGGCAATATTTTGGAATCTGCTACTTGATTCCAACTTGTAACACCCGTTGTTTTAATGTAAGCTCATGTTCCAGGACTCTTGAATCTCAATCACTTTCCTATGTGATGTCTTCTTTTAAATCTAAGTTGATAGAGATTTCAAGAGTGTAAGAGGGGAGGGACGTCGGCAAATTTTTTATCAATTTATTTCAAAGTCATTCATACTCACAAAGAGCTTTTACGCTTTGACGGTGTCCGTGCTTGGACATGTACATGACTTGCGGGAGTTCTTTGAGGTAAGCAACAAATCAATTTTGGATTGGATGACAAGTTTGAAATTCCCCCTTATAACAGGTTATAAAATGCTCATATGAGCCGAAGCCCTGGGTTTAGGGTTTGGAAGGTCTGTCGCTGAGCTTGGAAGCCCTGATTTGAAATATCCATGGAATCAAGAGGATTTGGGGGAAGATGGGTCCGCTAGGGTTTTTTTGGGGTTTCTGCAGTCGCCATTCAGTTTTTGGGGTCGTGCTTCTTGGATTCTGTTTTTTTTATAGCGAAACTACTTGGAGAAGGAAGTCAGGAGAAATGCGAAGAGTTTGACACCATTCACGCTTGATTTGGAGTTATACTGAGGAAGTTATAGCAAGTTAAAATTCTCAGGGTTTGGAATTTTCGGCAATCGGGCCAAGCGTCGGCTGGTTGCTGAAGCATAGTTAGTATTATGGAAGAACTTGAGGTTTTGAGGTAGGGCTGGTTGAGGATAAACTATGTCGCAAGGGAGTAGTAGGGATAGAGGTGCTTAACGATGCTACGCAACTCCGGTGGAGTCGTTGCAATTGGCGATGACCCTCTGTAAGTGAGACACAACTCTGGTGGAGTTTTTGCAATTGGTGAAGACCCTCTTTGAGTAGTTCTCAAGCAGTAGCATCGGAGAAATCCTTAGGTCTAAATATCTTTTTTTTAATGTGTGGGTCGAGCACCATGTAGCTCTGACGGAGTCGCCTTCGATTAGCAAATCTCCCATGCGCGGATCAGTGATCCATGGGGCTTAGTTTCATAGTAGAACTCAATTAACAGTCGTTTGTAGAATTTAGCTTACATTCAACCTTTCATTTTCTTGATTGCGAGAGACGTTGAGAGAGTTCGCCGGTTTACTTCGTGAGGCTGGAGTTGGAACTCATCACTGTAAAAAAATTTCAATTGCCACATACGGACTACTCAGGTTGTTTAGCTTTGAGGCCCTGTATGACATCACGGAGATTGTTGTTGGTCGTCAAGGTATAGAGTTGTTTTTGTTTGATATCTTGCATTTGCTATGCCAAGATTCATGTAGCAAATTCCCTTAATACTAATTCCCTGACAAATCAAAGAAGCTTTGATTCTCTAAGATTTTTCTTCTTTGGAACAGGTCCTTTCACATTTTTAGTCCAGAAATTAAAGCATAGCTCTATGGTTGAAATACACAAAAATATAATGAATTCTGATAAAAAAAAAGCTAGACTTTGAAGTTTGTAGCTTCAAAAACATGAGTTGTAGCTGCTGAAGCTAAGAACATAATCTGGCTAAATCAGCATGTGAAGGTGTCATGATCCGTAGCTGCCATCATTAGCAACTTAGATTGAAATCACAAAAAAGAACAAACCCTAAACCCGAAGCAGTGACAGCAGTTGATGCTGCAATGGTTAGAAATCCCCACCCCAGCCAAAGTGCTCCTCATTTTCTTCTTGCTCATCTGGAACAACAATATTGAAGTTCATGCGGCGGCGATGAAGGAAGTTAGTTAACTTTGCAACAACCTCAAAAAAATGACAGAATCGTTGCCTTCCGCTGTCAAATCGTTTCATTTGCCTTCGCCACTTTTGCTTCAAACCTCCAATGCCCCACTCCACCTGAATGCGATAGCCTGCATGCATCTTGTTCCAAGCGTTTACCACTTCTTGTGAGATCTCGTCACCGATCTCATGGCTTTGAATCTGTCTCATAATAAACATTTCTGTACCAACGTATCCTGAGTCCCCAAGCACGTACTCAAAATATTGGTTGACGTCGTTATGAGCAAAATGCTCACGCCATGTTTCGTACAGCTGTGATGTGCGTAGGCAGCTCACATCATGAAATGACCCGGGGTAGGTAGAATCTATATAGATGAACAAACCATGGTGATCCACAATGACGACGTTGTTCATACAATACATTTTCTTGCAACCGTTGAACCACTTGCTATAATCTGGATTTTTCCATGGCTTACGAATCTTGACCAAGGTACCATCAATAATCCCAATACCCCCTGGAAATCCAGGCACCATAGAAGCTAAGGCCTACCTCTCCATAACGTGAAGCCATTTGATTTCATCCCTCAAAGCCCAACTCACACAACTAGCAATAAAAACTTGATCACTTATAACTGAAGACTTTGACCAATTCCAGAGGAAACTTGGCAAGGTTGTAGTAGGATCGTGCTTCATATACAACAAGAAGTTAAGCAATCGTTGTTCCGGACTCAACTTAGATGGACGCCCTGATAGGATGCGAACAACACCTGTAGATCGTGCATAGTCTGCAATTGTCGGACAAACCAATTGGCACAATTCTGCAAATTCAGAAATGGAGAAGTTTGTCAAAACCTTAAACAGAGCTGGAGTAGACATCATGGATCCTAGCACATCACAAACACCTTCGTTGGGGTTTACTAACTCCTGCCCACTTTCCTCCAATTCATTTGTGTAAAGGAGCTCCATTGTGCTCTGCATTGCTAATTGAATGACAAGCATGGCCTGCTCCTCATCACTCTCTGATGAGGAGGACAAATCTGATGTATTGCTATCCATCTCCACCCTAAGTGATCGCCCTCACAACCAACAGAACTCACCAAAAGTGGATAACTCAAATTAAACACCAACAACAAGAAACCAATTTCGCTTGAACCTAAGAATGATCAAAATCAAGTTTCAAAACCTACAACATTCACTGCAGCAATCATGAGCAATGCGATGTGTGTTTGGGCCCTGGAGAACACATCTGCGAGAGAAAAGTTTGACGCAGGCAAAATTGCAAGCAAGGCACGGAGGCAAATGCTTTGCCAACCGTCAAGGGGCCAGGGAAGATGACGTCACCGGGTATATCCCCAAGTATCGCAGAACTCCCCATCTATTGGCTGGAGTTTCAAAACTCCAACTGACTTTGCATTTTTACTCCGTCAGAGGAAATTTGTGAAAAAGTCCCCTCCAAACTGGGGGGGGGGACTTTACAAATAACTCTATTGTTTCAAATTGTTCATAGTAGATGATTGAAAGTATATTGCGTCAAAATTACAAACAATATGCAACAATATTGTTGCAATGGGGGGATTTCATTTGCATTTAAACTATGTTGTTGCAGTGTTGCAAACAATATACTTTCAACATTCTACTATGAATAGTTTGAAACAATACTGAAACAATGGAGGGCTTTTTCCTGATGCATTTCTTGTTGATTTTCCATCCAAAGCTAAAGTGCAACATTCCGTAGGGGTTGATTTTAGATGTATGTAACTTAATCAGTATCACTAAAAAAATGAATAGTCTTGTAACCTCCCATGGCGGGAATGTAAATTGAATTGTAATTACTTTTTTTTCAAATGATAAAAAAAAAATTCTCTAGAGAGAGTATTAAGCCCTATCATTACTCTACATACATCTCCGAATCAAAATACACATATGTTGAAGAAATGATTTTAAAACATCTACCATAAAAAAACTTTGACCCTTCCTAACTTTTGCATACCGTATCCAAATATCACATTCTTTGATGTGTTGGAACCTCCTTTCACTTGCCAACAAGAAACTATGAAAATTTGATTAGTTTAATAATAGTGACTAGGTTCTATAGCAAAAAGAGGCTGTTTGGGGGTACCCTCCTTAGACCCTCTTCCCAACTATGGACTTTGTTAGCAATTGGGTGTACCTCTACATCGGCCCAAATGTTAGACACAATTGTCTATAAGGCAGTCTGCTCTAAAAGCACCCATGCTCTAAAAGCGATCATGACACAGGGTTACATTTTACTTTCTTCAATGTACCAACAATGTACATTTTAGGAGATGGTCGCTTTTAGTGACCTCTGAGTTTCAACTTCAAAAATTCGTAACTAATTCCATGAAGGTCCAAAAAATATGAAACAACTTGGGTTAGATGCTAATTCCATATCTCTTCCTGCACAAATCAACTAATAATTATTTTAAGGAGTTTAGCTTCCCCCCAAAGGCAATCAGCTCTTAAATGGTCCCTTTAGAGCAGACTACCTTAATGCTGGGTATGGATCCCTCACTAACTCAAATTTCTGTTTGAAAGTTTCTGTCGAAATTAGTGCTATGCACAAGTTTCACCATCCATGTAACTTACCACAGACCTTAAGTTTTTTTGTTTTTTTTTGACACAAATGAACAAGACCTTAAGTTTTTGATTGAGGGGGGCTTGTGATCACCACAGCCATGGCTGCATAACTTGATTATGATCCCATCCCTCAGCAGCTTTGCAGCTCACAGCCCAAGGTCAACTTGGGTGGGCAATCAAAGGAAAAAAAATCAACCAATCACATCAGAAGTCGGACCCTTTCTCTTCCAGAGAGTAGATGACTCTACTGTCCTCACGCGACTCCCGGGGTGTCGGTGCTTGGCAAACTCACCCAGGCATCATGATCTCGCATTGCAATCCATCTTTCAATTGTTAGAATTCTTTGCTTTTTCCAACTTGGAAGCAACCTTCATTTGACTCCTCTGTCAATTCAAAAGCTTTATCTGAAGATCGCCATACCAATGAAGTAGAAACATTTTGTTACCACTCATTTAAGTTGGTGTATATACATGGAGTCAAAATCACAATTATGTGTTAATTTCAGCTTTGTAGACAAATAGAAATCATTGATATTCAAAAAAATATATATATATTTGGAGAGGTTGTTGTATTTTTTGAGAATTTTCAAAGCTCAAACTGGAAGGAACTTGAAAGTGTTCAATTCATGTATGTTTGAAGAGCCTTGAGAAAGATCCAAAACCATTTATCAAAAGCTTGTTACTTTACAACCATGAAGCACCATTTGTAAAGTAGGAGCCATTCAAAGCGGATAGTTTGAGTTCATATTGGTGACACTTCAATAAATGTTTTTTTGAAATGGGGTGAGGCGGGGTGAACAAAATCAAGTAGAACTATCTCAGTAGAAAAGTGGTTTTAGAGCAAGAAGACATCATATCATAGCTTTGTGTCAAAAGCCCAAAATGTTCATATAAACTTTGTACACTCAGCACTAACACTATTGCTTGGTACTTCAAAGACAAATTGTTAATTGAAAAGAATAAAATAGAACGACCTTAGTAGAATAGCCTTAGTAGAACAAAATCAAATAGTGGTTTAGAGCAACAAGACATTATATCAGAATGTTGTTTCAAAAGCCCCAAGTGTTCATATGAATTTTGTACACTAATCTTTAATATTGTTACTTAATACTTCAAAGACAAATCATCAATTGAAAGCAATGCAAATCTTGATTAAGGAAATATTTGGTGATAGATTCTTCCTTTCTTAGTGGACAAAATTGCTAAATAAATACAAAATCTTAGGAGTGGTATTGCTTCTTAGTGCATATTGCATGAAACCATATTATTTCATCCATTTCCATGCACATACAAAGCTTCATTCATCACTCCAATGAAGATTGTTTTCTACCCTAAATAAATAAAATGTGACTAAGGTAGAACCACCCATCACCAACCACAACCGGCCCCATCAACAATCAATAGAGTGTTTTAAATTCAGAAGACACTAGGACTAATTTCCAAACATGAGTTCTTGATTTCCCACCATCAATTACTCCATTCTTTTCATGACACATTTGCCTGGTTTGGAGTGCCAAAGTGAACAAGAAGCAATCTCTTAAATGAGTGGTTTTGGAATAGTCTACACATTGAACATGGGTCCAAACCAATTTTTGCCTTCCAAATTCATAGTAATTTCATTTAAATCGCAAAAATTACCAAATTTTGGCAATCCCCCTCATTTTTATCTATACACCTCTCGAAATATTTCCTTCGCTTTACTACACTCTACATCATGTCCCCAGTTGCTTATTTGGTTGGTTATGGGTGGTCTTACTATTAGTACACACTTAGTGAGGGTCCTTTAATTTGTGGTTCAATTGGTGACGTCCGCTTGAAAACTCCATAATTCATTTGTCAACTTGCAATTGTACATTGTGTGAGGGGTTATGTCTGGCAGAGCTTTGTTGCAAATTCTCGGAGGAAAGACACACCCCTTTTCCAGAAATGTACAGAAGAAAGTGAGTCTCAGTGCGTCACCCCTTGTCAACAATGTACCAAGCTCATCTTGACAGCAAATAAGTGACATCCTTCGTACCACAATCAACTTACATACGGTCTTTCAGAAACAATGACAATTTCATAATTATCAATCAACTTTGCATGTTCCGTAGCTTCGACCCTAGCAGCTTCATCAGGAAATAAATAAATAATTAAAAAGGTGCCTAAATTTTTGGAAAATTATTGACCTAATTTGACCTATACATTTGGCATATACATATAAGGATTGCCTAATTTATATAAATTCAACTTGATCCACGCAATCTAACTTGCATCTCTTCTTTGTCAATAATTGTAAACATACATTGCAAGGTTTTTTGCCTTGCCATTTTGACCATTCTCAAGTACGATTTCTTACAAACAAAACATATCTCTCACATGCAACAAACCTTGACACTTGGCAAAACCTTCACACCATTAAAGGAAATTTGGACCTTGTCGAGGACCATTTGATAGCAAGAAAATATGCAATTATAAAAATAAAAATAAAAAATAATAATAATAATAAAAATTGGCACACGTTTATCACATAGTGTACCACACAAGATTTGGCAATGAATTATTTTTTTATTTTTTTAAAACAAAAACAAAAACAAAAACAATTTTTTTTTTTTCCTCAAAATTTGTACATTAACTTAAAGTCAAAAGGCCCCCATAGGAACCAAATTTTCTCTAATGAAGGTAAAGAATTTAGGGTTTGAAGGTCAAAACCATTCAAAAATTGTAAGAATAACTTGGATGAATGCCTAACTTATTTTAATTATATTACAACTTTTTTATTTTAATTTCTTATTTTTTAGACTACCTAATTTTTTTGCACTTTAATTAATTATTAGGTAGAAAACAACTAAAGTTGCTAGGAAGCTATAGTATTACTATCCTCTAACTTTCTAGCAGTATATGTTTACATTAAGTACATACAATTTTGTTCTTAAGGTTAGAAGACAAATGGTTTTATCCCAATACAAAAGGTAACCCAGACAAGATACAAATTTAGTTACTAATATAAATCAATTGTAGGAATGTAATCTTTTTTTTCTTAGTTCATACCCGTTTTGGCAATTCTAATCATCATGATTTACATGAAATAAAATATTCCTAAAATGAAGGATGCAACCTTGGTGATAGGTACTCACTCAAATATGATTTAGTTTTTAGAAAAATACTTAGGTGCATTCTCTATTTCTACGGTAAGAAAGAAAGTCATCCATGGAACACTTTGTGTCCCTAGTATCATTCATTTCAAGGTTAATACTTGGTAGCAATTGTATGAATTCCAAATTTGTGAAAAATTGCATATATCTCAAATTCGTGAAAAATGTCGAGAAATTAGTTTGGAACAAATTCAAGGTCCTAAATTGTCTTGAAGAGTATCACTTAGGTGGTTGAATCCAGATTTGAATTAACCCCTAAAGTTCAAAGATTTTTTTTTTAATTTGTCAAAAAACACTAAAAACTGCCATTCTCTATGCAAACAACAAATATTTTAAACATTTTTTTCCATCTAACTATAGGATCCTTCACTAGACTAGTATGAAAATGTTTAGGAGAAATTCAAGAAGCTTTGACCATATCAATTACAAGATATAAGCATTGAAATTTAAAGAAACAAGTTCTTTACTCCTAGCGTGACTAGATTAGAAGGCTTTGAATCCTCTTAAGTTAAAGTTTGTACTACATATTGTGAATTAAAAAATTTCATGTCAAAGAATTGAGTTAAGAGTTCATGAAAAAAAATTCACCCCCCTCCCTATGATTTTAATTCCTTAAAAAATTATTAAATCAAAGCATGTGGGAAATGGAAGGAAAAACTAAATTATTGATGGCTCTAAGATAGAATTGAAACATACTGATTCCAATGGTGAGATTGTTCTAGGAAAAAAATCATTGAGAAACTTCTTTTTTTAATTATTAAAATTGAGTTCATAAATGGACTAAATACATTATTTTCTTAAGAATATACTAAAAAATTCTGCAAAGCAAGGAACAATTCATAACTTTGACATCACTAATCCAAATAGAATGAATCAAATATTTCTAAATAGAAAAAAATATATTATATTAACTTGTGCTCCTAGGCATTGATTGAAATAAAAATCATATTCCTAAAAAGCTAATCAATTTTCTTATCTTGAAATTTTTAAAAATATTAGAAAAAATTGATATCATGGGTACATGCCTAAAGTTCCAAGATTCTTGGACTTTAGGGGTTGAAAAACCATAAGTGAAGGCCATAATCAACATTTATTTGTTGACTTTCAAATAATTTATGGGAAACAAGGTTCATAAAGTGTCTTGAAATAGAAATATTCATTAAGATTCTTCTTTTCCATTCAAAAAACAATTCCCTCCAAAACTCGGGGAGCACTAAGAGTGTCCATTAGAAATCACGTGCGAATAAAACTTTGGACCCCCTATATACTTTTTGAGTTTTAAATAAAACAAAAATTAAAAAAACATGAAAGTTTATGTTTTGAATTATTGATATTTTTATTTGTTAATAATAATTAGTTACAAATTTTTGAAGTAAAAAGATACGGTGTAGAACTGAAAAATAATTTTCACACCCCTACATTATATAAGAAAAAATTGTCTAAGAAATGAACAAAAAAATTCTAAAAATAACTCTCTATTGAAAGCTCATTTTGAATTGAATATTCAACTTCTTCTAGAAATCATTTCATATTTTGTTTGAGTTGAAAATTTTGGCAATCAAAATTTATAGTCATTATTCAACAATGGTTAAAATTTTAGATTGAAATTATAGTTTATTAGAAACCACTTGTTCATATGTGGTTTGTTGTAGTAGAAATGAGTGCACCCCCTGAGCTCCAAAATTTGGCACCCATTTTGAGAATTATTTTTTAGTACGCTACAAATACAATAGTCCCTAAGATACTTTCCTACATTTTTACCATGGAATCATCCAAGTACAATGAATCTAAAGTGAGCTGGCCTATGACAGGCAAAAGACCCATTTTAGACACCTAGATCATTAAAGTCTTGCATCAACCCATAACTGACTTTTTTTCAAAATTTGAAATTTGGGCTACATTATGTTGAGTTGGTGGCTACAATCAATGTCTTGAATAAAGGTGATAGTAAGAGCGATTAGTCACTGCCATAGGAACTTCCGCCTTTTCAAGAGTGTAAATCGACAGTACAGGAAATTACTTTTTTAGGCCTCATTTTGTGGTCATGTTAGGAAATATTGTGAATGCTTTAGGTGAGTAAGGTGATCATTATGGATACAATTTTTGTTGGGTTGGGGGTAGTTTAGAGACTCTTTTAGGCCAATTGGGAAACACACTTCAAAAACTCATAACAAATTCATCCTTTGTCAAAAAAATGAAAATGAAAATTGCTCTTTCCATTTTTCAGATTTGTCATTACATGGAATTTAAAATAAATAAAAAATTCAACATGATGCTAGTGAGGCAAACCAATCATTTTGCTTGTCATAGGTTGGTTTACCTTATGCCCTCCCAGCCCCAACTATCATTTGAATTCAAATTTGCTTAAATTACTTGAAATTTCATAATTAAAAAATCTGTTCCCCATTTTAGTTTAATTTTCTTAATTTATATTTACATTTATTAGTTTAAAAAAGCTGTTCCCCAGTTTCATTGCTTTTTTTCAGTTGATTAATGGATTATTCAATTTACACCCAACAAAACAAAAAATCCGCACTAAATCATTTACCCCAGGGCAGATTCCTGGACGGACCAACCAGAAGTGAGTCCAAGCGGGTTCAGTTCGGCAGTAAAGGATCCGGTTGTCAGCCCGTCCGGCCCGTGGGCCTCACGGCCATCGGACGGTCCACACAACGCCGTCGTATCCCGTCGAATCCCGTCGGTCGCTCCCCGCAGTTCCTCCCCACCCCGTCAGGAGTTGACTCCCGGCCACCCCCACTCTGTCTTTAACTCCCTCACGCAGGCTCTTCTGCGGCAGTTATAAAGGCCGCTGCCACTTCCTGTACCGGACGTTCGCATTTGCACCTGCACATGCCCCCCCCCTCACTACCCGCGTCCCAGCCAGCCTCTTCCCCTTCATCACTT
Source organism: Rhytidiadelphus loreus (assembly GCA_947034895.1). Lineage (NCBI taxonomy): Eukaryota > Viridiplantae > Streptophyta > Bryopsida > Hypnales > Hylocomiaceae > Rhytidiadelphus > Rhytidiadelphus loreus. The sequence goes on from OX344764.1 coordinate 26,984,308, forward strand.
GCCGCGCCGCTTGCCGCAATCCTCACTCCCTGCATTTGAATTCCCAGCCCTTTTGCTGCTGTTAGTACTCCTTCAACACACTTTGTCTGTCTCCCCCATTGCTGGAGCTTCCAATCATCGTTTCAAGCTTTTGTACTGTACGTGTTCAGGTGCACGTACGTGCTGCTGTATGGTAATTGAGGAGAGAATTGGAGAGCTTGTGAGTGTGAATTAGTACTGTGTCCCGGAGTGTGAGTGTTTTGGGTGCCATGGGGCGAACGCCGTGCTGTGATGATCGCTTGGGGTTGAAGAAGGGGCCGTGGACGCCGGATGAGGATGAGAAGCTGGTGGCGTATGTGCAGGAACACGGGCATGGGAACTGGCGGGCACTGCCGGAGAAGGCGGGTAAGGATCATGGGAATGCATATGTGCATGGAAATTTGTGCCACTGGTTTGAAATATTACAAGTTGTTTGGTTGCGTTCAGGTGGCATGGCAGCGTTCGAGATTCCGGGAGATGTTGAGAGTTAATTGCTTGGGTGGGATTTGTATGGGAATGGATTCACGGGATGCTTTTGGATGGGCTGTATTTCGAGATTCTCGGTTTGGTAGTCGAAATGCGAGTCTGCTGTAGAATGTAATCTGGTGTGCAGAATTGGGGAGATTTCGAACTTACGGAAGATACGTGTGTTGGTGGCGTGTTTAATTAATAACTTTGGGTGTTTGGGTGCTGTATGCCTGGATGATTCATGTGTCGTTTTGGTTTCTAGAATCTCTGCTTCGTAGTTGTAATGCGAGTGTGCTGAAGGGTGAGGAGTTGGGGAGAATTCTTACACAAGAGAAGTGTGGTGGTGGTGTGTCTTGGCGAGCTATTTGGGGCGTACGTGGAGGTTTGTCATTTGGGTTTCTAGATATATTTGCGGTTTCGTAGTTGTAATGTAAAAGAGCTGAAGTGTGAGGAGTTGGGGAGAATTTTTACAAGAGAGATGGAAGTGTGTTGGTGGGGTGTTTTCGTTAGCTATTTAAGGTCTGGAGCATTGTCATTTTGGTTTCTGGATTACGGGTTTTGTTAATTACTAGCGGTGTCGGAGTGCGGAAGTACGTGTAGGAATTGCATTGTGGAGAATTGATGGATGTCCGGTTTATGAATGCTTTCAGGTTTAGCTCGGTGCGGCAAGAGCTGCAGGTTACGTTGGACGAACTACCTCCGCCCCGACATCAAACGCGGCCGCTTCTCCCATGAAGAAGAGCAAACGATTATCCAGCTCCACGCGATTATGGGCAACCGCTGGTCCGCGATCGCCAGCCACCTCCCTCGTCGCACCGACAACGAGATTAAAAACTACTGGAACACGCACCTGAAGAAACGCTTGACGCAGATGGGCATCGACCCCGTCACGCACAAAACCAGTGCCGCAGGGCTGGCTCTCTCCCCACAATGGACTCCCCTGGCGTCCACTCGTCTCTCCCACATGACGCAGTGGGAGATTGCACTTGCAGAAGCTCGAGCCCGTCTCTCCAAAACCATGGATCCATGGAACCCTCACCATCACCACCCGGGACCGGTAATCGACCCCCCCCACCCGTCGTCATTTTTCATGCGCTCCTGGAAAACGAAGCTGGAAGAGAATCCCAGCAGTCCCATTGCGCCAACTCCCATTGCAACTCGACACTCTCGAAACTGGCAAACGGTGCTTGGCCTTCCACAAGACACCGAATCGACTCCATTATCAACTGCCATGGTGAAGATTGTCTCCCCGGAACAGGTATTTCCAGACAGTGATCCAGAGCCACCGAAAGACGACGAGATGTTTACGTTACCAGCGTCCCGATGCTCGGAATTCTCGTACAATTACGACGTGGCTGCGGAGAATGTTTACAACTCTTCAGTGCCCGAGGACGTGGCCATTGAGAATCTATTCTCTCCGACGAGTATTCTGCAAGGTCCAGACTCGGAGTCTTGTAGTACTAGCGCTTCTGGGAACCATAACGTTAATAATTCCGACTGCTTTGCGACGTTTCTGCGCCATAGCTCGGGCTATCCGAGCTCCGGGTTCCAGAGCTTAGCTTTGGTAGACGAAGCGCAAGACATTCCAGAGACTTTCTGGCAAGCGGATGGAAATGGTTTGCTTGGTGCGCATCCGGAAGGGGGCTTGCCAGAATTGATGGTTCCTTTGGACTTTGCTAGTGGCGATGGTGATCAGGAGTTTTTGCCGTTTGATTCCTTGTGTCACGGAGCACAATGAGAGTTCTAGATTGGAAGTATAAGTCGAGTAAGTTAGTATTATTCTGGGATTCAGTGAACGCGGAGTTGCAGTCACGCAAGTGCTGCTGAAGCTGCGTGAGGCCTGGCAGATTGACAGAGCTCCACATGCAATGGGCTGCATTGATTTTTTGTAGACAGAGCTTGAAGCCCCTTTTTAATCCCCTTTTTTTTCCCCATTTTTTCATTTTTTTAAAAATCGTCGCACATGAAGTGAAGATTTCATTGCGAAACAGGGATACAATGTAGCTAAGTTAGACGCTTGGGTTACTGTAAGGTTGAACCATGTGTCTGTCTGCAGTACTGGACTTGGTAAACTTTTTCAGCATGAAAATGCACAATTGTAATTACAGTGATTGAGTTTATGAAGGAAAACACTTACGATTTTAACGTTTTTAGCAAGAGTTTTGTGTTTCTTCCTAATTCTCTACAATGGGCTTCGAAGTGTGCATTCACACACATGTTTACAACTTGACATGTGTTTGGATGTGAAACTACCCATATTTGCATATGGAAGATTGTGCAATTAGAGAGGGATTTTAAGGTACCGTATGTAAAGCTGAGTTTCCATAGGGTTGTTTTGAATCTCCGTCAGTCTGCAAGTCTGCAAAACTGCAACTATGCTTCTGCCAAAACTGTTAGTACCTGACATGGGGCTTCTAGAATCTTGCAAGTTATAAAGTAAATGGAAAAAGTTGGCCCTCATTGATTAGTTCTTAATGAACACAAACAGGTGTTCATGTGTTTGTGCTCCACTAATGTCCTCGAGTAATAAATTATGATATGTACTTTGACTACTTGAGCATTGAGAATTGAGGTTGAGACTTCTGTTACGTTAAGGTAAGTGCTTGCAGTCTTGATCACCTCCAATCCCTCCTTCTTCGTTTTTGACACAAATGAAACAGAATTTCATTGCAAAGCCCCAATCCCTCCTTCTCAAACTGCTGCAATGCCTTCATGCAAACTTGCGAAGGGTCCTCCAAGTATCTTCTAAAAATGACCCCAACAGAAAATATATATATACACTGTCATATGCGAACGACATATCCAAGGCATTTAATGTGGCTTTTCAATCAGGTGTAATCAAATCTTTGCACAAACACAAAGGCAGCTCAGGATATTGCTCATAAGTTACCAGCAAAGGTGGACCCGCCGGCCGGGTGTGCAGCTCCAGTTTTATTTTTCTGTCTTGGGGAGCACGCAGGAATTTACAACTCACCACTCGAAGTCCACACCAAGTTTTGAAAATTTGAACCGGGTACTCCCCAAAACGCCACTTTTCAGTGCTACTGTGCCTAGTTACTATCACTATGCCTAGTTACTATCACTAGACTGGTCAAATTTCCATCTTTTCTTGGTGCCAAGAGAAAGGAGGTTTCCAAAGTACCAAAGATTGCGACATTTGGATACCATATGCAACAATTACAAAGGATTAAAGTTTTGTTTTGGTAGACCGAAGATCTATAATCATTTCTTCCACATTAACTAGTACATATTTATTTTGGAGATCTACACATAGTGATGATCAATGGGTTCATTAGTGCAATTCGGGTGCCCACTTCCAAAGTTCATGACTATATTTCACCAAAAAAACACTTCAAAACTACCATTTTTAGTGTGAAGAGCTGGAATGATAAAAACTACTCCTTTTTTTTTCTTTTTTTTTTCTTTTTTTCTTTTTGCATACCGTATTGTTTGAGGACACTCCACAAGTCCCAATAGAAGTCTAGTGAAATGAGACAAAAGTACTGGTACAAATCACTCGCACACACACCCCTCCAAACAAGTAAGGTAAGGACACTTTCAGTTTTTTGTCTGTTCTCCTCCCTGTGGGATCCTCCGGCGCTGAATGAGATTTTTTGAAGCAAACCCCACCGGGGTCCACCTTGGAATGAATCCTAGCCGGCCCAATTAAGATAAGTTAAGAACTAGTTTCCAATTCCCGGTTTCCAGGGCCTGTTTCAGAGCTGATTTGGCCTTCGTGTCCTCCAGTCCTGAACTTTTTGACGGCAGCTGTTCATGTCCTGACACAAAAATCAGATTTCTTCGCCATATCCAAAGAACATGGTGCAACAGTGTGTGAAACATGAGACCCACTTCATTTGTTTAAAAATAAGTTAAAGAAAAAAAACAAAAAACAAAAACATGAGACCCACTCCCTCACTCACCCAGCCTGAACTTAACTTACTTGATGGCCGTGTGGTAATTAGGGTTAATTTATGTTAGTGCCAAACTGCCAACTAACCACAAGTCAACTCCCCCCCACCATTATATATAATTTTTTCTTCAGTTTCAATTGGGTGGAAGATCAATGCAATCAGGGATAAAACTTACTTCGGCACACACTCACGCAGTCAGTGGTGAACTAACTTAGCAATTGCAGAGCAATTGTAACTAAAAGTGACCTAACACAGAATGTCAATACTGAAAATTAATGATGGGAGGACTCCAGAGGATGAGAGATCAGCTGGGCACCCGCAAAACCGCCAATTTTTGCTATTCTGTTAAATAAACTGGTCGAATTTTTGTATTTTTTAGGTTGGCAAGTGAAAGGTGGTTCCAACGCACCAAAGAACGCGACATTTGGATATCCTATGCAAAAGTAATGAAGGATCAAAGTTTTTGTTTGGTAGAGGTTCTAAAATTGTTTCTTTCATTGTATTTGATTTTGGAGATGTATACAAAGTCATGATGGCAGTTTTGGGTTAGTGGTGCATTTGGGGTAGGGGGCTCACCTTAACCTTGGCACACATAGGAAGACTTTTAGGTTATTTCTAGAAACGATGAAAGCATCTATTCATCCATGAATAAATCAAGTTATAATATGAATTTTACACTATAAACATCCTTAGCTATATGACCTTGAAGTCAAATACTGCAAACTTAACCTTTCTAAAGATTTACTTATTTTAGTGACAAAATTCAAGTCATAATTGGTTTAGCCAATTTTTGGAGATAATGGCTTTGGAATTTCTATATTGACATATTTAGGGTTCACTTTGAGACCACAAGGGGTCTTCAAAGTCATGACTAAAATTGGAGGCATCACTAGAATGATGGAATGTAGCCAAACAATATGAAGCCACAATGAAAATAATGGAATTTTGAAGTTATACAACAAATATTAAAGCCTACAAAGAATTCAATGACTTTTCAATTGAGGGAGTTGAACTTTGGGGGGGAGGGAACCAATGGGAACCTTTGGAGTTCAATTATTTTTTGAAACAAAGGCCCAAAAAATTTAGACTAAAACCTTTTCAATTGAGAGAGTTTAAAAGTTTTTGAAGCAATTGATGGCACTTACATAAATAGGTAGAACATAGGGGTCATTTTGCAATGATGGAATTTGGATCTTTGAAGGGGTTTGTATTAATAAATATAAGGTCCAATGCTATCTATTAGTCAATATACACCTCTAAAGTCCAACATAATAAATTCATGGTTGCTAAGATTTGCATGTCCATAAATTAGAATGAGCCTACCACCATTTTTTCAAACTTCATTTTGTATTTATGAATGAATGAGTGGTTTGGGGCATTTTTTGGGACCTTGTTTTTAGCTCTAGAAACTTTGGCAATGATAATTTTTTACACATATATATGAGCATTGAAAGTATGGAGAATAGTGTGCACCTCTCTTTGTCGATCAAATTTTGCACATGCACCTTTATCATGGAAGCAACATAAATCAATGTCTCTAGTGGGATGCAAAACACAACGTCTATGGTGTACACCTAAATGTTATGTTAGCCCCCAAAGCCAAACAAACAAAACAAAACACAAATATGATTGTTATAAAATATAAATTCTATAACTTCTTTAAAGTTTGCATTAAAGAAGATAATGTGAAGTATGAAAAGTAGAAAGTATTTTTACAGTCAAAATTATAAAGCTATTTTTAGATTCTCTTCAAAAATTCACCAAAACTACAATTTCTATCTTTAGCATTTGAATTTTTTTTATTGGTCAAAATTGTGGTTTCTACTGATTTTTGAATAAATGTGTAAGATCTACTAATGAGAACACCAACACTTTCTCCAAATAGTAAGTTCTTCAACACTAGGCAAATTCTAAACACTTTGTGCTATTTCTCTTCTAATTTTTGTTTGACCACAGCAATTTTAGTTTTGAATATGAATATTGATAGACAATCCAATATTTTTAATAAGTAAAAAATAAAAATTGAAAAAAAGATTTTTTGCTGAAAAATATTGCCCAAAATTGAGTAGTGACCTAAAAATGGTTGCTTGAGCCATTACATGTGTTTTGGCTGCTTGGGAGGGCTGCGAGTTCCCAACTCGACCCCCCCTGAGAAACGTTGAAACCTACCATTCCCTGCCTGTGCTGACCTAGCCGAGAGATTGCCAGGTCAGTTTTTCAAAAAAAAAAAAAAAAAAAAAAATTGTTTTTCATTTTAAGGACTTAAATTTTTATTTATTTTTATTTTTATTTTTCAAAAAAAAAATGTCTGACATTGGAGTTCGAGAAGATTGGGGGGAACGAAGCTGGGAACAAGCCCGAAACGGCCCTCCAGCCCCCCCCCATCTCATCTAATGACTTAGGGATTAAGACTAGGGCTAAGCTATCCATGTAATATAATTTAGCCATGGAATTGTTTATTTTAAAATTTGAGTGTAACTTCTAAAATGAAAATTTTCAAGTTTACTTTCTACTCCAATTTGGAAAATTGAAGTCTACAAATTCTTATCAAATGTCCAAAAAATACTCAAAGAGTGGATTTATGCCAAATGTCATCCCAAAACTACATTCTCTATAAAATAGAATGCTTAATTATTAGAAAATGAAAGCTACTAGATCAATGGCTAGAGAAAAATAAAATTGCATGTAGTAACACCAGTCTACTCTAAGAAGAACCACAAGAGATTGCTACTTAATTGGCACTCTCTTTTGGCTTGTCACAAAATTCACACTATACTCAAAATCTTCAAGCAATACTAAAAAACAAGACAAAATCCTTAATTACATACTTTGTACTTTAGATCTAACAAATCATTTCAAAATGCCCCACAATTTTAGGAATAATGAATTGATTTGCAACATCATCAAAACTTGTAATAGTAACCAATATTGTCAAATTCTTGAAGTAGAAATCTAGGCCCTCCACATTTCCTAAATATAAATGCCAATTTGTGAAAATCAAACTAAAAAAGACGCACTTGAGCTCTCTAGTTCTACGGTCATCTCTTTTATTTGGGCATGTAAAATAGAAAGGAAGGGCCTTGATGATTGCCTTGCTTATGCAAGTGCCCTACCTTGTTTCCAATACAATCCTAGTTTTTTAACCTTTTTGGACCGCGTTTTGGGATGGAAGGTAGGTAGGTAATTTATGTAGTATAAAATGATGTATTAATCATACCTCCAAATATTTCAAATGTTTATTTACTAAAGTTCACTTGCATGGTTTAGGAAGAAACAATTTCTTACATTAAAATCCCTAAGGTTTTGGAAAAAAGTTTAGTATAAATTTTTTCATAAATCAATTTTATTTTAGGATTTAAATGTAGATTGAATTTTTGCAAAATATACTTTGTGTTGGAGAGGTTGTTTTTCAACTCTAAAAACATGTTTTTAAAATATGTAGATTTCTTTAGTGTCTTATGTTAAGTGTGAAACCCTTGAGAAGATACTCATGTCCTTTGGATTATTTTAGGGAAAGCTCTAGGGTAGATATTTCCTTTAGAGGACTTGCTTGGATTTATTTTAAATGAATGCTAATTGAAACTCTTTCCTAATACTCCCTTTGTCCTCAAATGATAGAATTTAGTGGACTCCTAGTGTCCTAGCAACACTCAAAGAGATCCAAAAAATAAGAACAAATAATGTTGATTGACCCCTTCAATCATTTCATTTGTATTTTGATTGATGATTAGATGGATGGAGGGGGAATTGTTGTTTGGAGTTGTTTTGTTGGTCCCAGATAGCAATCAAAAGCAGAATTTGACCAATCCGCAACATCACAAAGTGCAAAATGAAGATCTTTTTGGGATGGAAGGAGTATTATTTTTGACTTTCCAACATTCAAAAATGAATTATTTTGTAGACAAGTGTATTTTGGAAACTTATGATTTTTCTTGATTTGAATGTTAGTCATGATTTTCTTTTTTGAAATTTAATTCAACAAATGGAATGAATCTCATGAAATTCACTTTTTACTCCAATTTGAAAATTCTGAAAATTTCACACTTATAGGAACTTGAACTTTGGGCCTATAATCTTTGACTGATGATTTTATAATTTTAGGATGGCAAGATTCCAAATTTGCATCAAGATAAACATAAAGAGATTTTTTGAGTATACATTACATTTGATATGAATTGTTTCCCTTTTTATTGTGAAATTCTTCGTAATTTCAAATTTTCAAAAAACAAATATGAAATTTCATTCCAATGATATCCTCTAGGTTAGAATGGTTTACCTATTTTTGGAATTACCTTTGGAATTTTTGTATCTTAGACACATAGGGCTGGAATAAATTTGAAATTATCCATGAATTTTTTGAATAAAAAGTGAAACCATTCATATCAAATGCAAAATATGATCAAATTTTTTGAAAACCTTACTCTCTATAGATTTGTGTTATAGTGTAGAGCATCATGGTTCATATTTTTTTAACTTGTCATTCAAAAATTCAAAAAACAACATTCTATGGTTGCAAATTCATTTTTTCAAATTGATAGTCAATATTTCAAAAATTATCTTAGTAGAAGTACAAATGAATTGCTAATGAATATTGTAAAAATCTAATTTTTAATAAAAAAAAATCTAGTGCTTTTCGGGCTCTAATGTTGGTGTTCAAATTCCCAATTTTTAGGATTCCTAACCCAAAAAATGGGGCCTTGAAACCTTTTCTTGCATGTCATTGATAGTGCGGAGATCATAGAAGCCCGAGTGAAATTTTGTTATATGAACTGGGGCTTGTGTTTGTAGTGACAATTGATCTAAGGTTTCATATTTTGAAAGATTTGAAACAAAAGAATTGTAATTTTTTTTACAATCATGCTTTTAATATTTAATAAATTTGTACCTAAAAAAACTCTTCAACTCTTATTGGTTGTTTCTAGCAGTTGTCTATATAGGTGACTATTGAAGGCCCAAATTTAAATGAAAAGATAGAAAAAATTGCTTCAAATGTAAATGATTAGTTGTGACCTTCAATTATGATGCATTAGTCATGTAGTTTAAAAACTATGATTTTTTCTTATGGCACCTCAAAGTTATGACGCTTTAATCATTACACCTCAATTGTAAAGACAGCTTGGTATTTACCCATCTTGTCTTAACCCCTATATGAAGTTATACCTTCCAATGGCTATAAATTGCCAAAAATCTGAGCATTTATTTTTGTTTTTTTGCTATTTTTTAAGAAGTTTGAATTTAATTTAAACAAAGATCATGTAGGTCATATTGAGAGTGAATGCATGAGAAAAATTTAGAAAATTTAACCACACAATTTAGTAGATATTTGAGTTTGTGATTATACTCATGCCAACAAAAAAACTAGGCAATTCTTTTCGGTGAAGGGTATTTTGCAATGAGAACGTTTTAAAAAAAATTCATTTTGTGCTCAATGAAAATAAAAGGGTTGATAACAATTATCTAAAATTTCATAACATTCCAATCCTATTCAAATTTTTGTTAAAGCTTTTTGTGTAGGTGGTCAAGGAAATGAGTGTCTTTTATGTGAAAATCATTAGAATGGGGGAGATTTGAAATCTTTGGACCTTGTTCTCTTTTGAGGTGTCAAAGTCCCATTGGTTGTTTGAAATTTTAGTCCACACCCATGTGGAACTAGGAACTATTAATAGACCTTGAACTTCACAACGCTACCCTTAATTTCAAAAAACTCCCCAAGGCAAAGTTTAACTTGAAAGTTGATGAAACTTATGCCATTGAATTCATCACAAAATTTTGACTATATCAAAATATGAAGAATAGTCAAAATTTGAAAACTCGTTGCTCAAAAGAGAGGGCAATAACAAGAAATTGATCTCTTAGACTATCTAAGGTTAACCATGAAAATGGATTGATTACCATGATCATCAACCACAAAATCATCCTTTAATAAGAGTGAGAACTTCATTCCTCGTTTTCACAAGGAACTTTGAAAATCATTCATTGAACACTTTTGAGTCTTTGTGGTGTTACTAACAAGGTTAAGTCTACGCTGTTAAGTCTCTACCACGATAGTGCCCCCATTGACAACTTTCAACTCTTTCCTCAATCATGATTAACGGGTGACCTTGGAAATCATCCCTAACTTTTCATTACCATGTGAATCACTGGCTTAAGAAATAGCAAAAGCACTCATTGGAAGTCAAACTACTATAGAAGACCTCCCCATTCCACAACAAAAATTCCAAGGATGAATGGTTGCACCTTTGTCCTACTAGAAGGATTCTCTATCATCCATCAAACACCAAATGTCCGTGTTGACGTTTACGGGTTAAACTCAACATTTGTCCTTTCTTGTCCACGTCTCAAAACTTTCTTGTCCATAATCCCAAGCTTTCTCATCCACAATCCCAAAATTTCTCATCCACAATCCCAAAATTTCTTGTCCACAATCCACAACTTTCTCATCCACAATCCCAAACTTTTTCGTCCACGTTCCCGAGAACTTTCTCATCCACATTCCAAGAACATTCTCCTCTCTTCTAGACAGTCCGGCTTCCGCTTTGTTGCCTCTAACTTCAGTCATTGCATCAAAATTTTCTCTGTTCTCCATCACGAAAGAAAAGTAGTTTTGCAAGACTGATGAGTTCCTGAATTGCTCATGAAATTACGTGGTTGTCCGTTTGTCATAGACACACACGTCACTCTGCCATTTGAGTTGTATGTGCAGAAAGTGTACTCTGGGGAGGCCTGGGATGTTCATTATCAAAACCGTGTGCACTGTGCAAGCAAGCAAAGCTATCGACATCATCCAGCAACTTTCGGTCAGGTGCTCCAAATAAGTCAAGTCAACTATCAGTCTTTGGCTCATTTTCCAGTTGTTGTAAGGTTGTACTCTGCCATTCAGTGAGTAAGTTATGCTTTCAGTTCTCTTCTCATTGCTGTGACCTGGTCTTTGTTTTAACAGCAGCTTATTTCTGATTTAATGACGGACAAGAGCATCAGCAACACAGCCAGACTGACATTCAGCAGGAGCAATCACTATCTAAAAAATTGTCACTTGGAAAAGCTGATCAATCAACTAGAGCTACAATCATGGAACTGAGGACATCATCAACACATCCAAGCATTGATTTATTTGATTTATTTTCTCTTTGCAGACCAGTGGTTACGTGGCCTTTCTTTCAAGAAGGTTTTAAGTTTCCTAGCTCCTTCATTTGGTGGGGTGGGGGCTCGAATTGAAAGAGATCAATTTTGAGTATGTAATTTTTGTATGTGTTGGCTCTGCATGATAAGTTAGATGAAATGAGGTTTTGGAAATGTTGTGGCAACGGTATATAAGGTAACCGACCTCATTCCTATCCCTTAAGCAATTCATTGTATTTCTAATATGCATTTGGTGAGGAGAAAAATCCCTTTGTTTCCTTTTTTCCCTCAAAAACAAAATAATTATATGTTTTCTTCGTAAAGATTCCATTCAACCCATTCTTGGTATATAGGGCACCATATTTCCAACTATAGGTTGATTACAGAATCGACCATGCTTCAAAGTAGGTGATAATTGTGGCTTTGACTGTACATCTTATGATCATTGTTTGCATTCAATGTACACCTCCCCAACATTTGTGTTGCATGAGCTGTCACCTAACCACATGAGCTATCACCCTAAACTACAATTGATCATAAACAAAGCAATCTAACTAGCAAAAATAGGTTGTGGTTGGAAAGAGGTCAACTACCTTAACAACCACCCCACAACATGTTGAAGTAACACTGTAAAGGTTCTACACCATTGATCTTTTAATAATGAGGAATGTCCTCCTTTGATTTGCTTCATAGTGTTGTTGTGGGGCTACTCTAAGGCCATGATTATAGGCCTAACATTTTAAATATATTTATCTACTTTTTTTCTATAGGCTTGAAGCTGCCCATTTCTTTTTAGGCAATGGGACATTGAATTGCCTAAAAAACATTCATTGCATCCAAAACATTTGAGATGGAGTGGTCTAAAATAGTTCACTAAAGCTAATAGATAGAGAATGAGTGAAATTTATAGATAGACATTTTTTTTTTACTTGTACACAAACAAACATTATAAATTTTCAAACATAAATTAAAAAAAAGTTTCTAAGAGAATTTTTGTACTTTTTACAAATTTACAAATTAAAAATCAAAATACCTAATTTTGAATCATTTGTCTTTTAGTGAATGATTTTAAGTTTCTTAAAGATGATTCATAGATGCACTTATATGACACTTTCAACTTTTTTCAAGTTTTCAAGGTGAATCTAACTCCAACACTCACACTGAAGTTTTAACCCCTAAAGTCCCAAGAGTCCTCCTTTGGGGGTTCTTGAAGCTTTGGGTAGGTACCCATGATCTCATTTTTTTGTAAGAATTTTTGAAACTATTTTTAAGATTGAAAAATTGATTGTTTCTTAGGGAATATCATTTTTATTTGAATAGATGTTTGGGAGAAAAATTTATTCTACAATAAGCCCAAAACAATCAATTATTAATTTTTTTAGGGTTTAGGTAATATTGGAGTAATAAAACTTGTTTTTTTCACTTTAAACACTTATTTATATTTTGTGATTGATATGGCCAAACTTTCTGAAATTTCTTTGAGACATTTTAATGCTAATTTAGTGCAAGATCTTGTTGTTAGATATGCAACAAAACAAATGTCTAAATTTTTTTAAAATTAATTAGATTGAAAATGACAATTTTGAGTGGTTTTCAAGGAAAAAATGACCTTGAGACTTTAAAGGCTAAAGAGTGAATTTGACTTCAATACTCAATCATACCAATCCAAATCACTCCCATATTGTAATTAGTGGATGATGGTAACTATCAACAATGAAAGCATTGATAACACATAGCATTTCTATGTATTGTTTCCTCTCTCAATGGAAATCATCCATGTGTTTAAAAAAAAAATTACACATAGCATTCTCCAAAACATTATTGAAGCCACAAGAATATATGTAAGGCGCACAGTAAGGAATCCTTCGTTGTAATGATACCTGAAAAATTTAAAGAGGGATAACTTTAGGGTTATCTCTTTAAAGTTGAAAGGGACTATTAAGAAAAACTTTGTGAAAAAGGGGTATCGGGAGAATCGAACTCCCGACCTCTTGCACCCTAAGCAAGAATCATACCACTAGACCAGATACCCGCTCGTGATGTCCTCGAAGTTTCTTGTTCAGCCTATATATCACAATCGGAAATTCCATTACGAAGGTCAGGAATTGTACCCAGAATTCATTAGTTCCTGGAGAAAGAGAGTTCAGATCTCGAAATTTTTAAAAGAAAGGGAAGTTATGACCATGGGCTCATCAAATCGTGGTCAGTTGCTTGTTTCGTGAATCTCTGTTCTGGTAGAGGATAGAAAAAACTGTTTCCAGACTTGGTACATTTTCAAGCTCAAAATTGACATCCCTCTTAGATAACACAAACAGTTCGACTATAAACCTGCTGTTTATCTTCGTCAAATTTTCATGAAAGCCTATCGAACCTTCATGTAAGCAATTGCTTAGAGTGATGGGAATAGAACCCGGTCCTGAAAACCTGTTGCTTGCCATCTGGAAAATCAAGACAAGTACCGGTATGACACACCTCAAGAAAAGAAAATGTCTACTTAGAGTCAGTGTTCGAGTATATCTTATTATGTGAAAGTCATAAGCGAAGCTGAAAGGTGGTGGCGCTCAAATTCTGGTGATGGCGCTCAAATTCATGATCTTCATATAGTGCTCAAAGTAGATTCCTAGTGAAGCACACCGAATTACAGCATTTCACATGCACCAATGCACGTTTCTAAGTTAACAACACGCAACAATACAAAAGTCTGGCACTGGTGTTTGATTTCAAGTAAGGTCCTACTCAAACTTCTTCACATCTAGCTTCTGTCAATGCAAATCCTTACCCTTTCGGTCCAGAGCCAAATATTATGGCATTTTCGGATGTGCAAATTAACATATATATTTTAAAATTGCAGATTTATCTTTTGATAAAATGAACATATTCTTTACCCTAACGGAGCCATTCCCTTTAGGGTTTCTCACGCCATTGTCAGAGTGCTGCAAGCTACACAGTTAGGGTTTCAGGAGTGCTATTCGGATAACAAATTGTACAAAGTGTATGCAATGACAAACCCCTCAACCTTCAATCCTAAGGTAGACAGATGGATACAAGCCCCATCAAGCATTTGCATTTCAAGCAACAGAAACTACACCACAACGTGCAATTACTATGGTTACCACTAAATTCCAAAGAAGTTCCTTCTCAATGCGAAAACCTCTACAAACATGGAAGAAATCCACAAAATAAGAGAAAGTCTTATATAATTCTAAATTCTAAAATCACGTTCTAGTGCAATATAAATCACAAACTCATAGTTTGAGCCATCACCAACTTTTTCAGAATGGCAGATTTAAATCTGAATATTTGAATAAGCTCAATCTTATCAGCATAGAACCAGCCCCATTCACAACCTACACAACAAAACACTAATACATAACATGTCCTATTCCAGCCAAGGAGTCCACACCCAAGTTGACCGAAATTGGTCACTACTGGCCGGTATTAGGGAGCAGTTCCAGCGTAATGACCAGACAATTCGGGTGGACTCCTTAGCTGGAACAAGACGTGGTTTTCCACAATTGAAAGGCTCAGAATCCAACATATCAGAACAGTAATCAACATACTCTGCCCTAAGTATTTGTCCATCACCACAAGTAGTCTGGTTAGGGCATACAAAGGATGAGAATGACAAAATCTCCTGCTCAGCATATTCCCGAGACAAATGCCAACCTCTATGAATCGGTCGTCATATAACAGTTAAAAAAAATGGAACATAATACAAACGACCAAATATTACCCTGCGCATGCTAAATTACAAATCCTTCCTGAATTTAAACGATGCGAATTGAGTACATGTCCGAGTGAGCTACCAACAGTGTCGGGATTAAATTTTCTTTAAACAAAAGTGAAACTAACCTAGTAGTCCGCCAGGTTGATACCGGCCTTCTTGGCCATGGCTTGCAGGCCGTTCTTCTCCACTGTCTTGAGAGCCTTGGTGGAGAGACGAAGCTTCACGAAACGCTTGCCCTCCTCCCACCAAAGGCGCTTATACTGCAAGTTCACTTGCTGCAAATGCTTCGTCCGGTGATTGGAGAACGACACTTTGTATCCATTGTTGGCCCTCTTGCCTGTCAAATCGCACACCCGACCTAGCGCCATATCCAATTCCCAAAATTTAAACGTCGTAACCAGAAAACAGTAACCAAATTACCGACGTGCATCCGAAGCATACCGAACAACGAATCATCGAGAATCTCCGCTTTATGAAACATTTAGCTATATACCTATTTTCGAAAACCAACCAATAAAACCTAGACGTGTCTTCATAACTTCAGTCCCCATACCATTGATGTGTCGAAATCCTCTTTCATTTGCCAATAAGAACATCTCAATACTTGACCAGAAATGGTCGATTACGGATATCCTTATCTTACATTCGCAAAGCAAGCAATTCAAGCCCAAACAGTAACCAAACCACCGACGAGCATCCACAGCAAGAAATACCAAGAATCGCCACTTCATCAAACATTTAATTATGTACCTATTGCCAAAGAAACGATTGTCAAAAACCTACCAAATAAACCTTACACGCTTCATAACTTTTGCATTCGGTATCCCAATACCACAATCTCTGATGTGTTGGAATCCCCTTTCATTTTCCAACCACAACATCTCGAAAATTGACCAGAAATTGGCGATTACGGGTGTATATATCTCACATTCGCTATGCAAGGAACTCAAGTCAGCTTCAAACTCAAAGAACGAAACAAAGCAAAGAACTTACTCGCCCGCGGTTGCACCAACGCAGAGTTTCTCGCAGCGACAGCAGCAGGTCGCTGGCCGGAAGAGCACGCCAGTGAGCTGCCAGTGAGCTGAGCCTGGCTTGAGGCTAGGAAATGTGGAGATGTGGAAACGCAGAGCGACGTCGCGAAGAAGGTCGCCATGGCTAGCGAAAACCAAGCGAGCTTGCAAAACGCAAATTGTCGTGGAAGCTCAGGGTTGGGATCGTAGTACCGGGTATATGTCCGGAATCCGGGTGTCAATCTGCGATTTACTTTCGCGCGAACGTAGCGCAATTCCTCTCTGGCTTTTTCTTTGTCTCTTTTCATCCCGGGTATGCATTTGATTAGTCCGTGTATCAATCCGAGCTCGAAGGCTCATTTTAGATAGAGCATGGGACTGGAGAAGGTTCACTATGTTTTTTTGAGGACCAACTGGAGCCACCTAGGTAAGAGCATCAGATTTGTTTGGCCCCATATGAAAGCATTTCTTTTTAGAAGTTCTGGAAGTTCATTTTAGAAGGTTTGGAATATTTCATTATCTTTAGCATGGTTGAGAATATTCTATGATTTTTAGCAGTACTCATAGTTCTATAGATATTCATGGCTTTATCAATATTCTAACAACTTATGATTCTTGTTTTTTTTAGGATTAAGATTATTTTCATTAATATTTTTTACACCAATCAATCATGCCACATTATAATTTCTAAAAATTTCATTAGATGCCATATTTAATTATATTTTGAATTACTTTTAACAAATTTGACCCTAGTATTTGGTAACATGATTGGTAATTTGGAGACTAGAGCATTTGTGGAGAAAAGCAAGGATGTAGAAATGTGGACACAAAAGTCTATTCATGGCTTGGACCTTTCTCATTGAGTCAATTTTGCACCAAATTTAAAATTAACTACATTTTTCTAAAAGGAACAAAAGTATTAAAATTTGAGGTGTAGGCAAGTGTGGAAGTGCCCTACCATCCTTTTACACCCAACCAAGCAAATTTTTCACCTAAAATTCTTGAGGAATATATTATACTCATCAACATCCAACTACACTATGCACTCAAAAGAGGCAGTCACCCCCTTTTTCTTCCCCAAGCCCACCTCAACTATTGATTCTCTCCCGGTCACCCTAGCTGTTGATTGTTTTTGGAAAAAAAACCCAGGGCGCTCTCTTTGCTGTTGATGAGGGCCGTTGTGAAAAATTGTCCCCCGTCGATATCAGATACAAATATTATATATTGTATACATGTACAAGATACATCGGATATGGATCAATCAGGATACAATCAATATGTCCCATATTGATTGTATGAAACCCCCACTTTCTCAAAATTATAAAAGGTGTGTGTGCTTGAAAAATCAAGCTTAATAAAAATTTACTATTAAAATTTTTATTGGAGGAGTGAATTACTGCTTCTTTTGGGTTGTGTGCACATAGTGTCACTATGCACTCAAAAGAGGTAGTAACTACCTACTATTTTGCTCCTAAACTATTCTCTAAAACTTAAAAGTGCCTCAAATCAAGCGAGTGTCTTGTAGATTGAGAATGGATTGGTATTAAATTGGTGAAAGAAGCAATTCTATGAGCAATGGATTTTTTTGTCCCCAATTCTAAAAATATTAAATTAGTAACATGTCCCAATGGACTTGTATAGCATTCAGACATCAAACATCCACATTCCACATGGATACCTTCCATATGTTCTTGAGGTTTGTGTTTGATGAGCTTCCGCTCATTGGGAAAGCGCAATTGTAGAGATCTGTATCAAATTCAATTGAGCCCTTGGGTCGTTGGAAGAAACACTTGATGTTTTTGTTTTAAAATGAATTAGTATTGTGAGTATTGTGACTTTGGGAATAATTTTTTAAAAATTAAATTAAATAAGGATAAATTGAAAAACATTGAAAATAGTATGTCTATGAAAATTCAGAGCTAAAAAGATTTATCTTTAAGATTGATGCACAAAAAAACCAATGAAAAACACTAAGAAAATGGACACTTTTATGTTGATTTTTGGAAAATAGTAAAAAAATTTAAAAAATTTAAATTAAAAATCCATTTTCCCTAATTTGAAGGTACTCCTTCTCAATCATTTTCATCTTTGGGAAAAAAAATTGTGTTCTTTGTAGGCTTGTACAACTTCAGTAGAAGTCCTTGTATTCCAATTTTGAGCTTCAAATTTACATTTTTGGGCCAAAATAGTATTTAAATCTTTCAAAATGGCTACAGTAGACATCCAAATAGGATCTATTTTAAAATAATAAAATAATTGCAAAAGATTACTCAATGTCTAAAATCCAAATTCAATGAAGCTTTCTTACTTAGCTAGACATGCAAGTATTCTTTCAATGGCTTAGATAATCACTATTCATGTGACTATCCTCTATGAATTGTGACTTTTATCAATGTGAAGGAAAGAGAGGGAAACGAAAGAAAAGGAAGAAAGTGAAAATAAAAAGTGAAATTTGAACACTTAGAGCTCCTAAATGAAAAAAAAATTGAGTTGCTATAAAAGAATAAATACTATTTTATTGTAGTTTCATTCCTCTTTGCAAAAGATGCAATTTAATAGATTCCAACAACACTATAAGTTCCTTCCAATGCAATCAAGAAGCAAAATAATATATAGTTGTTATGTGTTGGAAATGCAATAATCAAATCAAGAATGAAGAATAAACTCACATTGACAACTAGCACATTTCATAAAGGCATTGAATAATTCAATTATACTTTAATATGTGTAGAAATACAACTATATGACTTTATATTTCTTGGGACATTAAAGTACCGGGCAAGTTTTTTGCCCCAATTTTTAGTTTCAAGTAGTATCATATTGGATTCCTTGTAAAAAATGTGTTTGGAGGGTTCATAGCCCCACATCAATCATGGGTCTTAGTCCCTATATTCATTACATATCACTTTTCTCACATTGAATTCAATGTAAGAGCTACACAGAATAGGGGTATTAAGGGGGTTAAAAAAAAATTAAAGGGACTTATTATAAAAAAACTTAGTTGGTAGATAAGTTAGGACATTCTAAAAGCACTCAAGCTCTAAAATAGCCCACCTCCTTAAATGTACACTATTTGTACATGTTGCTTTTTTATAACCTTCAGCAATATAGACAATATACATTTTAGGAGGTGAGCCATTTTAGAGCCCTATGCCATTTCAACTTCAAAAATTTATAACTAATTCCACAAAGCTCCAAAAAATATGAAACAACTTGGGTTAGATGTCAATTACACTTGTCTTTCAAGGAAAATTTACTGAAAAATATTTCAAGATGTTTCACCTTCCCAAAATTCAGTTCCAGCCCTTAGATGGTCCATTTATGGACCTCCTACCTTATAAGTTAAACTAGCCCATTGTGGTCAAAATAAGGAGTTTGACATCATGTGGTTACTGAAATTTTTCAATTTATTTCCTACAAAAGTACAAGTGTGAAAAATAGTGAGAGCAATTGAAATTATGATTTTTTAACAAAGTCTAAATTTGCTATGAATTTTTGATCGAAGTGTTCAATGCATCTTTGCTCATAAGAGTCTATAGACTACCTTAAAACCAACAAAATCTGAATCCATCATGCTCATTTGAGCCACCTAAAGCAATCAAAGTCTTTTCTAATATGGAAGGCCTGAAAAGTCAATTCTCACAATAAATTCTCAGTGAAAAATTGAAAGTTCCTATTGAAGACTACTTCATTACTATCATGTAAGACATGCATTGAAGCCAAAATCTGAAAAAACTGAAAAAAAACATAATGAGGTCATTTGATAGGTGACCACTATGGGTCATTTGACCACAATGGGCTGATTTACCTTATGTGTAAATAAACATGTATTGACATTTCACACTATGTATGTACTTACCTTTATTGTAAAAAATGGTATTTCTTTCCTAATCTTTCGTTCTATGAGCGGAAGAGGATGTGAAACAGAAGGGCCAACTTCAAATTTAATTTTATCTTCTGTGGATGGGAGTAAATGACACCTGGCCACCATATACCATTTTTATTTTTATTTTTTTTAACATTTTCTTTTACACAAATGAAAAGAGAATTTCATTGCAAGGGCAAGGTTACCAAGGTACAAACTCGCCAGCCACAAGCCCACAAGCGGCTGGCGACGATTTGACGCCAACACAAAACAAGCAACAACGAAGACCGACAACGGACAGGAAGCCACCCTCGCAGCTCCGGGAGAGACTGCGAAGCCTCTCCTGGCCGGCAATGGGAGGCGAAGCCTCGTCGTCCGCCCGTGGGCCCTCATGGCGGCTGGTGGCTCGGGCCGGTGGGTGACCAACGCGGCTGACCCATAAGACTTAATTATATAATTCTTAAATCATGTTATCAAGGAACCTCAACAGTGAATAATAATGCGATGTTGCTGCAAGAGCAAGACGAAGATTTTCGGTCAAATTGGGCTGGTTTCAATGACCCAAGTCCACACGACTAACTTTAATTAAGGTCAACGAGCTCGTGCAGCCGAAGGAAAAGCACACTGTTATCTGCCAGCACCTCACTCACTACTGTACTCCAGTATGACTGTGGCTTTGTGTCCCAGAAGAAGCTTGTGACGAGCTGCTTGATCGAGTACACTTCTCGCCCCACGCTACAGCAACTTGAATATTCACTGGATCTTCACTGGATCTTCACTAGATAGATGCATATTCGCACCCATAAATTCCGACTTCCGGAATCATGGATCATTCATGTGTCTATTCTTAGTTAGCACGTGAATTTGAATCAACGCCATGCCGAGCTCGAAAGTATAAAATATACTCTGAATCAGTCGTCGATCAGGGGACGACGAGGACTAGTGCGATCTGCATCCGGCGTACATCCAGTTCCAAAATCTACGCCACGCATGGATGCTTTCCCGTTGATCTGCAGAGGCGGCACAATTCTCGCACGGAACAGTTGACTTGGGATCCACCCAAGTCGGTAGAATTCAGATAAACCTCCTGATCCAGGGAGGTCGAATCTCGACGCGGTTCGGGATATATATACCTCCCCGACAAACTACCGATCACCGCATGCTTTCCCCTCGAGGTATCTGTTGAGGTACTTTTCAGGTGGAGATCAGTTGTGCAAGCTTCAATTCTAACGACAAGCGATTCGAGGATACCTTTCGATGGGGAATTGGCAACGCGCGTGAAGAAAAACATGCAAGATGGTATGTGAATCTCCGGTATATACCCCAGTAGATCCCTAACCTCAGTGCTGTATATAACTGCGTAAGACTTGCAGATGTATAGTATAACGCTTCAGTACAAACGAGAATTCAAAGGCTTCTCTAGATCAATTCAACAGTGCGTAGTTCACTAGTGCATGATTGTGTGACTCCAGTTACAGTAGCTCAATTTCTTTCAATCAGTTCGATTTTCGATCAGCTATGGCTGCGTCTCCACCAGTGTTGTTGTCCCTGGTTGTGCTGGTCTTCGTGGTGCTATTGTCCGGTGCGAGTGCTCACCTGGACCCGAAGCACAAGACGCACAACGTGACGTTCTACGCCCACGAGGCGATCGAAACCGGGGCCGACGCGACGGCGCGCATCGTGGCTGGACCGGGCGGGAACGTGAGTGCGCTCCAGTTCGGCGCTCTAGTGGTGGTGGACGACACGATCAGGGCGACAGCGGACCCCGCGTCTGCGCCGCTTGGGAAGATGCAGGGCTTGTATGTGCTTGACGGCGGCTTGAAGTATCGCGTGCAAGTGACGGTGATTATCGACCAGCCCGGCGACTTGGTGGAGACCACCTACGAGGTACGAACATTAAGCTTCGATCATCAATGGCATGGCTTCTCAGTTAATTCCAAGCCTTTGCACATGCGTTCAAGGACACTTGGTTACAGTGTTAGTATGTTTGAAAGGGCATTGCCATGTCACAAGTCCAGTTTCCAGGAGTCTGATTTTAGCTCGGGGCCTTGCCACTTCTACATGTATATATATAAGCAACTTCAAGTTGCAATGAATTCCTCGCGCTCTCGGTTTTCATCCTGAACGAATTGGATAATATTTCAACGGGATGAAAACGAGACGGATTTTGTGACAAGAGTCGGGACAACGCTCGAGACGTTCAGGGGCCTTGCTATGTTTGCATTCCAGTGTTCAAGCTTCTGTTTCGTCCGTTTCAAAAGGCACTTCGATTTGTTCGTAAGATTTTAGGGGTCTTGCAATGTCAACTGAGTAGACACCGTGACTGGATTGCAAGTTAAATTTCTGTTAGAGGAGGACGACTGTTACGGCTCCTAATATGCATGTTTAGTGTTTCTGTGTGTTACTTTGTTTTTGACATTTTTTAATGATTTTTCGTGACTTCTATGCAGATTGCTGGACAGCGAACGTCGTTCAATATCACCAACGACAGGCAGCTGGCAGTGCTGGCAGGGACCGGAGTCTTCCTGGGCCAGAAGGGATACGCCCTCGTCTCGACCGTGTCACAGAAGCTTGTGGGGACCATGGGCGCTCAATACAATATTCAGAAGTGGACTCTTGTCGTTGGAAAGTAGAATAGAATGACTGACAGATATAACTACATATCCATAACAGCTTACAGCATTCATTGATCAACGTTGAATAAAACTGAGACTCATTTTTTACTTCGATCGAAGCTCTGTACGGCATGAATAAACATTTGCCGTGATAATAAAGTGAGACCATTTCAATATTACAGACATTGTTCTCTCACCAAATCTAAGGGAATCGAGATTTCCTCTTTCCAAACTCACTATCTACTCTCAATATCACTGGTAGAAGAAGTTGCATACATTTGACAAGGGTGAAAAAGATAATAGACGAACTTGTAGACTCCTGCAACCGAAGCACTTTTTCAAAACCACTCCTAATTGACAGTAAAACCCCATTGATAATCATGAGCATTTGGGTCAACAATAGAAGGGTCGGGTTGTGACCAGAAGAATTGTGAGAGGCTGAGCATGAGAAATGCACAGCAATCAGTTTCATTATGGTAACAGTGTTAGTAACACCAGAGCTCTTCCCATTCTGGCAAAACACATAGTATACAGATATGATTCGCCCGTGATCTATTGGATTTCTATTTGATATGAGGTGGCACTCAGCAGTCTAAAATTAGCTTGACGAGCACCTTGCTTAAACGATCCTTTTTCCCAACAAGTTTGTGTACCACCAAATGTACCGCCATTCCGCCAATGGGCAAACTTTGAAAAAATCCCGTCTTAAGTATAGAAGCCAACCTAAGTCTGCTGGTGGAACCAAATCCAGCTCTCAGTGGCTCATTCAAATCAAGCCAAGGCTGGATTTCAACGAGTAGCCTTGAAAAGGGTGACGTCCTTGAGCGCGTCGATGATCCCCGCCACACCTCCAATCAAGGCAGCAATCGAAACCAAAAGCGTGATAAAACTGAGAATCTGGAGGAGGATATACTTCCGGCTCCACTTCTTTACATGGGTTTGATGCATGTACATCTCGACAGGGAAGTACACTGTCAAAGGCCAGAAACTGACGGCCCCCAGAATGCCCAGCACCGAGTTGAAGAAGGGAATGACCATGGAGATGATGGTGGTGATGATCACGTACAGAGTTCGCCAGATCAAGCGGAACGCGCTCAGCTTGAGTGTGTGCTTTCCTGGGAGTCTCACATTGTACTCCATGCTGAGGAATGCGCTGTTGGGCCATCTCGTGTAACACCATCGCTCGACGAAGCCATATACCGTCTGCGTGTAAACCTGCACCAATTTTGGAAGAAAGCCGTATCAATTCGAACGTATTCAGATCATCGTGACTGACCAGTGCAATCAACGCATACCCCGAAACAGTAATTCCTGCTCATAAAATTACTACTCTTTATACTATTTCAAAGCATTAAAAAATCTGAGCATTTTTCTCCCATAAGCCCACACCTCACACCTCGCACCTCACAAACAAATGGAATATCACCATGTTTCGCCAATATTTTAGGAGAGTAATTTTAATTAATGTGGCCACTGAGACCTCACTAGCAAGATTCTATTTTCATGGAACCCCGTTAGAGAGAACAGCTTACTCACAGCATGGATTAGAGAGTCAAGAGGTTCAGAGTGGTAATGGTCTTAAGCCTCTAACCGGACAACAAGAGAGTGAATCAAAACTTGAACTTGACATTCTGTTTGTGTCAGAGCCTAAAACAAGTTAATTTGCACTAAAGCTTTTCACGGGACACAAGGTTTTTGGTGGAAGCATCGCGCATGTCAATAGCGAAAAAAGATCACTCGTGAAAAGCTGCACCTCAAAATAAATTTCGTTTGGCTGGGAGACGGAAGATTGTTCAGAACAAGCAGAATAGTTTGGGCTCCTAATTTGAAAGACCTCATTTATCACTTTTCAAAAGAAGAAATCATTTGATAGCACATTCAAGCGCACAAGTAATCGTCCAGAGGAATTTGAAATGCTTTTTAATTATGCTACCAGAGAAAATAAGCACAATGCAGTAGTGAGTGTAGTTACCTGGTAGGCACCAATTAGATGGATGACAATGCACGTGTTTGCAAAATCCACAAGCCAGTAAGGATTGCTGAATCCGGTGAGCAAGTTCCCTGGTGCGTCATCACCAAATGCAGTGTAGCCACAAATAGCCACTGACAAGTAAAAGAACGTGGTCGTCACGATGGAAATGCATGCGGCTTTCTTCATTTGGGAGGCTTCAGAAGGTGGGCTTTTAATTGTGTCCTGTAGACCAGAAGACGTCATTGGATTAGGAGAATGAAACAAAAAATAAATCAGAAACTGCGATGATAAATTGATTCTAAGACCAGCATGAAACCAACATAACATTCTTTAACATTATAGGTGAGCCCTCACCTGAGGATGGAGCAACATTCCCCAATCTAGGGACCATGCTGGAGGTGCTTAATGTTGTGAGGCGTGTAAGATGAAATAGCATTTTATTTGCTCATTAATGATATAAGAAGATTTTATCTGTAAAGGACAAAGCAGAAGAGAAATGTCGATTCAATTTACACTCCAGAGGATTCTTGCGATTCTCAACTCAATGCATGAGAAACATGCTCCTGAAGTAGAACTATTCACATCAAATGTTTCAATCTCCTTAGACCTGCAACGAAGTGATAGTACTAGTACTAGATGTTTTGAAACACGGCCCACCTGAATTTCAATAAGGATCATGGAGAAGGAGTACGCAAAAGCCATATTGCCAAGAGCAGTGAATATGTTAAACGTCTTTCGTGGTATTGACTGGAATGAGCAGCCGTTTGTCGTGTCATAACAAATTGGCGTACCACCCACACTCCCATAATCGCGCCCAACCCCTCCCTCTGCAAGTCGAAATCCCTTACGTTAAAATAAAATTCAACGTGACAAAAAAGAAAGTAACTAATATAAAAAATCCCCTACATAATGAAAGAAACTGCACGTAGTTTCTGCACCTTAAAACTGTTGATCCCTATTAGTAATGGACCAAGTAACCCAAGTTCGGACTGACTCTCTGTTTTGTAGCACAGCTTTGACGCCTTGAATTAGGTTTTTGTAATTTTCAGAAGATCGCAGTAAGAAGGACAGTAAATAGATTTGTAATTTTTCAACGATTTAATAGGACCGAGTTTCACAAATGCCCAACAAGAACAAAAGAAAATACACTCATGCTCTCATGACCTCTACAATATGACTTCTCTAAAACTTCTCGGAATATCATGCGGTGATGGATTGTAGTACAACTGAAACCATTTGGGGGGGGGGTCTCGAGGCAGTCAGTGTAACGATGTGAAGAATTGTGACTCACCTGCAGTTTTCGAGATACCGAGTGCCAAGCCGACGGTGGAATATGTGAACGACATAACCGCAGCAACGTAGGAGAGCCACCAAAGCTCGCCAAAATTGGGGATCTGCGAGAGAACAATTTGGATTAAACCATAAAGCGCGATGTAAACTGTTGTTGACGCCGGACATACGTGATCCATTCCATTGTGGTGTCTACAGTCCTGTTGCTGAATTGCCCTGCAAAACCAAAACAATCAGTAGTGGAGGAGTTGTCTTGGTCAGCTTGTGGTCAGTCACAGCCGCTAGGCTCATTACAGTAAGAATGAAGGAATTGAAAATGCTAAGGACACGGTAAGTAAACGAATTAGCTCAGGCCTTGTCTGCAATTCGTCTAGCTCTTGAAGCACTGTCACTTTTACGTACTTGGCACTGGTTGCAGTAGCAATGGTGAAGCCAATACTGGTGCCAATAAGGTTACTGTATTGCACACAAGCACAGACTATCTGCTGCCTTCTCCCTGCACAAACGAAAAGAATATGTAAGGTCCCTGTGGTTACCACAATGATTGCCACTGGAAAAAAGGGTTATAGATTTCACGGAGAAATAAAAGAATGTTACAAAGGAGATGAAAGCGTTTCAGTACCCAAATTGGCTTTGATGGCATCCATGTACATGTAATTCCGATTGCCAGTGACAGGGTTGGGGGACCGGTAACAGTCAGACAGCAATCGAGAGGTGAAGTAAGTACACCAAGCGAAAGCCAGAAGAACAATGGGCCCAGCGATCCATCCCATTTGAGCAAAGCTCCATGCCAACGCCAACACACCAGAGCCTATCACAGCCGTGATGATATGCGCTGCTGAACTGTAAACCCCCCCTGACATTCATACAACACAATCACTACTGCAACAAAAAAACGTTTACATATATACAAACCTCTTTTACCACTAGCTACTCATCTCTTCCAATCAAAGTACAAGACGCTGCTATAAGAGTTGTCTTTCAAGAGCAACTGACCTGTCCGGCGAGGTTTTCCATCATCGTCATACAAGTCGTTGTCAATCTTCTTCCCAATGCCGTCAAAACCACCAGCAAGGGCAGCATCGTGTCCAGTGTGACCATGTTCCCTGTCAATCGCTTCCATAGCTCTTGCTGCCTTAATTATAGCTTCGCTCTAGGTCGCTCTAAGCACACGCAACCAAAAACTCAAAACCAAAACCAAAACTCTTGGAATTGAACTGCAAACAATCACTCACAAAACTCATTGAAGGACCGCAAAACAACCTCCAAGCAATCCGGGTTTAAATACAAAACGTAAAGCTCCTGCAGGATCCCAACCCAAAATTGGGCGCCACACTGGCGCCACACCAAAACCACACATATTTACACGACTGGAGACACAAATCAAACTACCATCGACGACCAAACGTATGTATTGACCGCATGCAAACTCCCACTCTCACTCCTTTCTTTCCCAAAACCCAGAAGACTACCAGTGCTCCTCAAGACTACTAGTGCTCCTCAAGACTATTAGTGCAACTCAAGACTATTAATGCAACTCAAGAGCAAGCCGTACATTACTATTGGTGGAGACTCCTATTGGGTATATACTCATCGATCAACGTCTTTACTTTCAAGAATCTAGCACAAATAATAAAATTGTGGCTGATTTTTTGCTTTGATTGTGATTGAAAGCTCTATACAACAACTTGCTTTGGAAGTGTGGGCGTAATTCATGGGGAGGTCTAAGAATTCAAGTTCAATTTGCCCAAAGAGATCATTCTTTATAATTTAAGGTATATATTTGAGTTAAAAAGTAAAAAAGGTATTTGATGTTGGATTATTTACCTTAATTATTGCATTTAAAATGACCATATTTTTACATGAAAATCTACAAGGGGCATATTTCCAATACCCTATAAATTCATGCAGTTTTTTTAGTAGGGCTATCTTACATACAAAATTTAAGTGTTCAATTTTTTCCCCCTCCACCCTTCTTTACAAATTTTCCATGTCCGTCAATTTGCACAGAAAAGATGTCGACGGACCATTTAGGCCGTCCTAAAATTATTTATTTATTTATTTGATGGATTGAACAACTTGTCCGTCGACTTGAATGTTTTGTTGGTGTGACGGACATCTAGACACAACATAATGTTGAAAATTTTAGTCCACATCTTTATTCATCATACTATGAAAATTTTGCATGGCCCCCATGTACCTAGCTGTCACGGCTAACTCATTAATAAAGATTCCTACTATATGATGTTTTTACACAACCTAATTTATATATATTAAAGTAAGTAGCATTTCATGAACCTTGTAGTAGCCTACATATTATATAAAAACATTCTATTTCAAATTAATCCGTAAGGGATCAAGACCTTTTTTCTACCAAAAAACACTCTAAACTATCATTTTTATTGTAAAAAAAAAAAATTCAACACATTGTCGGACTAGATTATTGACTTTGAATCTTCTTAAATTAAGAAAATTGCCCAACAAAATTTTGAGCTTTAAATCTTAATTGTGGGGGATTGAGTTGAGGGTTTAGAAAAAAAAATTCAAAAAAACCTTAATTTTCATTCTTAAAAAAATTATTAAGTAGAAGTAGGTAACTAGGTATGAGATAGAAGGAAAATCTAAATTAGGCTTATCCAAACTCCGAAGATGAGCATCATCACAAGAAGCCCTTGACTGGGAAACATACCTGCAGGTTGCCCGAATTTCTCCAAAAGTGCATCCACCACACCACGTCGCCCAGGAAGAACACCGTCCAAACGGTCCTTAGTAGCTCTTGCAAGTGCAGCTGGTGTAATATATCCCTCGGCCACCAGTGCGTTGATGTCAGCATCTCTGAATTTATCATCTAGACATCTCTCCTTCAAGACTTGTCAAAGGGCATTGCGCTCGTCATCCTCGTCCATCACAAAATGTTGCCCTAAAAAAGGGGCTCAAAGAACAATAACGGCGTCAACACGAAGGCCCAGAGAAGAAGACGAGCAAAACCAGCAGCACTAAGCAAAGTGAACAGGAGAGGGCCAAAACGTCGAAGTGAAGTCAAGAAACGAAATAAATTCCTAGCGCGCTTGCTGGGAGAGACGAATCTATGCTTTACAATCCGTTTGTGCACTCATGGCTGTACGAAGCTTATGTTGAAATCCTAATTGCACGAAGATAAGGGAAAGCAAGAAAAAACAAGAGTAACTAAAGGAAGACTCCTACCTTCTGACGAAGTTGGACAAATTTGTACCAAGCGTGACAAAACCTATCTCTAAAATTGAATTAAAACGCACTAATTCCAATTGGTGAGATTGTTCTAGGAAGCAAACTAAACCATGTGAAACCTTTTTTTTTTAAACTGTAAAAATCGCATTCAAAAATGAATCCTACAAGTTATTTTTTCAAGAAGATCTCTAATTGCCCAAAAAACAAGATTGTCTATAACTTTTCATAACAAATTCATTAAATCTTTCTATTTAGACAAAATATCATTTATGAGAAAAAAATTAATTTAATTCAAATTTTAAAATTTGTTTTTGCTACCCCCTCTCCCCAATTTTGAGCTTATTTGGGCATAACTTTTGTTCCCATGCACTAATTGAAAAAAAAATTATATTTCTGTGAAGCTAATTAGTTTTTCTATCTTTAAAAAAAATTCATAAAATCATGACAAAAATTCAGCCCATAACTTGTACCAAGCCCAAAATCCCATTTGTCCCCCGAAGGGACAACGCTCCTATAAGGGTTAAATGGACCCTATCTTTTAACTCATGTAGTTTTCTAAAAACTTGATAGTGATCTCTCCCGGTCAATTTGTAATGTGATAACTTAACTTCCATTTGATTCACATAACAATGCAATGTCTTGGAAAAATATTGGAAAAAACACATAAAGAAACATTTGCCTTGGATAGTATAGTAAGACCATTATGGTCAATTTTGTTAAAATGGCGGTATTCCGCATGCCATTTTAATGGAATATCTTCTACAAATAGAGAATAAGTATGCCACAATAGGGTCATACATGTGCCAATTTTATGCCTAGCACATTCAAATCACTCCTAGTTCACGCATTTCTACTTCCCTCGGACAATCTTTCCATTGTTTTCATTCTTTCAGTGATTTCATTTTGTGCCATTTTAATGGAATACCGCCATTTTAACAAAATTGACCATCATTTCAATATTACATTCCATAACATCAAGCATTATTCTCTCACCAAATCTAAAGGAAACAAAATTTCTTCTTTCCAAACTCACTATCTACTTTCACTATGACTAGTAGAAGAAGCCGCATACAAATGTAATAACTAGACATTTGAAAAAGACAAACTTGCATTATCTTGCAACCAAAGTACATCTTCTAAGCCACTCATAATTGATAATAAGTTACATGAAACTCCATTGATAATCATGAGCATTTGGATGAACAGTATTAGGATGACAATAAAAGGGTCGGGTTGTGACTGTTGATTGGAAGAATTATGAGAAGCTAAGCATGAGAAATGCCCAACAAATAGCATCGGTATAGTAACATAGACTACAATGTTAGTAATGCCAGAACTCTTTCCATTCTACCAAAAGACATAGTATACATGCAGAATCGATTTACCTTGTGGACTACCGGATTCTATTTGATATGAAGTGGCAGTTAGTAGTCCTTAATTAGCTTGATGGGAAACTTGCTTAAATGATCATCTTTTCCAACAAGTTTGTGTACCACCAAATGTAGCATCAATTGGCAAACTTTGAAAAAATCCCATCTGCGATTCTTTTATAGAAGCCAACCTATATATGCTACTAGAATCACATCCAACTCCTAATTTGAAAGACCCTCATTTACAACACTTTTTAAATGAAGAAATCATTTGAGAGCACAAACGCACAATCGTCTAGAGGAATTTGAAATGCTTTTTAACCTGTGAATGGTTAAGGCCTTTTTTGAGCTTGTAGAAATTTGTTCTAAATTGAACAAAAAACCAACATTTTGATAAGTTGTATCAATTTTTTGTTATTTGTAATCATATAAATTCAAACTAGACATGTTAAAGATCACATAGGAAAAGAAAATACAATAATATCACTTATGGAAATCTTGAAAGATTATAATGTTTGATCATGAAGATGTTAAAAATGCGAAAGTGATTTGAAGCCTTTCAATCCTCTTTTCACATATCAAATCTAAAAAGTTGGTCACCCGAAAATTATGAGGATAAAGGACCTAACAATCATGCATAACCCCAATCAATTTATGCCTTCTCAAAATCTACTCTACAATTTTTTTTAAATGAATTTCAAATGTGATTTTTTCTCCAAGATTTAATGTATTTGAGGCTCATTTCCAAGAGCCCTCAAGACTATGGAAAGTGAAGATTGCAATGGACACCCTTGAACAAAATCTTGAATAGAAAAATCATAATCAATCATTTCAAAACTTGGATTTTTGATGCTAAAACTAAACTTCAAAGAGAATTTAAAAAAATATATATATTACTAAAAATAACAACTTGGTTAGGTTTTATTTAACTTTAAAATATTAACCACACCAAATTTTGGTGTCTTGGGCATTTAGGGGTTAATTTTGCATTAATAGGAAGTTGAAACAATGCAATTGTGTGTGTAGTTACCTTGTAGGCACCAATTACATGGATCACAATGCACGTGTTTGCAAAGTTTGCAAGCCAGTCATTCCAGGTAAGGTAGTATGCTGTTAAATGGCACCTGACCTTAAAGCGCCATCTAGAAGGTTTGTACATTTCGAATTTCAGTTATGTACCTATTTGGATGGAGCACTTTCAGAAACTAACTTTGACCCTTAATAACTTTTGCATGCAATATTCAAATGTGGCGTTCTTTGATGCATTAGAACCTCCTTTCACTTGCCAACATGAATATGGGAAAATTTGACCAGTTACATAATAGCAACTAGGCTCAGTAGTAAAAAGTGGCAATTTTGGGTGTACCCACCTTACATGTCCTGAAACTTGGTAAGTGCCAGCATGGGGTGGTGGGTTCCGCCTGGCGGGGTGGGAGAATTAAGCTCCGCTAGCGGCAACCCATTTCAACATGTGCAAGTAATGGTGGGTGGAGCTAGGATACAATTTTTTTACCTTTGGGGTCTTTTCTCACACCTAGAGTTGGTGCAAAATAATGTTTAGGCTCACTAGCTATGAAATGTTATTTTTTTGTGCTCTTTTGTAGAATGGTTAAGAGATAAATTGAAGAGTAATTTACTTACCTCTAGAAGTGACCATTTAAGAGCTAAATGCCTTTTTAAGGAAGCTTAAGTCCTTGAAACAACTTTTAATAAATTTAGGCAAAAGATAAATGGAATTGGCATGTCTACCAAATCATTATATATTTTTGGACTTTTGGGGATTTAGATACAAATTTTTGAAGTTAAAATGCAGTGGTCAATGAATCCCTTCATACTGAAGGTCTTTCTTAATCACTAAAGAATGTGCTCAAAATTGAACAAGAAGCTAACGTATTAAAAAAAATTATCAATTTTTTTTAACTATAACAATACAAATTCAAGCTAAAGAGGTTAGAAATTACATAGGAGAAGAAAACACCACAATAGAAGTAATGGATTCGAAGATTGAAATGTTTCATAATGAGGGTGTTTAAATTGCGAAAGTATTTTGAAGTCTTTGAAACCTCTTTTTCACATGTAAAATCTCAAAAATTGGTCACCAAAAAATTATGAAGATGAAGGGTATGATTTGCATAACCAAAATCAACGAGTGGCTTCTAAAAATGTACTCTACAATTTTTTTAAATAAGTTTTTAATGTAATTTGTTCTCATATAGTAGATTTTAAAAATTTAGATCTACTATATTTTAGGGTCATTTTTGAAGAACAATAGAACATCAAGATTTGCAATGGTCACATTTGCATGCAATGTTGAATAAAAAATCATAATCAATGATTTTTTAAATCAGATTTTTCATGCTAAAACTAGAGTTCAGAAGGAACATTCAAAAAATTCAAACTACTGAAACTATTAATTTGGTTGGGTTTTATTTAACTTCAAAGTAGTGTATATGCCAACATTAGATGCCTTAGGCTTTTAGGATCAAAGAACTTTTCAATAATTGTCTTTATGAATTGTCACTTGAGATTCAAACTTACGATAATTAAATGTAAATACAAACATTTTGTAAACAAAATTCACCTGCGTAGGATTTGATAGAGCGTGACAGAACACATAACATTGTTAAGCAGTGTATTATTGACCTTCTAGGTGGAGTTATAATTTCCCTCTAGATATTGGGGGAAGGGAATTCAGTTACAATATGAATAAGGTCATTGGTTGGCTAGTTCTGCGTTGTCAATGTCTCGGTCAATGTTGGGAATGATTTATTGGCAAGTCCATCCCTAGCCCTCATGTAGAATTATACAATGTTGAAGGCTCCCTTTTTTTACAAAAGCAAAAGGCCCCCCGGTTTTGGTTAACAATGTTAAGTAAGGGCTTGTGCACATGGGAGGCCTCCACCTCTCCAATAGCAACATTGACCCAACTACTCATACTCCACTATGTGTCCAAACGGATGGTGGGTGGCATGGGGTGAACTGGGCATGTGTATTGGATGAATAAGAACCAATCTCCATTGAGGAGCCGAATGTCTAGGTCAAAGGACAACTTGGCTCCATCTGCTGACCATTGTGATTGGAAAGTCAAACATGGAGCACCCAAAAATATATTTTTCCAATGTGCTATTTACGGAATTTTTTATTGAATTACCATCTCAGCAGGTCCCCTTGAATAAATAATCGACACCTATCTGAAATAGAGCATCTAGGAGGAGGGGCTTGCCCCATGTGAGCTTCCAATTCATCACTAAGGACTCATAGTTTTATTTATTTTTAGATTTTGTAATTTAATTCACAATATCATACAAAAAGCCCCCCAAAGAGTGGAAAACCAAAATAGGTATGTTGCATGTCAATATAGCATTTGGTTTTCAATAGACTTAATCCATGGAACACCTCTAAAATTCACTTGTAAATAGGTTAGAACCTCGAAGTAGTAGGAATCAACATGTTTGAGGGTACTTATCCAAAACAACCTAAAACCACTGTGCATGTGAGTTTGCTTCACTAAATTGGTCTGAGGAGAGCCCATAGAGATCCTTGGATAGATTTTCAAAGATAGGTTTCAATTTCCCCATCCCATCAACGAAATATTAGAAATCCCAATTGTTTATTGTTGGCATGTAGGAATTACTTTTTTTGGCCAACAAAGGAATCTATGGCCAGTAGATAGTAATCTAGAGTCGGAAGCATGCTAGAAGGTTGAAAGCAAAATCTATTCGCTTTTATTCTTTTGCATGTGAAAGATTCTTTGATTGTTGGTTAATCAAGGGAGGTTGATTTTGCCCTCCATGTCCACATGTGCAAGATAGACACATAAACTTGCATGTTTTTTGGGAAACTCCATGAAAGTATCTCCATGAAGTTTCAGAATCTTCTAACTTGTAGAAATGCCCTTTTCGGATGGTCAATTGCCTAAATCCATGAGGGGAAATTCATGGGAAATCCCGAGGTGGCGATAAAATCTCACTAAAAATTAGGTTAGCCTCTTTTATGTTAATAACATGCCCTAACAAGTTTGAAGGCGTTTTGATAGTGGAAAGTGTCCGAATCACCAACTTTTCTTCCAAATATCAACGTTGTGAAATTTACGTGGAGTTGATTGGTGTTCCTAGAGGACATGAAGTCAGAACGAAGTCAAAAAAGAATCTTTTCTTACTCGATAAAGCCTTTTGGACAATCTTAGATAGTCCCCTTGTCAGAAGAAGTAACCTCCAAAAGATAAATTTTTTACCTTTTAGTGATTCTAGTTGGCACTAGTTTTAAATGAGTTTTTGCAAAGGAAACAAGGGAAAGGAAGTTTTCTAGCATAAAAATGGACTTTTGAAGCCAATGGCACAATCAAATTGTGATTTGAAGTTAAGCTCCAAAAGTTAGAGTTTTGGACCAATAATAAATAACCCAAAGATGAAAATCCTAAAAGATAAGGATGAAAATCTTAAGTGATTATAAGATTACTTAGGTTAAAAAGAGAGGAGGTGGGTGCCCCGGGAGAGTATAAAAGGGCATCCATCTCCCTCTAAAACCACCCCCATTCTTGTACTTGGATCCGTTGGGTCCAATTTGTTTTGGATATTTTGGCCTTTTAAACCAAAAATTTCGAATGGTGTTTTTGAGGCTCTTTTCAAGCCATTGTTGTTGTAAAAAGCTTGTGAAGGACTTAAAGGTCCCCTTCACATCTTGTGTGTGGATTTGAGTAACCTTGACTTTAAACTTTCCTCACCTTAAAGTGTTTGTATGTGGTTTTTTCACCTTTTTTGTGTCATTTTGTCTTGTACTAACCCTAGAGTTTTTCCCCACTATACCTTGGTGATGTTGCTTTGGAAGACCTCTAGCTTGGAGTCTGGATTATAAAATTTTCTTTCTACTAACCTGAGTGCCACATATGCCTTAGATAGGTTCTAATACACTACAGTTGTCTTAATTTTGCAAGAAGTGTAGTAGTCTTTATTTGAGCGGCTAGGCTTTGATCCTTCTTTAAAGTTCAAGTCTTACAACCTATAGACGATGGAGCTTTGACCCCCCCTAGTGGCTAACTCCAAAGTTTAGTTTTCAAAACGCATTGAAACAAACCAAAGTTTAGCATCCAAAATTAGGTAGTCCCGTTAGAAAATCTATCCCTCCTCTTTTTTTCTTTGTTTAAGAAGTCA
Organism: Rhytidiadelphus loreus; assembly: GCA_947034895.1. Taxonomy (NCBI): domain Eukaryota; kingdom Viridiplantae; phylum Streptophyta; class Bryopsida; order Hypnales; family Hylocomiaceae; genus Rhytidiadelphus; species Rhytidiadelphus loreus. The sequence goes on from OX344764.1 coordinate 27,020,033, forward strand.
CATCTAGGCAACAGCTAGCTAGGCAGGTATTGACAGTAGCCAAGCTGGTAGATATTTGGTAGTAGGCAACTAGGATTTGAGGAGATCAGTCAAGGTATCGAGGGTTAAGTTAGGGACTCTTGGGGTTTAGTCAGGGCTCATGGAGATCAGTCTAGGGATTCTTGGGGGCTCTTAGGGATGAGTCTAAGGATTCTTGAGGGTTTAGTTAGGGGCCCTCAAGGATTAGTCCAAGGTTTCTTGAAGGTTTAGTTAGGGGCTCTTAGGGATCAATCCAAAGGCTCTCGAAAGATCAATCCAGGGGCTCTCAAGGAGTTTAGCCAAGGGTTCGGGGAGTTCAGTCAAGGTTTTAAGGAATCTCAGTCCAAGGGTTCTAGGGGATTTCAGTCTAAGGGCTTTAAGGGTTTAGTCTAAGGGCTTAGGGATCTTAATGGGAGCCTTGAGGTCCACTGGAAAAACTTGTTGGATACCAGTCCAAATGCCACGACAAGCATCATCAATACTATCCAAACAATGCTAGGGACACTCCACCACAACAACTCGTACATGCCACCCTACAACTAGAAGGAGGAAGAGGGAGAAAGATAGAAGAGACTAGCAAGTACCTAAGCATGCAACATTGCAACCTCACTTTCCACAAAAAATTTCACACCACTAAGAGAAGTAAGGAAAGATGAGGTGCACTAAGTAGGGAGGAAGATTAGAAAAATTCCAAGAAGCGTTGAGGTCCATTGCACTAGAAGAAACCCACGTTTTTTGTGATGGCAACAAAAAACATGGTATGTTTTTGTAGAGAAGAGGGCATCACACAGTTTGAGCTAGTAGGCGGCAAAATTTTGGTGGACATTGCAAAAATGTGTACATGTTTGTGAAAAAAATGGGCATGATACAGAAAACAAGTATGTTTTACGAGACATTAGAAAAAACGTAGTCATGTTTTTTGCAATGTCCAAAACAACATGACAATGCCATCTTGGCAAAGTTAGACAATTTCACTACAAGTAAATTTTCAAAAGTTATTTGACATCCATGTAAAATCACAAGGGAAGGACAACTACTTGGGAGTCTTCCAAAAAAACCCTCCATGGATGGATGATGAAGCTACTATTCACTACTTTTTAGTTAGGACCTTTAATGAAGCACAAAATTTGTTGGCGTCTCTTCTATAAGTACGCATGTACACAAACATAATTAGTGGAAATATGTCTAAATCCTTTAGAATTTCATATGCCAAGTATAATGTACTACATTTCACTTCCGATCATGCGGTTCCTATGTATATGTTGTATTGAAAGCTTCAAAGCATGTGCGAACTTTTCAAATTATGTTTACGTATATCAACAACTTATAGGAAGAAACAAACTCTTATTTCCATTGTATTCAAATTGTTTACAACAATTCCTTTGTTCCTAATAAAGTGTAACAATATTGATAGTTAGTAAATGTATCTTAGAAGTATTTTTTGTAAGAAAATGTGGTGTTTGCCCAAATGAAAAGTCAGACTCTACCTTCCACACAAGACATCCATTTGCAAAAATGAAAGATTTTGTTGTACTTTTAATTAGAAAGTGTGAAAAACTAATTCGTAGCATGTGCTTTGATTTCTATTCAATGGGGGGATTTTATTGCGTTGCATGTTCAAAAACGACTTCCATTGTTGTTACTTTTAGTGTTGGCCATTGATTGAATAAATAACTCTATTTCCAGAAAGCTACTATGTCATTTTTTTCTTCAGAAAAACTATCCATAAATCAAGTCAAATATTAAGTGTGTCTGAGTAGATTCAAAATCTATTTTGTAGCGCGAGGACTATACAATTTATTTCACATCCAAGTAAACAACTTCTATATTATATACCATTCACTATAATTACTTACAATGCAATTCTCTTCAATCTCAATGCATGTAATTCGATGTAATGCAAAAATTGCTTTTAGTCCTTTCAAGAAAAAATCCAAAAATGTATTCATATACATGAAAGGTATATTCAATTAGTAGTATCAAAAAAATTATTACATGAATTTTTTTAATGCATGTATCATATCAAAATCTACCCAACTATTTGGTGTTCTTAGTAATTAATAAAAATAGAACACTACAAACAAATGTTAATTTCAATTGGAGATAACTCCTTCCATGGATTTTTAAAAACTTCGCATGTATATAAATTTTTATTTTTAATTTATTTTTTCCTTAATATACGAGTCAATTTTTTCTACATTTCATTTTTTTCTAATTGGTCCTCACGTACCTTCTTGATCTTTCTAATTTGATATACTTTTCCATAGAAGTTGTCCTATAATCCATTCTAATGCCGTTGACCCTTGCATATCAAACAAGAGTCGTGTCTCCAGAGCTTTACATTCTTTTGTAAGACAAATTAGAAGTTTTTTCATACATTGAACGTCACATTTTTGGTACATTTTAGGTTCAATTACTTTTTGTATAATACTAGCACTATCAATTGACATTGATGACTTCCATTTCATGTGCTATTGCTATCTTTAAAAAAAATTGAAGTATACAAAATGTCTAAAATGAAATACATTTTTTTCTCATTTACTATACACATAGATGAAGTTTGCTACAAACAAATGCTATGAACAAAGGTGTAGACAAACTTTGGAGTCATTGCAAGAAACATTTTTCATTGCAATTTTCTATAGAATACACTTTGATTAGAGTTCAAATTTATAATTTTATTTAATTTCTAACTTATATTTTGAAGTATAATTAAACAATTATATGTTATGGATTTTGAAGATTTCTTTGTTATTTTATTTTATAATTTTGAACTATTCACAATGCAATTCCAAAATTTGTTCATATTCAAATTTGAATAATCTAAGTCCTACAATATCAAGGCCAATTTTCTATCAAAACCACTCAAAATTGCTATTTTTGTTGCATTCATTCATGAAAACAAAATGAATAATTTTTTGGAAGTCAAAACATAGGATTTTGTATTGCACTTGTTTTACATCACGTGGTAAAAAGTTTATGAAATGGTACAAATTGGAAGACATTCACATTCAAAGTTGGAAGGAAATGTTTTTTTGAATGCTAGTCAACAATTTTAAATGACTTTCACTACCATTTGTGGAAATTTTTGCACTATTGACTTTAAATTTCAAAAAATTGTGTTGAAGATTTGAGTTTAAAGTCTATGAAAGAAATTTTTTAAAAACCTTAATTTTCAATCTTTAAAAAATTGTTAAAGAGATGTAGGTTTACAATTGAACAAAAAACCGAACGACTAATAGTTGTGAGATAGAATTGAATTACAATAATCCAAACGGTGAGATTATTCTAGCACACTAATTTAACTTTGCCAAAAAAATTTATTCTTTTATAAAATTGCACCAAAAAATTGAATGTTTTATTCGACATCCATGTTGCAAAGGACATGCCATAGTGCAAGGCAAAGTATAAATGATGTTCAATAGCATGAAAATTATGTAACTGTGGATATCAAAGGGAACATGTGCATATTATAGAAGATATCTTTCTAAACTCTAAATTGGACACAACACAATGAACATGTCATAATTCTGAACCACTACAAAGTAGACACGTGCTAGTGATGTCATCCAAAGAATGGATGAAAAAGTAGCTTATGTGGCATTTCTTGCCCGGTCATCGTTGAGGTGGCACACACATGGTGGCCACATGGCAACTTCTTAACATCTTGGAAGACCATGTTTTCTAAGACATCCTCTTAAATCTTCTTCAAATTTAATCATGTTTTTTGTAATTTCGCATGTTTTTAGGCTAGTCAATCTTGACACATTTTTTTTGATATCCAAATGGACGTGGTTGATGTCTAAAAAAACATGAGTACTATGTTATGATCTTGTTAAAAAAAACGTACTAGATTTCTTCTAGTGTTGGATAGGTCAAGCATAAGAGGCCCCCCAAACTGTGCCCCATTAGGATTGTAAGAGGGAATGGTGGGCAATGACGTAGCGTAAGGGAATAGTGTAGAAGTAAATATGATAGATATCAATAGTATGTAAGGAAAAGACAAGAGGGAAGAGCTCCCAAAATTGGAAGTACCCTTGAAACCAACATTTTATAAAGTGAATTGACAAACTTTCTGAGGGCAAAATGGCAACCAACACAGAGCTAGGGGAGGACCTCAGCAACCTCATACGAGAGCTTCAACACAAAGTAAGTTACTAGGCCATTCCATCCCACTTATCCTCTCATAGTATAGCAATTGCTAGTGAGGCCAAGGCCTAGAAGCAAGTAGAGTTTTGGTGGGAGTTTTGGTTAGACCATGATCAAGTAAAGAACCCTAAATTAGAGGTCTAGGATTTTCCAAAAACCTAAAATACGTAGAAATCACTCTTTCTTGCTTCCAATTTCTCTCTCCTCATCCTCCTCTCACATCTCTCACATTTTTTCTCAATAGGAATAAGGCCTCTCTCTTCTAGAAATTGTAAGGTGTTCTCTAGGGTGGCACTATTCTCTGAAAAATCAGCCCAAGTGAGCTTCACTTGAGTCTCCATTGAACCTACAACCTGTAGTAAAAGAGAGTTGCAACAAAAGAGAGCTAGAGCAGAGAGGTAGCTCCATTTTGTAAGCCATACAATGCCAAGAAAAAAATTCTAGTTTGCCAAAATGTTCCAAGCTAGAACACTGCGGCAGACTTCCTATGAATGTCGGGTGAACCTAGACATCCTAGGTTTGGAAGCCGAGGGCCTTCCATATTAAGACTATGCCAATTGGCAATTATGGGTGTATTTATCACATTTGCAATGCAAGGAACTCAAGTCAACTTCAAACTTAAAGAACAAAATAACGCAAAACCCTAACTCTCCGTGGTTGCACTAACATAGAGTTGCTTGCAACGACATCAGCAAGTCACTGGTTGGAAGAACAAGTCAAGGAGCTACTAGTGAGTTGAGACTAGGAAATGTGGCAATGTAGAAATGTTTAACAATGTTGACAAAAAGGTTGCCATAGCTAGCAAAAAACAACAAGCGAGCTTGCAAAACGCAAATTCTTGTGGAAGCTAAGGATTGGGATCATGGTATTGAATGTATGACTGGAATTTTGGTGTCAATGTGTGACTTACTTCCATGCAAAGCCTCCATGGCCACCTCTGTCTCTTTTTCATCCTAGGTGTGCATTTGATAAAACCGTATATCAATCCAAGCTCTTCAGCTTAGTTTAGATAGAGCATGGCACTCGGTAAAGTTAACTATATTGGTTTGAGGCAATTTTTTGTTGTAAGGCAACTTAAGATACATTAGAAGAGTTTTCAGGCCATTGAGAGACCTCGAGTTCTTTGACATTCCCGGACTGTGGAAACGTCGCAGAACCAGCAGTCCGACTTGGCACAGAGACTACTAGGTCGGACTGCATTAATGAATTATTTTAAAATTATTTTAAAATTATATATATATATATATATATATTATTTATTTAATAATTAATTAATCACACTGTCCGGCCATGGTTCGCAGCATGGGGAATTATGGCCGAAAGGTCTCTCACAGCCTCACAGGCCTCAATTCTTATCTAATGATACAACCCATTACCACCCTGATTTGCAATTTGAATATGTTGGGGCTAACTTCAAGAGGGATATGTATTTTTCACAGGTGTCTGCATGTCTTACAAATCAAATCCAAGTAAAATTATAATTTTTCAATTAAAATTGTAATTTTTGTGAATTTTTGAAGTGATTTGCTTTGAAATTACAAAACCGCCCATAGACTAGAGTCAAAAACGTTCCCTAACCAACTCATAACAACCCAAGTCAAATATTAAGTATCCACCATTAATGGAGTGACACGTTACCTTTTGTTGACATAAAAATTCTAATTTTGGCACATAGAACTTTTTGATTTTGTTGTAAAAAAAATGGATTTGGATGTTTTGTAGATGGAATTGAATCCAAAGTTAGGTGACAGAATTGGGTCCAAAGTTAGGTGATGGAATTGGAAAGCAAATGGTAATGGGTTGGTTTATCCTAATGACCAATTGCCCCAAGGAAAAGTGGGTAGCATCAAGCCTATGGAAAAAAAAGGGGTATATGTCATAAAAAAGCTAGAGTGTAATCATGGACATGGGTGTGAAGCTACATGGGGTGCAAAAACCTCCTTTCATTCAAACATTGTAGCCATCACATCAAATGTGAAAGTGCTACTAGAATTGGAGGTTCATACTAGACTACGTTCAAATCTAGAATTTGGGGCAAATTTGAAACTCAACCACAAACACTATTTATTGTTGTTGATGCCCACTCACTCTTGAAGGAATGTGTTTTTGGAGCCTCATTCTTATCCATTTCATTTTGGATTGTTGAGCAACCAACTCATTACTATTGCCATTGTTGGCATTACAAAAATTTTGAACCCTAAAAAAAGTTACTAGTTTTACACCCCCATGTGCAATTTTGGTGCAATTAGGGAATTTTTTTTCTATGGATCTACTGTGGCACTACTGGTGAACGTCATCCTCATGTCAGATTGGCAACTTTTTTAGTATTTTTTATTTTTTTAATATTTTAATAATATTTTAATATTTTATATATTTTATATATTTTTTCTGTACTTGTACTGTAGGGCTACCAAAAATAAAAAAATGGCAATTCTTTGCAGGGTTCAGATTTCTTGTAATGCAAGGCCATCAAAGTATTATAAAAGATGATCAAAACTATTATATAGCATTATTGTAGGTGTTGTCAAGTGGTGGGATTGACGCCTTTTTAGTCTCCATCATTAATTTTCCTAGTGAAAGGAAGATGAGTTGCAATTCTTGCCAATTTTTGCCTTGAATTACTCATTCAAGTATTTGTGTTGAGGCAATGGCACCATCTTGCATTAACTTGTGCCAATATGTGTAATTGTTGTAGCTTTGTTAGTCATTACACCTTATAGGATGAAGATCAATGTATATTTGCTCCACTCTTCTTTGCAATGTGCGAACATGTGTGCGATTTTTGACTTTGTGTTCTAGAATTGGGCATGAGGTTGGTCTTCATGGAAATATGGAAATATAACAGTCATTCACAAACTCTGAAGTTTAAGGCAAGACGTATTTGGCCGGTTTAAAGATCAATGATCTATTTACAAACTAACATTTCAATTGAATTGTAGTATTGGTCAGAGATGAAAGCTTCCATTTTTGTAGATGTAGGGTTAGCTATTGTATTGAATGCATTGGCATTGAAGAAAGTTGCAACACCTTGAGAGAAGAAAAAGAAAGCTGGAAATCTAAAAGTGAAGGAAGCAACCGCCTGAAAAGCACTTTAGAGTTGTTGTTTGATTGAAGAGACAAGATACAAGAAGACATGGCAAAAGGGAACTATGCTAATATATTTTCTAATCTCATATAATCCCAACAATTTGGTAGCCATGGTAAGTGCAATGGGACAGAAAACTAATACACTATTAACAGTCTCAAAATTTCCTTATTTTTATTTGAATTGTGGTCTTATGATCGATGCATGAAGCACTTGTATCTTTTGACAAAGTTTCCAATTCTTCTAGGTCATCAAAGAAAAATTTAGTCTCTATCATCATCTTGGAATCCCCCCCCAAAAGAGTGTTCTTGTCTAGTAATACTTCTAATTTAAGTGTTTTAGAAGACAACCTTGACTTTGCCAAATTGTAAAACTTTCATATATCCTCTATTCCTCTTAGAGTGAGCAACCATTTGGGGACAATGACTTCTAGATCCTTTAACCCCTCAAATGCACAGTTGCTATTATGTGAGCCTAGGATCTTGAACCCTATGAACATAGGAGCCTAAGCTCCTATGTTATAGGCACCTTCCATAGTTATAGGATAGGTGTCTATGTTGTAGGTACCTATATTATAAGCACCTTCTATGGTTATAGGATGTTTACATTATAGGTGCCTAATTATATTATAGGTGTCTATATTATAAGCACCTTCCATGGTTGTAGGATATTTATATTATAGGCAGTTTTTAGTTCATTTTTAATAATTTTTTAATCCATTTTCATGACTACATTGCTCTTGCACAATACTCATAGTATTTGTAGCAATGTCAATACTATGGCTAAAAACAATATTTTTGAAACAAAAATGTTTAGTGTTTCTTGCAACAACCATTAAATGTTAATAAAAATTTGCCTGTGAAGTTTTGGCATGTTTAGAGATGGATTATAGGTACAATGAAAATCTTTTGCTACTAATGAACATACATTTGAGATAACCACAATAATATAGGAGATTGTGCGAGTACTGTACGCTTCAATCAAACACATTGAAGTAGTAATAGTAAAATTTATGTGTCTTCATGCTTCTATTAGTTGAAATAATTTGTGCAACATGTTATTAAGGATAAACACTCGTGTATATCATTTTAGTTTGATATAAAGAGGAGGCATTATTTTGTACAGGTGGGGTCACAAGCATGCCTTGAAATAGATACGTATTTTGTAATGCAATACCCATGGTAGACTTTAGTTCACTAAATTTTACATAGAGGTACATGAACTGCTTAGACTACTCATTCATGTTCTCAAAGATGTAATTTAAAATGATAGATTCTTTTTTCATTTCATGATATTTTTCATGTTCTTTTATAAGTGTCAGTAGCTTCATAAAGTTAATGGTTCTAATTAGTCAACAATTAAGAGATGAACAGATGTCTAAACCTAAAAAAAATTATATGACATTAAAAAGAGCTACCAAAAAATAAATATAATAACACGATATTCGTTATTTTGGGAGTTTTCCTATCTCCCAATTTAAGTCGGTTTGCGCTGATCTGAATCACAGATTGGGAAATTGGAATTTTCAAATGGGCGTAACTTACTCAAATTTTGTCCAAACTGGGCATATGAGGTGTTTTTTGACATCTACAGATTCCGTAGATGTCAAAAAACACCTCATATGCGCAGTTTGGACAAAATTTGAGTAAATTATGGCCATTCGAAAATTCCAGTTTTCCAATCTGTGGTGAAGATCAGCGCGAACCATGCTGAACTGCATACTCCCCAAATCATGGAATTCTCCCAAAATAACGAATATCACATTAAATGTATGTTCTTGAATCACTATGCAAGTAATAAACATAATGTGATGTTCTCTAGTAAAACTCTTGAATTGTTTTGAATGCAGTTTGAAAAGTGGCTTTTTTGTTTCTATCATTTGTACATGGTTCTAGAATTTGCCTAAACAACAATTTCATTCAATAAAGTTTTTTTCTTAGTTATGTTTGAATGCATAATTTTGACATGGTGAATGATTGGTGCTTTACTACTTATAGTATTGTCATCCAGTCTAAAATCTAAGTTTGCTCTTCAAATTTTGCTTGCAAAGTTCTGGCTTTGTACTCCAAACATTATTTGTTTTGTGTAGAAATTTGACATTGCATAGCATATAAGATAATAGTTATGTTCTTTGATTTTTTCCAAAGAGCATTATGCTTCAATGAAATTGTATTCATGGTAATGTGTGTAAGATTTCTTCGCTAAAAGATGGATGCTTCACTGCTTTAAAGCATTGTCATTCAATTTGAAGTCCATGTATTCACTTCGTCACCTTTAATTTCCTATCTTTGCTATTTAGTTTTGTGCATATATTGCAAATGTCATAATCTGCTATTAAATACATTATGATCCATATTTGCAAGTCCAACACTTTCTTCTAACTACTAATCACTTTGAATTTTCATTGCTTGCAACGATTTTACAATCATGAATGTCTTACTTACATGTTGGTGTGTGTTTTGTGTTTGTGTTTTGCAAGTCTAACACTTTCCAAGGTAGGAGTATTTTTTCATGTCTAAAACTCCATATGATTTTCTTTATTGTTTTCTTTTGGTCATGCAATATAAATGTGTAATCTTCTTGCATTATACTTCTTTTAAATTTTTTTATTCTTGTTATTCCGGAAATATTTCCTTCACTACAAAATCTCAAATGCAATGAAGTCTAATTGCACTTTTTTTCTTCCTATTGTTGTAGTCTACTAACTACTTTTAAAAATATCACCATTGCCAATGTTATAGCAAAATTCTCAAAGTTATTGCCTAATCTAACTCCATACAATTACTTATTAATTCTAGTTGTTGCTACACAATTAGAAAAAATAAGAACATTTGGCTTCAAAATTATGTATATCAAATAGCCACCTTCAATTCCACCACCCCAAAATGAAGGAGCCTAAAAACTCAAAACCTTCTTGAAAGAAAGGACACATAATTGTTAGGTGGAAAACCCAAAAAACCCATTGAGTTTGAGGGCACCAATTAAAAGCATGGTTTCTACTGAAGGCAAATGTATACTATGCTAAGCCAAAGTTGGTAGGAATACAATCATAAAGGTCCATTTCATTTTTTTGCATATGACCTTGAAATTTTTTTTAAAAATTCTACGATTTCTTTATAGTGTATTAAAGTAAAAGATGAAAAAATTTAATTGAAATTACCTTTGAATATTTATATTAAAAAAACTTCAAAGATGACATCAAATTTTGATTTATTTCAATCCATGTAGATTATCAAGTATTCAAAATTAATATATGTCCTTTCTATATTCTACAACTTCTATGTATTTGAAAGGGTCATATAACAAATGTTTCTTGCAATGATCCTTAGACCCAACTTCAAAAATAATCCATTGAAATAAGCACTTTGACAATCCATATTGATCTAGTGTAGTGTGCATTTGCCCCCAATATAAAGCATATCTAACAATCCAATTCATTTGACTAATAAGCATGGGTAGAGAAAAGCAAGGATGCAAAAATACTAACATGTCTTATTGGTTCAATAAGGCATCTATATAGTAAACACTCACATTCCATTAGCCACCATATGTATGTCCTTAAGGTTCACATATGATAAGCTTCTGCTCCTTGGAAAAGCACAATCCTAAAGATCCATGCCAAATTTGTTTATACCCCTTGAGAAAGTCAAGAAATTCATCCACCAAAGAAATAGGTGAGACCTTCTTGAGTAGCACTTAGCAACAAGAAAAGACTTGGTGACTATGGGAAGTGGAAAGGCATGGTTGAGGGGTTGTTGGGGTATGTTTTATGAGCCAAAGGGTCATTGCAAGAAACACTTGTCATATTTCCCGTCACAATTGGAGTAATGTTGTTATCATTTGCTATAACTTTTGAAGCACAAGTCCAATAAACAAGAAATTTTTATAGGAGATGTCTAACTTGATGGTAATCAGATCACTTATTTTTTAGAAATTTAAAAAAATCATTTTAAATTTAAAAGTCAATTTTGTTAATTTGTCACATTTTGAGGTTTAGGGGTTTTACTACATTTGGTGTATCCCCAAATTGAATGATTTAGAGTTAAAATTTTGGTGGTCTATTACCACACTAGGTGGACATAGCCTACTAAAGGGAATTTTAAAATATATTATTTTATATCCTCTAGGTCCATGCAAATAGGGTTCCTTTGCACAAGCATTCTTGAAGATGGAGTCAACTTAATTTTTTTGGTCAAATTTGATTACCATCAAGTCCTCACAAATGGCTTATTTTTAGTTGGATTTTTTTCATGATTTCTTTTTTATTATTAATTTATAACTCATTGTTTCTATTTTTGTGACAATATTTTTTTGAGTAGTTGCAAGTAGTCCATAGTACTTGCAATGGTACTTTTAGCCATTGATTTTTACAATCAATGGTCAAAATTGTTTTGCTACATAGTATTTATAGTACTCCAAGGCTAGAATGCAAATTTTGCCTAAACACTATAGAAAATGGAAGGTGTTTCTTGCAATGACCCCAAAAAACTCTTCCTCACCATTTCAACTAGCTAGGACCAATTTTAGAGGATTGTTAGAGATGCTCTTAAAAAAAACATCAAGGAGAATTTCATTGTAAAGCACTCCCCCATATGTTCTCCAAATTCACATAAACTTGTACATGGAAGGTTGCAATTGACTTGGTGGCATCTTTTTGTTGAATTTGATGAAGGATTCTTATTGACTTGGCTAGATAGTTGTGTTTTCCTTCAATGAGCTCGGAGAATCACTATTCAAGTGCCTCTATTGTGAAGGAAAAAGAAAAAGAGGGAAAAGAAGGAAAAAGGAAGAGAATGAAAAGTGAACTTTGAGTACTTAGGGCTTTCAAATGAAACAAAATTTGAATTGCTATAAAAGAATAAGTATTATTTTATTGCAAATTCATTTGGTAAGGTCCCTCTATGCAAATGATGCAATTTAATGGTTTTCAACAAGGCTACAAATTCCCAATTAATGCAATCAAGAGGTAAAATAATATATAGTTGTTATGAACCAAAATTTCAACAATCAATTCAAGTATGAAGTGTAAATTCACATTGACAAATAGAACATTTCATGAAGGAAAATAAAGACACTAGACTCAACTATACTTTAACATGTATGGAAATACATCCAAGTGATATTGGATTCCTTGTGAAAAATGTGCATAAAGAGTTCATAGGCCCCACACCAATCATTGGTCCCAATCCCTACTCATTGAGTACCAATTTTCTCACAATGAATTCAATTTGAGAGCTAGTAGGAAAGGGGATTCAAAACACCAAACTACATTGTTAGGACTTAATACCAAGGGTCAATTAGACACCAAGCTAGTGCCCTTCTATGCTTTTGGCCCAATTTCAAAACCTTTTTTCTATCAAGAAAGAGAAATAAGTGCCAATTGACTTCAAATTTTAATAGAAAATTTCATTAAATGGGAATGTTCTATACAATATTTTTAGATCGTGCAATCTAAACCATCTATAACAAGTATAGATTTCAGACCGCACAATCTAAACCATCTAGAACATGTATAGATTTCAAACCGCACAATCTAAATTGTAAAAGTGCCTAAGTTATAAAATGACTTGCCATTTTAACAAAATTCCCCATTTTATCTTTTGTAGATTGAAGCAATTGAAACCCAACACCATATTCTGGGCCCTTCACTCATACATCACAAAGTTGGGTCGTACTCTATTGACCAAATACATAGAGCTAATTATACCTATTCGTAGAAAATAGTGTAATGAATTAGTGGCAAGGTATTAACCTAAGTAAATAGAATGAAGCCTAGCAAAAAAATTGACCCTAAAAGGATGTAGGTTTCTTTTGGTCGGTCTGTCATTGTATAGTGGTAGTTCATAGTTGGCATAAGACTATCAACCTGAACATCTCTACACTTTGTACTAGCTGTCATGCTAGGCTTGAAGAATTTATCCAATCGTACTTTTTCGGCAAGAGAGCTCACCTTACGATGAGTTGGAAATTGGCTCACCCTAAGATGAGTGCTTTTAACTATAGAGAGACCAACAAGGCATCACCCCCCAAGGATTATATTTCAACATGCATCTTTACCCCACCCACCTCCAAACACAAACTTTATGTTTTAAGAAAGTTTTGGGAGGGTAAAGATGCATATTAAAATATAATACCCTAAAGGTCACTATGTTTGTCTTCCTATGAACTAAAGTAGCAACTATTTTCAGGGCTTCGAAGGTGTAGACTTTGGGACCAGTGACCATGTATTGTTCTTTTAGCATTGTGTTGGCTTGCTTGGATGCTTGGCTTCTAGCCTACTCTCTAGGTTTGGTGTCTAGTTTTGGTTTTCTTTTGTGTTGCTAACATTAGTTGGATGCTTTTTAGATTTTGAAAATCAAAATATTTCCGCCGAGGACTTATTCCTTTGGTTTTGTGTACTTTCTTCCCGTACCAATAGAAATTGTCCGTTTATTTCAAGAGAGAAAAAAACAAACCAACACCATATATAATTCTTGAATCATGTAATGAAGGAACCTCAATAATACCAATAGGCAATTTTGTTAAAATGGCACCATTCCACTACTTTGGTAGTTTTGAAGGTTCAAACCGGGCAGTTTGAATGTACCACTATCTTGTACGTTTGAAATCTATACCTTTTTTAGATGTTTGAAATCTACATCTGTCCTAGATGTCACTTTACAATTCAGGCCATGCAGACTGAAATCTACACTTGCATACTAGATTTCAGAAATCTATAAGAATCAAGGATTTCTAAAATCTATACTAGCCCCTAGATGGCACTTTTATATTTCAGACTGGCTGATCTAAAAATGGCACATGGAATACCACTATTTTAACGAAATTGCCCATATTGGTGAATTATGTGATGTAGCAACAAGCGCAAGATAAAGAATTCCGGTCCAGTTGGGTACTGTAGCTGTGAATTGTCTCTGCTGTCCCAAAAGAAGCTTGTGACGAGCTGCTTGATCAAGTACATTCTCGACCCACGCTACAGAAACTTGAATCTTCACTGGATAGATGCACATCCGCGCCCTTCAGTTCCGATCTCCGGAATCCGGAATCCGCCTATTCTTAGTTTGCGCAGTCAGTGCTGAATTCTAACTCTGCACATGAATCTGAATCAACGCCATGCCAGGCAGCTCGTAAGTATAAATATACTCTGTGAATCAGTCGTCTGCAGGTGACGACGAGGACTAGTGCGATCTCCACCCAACCTAGCTACATCCAGTTCCAGAATCTAAGCCATGGATGCTTTCCCGTTGACATGCACAGTCGGCACAATTCTCGCGCACTCAGTTGACTTTCGGAATTCGGATCCACCCAAGTCGGTAGAATTCGGATAAACCTCCTGATCTGATCGAGGGAGGTCGAATCTCGACGGAGCGGTTTGGGATACACCTCCCCGACGCACCACCGATCACCGCTTCGTTGACATCGCATGCTTTCCCCGGAGGTGTCTGTTGAGGTACTTTGCAGGTGAAAGATCAGCTGTGCAGATTCCATTCGGACGACGTACAAGCGATTCGAGGATACCTTTCGTTGGGAATCGATTGGTAACTAGAAGAATTGAAAGACAAGATGATGAATCCCAAGTGAATCCGATGGAAGCGGACGTTGTCGGCTTGTCGCGCGCAGCAGTTAGTATATGCACCCACTCCCGGGAATTCACACTGGAAAAGGGTTTTCAAAGCGAAGGTAATGTCCATGCCGTAAGAATGGCGGTATTTCATCTGCCATTTTGATTTTGATATTTACATTAGCTTTCTGTGCTGATAGATCAGTGCAAATTAATACGAAAATGAAAGTTAATTTCGTTAGAAATGAAGCGATTCTGGCGGCCAAATATTGTGATCCAAATCTAGCTACACAAAGCTCTCAAAACTAGCACAAGCTAGTGTACGTATAATTACATTGAATCAGCCTAGCGACTTGGAAATGCCATTGTTGTGGAATATGCCATCTACACAAAATGGAACTCATCCCATACCGGTCCCTAAATCATTTCATTGAGAGTGAGTCGACAGCGCCAGGTAAACGAAATTGCTCCAATTTAACGAAATTGACGGTAGTTCCCCCACCCCAAAGCTGCATATAACTGCATACGTCTTGCAGATGTACAACACTTCAGTATAAACTGGATAGGCTTCTCTAGACCCGCAGAGCGTAGTCCACGAGTGCATGTGTGACTCCACCTAATTCATTATATTTCGATCAGTTCGATTTTCGATCAGCTATGGCAGCGTCTCCACTTACGCCGTCGTCCCTGGTTGTGCTGGTCTTCGTGGTGCTGTTGTCGGGTGCGAGTGCTCACAAGGACTCGAAGCACAAGATGCACAACGTGACGTTCTACGCTCACGAGGCGATCGAAACCGGGGACGACGCGACGGCGCGCATCGTGGCTGGGCCGGGCGGGAACGTGAGCGCGCTCCAGTTCGGCGCTCTGGTGGTGGTGAACGACCCGATCACGGCGACGGCGGACCCCGCCTCTTTGTCGATTGGGAAGATGCAGGGCTTGTATGTGCTCGACGGCAGCAAGAAGTACCGCGCGCAAGTGACGGTGATTATCGACCAGCCTGGCGACTTGGTGGAGACCACCTACGAGGTACGAACATTAAGCTCCGATCATCTTTTGCATGACATGGCATCTCAGTTTATTCCAAGCTTCTGCACATACATTCCAAGGACACTTGGTTACAGTGTTAGTGTGATTGCAATGGCATTGCCATGCATGTCACCAGTCCAGTTTCCAGGATTCTGTACGAGCATTTTAGTATGATTTTAGCTTGGGGTCTTGCCATATCTGCACATATATATTCTAGTTTCCAAGCTTCGCTGCGTGCATTTCAATGGCACTTTGAGTTAGTATGATTTGGGGGGTCTTGCCATGCCTGCAGTCCAGTTTCGAAGCTTCTGGAGTGTATTGGAATGGCACTGTGATATGTTAGTATGACTTTAGGGGTATTGCCATGTCCGATTCCAGTTTCCAGGAGTCTGTACACCGGACATTATAGTATGGTTTTAGGGGTCTAGCTTGTCCTGTCTGCATTCCAGTTTCCAAGTGCATAGCAATGGCACTTTGATATTTTAGTATGATTTTAGGAGTCCTGCCATGTCTGCGCAGTCCAATTTCCGAGGTTCTGGACGAGAATTTCAATGGCACTTTGATGTGTCAGTACGGTTTAGGGGCCTTGCCATTTCTGCATTCCAGTTTTCAAGCTTCCGTTTCGTCCATTTCAAAGGCACTTCGATTTCTTAGTATGATTTGAGGAGCCTTGCGATGTCTGATTGCAGTTTCAAGAGTCTGTACGTGCATTTCAATATAATGGCACTTTGATGTTTGGTACGATATTAACGAGCTAGGGATCTTGCCATGTTTGCGTTCCGGTTTCCAAGCATCCGTTCATGCATTTTGATGGCACTTTGATATGTTAGTACGATTTTAGGAGCCTTGCAATGTCAGCTGAGTATTTTCAAAATACCGCGAATAAATTGCAAGTTAAGTTTCTGTTGAAGAGAACGGCTGTTACTGCTCCTAGTATGCGTGATTTGTGTCAGCGTTCGGGGTAATTTTTTAAGTTTTACCAGCTATTTTCTTTCGATTCCCATATTGAACCGATCTTTCAAGTGCCAAATCAGGGATTTCCTCTTTCACTGCAAATAGAAATTCTGTAGATTTTTTCACCGATTCTTTTACAATGTTTTCAAATTGCAACCGTTTTTTTTTCCCCAATTCCACCGGCTAACAATGAACTAACCGGTGAATCTCCCCGAACGTTTCTGTGGGTTCATTTTGTTGTGATTTGTATGCAGATTGTCGGTCAGCGACCGTCGTTCAATGTCTCCAACGACAGGCAGCTGGCAGTGCTGGCAGGGACCGGAAACTTCCTGGGCCAGAAAGGATATGCCATCGTCTCGACCGTCGCGCAGAAGCTGGTGGGGAATTTGGGTGCTCAATACAATGTTCAGAAATGGACTCTTGTCGTTGGAAAATAGAATGGAATAATTGACAGATCTCACTTCATGTCCATCATAGCTTACATCATTCATCAATCAACGTTGTTAAATTGATTGTTGACCATTTTAACTTTCGAGAATAGATTGCATCTTTTAAAGTTTACAATTCACACGGTTCCAAAACAGCTGATTTTCACGGTGACCAGCTCGTCGTTTAAGGGTTAAGTGACAATGAGTTACATGAAACTCGATTGACAATCCTGCGCATTTTTTTTCTTTTATGATAACAAATGGGATGATGAGCATTTTGGTCGACAGAATCGGGACGGCAATAAAAGAATAGGGTTGTGACCGTTGACTGGAAGAATTATGAGAGGCTGAGCATGAGAAATGTACAGCAAACAGTATCATTATGGTAACAGTGTTACTAACGCCAGAACTCTTCACATTCTGGTAAAAGATGTAGTATACAGAAATGATGCGCCCATGATCTATCGGATTCTATTTGACATGAGGTGGCACTCAGCAGTCTAAAATTAGCTTGACGAGCACCTTGCTTAAACGATCCTCTTTCCCAACAAGTTTGTGTACCACCACATGTACCGCTAATGGGCAAACTTTGAAAAAATCCCGTCTGCAATTCTTTTATGGAAGCCAACCCAAGTATGCTAGTGTAACGAAATCCCGCTTTGAGTGATTCAGTCAAATCAAGCTGAGGATGAGTTTCAAGGAGTAGCCTTGAAAAGAGAGACGTCCTTGAGCGCTTCGATGATCCCCGCCACACCTCCAATCAAGCCAGCAATGGAAACCAAAAACGTGATAAAACTGAGCAGCTGGAGGAGGATATACTTCCGGCTCCATCTCTTCATTTGGGTTTGATTCATGTACATCTCGATAGGGTAGTACACTGTCAAAGGCCAGAAACCGATGGCCCCCAGAATGCCCAGCACCGAGTTGAAGATGGGAATGACCATGGAGATGATGGTGGTGATGATCACGTACAGAGTTCGCCAGATCAAGCGGAACACGCTCAGCTTGAATGTGCGCTTTCCTGGGAGTCTCACATTGTACTCCATGCTGAGGAATGCGCTGTTGGGCCATCTCTCGGAACACCATCGCTCGACGAAGCCATATACAGGCTGCGTGTAAACCTGCACCAAATTTGGAAGAAAGTCGTATCAATCGGACCGTATTCAGATCATCGTGACTGGTGCAATCAATGGAAACCCTGAAACAGTAATTCATGCTCATAAAATTACTAATCTTTATACTATTCCAAAGCATTAAAAAATCTGGGCATTTTTCTGCCTTAAGCCGTTTTTGACCACACAAACAAATGGAATATCACTATGTTTCGCCAATATATTATGAGAGTGATTTTAAATTAATGTGGCTACTGAGACCTCACTAGCAAGATTATTTTCATGGGACCCCGTTAGAGAGAAAATTCAAGCCATGAGTAAGATTATTTGCACTAGAGTTTTTCACGGAAAACATGGAAATTTGTGGAAGTATCAGATGTCAACAGCGAAAAAAGGGCACTCGTCAAAAGCTGCACCTCAAAATAAATTTCGTTTGGCTGGGACACAGAAGACTGTTTAGAACAGGCAGAATAAATTTGATCGCAAGACCTTGGGCTAATGACCCCTGTGATTTGCATGGTTACATGTTCTTGATGAGACAATGGACCAAATTTAATTCTCACAAGCTTAGAGTGAGCTCCTAATTTGAAAGACTTCACTTTTCAAAAAAAGAAATCATTTGATAGCACAAGCGCACAACCGTCCAAAGGAATTTGAAATGCTTCTTAATTGGGCTACCAGAGAAAATAAGCACAGTGCAGTAGTGCGCGTAGTTACCTGGTAGGCACCAACTAGATGGATCACAATGCACGTATTTGCAAAATCCACAAGCCAGTAAGGAGTGCTGAATCCGGTGAGCAAGTTCCCTGGTGCGCGATCACCAAATGCAGCGTAGCCACAAATAGCCACCGACATGTAAAAGAACGTGGTCGTCCCGATCGAAATGAGTGTGCCCTTCTTCATTTGTGAGGTTTCAGAAGGTGGGCTTTTAATGGTGTCCTGCAGACGAGATCACGTTATTGGATTGAGAGAATAAAACAAAGAAAAATCAAAAACTATGATGATGAATCGATTCTAAGACCATCATGAAAACCAACATAACATTTTTTAACATACGGGTGATCCCTCACCTGAGGATGGAACAACCCCTCCCCAATATAGGAACCATGCTATAAGAGGTTAAAACTTGTGAGGCATGTAAGATGAAATAGCATTTTATTTGCTCATTAACAAGATAAGAAGATTTGCTCTGTAGGGGACAAAGCAGAAGAGAAAGGTCGATTCAATTTACACCCCAGAGGATTCTTGCGATTCTCAACTCAATGCATGAGAAACATGCTTCTGAAGTAGAACTATTCACATCAAAATTTCTCCTTAACCCTACAGCGAAGTGATAGTACTCGTATTAAATGTTTTGAAACATGGCCCACCTGAATTTCAATAAGGATCATGGAGAAGGAGTACGCAAAAGCCATATTGCCAAGAGCAGTGAATATGTTCCACGTCTTTTCTGGTGTTGACTGGAAGAGGCAGCCGTTTGTCGTGTCGTAACAAATTGGCGCACCACCCACACTCCCATAATCGTGCCCTGCCCCTCCCTCTGCAAGTCGAAATCCCTGACGTTAAATTAAATTTCAATGTGATAAAAAAGAAAGTAACTAATATAAAAAAATCCCCTACATAGTTTAAGAAACTCCACGTAGTTTCTGCACCTTAAAACTATAAATCACTAACGGACCAAATAGCCCAAATTCGGCCTGACTATGTTTTCTAGCATAGCTTCGATGCCTCTAAATAGGCATTTGTAGTTTCCAGAAGATCTCAGTAATTTATTCAACAATTTAATAAGACCAAGTCTCACAAAAACCCAACAAGAACAAAAGAAATACGCTTATGCTCTCATAACCTCTGAAACATCTTGGAATATCATGCGGTGATGGAGTGTAGCACAACTGAAACTATTTCATAGTCATTTGGGGGGGTCTCGAGGCAGTCAGTGTAAAGAAGTCAGGGTGAAGAATTGTTACACACCTGCAGATTTCGAGATACCGAGTCCCAAGCCGATGAAGGAATATGTGAACGACATAAACGCAGCAACGTAAGAGAGCCACCAAAGCTCGCCAAAATTGGGGATCTGGGAGAGAAAAATTTGGACTAAACCATAAAACGCTATGTAAACTGTTGTTGACGCCGGACATACGTGATCCACACCATTGCGGTGTTTACAATCCTGTTGCTGAATTGCCCTGTAAAACCAAAACAGCGTGGAGGAGTTCTCTTGGTCAACCTGTGGTCAGTCACAGGAGCTAATCTACAATAAGAGCTTCATGAGGAATTGAAAATGCTAAGGACACGATAAATAAACGGATTAGCTCCGTCTCTGCAAATCGTCTAGCCCTGCAAGAATGCCTTCAAATAAGAACAACTAATTCTATAGGGAGGTCGTCCAAAAAAATAAGAAAAGTCATAAGAAAAGAAGCACCGTCTAAGAGACGGATATAATAGCTTGTGTCACTTGTACGTACTTAGCACTGGTTGCAGTAGCAATGGTGTAGCCAATACTGGTGCCAATAAGGTTACTGTATTGTACAATAGCACAAACTATCTGCTGCCTTCTCCCTGCACAAACGCATGTAAATCAATCTCAGCACGTGACTACAAGCCTACAAAACTTTGAAAGAAAAAAAGATGAAACTCCAAACAAGCTATTCAATGGTTCATAGTGAGGTTGCAGTAGACACTGTATAAAAAAATCCCTCCCAAAGATCAAGGGTTACATATTCCATGCCCTGGTGACGTATCACAAAGGACTATTTGAGGGAGAAATCGAAGAATGTTACGAAGGAGAGTGAAAGCGTATCATTACCCAAATTGGCTTTTATGGCATCCATGTAGATGTAATTCCGCTTCCCAGTGACAGGGTCGGGGGACCGGTAACAGTCAGCGAGCAGTCGAGAGGTGTAGTAAGTACACCAAGCAAAAGCCAAAAGAATAATGGGCCCAGCGATCCATCCCATTTGAGCGAAGCTCCATGACAACGCCAACACACCAGACCCTATGACAGCTGTAATGATATGCGCTGCTGAACTATATACCCCCCCTGAAATTCATACAACACACAGTCAAACATCACACTGTCAGCTAGGAAGAGAAAAAAATACCACTGCAGCAAAAACCGTGTACATGTATACAAAACTCTTTACCACCAGCTACTCATCTCTTCCAATACACTATCTTTGTTTATTTATTTATTGTTTGAAACAATCAAAGAGACCTTCATTGCGGACAGAATCAAAGTACAAGACACTTCTGTCGTCTACACATCAAATTCATTGACCTTCAATTGGCAAGGTGTAAAAGCATCACTTAGATACAGTAGTTGTCTTTGACTACTGACGATTGACTGGAAATGGGATTCTATATTCTACTGCAACTTGTAGTAGTCTAACCTCCAAGAAATCAGTCTACAAGAGTCATCATAGCACTGTACATCTTCCGAGTATCGCGCTCCTACATATTAGTAAAAATGCCGCAAGAACGCAAAGAGTTTCTTCTACATTACATGTATATGCAGCAAAGCATCTAGTACTCTTCCCATTAAAAGAAAGGTTATAGAGTTCCTTTGTTGTAAACTTGGAGGAGAATGTTTCTGTAAAAGTTTGCAACATGATGTGTAAACAAGAACGAGAGAAAGAGAAGAGAGAGAGAAGAGCGAGAGCAACTGACCTGTCCGGCGAGGTCTTCCGTCGTCGTCGTACAAGTCGTCGTCCATCTTTTTCCCGACGCCGTCAAAACCACCAGCGGCAGGGGTTGCAGTGCCATTTTCCACCTCTCCTAAAGTGTCATCCACAGTTTGCCCAAGCTTGGCGTGTCCAGTGTGCCCAAGTTGGAGATGTTCCCTGTCAATCGCATCCATAACTCTTGCTGGCTTCACACTCTGTGCACACGCAAACTCAAAACTCAAAACAAAAACAAAAACAAAAACAAAAACCTCTGTTAGAATTGAACTGCAACCAATCCCTTTACAAAACGCAAAGGATCCCCAAACAACTGGAAAATCTCCAACTAACTCAAATACTTTCCAATCTTGGGTCATTCTTTGCTCAACCACTCACTAAACCAAAACCAAAACCTCTGTTAGAATTCGAAATGACCAATCCCTCACAAAACTCGAGGCCCACAAACCTCACAAACTCACAAAATCTCCAGCCAATTGGATTACTTTCCAATCTTGGTCATTCTTTGCTCAATCACTCACAACTCCAAATTAATTACTGCAAGAAAATCTCAACCCAACGCTACTCAAGAGCAAAACCATACATGAAGAGAGC
The DNA here is from genome assembly GCA_947034895.1 of Rhytidiadelphus loreus. Taxonomy (NCBI): domain Eukaryota; kingdom Viridiplantae; phylum Streptophyta; class Bryopsida; order Hypnales; family Hylocomiaceae; genus Rhytidiadelphus; species Rhytidiadelphus loreus. The sequence continues at coordinate 27,042,634 of OX344764.1, forward strand.
TGCATCGGCAAGTTACTGGCGATTGAATTCGTGTGCAGGAAGGCCACGGTCTCGTGCAACTGAGGCATTGTGCAGGGGGGGGCTTGAATATGTACAGCGGCAGAATCGCCTCCCTCGTGCCGGACTTTTGGGGAAAGAGACGTGGGTATCAAAGGGTTTGGGTCGAAGCTGGTTCGGAATGTGGGGCGGTGGGAAAAGGGTTTCCCAGCGGGGAATCTGAGGCATGAGGTGCGGCTTTTTTCTATTACGGTCATTTTTTATTTAGAGGGGGGGGCACGTGGAGGGTGCTGGTTAGGTGGGAAGTGACTGGATTGCATTTAATTGGGTAGTGCTTTTGAAAAGTTATGACTACAGGGGGTCTACTGTTGGGGATTCGAGTTTCTGCATTTTGATGGTACAATAGGGGTCGTTGGAGTTCTCATTATATGTTTTTTTTGTTTTTTTTGTTTGGATTAGATTGAAGGAGACGAGGCTTTGCATTGACAAATGACAAAAGTGATGGTAGGGAGATCCATCATGAACCTAGCTCAATTGGAATCTAAAATTCTTGAACCCAAGTTGACTTCATTTGTAATGAGTGTCACAAAATTGGGGCTCAAAGGGTTGGAATTGGGTAGCCACTAATTTATAAATTCAATGAACAATTCCATACAGCATCTTCACATTGCAAAAGGTTTATTCATTCTTGAGCAATTGAAGGGATACTCTTGGATTGTCATCGGAGGCAAGTAGGAAGAGATATTAGCTTTGAAAAGGACAAGAATAATTGGCCCTACGATTGAAAGTTGTTAGATCTTCCTTTGAATGCCTATCATAACATTGTTTACCAATGAGATAGTCCTACAATGAACAAAATTGTCTTATATGACTCTTCATCCAACTCCAATCGTTGAATTAATTGATAAGTCCCTCTCAAGTATCTAACAAAGCATAAGTTAATACCTTTCTAACATGAGAAGGCCCATTGTCTAGTTATATGATGTTATATATAATATATTTCTATGACTAAAATGAGTTGATCAAATACATGTGGAATATTTTCTCATTGATTTGTTGTCCGTTTGTTTAAAACAATTATACATTCAATAATGATAACTATGCATATGAATCATAGGTTCTCTACCTTATGCATGAAAAATGTGACTAGAATCTTAATGGCTAAAAGACAATCAGTGCAACATAAATATAGCCTCTTGTAGTTTATACTTTTTAATCTTATTATTGCATCTAACATTGATTTATTAAAGTAGCATTATATATAGCTTGAATTTTTTTTGTGTAATATCAATTTCCATAGAAATAAAAATTTATAATGACACCAATTTATAGATGATGCTAATTCCTCCCTCCCTTCCTAATAGGACAAATCAATGTAGTTGATTACAAAGGAGGCACATGAGAATTTGAAGTTATCTATATTTTTACTTTTGGATTGATTTTTCAATTTTCTATGAAGAAAATATTACTAATATGTCATTCTAGACCCTAGGTTGTAGATTATTTATTGAATAGGTAATTCAGGAATTATGAACAACATAATTAAAGAGAAAGCATGAAGGTTGTACATCTACTAATGGACTCACTCCACCTCTATGCATCCATTGCACCTTCACTTACTTTACAACCAGATTCATATTTTGTTGTGCACTTTTGAATGTTCTCTCTTACGCATACTACCTTGGGATATGAAATCAAAAATTGGGGGGAGTTAGTTGTAATTGAAGAATTTTGAATTCGATAAGCTAGAACAAAGAGTAACTGATTGTAGGTTTTAGTCTCATCATTCCATGTTGTTGAACTATTGAAGAAAACTAGGATTGTGTTTAGAAATTTCATTCTAGTGTTTGCAGCTCCCTTTTTGAGAGTTTTGCACATGCTTTTGAAGATTGTGCTTGATTGACTACAAGCATCACTTGCAATTAATATAGCTTAAAAAAATTGAAGCTGTTTCAAAAAAAACTTTTATTGTTGTCTTTCCTCCACAACAAACAACTTTGTTTTTGATGGATTTTGAGCAAATTCTTTTTGAGATTAAGATTTTGGCTATGATTCTAGTTGTTTCTAGAATTTTGAAACAAAAAGACAAAGGAATAGTTGAATGGAAACAATTAATATCCTCTTGACAATATATGACATTAAGATTTGTTGTTTTATTCTAGAAAAATGGTCATCTATTGTACGCCGAAGGTTGGCACTTGTCAAAATTATCCACAAAGTGTCGCCATTGATTGTTTAGACATCCATCATTTGGCATCCATCTTTGGAGTATAATTCATTAAAATGAGCATGATTTAGGGCATGGCATCTATGTCATACAAGAAGACAAGTGCCAGTAGAAGTTCTTCTAAGTGAAAGCACAAAGAGACACCCAATAACGACAAAAGTTCCAAAATTTCACGAGACTCTAATTGGGAAGTTGTTACTTAATGAGATTTTGGTGATGTGTAGTGTATAGATGTATAGTGTTAGATCCTAATGCACAAGTAGTTATACATTCTCTAGAAGAGAGAGTGGAGACTTTTTCTTCCGAAGAGAGAGATTATTTGGAGAGTACATTTGAAGAGAGGATGTGATAGGTGGGTTATAAAAAGAGATTTCAAACATTAGATGTTTTTTGAGGCCACTAAGAGACTGCGGGTTCCCTTGCTGCGAGAACGCAGGGAACCGGACAGCTGGCCTGCCACCTCTGCATCCTACGTGGTCGAGAGGCGGCCAGGTCATTTCTGGAAAGAAAAAAAAAATCAACTTCTTTCATCATTTGAAGAATTTTAAATTTTTTTTTTTTTTTTTTAAATTTTTTTTCGATTGTTGGCTGTCCTTCACTGCGGGGAACAGTGAAGGGAACAGCCTTGAAACAGGCTCTCCCTGCCCTCAAAAAACATGTAATGCTAAGGGGCTTGCTCACAAACATTATAAAAAACATGAAGAATCAAAATGAGGCTATGAAGAGTTTGGAGTCAAATGGATATGTCTAACTTATTTTTGCACCAAGGCATTGCATTATTTTGCGAACATACTTGACCTTGTTTTGACTGTCTTATTCATGACATGTGGAAAGGAGACCATGGGGTTCAAAGACAAGATAGCATGCTTGTTCAAGCATGGAGTAGATCAAGTGAGGTATATCTGACTCGAGAAGCAGTTACTCTAATGTTTTGGGGAGTTGAGAAGAAAGTGGGTAGATTGAAAAAGCACGGTTGCTATTATGTGAGCCTAAGATCTTGAGCCCATGAGTATAGGAGCCTAGGCTCCTATGTTATAGGTACCTTCCATAGTTACAAGATGTTTATATTATAGGTATCTATGTTGTAGATAGTTATGTTATAAGCACCTTCCATGGTTATAGGATGTTTTTATTATGAATACTTAATTATATTATAGGTGTCTATGTTATAGGCACTTTCCATAGCTATAGAATGTTTATATTATAAGTATGTATGTTATAGACATCTCCAAAGTTGTAGAGTACCTATGTGCTTAAGCTCAAGGCTCATAGGCTCACATTTCTAAGCTCACATACTAACACCATTGAATGAGAGAGTTTGGGCTCATCAAAACTTTAAAGAAAGTTTCAAGTGAGATGAGTACAAACATTTCACATTTGGCTATGCCCATTGAAGTTGTAGTTGCACTTGAAAGAAAATTCATGATCATTTTTATTTATTGTTTTCAACAATGATAGTGTGTGAGTGCATAGATGTGAATCCATGAGCCTTAAACATAGTTGTTGGTATGTACCTACAAGATTTGAAAGTATTTATAACATATGTATCTATAAAATAGGTACTCTATAACATGAAAGAGCCTATAATATGGATACCTATAACATAGACACCTATAATTGTAGAAGATGTCTATAATATAGACTCTTAGGTTCACGGGCTCATAGATTCTATGCTCATATACTAGCACTCCTCCAATTTCCCACCCCAATTTTTATGTTTCAAACAAAAGATAAACGTTTATCTAAATTTCTCCACACATTTTATACAATGATATTTCAATACTTTCTTATACATATTCACCTTTTTGCTAAATGTACTAGAAAATGGATGTTTGTACAATTTTCAAAATTTTTACCCAAATCCCCAATCCATATAGTTTTCAACAAAGGGCTTTGTGCATGAGAAGACAAGGCCATGGATTTGAGCCACAAGGGGTGATATCCAAAATAGACCTATAAATATTTCACTTAAATTCATCAATACATCTATATACATCGTCAGCATTTTATACTATCAATAGTTTTGTATACTTCAAACAAATGGCTTAGTATGACTATTTTTAGTCATGCTGGTATTGGTGAGTATTCTCATTTCAAGTTGAGGTCAAGTTTAATAAGCAATGATGCAAGCATGTGTGGAAAGTGTTGAGTGGAAGGCAACAAGGATTTTCTAATCCATTTTTAGGAAAAATAAAAAAATATTATTAAAAAAATATTTATTATAATTATACATTAAGATATTTTCAATAATAAACATTTGAATCATTTTTGCAATGCAAATAATTTTTGAAATATGTCGATGTGTTCTAAAATATTTGTTTAGAATGCTATTAAAGTTATTTATCTCAATTCCAAACAACACAATATTCTTTGAAATAGTATACAAATTCAATTGATTTTTTTAATGAATTTCATTCATCTACATTCATTTGAGAGAATTCAATTAAAAGAAAAAAAATTGTCAATGTGGTACATATGGTGAAAGTCGAGTTGTTGACTTTGACATCTTTTGCCAAATTATGTTGAAAAAAATGTTCTGTTGGATGTTGTTGATGTTAGGCCCAAACGATAATTTTTTATAAACATGCGTACAAATTTGGGCGGATTGGTGGATGAAATATGACTTTGGGCTTACAAAAAATGACATTAGGGAGACAAACAAACTTGAAAATGAATAAAAAAATTAAAATCGTTTGCCAAAAGATGTTTACGTGGCTATTTAACATTCATTTAACTCTTGATGAAATGTTGTTGTGATTTAGAATTCCTAGGAATTATAGGACCTTTTTTGGTACCAAGTCCAAGAAATGCAATTGTCCCTTCAAGGGATTCAAATTCTTGTGGACAACGGTTTTGTCCTCTTTCACTGTAATCATGTTCTTTTTGTCTTTCTTCCTAGCTTTTTCCTTCTTGTTGTCATGTTTCTTCTTGTCAATGCTTGAATCTTCATTAAGTTCTACAATGAGAGTCGTGTATCTTCAAAACACACATCTTTAAGGATCAAGTATTAGGATCTAAAGTGTCTTGACACAATGGAAAATTTTAAGATCCTTATTTCCACAATCTGTAGAAGTTTTGTGAATAGAGAGAGCATTCCATTTTCTTTTCAATTCTTTTGTATTTTCTTAATTTTTTTAATAATGAGATCATTTTTATTGCAATTGAAATGATTCTATAGAATCATTCAATTTTTACATGTATTAAACATTCTTTACTTTCATTAATAGAAAAAGAAACTAGTGGCACAAAAGAAATATATAAATATAAATTCTTTCACAAAAGCACTAACACAAGTTGAGTTAAGAAATTTGTGTTAGATTTAACACACAAATTGATGTGGACAATTATAAGTAGATTTGTCTTCCTAGAAGGATTCAACTTCACAAATGAAGTTGCTAGGCCTATCAATGCAAAGTATAAAATTTAGAAGGAAAAAAAAAATCAAACCTCTAATTAAACTCATCGTGAGCTAATTTAAAAAATATATATTTTAACTAAGGTTGCATAATCTAATCCTAAGTGGGATAAAATAACCTCCCCTACAGTAAAGGATTGAAATCGAAAGATGGTATAGTGATATTATTTTGATTTGTTGATCTTAGTAGGGTTATTTTGGGCCTCTAAAAGATTAACGTAATTTCCTTAGTGTAAATACATACTAAAAAACTCAATGAAAAAAATTGACCACCTTCCTCTTGAACATGAGAAGAACTCAAAAGCCACTAGTTATACATATGACATAGATTGAGAATGTTGTGGTTGCTTGGTGCTATTTCTTTCACCATATCTTAATTTGTTTCCTTCACTTACATAAAAATAGGTATGATAATTTGATAACTATATATTATTATTATTAATACCTTAAATGAGGTTGTTTATTAGGGTGAGATTTTCTAAACCATGCGTCCTCCAATCGCGTTCTTTGTACCATTGGAAAGCCCTCAACAAGGAGGGATGCATAGGGTTTGCTTCAAGGGTTTGGACTCGTGCTATGAAAGTTATTGAATTTCAAAGTTCTTATGAATTTAAAAATTTAAAAATTAATTTGATTTTGATTGTGGCAACGACACAAGACACTCTAGTTTACCTTAGATTTGTTATAGACATTAAACACTAGTATTTTATCATGTACCGATGTGCTAAATAAGGCATCCCAATGCTTTTAACTGTATGACTATATTTTTACCAAAAAACACACTTCAAATTTACTTTTTTTCTAGTATGAAGAGCTAATTAAAAACTTAATCCCTCATTTTCTTTAGCAAATCTAATACCGGAGTTGCATTGTCTCCCCCCTTATATATAGCCATGTCTGTTATCCCTAAAGAAATCACTTAATTTTTTTTAATTTGCCACCCATGAAAAAATTTGCAAATTTTGAATTCCTATTTGCAATTAGAGTCCCCAAATTAGCATGAGGAACATGAAGAAATAAATAAAAAAATATACGCGACACAAAATAGAAGTCAATTTTTACATTTATCTTTGGTTGGGGCAATAAGGGGTGAATCCTCAGTCCCTATCCGACACGCAGGGAGAATTGCCTCCCTCATTGCCCCTGTCAACTTTGGTTTGAAAAAAAGTCCCCTGTGTTGTGCCAATTTTTTGGGTAATTCTTGCATCTAGAAGTAAATTAAGGTAGACAGTGTGTTCATAAACCGTCACTTTATGGGCTGATTCGCCTTTTTCACAGGCTTCCATGGACAAAATGATTTTTAGCTCATTTTTCAGAGAAAGAAAAATAGATGTGGAACTCAACACAGGTAGTTTCATATTTTTCTAAGCGTTTTTGAATTACTTATAAATTTTCAAAGCTCTAGGTCATAGGCACCTATTTGTGACCATAGGTGTCCCAAAATCCATCCCCTTGTGACTTATAAAGAAATGTGCAGAAATCACAACCAGTGATTGGCTCTTACAATAAATAAAAACAACAACAATTCTTCTTGACTTCATTAACCGAGCAAAGAGGTCCATTGAAGGATCACCTTGCATCCATTCTACAGCTACCTCCATGACGATCTGAAGAAGAGGGGCGGTTTATGAGCACACTACCTTAGAGACCTTTTACCCCAACCGCTTGAGCTTCCCCCAATGTGGGATGGAAGCCCAGGCAGGCAGGCAGGCACACTCCCGCCTGAAGTCCTGAGTCGTGAACTGAACTTTAGTAGCCCAGTCAGTCCAGTCAGGGCAGGGCAGAGCACTGCTGCAGTGTGAACAACTGGAGTGGATTCCTGCCGTGGCAGCAAGTCCGTCCGTCGGTGGGGGTCCTACATGAGGAATCTCCAGCCTACACGGAACTGAATTGATGGGTATTAAATAATCAATTCTCCACTATAATTGAAAAAAAAAAAAAAAACCCACTACAGTATCATACTGTACCGTAATACAGTAAGAGGATTGATTTTCACAACTGAGTGAGTGTTTGGGAAACTTTCTGAGTTTTACAGGCTAATCTCCTCCAATTCCCACATTGGACCGGTTTTGGAAGAACCGAGTCCGGTTATTTTCTCTATGTTTATTTGACTCTAAATAGAAAATTTACTTACGTATTTTTTCATCTGATTTTTGCCGATGATTTGATTTCAAATTGCCGTGAACTGGGTTTTTTTCCCAATTCCACCAGCTAACTTTGAACTGCTGAGTGAATCTCTCATTCATTTTCTTTCCAGAAATGTAAATGTAAATTTGTATAGACTTTTTTTTAAAGATAAAAAAAGATGTCCATCTTATTACTAGTCAGCTTGTGAATTCCGGCTCACTTGATTCTGCACATTCATTCGTTCATTCCAGCCAGCATCTCTGGGACGGAAGAGACTGACAAATAACCGAACCGACGTTCATTCCGCTGTCAGTGAAGTTAGATTTTTTTGCCTTCAAGTAAGTTACCGAACTAGGAAAGCTCCTAAAGAGCCGGCTCCAGTAGGCAGGCAAGCAGGTGCGCCCACAGTGCCACTTGCACACAATAGCACCCGTATTAGAAAAGTATTTTGTATTATTGAAAAGAAAAAGACGGAGACGCACTACCCTCCCCGGCGTCTGAGGCAGGAATTCAGCCCTTTTAGGAGTGGGAGAGTGGATGGGTAGCTTAGCTTAGCTCCCCCCAAAAAACAGGAATAAAAACAACCTCGAATATTGGAGCCGAAATAGATGAAAATCGTTGACTCCTTTTCTTTTCAACTGACGGATGCTGAATGGATGCTGAATGGATGATTTCATGATTTCAGTTGGGAAAACGAAGGCAAGCCACTCAGGCCCCGACATTTGGATGGCCGGATTGATCCTCTTTTGAATTCCTATATCGAGTTTGGTTTTTTTATTTTTTATTTTTTATTTATTTGTGCAAAGTAATAATTCCTTCTTGAACCCAACACTCACAAGGAATGGAATGTTCTTCAATCATCACGCACTCCCAGACAGTCCTCATCATGCCCATGTCTTCATCGTCCATGTCGAGAGGGTTTTCTCCCAGTATTGTTTGGATGAGTGAACGGATTTTCATCCCTTAGTATTTTCTGAATGTTTTTCATCCTTGGTCTTGGATGTTTGCATCACCTCCATAGAAGATCCCTTGGAAGATCCTTCAGTTCTGCACTCAATGGCTGAGTTGGGCCCCCACCCACCCACAAGAAGAATTTCATTCCTAAAACGTCATTGGATTCCGAGATTCGGGGTGCATCTCCTTTTCCAGAAGGAAAAAACAACACTAACTTAAACCTAAAAAGCACTAAACTTGGGTGTGTGCTGTGAAGACAAGATTCATTCAGTTCCCACTTCCTTCCCAAAATGAGGGAGGGAACTATTTTAATTTATCCTGCCGTTTCGTTAATTATATTTAAAACTTAGATTCGATGGGCCATGAACTGAAAACGAGCATGAAAACCTGGGATCCTTTCGGGTGGGGAGGAAAAAGGGGGAAGAAAATCAATTGGGAATTATTGGATTGGCTCTTGGCCAGGGGTAGACCACATCAGTGGAAGTTACTGTATACAGTGTACCCGGAGGAAATGATACACGCTGCCTGTTGGACGGCCATTCAAAGAATTTGGGTAATAATAAGCATCATTATCACCCTATCCTTACTAGAATGCAATTTCAATCAAGTGTAACAAATTTCAATTCCAGAAAATCAAAACTCCATTTTGGGTGAATTTTTTGAAGTCAATTTTTCATGGTTTTACACGATAATATATTGAAAATAGTTGGTGGTGGATTTTCAAAGTTTCATTGTAGAGATATGTAGGAAACATCTATATGCATATCATTTTTTCTCCATTTTTTTTCAAAATTCATACTATAGACAGTTCAATGTAGGGGAGTGGCATGCCCAAATTTTGTGAAGTAGATATTCTTTGAATGGAGAATTAATTTGTGAAGAATAGGGAGTCATTTAACATTTCTTCCAAATACTATACATGACATTATATCCATGCATCTTGGTTCCTAGGGACATTGGGAGAATTCTTCTTGAGATCCCTAGGGGAATTAGATTTAATAAGTCCAATGTCATTGGTTGGTTGATTCATTGGCTTGTGTGCTTGTTTGTGTCATAAGACGGATGATTCATTGGATCATGTACTTGTAAGTGTTAGTGGATGATTCATTCATTGGCTTGTGTACTTTCAGCCTCAATGGATTGGGTAGTTGCAATGTTGGGGCCTTCAACTTGTAGAGAGAGCAAAAGGGATCCCCAATGTTGTTTAATAATGTGATGTAAAACAAGGTTTATTTTTTGTGATACAAAGCTATTTTGTAATCAATGTCTAAGTGACTCCTCAATCCAAATGGTATACTACCCCTCCAAATTCATTAGAAAACATTTGAGGCCATTAGAAGGCCTTGAGTTCCTGCAGCAGGGAACAGATCCGGCATCATTGGAACTGCTGCTAGCAGCGCAGTCCGACGTGGCCGAGAGGCTGCCAACTAGATTTCAAAAATTAAAAAAATTAAAAAAAAATTTAACGTTTTTTCATATATTAGGAACTTTAATTTATTAATTTATTAATTTTCTTGAAAAAAAATAAAAAATTCTGACAACCCGTTCGCCTGCCGCGTTCGCTGCTGCCGCGGGAACAAGTCCGGAATGGTCTTCTAATGCCTTCAAACTTCTTCTAATGTATTTCTAATTTATGATTGATTTATAATTAGAATTGTGATTACTATCATTTGAAGTGCTAAAAAATTTCTTTATATAGACACAATCACTTGTCTTTTGGAAAATTGGACAACCAAAATAGAGACCATCAAAAACAAGCTAGAAGACAACAAAATTATAAAAAAACTTCTTCAAATCATGCTTAATAAGAAAATCCATAGAAATGGCATGGTAAAATTTGGAAATTTGAAGAGCCATTTCCTTGATTTTTCTTTCTTAACCTCTAAAGCCCTATTGTCTCTATAAGGAACAAATTGGATTTCAAGCAAGTTCCTATTTGGTGCAATTTTTTTAAACTATTTTTTAAATATAATTTTTTTTTTTAAATTTAGGAAATTTTTTATTTTTATCAATTGGGTTGGTTAGAAGAAAAAGTTATACAACAATAAGCCCAAATTCCAATTCCAACATGCAACAAAATAAATCTACAAAAACTTGAAATAAAAAATTTCAAATTTTATCTATCATGGATTGTATTTTTCTCTACATGGACAACTTTGAATTATTCTCCAGGGGGTGCACTTAGTTCTACTATAACAAACCACGTGCGAACAAGTGGTTTCTAATAAACTATAATTTTCAACCTAAAATTTTGAACATTGTTTAATAATGACTATAGCTTTCTATTGCCAAAATTTCCAACTCAAATAAAATATGAAATGATTTCTAGAAGAGGTTGAAAATGAACTAAAACAGCATGTTTTTCAGCTCAAATAATTATAGAGGACACATTTAGATGATCATTGAGTCAATATTCAACTCAAAATGAGCTTTCAATAATGAGTTATTTTTAGGAATTTTTTGTTCATTTTTTAGACAATTTTTTCTTATATAATATAGGGGTGTGAAAGTTATTTTTCAATTGTACAGTGTATCTTTTTACTTCAAAAATTTGCAACTAATTATTATTAACAAATAAAAATATCAATAATTCAAAACATAAACTTTCAAAGTAGGAAAATATATTCATATTTTTTTAGTTTTGTTTTATTTAAAATTCAAAAAGTATATAGAGGGTCCAAAGTTTTATTTGCACGTGGTTTCTAATGGAGATTGTTCTAAAAAAAAACTGAACCTTGTCAATATTTTTCTTTGAAAAAATGTGAAACACTCTAAATGACCCCCCCCAAGGAATTATTCTCGAGGAATTATTCCATTTAGATTTGTGATGTGAAAGTTATGGAGCATCTTGTTTTGCGGGCAATCTTAGCATCTTCTTGGAAAAATATCATATAGGATTGGTTTTTGAGCTTAATTTATACATTTTTATATGAATAAAAATTTCCATGGGGTTGCATTTGATTAGAAACCCCTACAAGACCAAAAAAACATTTTTTGGCAACATAGAAAATTTGGGCAATTCACCAAAAATAGAATTTTTATCATTTTTATTTTAAATTTTCACAAAACCTATAGGCGAGGAGCCGTTTGTAGCTTTAGGGTGCAATAATTATCATAACTTTTGACTACATGGTTAAAAAATCATTGTATGATATGAAGTTTTTTTTTCAAGCCAAGCAACTCTGGCAACTCAAAAAAATTTACTTTTTAAAGAAACAAAAGTTTGAAATTGGTTTTCAAGATTTATATATACATGGAAAGTTTTGAATCATTCTATTTTGATTAATGAGATGAAAGTTATGAGCAAAGTTTTAGTTTGCAGGCAATTATGGAATCTTTACTCTTAAAATAAACTTCAAAGTCCTATATTTAATTTTCAATATTTAAAATAAATAAATAAAATGATTGGATGTAGATTGTTTGTTACAACATTTCAACCACTAGGATTTTCATTTTTTAATTCCATAATTGAATTATTAACAATTTAATATTTTGAATCATTATCTACTTATTTCTATTTACAATTTTTTCAAGCATGAATATGAAACATTTTTTGTTGAGATTTTTTATATGTATTCCCAACTTATTTCTTCAACATGTTATGGAGGGCAAGAAGTTGTAGGATCTACAAATTTTGATGTAAAAAAGTTAGAAAGATGAAATCTAACCATTTGAAATGCATTCAAATTTGAGTATTTTTTGACCAAAAAGGCCTAAGGGAGTAAGGGACTTTAGAAATTAAGTGTGGTTTGAGGAGTCTCCCTATATTTTTGGCTTTTAGTTAGGTTTCAATGACTCTACTTTGGTTGTCCAATTTCCAAATAATATTTTTTTTGAGTCTATGTAAAAAAAAAAATTCATGTGGTTCCAATGACAGTAATTACAAGTTATAATTATAAACCCAACAAAAGCTAGAAATAAATTTGGAAGGCCAATATATTAATTGGATTGTAGACCACATTTTGGAAGGATGTTTAGACTATTAACCCCTAAATGACAAACTCATCACCAATGATTTCAAGCCTCACTACATGTCACTTAGTTTGTTGCCATTTTGCATTTAGATATGTATGAAATTTTTTTTATTTTTTTTTCAGAGATGAAATTACATGTCTTCATTATTTCACAAAAAATTATATTTTTGAAGATAAAGTGAAGAAAAATTCACATCAAATAGAAAATTATTTCAACAAATCTGAAAATTTCACCGTGTGTGTACATTACAATGACAAATATCATAGTGTAAACTCAATGTCCGTGTCATTCTATAATTAGAATTCAATAGACATTGAAAATACATACAAAATTCAAATTGCAATCAAATATTTAATACTATAAATTTTTCCAAAATTCAAATTGGAGTAGAAACTAGAGTAGATGACCTTCATTTTGTTAGTTGGGCACACACTCAAAAAAAATCATTTTTGTGAAGAAATTTCAGATTTAGAGCAAGGAGCAACAACTTTCCAAAGTACACTAAAATAGCATATTTTGTGATCGGTTTTTTCTTAAAACTTCTGATTTTTATGAAAACAAACATTGGCTAGATTACAAACTCAATTGGATACTCTTTATAACTCAACATGAAAGGTCAACAAAGAAAACGGGGAACAAAGAGCTTTAAAATGGATGAAAAAACTCATTGGATTGCCATATGAACACCACAGAATGGCATTCCAGGCGTTCTAGGGTTAATATTTTTATTGTTGTTGTGTATACCAAAAAAGAAACATTGGTTTAAAATCCAAGGTAGAAAATATGTAGAATTGGAAATTTACCCATATTGTGGAGCAAGTGGTTAGCAAAAATGGATGAAAATTAGTGGATGAAAATTGTTAATCCTTTAGTAAGGGTGATGATGGTGATAGACTTCATGATTTTGGAAAGGGTCCATTTGGATTGATGAGCCTATTTTCAATAGACCTCAAATTTCTTATTAGCAATTTCGAAGAGTTTACATAGAGTTTTTTTTTTTTAAATTTTTTGCAAATCAATAATTATTTCTTGAACCAACACATGCAATGGTTTTAACCCATATTTAACTATTTATGGACAAATTGACGAATTATGGACAAATTCATAGTCCATAATGACCTTGAAAATAGAATAATATGATTCAAATGATGTAAAAGTGTCGGCTGGCCACCCACACAATGATAAAGAGAATTGCAATACTAACAAAATGCTTTAATGGCAAACAATTCGCTTTGAAAAGAAACAGTAGTGATTTATTAATTTTGCCGGCTTCAGAATGTGATAGCAGAAGAGACGCCTATAACCGTGCAACCGAAGTCCCGGCGAATCCCAATCAATGTCTGATGATTCCATCCCGGAACCAAGACATGTATCGGCATTCAGCCGATAAGACAAGGAGGTTAACGATCGCCGCCATTAGTAAAGACAACAGTAATCATACGTGGTCTAAAATTCAGGAATCCTGGAGCGCACTATAGAAAGTAAGTAGGAAATTCGTCCCCAGAGGAGGTTGATATAAATTTATTAATTGAAAAACGAGACATACATATCCGATGCAACTCCCACATGAAAAGAGCACTTTGAAGACAAATGACAAAAAATATCTTCTACATAATTGCTGTGCTGACGGAAGTATATTTTGTCGGCGGGCAGCTGATACATATTGTACATATCAAAGTCTATACCGAATAGATTTCAGAATTGAAGCTACAGTCGACATAATGCCGAAAATGAGAAAAACCAATGTGCAGAACCGTGAAATCATCCCGAAAGAAGATTATCCGGTTCATAGAACAAAATGATCAGCATGCAGAGCGGTCAGCTGTATCGGCTGGCAGCCGACAGATGCATTGGAGTCCCGTATCCGAGAAGCGGAGTGATGATGCAAGACCACCATGACTCGAAAGTGTCGTATCGGCTGACAGCCGATAGGATAGAGAAGCGTGGTGGGGTTAATCATCTCCCTCATCATCTGCATCCTTGTCCATAGTTGCACCTGATGCCTCTAGATTTGCAATCGCAGTAGCAACCGAGGCCTCCGGGATAACATGAGACGTGGGGGGTCCTTTCTTTGCATGTGAGGGCATTCTATGTGAGTACAGGACAATGTTGACATGAACCATCTGCGGCAGACAGAGTTCCTTGTGCCACCTCCGAGTCCAGCATTCCCTCGCCACAAGCGCTTTTCCCTCCCTCTTGGCTTTCATTGGAGTCCACCACTCTATCTTGAAATTCCCATACGTTGGTCCTGGAGTCATGTCCACACACTCGAGTACCCTACCCAGCCAAACCGGCAGGTAATTGTTTTGACATGGTCGGCAAAGAACAAAGTCCCCTAGCAGGACATCCCTAAATGGATTGAACGTCAACCTTGGTCTGTCCTTGGCAGGACCGCAGTATGGAGTTGGCTCAGATTCGTCCTCCGGCGTGGTGTCCACTGGATTATTTGGATCCGCCCCGTCCTGTGTGAAAGCAGTTCCATGATCCCTTGTCCAGTCAGAGAGCGGCCACAATCCCTCTTGAAGCAATGCTGGAGTTTGTGGCAATGGCGAGTTAATCTCCGATAGAATTCTTTCCTAGTAAGCAACGCAACCTGCCATCTCCTCTGCGTACCGCTTGTTTCTTGCCATTCCCGATTTCCAGAATTCAATGTACTTAGCGATTCCATTTTTGATGAAGGATTGTTTTTCATTGCATTCAGTAGCCCTTGCGACTTCTTTCTCTGCATTTCGTCTTCTAGGATTAATGTCAACATTTCCCCAAAGTGCCTTGAATGGCATCGGTTGTGGGTCCCCCTGTGGAATGTTGGGTCTCCCATCTTTGTCCGCGGTCCACATTTTGACGGGCGGCCCTGGAGGCAGCCATGATGAGTCCGTGGTCCTTATTTTGTACCTCATGACCGGCCATCCACGATCATCTCTAGCCTCGACGACGTAGAATTTGAAGAGGTGTTTGTCTCCAAGCCCGATGATCTTGTTCACCCCATCATGATGGAAGCCCTTGAGGAATGATTTGAAGTCCGCCACTTCCTGCACGAACTCCGGAATGAAGGCCACAGTCTTCTGTGAATCCATGAACGCCTTCATGAGATCAGCAAGCACGTAGGTGTTTTTCCTTTTGATTAGTTTCGAGAGATAACTGAAGTGCGCGTCGATGTCTTCGTGCGTGTGCCCGACAATGAGAAACCCGACAGTAACTTCTTTGAAAATTTGCTTGGCAGTGAGCAAAGAGCAAAAAGCCATGAGGAACCTATTTTTATTGTCTTTTGCGGAGTTGTCAAGTTGCAAGAATAGTTTTCTAGGAAGTGGAACATGAGGTCGCCCTGTTTGTGGAGTGTTCGTAACTTTCCCTACGGCCTCAGGAACGGAGGAGTTGCACCTTGATTTCCCATGGAGCAGAGCCTCGAAGAAGCTATTCTGTGGCGGAGTGGAGAAGAGTATCTTGGATTCCCGAACAGGTGGCCTCTCGAGAGCTCTGAGTACCCTTCACAGCGACGATATAGTGAAATTTGAATCCCCCGGCCAGAGTGATGTGGAGTAATGAGCATATGCGCCATCTCCATGTCCATGAGTGAGCATGCCGGTACATGAGATTGGAATCTGCCCTAGCCCAGCGGTGGCTTTGGTTATGCGCTGCATCCTCGGAATCGCAGTCTTTGTGGTGTCCATTTTGTCATGAATAATGCAGAGGAACTCTGATGGATTTTGCACCGACTGTATAGTCCATCCACTATATACATTTCTACAAGCGCGTTGGTAATTGAGATGTTTCTCTCTGTCCTCGACTAGGGCTTGCCACTCATCGCAACCTCTCGGATACTTCGCAATGAACTCAACTAGGAAGTCGCATTCAGTGCATTTCGAGAAATTGCTCCCCACAGCCTTGACCTCTACGTTTTTGAAATGTGCTTTCCTGAGGCGACTGATTGCAGACTGCGATACCGGCTTCATATTACATATACCATTGACCTGTTTGACATAACTCGTTGAATAAGTTTCCGAGAGTGGCTAAACAGCTCTATCGGCTGGCAGCCGACAGAGTTGCAACGGACGGACGAATAAGAGAAGTGATCTATGACAGAAGCGCATGGAAAGGAATTCGAAGGCAGAAAATGATGGTATCGGCTGGCAGCCGACATGAGGAGCTATGTATTGAATAAGCAGAGGCAAATAATGAACTTACATAATTAACTTGTTCGTGCATGTGATCCCAATTCATAGCAGAGGGGACGACCTTGAGGTTGTCTACGCGTTTATTTCCAACCAGTCTAAACTCGTTGGGCATCTGGTCCGCGTTTTCGTTGATGATCGTCATGAGAGTTGCTTGAGCCTGAACTGTTTGCGGCCTTGGTCTTCGAGCCCCTGCATTTCCATGCGATCCGCTAACAGATCCTCCAACGGCCGCAGCCTTGTAGACATGATAGGCCGACCTCGAGACCCCGTGAATGATATACCAAGCGTTCTCGCAGACGTCTGTGTTTGCAAGAGTAATGAATTTTTTTCCAGGAGTAACACCTGCATGAAGTTGACTTTGCACCGCATATGCCATCTCCCTCCTGGTCTCAAATGTGCAAGCAAAGAACTTCCGTCGTATATTTCTGGTGTCCTCCCAGGGAAACGTCTGGCAACATCTGAGCTTGCAGCACGTTTGCGAGCTAACCTTGCGTATGTCCATATCCGAGGTCTTCAACTGTAGTTTGGACAAGCTTTCGGTATTCTTGGGAATGACCTTTCTGCGCACCGACCGGTATGGATTCTTTGGTACTCCCTGCATTCCATTGTCGTCTGACACATTCAAGAGAGCAGCCTCCGAGCATAGCGTGACAATTTCAGAGAGTAGCCTTCCTCCTTCCAATCTTGCATGTGATAACCTCCAGCGCATGGTTGTCATTTGCAGTGCCTCATTGTCCGATACGAACATGACTCCGACATCCGAATCTCCGAGGACATCATCGTCGCAGGCTTCGTTTGGCAGGCAGACTTGGATAATCGCTCTTCCGAATAACGAGAAGTCGTCATTGAGAAGTTCACAATATTGGTTTCTCCACAGAGGTCTATCCGGGATTGGTAGCCCGGACTGCAATCCATCCGAGTTACAGTTGATATTTCCACTTCTCATATTTTCCCTAGACGCATCCGCATGAATGAAGCTGTCCGCAGCGCTTGTTTCGGACCCACCCTCGCCGGAGGTACTGTGACCATGAACATTGGGAGGGTCATCTTCGTACCCGCGGCTGTCATCGTCTGTGGAGTAGAGCCTATCCTCTCGATCGTCCTCGTCTGATGCATTGTCAGGAATGGGTCCTTGAGTCGGCTCTCGAAACTCCTCCGGCGGATCATTGGAGCTACCTCCACTTTCGCATTTCGCAAGCAGTTGTGGCTGCATCATACGGGTCTCTGGTGAACCTATCGGCTGGCAGCCGACATTCCTGCTGGACGCATTGGAGGTCTCGATCGGTCTGACTTTGTAACCACTCCAGAGTATTCTGTATCCAACACAACATTTGAGTGTCATGAATTTCGGAATTTCGCAGTAGGCAATGTGATCCATGAAGTCGTCGACGACCTGCAGTAGTTTGACAACGAGGAAGAAGCTGTGCGGAACGCGGAAGCCTTCCCAGAATCCCTTGGGAGAGCACTCTACAATTGTTTCCACTCCAGCATATACCAATTCCGGGCCCACAGTTTGCAGGAGTGCAACATCCATATTCACAGTGAGTGATAGGAATTGTTGAATTGGTTTTTCATCCTTGTTGACCTGTATCGGCTGCCGGCCGACACGAGCGCATGTAGACCCGTCCGCTTCAGCGTAGGGATAGATGTTGTCTGCCTCCCAGATGATTGACCTTCTTGGGTAGTGTCTGAGGAAGACCAAGTCTCCCTCAGGAAACGGAATAGGCATGTCCAAATTTTGTGGAACATCTAGGACATGAATGCGCACGAGGTAGGGATCGCGGTTCACCACCCCTTCTATGACCGCCCTTCCAGCATAATAGAGTCCTTCGAGGGTAAGGGCAACCACTACACCCTTCCCTATTTTTATTCTCCCGGAGCCACCGTTTTTAGTAAATGCTTCTATAGGACTCACGTCCAAACCCATATCAGCAGATCCACTCATGACGTAGAATTGGCGACAACGCCTACAATATCTGTGCTAACCCTTCTCACGGAACTCGAGCCACTTTATCGGCTGGCAGCCGATACATCCGTCTACCAGCTGCTAGACGACTTTCACTATCGTGGAGGATTCCCTAATGAATCCACGTGGATATGGACTCCACTTCCTATCGGTTGGCAGCCGACAGGAAGTCTTGTACGGACAATAGTAGAACCCTAATCCGCGCAGACGAAAACATGTGAATCATGGACGTTGCTAGATTTTGAACATGCTGATCTAGGTAGTCTGCATTGAATCCCATTCCAGACCTGGGCATGTATCTGGACCACAGATGCGACAGAAAATGCAGAAAATCAGCCAGAACAGAAATTTCTAGCTATGGCCTTGATTAATTCCTGAACTACTTGTGCAACGCACTGCAAACTACTGCAATCCCCTGATATGCCTGCATTCTAGAAATCTATTACATTGCTCTGCATTCCAGTGTACACTACTGCATTGCCAGGCATTCCACTCAATCCACTGCGAACCACTGCAAACCACTCCAAATCAATTCATAGAAGACCAATGCAAGCCCCCGCAATCCACTTCTCCCTAACGGTTCTTGGACGGTCTGAGTGCGTGTAAGTGGCAAATGAAGGTGAAAGAATGAAATGCTCTGGAAATTGAACCTAAGAAGGAGGCCAAAGATTGATTTTGGCGCTTGAAATTTGAATCTGGAGGAGGATGATGTTGTGGTGATTGCAAAAGAGACAGGTACAACCGTTTGGAGATCATGGTGGGAAACGTACGCATCTCTCTGCAATGAGTGTTCGTTACTTGGTTGTCCTCGGTTGAAGGTGGAGTACTTGAATTTGGATGCAAAGCCGTGGATGGATGTAATCATTGGATGAATGCATTAGGTTTGTAATGATGGTTCTCCCGGCTGGCAGCCGTCACTTCAGTTGGGGGGGGGGTATACTCCTCAGGCCACTTTCATTTTCTCTCATTTGCAATCTACTCTCTTGCTCTCTCGTTCTCTTCTTCTCTCCCACGTTCTCTTTCTCAACGGCTTGCAGCCGACACTGCGTCACAGCAACCGCGTCGATGCATCAGCCGTGGCGTGCTTCCAACCTCAGCCGATAGGATTTCTTCGGCAGCCGACAGAGGAGGAGTGCGGGCGGGACGGGATTCTGAGCAGCCGACACAATATTCTACCCAGCCGATAAGCAGCTCACTCCTGTGGCGATGGCGTCCTCGGATGTGGTGCCCGAGAGGTACTACACATACTTTGTATTGGCTGGCAGTCGATACAATTCTTCTTGCCTGCTATTTCGATTTGAATTTCATTCCGGGTTCTTGCGTAGTAGTAACTGTATCGGCTGGCAGCCGACATAGTCTGCTGTTCAGGGAGCTCTAGGGATTCAGAAGAGTCACGGGCAGTGCGTAGACTGTATCGGCTGGTAGCCGATATCGATTTATATTGGCAGAGTGAGGACATTTCAGGTTCTATCGGCTGGCAGCCGATACAGTCTGCGCATGATTGATTTGGGAGTCCTCGAGCGGATTCAATATTATTGAGCGCTAAATTGATGTGTAATATTGTGCAGAAAACCGACCCTCTTGGCAAGACTTCTCGGACCTCAAATCCCGAACTCCGAGATATTAGGCGACGGGTTCCCACCACGCGCAACGTGGAGAGCAAGCGATGCCATCCAAGAGTGGGGCCTGTGCTGGAGGGAGTCGTCTGACAGACTTGTGGAGATTGCGTGCTCCTTCAAGTTGAAGGGGAACATGACCCCCGGGAAGGGAAATGTTATGTCAGTCATGGCTGTTGGAGTAGACGTGCACGTCATGATTTGTCTTCTTCCAGTTGGCAACCCAGATGGCGTGGCCGACTACATCGCGGTGGAGTTGCCTGTCCAGAAGTGCACGGAAGATGTCTGTGGAGCGAGGTCTATGTCGCTAGGCATGACTTTTGTCGCCAACACACCAGAAGATGCTGATGAACTTGTGTTGGGATGGGAATGCCTCAAGCATGAGCGGGATGAACATAATGCCCGCGTCATCCTCGAGATGGAGAAGGGGAAGAAGAAGGTGACGGCCCCTCGGAGGAAGCCATCGACGCCCACGGTTGACCACCCTGAGAATGAGGCTGCGGACACGGGGTCGCCAAGCAAACCGAAGAGGAAAGGGAAGGGGAAGGACGATCCCAACAGGGTGTTGACGCTATCGCTTGACGAGGCATTGGTGCGAGTAAATCATCTGACTACCAAGACCAAGGACAATGAGGTGAACGCGATCTACCAAGCGCTGGAAAAAGGACTGCTGCACGCCTTCCCATACAAGAAGTAGCGGCTTCCGGATGTCATCCCCTCTGAGAAGCTGCACATTGCACCAGATGAGCTGAAGTACAGGAAAATTGCAAAGGATCGCCTTAGTCAGGTATTTGACATTCGTTTCCCTTCATTCCGCATACACCAATCCCTATGCGTTTCTGTGTTCTATCGGCTGCCAACCGATAGATCACGAATGTTAATAAATTTTTGGACCTGGTGATTCTAGGTCAGGACCATGTACAAGGGGTATGGATCAATTCGGAAGAAACCCGAAATTCACGGCATTCCACTAAAGCGCGCGCCTTTACCAACGGATAAGGGATTGGATGCGGTCATGGACAGGTGTCCAGCACAGAATGATGTGGTGGTCATTGACGGAATTCCAATGCCGTGGTGGAAGGCACCCAACGTTCACTGGTACATCATTGGCAGGCAGCATACAGTCACTGCCTGCAGGGAACTGGCAGACCAATACCCTGAAGGATCGGAAGCCAGGAAGGATCTCCTGGAGTTCGAGGTCATTCCAGTCTTCAGTAGATAGGCGGACACACTCGTCCGGGTGTCCAACGCCTTGAACCTGAACATCGCCGAGAAGGTGGCGAAGGAGACCTTCCGATCCTGCGCGGAGATGGGGAGGGCTGCCTGGGTGAAGGCAGGATATCCGGAGCCGCATCGTGGAGGTGGCAAGCCGTCACCAGCGTTCGAGGTATTCATCAAGCATCTCTTGTAATGTCTATCACTTCGCCTTATGTCTGGACGTGCTATTATATCGGCTGCCAGCCGATACAATAGCAGATTGTGTAGCCAGTATTGTTGTTATCGGCTGGCAACCGATACCAACTATCGTGTTCTTATTTTTGGGTGCGAAATCTTGTAGGCTGCGAAGCTTCAAGTTATGGCGCACTTCGTGGATGAGAAAGTATCCTCAAAGCTGCCGCTCATCTTCATCAAGGAGAGTACATGGGTACTCTGGACAGAGGCGTTCGATGCTTGGGAGAATGGAGAACTCATTGGGGATGATGGGACAGTTCCGAATCTCATTGTCAATCGAAAACCCCTCACGCACATCACGAAAACGGATCTCACGCCAACGCTGGGGCTGCGAGACTCAGACCTCTGCGAACTAGTCAGGGATATCGTTGCCCTACGCGTCAGCATCAAGAACACTACCAAGGCGAAGTCGTCCGGGAAGATGACACTCTTTGACTGGTGCAGAGAGAAAAAGATGGACAGGGTGGTCATGAACGAAATTATGTGGACCAGGAAGAAGTATCCCCTTCCTTGCAAAGACGCAGCTTGGGTCCCATATACTGATGAACACTGGCAGGAGTTGGCTGACAAGGAGGGCTACTCTGCTGCCGTTGTTCGGAATGTCTGGAAGGATGTCATGAAATTCACGGATGGAAGCAACTGGTTGAAAGGGCGAGTCAACCCCATGAATCCGACAACGGACAAGAGCGTCGATGGGAAAGCGCCGGGGGTCTTCTACACAACTCTCATGAACTACGCCACAATGTCAGTGGCACCGGTGGAGGAAGGAATGTCGAATGACCTGAGATACGAATGTCGGCTAGGGCAGACTATCGCGGAGGTGGTGGACGTGCTTCGAACAAGGAAGGAGAATGAGGGGCTGCAAGTGGACGACAAGAAGTTCATTATTCTCTTTGGATACAACAATAGTGGGGAAGCCCTAGCGGTGTCGAAAAACGATTTCCTCGACGTATCCCTGGCAGCTGAAATACCCGCAGAAGACGATGGGACAGACAGACCGTCGAACGACGCCTACATTCCCCTCCCAATGCTTTTCATCGGGAACTCACGCTTCTGGGATTCTGTCGCGTCGGCATCGTATTCCTCAACAGCATCGTGGTACTACCACACCGTCTACTATCAACCGTCAGCTCGTGGCGGCTTCCTTAGGGCGGAAATAGAGGCCAGGCCGATGGTCACACTATCCATCACCTTCCCCAAGCCGGAGGACAGGGCCTCCCTCTTTCCGGTGTTCAAAAGGTTCACCGGGATCTCCAAGGCGCCGGAATGGTTTCAGGTCGACGTCGAGGGAGAGGTAGACTGGAATGGCGGAATGTGCGGGGTCGGACATGGGCTTCTCGAGCAACTGATGAAGCCCACGTTGAAAGCGAAGGAGGCCACCGTTATCAACATCTGGGGAGGGGGAAACATTACAGAGATCGCTCTAGTAAGTCACTGCACCCTCATCTCAAAAGGAATTCACATCATTCATGCCATTCATTTGTGTCGGCTGGCAGCCGATACGTCGTCGCTGACTCAAGTACTGTGGGTAAGCAGAGGAATGGACGAACAGTCTTAGAGTTCGTTAGGGAGGAGGACGGAGTAGCGAGGGCGAAAGAGCGCGTGAAGGGAATGAACCTCGTTTCTGCTCCCAGTGTGTTACCGCAGTCGGGGACTACTGGAGGACCGAATCTGGAGGCCCCGACGCATACATCCACTGCACAGCAGCCACCACCAATATCATCACCAGTGTTGCAGCAGAATCCGAGAGGCTCTGCTGGTCCATCGCGGTCTGCGTTGCTAATGCCCGAAGCACGCATGCGGGAGAGCTCTCCAATTAGGATATTCTCATCGGACTCGGAAAGTGAACTCTCCCCTGGAGAGGCTCTCGTTCGCAGGGAACGACAACCACAATCGACGATCCCAAATCAGTCGTCGACGCCGGACCCCGTGGAGTTGCAACAGTTATCGGCGCATACTACAGTGGAATCTGCCGGGTTGAGTAGACAGGCCTGCAGTGCCACCTCTAATGCCATGGTCGTCAATCTGCATGATGTTCCTCCATCAGAGGAGGTCCTCAGGCTGGACGATACCCTCCCGAAAGACAATGCGAGTGAGCCTCAGGAACCACTCACTGCCATAGGGATTCCGGCAACAAGGATGGATGTTGCTGTCGGCGGGCAGCCGATACATCAAGATGTCGGCAGGCAGCCGATACCTCAGGAAGCTCCGCAGGTTGAACTCAGAAGGGGAAGGAGCAGAGGAGTCACGAGCAAACACACATCGGGTTCAATCGACTCGTCCCGCTCAACGCCATCCGGACAGAAACGGACGCGACAAGATATGGAGCTAGACGAAGGCGGGCCATCACAAGACCACGACTTCCCGAATGAGGCACTGTCTCCCGGACCATCGTCTAAGCAGATGCGGACTAGAGGTTCGTAGGCGATAGACATCTACTTAGTATAGCTCATTTACATGTAGTGATGACTGGCTCAGACTTGATCGTAGGGACCTGTCAATGGGAGCCTGTACTTGGATAGACTAGAGTACTCAAGTAGTGTGTCGGCTGCCAGCCGATACGTTCTACTACTGTTGTCCAATTCCGCTCTAAGTTGCATCTCATGTTTTATGTATTTCATCTTGCATTGCAGATGAAATATCTCAACCGTCTGAGGCAACCGAGGACACAGTGTCTGAAGGAAGGGATGAGTGTGAACAACCGCCTCTCGAATCGAGAGCAAATCCGTCCATTTATGATCCTCCACAGGTAGCGACTTCGAGATTGTTCCTCTTCTTAGAGGTGCAAGGAACACTGCTGCACTATGAGCCTTTCATTTTGAAGGGGGCAAACTTGCACCAGAGATCGCACGTTAGAGATCGACCGGGGCTCCAGCAGTTCCTCAGATTTTGTCAGAGTCAAGACATCATGATCATCTACTGGTCGGTCTTACCCTTACAGACTCTGAAGCAGAGACTGCACAATTTGAACCATAAAGTACCGGAGATCGGAGAGGATTTCCTTGCCTTTGGGCAGGAGTCGTGTGACGAGTCTGTGTACAGAGATCCTAACAATCAGTCATGACCAATTTTCCTAAAACGTCTTGCACGACTTCTCGGGTCATCCCCCTTGCTGTACAATAGTGGTGCCTCGATCAGCAACTCACTAATCGTGGATCACGCACCATTTACTAACGTCCTCAACCTGCCATACAACGCCATTCATCCGCCTCCTTGTACAATGTACTCGGAGAAATCGAAGAAGGGTGGAAAGCTGCCCTTCCTACAAGCCTCAATGATACCGTTCCTGGAACGGTTCCTCTCGTCGGATTTGACGGTACCAGAATTCTGTGAGAGAAACTCGGACATCGGACTTCCGCGATATATGCCGGGATCCACCTTGCATGATCTCTACGTTAGAGTCACACCCTAGTATCAAAAGGGATTCGAGGTCCCCTATTCGGAGGAAGAGCTACATGCCATGGGAGGTAGCATGGCGGTCGACCAGTTGGAGGAGGCAGGATGATGTATCGGCTGCCAGCCGACATGCATTGTGTACATTCTGTAGATTGTTTATGTGCACTGTAGATATAGCGGAAATATTCTAGTTCGTAGAAATTTTGTAATCATTTTGTATGTTTCATGTACATTTAATTGTAAATAAAGGCTGTACAGGCCAGGTGTCCGGCTTTAAAAGGCGGATGTCAATTTCGCTCTCGAAGCATTCAAATGTTTCCTTCGAGAGTTTGATCGGTAGGGCATGGTCACTATAATCATGATGATTGTGGCCCTCTTAACTCTCGAGGGTTGCGTTTCAATACTTCGAGAGCAATATTGGCTCTGCCATTTGAGGCCGGGATTTTCCCATCTTCATTCGATAACAAGTGTCTTGCTCCGGCTCACTCTGTGCACTCATAATGGATTGCTTTCTCTTGTACTCTGGGTCGGTCATGTGTATTGGCTGCCAGCCGACATCACATGGACTTGGCTCCCTTGTTCTCTTACCCGTTTCTTATAATCTCTCTTCTGTTCAGGAGTCCAACAATGGGCAGCCACATTTGTTCAAAAAATGTGTTGTACTCGGCGTCACGGGTTTGCTTTGTTTTATCGACACAAATATCGAGGTCGATAATTGGGATCCGCACATGAACGTCATCAAAAGACCGGGACTAATTGCATTGTTCGCGACATTGTTTGAAAAGTTCAACGTTGGAATTTGGTCAAGGATGCCAATTACAGAACTTAGACCATTGCTTGCGCACTTGCTTCCAAAACATGTTAGAGACAAACTAGCATTTGTATATGGTAGAGAATATTGTGTAGATAGCAAGAAATTCCCATGGTGCTACAAAATGATATCAACACTCTTCAATAAGAGACCTTCCAAGGATATTTGTTCACTGGACCAGGTGCTCATGGTGGACGTATGCCCACTCTCGCTGAGGAGGACACCGGATCCGGCGTGCTACATTCCGCTGCCATTTATGGGGGACCTAAATTTCCCAAATGACAGTAGAGTCATTCCAAACATTTCCACAGATATTATTCCCTTCATTTTTCCAATGCACGAGCATGAGTCGGTCTCGGAATACGTGAATGGCGCAAAAAGACCGGGACAATTACACTATGAAGTTGCTCAGTCAATCAAGTATGGGAACCCAAATTGGAAGGGAATTTTTTGGTAATGTAATATATGTCGTATCGGCAGCCAGCCGATATCACTATGCAGTGGAATCGAGGGATTTACAATGACTTGTACAAGCCTACAGCCTTCTCCACATTCAAGGCTTTGGAGGACTCGTTTCTCGAATTCATCGCCTCTCTTCATACAGATATCGGCTGCCAGCTGATACTCAAAATTGAAGACATTGGACCGGATGCACTCAATGCTTTAGAATGATGTGTAGTGGTTTTCATAGTCACACCTTTAGACATCTTGGTAGTTTGGCTTGTTGTATAGTATCGGACGCCAGCCGACACTTAGAAGAGAATTAGGGATATTTTGTAGGAACTTTTGTAAGTTGGTGTTTCATTGGATTATATACTTATTCTGAAATGACCTACTGCGTCCATTCTCAATCGTGAATTATCGCACATGTTTTGCACTCTACTTTATCGGCTGACGCCCGATTTATTTCTGGACTATGGATTTGTCCATAATTAGTTAAATATCAGTTTTTTCATCGTCCTTCAAGGGTACAAAATTGGTTGAGATGGTTTTGCTCTATTGTTTGGATGAGTGAATGAATTTTTCATCCCTATTTTTTGAATGTTTTTCATCCTTGTTCACGACATGCTTTTATCATACCAGTGAAGATCCTTTAACTGCCCCAAAGAATTTCACTCCCAAAAGGCTTTAACTTTTCTAACTCATTCCAGAAAGGCACTGAACTTAGAAAAGTTAAAGTTGAGGGGGATTTTCTTTTTCTTTTTTAAACACAAGGACAAAATCCATTGATAAAAGTTCAGGGGTTTGGATGACATGATTCATTCATCATTTTCCCTTCCTTCCCAATATGTGGGAGGGAAGGGAATGCTTTCAGTTGTCCTTATTTATATTCGATGTGCCATGAAAACTAGCATGAAAAAACCTGGGATCCTTTTGGGTGAGGAAGAAAAAGTAAAAAACAATTGAAAATTATTGGGTTGGTTCTGGAGGAATAAAAGGAAGCCCCAAGGGGACCTCTCAGTGCCCTGGTTGAGTCATACCAAGAATTTTGCACAATGTAGATTAGAATTAGTATTTTTTTCATGCATAATTATCACTAGGACTGCCTTGTGCCGGTAGCCCAGTTTTTGTGTTCCCTCTCAAAAGATCTATAATTTAGTATAATTTAAGATCCAAAAAATAACTCAAAAGAACAAAACTTTCAGATGGTAACTTATGCCCAAATGCCATGAAACAAAGTCCATGCATCCCTCTTTGTTTAATCCCTAAATGTGTGAGGCACCAAATTTGGGTGTCGACAATCCTTTGAAGTTAAATAAAACCTAACTAAGTTACTATCTTGGTAGCTTATATTTTTGAAAAAATTATTTTTGAAGTCTTGTTTAACCCCTCAATGCCTTGATTTTTTTTTCTAATTTTGGCACATTTTTGCTTATATCTTCCTACAAAAATATCATTTACCGGAATTTCATGAAATTGATCATTAAGGAAGGTTGTCTTTTCAAGATTCAAGTGTTACATTGGATGAATGAAAAGTTAGTTGGACAAACCAACGCCTTGAAGCCCTCTATTCATCGTCTAGAATGTGGACATCGGAGCGCTTAAGAGTTATGTATCAAAAATCCAATTTTGAAAATGAATAATTATGATTTTTCTATTTAAGATTTTGTGCAAGGGTGTTCATTGCAAACCTTGATTTTCTAGTGCTGAAGGCTCTTGGAAATGGGTCTCAAATACACTAAATCTTGGAGAAATAATCACACGAGTAATCACATTAGAAATCCATTTTAAAAAATTGTAGAGTAGATTTTGAGAAGCTGTAAATTGATTGTGATTATGTATCTTATGCCCTTTAACCTTATATATTTTTTTGGTGACCAATTTCTTAGGATTGACATGTCAAAAGAGGATTGAAAGACTTCAAATCACTTTCACAATTTTGACACCCTCATGATCAAACATTATAAACTTTCAATCCATAAAGTGATATTGTTGTGTTTTCTTTTCCCAATTGATCTCTAACATGTCTAGTTTGAAGTTGTACACTTACAATTTAAAAAAATTGATAAGACTTGTCAAAATGTTTTTTTTTTGTTCAATTAAGAGAAAATTCCTAGAAGCTGAAAGAAGGCCTTGGGCATTCAGACTTAAACTTGAACAATATATCATCCAATTGAAATACATTTGTTTCCTAATGTGGTGTTCCAAAATTAGCGACCATTCTCAAAGTTTGCATGTAAGATAAATCAGCCCATTGTGGTCAGAATTTGGATTCTGCCCTCATTCCAGTGCTAAAAGTTTTCAAATTTTTTCCCACACAAAGATAAGTGCGAGAAATAAAGAGAGCAATTGAAATTTTATTTTTCAGATAAAGTGTGAATTAGTAATGTATTTATGAAGTGATCTTCCCAACATGGTCTATAGGTTGCTCCCTAGGTTGCCCCATAACCAACAAAAGTATAACCAATATGCTCATCTTAACCACCTAAAGTGGTCACAATAATTTCTAATGTAGAATGCCATGACAAGGAACTTTTGACAATAATTTAGAGTATCCCCTTAGTGGGTGCCAAAGGGAGCCAACACGAAGAGTGGGCATCCTGCCGTGGGACAAACTTGTAGTTAATACATTATCAATTAAAATTGAGTTTTAGATGAGAGGAAGAGTTCATTATATACACATGAGGTAGTAGGATGTAGAACAATCCATGTAGGATAATGTAAATTAGAATTAGTAGGAACTCAACCGCTCATAGTTAAGTCAAATATAGGTTTTGTTTTTTCATAGATTTTCAAACCTCATTTAGGGCATAGTAGGAAAAAAAAGTTCAAAACACTTTGAACTAAGAGAAGTTGGTAAATGAAGACAAATTTAATCTCCCAATATTTTTTTGAGATTTAGAATCTCCGATCAAAAGTTATAGACAAATTTGAGAGAGGGGTTGGAAGGGAATTATTTTTTACAATTTCAAACTTCCTTACTCAAATGTGTCCATGTATTTTGATTGGAGGTTCTAAATCTCAAACAGATTTTTTGGAAATGAAAGTTATCTTCATTCACCAACTATTCTTAGTTCAAAGTGTTTTGAAAAAAAAATTCTACCATGCCTAAATGAGGTTTGAAATTCTATTGAAAAACAAAACTTACTTTTGGCTTAACTATGAGAGGTTGAGCTCCTACTAATTCTAATTTACATTATCACACACAAATTATTTTACATCCTACCACATCATATGTATATAAAGAGTTTCTCTACTCAATTCTAATCTCAAGGTAAGATGGAGATATTTTTCAACAAACGTGAGATAGTTGGTGGATTTAATTCTCTTATTTAACTAAAAGCAATTTTTTATGATTTTGGCCCCGGTCCGCAACTACACTCGCCAAATGCCCATTAGGTGAGTCTGCCATGGGAATGCTCTTACACTGAAAAAGTTGGGTGTTCCTAATGCGGTCACTAATCACTCCATGAGTGTCAAGTTAGATATTGATTGTGGTTTGAGAAACCCGTCATGGGGTCATAAGGTGTCCACTATGGGTGATCTTACCGTTACGGGTTGTTTTACCTTAGTGTGTTTATTGTTTGATAATTGGGATAGGCGTTGTCTGGATTTTGGATTTCAGATTTTAGATCTCTACAATTTGTAAGATATAGTTTAGTTACAATAACTATTTTAGAAAATTTTGGCATGTGACACCCCCAACTTTGCATTGTCTTCAATGTGAATTTTGAAAAAAAAATTGAATATTTTTGGAAAAAGAATGATGTCAATACAAATATTTTCTACATATCTCTATAATCAAATTTTGAAAATTCATCACCATTTGTTTTCAATAAATTATCATGTAAAACCATGAAAATTGACTTTAAAATTTTACTAAAAATGAAGTTTTTATTTTTTGAAATTGAATTTTTATTTATTTATTGAAATTGCAGAAGGATATTGTA
Source organism: Rhytidiadelphus loreus (assembly GCA_947034895.1). Classification (NCBI taxonomy): domain Eukaryota; kingdom Viridiplantae; phylum Streptophyta; class Bryopsida; order Hypnales; family Hylocomiaceae; genus Rhytidiadelphus; species Rhytidiadelphus loreus. The sequence goes on from OX344764.1 coordinate 27,073,133, forward strand.
AAAATTATACTTATCAAAATATACAAATTATAAGCTACATTGTGCAAAATTCTTCAAATGGCTCAAATAAGTAGCGTGTATCATTTTTTCTTGGAAGAAATATTACAAGACAACCGATCTTCCAAATTTTATTTTATTTGCATAATATAGAGTATGATTGGATTTTTTCATCTTGAATAATTAACATTTGATTCTTACACAATTCCAAACAAGCATACTAAATTTGAATTTCAAAGAAGCAAAATTCTATTTTGGTGAATTATTTCATTTAATATTCATGATTTTACATGATAATTAATTGAAAAATATTGGTGACGTTTTTTTTTAAATTTGATTGCATAGATATATAGGAAACATCCATCCACGCATCTTTCATATTAAAAAAAACCCATGTTAAGTAACAAAACTATCATCTATGAAGAATTCAATGTGAAATGTCATATGACCTAATTTTGTATAATAGATATTGATGTATTTTAACTAGATTTTGGCAAAGTAATTGCATGTTTTGAAATTTATATTACATTCTAAGAGGTTGTCAGAGGGTGGGTTGATCAAGTGAGAGTACATATTAATGTTCTAATCGTGCCATCTTGCTTGAATGTAAAAAATCAGTTATAGTGTAAAGGTCAAATAGCAAAATCTAGTTAAACTATAGAGATGTATATTTTACAAATTCAATGGTCATACGACACCTCACATTAAACTATTCATAGATCATAGTTTTGTTATGTATTGGGATATTTTTAAATGAATATTAAATGAAACAATTTATCTAAGATGGAGTTTGTTTTTTGTTTCTTTGAAACTCAAATTTGGTATGCTTGCGTAGAATTGTATAAGAATTAAAATGTTAATTATGCAAGATGAAAAAAGCCAATGTATTTTATGTTATGCAAAATTCTTTAAATGGTTGAATAGGGTATACTATAACGTTTCTTTTGAGTACTATAAATAATATTGTTCCTAAGCATCCTATGGTTTCCAAAGAAATGGAGATAATTCTTCCTAGGATCCTAGGGGAATTAAATTTAATATGTCCAATATCATTGGCTAGTTGATTCATTGGCTTTTGTGCTTGTCAGTGTTACTAGTTGGAGCTTGTGTACTTGTCAATGTCAATGGCCAACTAATTTATTGGCTTGTGTGCTTTTAGCCTTAGTGGATTGGAAAGTTGCTACGTAAGGGCCTGAAGAATGCAGAGAGCAACTGAAATTTTAATTTTTGGACAAAAAATGAATTTTTTATGAATTTTTGAAGTCTGCTGTACAATTGGCTTTAAAGAGTCTGTAGACTACCCCAAATCAGCAGAAAAGTGTTTCCATGATGGTCATCTAACCACCTAATGAAGTCAAAACATTTCCTAACATGGCTCCAAGATTTCCTAATATGGACATGACAGGAAAGAATTACAAAATAATTTTTTACTACCAATTTACACTGAAAATGGGTAAGTGCCCTAAGACAGTTACCAATAACTTCATGACCATTTCCCAAGGCTTTGATTATAGCCACAAATTAATCAAATGCAGTTCTAACCCCATTTATTGGAAAAAGTTTGTCATGGGTTGATTTAAGACTGAATGGGAAGTTCTTTAGGAGCCTGTCATACGAGATTTGCCTGTCATAGGCTGGTTTACCTTATATGTGGTAAGCTTTGAATCATTCCATTTTGATTAATGAGATGAAAGTTATGAGGAATTTTAGTTTGGGTTAGTTTGTGGGTAGTTTTAGAATCTCTACTCTAAATTAATCATTGAAGTCCTTTATTTAACTCAATTTTAAATATTTTTGGAAAAAAATAAAATATTAGGTGTATATTGTTTATTACAACATTACAACCATTGGGATTGGCATTTTTTTAATTCTATATTAAATAAATTGTTAACAATCTAGTATTTTTAATCATTTTCTACTTCTTTCTACTTACTATTTTTTTCCTATATGTTGTACATTTCAAAATGATCTAAATTTTTTCAAGCATGTAGCCAACTTGACTTGAGGAATGAATCCAAAGAGTAACCACCATTTTGGACATTTTTTCATACAAATGTGACCTTGTAAAATGCAGTTGCCCGTATTTTCATAGGGCCCCCAAAAGGATTTTTGTCACTTCAAACGTTAATATCTTGCAATCTACACGGTGGAAAATTCTGAAATTTTTTCCACATCTTCTCTAACTATTTTACTACAAGATCCTATGGTTACATTTGTCTATAAATGTTTTTCATCTAAATTTTGGTGCTTGTAAATGCAAGGGCAGTTTTAGAGTAGTTTTGGTGAAAACATAGTCTCCGGCGTTTAGGGGTTAATATAGCCAGATTCCAAATGAGTGTCATAGTCACATAGAGACTTCAAATCAAGAGTGACTTAGCTTTTAGAGGCTAACAAAATGTAGTACAAACTCTCCTCTCAGATTTGTGATGTGAAAGTTATGGAGCATCCTATTTTGTGGGCAATCATTACATCTTCTTGAAAAAATAACTTATAGAATCTGATTTTGAGCTCAATTTTATTTTCAAAATAGAAAGTTCTACAAGGTTGAATTTGATTGTTAAAATAATCTCACCATTAGAATTAGCGTGTTCTAATTCCATCTTAGAGATATTAATAAATAATTTTTTTTCTCTATTTCATACCTACTTCTATTTAACAATTTTTTAAGGAATGAAAACTATGACATATTTTTGAGATGATTTCCCCTAGACTCTGAACTCAAATTTCATGATAATAAGCTTTAAATTCAAAATATGTAGTGCAAAATTTCTTATGTTAAGAAGATTGAAAGTCTCATAAATTAGTTTCACACGGTATACCCAAACCATATTTTCTTCACATTAAACACATTTATCTTGCAATCTATGCAATCAGAGTTTCAAAAATTTCTTCCACACATGTTCATACTAGTCTATTGTAAGTTTGCAAGATGATATGGTTAGATGTACAAAAAAAATGCAATTTTTTTGCTCTTTGCACTAGAAATGGAAAATTTGTGCAGTTTTTGACCAAAAAAAAGACCTCTTGGGACTTTAGGGACTAAGTGTCATTTGAAGAGTCTCCTATATTTTTTACCTTTCAATTAGGTTTCAATGGCTCTACTTTGATCGTCCAATTTCCAAATGCTTTTTTAATGTATCTATATTAAAAAAAACTTTGATGTATTTTCAATAATAGTAATAACAAATTATAATTATTAATCCATCAAGAATTAGAAATAAATTTGGAGGGTCAATATACTAGTTGGAGGGATATTCAATTACGACAACAACAATTATATTGTAGTTGGGTATAGAAAAAAAAGAAACATTGGTTTAAAATGCAAATTAAAAAAAATTAAAAGATTAAAAAATTTCTCATATTGTCAAGCAATTAATTTTGTAATTCACCTTTCTTGGAATTTGAGTATTTTTTATTCCAAATATGAATGTAAATTTTCAAATTTTATCATTTGAGATATACATTAATTCTTGTGTTTTACTTTGAAGTAAAATGTTCAAAAATCTCTAAATCTAGTAGCTTTAATCTAATCCTAATCAGATGTTGTTTACTAGTCTCAATCCAAATTCACTTTATAGGACCTCTTTCTGGCCAATTAGTGGAAACATGACGAGATGAGTCCTTTGATTTTTTTTCTTGCAATTTCTTGCAAAAATACCTTTATTAATAAAAATTTATTTTGCCTTGAAAATTGTCTTTTTAGAAGGGATTCAATCCTTTAAGAAGAGTGATCAATCCCACAGTGGACATATTTTTGTTCTCTTATCATAAAAATAAATCCAAGCAAAAAGAAAGTATCGTAAATAGGATTTCATTATTTCAGGTGGTACAAAAAACAATATTCACTAGAGTTTGAAGCTATTTACATCCATAAATAAGAATGCAACATGCAAAATGTGGATGAAAGTCCATGTTTTCATCCTAAAATGTGTACATTAATCCAAAAAGAAGAATATTGTTTCAAGGAATTTCCAATGATTTAGATTAATATTCATCAATTTTTTTCTTGTATTTCTTTATTGAAAAAAAATGGAATCCCAAATATTCCCTCGGCTTATTAATTTTGCAATTGAGCACTTTTTTACTCAAAAATAAACTTTTTCTACTCCTATTTGTAAGGTGACATAAGTAGTGGAACTATTGAAACAAATACCTTTGAGCATGTCTTTGAGCTACTCTTGTAATTATGAGTAAGTATAGTTTTCATAGTAGTATAACAATATGCACCTTTGAATATTGCATCCATATACAAAAAAATGGATAGAATTACGCATGTGTCTACACTGTCATCCAAAAATATAGTCCAAAAAATACTACTACTACTTGTAGTAGTACCTTTCATTCAAGTACAAACAAATTTGGGTATTTTGATAGGAATTCCATAATTTCATTCATAGTTCAACCCATTTTCTTTTATTGTTGGGAAAGCCATTGTCAAAAATCAAAATGAGTTAGTATTTTGGCAAAAGTTTGCTAAATTTTTGGACTCATTTTTTTTGGTAGAGGGTACCATGCACCAATCTTTTAAACCATGTGAACATAAAGTATAATTTTTTATTCAACAATGTAGAACTAGACAACCACTTCAAAAGATTGATAGTTTAAGAAAAATTAATATTAAGAGAATATATAGATTGAGAACATTTAAAGAATATCCAAATAGTCTTTCACAAATATTCAAATTTTCCAAATAATTTTTTAATAATATACATGTACAATATTTTTCACTCACCCTCTCTTAATGCCCTTTTAACTCATGTGGTTCAATTATTTCAATGCATCCGATTGTCTTTATTGATGTGAATGAAAACATGTTGACATCTTCGTCAATGTCTTTGAAAAAATCATTGCATACATAAAGCATAGATCCATTACTTTGATGTGGCATACCACGTCAGCATTATTCAGTTCCACATCATTTGCCACATCATATTTTTTCTCCAATACCTACTTATGCTTGCCCTTCCCATCTCCAAGCCCACACTTTTTTTTAAAACCTAGGTGGATGTTTTATTCAAAGTTTTAGTAATTTCCTCAAACTTATCCGAATTGAAAATGGATCAACAAAGCTGAATTGGTAGTCATTTTTTTTCCGGACACTCCTAAAAACATCAATATATCAAAAAAATCTCGACACCAATGGTAGCACCAACTTGTTTTCACTACAAATTGTGACCGTCACGTGCAACATCCACAAAAATCTATCCTAAATTGCAAACCTCACCTCTAACATCTCAATGTCCTTGTGGACATCGTGTGTTTGGTTATGGACATTGTATGTTTTGGTTGGACATTAAAAAAGGTAGTTTTCCTATAGTATCCAAAAATATAAAACTATCAATAGATAGGGGTCTTAATCATCTTAAAAAGGTTCAAGATCAATGACCTTCTATCCAAATCCCATTTGATGAGTGTTTTGAAAGCACGAGTCTAACATTTTGAGAACACATCTTTAACTACATGAAGTTGAAGTTTAATGAATCAAATCTTTATCATCCTTAAACCATTCATAAATAAATATGAACATGATATCATTATCTAACAATAACACCCAATTGTTTGCCTACAAAAAAAAGGAGTTATATACTTGGTGAAATTGGGTGGATGATTTATGCAAATGGGAGGATTTTAGATAATATCAAAATTGGGTAACTAACGCTATTGAACCAATCCACCATAGTAGACAATGTTATGATTCCTTGTTGGAATTGTTGCATTCCTTGCAATTAAGTCTCACATTTCTTGAAAAGGCCCAACATTTGTAATCTATTTCAACAAGTGAGCTAGGCATTTGTTTCATCTTGAACATTGACAAAAAAAATGAGACTTATACAATTACACATACCTCTAGGTAGCTTATCCAACTACTAGAATCAATACTCCATGTTGAATAATTAATTAAAGTTGAAAAAAATAGTTTACCGAGAACTTTCAAAATTAATAAATCATTATTATTTTTTAATAAATTTAGTGTCTTGCATGCGGCTAGTCGTCCATCTATAACTTACAACTCTCTACAAGACACTTCATATCTAATTAGCAAAGACAAAGCAAGTACTTTAATAGAAGTCATGAGGTAGGAGGTACACGAGTCCACGTGCAATATGTAAAATCAAGACATGAAAAGCTCAACGGCTCATAGTCAAGTCAAAATAATGCAATAATTTTTTTTCAAGTAAACTCTAGATTTTCATAACTTTTTATTAGAGAATCTAAATCACAAATAGATTTTTGGAGGCAAGACTTAACTTGATTAAAATTTTTATTTTTAGCTGACTACATTATGAAAAAAGTTAATTTACAATGCTTAACCCCTAAGCGCTCGAGTGACCATTTTATGGTCGCTGCCTGACTTCGGGCAAAATTTTCGGGCAAAAAATAACTTTTTTTCAATTTTTTTTAAAGAGATTGGATTGTCTTTCAATATGTATATTCAAAACTAAGATTGCTATAGTCAAACAAAAATTATAAGAGATATAGCACAAAGAGTCTAGAATTGGCTAGTGTTGAAAAACTTACTATTTGGAAAAAGTTTGATGCTCTCATTACTAGATCTTATGCATTTTTCACAAATCAATAGAAACCACAATTTTGACCAATCAAGAATAAATTCAAATGCTAAAGATAGAAATTGTATTTTTGATGTATTTTTGAAGTTATATCTTCAAAATTCATTTGAAGAGAATCTAATAATAATTTTAAAATTTTGACCATACAGATACTTTCTACTTTTCATGCTTCACATTATCTTCTTTGATGCAAACTTCAAAAAATTTATAGAACTGATATTTTATAATACATTTGTGTGTTTTTCAAACCCCTTGGGCTTTTAGGGGTTAACCCCAAAATGACCTTGAAATTTCCTGAGTTTCTAGGAATTTGTTCTAAATTGAACAAAAAACCAACATTTTGATAAGTTGTATCATGTTTTTTTTGAATTGTAACCGTATAAAATCAAACTAGACATGTTAGAGATCACATTAGAAAAGAAAACACAACAATATCTCTTATGGATTGAAAGATTATAGTGTTTGATCATGAGGGTGTTAAAACTATGAAAGTGATTTGAAGTCTTTCAATCCTCTTTTCACATGTCAAATCTAAAAAGTTGGGCACCAAAAAAATATAAGGTTAAAGGGCCTAACATGCATAACCCCAATCAAATTATGACTTCTCAAAATATACTCTACAATTTTTTTAAATGAATTTTTAATGTAATTTTTTCTTAAAGATCTAGTGTATTGAGGCTCATTCCCAAGAGCCCTCAACACTACAAAAAGTCAAGATTGCAATGGACCCCCGTGCACAAAATCTTGAATAGAAAAATCATAATCAATCATTTTCAAAATCAGATTTTTGAAGCCACAACTAGACTTCAAAAAGATTTTTTCAAAAATATAAACTACTAAAAAAATCAATTTAGTAAGGTTTTTATTTAACTTCAAAAATTGGTCAAGGACACATTTTGTCCTCAAGGTCATTTTGGGGTTAACCCCTAAAGGACCATTGTCCCTTCAGGAGACAACTGCATTTTTGGATAGGTACCTACAGGTTGAAATTTTTTCCTATTTTTTTGAAACTTTTTTTGGATGTAGAAAAGCTAATAAGCTTTGTGGGAATATAATTTTTTTTCACAATCGGTGCCCGGTAACAATAGTTATGACCAAATAAGCTCAAACGAGGGGACGGCAGGTAGCCCAGGCAGCCAAAAAACAAATGGACAAAAATTTGAATTTTTTTCTCTTAGATTATATTTTTGTCTATCTGGAAAGCTTTGATTAATTTCATTTGGATATGTTATGAGAAAGTTATGGACATTCTTATTTTTTGGACAATTAGAGCATCTTCTTGAAAAAAATAACTTGTAGGATTCATTTCTAAAAGCAATTTTTCAAATTTTTCAAATTTTTTTTTGCATGGTCTGATTTTCTTGCTAGAAGAATCTCACCATTGGGATTAGTGCATTTTAATTCCATCTAAAATATATGAATATTTTAGATTTTCCTTCTATCTCATACCTACTTCTACTTAACAATTTTTTTAAGAATGATAATTAAGTTTTTTTGAATTTTTTATTTATTTAGACCCTCAACTCAATTTTCCACTCTAAAGATTTAGAGCTCAAAACTTTAGAGTGGAAAATTTTTAAGTTAAAAAATGTTCAAAGTCAAAAAATCTAGTCCCGCAATGTGCTGAAAACCTTGTTTTTTTACTTAAAACGCAGATATCTTGCAATCTAAGCGGCCAAAAATTTAAAAAAAAAATTCCACATACTCTCATACTAGTCAAGTGTAATATCCTACGGTTAAATATGAAAAAAAAGCAATTTTAAAATTCTTTTTACTCTTTGCTATAGATATGGCAGTTTTGAGTGTTTTTTGGCAGAAAAAAGGCCTTGGTCCTATAGGGGTTAACCCCCAAAGGCTTCTAACTGCGTTTTTATAAAAAAAAATGCTCCAAAACTGCCATTTCTAGTTTAAGTACCATATTTTAGAAAAACAAAACCTTTTTTGGGCACATAAAAGCATAGGATCTTCTAATATGCTGGTTTGAAAAGATGTGGAAAGAATTTCAAAAATTTATACTTTATAGATTGTAAGATATTCACAATTGAAGTGACTAAAATCTTTTTTTTGGCCTTGCAAAAAAGTGGACAATTGCACTTTATGAGGTCAAATTTGTATGAAAAAATGTCCAAAATGGTGGTTATTCTATGGATTCATTCTTCAAGGCAAGTTGGCTACATACTCAAAAAAATTCAGATCATTTAGAATTGTACAACATATAGGGAAACAAATGGTAAGTAGAAAGAAGTAGAGAATGATTGAAAATTCTAATTTGTTAAGAATTTATTTATAGAATTAAAAAATTCCAATTCCAATGGTTGTAATGTTGTAATAAACAATATGAAATTAAAATGCTTGTTTTATTTTTTCCAAAAATATTTAAAATTGAGTTAAATAAAGGACTTCAAAGTTTATCTTAAAGTAGAGATTTTCATAACTACCTTAAAACTACCCACAAACTAAAACTATTCATAACTTTCATCTCATTAATCAAAATAGAATGATTCAAAGCTTTCTACATATATATAAATCTAGAAAACCAATTTCAATATTTTATTTTAAAGTGATTTTAAAAAAACTTTTTTAGCTACCTAGGTTGCTTGAAACTACATATCATACAATAACTTTTTAACTAAGTATGCAATCAAAAGTTATGAAAATTGTTGGGCCTTAATCCTACTCCTTAGGCACATGTTGTATAAAAATTACAAAGAAAAAAGCCCCTCCATTTATAGTGGGTTGCCCAAAATCACTATACTACCAAAAAACGCAGTTTAGGTCTAAGGGATTGAATGAGTTCTCAAGTTTCGTGTGAATATAATTACTTCGTGTGTTTTTTTGGCTTTAGATATTCCAAAATCTTTGAGGATTGATGAAGAACAAAGAAATTCATTATAAGTACCTCTTCACACTTCCAACTTCCAACATATCAATGAAGTTAGCCTTTCATATTACTAAACAAAAATATCTTGAATTTTGATGGTGCATGTGATACTTTAATAAAAATCAAACTACTAAATTCTTAACATTAGTGACTTGAATTTCACTATTTTGTGCATTTTCTAACATTTAAGCATTTTCAACATTATTTTATTTTATTTTCCACCCCCTCCAAGAGTAATTTCCAAAAATATTCAATTTTTGGTTTTCATTTAATTAATGCTGACTTTGATAGCCAAGTACAATATTACATTTCAATCTTGGCTCTTCTATATAATGAGATGATGAATACATCAATTTAGTTTTTTGTTCCTTAAACTTTGGTGCTACATTTATAAAAAGAGGAGGTCTCGGAGGAGTTGGAGTAAGTTTTGGAAGGTTCAATGTCATCTTACATTATGGTTAGTTATATTCATGATTAATTCAAAATTGGATATTATGTCTCCATTTTGAAGTGCTACTTGGTGTTTTGCCATATGCTTGAATGAATAATATTAAATCCTATTAATCAAAATCACTAAAGAATGAAACATACATGTACACAAAGCTATAAAGATTAGGACAAGAGTGAATTTATGGTTTAGGCTATGCATCTTGAAAGGTGCCAAAGTAGTAGAATATAAGTGAATTGAAGAAAATTTATGTTTCTTTTCTTCCATTGTCACATCTCCAACTGCCACATGGTAGCCCATCCCGCATTTTCTCAATCCAATGATTCTTCCATTTTGGTACCTTCATATTCCTAAGTGAGCAGGTACATCCCCTTACTATAAGAAAACATGTATTTTATAATTGCAAAAATATGGCTGGGGATGACTGGTGACTATTCACAGTCATATTCTTGGAGGTCAATACTTTAGGGAGAATATGACTATAAAATATAAATGCCAGTCATTTTTGGGTCTTGTATTTTATACGCATATGTTATACGCCCATTGAAAATACCAAAGTACTTCATAGGGAACGCATGGAACATGTTTGAGGAACACTGAGTTATATTGCTAGTCATATTTCAATGGTAGTGACATTTTTTTCTTTTGGGATAGCCATATTTAGGCAATCCAAAAAAATATGGACAAGACATTGTTTAGGATTTTGAAATCCTAGCTGCTTCTCTTTAATGATTTTAAAACCTAGTTACTATATTTTTAGGGTTTTGAAACCTTAACCACCACTTTTTAGGGTTTTGAAACCTTAGCCATCACTCCTTTAGGATTTTGAAATCCTAGCTGCCACTTCTTTGGACTCTTCTTCCTTGTCTTTTGATGTCTCTTAGCTCTTACTTGTTACTTCTACTTTTTTGCTCCTTATTTGTTGCCTTTTGTTGTATTTTAGTTCATGATTCTTCTTTTTTCTTGTTGTATCTAAATTATTTTTTCTTCTTGCATTTTAACTCTTTTTTCTTTTTGTTGCATCTTAACTCTTATTTCTTGTTGTTTCTTGTTGCATCTTAACTCTTGTTTGTTGTTATTTCTTAGCACTTGCCATGGTTTTTCTTCTTGTTTCCTCCACCATTCTTATTCTTCCCACCCTAAACTTGTGCTACATATTTTGTGTTGTTGTAAGCGTTTGAAGGTTGAATTTTATTGTTATACACTAAAAATTAAACTTCCATTTCTTTAATTGTATATGCAAACACCAAAAGCTAAAACAAAGTCATTGGAGGCTATTTACAACTCAATAAAGCCATCTTCATATTATTGTAAGGAACATAGACTCTATTGGATTGTGTGAATGATTCATTGTGATATATATGTTTTGTATTGGTGACTAATAAGTGTCAATGAGGAGAGTTGCATTCCTTCTTGCATTCTCCTTCTCCAATATGATTGTCTCTTGTATATCTCTAAAATCATATGTATTTGTTTTTAACTACATGAAGTCTTTTATTCAATTGTTAAATCATCTTGATGTATAATTGCAATGTATCATGTCCATTTAAAATGCATGAAAAATGTGATTGTAGTTTCTAATTAAAGCTATTTTGGACCTAAATGACTTCAATCACAAACTACATACAAATTTTAAAATATGACTATCAATTATCCAAAATATTACTTGCTTGAGTTACATTTTACAATATATATCGGCCAAAATATAAATAGTTATAGTCATATAATGCTTATAGTTATGCGTGTTGAAATGTGACTTTGTGCTTTCAAAAATATGACTACAGTCAATCATAAAATTACTAACGAACTACCACGTTAACCCCTAAACGTCAGAGACTATATTTTCACCAAAACTACTCCAAAACTGCCCTTGCATTTAAAGCACCAAATTTTAGATGAAAAACATTTATAGACAAATGTAACCATGGGATCTTGTAGTAAAATAGTTAGAGAAGATGTGGAAAAAATTTCAGAATTTTCCACTGTGTAGATTGCAAGATATTAACGTTTGAAGTGACAAAAATCCTTTGGGGGGCCTTGTGAAAATACGGGCAACCGCATTTTACAAGGTCACATTTGTATGAAAAAATGTCCAAAATGATGGTTACTCTTTGGATTCATTCTTCAAGTCAAGTTGGAAACATGCTTGAAAAATTTTAGATCATTTTGAATTGTACAACATATAGGAAAAAAATAGTAAGTAGAAAGAAGTAGAAAATGATTAAAAATACTAAATTGTTAACAATTTATTTATAGAATTGAAAAATGTCAATCCAATGGTTATAATGTTGTAATAAACAATATACACCTAATATTTTTATTTTTTTCCAAAAATATTTAAAATTGAGTTAAATAAAGGACTTCAAAGATTAATTTAGAGTAGAGATTCTATAACTACCCACAAACTAACCCAAACTAAAATTCCTCATAACTTTCATCTCATTAATCAAAATGGAATGATTCAAAGCTTAGCACATATATAAAAATTTAGAAAATCAATTTCAAATTTTTATTTTTTTTAAAAGTGATTTTCAAAGAAGTATTTTTTTTGCCTGGGCTGCCCGGTGAACATTGAAAATTACATTTCATGCAATGACATTTGAACCATGTAGTCAAAAGTTATAAATTTTTTGGGGCCTTAAAGCTACTCCTCGTTGCCATATTGTGTGAACTTTTAAAATGAAATAAAAACTCCGTCTGTAGTGAGCTGCCCAAAATTGCTATGTTGCCAAAAAATATTATTTGGAAGTTTAGGGGTTAACCAAAAATATGACTCACAAGAGTCATATTTCATGTCATCAAAGGATATGACTCACAAGAGTCATATTCATATTCCACATCATCCAAAAATATGACTCTAGAGTCATTTTCCATATAGCAGAAAATATGACTAAAGAGAGTCATTTTCCACATAGCATAAAATATGACTTACAAGATTCATATTCTACATGAACAGAAAATGTGATTGCACAAAGTCATATGCCACATTAGCCAAAATATGACTCACTGTAGTTGTATTCCACGTCAACAAAAAATATGACTATACGGAGTCATATACCACATAGGATTTTTATTTCTTTGCTCGGGTAGCTCAAAAGAAGTCAAGCCCCCAAGGATAGCCAATGTATATACCATGTTGGCAAAATATGGCTAATGATGGTCAATTATAGCCTCCAACTGATATGACTTCAAATGTGACTAATGTCCAAAGCAACTCGTCAGTAATGACTAGTCCCAATCATATCACGAATCATCTACAATGGTTTCTTCATGAGCCATATTTTTCTATTTTACGACTCATTGTAGTCATATTTTCACTACTAAAAAATTCATTTTTTTTGTTGATTTGGTCGCGTTGATTTGGTTCACTTTTTTTGTTGATTTGGACAATAATTTGTTGGTTTGGACAAAAATCGACATAAATCAATTAAAAAGTGAATGAAATCAACACGACCAAATCAACAAAAAAAATTGAATTTTCTAATAGTGTTTGTAGTCATCAAATATTGATTTTGCTGTAGTGCCTCTCATGCAAGGTTGTCTTTTGCGGTTGCATACTTGGGAGGTGTGTGTAAGTGTGTAGGGTTTGTAATTGGCTCTGGAATTCCAAGGCCTACTCAACACCTAATATAGGGACACCTTTTGCATTGCCCCCCCGCAACTGCATTTTTCCTCTCCAAATTCAAAGTAATCCTATAACAATCACAAACCTGACATTTGTAGTTGTGAGTGTAGTTCCAAACTATGGTGGGTGGATAGATGACATGGACGAGAATTGTAAGTGGACGGATTAATTTGTAAATGTTAGCACTAAGGTAGTATACTCAAAAGTGACCATTTAAGGGTTGTTCTGCCTATTTCACATGTTTTTGTTGATAATTTTATTTTTAGATCATTTTTCAAAGAAAGAAAAATGGTTGTGGAACCTAATACAAGCGGTTTTGTATTTCTCCAAGCATTTTTGAATTACTTATAAATTTTCAAAGATTCAGGGCATAGACACCTATTTGTGACCATAGTTCTTCCAAAAACTATCCACTTGCAACTTGTAAAGAGATGTGCGGAAATCAGAAACAATGATTGGCTCTTGCAATGGAATTTTTTTTTCCTCAATTCATTCAATTGCTAAACTGGTCCATTTAAGGATCACTTTATCACCATTCTCCACCTAAAAATAGGAATAAACTTAAATGGACGTTTAGACTTTGTTAAAGGATTCACTAGCCCTTTCAACCAAAGTTGATGGCCAATGCCTTCTCTGTTTGGCCTCATCGTACAAAAATATTGGTCTTTGTTTAGGCCCTTGTAACTTGCCTCAAATGTCACATCTTGGATGCCTTGTTCTACACATCCTACTTGAAGTAGAATCACCAAAGTACAAGCATCTCTATTGAGATTTCCATGTCAACATTGCTCCACACAAGGTTTTTTTAGCGAACAAGAAGGTTCAGCTTCATCTTGTGGATAGTATGGCAATGGTGAAGAAATTGTCGGCTAAAGTGGTTGACTTGGCAATTGCGACAAGGAAAGCTCTAATTCCACCTCTGGATCTGCTTCTATATCTTGCGATGCCATAAAATCCCTTCAGTTTGACATTGCAAAGTCAAACTTCAAAACCAAGTATAAATTCTATAAAATCGGGAAGAACACTCTAGACTATTGAAATTTGTCAAAGGTTTTTGTCCTTTTAACAACTCTAATGGCAACAAGCATCAACTTGAAGTCACTCAACATGTCATCTTAAAGCTTTCTTCTCTAGATTCTTAGAACCTCTTCAAAATACAAAAAAAATATATATTTTAAATATTGTACAATTGTATAACACGAAAACGTTCTATTAAAACTGTGATTTTTTGCGCTCAGTACTATGAGTACTACAATACTACAAAACAGAACAATCTCAACCGTCGATTTGAAAAATCAACGGCCAATAGTACTTTTGACTACTTATAAGTACTAAAATAGTACTATCTGGAAAAAAATGATAGTTTGTCATAGAAAATAGATAAAATTAAGTATAATTAATAATAATTAGAAAATCATGAATAAAAAAAACTAAAAATTGGCCATTTATAAAGACTTGATAGTAATTACATTTCACTAAAAATTAGAAGTTGAAACTATTATGAATGTTTAGAGCGCTATGCGCAAGGGACCCCTATTTGCACACATGCTGAAGACAAAGAATTGTGTTTTTTTGAATGCCCTTTGGTGGGCACATGCTCATTTAGTGTGGGAATAGCCCACAAAAAATTCAAGTGAATATCAAAAATTTTGGATACTCTATAGTACTAAAAACCTCTACACCGCAAAGTGTGACAAATTAGCTAAATTGACATTTAATTATAAAATTATTTTTCAAAATTTATGAAAAGTAATGAATCTCATGTTTTTTGAGTTAGCCATTTTCAATAAAAATTTCAAGTTCGTTGGCTTCATTTTCCAAAAGATATCACTAATGGCAACTTTGCCACTTCAATTGTGATGCGAAATAGGACCGGTCTTTCTTGCAATCACCCAGGACAAAAGTGCAACTATTCATCCTTGGAATCGGATTTGGAAAGGAAAGATCTCCTATAGTACTTTGACTTCCAATAGGTACTTTTGCTATTTCTTTGACCAATGATTTACACGGTAATACAAAATGATGATTTTGAGCATCACTCCTTCGACATTCAAGGGTTAAAATAGTATTTATTTTCAAGTACATAGGACTGGGAAGTACTATACATGTTTACTAGTAAAAATAAAACATTGATGTAGGTTTAAAATTCGATTGAACCTTGGCACAATCCTAGTATATATGGGGGCCCCCGATGATCGAGATCCAGGATCTCGTTATCTACCTACTATTTAGAAAGTTGAGACTGAAGTTGAGATGGTCTTCCAAAGTTTTTTTAGAACACTTTCAGTAGACTTCCAAAGCTTTCTAAGAGTTCACTTGGGTTGATTTTTTCTAGAAAACCTAATTCCTCTCAAATCTTTCCTATATTCTCTCCCTCTTGGTAGTTTCACTAATCACATTTTAGAAACTTATTACCCATCTTTCTGTGAAGGGGCCATGATCTGAATCACTAGGGTCCCCTATACTAAGACCGTGCCATCAAACACAACAATATCTTGTTAATTTTGTCATAACAACACCTGCAAATTATTGGCAAAGTTACTAAAAAGTACATTAGAAACAAGTATATTTTCCACAAAAGTTTATTGTGTCTAGAATCAAATGTAATTCAAGCCAAGGAAAGAGAAAAAGAAGAATCTATGATCAACAATTATAACGTTGTAAGTGAAGCATTAAGTTAGAACTGGTTTGCTCAAGAAGGTAGAGTTTCTAACTTAACTTATACACTAGCTTATACATATTTTGCAACTAAAAGAATCGCAATAAAGGTTGAATTTCAGAGAGTCCTCAGGGCTAGGTTTCTAATGTACTTTTTAGTACATTGACATTCAAGCACATCAAATGAGCACAAAATGGAATTCCTCTCATGAAATTATTCAACAACAACTCATCAAGGAGAACTAGCTAATTTGCTAAATTTGCAAGAGTGATTGGAAATGAGAATTGTGAGGTTCATTTAAGTTATATCATATGCAAAGGGAAGGACTGTACACGTCAATTTTGTAAAATTGGCGATATTCCACTACTTTGACACAATTCATGCCTTAAACTCCAAATCTATATTTATTCTAATTTTTGACCTAAAATTATACTTTTGTGAAGATGGTTGTCACTATTTTTGGCACATGGAATATTGCCAATTTTACAAAATTGACATTGACCTTCAAGACTACTTGAATGATGAAGCTTGCCTCGTAGAGATATCAATTTTAAATACTTAGGTGTGTCTCAAGAGGTCAACATCACAATTTTGAACAGAGTTCTCCTAGGGTTGAGAATTTGTTCTCACGAAGGGAAAAAAGATGTCCTTTACGGAGTGGGCAATGAACAAAAAGACCTACCCTACCCAATGGGTTTAATTGATACCATCAATGCTTACTTGCAACATTTTATTATCTTAAAGATTATAAACCCATACAATCATTTATGGGATGTAAATTAAAAACCTTTAAGAATTTAAGATATTTAAACCACACATTACATCATTTATAGCATTGGATTATGGTAAAGATTTGCCCCCTTGGTGCAAAGCATTACTTTACTTGAGTTTGAAATATTAACTCTAAATATACCGTACTTAGTTCATATTCCTACAAAGTATTTTAGAACAATGTTTTATCAAACAACTCATTCATCCAAAGTGTTTCTTAAACTTACAAATGACAACATTTTTTTATGACCAATTTGATGTAATTGAGATAATTTAATATATATGTAAAGAGATAAAAAAGAAATCTACAAACTTTTAAGAAAGGATCCAAATGTTACATGATTAATCTCCTCAATTTTGTATTTTCTCCCTTGGTGCATATGTATCCTTTGTTGTGTGATTTTCCTACCACTGTCAACACTATTCTTTCCATCATCTAAAAGGCTCTACAAAAATTCTTCCAAAATGATGGTCTTACTTTATAACAACCTTCCTTTGTAATTAATTTGATAAAATCTAGATTTGGAATGCCTTGTAAAGCAACCTCTCCATTTAGGGTTTTGAATGCATTACATCTCATTTGCCTATCATCTTTACTTTCTAAATGCCTTAGATAAAGAACATAGTTTATTGATTGTATTATTTAATTAGTAAGGTACTTATTTACAGTCCAAATGCTATAGGAATACAACTAGACTTTTTTGAAATCACTCTCTCTACAATAAAACCTCTTTAAAGTAATATGGCTTGCACAAGGAATATTTTCAAAGTCCCTTGTAGGCACTATAATGGAAATCCCCTCTAACAATTCCCATATTTTACTTCCCTTTTTTATACACAAGGAATGTGGCTGACATAGGGAAATGTGAGATAGGGAATTCTATTGAGGGGAAAATTTGTGCATTTTTTAGTGTTGTTTAAAGATGTCTCCAACTCCAAATCAATTCAATTTATGAGATTCAATATTCTAGAATGTAGATTTATGCTTCTTAAATCTAAATTTAATGTAAATTTTAGTGCACATAATAAAAATAATTCATAGATTTTGGAGGCTCATATCTAACTAATATGTAGACTTTGAATTTCCAATGTCATTGATTTGTACATTTCAATTTTTTTGATCTAGATCCTTTCTAGGTTTCAAGAGTTCAAAATTTTAGTAATATGTACATTTCATTTGTTTTACAATTTCACAAATTATAAAATTTCTTAGGTTTCTAAACATATAAATTCTAGAATGTTAGATTTTTGTTAATAGAATTCATTGTCATGGAGATTGACAATTTACAAGCCTTATGTGTCTAACCTCAGGCTACTCTTGACCGAGCTCTTGACAATTGACATGGAACAATTGCATCTTATAAAATCTACCAAATATTAGGTGAAAACAACATTGAAATGTAAAATGTGTCAATTTGTTGTAAAGTCTACCAATTTGGATTGCACACAAGGGATTCATGGAGAATTTATGATAATCCTTGCAAAGAAAACCCACTCGATTTCATTACATGTAGGAATTCTTTGCAGATACCCCCACAATGACATTAGAACACAAAGAAATATAGGAACTAGCAAAAATTAGCATGGACAAATTACAAAATCTTCAAATCCGTCATAGGGAATTCCAAACAAGTTGGGTTGAATTGGGCTAACTATATTACATTAAGGAAGTTATTACATTGGGAGGAGTTATTGCATTAATGATGTTTGTATGAGGCCAACAATGAGACCAGACAATCAATATTATCTTAATGAGGTTATTACTTTAAAGAAGTTCTACTGTATTTTAAACATTAGATAATTTTTGGGACCAAGACAAAACCACAAGTTTTTGTATAGGAAGTTCCTGAATTGTGGGGAACAATGGGAACTTCACCAAATCAACAATTTGATGTCGCTGAGACCATGCCACATCACATTATTTAAATATTCTAATTGGTCCATAGCTTGGAAAACAAGCTTAAAACCGAGTCAAGTCTAATTGATGGTAAACTGATTTGTTGTTCAAAAGTAACAAGGTTTAGTTGTTGTGAAGATAGTTGGTATGAATTGACCAATCCAATATTATCTATGAATTAGAATAAGTCTACTAGATGTACATTGTAATTCCACACTTGGATGTTGTAAGTCAAACCACATCTTGTATATAAAATCTAGTGTGGTTGAGATTTGCCATTGTTAAAGCAAACCAAGTCCAATTACAAAGCCAAATAGTAGCATGTCAAATAGACAGTGTAGTTGAAGGTTGGTGGCAAGTCTATTGGGTCATTGCGACTGGACTATGTTATGGTCTTAGGTCCATTAGCCTGTGTCTTTGGTCAAGTATGGTTGCGTGCCTATTTTACCAAACAAGCAAATTAAGGAAATATAAAATTGCCCTAGAAAGCTTAAGCAAACAAGAAGAAAAAGCGTAAGGAATAAATTCCAATTGACCAGGAAAGTATCTAATCCTTTTATGCTTTGTAAAAAGTGAAATTTGGATAGAAATTTAGATTTGATTTGAACATATTTAAATTGGCAATTGGGCTAGTAAATATAGTACTGCGTAAATACAAGAGAATGAAAAGGGGAATATATTAAGCACTGAATTGTCCCTAAAAGTTTATTTGTATTATAAAATGTATTAAGTGGCTAGAGCATGCATAAAGCAACTTGATCATACCCTGCAAATAGACTAAGATATTTGATATGAGCCACACACTAGAGAGGACTGTAACATCATACATTTGGTCTATAATATAGCATTGGTATTTGGACTGCGAAAATTGACATTAGGAGCATTTCCTGGGTTTCTATTGTAAAACAAACCTTAAAACAACATAGATAAGTATCTACAATACGAATTGAATGACTTTAGTCACAAAATACTAGACTTATTGACCTTTCCTTAGGAAATTGACCCTTAAATCCCTTTTTCTTGGATTTTGACGAATAGGCAAAATCTACATTACAAAGACCCAACCCAAATCAAGCTTGTCATAAAAATGATGAACTTAACTTGGGATGAGTCTCAACTTTGAGCCTACATAGACCATGTTTCTACTACTAGTAGTGTAGTCTTGGTGTTACTCTTCATTTTTCTCAAGATCTAAGGTGGGACCCTAAATGAATAGGCCCTTAATTTACACCAACCTTGATATGAGGTTGGAGTTATTTCTCTCTCTCTCCTTCTAATTCCTTTTGCTTTTGAATATAACTTACAAAATGAAGCATTCAAAATAGACAGTTTTCATTATGCTAAACATTGAAAATTCCCTAAAACCAATAAAAGGAATCGGTATGATATTGTAGTATGAGGTTAAGAGTTGATAACCATGTCTAAATAAAATATGGTATGAAATTTAGTTTTATTTATAATATTCTAAATTTCAATATTACTCTTGGTACTGAGATTCAATGCTCCATGTCAAATAATTAATTGAATCTCACAAATGTGATTTATAAGAGGCCTATAAATAAAAAGATGGAATTTTTTTCCATGAATTTTTTCATTTTGAAAACAATACCCAAAATCAAAGCATCTATTTTTAGAAACACTTTTTGTAGATAATGTGTATTCTAATTTTTTAATTTTTTAATTTTGTTAATGATAATTATATCAAAGAGGGCTTACCTAGATTGAAATATGAACTTTGGTTGGTTGTAGCAACAACAACATCATTGAAGGAAAAAATTTAATTAATTTTTTTTTGTATCTTTGTATATTTACAAGGTCTCTTCCTTCTTCAACTCCTATGGAATCTTGAACTCCTATGGAATTTTTTGGATAAATAAAAATTAAATTAAAAATAAAATATTTCTCCCTTGCAACACAATTATTGATAGTTATGTGTAGCAACATAAAGCCATAATAAAATATTGTATTTGATACATATTTGATATTTCTTTAAATTTCTTCATGTATTCACTATAAGTTTTAACTTTCACAAAAACATCTAAAATATTATAACATATAGAAAGTATGCAATGATATCTCCTAAGTGAACAAATTGGACATTTAGAGTGAAGGATTTCAATGTTTGATTTCATGGTTATAAAATTCATTCTTCTAGGATAAGGTACAACTTTTTGATAGTAAAAAATTCAAATTTGTAATATGATGTGTGCACCTATGATGATTAGTGCCAAAAATGCCATGCTAACATTTGAACCTAAAAGTGACACTAAAATCTAGATACTTATAATACAAGATGTATACAATCAAATCACTAGAGTTTAGAATAGCCTAATGTTGATCATGAGAACACTTATCTTATAGTAACAAGTTCATATTATAGATGAATGATACATGCAACATTCAACATTCAACTCATCATTCTATAACAAGTAATTAACTTTTAAAGAAAAATTAAGTATAATATATACATGTTATGAGACATGTTAAAGATATAATTCTTTATATCAAAATAAATTTTAATATTGGTATCTATTTATAAAACTATTTTTTCCCAATCCTCCTATCAAACTATGATAATCATGTCAACACATCCAAATGAGTCTTGGAATTAAAAAAAGCCAATCAATCTACTTTGTTTGAAGTGAGCAAATATTGCTAATTCTCACTAATTCCAAAATACATGAATTTATGAGGTGCACTAATTAATGTGGTAATTGACAATCTTTTAAATAAATTGAATAATGTGGTCCATGCTATTTTCATATATATGTTGTTCCAAATATTCTGATTTTCATCTTACCCTCATCCATTTTCATTTAAATCCTATTTAAAACTTCACTCTATTTAGGACACATTCATCCAAAAATATCCAAATTAATGCAAGGATCTCACACTATCGGTATGCAATGACTCTTACCAATTGAACTAATACCAATGATTCTCACCAATTGAACTAACACCAATGACTCTCACCAATTGAACTAACTAGTGTACCAACTTACTCCTCCAATCAGATGCAAGAATTTTCAATTATCATTTGCGGCCCAAAGTTCCACCTTTTTAGGGTTTAGAAATTCCTTTTGTCCCACGTGGCAGTTCAATCAACAAATAGTGAAAGTAGGGTTACAGAAATCATCCGTTTCTTCGGACAAATTTTCATCCTTTCCCGACGCGGGAACCTCTACACATGGCCACTGCGTCTCCTTCTCTCCAATTGAGCTGCATTTCGCTCCGCAACACAACGAGTTTTAGTGTTTGTGTTTGCTAGAGCTTTTCGATTCCTTGTTTTCGTCAGGTTATGGGCTTTTATGTGAGCTCACATTCGCTGCACTTTGTTGTCCTTGCTTTCCTCTTCTTTTTTATCTCATTTTCTTCAATTCTCGTACTTTCTTGGAGGATTTCGTCTCCACTCTTCGTAACAAACTACTCAATATGAATCCGTGATACTCCCACAGTTCCTCACGCCAAAACACGGATTTCTTTTGAGACAGAGGGAGTACTACTCTCGTTTCTTGCGGCCTTCTATGGTTCGAAGTCGCAGTAGACTGCTCATGCTGTATATATGTTTCGTTTCTTGCTGTTCTATTTCTTCAATCATGGCGACTTTCAGTGAAACTTGTGGGAATCCCAACACTCCCGCCCGGATAGGTCCGCCTGTGTCTTGTTCTAGCAAAATGTGTCATCTGTTCTTGAACCCTAAGCACTAATTCGCCAAAAGATTGAAATTCTACAAATTTATTTAGGTTACTACCGAATTGCCACCAAATTTTAGTGTAGTTTAGGAAATGTGTGGCCACATTGAGGATTTGAGAGACGAAACCCTGATTCTGAGCGAGTCTTGCAGGTGTTTGAAAACTTTAGTTCGGTCATCACGGCGAGTAAATCGGACTCAAGAGAGGATGGCGGAGAGTAGTATGGCTATCCCTGAGAAGGACGATGTATTGAAATCGGATTATGCGTGGGGAGCGAAAGTGGGCAGCAATTACAAGTCTGTGACCGTAGACGATGAAGTGTTTTGGCTTGGGGATTGTGTGAGATGTCTATTGAATTTGAAGCCAGGTCACATTGGGAAAATTGTGAAGTTGTTTGAAAAGGATGGGAAGCAGATGTGCCAAATTCGGAGTTTCTATTCACCCTCTGAGTTTACGCCGGCTTTGAAAGGTCTCGATTACACCCCTGAGCCGAAAGAGCTCTTTTTGGCCACTGGAGACGGACTTGACGTGGAGAAGGATATATTATTGGTAAGCCATTGCCATATTCTGACATTGGATTTGACAATTCATGGATGCTTTGGGGTTTAATTCGAGCTTTGGTCCGTATCTCAATGCAGAGGACGATAGCTGGTCGATGCATCATATTTTGCACTGCAGAGGAGAGCTTTAATAAGGTGCCTTCTCATGAGCAACTGGAAGCTGCGGACCACTTTTTTCGACGAGCTTATGATCCTGCCAACGAGGAAGTTGTTGGGCTTGATGTTGTGGAAGACGCCATCGGAGGTACAAACGATCTGAGTCCAGTTTCGCAAGCACCATCATATCTTGTTTGGATTTTAGGGTTTTAGGGTTTAGGGTTTGGGGATTAGATACTGATTAGATTTAAGCAATTCTCCTTGAGTGCAAAAGTTGTTTGGCTGCAGCTCAAAAATTATTCAACAAGAAGGAGTGGTTGGTACCAGTAGACAAGCATGTTGCACGCTCGTCTCCACAGGTTTGAACGATTCCTATACTCCACCTTCAAGATTCCTGGCATTTTAACAATGTTAGGAATGGAGGTGACTTTTGAACAATGCCTCTTAAGTGTAAATTCTTTTGAAGCATTTCTTGCACGAAATTGACCACCAAAGTCCAGTTTCGAAAAGTGGGTGGATGACAGTCTATCCCCTTTAGCTTTTATTACCATGCTAGAAGCACAAAGGATGCAATATTGAAGGTTTTGTAGGTGGAATGAGATAGTAAGGCTGAAAAAGTGCACATGGTTTTGTGCGCTTTTAGCGCTTTTGGTGATAAATTATTAACTTAGTCCGTGGTATCAAGACTTTGTTTCATCTTCCACATGTCTGGTCCTTCATGCACTCGTCGTTCCTAACCTCTTTTTTTGGTATACTCTTTGTAGGTCTCTGCTTCCAAAATCCACCGCCAGTCTCCTGCAGTCTCCGGTTCGTCTTCCCATCAGGGTGCAGCCAAAGGTATCCCTGCATCTTTGTCTGAGGTTTCACCTGCTTTGTCGGGAGATTCAGCGGAACAAAAATTGAAGAATCGAAAGACCTATACGTCGGTACCAGAGCCCCCTGAAGTTGACGCTGTAAAGAAAACGAACGAATTACGTGTCCGCATAAATGAGATGAGTGCAGTATCGAGAGAAAAGCCTTCTGCACATTCTGAACACTTAGTCTTCGCTATTCCAGCACTATCAGAGGTCAATCCAAGTCAAAGACCAGTCATGAAAGGTAAACCGCCTACCTCATCAACGTCCAAGGCGAAAGCAATTAAGCCGGGAGGGAAGGGTGAACTAGTGTCGAAGGCGAAAGCAATTAAGCCGGGAGGGAAGGGTGAATTAGTGTCTAAGGTGAAAGCAATTAAACCGGCAGGGAAGGGTGAATCAATGGCCAAGGCCAAGGCAACTTATCCGGAAGTTAAGGGTGAATCTCCCAGAGTGCCAAGTTCTTCTATTGCCCCAGTTGACTCGAAGCAAAAAGTTGGTACTAAAGAGGGAGCAGTGAGTGATGTGAAAAAAAGGAAATATGATAACGTACCTGGTACTGAAGGGCCACGGAAAAAAATCCTCAAGCTTTCGGAGAGGTCTAATGCCTCAGTTGAGAGGGAGAAGCCTTCTAAACTTCAGAAAAGAGCTGATGAAGGTATTGCTAGAGGGAGCTCTCCCGCTGCTGAACAGGTAACAAGGGGTCAACTAATTCTTATCTCAGAGCATTCTGTTTGAAGCCTTTGCGAATGCTTTGATACCTGTTTATTTTTTGAATGTATGAGAGCGGGCACAATGTTACAATATCTTTACGAGAACTCCTACTGAACATACTTCATGGCAGTTGAAGAGGACTGTTTACTGTTTTGTACTTCCCTCAGTTACGTGTTATATGATTATTTTCTGACATGTGGTAATGCTGAATGTGTAATTTACTGTTTTCATGTTTCGATGCTGCAGAAACCTCAAGGAAAAATTTTCAAGCCAAAACAGGATTGGGATGCCGCCAATTTGGTTCCGGCAATTCAGAACAACAGGGTTCTATTACTTGAAAATTTGGCTCCAGGACTTCATTCTGATGATTTGGCGGTCAGAACTTTCTCTTTTAATCGTATCACCAGAACGGTTCTTCAATCTCGGTTCAGTTTTAGAGTATCCATGTGACATGAAATATATATCCTGTTTTTGCTGATGTTCGTGTGCTCATAATTGGAAGTATCAATTAGGTGACACTTACCGAATGACATGCAGGAGGCTCTTACTGAATTTTTTAATCACAGATGTGACGTGCGAATTACTCCGCCCGAGTCTTCTTCTTTTAGAACCAGTGCGTCCCTCTCTCTCTATGTGATCTCTCCTTCACAATCACCCACCAGCAGTTCAGTGCTTTGAAGTGTTTAAGTAGTCCCTTGGGATTCTTGTTAGTTGGAAGGACTGGCAATATTAGATAACTAGAAATTCATTTATGATTTACTCTAACGTGGCGTGTGCCTGTCTTTCTAGCTTCGGCACTGTTGAAGTTTCCGACAGCCTCTATAGCGTTTAAGATTAATGAGTCAATAAATTCAAGAAATGTAATAGTATCGGGCAGGTATGTCAGGTCTTCATTCTGCAAATGTGCTATAAGTTTCTCATTGTTCTTTATTTTTTTTTCCCCTCCATTTTTCATCTTTCAATTATACTTCTTTAGAATGCAAACAACTATATATCATTACTGAAGGATTGTTCGAGAATTTTGATGTCATGCCTGTTTCATGGTTTTACAATCTCATCCCTCCTAAGTCTCACTCGGAAATTCTTTAGCTTAGCTCCTGTCAAATCTTGGTGATGAGAATTTGATTCTATTTATTTCAGCAGGGGTCAAGTGGGTGGTTGATTCACGTAGTGAGTGATTGGTTATTGAGTGCTTGATCATTTATGTCGTGCAGTCTACCAAGTATCTGACTTTTGTGGTTGCACAGGCTAGTGACTACAAGTTTTTTTAAATACCAGGATTTCAAAGCAAAGTCATCAACGCCTTTTGGCCATATTGAATTACCTAAAGGAGGACGAGATTATAATAATGAAGATTATGTGAGTAACAATTGATCTTTCTTGAGTTCTGTAAGTAGCGATAGAGCATTCATCTCGATATAATCTATAAATTTTGTAACTAATACAGGTACATTCCGTAACCCGCAAATGTTGGGAGAATTAAAGAGTATGTTTCCATGAATCAAAGTGCGATTGAAGTAACTGGCGTATGTGACTGATTCTGAACTTACTGCAGAGAGACGCAGTTGCAACTTCTCATTTAGCACAGGGCAACACAATCGAGTTCGATTATGGTCTTCCATGGCGAGTGCTGGATGACCAGCATGAGGAGCAATGGCGTATGTTACAAGAGGTATGTTTTTCCCTTCGCTGAAACTCGCACAAGCGCTAGAATGTGGAGCTGTTACTACTGTTCATTTTTGCACTTCTGACCCTGTCAATTCAAGTATTTGTCTCGTCTCTTTCCTCTGCTTACTCTTGTTCTTTTTACAGGAGTTCAACAGCAACAAAACCATAGCTTCAAAGAAAATGGCATGAACAGAACTTTCATTGCAGAGTTGACAGTCCGAAATACTTTCCACAACTCTCAATCTGCTGGAAAATTCCCAGTTCATTTGTGTACCAAAGAAGCAGATGTTTATAGTTTTTGAATGGCTTGTTATTAAGTCATAACAGGTTGCATTCCTTGTGAGGATATTGGTCGCAATTCTTACAACATTTTTATTGATGGCGATTGACCGGAACTCCCTGGACACGTGGATCCTTCATTGAAGACATTGATGAGGAGAATCCTTTGAATCCTTTGGAGAGACTTTTGGAAAGTATCATAGCATTTTTGGCGAAAATATATCCCAGTCAATGGGCAAGTGGCATAGGTACGAAGGCCTCAAATCAACCCCAAACCAATTGTGTATCCAATTTTGCTTAGTTCCATCATCATACCATGTTTTGCGTGTGGAATATGGATCAAAACGGTTGGACTTGGATTTGGAATCGATGGGTATTTTAATTCCATCCATGGAGCTATGAGGTTTATACACATGGCAAAGGATTCTTATTTTTCCACAATCTAGAAGGATGTTCTTGGATTGTCAATGTAGTGGCTTAGAGAATTATGAGTGTTGCATTAGAATCCCAAAAGACTAGAATAGTCTTTCTTATGGTCCATAATGGAAACTATATGTTTTAGCTTGGACCACTTATTTTATATCTTGCTTTTTTCAAAAATGAGTTGACTAAAAGATGTGTAAAATATTTTTTAATTTGTTGTCATTTTGCAATTTTGTTTTGAATCAAACTAGTCAATTGTGTGTAATAAGCAAATGTACAATGTGGGCTATTCTATGTTAACATTTATGGATCAACATTATGAAGATGACATGTTGAAGCCAGAAGAAATAATATAGTTGTATTTAATTTCTTATTAATGAATATTTGGTGTTACATTTATCTCTAAAATATTACAATTTCAAATATAATGATTTAAATTTCAAATCATGGACCATTTACAATGGTAAATGGTAAATGAAATCATATATCTTTGATTTTCCTTACTATTCAATCTCAATAATTTAGTGATTCTAAATTTCTAATGAGTCAAGAAAGGTGGTGTCTTACCTTTTGTTATTTTTCAAGACTATGTTATACATACAATAGAACTTCTCTAAAGTAATAGCCTTGAGATCAGATTCAAGTTGCCATATTCAAGAATCTCAAAGAACTTCTTTGATGTGTATATTAAGGATTGAACCTAGTGTAGGATTGGGCAATCAATACTCCATCACTTTAGAGAGGTCATTGCTTTAAAGAAGTTCTACTCTAATTAACAAAACAATGTTTCAACTAAAATTTAATTCAAGAATTAAATCCAAAGTTGTAATGTGGAGATGAAATTTATAAAAACTCATTGAAGATCATAAAGATGGAAGAGTTTCTTTCATCTAAAGTTTGTATATGAACATAGAGTGGAAGTGTGGAGCATATACCATCTTTCATGGTTATAGGATACCTATATTACAGGTATGTATATCATTATCTATAAGGTGTCTTATGGTTATAAGGTACCTACTTACACCTTCCCAAGGTATCTATATTTTAAAGAATAACCTCTAAAACAAATTCTAAGCTCTACACTCTAAGCTCTACATTCCATGCCCATATGGTAGCATTTCCCAAGGTTGAACTCATTGATATTTGTTAAAGGTTGATAAGTATTGGTAAGTTTTGGTTCTTGTCACTAGAAGAAAACCTTGTTATAGTGAACACAATTTAGATGATGTTTTCTATTTTCTGTAATATCAAATTCAATCCAAATTCAAACAAGGTTTTCTTCTAGTGCATATTGTTGTGATGCCCTAAATGAAGATTAATTTAGGTATAAATAAAGAAAATTTTGTCAAAAAATGGCATATATTATCTCATGATTGGTTTATGGTGATGTAGACCTCTCTAAATCTAATATGGAAATTCAATTTCATCACTTGGTGAATTTGACCCTCATGTATAATTCTCTAGAAAAAAAATACATTACAATTTTTCCTATTACAAGCATGACTTTGAAGGTTATTGAAAATGTAGAAAATTTCCTAAAAAAGTGACCAATTTATTGGTGTTTGAAGTTGAGGATATATAACCACATTTCTAAATATAAAATAGCATGGAAATTTTCTTTTACTATAATATTCTATACTTTGAGTTTTCTTCAAATTTTCATCAAAAAATCATGGTACTTTGACATTCTCACAACTTTAACGATATATATTAGACATGTGATTTTAATACTAGAAATTTATAAAAATAAAATCACTCATAAGATAGTGGCAAAAAGAATGATATAAATGGAGGTTTTCTTTTGAAGTTTTACTACACATTGATGGCCTTTGTCCTTTAAGGGTTAATTGTGTCAACCCTCTTTAGTCAAATCCTAATTGATGTATTGTTCATTACTTCCTTTGAATACATAGATTCATATTTTCTACCACCTTAAAATAGGAAAAAAAGAAGGAAAAACTAAATTATATCTTTTAGCATCTAATGTTTTGGGCACAATATGAATTAACTATGAATTTTCAAAGTGTCAAAAGTAAGTGTATCCAAAATAAACCTTCTCTTATGAATGGAGGTTGAACATGTTAGGCAAGAATCTATAAGGGTTGGATTTTAAGCAATCACAATTAAGTGTTGTTACTTTATTTTTGCTTTGTAGGTTTCAATATTTGTATTCAAATTGCTCAACATGTGGATTGTGCTACATTGTCTAGTAATTTGCACTAATCCCTAAAATATTGTGGTGTTTTGAGGCCCAATTCTATTTCAAAATACTCATACTCAAAGTAAAAATCTCCTCCAAGTTCAATATGCCTAAACTTCAGAAAAGTAGTTTTTTCAAGTCTTTCTTGAAGGTGACTAATTTTGAGTTTCAACATTTTAAGAAAAAATCATGTATGTCCAGAACTTGTGCAAATTTTAGATAATATGTTGAAAAATGGATTGAGAATAAGTGGGGAAAGATTTAACAAAAAAAAAATTTCACCTTTACCTTTATAAAAATTATAAAGTGGAAGGTGGTACTTGAGATAAGAAAAAACTAAACCATATTAACATTTACAAAAAATCAAGAATTGTTAATTCCAATTATATTCATAATATTCTATTAAGTAACATATATCCTATATTTTTGTTCTTATTTGAAAATTTTCAAAATTGAATTCAAAAATAGAGGATTTTATATGTTTTTTCTACCTTGATTGCCAACAAAATAAAACTCATAGTTTTCACCTTATAATTTGGAATTGAACAATTCAATTGATTTTTATAAGGCATCCATGTACACAATCAAATCAAATTAATAAAAAAAAAATTGAATATAAGTATAGTTGCCCCATTTGACATTGAAATCAAAAAACTTTGATAGCTTTTGCAAGATTTATGAAAATGATGTGAAACAATGCTTTGTATAGAGATTAGGGCCACTTCACACTATGGCCATCCAAAACAAGAGGCCATGGCATTGAGTGGCCAAACTTTGTTGAGAGTCCAAAGAAATGAATAATAAATAGGCAATAAATAATAGGAATTGGAGCCTTTGGTCAGCCATAGTGTGAAGCTTTCAAACGCCAAGCCCAAAGTCCAAACTCTTAGTAATGAACTCCCACCTACCAATCTAATGGTTGAGATCTTATCATAAGTTGATGACTTCTCGGCCATAGTTTGGGCATTCATTTCTAGCCGACCCAAACTTCCTTTGAGAGTCCGTAGCCATGTAGACAATTTATTGCCATGTAGGTAGTTGGAGGGTGATGGCCTTTGGACTTGTGCCTTCTAGTGTGAAGGGTCAAGAGGCCAAACTTTGGGTTTCTTGAAATTTGATTGGTGGAAACCCACAACCTCTCGACCTTCGACCGTAGTGTGAAGTGGTTTTAGATTGATTAGCATACATCCTAAAAAATTTCATGCAAGAGTTTCAAATTATGAAGTCAATAGAGCTAGCCCAAGCATTACACGAGTTTTTAGGCCTCTAGAAGGCCATTTCATCCATGTTCCCATTCTTGTGAACATTCTTGCTAACACTATTCTGCTGCCCAGAATATTTAATAATTTAAAAAAAAATTAAATAAATTTTTAAAAAAAAATTAAAAATTAAAAATTATTTATTTATTTATTTATTTATCTATCTATTTAATAATAATAATTAAATAATATATTGCCAATGTAGGCGTCGCCCAACCACATCAGCATGTTGATTTGGCAGCCTGGGAATGTCTGGGAACGCTATGATAACTCACGGTCTTCTATAGGGTTGAAATCTCCTCTAATGTTCTCCCCCCCCCTCCCCCCAAAGTGGGCTCTTTAGTCTTTTAGGGGTTAACATACAACATGCATATTTTATATTGAAATGTATAGGATGGAAAATAAAATAGAACAATAAAGGAGATGCCATGTTGGAATGCAAAAGCATTTGTCTTCTATCTAAAGATGTAAATTTCGATCAAATTAAGGTTTTAGCACCTAAAATCAACTGAAAAAGCATTTGAACTTGGTTCCCAATACAAAATTGTCTAAATTATTATTAAGTAATTTTTGGAAATTAAAAGGAATTTTAGATTTTCTTTGCATACATTTTTGGAAAATGTATGAATAAAATATAAAATACTAATGAAAATTTTCAACATATGTATACGTCAAATGAACTCTACGTCATTCATTTAACCCCTAAATGCATTTGAAGTTTTTAGGCCCAAAATTGCTTCAAAGTATTTAAACGCAAAATAAGGCTAAAAACTTCATCTATTTTTATTCATTAATAAACCTAATAGTAGAATCTTTTAGTTAATTTACTAGACTACTTCTGCCCAAAAACCTTACTAATTGCAAGATTAAGTTACTTGGATTTCAAAAAGAAGTATTTTCAACTCTTCCCAAATAATTAGATTTCATCTTTCAAACCTTTTTACATCAAAATTTGTAGATCCTACAACTTCTAACCCTCCATAATATGTTGAAAAAATAAATTGGAAAAAACATATAAAAAACTTCAACAAAAAATATTTCATATTCATCCTTGAAAAAAATAGTAAGTAGAAAGAAGTAGAGGATGATTTGAAATACTAAATTGTTAAGAATTTAGTTATGGAATTGAAAAATGCCAATCCCAATGGTTGAAATGTTGTAACAAACAATCTACATCCAATCATTTTATTTTATTTTCAAAAAACATTGAAAATTGAGTTAAATAAAGGACTTCAAAGTTTATTTTAAAGTAGAGATTCCATAATTGTTGACAAACTAAAACTTTGCTTATAACTCTCATCTCATTAATCAAAATGGAATGATTTAAAGCTTTCCAGGTGTATATAAATCTTCAAAATCAATTTCAAATTTTTGGTTTTTAAGAAAGTGATTTTTTTTGAGCTGCCCTAAGTTGCCTGGATTGAGAAAGAAACTACACATTATACAATAGCTTTTAACCAGGTAGTCAAAAGTTATAAAAAAATTGTTGTGTCTCAAAGCTACTCCTCAAGCACATGTTGTGTAAAATTTTTAAGAAAATAAAACCCTTTACAGTGAATTGTCCAAAATCACTATGTTGCCAACAAAAGTTGTTTGGTCCTTTAGAGGTTAAGAGCTGAAAATTAACTTGAGGAAGTTAGACTTCTTCAAATATTTTTTACTAATTTTTCTTGGTAAAAGGCAAATAGAATTGGCATCTAACTCAAGTCATTTCATATTTTAGAAGCTTCGTGAAATTAATTATGATTCTTTAAAGTTGAAATGCAATAGTCACTAGGAGCACCTACATCATGAAATGTACATTATTTGTACATTTCTAGTATAATGAGAAAACAAAATATACCTTTGGATTATATATTACTTTGGGCTTACAATCAGGTTGAGGTCACTTCTCGACTACTTTTTTTGCACCTTCTATGGTAGTTTTCTATTGTAATTTGCAATGCAAACATTGTCATATCCAATGTGCCACTTTAGATTTCAATGTCATCTTGCAAACATTATCTTAACCCTTAAACAATACTAAGACTGAAAAGTGGTTGATGGATGACTTGTTGTTCACTATAGAAACAAAGAATGCACCTATTGGTCCAATAATCCAAGCATTTTGGACACTACCTTGGTCACAGGGGCCTTGACCTTTAAGCCCTAAGGACCATGAGTATTTTTTCACCAAAAATGCTCCAAAAATGCCATTTCTAGTACAAGTATCAAATTTTAGAAACAAAAACATTTTTGGACATACATATGTAAATATAGGATCTTGTAGTACGTTGACTTGAGAAGATGCAAAAAAAACTTCAAAAATTCTCACCACGTAGGTAAGTTATCAACGTTTGAAGTGACAAAAATCCTTTCTTGGCCCTTCAAAAAATTGGGCAACTACACTTTACAATGTCACATTTGAATGGAAAAATGTCCAAAATGATGGTGCTTCTTTGGATTCTTTCTTCAATGCAAGTTGGCTACATGCTTGAAAATTTTTAGATCATTTGAATTCATACAACATATAGGAAAGAATAGTAAGTAGAAAGAAGTAGAAAATGATTCAAAATAACAAAATTGTTAAGAATTTAATTATGAAATTGAAAATGTCAATCCCAATGGTTGTAATGATGTAATAAACAATCTACGCCTTATTTTTCTTATTTTTTTCAAAAAATATTGAAAATTGAGTCAAATAAAGGACTTCAAAGTTAATTTTAGAGTAGAGAATCCATACTACCCACAAGCTTAAACTCCTCATGACTTTTGACTCATTGATCAAAATGGAATGATTCAAATCTTTCTACATATATATAACTCTAGAAAACCAATTTCAAATTTTTGTTTACAAAAAAAGTGATTTTTTTTTGTCTATTTAGACTACTCAGTTACGAAAAAACACACATATTAGGTCATAACTTTTGACTCATATTTTCAAATGTCCAAAATTTTAGTCCATATGAAAGATATTCCTTATCAACACCTTCTATTAACCCCTAAAGGACCATTGTCCCTTCGGCGGACAAATGCGTTCTCGGGCAGGTACTTATGGGCTGAAATTTTCTCTTAATTTTTTGAATTTTTTTTTGAGGTAGAAAAGTTGATTAGCTTTGGAGAAATATTATTATTTTCAAAATTTGTGCCCAAGAACAATAGTTATGACCAAATAAGCTCAAACGAGGGGACGGCGGGCAGCTCGGGCAGCCAAAAAAAATGGACAAAAATTTGAATTTTCTTTTTAATATTACTTTTTCTCATAGGTTATATTTTTTTCTATCTGGAAATTTTTGATTCATTTCATTTGGATATGTTATGAGAAAGTTATGGACATTCTTGTTTTTCGGGTAGTTAGAGCATCTTTTTGAAAAAAATAACTTGTAGGATTCATTTCTGAATGCAATTTATCAAATTTATCAAAAAAAATTTGTATGGTCTGATTTACTTGCTAGAACAATCTCACCATTGGGATTAGTGCATTTTAATTCCATCTAAAATATATGAATATTTTAGATTTTCCTTCTATATCATACCTACTTCTACTTAACATTTTTTTTCAGAATGATAATTAATTTCTTTTTTTTACCTAGACTCTCAACTCAATTCTCCACTATAAAGATTTAAAGCTCAAAACTCTGTAGTGCAAAAATCTTAAGCTAAAAATGTTCAAAGTCAAAAAATATAGTCCCGCAATGTGCTGAAAAACTTGTTTTTTTCACTTTAAACGCAGATATCTTGCAATCTGAGCGGTCAAAAATTCTGAAATTTTTTCCACACACTCTCACACTAGTTAGGTGTAAGATCCTACGGTTAGATATGGAAAAAAATGTTTCAATTTCTTTTACTCCTTGCTATAG
Source organism: Rhytidiadelphus loreus (assembly GCA_947034895.1). Classification (NCBI taxonomy): domain Eukaryota; kingdom Viridiplantae; phylum Streptophyta; class Bryopsida; order Hypnales; family Hylocomiaceae; genus Rhytidiadelphus; species Rhytidiadelphus loreus. The sequence continues at coordinate 27,107,561 of OX344764.1, forward strand.
GTATGGCAGTTTTGAGTCATTAGAGGAGATTTCAGCCCCCTGGAGGGCTGTGAGTTCCCAGACTGCGGGAACTAGTTCGCAGGGGGCCGCAACAGCTTCCAGACGTGGAATGGCGACTTCCACGTCGGAAAAAAATGAATTTTTTTTTTCTGTTTTTTTTTGCATTTTAAGAGTAAAACTTTTTTTTTTTAATTTTTTAATTTTTTAATTTTTTTCATCGGGAACAGCCATTCCCCGAAAACTGCAGGGGGACAGTTCCCCGCAGCTGCTTGAAACGGCCCTCTAAGGGTCCGAAAACTCCTCTAATCGGTTTTGTGACAAAAAAAAAAGGCCTTGGTCCTTTAGAGGTTAAAGTTTGGGCCAAAAACATGGAAATCTCCAATCACACATACCTGTCCAAAATTTCTATGTTGCCAAAAGAACTTAGTCTAATCCTTTAGAGGTTAAGGGATAACTTACTATGCAAAATATGGTATTATATGTCAAAAGGTCTAATTTGGCACTTAGGCACTAAAAATGGATTTCCAAGTTAGATTCTTAGGGGGTCCACATCACCTCACATCATTCACAAGATGACGCATGGCATTGTTTTTTTTTACAGAAATGACTTAATTTATGCCAAATTTGACCTTCACTTAGGGTAGTGAAACATCGGCAAAACATCATCACATGGTGTATCTATGTTTAGGCATTCGAAATTTGGACTACTCATGCCCTCAAAAGTCATCCATTACACTGCTTTCATCCATTTTGAATGTCCTTCATCCAATTCCCCACCTTTCAACTAGCAACACCATTTATTGCCATTTGGATTATGTTCAAAAATTTACAGAAAATGTGGCCTTTGATAGCTCTGAGCTGGATCAGTTTCAGCTCAGGAAAAAAAACATGTCAGTACCTTGAGTACAACATGGACAGGAACAGCAAGCAGGCCAGACTGACGTTCATCCAGTAAGTTCAAGTTAAAGCTGTGGCCACAGTAATGGGTCGAATTTTTATATTGTTCTTTGGTACCGTTTTGGGCGCATCAAAGAACACAGCATTTGGATTCTGTATTCAAAAGTTATGAAGGGTCAAAGTTTTTTTGAGAGGAGTTATAAAAATTGTTTCTTCCACTGCATAGGTACATATTAACCCTTAAAGGACAAAGGGTGACCTTGGAAATCATCCCTTTCCATTACCATGTGAATCACCGGCTTTAAAAATAGAAAAACAGTCATTGGAAGTTAAACTATTGTAGAAGACCTTCTCTTTCCACAACAAAATTTCGAGGATGAATAGTTGCACTTCTGTCCAACTACAAGGATTCCTTGTCATTCATCAAACGCCAAACATCCTCCTCGCGACGTTTACGGGTTAATTTTTGGAGATGTACAAAGAGTGATGATGGTGGTTTTGGGGCGATGGTGCATTTGGTGGTGGTGGGGGCACCTTTTATGTACCAATTTATGGTTATGAATGAATCTTGCAAAAATGGATGAGAATTCATTTGAAAGTATATGCATGTGTAAACAAGGGTGCTCCCATTTGAAGATTTTGTACCAGCCATTGTGATAGAAAGAGAATATATTGCCAAGTATTTTCTCAAAAAAAATTGAATTGGTTTTGAGCAACTTCTAAATGTATTTGAGAGACTAATCTTCAAGTAGCAGGTTCTAAATCTATGTCCGTGCAAAATACTATGCATTTACCATACATAGAATGTTTGACAAGGATCAATTAAATCGAAGAGAATCATCATCAACTTTAATTTAAGTGAACCAATCCTTAGTTGACAACTTCTAAATCTATACAAAAGATTGATCTTGAAGTAGTAGTTTTACATTTGAATGACTTTTAGGATTATTAGTACTTTGGAAATGAAGAATGCAACTATACATCTAGGAATTTGATCATTTGGGGTTGATAGATCTCATCCTTCAACATTATCCCCTGAGGGTCTATAGATTAGAAATTGACAAATACTCACAAAACAATTCCAAATTGGCACTCTTTAAAGCAAAGGCTCAAATTTTATTTATTTTTTAGGATTTGTAACAATAATCTTATTCTTCACTACTATAAAAATCACATAAAAAATTGTGGGTCTAAGGAAAATGTATGAGTGAAAACAAAGTGTTTAAAGTAAAGCAAAATATTTTTTTCAAGACTATCTAGACTTTTGAAAATGTGACTTTGTTAGGCTTTCAAGTCCAATAACTCAAATTTTGCTAGTAAGAAAGATTTAGGGACTTCATACTCAAGTAGAGCCTCATGTTAAGAAGAAGTATGCAAAATTTTAAAGTATAATGATATTGTGCTCCATCTTGCTTAAGTAGGGACCCAAAGCAAAACAAGAAAATCACAATTTTTCTTTCAACCATTAGATCTTTAGAAAAATCAGATTCCCTAAAGATGTGTTTCTTTCCTAATCCCACCAAAATACTAATACAAAAACCCAAAATATAATACCTCATTTTAGATGCCTAAAATTTCTCAAAAACCAGTTCGACTTACAAAGGAGTTTTAGGAGTTAAACCCTAAACCCTAAGAAAAGCCCTAAAACCCGAACTCGTAACCCTGATTGCTGTGCACACAGTCAATCCCCCTGAGATACCAAGTCTTCACCAACCGAAGAACAAATCCACCCAACCATGACGCGGCACCTCCTGATTCATCGAAAAATCTCCTAAAGAGGGTCCCAGTCCCCCAAAGAAATCCTTTGACAGCTCGGTCCCCTTTCGTCTGCACCAAAGCCTTTTGTCTTCAGAAAAAAAAAGCAGCCCACCTGCATTTGCTCATTGTCGGCGGATTCTGGATCTGTTCCCGAGGTTTTGCTGTTTCCACTTGCAACACAAAGCCCCTTGTCACGCACAAAAAATTATTGTTCCAGTTGTTTCGAGTGTTTTCTGTTTTTGCTCCAGTTTTCTGGACATCTTGTGATTTAGGTTTTGTTTTTGTGGATCGTGCGAAGATGAGCAACTCCGGAGACATGGACAAGCGCCCAGCCGGCTCGCTGACAATGGCAGAGCTCGGCGCTTCTCTGCCTCCAACCGCTGGAGGTGAGCTTCTTTGCTGGATTTCAAAAAAACTTTCAGAATTTAAACCCTTTCTTGCTCAAGATTTTTGTGATTTTGTGATCGGAGTATATGGGTGTTGGGATGTAACTTGAGTGAATTTTAATCTTTAAGGATTAGTGGAATTGAGTGTTTGAGATTTTTCACGGAAGGATCTGTTTCTCAAGAGAAATTCTTGGAAGTATCGAGGTTTAAGGGTTTATGTCAATTTAGTTAGTTCGGTTTTTTCTTTTTTAATTTTTTTTCCGTGTGTGTGTGTGTTGCCGGCCTGAATGCGCTTTTGACCTAATTGAGATTCGAGGCGGTCTTTCGTATAGTTGTTTGCTCTCGACGTTGTGGTGTGGTAGGAGTGTACAGATGTTTGTCTGCCGTGCGGTTTTAGGGTTTGGAGGAACTGCGATTTTTTTTTTTTTCCGAACCTGTCCTGTCAAACAGATGCTGGCTGACTGGCTTCTCACCCACAAAGTGTTACTATCTGGAAATGATATTCTGCTTGTATATGAGTCTATTCAACCAAAGTGGTTATTTTGGTGATGTTTACGTAGTGTTTTGAGACCTTAAAGTATGCTGTTAACGGGCGTGCTAATTTCCAAGGTTTTGATTATTTATCATTAATGTGACTGTAATGGAACGAACTTATTCATAATTATTGAGACGTGCGTTTTGGGCACCTGGTTTTTGCTTACATCCTGGGTACTTATATGATTTGCTGCTCTAAGTGCTGCAGACCGTGCAGGTGTGGTGAATGTATTGAAGGTGCGTATCTGTTCTTTCACTGGCATGAGTGTTCTGCTGTCATTTGGCTTCCCTCTTTTGATTTAGGCTGTTTTCATCTGGTCCAAGTTACTGAAATCAAAAGTATAAGAATATCTATAAATTTTCAACTTGTTTCTTTGACCTTTGACCTTTGATTTCTGAAATTATAATACCATTTTTGTATTATGGTGTTAATTCGGTTCTGAGTGGTGGAATTTCATGACAAGCTGCAGTCACTAGCGGGACAAGCATCTGGCTATTTAGAGTCGCTTCCCAAGAAAGTGAAGCGACGAGTGACAGTTCTCCAGGAGCTCCAGGTCGGTCTCTTCGGGACTCAGGAGGTCACATTGGAGAGTTCATTTGTTTAGGGTTTAGGAAGCACAACTTATGTTTTGGCCTGCTCAATTTGGATAAAAAAGTTCTCCTGGATTGTATTTCCATCTCAAGGAGTTTTCCCATTTGTGGCATACAGGCTGATCACGATGAGCTCGAAGCGAAGTTCAATGAGGAGAGAGCAGCACTTGAAGCCAAGTATGCGAAATTGTATGAACCTCTTTATGTGAAGGTATGTAAATTTATCTTAATTGAGGAATAATAGAGTACACTGGGTAGCTTCCGGTCTCACACACTGGGTTTGGGGCTTGTATACCTGATTCTTTTCAAACTTGAGTTCGGAGGATAATTTTATAAATATCTGCTGTTGTTGCAGAGAGCGGATATTGTTAGTGGTGCTGTTGAGGTTGAAGCTGCCAAGGATGAAGCTCCTGAACCTGAAGATTCCACGGAAGAGGGCAAGGAGGAAGGTGCATATCTCTTTGTACCAGTAGTTTTTTTAGGGTAAAGGGTATAGCTCAGGCTTGAATACCATTTTCTTTCTATTGTTCACAGATTGGGGTCGTGCACGTGTTCTTATGGTTCTACTTTTCACTCTATTGTTCTTATGAATGTTTTTATGTATTATGGTAGTAAATATTATTAACAGTCCTATGGTCCAGATTCATTACTGATGTTGTCCGTATATAAACCTTGTTTTGCAGTCAAGGGAGTGCCAGAGTTTTGGCTGACAGCAATGAAGACCCATGAAATTTTGAGCATGCAGGTATACTTGTTCGTTTGAGACTTTGGATTTACACTACGACCTAATTTCTCAGAGATCATATCAAGAGTAAATGCTTTGTTCATTATTGGATTCAATTTTGTACCGACCTCCCTTGGTGTTCGCAGATTACTGAGCGCGATGCAGGTGTCTTGAAGTATATTAAGGATATTAAGTGTTCCACCCTTGATGATCCAGCTGTGAATAAGGGATTTAAGCTGGATTTCTATTTTGATACCAACCCTTACTTCAAAAATGCCGTGGTATGTTCTTTGCTCTGTATGACATCTTTTATTTTAACTACTTTTTTCTGAGCCCCGGTGCTTTGCTACAATTTCTTTGGAACCATTCCAATTCTGTGGCAAACGTATAGTTTCTTGCAGATCATTGAGGTCAAATTCTGACAAATGGACTGGCAATTCTGTAATTTTGTTAGAGTTAACAGAAGTTAAGTACTGTGGTATTGACAATATTTGGATGGCATTGACAGCTGAGTAAGACGTACCACATGATTGATGATGACGAGCCAATCTTAGAGAAGGCTGTTGGGTGAGCATCCTTTGCTGACATTGAACTTGAGATGGTGGTCTTGCGAGCTGGTTGCCTTGCGTGCGGGTGCAATTGCTACATCAGTATTTGTTTGGCAATAGAGCTCTTTCCAAGCGGAAACTATATCCCAAAGTATTTAATTAGACGAAGTCTGATTTGTGTATTGCTTGGTCATTGTTATGAACTTGCTTTGCTAGGACGGAGATTGAGTGGAATGCTGGCAAGAACATAACACAAAAGGTGATGAAGAAGAAACCAAAGAAGGGTTCAAAGAACACGAAACCCGTGACGAAGACTGAACAGTGTGAAAGTTTCTTTAATTTCTTTAGCCCTCCTCAAGTGCCCGAGGATGATGACATTGATCAAGAAACGGTAACACTTCCTCTGTCTTACACCCTCTCTTTTAGTTTCCAACATGTATTGCGTATGCAATTTCGTTTTTGATACTGAAAGAAATATGTCCTCGACTGTCGATATATTTAATTGCTTGCTTGATAAAGTCGAATTTATGAGAATCCATGATGATCAGTGATTGATGACTGATTGTTACTCATATTCATGTTCAGGCGGAGGAACTTCAAGACTTGATGGAGCAAGATTATGACGTCGGGTGTGTAAATCTCCAATAACTAGCTATCTATTTGTGTTCTGGAGCAAGATTATTTAAAAGTTGGCGCTTCCATATCGATAGGAGTTGAAATAAATCATGTAGGAAGCTTCAAGGAAGCTAACAAAAAGTACCAATCTAAAGAAGAAATCATACCGTACTTTTTTTAACACAAGGATGTTAGAAATTGACTAGTAGCTTCCAAACTGGACTTTCTATTTTAGCTTGGGCACGTGAAGGTTAAGTTGAGGATCCATAACTTTATTCAATTATGTTCACATGCACACATCGCTTTTACAGTTGCAATCGTTGACAATCTTGTTCATGACTTTTGCGTGCTTTTCTCTTGCTATAGGTCAACAATAAGGGATAAGATTATTCCTCACGCTGTCTCCTGGTTTACGGGAGAGGCCTTGGAAGGAGAGGAGTACGAGAGCGATGAAGAAGAAGACGGTGATGAAGAAGATGATGACGACGATGAGGACGAAGAAGAGGATGAAGATGAAGATGACGATGAGGACGAGGATGATGATGATGAAGTCCAAGGCCGCAAGGTTCCATCATTTGCCATTCTCTCAATACATTGATTCCTGCTCGTGAAAAGAATTTCCATCCATTTAATATCCAACCTCGTTGGAAATGTTCTCATTGATGACAGTTCCAGCAGCCCTTCCATAGTGATTGGTGAAGAACTGTTAAAATAACTGTTCTTTATCTCCTTCCTGCTTGCTTTTTCGTTCAGAATCTCTCAGATGTTTGAAATCTGGTTTGAATTTGAATTTTCCAATATGCAAATCACCACATGGCCCTATTTAACAATGTTTCCTTTCCTTTCTTGCAGCGCAAAGTTACCTCAGCTAAGGTACAGTTCCAAAATGGTCTATAAATCTAAGTTGCAATATTTCCTGTATACTCTTGTCTTCATATGGATTCTTGCTTTTCTTCCACTTCTATGCACAGTAGGCGACCTGTTTCTTGAATCTGTCTTTTTTAGGACCTTGTTTACTTACAAAGAGTGCTGCATCAGGGTGTTGTGCAGAAGGCATCTGGCGGACAGCAACAAAGTGGTGAACAGCCCCCAGAGTGCAAACAGCAGTAATTCGATGCTTTTTCTTTGAGGTTGAAATAGTAATTAATTTGAGGGAGGAATTGAAGGGACTTCTCTCCCAGTTTGATTCTGCAATTACTGCTTAGGTCTCACGTGAATCCTAGTGGGTGTTTCGTGACGATTATTTGTTCGTGAGTATTGGAAATACTTAGTGTAGGATATGGCTTATTGGAGATCAAATGTAACTGGGAATCGTGAAACAAAGTACCAAAGTACATTGGGACGAGGGGGTCCTTTGAGGGAGGACTATGCTTACTTATAATTGTCAAGATAGTTTACTTTTTTGAGTGTGTGTCACGAGGTTCATGATAGAGAATAACTGAGTGGACGATGTTCGGGATTTTTTTGTCCGATTTTTATATTTTCTCCTATGAATATACCAGGACGGGTTTACAGATTCTATTGAAGATGCTGTGCATCTATCTTTGTTATCAATTGAAAGCTTTGGTAGGAGGACTCTTGGCCTTTGATTGTTTTATAACATTTGTAACGCCATCTTGACCTGAAATGGTTCTGAACTACCGGTATTGCAGTTTCTTATATATCAGTAATGGCACTTATATAAATTATATGTTGGCCTTGTGTTTATGTTTGCCCTAGTTTTGAAGCTTATTTGGATTCTGGAACATAAATCCCAGTTTAAAATAGGGTATTTATCCTGTTCAATACATTAACCTGGTCCAAAAGTCCGAATGGTTGTTGAAATTTGTTGCCCCTTCTGTAAAAGTGATCAGAATCGGAAAAAGGTAATTAAAAAAAGATGCTGATTACTAAAAGTTGTTTGGCGAATTTCGTATTGGAAAAAATCTAATATCTCTATTTTAAAGCTTCTGCTAGATTAAATTCCCACTTCAAGTAATTATTTGGCAGGGAAAGTACCATGTACAGTAGTGAAAACTTGAAATTGATTTAGCCCTATTAAGATAGGCAAATCCAAAATGGCTCCAACCCCTATTGTGTACGCAATTTCACTCTGCTGTATACCAATGTCATGTGAACTGCAATCACAAGGTTCACATGCGTGGAATTGGATTGAAAAGTGAGGATTTACGAATTCAGTAAATACAACCATGTGGTTTTTACACATAACAACTCATTCATTCAATATTCCACAAACATTGACACATTTTTGGATTTATCATTGCAACTGTTCAAGAAATTATTAGAGCCCTATTAACAACAGTGCCCCCAGGAACAACAATGCAAAGCTAAATATTTTGGCTTACACCACCTAAATTGAAGTTTAAGTCCCACCCTTGCAACTCCAAGCCACAAAGATCAGAAGATACAAAAGGTTGTTGGCAATATCAACTGTAGGGACACAATCAAATCAGACCTGCATGTAAAATCATTCTTCCCAATTGCAGTTTCCACAGGATACTAATCAATCAGCACAAATTGCCAATTGCTTGATAATTTTGCTAATGAGCTGAGGTCATGGATCCTACATCTGAATTTACCTTCCGGGGCTCGTGTAACATGTATAGAATCAGAGGATTTTACAGAGGGCAAAAACATGATGGACAACTTCATGTAAAACAGAAGGGACACTTTCAAGAATTTACTAATTCGGGTCTATATCATCTACAGCGAAGAATGTAACGTCACAAAAGCATAAAAAAAATACAGACCAATTCCATACACAATGAAAGCCCTCGAACACAGTAGCATACGGTATGCATACCCCAAAGGAGTCAATTAACCACATAGTTGTACATTTCTATATCACGAAATATCCTATTTATTACTAACGGAACATTTGACAAGCTCCACTCACTAGACTCGCAAGTATGAATAAAATGCACCAAACCTGAAAAGCGCTAAATCTGATCTCCTAAAGAAACTATACTACACTAACCTGGTTATGAACACAGGAATTGACCAGTCTTAAAAGAGTGCTCACCAACAATGAAGTCCTTAGAATCTTCCTTTATAGGAGCAACATTCAAACCTGACAATGTTGGTCCTGAGCAAGAGAAGAGGACTCGCACTCGAATTTTGGGCTCTACCTTATGCCCATTTTCGTCACTTCCATTAGACAAGGGACTTCGGGACTTCGCATCAACTGGCACTTGAGCTCGTAGCCAATCAGGTGACGACGTTGCCTGATTAACAAAAAAATTAGACTAGATATAAAATCTGAACTAAAATAGTAACAGTAGCAACATCCTCCTAAAATCTAAATTACAGCTTCGTAAACGTTACGGTGAAATAAACTATGAAAATAAATTAGACAATGAGATCTTCAAATACTGAAATTTTGTTTTTTGTTTTCCACCTGGAAAATTTGTACATGAATATACTTTCATAAAATATAAATATAATAAACAGACTCAGAAACCTGGAGATGAACTGCCAATTTTATGGAACTTTCATAACGTCTAGGAATAAAAAAACGGATTCACAATTTGTGTACCTCAATGCTTGGAATCAGCCACCGCACCTCCTTGGCAGTTCGATCAAGTGAAGCTCTGCAGCAAATACTTAGAACTCTATAAGCATGTCTCAGAGAGAACCCCAGGGACACGAGAATGGTCATATAAAAAGGAAAAGAAGCTACAAATTCAACTTCAAACTAATTGCAGGAAGACAGGAACTTACTTAGGAGAGCTCTTGAGTGTTATAGGTGCAAACGGCAAGTGCACAATGAAAGTTACATCTTTCAATACACCTTGCAAGTGAGGGTTGACAACATACTGCAAGACAACTCAGATAAGTAAGGATATTGTTTTCTAAACTCCAGTATTGAAAGTAAATATGATTTTAGTCAACATCAAATAGACTTAAATGAGAAGACTTACTTGCACCATGACACTAAGTGAAATATCAGTCTGTTGTGCAAGAACCCTGCAAAATACAAATGCAAAATTCAAGATGATGCGTAAAATGCAACAGTCACAAGCAGCCAGCTGAAAATTCGTGCATATACATGTATTTGGACAGCAACCGTGCAGAGGTGAACAATCTGATGGAAAATATCATGACCCACAACGGTGGCAAGAATTTGAATTGTAGGACGTGCGATGCGAAATGCCACACATCTTTGTACGACTATCCAGATTGTACCATACCTAAACCGCACGGGGACAGGCGTATACTGAGGTTGCAGCCGGTATTTAAGTATTGTCATGGGTTGCTCTGCTGGTTTGGTACGCACGTGAAATACTCCTTTCCCCACGCTACTTGTCACGGCTCCCCGCAAAACTGCCTTCTGCATTTTCTCATTCAAAGACTTCATGTTTAATAACTAATTTGGAACAGAATGCATGAACCACACCTGATCCAAATGGTAAAAAAATTCGTAAGCTTAGCTCATAATAACCAATGATAGTTAGATGTCTCTGCGTTCAAGACAGCTCTTTCAAATGCCTCTGCATAGGTAAAGGAATACCTTAATACTAGAAGCTTGATTGAGAGAGAACGAAAACTCAATCTCTTTGTCATTGCGTGAACGAGGAGGGGGTGTTCGTAATTGCAGGGACCCTTGAAGACCAACGCAGATGAGACTCAACCCTTCAAACTCTGCATTGATCTCCTCCGTCAACCAAAGGACTGGTACAGCGATTTCTGCAGGCTTTTGAACAGCAACACCTACGCAACGCCAAGAAAAAACAAACATTCCGCAAGTGAGATCAGTCCTTGCAAAACTATGCACGAAAAAAAGAGCCGATCGAGAATACAGCAAATACCTTCACAGCTCGATACTTTCAAGACTTGTTAGTGCCGGAGCAAGCAACGGAATACATCTATTCAAATACTGACACTACTCAGAATATGGGAAAAAAGGAGACACATATGAAGGATAAGAATACAAGATCTTACATAACAACTACAATTTCTCATTCAGTTCAGAATAAGCGAAATGCTTAGTTTCTGACAAATCTCTAAGAGCATTAGAAAGAGCCATTCACAACGTGGCTATCTCACGGTCGACTTAATGCTGCATAATGGTAGTAAACTTATTGATTTTCCCCTCAAGAATCAACGTAATCGACCTAAGGGTGTTAGAGAATCAATAATTGAATGATGCAGCTGGCCCAAAAATTTCTAATAAAACAATATTCCGTTGCATCTGGCATGGATTGTTTACCTGCATTTGGATCGACGCCAGATAGCTCCGCGGCGACCTTAGGATCTACTGCACTCGATAGTACGGGTTGCTCAGTCGCACCAGGCGTTGCACTAAGACCTGCTATGAGTCCCAGACCACCAAGATCCTTATCTTTACTTTGCGACGTAGTAGCTCCAAATTCTGATGCATCAAGCCCACCTCCAAATGCTCCGTTGAGACCTTCGAAGGCAGTCCCAAACCCTCCAGACTCGTCCTCGAAAGCGACACCACCATAATCACCTTCAAATCCTTCGACTGCTACTTTAACAGACTCAGCTGAATCACCACCTGGAAAGAGGTATATTATGAGAACAAGCACAAATCCCTCAAGGAAAACATACTCAAAGTATAAAATCAGTTCTACACAAGACACAAGAAAAACACTTACGTAATCCTCGCTTGATATACAAGAGAGGTAATCCATGGTCATCTTTCAGTGAACTGATGAAAGTACGTATGCAGGCTGAAAATATGATTGCGAGAACAAAGTAGAGCAATACGGAGAATCTTGTCAAACCTGGGAGAACATTTGGGACGGTGAGATCAGAAAGACCGGCAATAACGTCGGTTGGACCGTCCTTGGTTTTTTGAAATTTGCCAACCAACTCGGTCTCAGGATTGACAATAGCATCACTAGCAGCAAATGGATCCTCGACTTGAGTGCTGGAACTTTTATCCGATTGCTGGGATTCCAGAAAATTGCCAAAAAATTATTAGTTGATACGCAATCCACTACAAATCACGATTCAATTAAGCCGGGATCTCAGAGTCCTTGTGTTGTGTATCTAATATTATGAGGGCATATATACAGTCGGCTTGAGAATATTGTGAGTCCAAATGAAGCCTAAACTGCATACACAGGGTTGAAAACACAATGCGACACTAACTTATCAATCCAACGAAATAAAATTAACCAAACTTTTCATAACTAGAGAAATTGGCAATCCACATCATAGCAAGCAGCCATCCCTGAATCAAAAAATAGATAACGTCAACAAACTGCTAGCAAGTACGATGTAACGGATGTGACACGTACTGGGGTGCTTGTCCCAGTCGATTGTTGGGGAGTTCCGTAAGCAGCCGCTGCTGCATCATCTCCTGCAGCTATGGTTTCTTCTGGCAGATCAAAGGTAATTTTTGATAAAACCTGTACTCAAAATAAAAGTCATCAATGTCAGACGCTTTACCAAATGAACAGGAAAGTAAAACACTCACTCAAAACGCAGGAAAGAAGGGACAGGAAACCACAATACAATCTGTATCCTACAACCGTCACGATAATGTTGTAGAACCGTGATGGAGGAGAAGCGGAGAACAAAAGAATGGAAATAACCCGACATATATAAATAAAGATCCATCGTAAATAGAAACTCATGAAACAGACTCATCATAATTAGCATGAAGTAGTCAGTCTTCTCAGAAAACAGCAAGATCCAAGCAGAAATCCCCACCTCAATATTAGACAGACGATCAAGAGAGTGTGCTTTCACTTGGTTCCAGCTGTCTGCTCCACGAGCTCTATTTTCAATTTCCGTTGCAGATGTAATCATGTTATTGACAGAATCTCCATGGAAAGTGGCCAAAATTGTTGCTAACCGTGCAGCACTCACTCCATGGAGTACCACATCTAAAGCCATGTACACCTACACGAAATATAACAAATGTTAGCACAAAATCAGTCCTAAAAACACTTTATGCTACCATAGTCACACAGCTTTGAAGGTTAAACTTAGGCCGACAAAGGGTAAGGTTTAGCGCCAGATTCCGTAAGAATCGTTCTTCATCTTCCTCAGCTTCTGGCCCAAAGCCAACTTAACAGTCTGTTGAACAAAGTGAACCTGGACTCAATCTGGCAAGAAGAAAACTAAATGCACTGGTCTGCAAGAATCGAACCTGCTTACCTCAGTGTACTTCCGGCTAATCTTGTCTGGGGTGACATCAACACCTTTGCAGGCCGCCACAAGAACACTGTCTCCACAAACATTCTGTTAAGAATAACCTAAAGCAGAATTGTACTCAAGAAACCTTGGAATCCATCAAGTACTCACAAAAAGTTCAGCTCATTAACACACACAAAAAACCCATAAGAATCACCTTCTAATCTGCATCTCCAAGTTGAATTTAGACATTACTGAGAAAAATGAATTCAGAGTTTCAGAGTGACACCTGACAGCCTGGTTGACAGTGCCTGCACACTCAAACACGTTGGTGTCATCATCCAAGTCCGCGCTAGTAATGCCCAACACATATACTGTGTTCACCAACCTGTACACGACTCGAAACCTGCCACAAGCCAAGGGCTCCGTAGTCGATATATGAATTCAATGCGCCCATATTATCCTTAGTATTCCAGTCGAACCTCTAAAATGGATACCGCTTCATAAGTTAAATCATCAATATTAGTTACGTTTTCGCTGATCCTAAAAAATACGTGACGGTCAACTTCATGTGCGCAAGTTTCTGTTTGCCACCCTCACCTGCTAGTGTAAGATGCATATGAATTAAAATTAAAATTAAAATTAATGAGAAATAAGTGAATGAAAACAGGAGATTATAGAATGAAGATTGAAAACGGAAGTTGTACTAAAAAAATCAAATAGATTTTCGATTAATACCCTATGTGCAGGTCACTTTCATACATAATAAATTCAAAATGGGCATTATCCAAAATTTTGAGAAAAGCCAAGAGTCTTGTCAAAAAATAAGCATACAATTCTGACTCTAGAGTGCTTAAATTTGTGGAAATTATGTAAGTGAGTAGGGATGCCATAGATGAAGAGTATTGCACACAAAAGATGTGGAATGCAGAGGAAGGCTGGAGGAGCAGCGAGTTTAAAAATAACGAGAAAACTTGTACAGTCTATGAAGAAGAATGTCAACATAGGATTCATGATGAACATGACCCGCAAGTACTGCAGTGGCAATTCTATTAATAATTAAATACGAATGGATAACCATCTTTATAACTGAATTTTTTTCCTTCATACTTACTGCTAACTAATATGGAGGTCTGACTGTACATTACATAAGGTAGCGCAATACGCCATTTAGTAAGACATTCAGCATACAGGAAAATTTGCTTACTTGCTTTCTTTACCAACCACCACTTGTCCACTTGATGCTGCCAAAGCCTCGTCCCCCAACCTTCACATTGGAAAACCGTAGAACTAAGTAATATACTGAAGAATCGGCGTCAATTATAGAATCACAACCTCTAGACCCCCTCATTTACTAGCTAAACCCCCAAGAGTGGAGCCACAACCAAGAACCGAACGCAAAAGAAAAAAACTGAAAGATGCTGAAAACTTCATGTTTTGCAGACGCAGACAATTCTAGAAGAAACTTAAAAATGCTAGGAGGTCGCAAGATAGAAACTGAAGGTACTCACCCTGGTCCGAAGCCATCAAGAGGATCATGCTTATTGCTTGCATATGCAAGTCGTGTGACCCGGAAACTATAGGTCGCAAGTGCAGCCCTTGCAGGTGGAAACCACTCTCGACTGAATCAAATATGGTGATCAAGAGTTATGATACGATAAAAATTACAGAATGCTCAGAAAGTTGACGCTCTGCCAAAATACCAACATTCTAATATTTGCAAAAAATAGGACGGCCTGCAGGTTAATCGAGTGCAAGCACAAGATCATTCCAATTTAAGCTATCCCTGACAGAATGAAATTACAATTTGGATTACTATAAAAACTGTTACAGTAATTATCCCTGAAACCGAATGATAACATTCAGATTAACCATCTGAGGCAGGAACTCTCACATAGTTGAACTCTCGCATTACCTCTAATTAATCTCCAAAACATTACGACAAATACCTATACCCGTCGTCAAAACGAAATTAATGTTCCGCAACGACAAATAAAATAGCAGTGCCTCCTGATGAGCCAACTCGATCAAGTTGTGTGATGTGAAATTTACTGTCATTCATATATGAAAAGTCGAATACGAAACAATCTCCATAGCTACAGAGATAATGGTGTGAATATCATTATCCACTACCCTTAAGTCAAGGTCGCCGTCAATGACTATTTATAAACAAACACCACGGTCTTTCGATTATGAAGCTCAAGCTCATATTTCCCAATAGAAATTTCTCATCACTATTCCAATTCCCCTTCATCCGACAGCGTCTAACCCTAACTCATGCACGCCAATGAAATCGACACCCCTTGTTATTCAATCTCCGCAATCATGTTCACATTTCGCCACGATTCCTCCGCAGATATACTCGCTGAGCTAAAATGTGCAAGAAAAACCTAATCAAAACTGAGTAACACTCTCTCCAAACAGTCCATCACTACAATTGATCTCCAAAAAAGTCACAAACTCCACAGAAATATATGCGTCGAAAAAAGGAACGATCGGAGCAATACCCTCCATCACTCGCAACCCGGCAAGGATTCCGATCTACCTACATTGCCCGTTGGAAGAAAACTCACTTGCAAAGCTGAAAATGCACCAAAAAGCTTGCGAAAAAAAATGGAAGTAATGGCGAGAGAGAGCTTACGTTTGGAGCAGCACATCCGGCCCATTGACAGGCTGCAACGACAACGCCAAGCACGCCATAGCCTCCAAAATTTTGCGCACTGATCGCGCAAGGGGACACTCTGCTCTTCCAGAGGAAGCAGTCGAGCTCATTCATTGCCTTCGGTCGCAGGCTGGCGCTGTGATACCATGGCAAATGCAGGGTATCTTCCGTCGCGTCGGGTATCGAACTAATTACACTTTCCGTGCAACTACACAAGTAGTTCATGATAGCATCCTCAATCCAACTATTATATTGGCCATCCAAATGTATTTCTAACTTTTGATTCATATATAATTTACTATCATTGGAAGCGCAGTCAAAAGTATTTTGAATGGACTTAAGAAAATTCAAACTTAAACATTAGACAACAACTTCAAAAACAAGTTAAAAGTCAAAAATTATAGAGGCTTTGGCAAATCACACTTACCAAAGCAAAATTTGGTCAATTGCACTCCAAGTATAATGTAGTATATGTGGCTAACTCAGAGAATGTGTTATTGTAAACAAACATGTTACCATGAAGACCCATAATACTTACGTTGGTTCCATGTTTAATCGTGCAAGTGGGGGGATTGGGATAAAATTTTGCTCTAAAGTAATACTTTATAGATGTGTGGAAAAAATATATAGGAAATTCCATTATAGAAATGGAAGTGGTATTGGAAACAAGTATCCTAGTGCATACACATCACTTGCCAATAGTGAAGCTAGGGTGGTGCATTGCCTGAATGAGAGATAGATAGGATGGCGCCTCTCATGCCAAATGAGACTTTTGAATGATCCAATTATGTTGAGTCACATTGTGGTTAAGGTCTTCATGCACAAATATACTCCCAAAATAGTTGCTTGGCCTTTGAAATTTGCAAGTTTCTTCATGGATTACTTGCTTGGCATCACTAAAGGAGGGAATGATGGTTCATTCTACACCAATGTAGAGTGCATTAGTCCTCCACCAATCTTAATTTCTTTCAATTATAAGCTCCACTAAGGTAGTTTGCTCTTAAAGCAACCATTTAAGCTTACTTAACTCATCATTGAGAGTAATAGATATTTCACGCAACATGTCACTTATTCTTAGATAGGGGTTGCATTTAGAACATGAGCGCTTTTAGAGTAGACTACCTTATTTGAAATTAGTTGGATATTGTCAATTGTATTGTACTCTTGCATGTAGATTGTGAGTAGTGGGTGTCCTAGCTTTCATTGTTTTTATACTTAATCAACTAGTTTGGGCAGCTTTAGAATGATGGTACGATGTGGGAGAAACAAATTGAATAGTGTCTATACAACTAGGCTTGGCACTTCAGAGATCTCATCTCAAGAATGTATAGTAATTGCTCACAATTGCAAAAATACTACCACCAAAAGTATTCACCGTAAATCGATGAACTTCTTGTGAACCTATGAGCTATGTTGTCTCACTTATCTACGTTCCAAGGACTTGATTATACCTTGCAATTCTAAATTTATAATGTATTGTTTTTATTTAGACACCTAGAGGTTTTGTTCTAATCACAAGTCAATTATAGTTACTTATCATAAGTACTACATTTTATAGGTTTTCAAGTCGAGGCAAACTCTCTATGTAGGCATTAGAAGGTGTTGAGAAAGCTAGTAGTACATTAGATCTCCTACAACAATGTTCTAACTTCTTCCAGGTTAAACTCTACACATTCATCTTAGTAATCCATCACCATGCAACGAGCAATTTGGAGACTTTGGGAGTGACACCAAAGCATACTCTAGATTTGTGCCTATTGATGCTGACAATGCAACATAAGTATCTGTCTAGAAGCTTCACTGCAAGTAATTTCTATACTAACTTCTTTCAATTTTATGTTAATGTTGTTTAATTGTTGTTGATATTGTTTGCTCTTTGAGATTCACCTCCTAGCTAGACTATTGTTACCTTGAGGGGGGCGATGTTAACTTTCTCCTTATTATATCATCAAAGTCTTACAACATTATCAAATAATTCCAATTTACAAACTATGTCTAGACAAATGTTGTTTAGTCTATGGATGGGATCCTTTTACATTAGTTATCAATCTAACAAATTCTCCACTTGCTTTGCACTATTGCATGAAGGGATATAAAATAGAGTTGACAATTCCAAAAAATTGAAGTGTATCATATACTCTCTTTGGACACAATAATAATTTTGTTGTTGTAGTGTTTCTTGAACACTTCAATACATGCAAACTGCATAATTTTGAAATTGGTCTTATAGGGCTTTCTATATATGTTGTCATTATATTTGTATTAACCCCTAAGGACCAAGTGTTTGTTCAACATATGCAAGAAATCTTGGGTAGTTTCCTATGAAGTCATTTTTGGTTGGATGTTCATGAAATTTGTATACAATGAGTAAACATGCATCTCCTTTGTGAAAAAACTATTTTTTTCTGATCGGGTGCCCAGATCAAAAGTTATGTTGCCTTGAACTTTTGAGGCAGCTTAGGCAATTGGAGAATCTTTAGAGAATCTTTTGCAAAAAAGTTCATCAACTTTTAAAATATGGCATGTATGTAACTAATAAAATATGGCATACAATTGTCCAAGAAAAAACAAATTTTAGTCCTCAAATCACATTCTAAGAGAAGTCAAACTTTGTTAGCTATGTTCAAGGGTGGTTTCAAGAAAAAAAATGTTTTGTTCTAACTTCAAATCCTATTATCATGCTATCAATTAAGTCAAAATTCTTGAAATTTTTTCCACACATTCCAAATGTTTGTCTCTAAATTTTATTCATTCAGATTTCAAATAAAAATTTCCTCATTGCACAAGAAATCATCAAAAAATGACTAGTGTATTGCCAATTCACTTAACCTGCTTGCATTGCAAGGTGATTTAGAATAAGCTAAACTCCATATTTGCTTCTAAATTTTTTAGTGAGTGAACCTAATATCATATACTTACAAATGGTCAAAATTTTCATGTTCGTGTAGAGCAAAAACTTTACTCCAAAAGGGCCCGAAGTCTGCTGACCCTATTTCGCAGGAATGAAAAAAAGATTTTTTCTCACTTCAAATGTTATAGTCTTTTAATCTGCATGGTCAAATGGGCTGAAATTTTTTCTACATTTTGGTAGAATACTTATCTTCAATTTTGTACGGTTGAAGTTTAAGAAAAAAAAAATTTATTTTAATTTTTGAATAACATACCAAAAGCACATAGTTTTTGACAATGTCTCCTTGACCCCCCCATTCCTTTAGAGGTTAATGAAGTACAACAACTTTGGCAATTTTTGTGCAATTAACTTGCTAGTACAAAGAAATGCCTTTTTCTAGGTTGGCTATCGCTTGCTTGTAGGCTCTATATTTGCTTGGTTCGCTTGTCCCTTGGATCAAAATTTGGATGATTTGTTGTGTAATGTGTGTAAAAAAAATTTAGATTGTCAATTTGAACTTGATTTTGTACTCCTCAATCATAGAAGGAACCTATAGTTTTTAAGCATCTATTGTTCTTCAGCAACCAAAAAAAAATGTGAATAGTATTATAGGCTATAGGCCTTGACACATTTTATTGCAATTTTTTTGCCATAGGGTGATGTAAGATTGTAATGGGTCATTTCCTAGGTGTCTACATTGGGCAATTTGCTTGTTATAGGATAGTTTACCTTAGTGACACTACTATTCATCAATTTTGCTTTTCAAAGGATTTAAATTTTCCTAACATCACCAACTAGTGACCAAATTTTACATTAGTTTGAAATTTTATGGATGTACTGAGAGTATTTAAATAATATTATTTCAAATTATTTTTGAAATCTACATTGTACTTCAAAAAAATTCTACTCCCTTTGTTTCAAAATAAAAGCAGTGCTCCCTTTGTGTTTCCTTTGAAAAAGTGCATGAATATAATTTAAAAGTGATTTTTTTCCAAAAGATGGATGAACATAGAAACATAACATTTGCTTCACTAAATTTAAATTTTTAGGTGATCGCCATCCCAGCACTTTTTGAGGAGCACTTCCTCAAAAAAAGTAAAAAAAATAGCCCTGGTGCCACCAACAAATTTGTGAAAAGCGTAGTGAGAGTACAGAGTGAGTTTGAATTGGATAAATGATGTCCGATCCCTAAAGTCAGTCTGGTTGAAGGAACAAAGGACGTGAGAGTTAGAGTTGTAAGGTGATATTTTAGAAGTCAGGGTGTAACATATATTTGAACGAATCTGTTGGTGTTTCCAAACCACCACACAGGTGATGCATCAGCTGCGTGCAAGGAAATCATGCAGTCCACCATGTGTTTCAAATTGTCTACATGAAGGTATGGAACAAGTTTGTTTTTTCATTGGCTTGAAAAGTTTGTCACAGTGTCAACATGAAAATTTCAAATTTGTCTGTCGAGAATATTTACCCAAATGGGGCCGCATCGTCTCATTGCTCTAGACTCATCAAATGGCACTGCTGGATGCAGCACAGCAGATCAAGCTCGTGGACTCTGTTCCTACAAATCATACACTAATTTACTTCCTGTTTCTAAACACAGCAACAAGGCAGTGCTCTCCCTACTTGGTGCCCGCCAGTTCTACTATCAATATTTCTGTTAGTGTCAAGTGTTGTATCACAGTATAATCGCTGTGAAAGATTAATCTGTCTTGCTGAGGGACTCATCAGAGAATGCTGAATGTGCAAACTTAGAAGGAGGCTTTCAGTCAAAGAAGTCGCACAGATTCTATCTCTATTCTCTAGTTCTTAGTACAGTGTATATGTGCTGTTATGGGAGGTACTTTAAATCTCCCAAGTGATGATTGTATATCGTCATGGCGAAAACGAGATTGTCACTTACAGTTTAGACTGAAATCCATTCCTTCATTGTCCTGCGTTCATAAACAAAAGCGACGTCTTAATTTACAAAAGTAAGATAGAGGACACAAATAGCATGAGAGACTTGATCCCATCTCCTATAATATCCCCTGTTATCAGCAGCAACTCGATCATTCATACAGTTGGTTGGCCTTCAATAAATACGTTGGGTGTAAGCGTGACTTGGCTAGATGGATATGCATCACCACTGATATTTGAATGGAAATGCGGTAATCCACTGCCACTTGAAGAGATACCTCCCACTTTCAATTGCAAAAGAGATTCATACAGTGATAAAACATCACTCCTAACACATCCAGGTCTTAAAGCCAAAGATCTCTCACAACCCATCCATCTCCCCCAAAGCACACCCCTACATAATTATGCTCAAATGTTCAAAGTGAGTGCAAATAGTATCCCCGACCTTATCACTCTACCATTGATACAAAAAACAGAATAGGAAAGCATGAGAACAACTTACTGTGCAATGTGAAGAATACCGCCCAGCACAATAGCAAAATGTACACGACACAAGTCGAATGGCGAACCCCTGTACCTGAACCATACTGGGAAATGCCATAAGGACTCGGAGGAGGTGGAGAACTGCTGGTAATGTTTTGTCCTGGTCCTGTTACAGGTGACCCTACAATGCAAGCAACAATCACTGAACGGCACACATACATTGATAGCTTCCGAAGAGTCCCGGCAATCCTACAAATGTGCAGAGCAAAGAAGAATGAAGGTAGCGTACCTGTAGGACAGAAAGTGATGGCATAATTGGCTCCTTTGCAAGTGAAAGTGCTGGTAGCGTCGTCATATGCATAGCTGTACGCTGTCGGGCATGCAGCCTTGAACGCATCTGAGTATTGAGTCGGAGGACATGTCGAGGGGGACCCATACGCTCCTGTGCAGCAATACTCTGGCGTGGCAAACTCATCGCATGCACTCTTGCAACCGATCACTGTGCTTGCTGCAAGCACCTGCCCATCACATCGCAAATGTCCACAATTACAAGACAACTCACTGAAGTTCATCTAATTTCAATATTGAAACCATGACTAATCAATATAAAAAAAAAGACAATGCTCACATTACTTGATTCAATATGGAATTTTACATTAGTCGAAATTAGATCGAAACTGGGACATAGTAACATCCAATTGATACAGTATCTCTGTGAACAATGTCCATTACAACATCGTTTCAATACTACTTTCATGTCCAAATAGAATCGATCTTGAAAGCAAGTCCACAATAATTTAGTGAAGGTCAATATAGTTGCACTCTTGATTCGAGAGGCTTGAGCGTTCAATCTTCACACAAACGCAGGCGCAGATACACTAAAACATGTGAAATTCAGGGACCGAAACACCCTTAACCGATTGAGACAAGAACCTCCAACGCGCAACGCGTACTTTTGACAATCATCGAGTTACCAGAACATCAGAGAAAGAGCTTCTTCGGCTATGGCAGATCGAGAGAGCTAAGCTTACTACAGAGAATTGATGCATTGAGAATCATTACCTGAAGGGCAGTAGGGCAATTGGTGTTCAAATTGCTGGTACATCCAGGAGCCCCGCATGTTCCAGTTCCACCAGAAGGCGTCATAGCAATCGGCAAATTGTACCCGTCCACGAGACTGATGTCGTAGAAGTCGTCTCCGTTGGCTCCGTCGAGTGTGATTTCCGCCAAAGTCGCAGGAGGGTCGCCGCCAGCGCCATTGCAGTTGAGCATGCCCCCACAATCACCGGTCAAGCACGTTCCCTTCCCGGAGCTATCGAAATTGCACCCTGATGATCGCCAGTCAGATTAGCAAACCCAAAAATTATTGCAAAGACAGACCCAAAAATTATTGCAGGGACAGAGATATCAATCTCATTACCTGTGCGTCCCCAAAATCGACCACCCCAAGCTGCTGGTGCAGTCACTGAATTCCGATCACCTGCTGCCAATTCAAAACCGCCACCGACCAGCTGCGGAATGCCGCCATTGGGCTGCAAGCCTACCCACACCGTGAACCCGCACGAATTGACGAACGTGAATGTCGCCCCCGTTGCTCCTGAACATCGAATTCAATTAGCCCTTGCTGTAGTCAATCAAATCTTTCAATCTGCTTGCCATGCTAGCTACAGAGGATCGAAACAACGCAAGTAAAGGAAGAATAAGAGCGTGACGCAATTGAATTAGCCCTTGCTCCTGTCAATTTACTCTTTCAATTGCCACCAATCGACCGCCATTCCAGCTACAGAGCATCGCAACAACGCAAGTGCGTGAAGAATAAGAACATGTCTCAATTGAATTAGCACTTGCTCTTGTCAATGTATTACTACCAGTCGACCGCCACTTCAATTACAGAGCATCGAAACTATGCAAGTGCGAGAGGAATCAGAATATGAATCAACCTGCTAGAACGCTGCAAGAGGTTAACACTTGGAGGAAGACAAGAACCAAACTCGAGCAACCCATAGTCCTCACGACGTTGTCGTTTCCGAGCTCCAAAAATTCGCAAAAGTTCCCAACCCAGCAGGATCGATTCTTATTGCAAAATCATGGCAACCTCGACACCTCCCCGTCTGTAAGACTGAATCTGCTTTCAGCTTAAAATTTGCTGTTGAATTGTCAATCAATTGGAAAGGGTTTAAGCTCCGTCGTTGAGAGATTCACAGCAGCGCTTGAGCAAGACGAAGTCGAATTGATTCTCGTGAATCGTGACGATTCCTTGGCAACTGGGGTAGTGAGGGGACCACCCGGAGATCACGCCCCACTTGCGGAAGACGAAGTCAACAACTGAAATTAGGTGGTGGGCATGAAGATTTCGATCAAAGTTGGGCGCCGTAAGTAGATTTTGAATCGACTGTAGATCTTTTTACTTTGGCGCTGCGAGTCGGTCATTGTCGTTCCTAGCTGGAGCACAAGTTTGGCCGGGGCCCCTCTAAGGAAGATGACATGGAAGCGCACGTCATGTGCAAATGGGGTGAACACGGTGCACTTACTCGGTTTCAGGTGCTTCTGTACCCATTGCCGCTTAAACCCTAGTAGTGCAAGTGCTTTCAAACCTCGTTTTCACGCTGTAACTGTAAGTGTGCGAATTCTAGGACGTGAATTGGTGTTAATCAGTGTTTCTTTTAATGGTGATCGATTTGAGTCTCTTTTAGCTCGGTCTTTGTAGATTCGAAGAGGAGTGGAGACGTGATTTTGCATTTTGACAGAACAGACAAATGACTACATCCATATTCAACTCCGATCGACTGCTGGTAAGCACATTGTGTGATTCTTGCAGTCAACTGGGACTAGTGTGTCCTTTTTTCTTTCAATGGTCACCTTTTTTCCGAAAAAACAACAACTGGGACTAGTGTGCGTATTCGATGTGTATGTCTTGTTGCAATTCTTGCATTGAGTCAGTAGGGTTCTTTGCTTTGGGGTTTTCAAAGCTGTGTCACACGAAGCCTAAGCAGTTTACACCACCGACCTTCCGAATACAGTCTAATGTCTGCCATCGGAATGTCGGTGCTCCCAGTTGCTACTAACTTTGTAATTCTTTGAACTACGTTTCTGGAACCATAGGTGCTGTGGGAATCTGATGGGTCACGGGTTGTCAATTTGAATTGTACACAGGAGCTCAAATCCCCTGTTACAAGCGAGGCAGTGTCAAACTGCATCCAAGCGTCTTCAATGTCACAGCCTTGGTGCCAAAATGCTACAGTAGTGATTGTCAATGGAGTTCTGTAACATGGTTGTGACAATTGATGCATGTAAGAAGTACGGTCTAGAGCCCTTTTCACACTTGTTGACCTCCTCATTATCACATCTGTATGGAACATCTTGTGGCGTAGGGGAGTCATAGTGAGAGCACAGACTGAGTTTTGAACTGGGTACATTCGTTCCTGATGCTAAATATTGAATGCGATATTAAAGAGGTCTAGCTATATTGCTTGGTGCAATACCGTTATCAACGTTCTATTGCAGGGCTACACACAGGACGTTAAAGTGGTCATTCGAAGTCTGCGGTGTTACCCTTGGAGAAAACACTGGAATTTTTTTATTTGCCACCCATGATGAAATTTGGAAATTTTGAATTCAAATTTGGATTCAGAGGCCCAAACGAGCTAGGAGAAGAGAAGAACGCAGGACACTAAGCAACTACAAAACAGAGGTAATTTTTTACATTTACCCTTGACGCAGGACGCAGACTTCGAATGACCACTTTAACGTCCTGCGGCTATAGTGCTGTAACATTTATGTACTTAGCTTACTTGGGTTTGTGAAGACGCACTGATCCTGTGAATGGCAACGGGAGAGTACAAGGTACTGTAGAATGTTAGCTGGCCCCATTACCTGCGCGTGCCAGACCTGTTGCAGCTTGTTGCAGCCTATTCAAACAGATTCTCTGATGCTTTTTCTGAGATGTTCTGCCTTAACTCTATTTGTCTTCGATTGATTCTCAACTTTGCTTGTTCACTTGGGCAGGTGGATGTTCTGTTATGGGAATCCTGAAATTAACTTACAAGGGGTGATCTAGCTCTTCAGCTTTTACTCCCTCCCCCTTGACATTGGCAATTCGCTCAGGATGAAGTCGGTGAACTCCTGATGACATACATACTTACTACCAACTGCTTCTTTTGGCAATCGCCTGGTCCTTCTACTAATTGCTTGTGAATTCATAGTGCAGTGTGTTTACGTCAGTTCCTTGTGGTAAACTGACTCTGCATTGCAAGGAAAACAGTGACACTGTTTACATTGTAGAGCACTTGGTCTCAGTTATTGAGGGAGTTTGATAAGAATGCAATGATTTTTGCTTAAGGTTCACATCTCAAATTCAAAAAATCAGGCTGAATTTGCTTTACTTATATAAGTACTTTATCTTGCAACTCACGTCTCTAGCTATGACTTTCTCTGCGTAGCTAATGTAAGTACTTTTTCTGCTAGCTTAGCCTATATATTAAGTAATTTTTCTTGGAACTCACGCACCCAAGACACGTTTAGAAATCTTAGCCCAAGAAATTGACTCTGAAGGCATTTTGTACACGCACGCACCCAAGACATGCACCTAAGTATTTGTGTTTTGGATTGTATGTTTTCAGGCCTTGCAGGCAAGCAGAATTTGATCTAATACTTGCCTGAAGAAGGCATGTGTAGATTGATCAGTTGACGCTCCCTAATTACGGTATTTGCTACACTATTTGCTGCAGTAGATCGAGGCTCACACAATTAATTACCATATTATAGTCAAGACTCAAGAGTGCAACCCCTGTGGATAAGCCTTTTGACCAAGTACGGTCCTTCCAGGATCTGGTTGTGATTGCTTCACTCGTGCATGTTACAAAAGCGCCTAGGCTAAGTTGCAAAATCTAGGTATCGTTGAGTATTGGGACCACTCCTACTTATTCCAGTTGCAGAGGTGCATACTGGACTCTTCAGACACAGTTGGTGTAGCCGTCAGGAAAGATGCTTGGTGTACTGATTTCGGAGGAACCAGGTGCTTGCTAAACCAACCAGTTTGCTCTGACTGGGGGACTGGGTCCTGATTGTCATCATATTTTTTTTTGCTTTCAATTGAAGTGAAGGCAGGCCACACAAGGCTGGAAAACTGGGCTGGCTGGCAGATCATTTTCTGCAAAAGTGGGTACCTGTTCATGTAAAATGTCTGCGTCTGATCTGATTGTAAGTACCGGTCAACAATGGTTGAAATTCTGATATTTACTGTATCTTGAGTTCTTCAAATTAGTAGTCTGTTTTCTTTTTCTAAACTCAGGAAACTTGCCAATCTCTGGAATGCCAGTCAGCTTAACAGTTTCTAACTGGAGAATCATGCCCCAAACTAACTTGAAACTTGCAAATAATTGGTTGAAGCAAAGTTTTGTTTTGTCTCTAATCACAAAAATCAGATTCTCCCGTAGATTGTCTGGCAAAGCTCCATCTCCCCAAAGCCTGTGTGGCCCTGGGATGAGCAAGCCGTGTGACAAGCATTTGAGATACTCAATTGGCCACATCTGACCATGAGACTGGAACAATAACTTATGACTTGTTGAGTGCACAACAGGGTGTGCAAGTGCTAGGAGACCATACAGCAAAATTTGCAGACACTGAAAAGGTATGTGAAGGTATGCACACCCATAATCAACACACTGTCCAAAATGCAACACCTACATTTGAACAGAAAAGTGTCACAAAAAACTAGATATGGAATACCCAAGATGTATATAATCAAAACATGAGTAAGAGTCCAAGAGAGCCTACACTAAATAGTGAAATTGCCCCTCACTAATTTCTCGACATTTTATAGTATATAAATATGTATTGGTATTGTTGAACAATGACGTAGTAGTTTTCATCAACCCATAACCATGTGTCTGGCATGGGTAGGTGCACTTTTGGTTTATAAAGTCACATACACCTCCAAGTGGACAAGTAGTGAGTCATGTGGCAACTTTTGGGGGGTAAGGCAATCTAATCGTAAAGGCAACTTAATTTCACTATTCTATATAGTGTTATTTTTTGGTACACTTCAAGAGACAATACTTTAAGAATTCATAAATTATTCATATGATGTTTGAATAATTATGCTGAAGTGCATTGGAATCCTCTTCAAGTTGCCGATATGATCCAATAAAAATAATTGTATTTAATAATATTTATTAACTATGCAAAGTTGTAATTATGGATAGCTGTATTGTGTGCATACCTATGTCCAGCCTTTCAACATTATTTTGTGTTTCTCCAAAATAATTTGACTTTGAAATTCAGACTTTGCAAAATGTCATTGAGGAGGTTTTGAGTTCACAGACCTATAACATACAAATAAAATTCCCTTTTTTTTTATTTATGTAGGTCTTAAATTTCTCAAATTTCTCAATTTATGGAGATACTTCAAATTTTGCTTATTTATTCATGGACTAACACATGCTCTGATGTGAAGCTGCATGATTTTCTCAAGAAAAAATAAGACTCACTAAGCTTGATTTTGGGGTAGGTAGTTAGGGAAAGAATTTTCTAAGATTATGACAACAATAGTAAATTTCAGCAATCCATTCCAATTGCAGATCTTTAAGGTGGGCACATCCAAAATTGCACCCTACCTAAAACCGCCATCATCACTCTAAGTGTGTACATCTCCAAAATTAATGTGTACATGTGTTGAAGAAACGATTTTAGATCATCTACCAAAAAAATTTTGAGCCTTCGTTACTTTTGCATACAATAGCATTCCTTGGTATGCTAGAACCTCTTTTCACTTGCCAATAAGAAAACTTGAAAATTTGACTAGTCCAATAATAGTAAATAGGTACAGTAGCAAAAAGTAACAAGTTTGAAGCACCCATCTTAGTTCATGCTAGATTTGGTGATGAAGAAATGCACATGAAGAAGGCTTCATAGGGCTTTGACAAAATGGTTGATGCTCAAAGTGTTTCAAAGTTTTTTTTGAGAGTTTCATGTACTAAGGTAGGAGGTCCATAAATAGTCACTTACAGCTTACCTATTGATCAGTGATAGTCATGGATATTTCAAGGAACATATCATGTCACTTATTCCTAGGTAGGGAACGCATTTAGAGCCCAAATTATTTATAGCCCAATTTCACAATACATGGGCAAACGTGATTAGGACAATAATCCACATGAAGATTTGTATGTCCAACTAGATTAGTTGTGGGTCTCCTAGTGTTCATTTTTGAGGTCAATAGGTACTATAATCCAATAGTCTATTAGTTTAGACACATAAGGTAATCTATTGCAAAACTTAGGACCATGAAAGGTTCTTTCCAATACCAAAACCAAATGCATTGAACAATCAAATTTTTGTTTTGGGGTAACATATAGGGCAATTTAGAACATTGGTTATATGTATAAACTCGAGTATATTTTTTGTTAGAATTTTTTTTTTAAATGAATTTTTGCAAAATTCAATCACTTTTAACTACATGGTCAATTTCGTTAAAATGGTGGTATTTCATTAAAATGGCACAAAATGAAACCACCGAAAGAATGAAAACAATGGAAATATTATCCGAGGGGAGTGGAAATGCGTGAACTAGGAGTGATTTGAATGTGTTAGGCATAAAATTGGCACATGTATGACCCTATTGTGGCACACTTATTCTCCATTTGTAGAAGGTATTCCATTAAAATGGCATGCGGAATACCGCCATTTTAACGAAATTGACCATCTACTCACTTGGTTTATTCATTTAATGTACTCTAATGAAATAACAATACTAACTTGTACAAATTTTGTAAATTTGCAAGGCACTCTAGAATGAACTTTCATCAAAATTCATCAATTTTTCACCTAAATGGTATACTAATTAGACTACATTCATCTAAAATTTAGTCATGATTAGTGCGAGGGTTTTTTGCACTATTTAAATTCTTGCACTATTTGCATTAACTTTCATAACTAAATTTTCAACTTTTATGGGCAAAAATCCCTAAGCTAATAACATTATGGAAACTCAAAGTATTTAAGAAATACCTTTTAGGATTTTTATTTTAGAAATGAAGAATGCAATTATTCATTCCACCAAGATAATTTTGTAGTTGATGTTCACCGTGATGGGCGTATTGTTTTGATGTTTACCTGAATACACTTCAAGGTTTGTATTTTATCATCCCAAAGTGGCAACCTTGTTCTTATAACCAATATGACAAATTTGATACAATTGAGTTAAATTATATATAATTTATCATACATACCAAGCAATCCTTAAATCTTTAAAAAAACTACTTCCTCTGTGACCAATTTCATTAAATTGAGGTAAATAGTAACATAATTGCACAAAGATATATTAAGCAAAAATATGCAAAAATAAATTTAAGATTTGAACTTGAAACACTATCGAAGATACAAAGTGTTTAATGAATTGTTTTCAAATATATTACATTAATAAAGAATGCATCTATGCATTCAAGTTAGGATCTAATAATTTTTGGTCTTGATGATAGGCCTTGTGTTTCTAGGGTTAAAGTGGGACAAATGAACGTTCCTTCCAAACTTATCAATAAAGGATTATTTTGAAAGGAAGTTTGGAAAAGTAGACCTTACTACCCATGAGGTAAGATACCCTATTTGCTCTATGTGAATATTTTTGCCACTTCATGGTCACTATATACTAATAGAATACATTTGATGGCCACTTTCAAATGTACACTCAAACAATCAATGGCACAATTAGATTGGCTTTTAACCCTTGAATGACATAATAGATGTTTATTGTCCAAATGATGATAGGAAATCCTTTTATACAAGATAAAAGTGTGAATGTTCATCCTTGAAATTTTGTATGGAAAGGAAAGGTCTTAGAAAATAGTTTGACCACCAATAAATGCTCTTGGTGTTTTTTTAAGCAAATGATTTACAACTAAACTCCATAGGGATGATTTCCATGGTGACTAGCCCGTCTTTTCATCCAAATTCATTTATTTTTTGATAAAATTACTACAATAATGCCATCAAGGGATAATTTGTCAATCCTTTATTGGTAAATACTTAAGTACGATTAGATATATGAAAAGGCAATTGTGAGTTGTTTATAGAATCTTTATAACTCCACTCTATGAATGATTTTGGAATCTCAAGGCAAATCACTTTACATATTCACAGAAATTACAATTTCAATTGAAAAATTATGGTTCCACTTGGATTTGATTTGTGAAACGAGTACACACCTTTGAAAATATGTGCCGCTCTTGAAGTTGGCCCCAAGATATTCAGATCGCTAATTAGGGTGAAACTAGTGATCCCAAAACTGGCTAAATTTTGCTCAGTTGCTACTTAATTTCTTCATGCCTTTAGTGTAAATTCAAAAAAAATCTTCCAAAAATGAACATTTGGCTAATTATCCTGAACCCATTCTGGGATCACTGGTGGGAATAAGCTTGTCCACCTTATTGCTATAATTACTACTGTATGTGACAAGGGTTATTTAATGCTTTTTATTATTATTATCCTTCTCCAGATGAAAATGTGCCTCCTTGGCTTGCATCCGTCATGGAAACGTGTGCGCTTTGGCCATGCCCAGTCAAAGGCGGGCGACCAAAGGACGGCCAACACGTGAACCACTCTCCCCTCCCAGCCCCTCCCTAGCTTCTCCTTCTTTCTTTTTCCATCCTCGCCTTCCCAGCTATGGCCGATCTCCACCCAGCCTCCTCGCGCACATCTCCATTCTAAATTCTCTGCTGCCACACCTCGTCTCTCAGTCCATTTCGCGCTCCTTCTTCTCTCCATCCTCGTCTTTCCCTCGAAGAAATTGATGCCCTATTCGCAAACTTCCATCTCTTCTTCTCCACTAGGGTTTTCTCCCGGTTTTTGAACGTTTTTGAACCTTCTCCGCAAGGGCAGCGCGTAGGAAGGGATTCAAACGAGCGAGTTCATGGCGGAGTGGATGGGGAAAAGCTGTTGGTGAAACAGAGCAGCTGTTTGGAGGTACGGAGGAGCTTGCAATTAGGGTCCAGGTGAGAGGGTGTGTTGCTTATGTTGTTCGTGATGAAGTGGTGGAGTCTGTGATCGTGAAGTTAGGCTTGGTAGAGAATTTGAGTTTTTGAGTTTTTGAGTGATTCCGGGTTCGGGTCCCCTTGCCGTTGCTTGGCTTGAATGTTTGTGTAGTGACTCCAGTTTGGTTTTGCGTGCGAACTTTTGGTTTGTTCTGATGTGCTGTTCGTGTAGAGGCGGTTTGTGAGGCGCATCCTATCGCCCGTGGTAGGTTAGGTTCTGTCTCGACCTGTAGACTTGAATCGAGTCGAGTGTTGTTGTTTCTTTGAATTTTCTTGGATTTCCTTGTACAGTGGACTCGGTGTCGGATATTTGTCGAAGATCTGTTTTGGATTTTGGCCTTTTTCATCATTTGCCTTTTGAGATTGTTGAGGAGGATAACTCTGGTTTATTGGTGATTTTGTCTCGACCGTCTCTTTTTCTTTGTTTTCCTTGGTGCTTGCAATTCGATCATGGTCTTTGGATATTAGAATTTGAATCAGGCAACTCTACTTTTTTGTTGTTGTTATTTGATCTCAGCTAGGATTTAGAGTTAGAATCAAGTAGCTATACTTTATTATGCGAGATGAGATCAAATTTCCGCTGGTTGCTGATTGGCCTGTTTTATAAAGGTGTGATATGCTCTTGTTCTTTGAATTTGTTAGTGCGCTCCTGTTCGTTACACCAGGTCGAGATAGGCTCATGATTAGGGTGCTGATGATGACGTGAGATCGACTGGACGCCGTTGTTTTTCAGATTGTAGATGCTTATTTTCTTCAGTTCGTGATGATTTACTTGTGGATCTCAGAAAAAAATAAGTCGATTGTTTTACTGCGGAAATCTGATGTTATTCGGATTGTTATTGCCTGCAGATAATTGTTACTAGTGGCGATTATCGCAGAAAGTATCGAGGGAATCTTAGTAGGTAGATAGCTGTTTCGAGGGTGTGATTCCTCTCAGCATTATTACAGTGGTGTGGAAGGCATGTCTGTGATGTCTTTGGAGGAGCCTGTGGAGCTCAAGTTCCGTTTGTATGACGGAACAGACATAGGTCCCAACAAGTATGCGCCAGCAACTACAGTTGCCAACATCAAAGAGAGTATTCTCAATCATTGGCCAAAAGGTGTGTAGTCCGCCATTTTGATGTTTGTTTCAGATCAAATGGGGGCCGCAGTTCGTTTTCTCGACGAGGGGATTTGACAGGTCGAGCTGTGCATTTTTGCAGAAAAGCAAAATGGTCCAAAGACTATAAATGATCTGAAGTTGATAAATGCTGGTAAAATCTTGGAGAATAGCAAAACGCTTGCCGACTCAAGGGTAATTCTGGGGGAAATTCCCGGATGCGTGATCACCATGCATGTTGTCTTACGACCACCTACAAACGACAAAGCTAGTGGTACCACAACTCCATTTGCCTCTCGTTGTGAAGTTTTTGTGATTTTGATATGATAGATGCGATATTGTAGTTAGTGAGGATAGATTTCGCTTTTATGTTCAGTCGGGGTATTATGCAGTGTGAAGAGCCTGTAAAGATCATGTATTTTTTCTGTATTTCCCTGAAGTCTCGACTACTTATTTTCTTTGCCTCTCATGTGACACCTCTCTCCATTGTGTTAATTTCGTTTCATCTGTGTTGTGCATAAAACAGAAAAGCAACAGTCTGAAACTCCCAAGAACAAGACTTGCTGCTGCACGATACTGTAGATTTCTGGAAGAGGAATCTCAAGGAATTCGTCAGATCATAGGTGAAAGTCTGAGAAACCTGGGTGGTAATGGGGCAGTGGTATTTGCTGCCCCTCAAGTTCAAATCAATGACTGTACATGCTTAGCGCCAAGTCGCCAAGTTTCTCTGGTGGGGGTATTTCTGTTATTCACAAAGCGTCATAAAAGAGCCAGCGGACGTTGCTCGTGTTCTGGTGATAAATTAGGTCAGTGCCAATGCAGCAATAAATTTGCTGTGAGCATTCCTTGGATTGCAATATTTTTTGTGGGAGTGGAGCAGGAGCCATATGGGAAGAGAAAAATTAAGCTATGGCATGTGTGGATTATGGCTTCTCTTGACGTCCTCGAGTATCAGCTCGCCAGCTCGAGAGTGCACTTTGAAGGAGGGTTTTGCGTCTGAATTCAATAATTTGGGGATATGCATGGCCTTCCCACTTTTGCTCCTCCCATACATGCTGTGGATTTCAGCACCTTTGTGCCAGCCCTGTTAGAGAGGACTTCACCTGGGTTAGTCCCTATCTGTGTTGCCTACTCTCG
The DNA here is from genome assembly GCA_947034895.1 of Rhytidiadelphus loreus. NCBI lineage: Eukaryota > Viridiplantae > Streptophyta > Bryopsida > Hypnales > Hylocomiaceae > Rhytidiadelphus > Rhytidiadelphus loreus. Next base: position 27,140,913 of record OX344764.1, read on the forward strand.
CTCACCTACAATTCAGAGAGGGTCTGCTTGGAGGCAGGTACAGTATTCCTACTTTGCCTCTCTTTGTACGTTAGCCTCATTTTAAAGAGTTAACTCTATCTATATGATGAAAAGCCACCGAGGGCTTAGATCATTTCACAATAGAAATAAGTATACATTGTGAAGATGCATTAGAGTGGCACAAGTCTTGCATTGTTGCCTCTGCATGTGTGCCTACGTGTATGATATACGCTTAAGATATGATTTTTCTATGTTAGGGTCATAGCCAATCTCTCTAATTCTACTTGCACTGAGTGCTTGTAATTAAGTAATCTTTTACCAGCCTATTTCGATTCGTAATACTACCGTATATTGCCTCGAACGTGGAATTGTGGACGCTGTTTTGTGATTTGGAGATGTATTTGCCAAATATTGGATTATTTGAAAGTTTTATTTTAGAAATGGAGAATAGAGTGCTAAGACTTGGATGTTGACATTTCGTATGCATGAATTCTTGCTTCTTCAACCTTTGAAGAACCTTAAGTGATTTAACTAAGCTTGCAAAAATTTGAAGATGGAATATGAATTGCAGCACTAATTTAAATGGTCTTCGAAACGACTGTTGTAAACCATGACCGCAAGCATTTAGTTGGATTCATCTTTTCTAACCAATATTTCTCAATGCTTCTCAATTCGATTCTAAAATTCAAATCCCTTTTTGATTGAATTGTTGATTGAGTATTAAAAGAATTCTACTACTTTGAAATATGTTGGATTAATTATAGTATGGCAATTTTTTGTTTTGAAGTAATTGTTGAAAGGCCATTCTTTGAATTAGAAAAGATAGTTTTGGAGGTGAAACATACTTGCATTCTTTGAATTATGGAATATTGTAAAGTGGTGTTTTGGAAATATATATTGTATCAGGTGTTGAGAGAATGATGAAGAATATATACTATGGAATGTGGATCAAAATTGTCATTACTTTAGGATATAATTTCTGATTAGCTGTTATTGGTATAAAATGTAATTTCTGATTAGCTGTCATTGCTAGGATGTAATTTCTGGTTAGCTGCGAGAGTTAGAAGGATGCCATTTGAAGTACTACATGAGGTTGAGTAATGTTTGTCAAAAAGTGCTATATGAGAGTCATCTTGTAATTGGTTTGCAGTAATGTTAATCTTTTGAGAAAGCATGAATAATGTATGAATTTTTAATGTATTGATGATGATACATGCATGATAAAATTGATTTGAGACTTTCATGTATGGAGACTTAATTGTATGCAAGAATCTAGGTGGAATGTTTTTGCAAGAATTTCTCAATTAAGGTAGGTGGCTTGAATTGTGACTTGCTTCTTGGAAGTGTTCCTACAAGAGGCTATGAAATGGACACTAAGCAGTTTTGAAATGGACTTTTGATAATGTGAGAGTTTAATAAGGTTTGTTAGATGTTGGTTTATACTTCACATATGTTGTAATAAGAGCTAGGGTGGGTTGATTTCAAACTAAGAGTGGATACAAGATAGGTTTTCACTTCATTTTTGCAGGAAACACATTTACAATTGAACATCTTTTTACTAAAATGATTCTTTGTCGTTCATTAATTCTTGGATTGATATGAAATTTTAGTCACACAACTAGACTAGTAGGTGCAACTTTTACAACAAAAAATACTGAAAATGGACCTTGTATGAAGAAGTTATAAGCTGTTGAAGTTCACTGTGATCAAAGAATGTCTAGATTAAAAACTTCGAAATGCTCCCAAACATTCAAAACAACTTGAATTGACATGAAAATTTTACCTCAATAACTAGTCTTCAAGGGGAAGATGACCCAACAAATTTTACTGAAAACAAACTTAGAATGAAGGAGATAGAAGCCCCCAAAGCTACAGCCAACAAATGCAGTTTGGTGAATTCAAATTGAACTTGTGAACTTAGATTGGCTCCCAAAAAATCAGTATAACTCGGATTGATCTGAAAATTTTATCACACAAACTAGAAGAGAGAGTGAAAATTTTCCAACAAGTTTGATTGAATTTGGAAATTGGATGCAAAAGTTACAGCACTTTGAATTGAACTTGAAAGTATGTGAAAATAATATTGATTCCTTGGGGCGTTTAGGGCTTCAATTTAGTAAAGGCCACATTTAGGAACTTTAAGTATTACTTTTTCAATGCTTCACTGCTTGTTTTTGGTCATGCCATATCTTTTTTCAGACCACACGTGTGTGGGTTTTGCAAGGCCTAGGATCACAAATAGGTTCCTATGGCATAATTCTTTGGAAATTCATAAGTAAATCATAAATGCTCAAAGAAATATGAAACTACTTGAGTTACATTCCGCATCAAGTTCTCTTCAAGTGAAAAATAAAGGAAAATATTTTCATGCATCTAAAAACCATTAAAAAGGCCAACATCCCTTAAAGTGTCACTTTTAGAGCCACCTACCTTACGTGCAATAATTTTGGGTGCAAATGATTTTGATATTCATTCTTAACATTTGATGTTGAAGAGTCACAAGTAACTCACAATTATGTGCAATTACTTTAGATGCATTGGTTGTGAAGTTCAATATTGAACATTGAGTAGAGATAGTCAAAGTAGGGAGTCTTTATTCTTTAAACTTGTTTAATCCCTAAAGGACAAGGTGGAAACACATCCTAAATACACCAAAATTCATTCTTTCATCTATTGATTTTTTGAAGATTCTTGTTTTAGTACTTTAACCCCTCAAGGCCCAAGGCCTTTTTGGATTTAAAAACATCATAACTTTTGAAATGCTATAAATCTAAATGTCACTAAGTTATACATATCTTAATTGTACAATCTTGTAGTGCACATGTTGTAGATGGCATGGATCAAATTTGAAGTCATTTGGCCGCGTAGATTGAAAGATTATAATGTTTTAGTGTTGAAAAGGGATGCTGAAATTTTCCTAGAACATGGTTGGAGGTGAAATTTGAATTCTAAACCTTCTCAAATGAAAAAACTTTAAACTACAAAGTGCTTGAAAATCATCATAAAAATACATTGGTGAAAGAAAATATCATTCAATTGACTCATTGTGTCTACAAAATGGCTTTGAAATGTCAAGAAAAGTTGCTAAAAATTACATCCAAGGCTGAACCTTTTTCTACTAAAATGCCTCTCAGTCACTCATTATTTCTTGGATTGATATGAAATTTTATTAACACAAACTAGACCAGTATGTGCAACTTTTCCAAAAAGAATTATTGAAAACGGGCATTGTATAAAGAAGAAATAGCCAAAGTTCACTATAATGAAAAACTATCAGGATTTTGAACTTCAAATTGCTCCCAATCATCCAAAACAATTTAGATTGATATGAAAATTTTACCACAAGAACTAGACTTTAAGGGGAACATAATCCAACAAAATTAATTGAAAAAAAGAAATTGTATGGAGGAGATACAAGCCCCCAAAGTTGCAGCCATCAAGTGCAATTTTGTGAACTCAAATTATACTTGTGAACTTCGATTGAATTTCAAGAAACTAATACATCTTGGATTGATCTGAAAATTTTACCACACAAACTAAAAAGTATGCGCAACTTTTCCAACATTGAATTGGACTCAAACTATGTGAGACTACTTTTGAGCCCCTTAGGCGTTGAGGGGTTAACATTTGTACAATGTAGATTCTCAAGAATAACAAATCTTTACAATTTTGAAAATTTGAACTACCCCTTGGTCCTTAAAGAATTAAAGAGATGAGTGGATCCTTCACCGACCTTGATGAAGAATCTTGTACTTGCCTAATGGTGTGAATAGTATTTCTCCCATTTCTTCAAAGTTGCAAAAGCTACTATGAACAAATTACAAGAAGGATCTTTCTTATATCACAATTTCATCCATTATATCTAGATCTATACAATTTTTCATTCATCCATTCCTTTTAAAGCCTATTGACATCAAAATAACTTTTCAATGAAAACTTGCAAACCTCTTTGGTACTTTGTTCAAGTTCTATTTCATTATAGAATTGATGAGCAAATTGTTAATGATAAATGGTTTTCTATTCTAATGCAAGATAAAAAAATCATATTTAAATTCAGATCCTATATCTTGGCATGAATTGCAACTTGATTTCAAAATTAAAATCTTTCAACCCCTAAAGGATAGAGGGTGTTTTGGAAAAGGAAAAGTTCATAATTGCCAATTTTTGATGTATTGTCCAAAATGAATTTTTTTTTTAAAGAATTCCAAATGTACAAAAGTGTATTATACAAGAAAGGCAATATGTGGAAAAAGAATTCAGCCTATTTGTCCACGTGGATTGAAAGATTATAGCATTCGAAGTGAAGAAAAAACTATTTTTCACTCCTCAAAAACTGGGTCAACAAACTTTGAGCCCTCTTGGAGTAAAATTTTTGCACTACACAAAAATGAGGATTTCCACCATTCATAAGTATATGATATTAGGTTCACTCAAAAAAATTCAAATTCAAATATGGAATCTAGCTTACTTTAAACCACTATGCAATGCAAGGAGGTTCAATGAATTGGCAATACACTAGTCATTTTTTGATAATTTCTTGTACAATGAGCAAATTTTTTATTTGAAATACAAACAGTGAAATGTTGGAGGCAAACATTTGATTATGTGGGAAAATTTTCAAGAACTTTGACTTCACAAACTGCAAGATAATAGGGCTTGAAATTAACCCATAAAACATTGAGGCATGATTTCAAGTCATTTTCCACTTTACGGCAGCTCTTCCCAATGCAATATTTGTTAGATTCTTCTAAATTTTTTACAAGATGTGTGTTTCACTACTAGCTTGATGTCTAGAAATTTTCAGACCAATCCAAATTGTGGTTAAAAAGTTATGCCTCAAAAAGACATTTAAAAAAAATTAGGGGCAGTTTGGAGCAGCTATGATAGATAGGTCCAATTGGCCTAAATTTTTTTTACATACTACAAGCTTGTTTACATTGGGCTTTGTAAGTTTTGAACATTTGCATGAAGAAGGAAAACACAATTTCAAAGTTTTGTAAGTTAAAATCATGTACTCGTATGCCTTTCAACTTTTGAGATTATATTAATAAGCTTGTTGAAAGTGTGTATAAAAAATTTCAACCCAATTGGACCTATCTATCATATCTATCATGGCTACCCAAAAGTGCCCGTAACTCGTGAAAAATGACTTGAAATCATACCTTAGGGCTTTAAAGGTTAAAAAAATTGTTTTTTCTCACAAGTTCTCCAAATGTGATTTGAATTTTTTTTTTTTTTTTTCACACAATTGTATGTCATATTTCATTAGATACATACATGCCAAATTGCAGCCAAATTGCAGCAGTCATGAGGGTTTTAGCAATTAAATGCCAAATTGCAGCCAAATTACCCAAGCTGCCCCAAAGGTCCAGTGTAGCATAATTTTTTTTCCATGCACCAATTGAAAAAAAAAATTATATTCCCAATAAGGGGGTAGTACATGTTCACACCCTGTGTCAATTTTACGAACATCCGACCAAAATTGACTTCATAAGAACCTACTTGGATTTACTTGGATTTTCAATTGTCCTTTAGAGGTGACTCAAAACTCAAAGAAAATGCCTTGCAGCATGTAGTCAAATCTGAATCAGTCATTGTTTGCCCAAACTAGGCCGAGCCATGGCAGAAAATCGCTATCAATGTGACTAAAAACTGTCATAATAGTACAACCTTATGGAAGAAGAAAAGTCAGGTTTAAACTCGAATACGTGTATAATTTTTGGATGAGAGCTATAAATCAGAGTTGACTGATTTATGTACAGCAGTTGGTTGCCCTTCTATGCCATTGCTGAAGGAGTCCACTCTGATGATCAATGGTTGCCGAACATCTGAAAGAGTATCCGTAGCTCCAAGAGATTCTACAGCTGTGATCAACGACTCGTCATCACCTCCGTTCTCTTCGATTGCATTGCGTAGTGCATCCTTCGCTATCCGGGTGACAAAAAATCCTACTACAACTGCAGCGTGCATTCGTAAGTTAGTTGGGCCAGCAGTAGTATTGTAACCATCCTCTAACAAGCAACATACACTTTCAGCATTAAGTGTAGTCTCTATAATCAGGCTGACTTAAATATTTATTGAATTTTGTGAGCAAGTGCAAGGGGATTCTAATGCACCAAAGTAAGTCTCAGTTGGATACTGAATGCCAAAGGTTTGAAAAGTTGTATTTGTAAATGACCTAAAACCAAAACAAGTACTGATGTACTCATCTTGCGAGATTTTTTGGGCGTCTAAGTACGAGTTGCAGTAGGCACCTAGAGCTACCTTAAATAATTTCCTCAGTTCAAATGCAAGGCATCTCAAAGACCTGGAGAGATTATCAACGAATCGGAAAGTAGCGACAACTGGGAACGTAGAGTATTTAAATACCGATCGGCAGTAACTCAACTTGCAAAAGCACGTTGTACAGAAGAGACTCACCTGTTGTTACGAGACCAACCACCAACATGATCTGTAAAATGCAACCACGACAAAGATAGGAATGTTGTCATGGTTGTTAAATTACATTTGCCCTCGGAATGTACAGTTCCCGTGCAATGCCATTTGCCAATCTTGAACAAGAAACAATTGGATAAACAAGACCAAAGCTGATGTACCGTAATAATTGCATCATAGACTTGATGAAAGCACTTACTATGCGATATTTCGTGAAATGCGATTCACCGTGGCTTATGTCTGCAATATCCTTGATTGTAGTACCCACGTAAACAAATGCCAATGTGATGGGCTGCAACAATGAGGGAGTTATCAGATATTGCGTGACCAACCATTATAATACTATTCATTCAAGAACTTCCTTCGCCCTTAGTGGATTGAAAGAACCCGGACAAGATATTATCACACAGAATGACAACGGACGAGTGAGGCATGAACGCGAAAGGCAACTAGTATAAATTTCAAGGCAAAAGATCGTACCATCATGCCCAACCAAGATGCCAAGATGTAGCTAGTGGTGCTTAGGGGGGTGACAGACAGAAGGTAATTCAAGACATTGTAAGGCAACAGCGGCACAAACCGCAATAAAACCGCAATCTGCACAAGCACACTCCTTGTTACAGCCTTCTTCCAGAATACGGTTCCGTGCATGGATGGAACAAATACAAGGCAATTTATACCACGCTCTTTATACATAGAAGGTACTTTTATAGATGTAAAACAAGTCTTCGTAATATTACACTGCCCGATGTCAAGATACGGAAATCAAAATAACTAACCTTGAAACCAGATTTGCGGATAGCCACTGCAATAGCTTGGAATTGGGGATAGTTCCCCAGTTTGGATGCCACGTAAGATCTTCCAACCTGTTGTAACAACCAGTTAGTGTCTACTCCATCCCACGTGCCAACAGGATTTCTAAGTGACTGGCAATTCATAATAATTCAGCACTTCTCTAGAGTCGGCAATAAATAGCAGTGCAAGTCAGTATCTCGAAATAAACCAAAATTCTGATGAAAATACCTAGCGCATAGTGAACTATTATGTCTAAGAAGTCCGCATTGATAGTTTCTCTACAAGTACTGCAAGTGAAAAAAAGGAGCATAGAACGAGTATCATATGTCTAAGAAGTCCGCATTGATAGTTTCTCTACAAACACAAGAAAGCAATTGGCACGGACCCAGCAAACAAATCGACGAGACACAGAAAAGGAGGAAGTCAGCAGTAACATCATCCAGCGTAAGGACTTTGAAAACCTAATTTGAGTGCAGAATTTGGGCTCACCGTTCTGCCAACCAAGAAAGCAGCGGTAGCTCCCAAAGTAGACCCCAGAGAATCCGTTACAAAACCGAGCATCAAGCCAAACAGATAACCTCCGCCCAACTGTCACAACCAATGGCAAACTCCAACATGTAAGCAGCATACTTCCCAGGGAGTCAGAAAGAATAAGCCACTGATTCAGGTACATTGCACAACATACTCGTCGTTCAGCATTGTCAATATTTCCTTTGCAGAGGAATTGTATCATCAAGCAAGATTCTCCCTCTAGGTGGTGGACTACAGGAGCATAAGAATTCAGCAGACTCCACCTCACAATGCTCTGAGAGTTCTTGACTGTAAGAATTAGTATAAAAAAAGCAACAACCTATCATAATCAGCACGACCTCGCTGAAACGAACTACAGTATCTTTAAATAGTTACAATCAGTCATAGCCGGAGGTGTAGTAATACCGAGAGAATTGACGCCGGAATAGCCAAAACTGTGATTGGAATATACGCCAATGCCCTGCAAACAAGTTCCTAATCAGAAATCTAGTACAAATAGAGGTAGTTCATAAGTTGCAAGCCCACCGTTCACCTTACATTCACTTTGACCGCCTCGTGGAATTATGAATGAGATAATTCAATGGAGTAAACCTACCCCACAATACAACTTGCACCCCTAAACATTCAAATTTCAATCAAATCGACTATGGTCTATTCGAGTTTCGTGTTTCCACGTGCACCTCCTAGAAAGGAGTGTATCTGATGAAAGTTGCGGTGAAACTCAGCAATGCACCACTTTTGCGACAGTTGGGTTCATGGTTTCTCTTTAATCGACCAACCTCCCAAGTGAAAGAAATGAACGCACCCATGAGAGGAGGATATTGAAAATAAAGAGGAAATAGCCAGCTTACAAGATTATTGGGCCCCAGGGGCCAACATCCTTTGAAACCCAAATCAAAAACTGGTTCAAGTTCTGCATCAAACACACAGGTCTGCATCAATATCACTCAAATGCAGTGCCGAGAAGGATACTAGTGGAAACAATGATATCCCAACCTATCTAAGGTAGAGGATCAAAAAAATTTAAGGACCTGATCCCGTCTCCTATACCAACCCTGCTACAAACAGCAACTTCTCTCTTCCAATACACATGGTTGCCCTTCATTTAGCAAGTTGGGAGAAAGCGTGACTTGGCTAAACGTCTATGACCACTGATCTTCGAATGTAATTAGGATTTTCTACCATCCCTTTCAATAGTGATCTACAACCTCTCACTTTGCATAAGAAATTCATCCTTGGAGATAAAACACTGATCAAAAGAGTGTTTGGATAATGTACCCAAAGTATTCTATCCAAACTGATCTCCCTATTAAAGCATACTCCTACATATTTAATTAAAACGATTTGAGTGAGTCTCAAATAGTGTCCTCTACTTCATGTAGCTTCCCATACATCAGATAGTGCAAAGTACACGGTACCTTTTCCACAAAATGAGAAACATGCGGCAACTGTGCAACTACAACAAGAACAAGTACCACAGCCACAATACACACAACCGATCGCCACGCTTTCGAAGACATGCTGATAGTGATTCTCCAGCACCGCTGTGATCCAACAGGGTTCGTTTCCCAGCCAGGTGGGCTCGGAATTTGGCGGAATTCGCCAGGGTTACCACTATTCGCTACACTCTACCTCCACTTGCATTGCCGAATCAACTTGCCTTTCCTCGTTGCAATTACAAAAAAATCGCGACTCCAAGTGTATGCAAAAGCTCGATCCTCAACCGATTGACTTCGTACACCGATCGCAAGCATGTCTTCTTATGCGAAGTTCAATCTCGCAAGCGCAGGCAATTAAACCCTAAACTTCAAATACAAATCCACCTTTCCACTTCAACGCTCCCCTTGAGTATCACAACAAATCAGAATCACGCACTGCTAAAACCCAAATCGCCAAAACCCGTCCTCTCAATTGAATTCCAATCCAAAAAAACACCGTTCCCAAGCTACCTTCAGAATGCGACACGCTTCAATCCAAGCTCGCGATCAAGCTCAAGAACGTAACCAATACTCCACAACACGCCATAAAAGCTAAAGCTCATGAAGCTTCTCAATCACTCAATCCACGAAACTCAACAGAGGAAACGAAACACGACGTGAAACCAACCAAACGCAGACTTCAGCTAAGTGGATCTTCAACAGCGACAACAATCCGTCTCCAAAATCTTCTTCAAATCCGAGGACGCCGGCAGCAATGGAACAGTGAGAAAGAGGGTGTTATCATACAGGTCGAGTGAGAAGCTTCAGGAACGGGAGCTTGCTTATGCTATTGATGTGGTCGTTGTTGGTGAAATTTGGAAGAAATTGGCGCAAGATTTGAAAGAGCGATGGACGAATTTCGCGAGCAAAGTGATCGGTGGAAGCTGGAAAAAGAGAAATTAGGGCGAGGAGGAACTTCGGCTGTATGGCAGAGGGATGGATGGATGAATTCTGTTACCCACACCGACGCTAACATTGTTTTTCATTCGTTTACTTTGAGTTGTCGGTGCAGTAGACTACACCGATTTATCCTATTAGTGTAGCTGTGTGGGCCCATTAATGTGGGCCCGGAGGAGGTCAATGGTAATTTAGTATGGGTGGATAATTAGTTCATATGAGAATTAGGATGCCCAATCTAATAACCCCATCATTGCACACCTTGAATGTTTTGATGCCACAAATATAACAGGTCTTGAATAGTGCTTTATATGTCCTTGTGATAAATAGTTCAAATCATATTAAATAATCATTTTGGTGTAGCACAAAATTTAGAAACAAGATGAGAGTAAAATGCATTGTAAATTGTATATTTATCCTTAAAACTACAAATTATAATTAATGTACAAATACAACAAGGTGGATGATTGTTTTGAAGAGAATTTCAATATTATAGGGTGTATTTTATTTATACTAGTAACTAAAATTATAATTTTAGGATAGATTTAATTTCTTATAAAAATATATAGGTCCCCCCATAAAATACCCTTGTCACTAAGGAAGGTGATTTAACCTCTTAAGGGACCAAGTGAGAACAACATATGAATTCAAATACATCTCAAGCACTCAAAATTGGGTTTTTTTCATCCATCAATTGTTTTGAAGATTTTTGTATTGATTCTTTATGATTTGAACAATATGGATTTTGAAGACTTTGCTTTGGAAATATTCTATACTTCAAAGTTCATAGTTAGGTCTAGCCTCACAAAGTAACTTTTTCAATTTAAAAAATGACCTTCAAAAACGATTTGAATAAAAAATTAAAATTGAAATCTTCAAAAATCACTATGATTGGAACTTAACATTTTGAACTTAAAGGAAAAAATTCTTTAAAAAATCACAAATATTTTATCTATAATAGATTTCAAAGGAAATTTCCAATTTGGGGCATTTAATTTTATTGAAAAGCATAAGGGGGGATTTGAGGCCTCCAAGAGCCCGTTTCAGGGCTGTTCCCCGCAGACTGTTCCCGGCAGTGAAGGACAGCCCAGCTGTCGAAAAAAAAAATTCAAAATTTTTTTTTTTTTTTTTTTTTTTTTCCGGAAATGACGTGGTCGCCTCTCGACCACGTAGGATGGTGAGGTGGCAGGCCAACTGCCCCGTTCCCTGTGTTCTCGCAGCAAGGGAACTCGCAGTCTCCCGGAGGCCTCAAAAATCACCTTATGTATTGGTTTATAAAGTAGTTGATCTTATCATATGACTATGGATTATATCTTACAACTATTGTTTGAGAGTTATCATTTAATTATTATTCTAAGTTGCATTTTATAGTATATCTTCACATTTTTAGATTGCCTTTCGTCCTTAAGGGTTTTAAAGTGATTTTCTCTGACCCTATTAGTGTGGGTGCAAAAAAGGTGTCACCTACAAATTAAATTTATTCATAGCATTGTATGTAGAACGTAATTGCACCCAAAATGTAATTTTTTTGAATACATTTACACACCAATTTGCATCACTTTAAAAAATCATATTTTATCCATATATTTTTCCAAAAATACATGCACAAAAGTATCCAGAATACCTTTTAGACTTCTAATAAGATTCAATAAAAATTTATTTAATTTAATAATAGAAACCAAATTGAATGATATAAGATATGATTACCTTATCTATTAGTAAAGATTTGCATGACACTACTGTTAGATCCATTTTTATAAGAAAATATCCCTTTGTGTGAAAAATATTTTATATTATTATTACAAAGTGTTTTTTTTCAATGAATATAATTTAATAATATTTGATGTACTAATTTAAAATAAAGTGACTTTAGCATATTATTGTCAAATATATTAATGGAATAATTCAAATTTTCTACAAGTAATCTCAAAAAAATCACTAAGTTATTATTATCAAATTAACCTCTATAGGTTGATGACTATATCTCACTAAAAAAACATACCAAAATTACAATTTTTAGTGCTAAAATTCATAGTAGAAAAAACTTACTTCTTCAAATTCAATCATAGGATCTCAGATTAGACTTGTATGGAAAATTTCAAAAAAAATTGACAAAGTAGATTGTGAGATATTAGTATTCAAAGAGGAATGAAAATTTCTATGTTCTTGTTCTATGTTTTTAGACTTTGCATCTTGTTAATGGGTTTTTTGCACCACAAGCTTTGAAGTATAATTTTCATAGCAAAGAATTAAGTTGAAATTCTAGGATGAAAATTTCAAAAATTTCAAATTGATTTCCATTCTTAAAAAAAAATTTAAGAAAAAATAAATATAAGATATATCAATCCTAAAATTTAGATTGTTGTACCAAGTAACCAACATCCCATGGACATGCTTGTTTTGAAAGGTTGTGAAAATTGACAAGTTATTTTTTATAACTTATTCTTGATACTTGTTTTTTTAAGGGAGATGCCTTAACCCTTAAGCACTCTGATGTCCAATTTTTCAACAATGAACAAATTTATTTTCTTGTTTCCTTCTCATTATTGCTTGGATGAAAGTCATCCTAATTTGTGGAGATACTTTATCAAATTCTTATCCTATCTAATGGTTGAGTTTGGTGTTAGTAGAGTACATATTTTTCTAAAATTACTAATGTGGAAGTATGTCAAGTGGTTGACCAAGCCAAAATTGCATTGACTCTAGTTCAAAACTAGATTTGCAAAAATGAGGTCATAGATTTAAAGAACACAAAAATTTCAAAAAAACATCTTGTCAAGAGATCTTCATTTCAAATTCATTCCAATAAGTTTTACTCACAAAATAATAATAATTTGTTTGTAATCAAATTTATAAGGAATTTTCAAATTTTTAAACTTCAAGTTTTTGCAAGTTTTTTTGTTTTTCGAGGAGAAACATTTTGTACTTGGGAGTTCATAACTTTTGATCACAAGCACTAATTAAAAGAAAAAATTGTTTATTCCGCAAAAGCTATTAAATTCTCTAACTTTCATTAAAAAAGTTTCAATAAATTATAACAAAATTTGACATAATAGAGATCTACACAAATTCTTTGAAACTTTATATATTAACAATTTTGTTTTGGAGTAGCCTAGTCTTACATTGTTCTTTTGCACTTTGTAGAATTGGTAAACATCATATTTACAACTCATTTATAAACTATAATTTATTGTAATTTAAAATCACAAACTAAATATAAAGAATAAAACCCACTTGAATTGATGGAAAACTTTGATATGCATTGAAAGAATATTGTCAAAAAAACGATTGAAATTGAAGGCAAAAAGTTCACTTTAAAAAAAGGTGAATTATTGTTAATAATTTTTAAATATTTAAAATTTCAATAAATAACCAAATATTAGAAAAAGAAATGAAGCAATTATTAAGCATGTTAAAAAAAATCATCTACTATGAAAGAGCATCTAAAACAATTTTCAATAGTCATTTATTCAAATTATATTCTTCATGATAGTAAATAAAAAAATAAAAAAATAGTGAATCTTAAAGATATCCTCCTACCATTGCTAAATAATGTTATGTATAAATTAAGGATATATTCAAGGCACTCTTGTTAAATAGTTATTTTAAATGAATTTTTTATTTTAACCTATAAAGTCCCAAGTATTCCCGCAAGGAACATTTGAAAGATTTACTATCATGAAGAATATAATTCAAATAAAAAACCACAAAAAACCTTTAAATGATTTTTTTTTAAAGCTTGCTTTTATTTATATAATAAGACTTTATTCTTTTGATTTAGTAGTGATAAGAAAGTCTACAATTCTTCCTTATATCACATTTTTAATGAGTTTTTCCAACAAAATTCTAATATTATAAATATAATTATAAAAATATTTAAATTTTAATTGATGAAAGGATATTTGCTTGTGTCAATAAAAATTTATAGCACAATCATCAATTCAAGAATCCCAAACATCTCTTACCCAAAGTTCATTTCTAAAGCTCATGACTCAAATTGCCAATTTCCATCATTTAAAAAATAAATAAAAACAAATTTGCAATCAATATCTCAAAATATCACATTTTCAAAAATGCAATTCTATTTTCACTCCACATCTTTTTTTTAGATTGTTGGATTAATAACACACTTTTAGAGATGAAAAGTTTTCAAAGAACCTTCAATATTTGTTATCGTAGAATAATTAGATTTTAAAACTGAAAACCTTTCAACTATTTAGAATCCAAATTCTTTCATCGCGACAAACATGGGTCTAATTCCTATTCCATCATATCCCATCCTATTCTATCTTATCCTATTATATTCTACCATATCCTATCCCATCCCATTTTATCCTATTCTTTCTCATGGGTGCAGCAAAGTATTATCCGCACTCCAAACGTAGGGTCTTATTAGTAGGGATTTTGTCTAACTATTTAAGTAGGAGTAAGCTACTTCACATCCTCATTCATTTCTACATTCTTCATCGCTAAGCTTTGTATTTTGCTCTTTTGTTGGATACTAGTGATTGCAAGGTTAGCTTTTTTTTATCTCTCTATCTACTTTACAATTGGTGAGCCTCCTTTTTGTTCATTTTGATTGTCTTCATTTTCATAGCACTTTGTAATTAGATCATATGAAATGTTTATGCTACACCTTGTTCATTTGCTATCTTTTTGGATTATGCTTTATACTGCATTTTACTTTGACAAATAGCATTCTTGTAGATTGTATTTTATAGTATTGGACCTTGTTAACAATCCTTAAGGATCATGCTTTTTGTTGCATCTTGGCACCATGCTTTGGATCAACTTTTTGTATGTGTGACAATCTTCATGGATTACGTGTTTATTGTACCTTAGAAGGATGCTTTAGGATTGTCTTTTCACTTGTTACACCTTGATAACACACTGAATGATTGGATGTCTTTTTTGTATTGCCCTTTCAACGTATTTTATAGATTACACAAGCTTTTGAAGTTGAAGTTGAACTAACTTAATATACTTGTTGCAAATGCAAATACAAATCATCATCATGTTTAAGATGAGGGGTCTCTTGGTGGCCTTGATGTTTTTAGTACTTGTACTTATCATTCCTGAAGAAGGACGCCTAGTTCCAACTCCATGTTGGGATTTGCCCAACCCTAGACCAGATTGCAATCCCTACAACCCCATTCCAGCACGTCTAGTTCCAACTCCGTGTTGGGACTTGCCTAACCCACAACCAAATTGCGATCCCTACAACCCCATTCCAACAACTATGTTTCCTTAAAGTGTTCAAACAATGTCTATGTTGACAATCTTTTGTATTAGTGGACAACATCAGTTGTTAATAGTCCTAATAGATTGTCTAGGATGGCCATTGTTAAAACTTGAAAACTTGTAAATTGTACATGGAGGATTAGTATGCAAGGCTTTATAATTATACCAATGAAACTTTTTATGGAGACTTGATAGTTGCTCAATATAGTGTTGATTGACATGCCATATATAAGGGTTTGTGCATGGACAACTACTAGGTTTCCTTTGAAAATAAATAAATTTTAAGTTTTCATAATCTACATGTATTTCTAAAATCTTTGTATTGTACAATAGTCAAATTAATCCTTTTGTTTACTACATTTCTATTTTGTGTCATTTTGTGACAATGTTGTCTTTTGGCTTTATAAGTTGGAATGCTTTAAAAGTTTGAAGAATGTTCCACTCCAACACTTTATGCAATTGAGGCTTTTGAAAGGACCTTGAAGACCTTTCAATACTAAATGAATAAATGATAGTTGCTAAATTTGTGAATACAAGCAAAAAAATGATGTTTTTTTCTCTTTAAATTGTTTAAAAAGTGCACTTAATTTTTTTTTATTCTTACATGCTTAAAAGTAAATATGGTCTTCTCAATTATTGAGCTAGTGTGTTGTACTGAAAAAATGAAAATGGATTGTAAAGATATGATCAATTGACCATCTTATGGTCAAAAGTTACTTATTTCATTTATTTTGACTAGATGAAGCAATTTTTATCAAGTGATGAAGATATTCAATTTTGTAGGCATGCACAAAACATGTAAAATGTAGATGATAAGGAATTTTTTCATCCCAAAGTGTATAAATTTATCTTAAAAAACTTTATCATCCCAATATTTGTAGCAATTTTAGACTTTGTCCACATAAAAATAATATATATTGCCTAATATTATAATTTTGTAATTTTTCTACTCACATTATTTTCTAAAGATTCACATTCAAAACTATAATTAAGCTCATTTTTTGTAATTACAAGATTTAATTTAGACATGCTTTAAAAAAAATAAAACTAGATATAATTGGTTTTAACAAACATTTAATTATGAATTAGGCCTTTCCAACTCTAAGTATAGAAGAAATGTTCTCTATTTCAAGGTGTTACTCTAATTTCTTTTCACATTTTGATTTGAATTTTTTTTTAAATTTATATTCTTTTTGTAAGTGTATTTTCACATTATCTATGTCAAATAAAATGAGACAAGTTTGTGAGCTTTTAGTATTGTTTGTTCTTTAAATTCCTTGTCTTTTTTTTCCTTGAGTAAACAAAAGATAAGAACCATAACCTCTATTGGAGCCTACTATGGATTTTAATCTATTCATTGCATAAGCTATTTATTTCATTAAAAAATGTTCTTCTAGCATCAAAAGTTACTATAACTTTGATAATTTAATTATGAAAATATTGCTCTACAAATGTCAAAGGCACTCATAAGACCTCTTTAGTTGATTTAGCTCAAGTATAAAAAACAATGAAAATCATATTTGAAACTTGAGTACACCAAACAAACTAAAAAGTGATTGTTTTTAGAAACATCCAAAAGCTTTATGACAATTAATTCCTAAAGTTTTCAAATGTCAAAGACTATGTTTTATAAAAAATCACTCCAAATTTGTCATTTATAGTGCAAAAAGTCAATTTTTTTTTTGTTGTATATTCCTTCATAAGAGATTGCACTATACTAATGTGAGAATTTAAATTGACATTGACATTTATTGCAAGATATTAGTGATAAAGTGTAAAGACCTTATTATTTTGCCCCTTTAGTGCCATACTAGATAATTAGATTTTTGGATTCTCTTAACTTAATTTATTTTACTAGTGAGTTTTTTTTTTATATAGTATTGAATTGTGAGTCTATGAGAAAAAACTTTGAGTTTCATTCTTTGGAAAAAATTGTTAAGTAGAAATTAGTACAAGATGAAAAGAAAACCTAAATCTTTAATCAATATTTCTAAAGCATAATTGAAATATGTCCATTCCGACTGGTGTGATTGTTTGATCAAGCAATCTAAATAATATAGACAATTTTTTTGTTAGAAAGTTGTGAAAATTGGATTCTTAAGCAAATCTTATATGCATTATCTTTTAATATGTGTCTTTAATTGCCCACAAAACAAGATGCTATGCAACTTTTGCATCGTTAATTTAAACCAATAATGAATCAAAGCATCTATATGAGCAAGAATATGAATATATATATATATATTCAATGAAAACAATGAACATAAAATTTATTTCAATGTTTTATTTTTTAGATACTTCATAGAAGATTTTGATCTGAAGATAACATGATTTTTTAAAATTGTGGGTAGTGATTGAAATATAAAACTATTCCTAAATAGCCAAGTTATTTTTCTACCTTGCCAAAAATTGAGATTGTGCCAAAAACTAAGATCATAGGAATTTACCTAAGCTTCATTTGTCTCTTGAGTCAATAATTATCCTTAAATACTAAAGGATCAAAGCCTTTTCTAGGTCAAAAAACACTCAAAGCTACCATTTCTATTGCAAAGTTTTTTTTTTCTTCTTCATATCTAATTGTAGGATCTTGCACTACTAATATAAAATTAGAGTTACTTGTAAATTAGGAAACTGGGATTTATTTCTCTTAGAATAGTAAAAAACAAAGAACTAGGGATCAAACTCCTTAATGGTCTAAAATCAAGCTTTATTGAGTTTCGGTTTTAGTTTTGCTTCGACCAATGAGAGCTTAGAACTTAATTCAAAATCAAGTGGTGCATTTTCTATTGGGATCACATTTCAAAATTAACTTGCAATTGGGGACTTGTTGCCTTCTACCTTACAATTGACTCTATTGTGTAGAAGAAATGTCTGAAACTTTGATTGTATAGATTGCAAGATATTTTGCATTTAAAGTAAAGAAAATATTATTTTTTTCACCTTGATTCACTAGATTATAAGGCTTAACTTAAATTTTTTGCAAATGTAGATTTAAAATTTTCATGAATTGAGCTGAGAGTCTAAAAAAACATACACACTTGATTTTCATCTCTTAAAAGATTATTAAATAGAAGAAGGTACAAGATATAAAGAAAAACTAAATTGAGAATAGTTCTAAGATAGATTTGAAACACACTAAACCACATGGTGAGATTGTTTGAACAAGCCAACTAAACCATTAAAATCTTTTTATTTTAATTGTAAAAAAAATGAATCCTACGAGTTATTTTCTTAAGAAGATGCACTAATTTCTTGAAAAACAAAACTCTTTATAACTTTCTCATCATTGGTCCAAATAGAATGAATCAAATCTTTCCATGTAGACAAAAATATTTTTCATGAGGAACAAAATTTTATTTTGAATTTTTGTGATTTTTTTTGTTGCTTGGAAAAGAATATTTTGAACTTAGTATGGCATAACTTTCTTTCTTGAACTTCAATTGAATTAAAATTTATATTTTAAAGAAGATAATCTTTGCTTCTATCTTCAAAAAAATTCAAAAAATTATGCCAAAACTTCAAATCACTAGAACCTATCTAAACTTTCATTTGTCTACTAAAGGGATACTTGACATTAGAAGAGGTTTGAGGGCAAGGGAGGGCCATTTTAGGCATGTTTTCTTTGATGGAAACTACAATATTGTAGTCAAAATATTTAATAATAAAAAATTAAAATTAAAAAAATAGTTAAATATTAATATTTGACATGGTATGGTCTCAACTATGTTAGACTATAGATATGGTAGAGTTCCCATAGTTCGAGAACTTGCAGTCTTCCAAAGCCCTCAAATTTCATCTAATGATTGAATCTTTAGGGATTAATGGGTTAATGGAAAATTCATTTTATCTTTGTTGGAAGTAGTTGTTTGTGCTATTCTAGTGTCACATCTTTATGCCATATTCACACATCATTTGCTTAGAGCATTGCATTTCATTCTCAATTTCTTTGTACTTTGGTTAAAACTATCAGTGCGGTTTTAAGCCTCAAACTAAAGACCTTGGATTAGTCCAAGTTTTCAAATGTAAGAAGAACAAGGAATAAGTTACGGAGCATTTTGTTTTGTTGGCAATCATATAATTTTTCTAAGAAAATATTATATTGAATTTGTTTTTGAACTCAACATCTACAATTCTACATTAAAAAAAAAATTCTATAGATTTTAGTTTGTTTTCTAGAACAATGTGACCATTGAGATTATTGTATATCAAAGAACCATAAATGATTTAGTGTTTCCATCTATTTGGTACATACTTCTACATAACATTTTTTTAAAGAATGAAAATAAAATTATTATTATTCTTTTCCTCCAAAATTTTCAACTTAATTCTTCTACACAAAGAGGCTAATTATACAAAATTGGGACCAAGAAGTTGGGTTCCTTTATGCCTAAAGGCCTGTCCAATTCCCCTTTAGGTCGATTGCACATAATTTCAGTTTCTTTTGGATTGAAGACAATCTTCAACTTCTCATTAGAATAAGATAATATTGGGAGGTCAATTCTCCCATATGTAAAGGCCTTAAGGTCAAGAAGTTGGACCTATTCAATAAACCTAGAAAATTTTAGCCCCTCTCTTTCTCTCTCTTTTCAAGGTTGCTTTACACCTAGAGGCTAAGTCAATTCTCCTTGAGGGCAATTACATAAAATCCAATGGATTTGATTTGTTGAAAAAAATAATGATTTATAAAAAAAGATTTTTTAAATAGAAATCTCATATTGGCCTTGAGGCTAAGAATTGGACTTCTACTTTTGATGCACCTAATTCATTGAACCTGGTCTATGTCAGATCATGTCTTTTTGAATAAAAAATTCATTCCACCAAATTAGCCCACCTTCTTGGTGTAAAGGGTTTTGGATCGATTTCAATCTTTTGTCCAATTACAAATAAGGCACTAGAAAAAAATGAACCCTCTAAGGGGCTGTGGATTTTTTTACTACTAGTAGAAATAAGTTTGGAAAAGATTAAGTAAAACAATATTCATGTTGGCATGAAAAACAATATTCAATGTAGGCACAAATAATTTCAACTTTCCAATTTCAAATCTCTATTCCATGTTTGATTTTGAAGACTTATGAGTTTGATTATGATAACTTGACCGGCCCATTTGTTAATTAGTCCAAAATGAACAAGTCATAATCTCTATTGTGAGTTTTATTTTGAAGACTTGCAAATTTGATCATGACAAAAGTGCTTTTGAAAGTGATAGCGCGTACTCGTGCAGCCTAGAAGCTTAGCTAAGCCCGGAAAAGCAAGGGAGTCCAAGTGATAAACATCATAGGCTTTTGAAAGTGTTTCATACACAAAAGTGTGAATCACTTGCCATTCTAAGAAAAGCTAGGGCTTACAATTCTAGGGATCTTTACACTATGAAGCAGCCCCTTAGAGTGTTCATTTTTTTCTTAAAGATTTCAGACCTCTTACACAACAAATTGGCCCAACCTTTAGGTGGAATTTAGCCCACAGATATGGTTGATTTTTTCTATCAGTGGTTTTTCACATTCCAAAATAGCAGATTTCAATTCCTAAAGATATGCAAGTACCCACTTTCACCATTTTGGAAAGTTTTTTATTTGATAAAATAACTAAAACTTGATGCATCCAAATAAGCAATTGAGCATTTATTGTTTCTATTATTAAATAGCTTAATATTTTATTGAATCTTGCTAAAAGTTCAAAAAAGATTTTGGATACACTTCTTACACTTTTTTGACACCATATCAATAAATTATGAATTTTCATAATAGATGTATAAAGGTCAATTCTAAATCTCATGAATAGAAGCAAGGATCTATAGAAGACAATTTTAAAAAGGGACACAATTATGTGCAATTAAGTCAAGAGGTCATATTTTTATCCTGTGATTATTTGGGCTGCTATGTGTCTACTATATCAGTACAATACATTTGAAAATTTAAAGTGTGCACTATCCTAATATTGAAATTTAGTGTTAACTACATTAATTGATTTTAAAATACTATAGATTTTTATTCTTATATGATATTTTTAATTTGTAGGCACTAAGTGTTTGCATAGTACTATTTGATGAGCTTAGTCCTTTAGAACCTTCAACCTTGTGCAACTATATTCTTAGAGATTTCTTTTTTGGAATACTATTGATAAAAATCTTTATTGATATTAAAAACTTACAACATTTTCAAATCAATTAGTGTAGTAACACTAAATTTCATTCTTAGTGCATTGATACCCTATGGCACAAATAAGATGACTTTTGAATTGTAGCACAAATAGGACCCTTAGCTTGCCTTACCTCATACTATATCTAAAAAAATTCACAATTCAAGAACCCTAATTTGTATAAAATTTGTTTCAAATTCATATTCTATATGTGAAGGTCTAATCCAACACTCAAGGGCTGAAATTAAATTCCTATGTCAGATTCTGAAGGGTCCACGTCACCTCACACCATTCACAACAGGACAGGTGGCACTTTGTTTTCTTTCACGTATGGTATTAAGTCCCCCAGTAAGGTATTTTCTGTCGGTTACCCATAAACCCTGAACCCTAATTTAATGACATGCTCTTCCGTAGCGAAGTCGTTTGTAGCTTCCAGTGTGATTGCGGTGGAATTTGGAGCTATGGCGGATCGATTGTTACGGAAGTTCGCCATTTGGTCTCATTGGAACCGATCCAATGTTGCCGAAGGTTCACGACATTGGTCGTCTCTCTCGGGAAATCTTTTGCACTCTTCACAATTTGCGCCAGGTTCGATCCTCTGCTTTGCTTTGCACAGATATTTCTATTTCAAGAATGGTCCACGGATTGATCTTGCAAGAAATTAGGGTTTTGAAACAACTTGTGCATCGAGCGTTTTATTGATTTAGAGAGTTTAATTCCTGTGATGTCTTTCTCCCTGAATAATTTCTTGCTTTATGGCTTCCAACGATTTTATCTTCAAATTCTTCGGTCTTTTGAAAATTTGTGTCAATTTCGGCCTACTGGAATGACAATTATGTCGATGGCACAGATGAAAGCACTCGCCTAATTTAATAGAAGAAATGAAAGGTCGGTCTAAAATTTGGACTTTAAGACTGAGGATTGCAAGAAGTTTTGTAGTTTTACTAGTGAGGAGGATTGCAAGAAGTTTGACAGCTATGAAGTGTGAATAGGTTGCTTTTACGCAGAACTTGAGATTTGTGGTATCGGTTCTTTGTCACTTCTTCGCACCAAAGCAGACCAGAATAACTTTGTGTAACTTTGTTTTTGCAGAGTAAGATTCTTGTTCAGAGCTTTGCTTACACCGAGCCACAAATGCCTGCATTCTTGCGTTTTTTACTGTGTCATGGGCACCAGCGAAGAAACTTTTTGGTGTGTGGAGATTGTGCACAGGTGCGGGAGTGTTGTCTTGTGGCATTATCCTGTTATATAAGTGGTTGATTGTGACTTGTGTTGAATTACTGTGGTTATGCTCGCAACATGTGTTGAAGCATATTGATGTCTCCTTTACAGCAATGTATGATCATAGTTTTAAGGTTTAGGGTTTTAGTGTCATAGTTCCTCCAAAGTGATTGGACATGAACTTTGTTGATCTGAACTTGGTGGGATTTGTGTGACCAGGATGTCTCTGCAATCACATTCTTCAAATTGCTAGGCCCTAACTACCCTTCTTTATTACTACTTTGGTCTTCTAATGGAGGAAGAAGCGGTGGACAAATTAGGTGTTCGTCATCGTCAGCCAGGAGAACACTATCCCCGAGTTCCAGTGCTTCAGGTTTGTACCGGACGTTCGTTGTCATAGAAAGAGGTGAATGCAGGTTAATGTGGAGAGAATGTGATTGACATGGATGACGTCTGTTGGAGTCAATTCAGGCAAAGCACAGATGATTGAACAACTTTGGGAGCAGCATTTTGCGGATCCTTCCCAATGGTGGGACTACAGAGTTGACAAGGTATCACCAGACCTACCAGTTATCAAAGTCGATTTATGACTGGGATTATCAAGTGAGGGTTAGGTTATGGGAGCTTTGTGAAAATGAATAGCATAAATTGTATTTTTTGCTTGTTCTGAGTGGAGTGAGGACTGATAAGATCACGGTAGTGTTGAACAACATGCGTTCCTGGATTGCTGAGTATATGGTTTACCAGATCTCATTGTGGTTTGTGGTGCTTTCAGAGGAGTCCTAATTTTCCTGACTTTAAACACAAGACGACGAAGGAAGCACTTTGGATAGACGGCTGGTCAACACCGTCATGGGTGAAGGCGATGCTCAATCAGATCACATTAGACAAATCGCAATCTCATGTTGGTTATCGCACCACAATAACCCAAGACTTAGTGCATCAAAGCAGGTATTGGCATGAAGCACATGATTCGAATAATAGAGTTTTGTTCCCCAATCAGAAGTAGTGCGACATATGTCTTCATCCTAAATGCGGTTTATGAAGTAATGGTGGTCTCCACTCGACCACTTTGTAATTTGTTTTGTTAGGCGTAACCAGAATTTTGTGATCTGATAGAGTTTGAAGATTGACACACGTCTGTCTACTTTTTGTGACGCGCCGGTGAAGTGGAAATATATTTTTGAAATTCTATGCATGTAAGAAGTATAAAGATTGCAAGCTGATGCATCACAAGTATGTTCGTTTTTCAGTATTGAGTTTCGGGCATTACTTATCTTGCACCCTTCAATTAATGTGGTGTTTTGTTGTTGTGGTTGTTCTCTCGACGAGTTAGCTTACCCCGGAGTAACGATGAAACAACGAGCTTTCTACCTAGCAATGGAAGAGTCTTGAGACGAAGTGTACAAGGTGGCGATGGCAATTTACATTTGCGAAATGCTAATACCGCAAGTGAAGCAATTGCTATTCTGAAAAGTATACGAGCACGGGGCGTTGCTATAGACTGTTACATGTGTGTGGAAGTTTTGAAACGGTGCTCTAAGGATAAAAACTTTGTGGCAGCGAAGTATGTTCATGACTTCATCTTCAAGAGTGGAATGGAGCAGAATATATATGTGGCAAATAATCTTCTGAATGTTTTTATGAGATGTGGGAGATTGGAGGATGCACGCCGAGTGTTTGATAACCTTGTGAAGAAAAGTGTTAATAGTTGGACTATCATGATTGGAGGTTATGCTCAGCAAAATTATGCTAAGGACGCGATGGAGCTTTTCAACAAGATGCGCCAAGAAGATGTGCATCCAGATGAATTTGCATACTTGAGCATCCTGAAAGCATGTGCCAGGTCATCGTCTTTAAATTGGGTCAAACAAGTTCATGCTGATATAAGTCATGCTGGCTTTGAGTCCGGTTTGCGTGTGGGCACTGCACTTGTTCACATGTATGCCAAGAGTGGCAGTATTGAAGATGCCCAACTAGTTTTTGACAGAATGGAGGAACGTGATGTCATCACATGGAACATGATGATAGGCGCTTATGCAGAAAGTGGTCTTGGTGAAGAAGCATATCGACTCTTCCTCCAAATGAAGCATGAAGGCTTTAAACCAGATGCAATCACATACATGGGCATCCTGAATGCATGTGCAAGCGCCGGGGCTTTGGAGTGGGTGAAGGAAGTTCACAGAGATGTCGTTGAAGCAGGACTCGAGTCGGATTTGCGTGTGGGCAGTGCACTTGTTCACATATATGCCAAGAGTGGCAGTATCGGTGATGCCCGACTAGTTTTTGACAGAATGGAGAAACGCAATGTCATCACTTGGACAGGGATGATAGGCGCTTATGCAGAAAGTGGTCTTGGTGAAGAAGCATATCGACTCTTCCTCCAAATGAAGCATGAGGGCTTTAAACCAGATGCAATCACATACATGGGCATCCTGAATGCATGTGCAAGCGCCGGGGCTTTGAAGTGGGTGAAGGAAGTTCACAGAGATGTCGTCGAAGCAGGACTCGAGTCGGATTTGCGTGTGGGTAGTGCTCTTGTTCGCATGTATGCCAAGAGTGGCAGTATCGGTGATGCCCGACTAGTTTTTGTCAGAATGGAGAAACGCAATGTCATTACGTGGAACGTGATGATAGGCGCTTACGCAGAGAGTGGTTGTGGTGAAGAAGCATATCGACTCTTCCTCCAAATGAAGCATGAAGGCTTTAAACCTGATGCAATCACATATATGAGCATCCTGAATGCATGTGCAAGCGTGGAGTGGGTGGAGGAGGTTTACAGAAATATCGTTGAAGAAGGACTAGAGTCGGATTTGCGTGTGGGCAATGCTCTTGTGCATATGTATGCAAAGAGTGGCAATATCGACGGTGCAAGAGAATTTTTCGACAGAATGAAGCAGCGGGATGTAATCACTTGGACTGGGATGATAGGCGCATTTGTAGAGAGTGGCCGTCGTGAAGAAGCATATCGACTCTTCCTCCAAATGAAACAGGAAGGCTTTAAACCGAATGCAATCACTTTCATCAACCTCCTGAATGGATATCCAAGCGTAAGGGCTTTGGAGTGGGTTAAGAAGGTTCATAGCCATATCCTGGAAGCAGGGCTGGAATCTGATGTACGTGTGAGCAATGCGCTTGTTTACCTGTATGCAAAGAGTCGCAGTATCAATGATGCCAGGGTAGTTTTTGACAGAATGGAGGAACACGATGTAATCACATGGACTGTGATGATTGGCGCTTATGCAGAGAACGGTTGTGGTGAAGAAGCATATCGGTTCTTTCTCCAAATGAAGCAGAAAGGCTTCAAACCAGATGCAATCACATACGTCAGCATCCTGAATGCATGTGCAAGCGCCGGAGCTTTGGAGTGGGTGAAGGAGGTTCATAACCATGTACTGGAAGCTGGTCTGGAATCGGATGTACGTGTGGCCAGTGCACTTGTGCACATGTATGCCAAGAGTGGCAGCATTGAATATGCCGGACTAGTTTTTGACAGAATGGAGAAACGCGATGTCATCACATGGAACGTGATGATTGGTGGACTTGCACAACACGGATGTGGGCTTGAAGCCTTGGCAATCTTCCGAAGAATGCTTGCAGGCGGAGTGAAGCCGGACGGGGCATCATTCGTGGCAGTCTTGTCGGCATGTAGTCATGCGGGCCTTGTTGATGAAGGGCGTAGACTCTTTCTGGCGATGGCGCAAGATCATGGCATCGAACCGAGTGTGGTGCACTGTACATGCATGGTGGATCTTCTTGGGCGAGCAGGATACTTGGAAGAAGCGAAGCTTTTCATCGATAAAATGCCAGTTGAGGCGAATGGAGCAACTTGGGGAGCCTTGCTTGGAGCTTGTAGAACTTATGGTGATGTGGAGTTGGGTGAACTTGCTGCGAAACAGCTTATGAAGTTGGATCCCAAGGATGCCTCTGCATATGTGCTCCTTTCCAACATTTACGCCGCGGCTGGCAAGTGGGGCCAGGTGTCATTGCTGCGCACTCTCATGGAAGAAAGAGGTATACGTAAGGAACCGGGACGTAGCTGGATTGAAGTTGATAACAAGATCCATCACTTTGTGGCAGGGGATACATCTCACTCCGAAGTGAAGGATATTTATGCTAAGCTGAGCAGTTTAACTGAAAGAATAAAGGCTGAAGGTTATATCCCTGATACCCAGCTTGTGTTGCATAACATTGATGAGGAAGATAAAGATCTTGCTCTTTGCTCTCATAGTGAGAAGTTGGCCATTGCCTATGGGCTTATGCACACAAGCCCTGGGAACCCAATTTATGTCTACAAAAACCTTCGAGTGTGTTCTGATTGCCATTCAACAACCAAGTTGTTCTCCAAGGTGACTGGACAAGAGATTGTGGTGAGGGACACAAATCGCTTTCATCACTTCAAAGATGGCGCGTGTTCTTGTGACGATTACTGGTGATGAGGTCAACAATCCCAACCAATTCTGAGAGCACATGTGCGTATGCCGGTCTTGGATTGTGTGAAACTGATTAATAGTGGAAGTGGAGTGCCAGTAATATGGACTTTTTTGAGAGTTTTGATGGCCTTCGACACATTGCACGCGTGTGCCCACTATAACGACCAGCTTCATTCGACAACTGTGCAATAATTTTATCATCTCGTCAAAGGAAGACACCTACGATGGCAAGCTCACTTTTGTTGTAAATTCTGAGCGGAGCTGTTACAGACTCAGTTTCAGAGTCATTTTGAGTACTTCTGTAAAACACTCATGTTTACTCATCAGTGCCAGTTGGTGTTCCGGTTCATGAAATGTCCGGGAATAAATTGGACGTGCAGACCGACTTGAATGCAGCTAATGCCCAGCATGTCTATCTGCCTTGCTTCATGGAGCCCATATTGTGACCTGTAGAGCTATGAGTTGTTGACTCCAATATAGCTTTGCCTCTTTACAAGTAAGGTTTTTATAAACTGCGTAAAAAGTTGCATGAATTCAAATGACTGCTCTGCTCTAGCCATGGGAACTTTTGGGACTATGGCGTGATCTGAAGAGTTTTGACTTGTAGGCTAGCTGTTAGTGTCCAATAGGTTTGCCTGTCCACAAATGAGACTCTAAATTTTGAAAGCCACGTAGTTGTGAAAAGTTGAGCGATTCCAACCGCATAAATTCCAATGCAGTTCGGTGCATAGAATTAGCTCATTACCGCATTAATAATTCAAAAACTTGAACGTTCAGTTATGGTTTTTCAGGAGCAGTTCATCGAAGATCAGCCTGACATAGCTCACCAGAAAGAGATGAAACCAGCCAACTCAAGGAGCATGGTAAGCTCGGAAGCCACTTCTCCGCTGCTGCGCGTTCCTTGCGTGGTCGAATATTTAGGTTTGCGACTCTAAGCTAAATTCTCAATGGCCAAGACTGTCACGGAGACCACCTCTGAAGCTCCCCCGAAGGCTCCGCCTGAGGTCACACCGGAAGGGAACCTTATGGCTACCTCTCAGATTAATCCTAAAGCTACTCCAGAGACTGCCATTGAGAACGGAGAGGGGAAGAGGAAGAGGAGTTCGTGCAGGTGGCCATCCCCATCGTCAAGAATGTGACGGCAGTTGATTTCGTGGGACCCCACGAAGTGCTGCATCTGCTCCCCATGTCAAGGTGATGTTTGTCAGCCATGCTAAGGACTCGAAATGGCAGATCTGGGTATGCTCTCCTTCCACGCCACCACCACTTTCGATAAGGTACCCGATCCTGACATCATTGTGTACCGGGAGGTGAAGGTGTTTGTGATCTCCTGACCGACGCCCCACTCCTGAATTAGATTCGCAAGGTAAACGCAAGCTCGTTACCGAGATCATGTGTGTGTGTGTGTGTGTGTGTGTGTGTGTGTGTGTATACATTGTTTTCTAAACCCTAAAGGACCAAAAATTCATTGTTTGAAACTGACCAATTGACTGACCAAATTGTGAAAAATGTAACAGAGTTGAAAATACCAACCGAATCAGTGAAAAACATTGCATGTGTTTGTCAAAAAATATACGAATCTGAACAGAATAAAGTCTCTATATGACGACCTCAAACTAGAACATGAGGCCCGATTTCGGCTTCTATATCCTTTGCGGGATAATTGGATAGACCTGTGCACTTGTGAATTAGGGTTTATTGACGCTTTTTTCTCTTGAATGCCAGGCACACGAGACGAGCTTGTACACAACCTCGGTGTGCTCGGGGTCGTTGTTGTTAGCAGCCGCAGGGATTCTCAAGGGAGTGGAAGTCACAACTCACTGGTGTTTCTGGCACATGCTTCCCGATTACGAAGCCAAACCTGTCTACGCTTGAACAGTGGTCTTTTACCATTTGAACAATGTACACTATTGTTAACATCACTGTATAAGTAACATACGCTTCATGTTGAAATTCCTTTGGCAGGGAATGCTCCCTCTTTATGGAAAATCGGTTTATGTGATTGTGAATTGCAAGGCAAGATAATAACTGCAGCTGGAATGACAGCGGGGATTGATATGACTTTGAAGCTGGTAGCGCTTATCACTGACCAAACCTCTGCAAGAGTGGTACAATTGATGATGGAGTACGATCCCCAGCCTCTCTTTCACCGTGGATCTGTGACCCCCGATACCATCTCTAGGGCTAAGCACTGGCTGGAGAATTTGAACGGACGGACCATTTGCCCGGACACTCCGTGATTTTTCACAGGTACCCAGATGTGTGAACACTAATTTTTGTGAGCGTATTTAATACTCTAGAGCAATGTTTAGTACATTTTAGATTTCACTTAACTCTAAAAGGATGACACCTATCACCAAGGTACTTTGTCAAGAATGATCCGATTGATAGGTGCACTCTTCATTTCTACAAAAAATTCGGAAGTCATCTATCAGGCTTTGGGCCTCAGCACCCTCCAGGGTTAAGTTGCCTTGTGGTTGGGAATAAGTTCACATAATTATAATAGTTGGCTGAGTACTAGCACCATCATTCTTGAACTCTATATGTGAGACTCTATGTCAGAGTAATATGTCAGAGAACCCTAGCATCTTAGATACACCGATTCCTCCTTCGACTGACAGTTAGAGTAGGCCCAAGGTGTGCCTTCTGAGTCTCCTTTATGCCATTGTCATCGTATTGGAGCGATGGACCTAGGACAATTTTGTTTCACTCCTTTTCTGTTTTTCAGTGTAACTGAGTGGAAGAGGAGAGGGGCATACTATAATCATATTATATGCTGAAAGACATGAGCAGTTCGCAATACACCTGATGATGTGTCTGTTCTCGTTTATGAATTTGCAGCTCTCCTGAGATTGAAGGTGAAGACATAACCCTGACATGCCCCATCGTTCACCGACCGTAGAATCAGCCTTTCCAACCTAAAATCTTTGAGAGGGAGTAACTAATTCTACCGATTTTCTTGTCTTGACCATGAAGGGATAATGAATAATCCACAAAATCTATTGCAGTAAAGAAAGATTAGATTTCTTCTATATGCACTATTCTGGAGCTTCTCTTATGTTGGAGGTATCCTTGCTGATTGTTGTAATTTAAGTTTCCAATGAATGTGAAATTTTTCATCATTTAGGTTTGGGATGCTGTGCCTTGTGATTCATAATTCAAGAAGTGATGATATATTATTTTTCTCTTTCAAGTCTTTTTTTTGGAGTGGATGTCATAGATTGTTTGCCTTGGATTTTTCATAATTTTCCGTTTTAATGAATACAATGTTCTATGTCATTGCTAATTTTTTTTTTTAAAAGCACCAAAAAGAAAGATATTCATGGCACATAGTCAAATGAGTCCCTTCAACTAATCATTTTAGCCATAGGAGATGATCATAAGCTCAAATATGTGAATGACTTCTACAAAATCCCAAAGACAAGTATAATGGAGCATATCAATGGCAAGAGGAAAGAGAAAAAGAGAGAAAGGCAAGGGATATTTATTATAGAGGAGAAATACCTAAATAATATGTTAGCTTGGGGTCACACTCTAACTCCCTATGACCCAATCCAAATTAGCCAATCCTTTCACAAATGGAATTCCAAGACAAAGTTGGCTAAAATGGTTTAAGAATAGAAATCCAAAGTTTAGCATGAGGGTTTAGGACAAGGACTACAAGTCAATAGAGCCATAGCTTTGTATTCACGTACAAAATGTCAAAAGCTTCTATGACAATTTAGCAACACTTTATGAAAAAGACCAATATTCTCCATACCAAATATGGAATGTGGATGAAAGTGGAGCATAAGCTAGAAATGGAAGAAGCAAGGTGCTTGCTTCAAAGGAACAAGAATAGTTCATTCATTAATAGCAAATGAAGCTATAAATACAAGTGGGGAGACAATAGTCAACTTCTACATCTTCAAAGGTATGCATAAAATGAGAGAGTATCTAATGCTATGTCAAATTGATGCAATTATGCAAATGCAATCTAATGCATATTCCCTCAATGGATGAGATGACCAAAGTGGTATGAGAGTGATGTTAAAAAACGTTGGAAGGTTGTTGGAAGAAAAGACAATACATATAATAAAAGTGACTTCAATAAGGCACCTTCTCTACAACTATTTTAATTGTATGTGAGTTGCATGTACATCAAAAAGGACTAAGCAAGTAGACTTATTAAATTGAATATGACTATTGGTCAACAAGGATTGCTACTCCACCTAATCCAATTGAGGCAAAACAAAATTGGCACAAGGAATGGACCACAAAGATGCATGCAAGGGTTAGACATTAAATACAATACCAAAATGCTTTCATTCTTCAATAGTATTAGGTTCTTCCTATCAATAAATTGTGTTCTCTCTTCTAGGTTTAGGAAGTCATTGATGGGACCAACATACAAGGGATATTGTACCTTCCATACAAAAGAAGAAAAAGTAGACCATAGGAGGGTTGTTTCAAGGTTGTGAATCAGCACATTATAGGCCAAAATATTATATAATGAAAATTATATATATATATATATATATATATATATATACATATATATATATATATATATATATATATATATATATATATATATATATATATATATGTGTGTGTGTGTGTGTAATCAATTTAAAAACTATTTTAAAAAATAATTGGAAATAATTGGCATGGCAAGTTTCCAGCCATATTTTATTCAAATCTTTGAAAATTTGGATTCATTTTAACATTATGATTTTTTTCCATTTAAAAAAATTAATTATTTAATTAAACTACCTTGCACAATTCAAGCCTTGTAGTTTGCTAGGTAGGTGTTTTGGTGGGGTTTTTTGCGGTTTCTGATAGTGTTCTTTTCTATCTAGGACCTAGTAGCCCTCCTCAAGCTTCATTCTTCTTCTAACAACTTATATCAAAAGAAGTGTCATACAATGGTTCTCCCACTTGCATGTAAGTTGTATTGTCTAATAAAAATCTTGGGTTGGAATAACAAATGAAGGTTGACATTGTTTCAAGACACTATACCAATGTCCAATGTCCAATTGAAGATTGAGCAAAATCAACCCTTAACTACTCAACCTACAAATAGTCCAACATTCTTTCTTCTTTCCATTGTAAACTATATTACATTGGTTCTCTTGAAGCATCCTCAATGAATATGAATTAGATGAGTTGCACTTTTCATAGCGCATTCATCCCTTAGTTGATGATTGAGTATTTAGGGATTAATATGTACATTCAAAACATGCATTGAATTGCCAAAATGATTGAAAATTGTCATATAAATGAATAATGCAGATGCAAACTAGCTTCAAAGGGCCACATCCAACAATCTAAAGTGATAGGTGAGAATTTTGATAAGTGTGAGTTTTTAATGTATGAATTGTACAAATTTCAATGATACTAATATGATTGGTTATTTGAAGGGGATAAGGGGATTGAAGAGAGATCCAACAAATAAAAAATATTTTTGACCTCTCTAATGAAGGATACATTGACATACATAGACATATTGATAAAAAAAATTTACACCATAGTTTAGTATCCTATCAAGCAAGCATTTTTGTTGCTAATACACTCCTCCCCCCCTAAGATTATGGCATTTAAAGTGTAGGTTTGATTTCTATTTGTAAGAAAGCACAAGTTTAGAATAAGGAAATGGTCAATCAATAACTTTTACAAGGACATATACTCTAATCAAAAATTGATGCTGAGTTGTTTTCCTACAAATTGACCAACATATATATATATATACTTTGAAAATTGTATTCATTAAACTAATGGATGTAGAGGTAGAAAACTCTCCAATGCTAGCCCAAATGCCAACAATACCAAACAAAAGGAGCGTTTGAGGATTGCACACATTGTTCACCTTACAAATTATGTTATAGACAAATGCAAATTAATACATTGTTGCAATCATTGCACAATCTCATTATCATGTGTGTCTTGCTTTACAATTATTATATGTAACCACAAGCCTTTTATTGAACTCAATATGCAAGAATTTTGTTTACTGATTTTACATAAGTAAAAATATGGGACTAGTTTTTTACATGGACAATGGTGGAAACAGATCATTTAACATGAGTGCATTTAGACAAACTATAAATATTTGTATTTGCAAAGGTCTAAACTATTCACTATAATACAAATCTTATTTCTTTCTTCTAAACTACTTGACATGTTCTTGAATCCAAGGATGCATCAAAACCTCAGATGCACTCAAACGTTTGTTGACATCAAGTGTCAACATTTTTTGAATGAGGTCTTTAGCACCCTTTGAGATGCTTGGCCATGGATCTTTTGTAAATAAGTCATTTTTCTTCATAACATCTTTATATGTTATTATCATTGAGTTGGCCTTGAAAGAGAAGAACCTAGCTAAGAGAGCATATAGTATCACTCCAATGCTCCAAATGTCTGCTTTAGGTCCATGGTGGCCCTCCATTACTTCAGGAGCTGTATAAGGTGAACTACCAACAATGTCAGTCAATACATCACCAATTTCAAAGACTTCGGCGAATCCAAAATCGATAACCTTGAGTGCTGAATCTTTGTCTTTTGATTTAAATAACACATTTTCGAGCTTCAAATCTCTATGAACAATACCAAGATTATGACATGTCTCGATAGCACAAACAACTTCTTTGATCATTCTTGCAACTTTGGGCTCTTCAAGAGCACCACATTCAAAAAGATGATCATAGAGCTCCCCTCCTTCACAAAGTTCCATCACTATATTTACAAAAGTATCATCTTCTAAGATATCTTTAATGGAAACTATATTTGGATGTTCCAAATGAATGATTGACTTTAAGATGCAAATTTCACGTTGTAACACTTCACGTTCTTCTTTTGAAACAAGGTTGCGCTTTAGGACACGTTTGCATGCATATTGATGTCCTGTTGCAATTTCGGTGCACAAATATGTAATACCAAAATTTCCTTGTCCTAATATCTGACCTATAGTATAATTGTCCATTTTGAGAGTGCATGCACTAATAGACAAGGCAATTGCAATATTAATGGAAGTAAAAAAGTGAAAATGTTAGATGATACGCCTTTCTTATAGTAGTATCAAGCTTTTACATTAATCTAATTTTCATGCACCTAACTTTTACTTGATCTAGCTTCCATTTTGCATAATCTATTTTTTCATAACTTTTACTTTTATTTTTATTTAGCTTAACTTTTACTTTGACCTTGATGCAACTAAGCTTTTACTTTTATTTAGCTTAACTTTTATTTAGCTTAACCCCTTAGTGCCTAAGCCTTTCCAAGTGTGTTTTTCCCATGAAAAAAGAAAATGGGCTTATAGTTATCTCCATTGAAACAAAATGATTTTTTTTCAAAATCTAACCGTATGGATGTGTAAAGAGTTTGCTTATTAGTATGTACACCAATTTTGAGTGCAAAATTCCTTAACAGTTGTGAGATTATAATAAGAGAAATGTACGTTTTCTATTTTTAATATGTTGTCCCTCTCCACAATGTTTCAGAAATTTGCACATAAAAGCTTTTTGGGATTAGAAGTGACATGAACAACTACAAATTGTGTTAGCACACTAAAATATCCTTTCAAAAAACTTAATATCACTTGAAAAGCTATTAAACTCATTACACAATCCACCTTGCAATTGTTGAGATGCAATTTTTTTAATAAGTATAGTTCACAAATAACTCCAAATCAACACTTGCTTGTTTAAATTTTCAATGGTGAAAATCATGAAAACACTTTACTCTTTCAATTGGGACCATTTTCAAAGCAAATGAATAAGTGGAAGTTTTTAGATCTCAAATCAAGTGAAATTGCTCAAAGTTGAAAAATGAAGTAAAATTAGCAAGCTTTACTCTTCCACTAACGGACATAAATGGCTTTGGAGACCTCTCAACACTCAAATATGTACCTTTTTCAGTGAAAAATGAAAGTTTTGAATAGTTAACCCTAAAAACTGCCCCCAAATTTTTTTTAAACGGGCAAACGAATTTAACTGCCCACTTCAAAATGAGCCTGAAATTTCAGATCGACCATATATGGTCGATGAGGCAGTTAGGGGTTAACTTTTATTTAGCTTAACTTTTATTTCGACCTTGATGCAACTAAGTTTTTACTTTGATGAAGAAGTATCTCAACATCTATCACATGGATGATGAATGCATTTCAATAAGTACTTAGGTGTTGTCTAGTTCATCTTTATAAAAGATCTTCTTTTGATGAATTTAAAGAATCTAGTTTCATCAACACGGATGTATTTAAAGATAGCTAAACCTAGGAAGAAATACCAAATAGATAGGAAATACGGAAGTTCTTCAATGTCATCTCTACTATGATAGTTGTTATGATCTATATGAAAAGAAAAAAAATTGCTTCCTATCTCTTGAGATTGATGGAAATTTCTAAAAAAAGATTTATTGAATCATTTAAGACTCTATACCAAAGTCTATAGTTCACACTTGATAATAACTGCTTTAAAAACTTCATCCCTAAAGGAAAATATCACTATAAGAAACTTGTGTTTTATGTGACGTTTTCATAATTTTTTATGACGGATTTTAGTCTCAATTTTAGTAGACATCCATTAAAAAAATAATAACATCTAATAGAACATCTAATATAACGTCTGAATCAACTATCTCACTACTCACATAACAATTTTCATCTCAATCTAAGATGATGTCCAACTTTAGATGACATTTTCCTAGTACTGACTTTCTAATCTTTCACTGCCTTTACATCCCAATTGTATTTTATGGATAAATTCTAGATCCCAAGTCCATTGAAGCTAAGAATTTTCTACAAGATAGTAGATAAGATAATAAAGGAAGATACCTTCGATATTTCATTTTCATGAAACAAAAACTCAATAAGAATGAAGCTCCTTAATATGCCCTTCTTAGTTGCCTCACAATCTAAACACCTCCACTTCAAAGCTTCATAATTTTTTTCTCTATAATAGATTTAGAATTGAAACTTGGCATTATAGTAGATCAACTTTTCAAAAACTCATATACAAATATTTGCATTCATCCAACACTTTTAAAAAATGTGACACAAAATTCCCTCAAATCAATGCTTCTTTGAGTTCTTTCAATACCAATCCTCAACAATAGCACAACTTGCACTCTTAGTGCAACCCACACTTTCTTAAAACACCAAAAATAAAATAGAAAGAGACAAGGTACTGACCCTTGCTTCAAGTAGCCACCACAACCCCAATCCTAACCTCTAACCCTAGTATCAACTACTATCCAATAGGTTATGAATTGGCTGCTAACAAGAATAACTAATACAAGCTTCTAACAGCAAGCTCTTAACACAAACAATTTTTAATACTAAATACCTTTTATTTAATAAATAAAGATGTCATTACAACTAATAGATGGACCTTATTACGACAACGGGTGAGGCAAGATGTAACTGGTTCATTCTCCACCAATTTTTTTTTAGAAAGAATATTAAGTTGAATATCCCATAATAGTGTCTATGATCTAGGCCTTCCAAAGATGGATGATGATAAGAATCCCATATTTATAAAGATGTCCATCTGTAAACTCAATTTTTTTAAGCCAAGTGGAAGAGTCCATGTTCTATTTGGGAATGGTAGTAGGAGGCATAAACAAATTTGGGACTAACAACCTTTCTAGCATTATAAGAGATTTATGCGTTTTGGAAGATTGTGAGTTCCCAAACTGTGGGAACTCCGGAAACACTCTAGGAACGCTCAAGGTTTTTTTTTTGGGCAAAATTTCGCTCAACTGTCAGAAATCTGACCTCTCTGGCTTCATCCCTCCAAAAATTGGCCTCTACAGTGAAGCCAACACAGGGACACATGTCCAAAAAACCCCCGCTGGGAACGCTGCTTTGACATGGCCAAGCAACTGCCATATCAGATATAATTAATTAATATATTTTTATTATTACTTTAATATTATTATATTTTGAGTGTACAAGGTTGGTTCCTAGTAACGGAAACCATCCTAAAACAGTCTCCCAAAGACCTAAAATCTCCTCTAATGCATGTCCACAATCATCGAGTTTATATAAGGTTTGTCACTCTATTCTCCTTTGAAGAACCACTCTTTAGCCCCCTTCTACTTCTATAGAATTTAGACAATTAGTGAAACAACAAAATGTAATGTAGAGATTAAATTACAAGAAGTCCACCAAGAGAAGTTGATTTACAAACCTTGTCATTGAATTTGACAATGTTGTGGTACACCTAAGGTAAAGGATTGGCCAATACATCCGCAAGAAAAGAATTCAAAATGAGCTCATTGATAGTAATCTTTGAATCATTGAGAAAATCTACAATTGTAGGGTCATGCACCATACCATCTTTGTTGATATGTACTCAACATCCCGTTTGGTGCCTTGAGAGCAAGACTATTGGTATTGTGAGGGTGTAATTTACTACTTGGACTTCCTCCCTTTTGACTTCTCAGTTGTAGATGCCTTTTTAGAGTCAATAAGTTCCTTGGACTTCTTTGTAACCCTCCTTTGCCTTATCAACTACCTCTGAGTTCTTTAAGGCTATCTTTTTGTCTGCTTCATCCTTCCTCTTGATGGCCTTGGTTTTGGCATCTTCATCCAATCTAACAAATTGTAGATTAGAATTTACAATGATTGACGATTGGTAAATTCCTATAGTAAGGTTTGTTCTTGAGGAGGTAGGTATGCACTATGGTAATTCTAAGAGATGTTTGATTAATCCTAGGTTTGTATACAATTGCAAAAATAAAGAATACCCAACCTTAGGCAAATAACAATAGATAATAGTTTATTCTTATTATAATAAAAACCAAAGTTGGTACACATATCAAATTAATTGTTGGTATTGTCCTATAATCTTTCGCCTTGTTCCCTTTCTTCCCTACAACCTTTCCAATTTTTCTCTAGATTTCAAATCCAAGCTACTAGTGATTTGTCTTCCAAAGCACTCAACCAATAGATTCTTTCTCCCCAAAAATTATGCCACTTTATGGCAATCTTGATAAAAAGCTTCCTTGCAGTAGTATCTATAGATTATGTATGTTTCTCTTGTGAATGTTTTACTACTTTTTTTGTTACCCTTATCTATAAAGACATGATTCCTCATTGGTACTTGACTTACAAATCACTCAATAATGAACCTCAGAGATGTTATTCAATTATGCTTGCCAATTCCAATCATTAAAGAATTTCAATTTTAGTAGAAATCTACTATCACAATTGATCTCAACAACGCTCACCAATTAAAGTCACAAATTCACATACATCATTACTCATATACTATCACCAATCATATATGAATTAAAATTCAATCTCTCAGCACATCCCAATACAACTAAAAATATTCAACTTAGATTTAATTAATTCGACTTAGACTCTCCAAAACAGACTCAATTAACTCAACTCCCATTGTAGTAAGGTAACTACAACTAAAATCACACAAATAAGCAATTCAATATGGTTCCCATTATTATATTGGAATTTTTTTGTGGGATCATATGGGCAGTGAAAAGGGGATTCTAGATATATCACCAACTAAAAAATTAAAAACTCACGATGGAACATTTGAGGTACTCCTTAAGCAACGGTGTAAACTCTCCAAGTACCAAGCACCAGATTGGAGGTGTTCACTCATTCACCACCTTAATTGTGAGTGGATAGTGAGGCAGAGGTGCATTTCAACTAATGCACCCCCCTTCCATCATCTCAAAAGATCCCATTAAAAAAATATTTAATTATTACCCCCCCTCCCCAATTTTTGTGATTAAAACTTTTATTAAAAAAATATTTACTACCTCCCCCCTTCTTCCATTTTGTGATTAATTTTTTTTTATTATCCTCCCACCCTCCTCTTCCTATTTGAATTTGAGGGAGCACTTCACAATTCCAAACAATATTGGATATGTCCATTTGACCATATCTCGTATCCTATATCTGTACCGTATATATATTCTAGACATTTATTTGTATCCCAAACACGTATTCATATCCGTATTTATTATTTTCAAGATCAATGGTATCAGAGTAGGGGAGGGGAAATTATTTTTTCATAATCAACGGCTTTCAATTTTTCCAGTGAGGGGTCTGCAACCCTAATGGCCTGATCAGGGAGGGAGTCAGCCAAGGGTTCAGGAGAACTTGCTTTCAATTTTTGTTTAGATTGACGGTAGGGGAGGTGGTAATTTGTTTTGTTTTCTTGTAATCAACAATGGGGGATTTTCTGGGAGGGGAAGAGGACACCAAACCACGTAATCTTGTAATCACAGTAGATAGTGGCATTGAAAACATGCAATTCTCAACAAGACATTTAACTAGATTCCGAAAAATAGAGGAAGATTAAGTTTGGCATGCAATAGCACCCTTGAACAATAACTTGTACTCAAAGTACATGTGGGAAAAAAATATATCATCCAATCAACAGAAAAGATGTCTCATATACAACAAATGCAAATTGAAATATTGATACAACAATGACAATTCAAAATGAAATGCTCCATGGTAAACACTAGAAGAAATCCAGTTTTTTCTTGATGCATTTTTTGTAACATCTACTTGTTTTTATGTTACATTTGATGTTACAACTAACGCCTTGATGTTATGATTAATATCATTGTTGACATAAAATGATAAAAATAGGTGGATGTCACAAAAAATGTATCATGAAAAACACATGGTTCTTCTAGTGAAATTACAAAAAAAATTTAATAAATGTTTTAATCACAACAAGGTTGGAGCCCTTGTGCTTCTTGAAGTCATTTGACTTCTTAAAAATATCAATGTCCCTTGAAATGCATCAAAAAAGTATGGTCTCAAACTTGAATCCTCCATCCCTCAATGTAATCTACAAAGGTCTCTAGCTCTTGTAAAGAGTTCATAGTCAATGCCAATTGATCTTTTAAAACAATATTGTCAAAAAATTTAGTTCCCACCTCTTCAATGTGTAAAATTAAAAGAAGTAGAAATATTAGTTGAAATTACTCAAGTTGAAACAAATCATGAAGGAAATGACAATGTAAGAGATTTTAAAACACCAACAAGGAATCAATACAATTTCATTCAAGTGAAAAGCACTTACCCTAGCATACCAAAAGACCTTTGCCAAAAACAATCTCAATTCATTTTTCCCAGTTGACACCTCTATGCTTCTCTGGTCTAAACTAATGAGCGGTTCCACCGCCAAAGCCACTTCACCTTCTACTTACGTTGCAAGTTGCAATCAACTACAACTTCTCAAGAGTTGTCTTTGGAGTGATATTAAAGCTCCAATGGCCCTCAATCTACACTAAAAAGAATTTGGAGTTAGAATGAGTCAAAGACTGAGAAAGAAAATAAATTGAGAGTTCATTGCCATAGTGGACATATCTCTTGAAGCCATTCCTTTTAAAGATTGGAATTTGCAACTATTATGAGCTTTCTCAACTTCTATATCAATCTTAATATCTTCTCTTTTGTGCCGATCCTCATGGTAGTCAAAATGCCTTCTTTTGACTCCTCCTCCAATGTCTCCTCTTTGTATGACCGTATTTCAATATCAAATGTTGTTGTGATCTCATATTGCACAATAGTTCAGAGATTAGAAAACTAAAAAATGCATGAATTGTGCTTAAATAACAAGTAATACAAACACATGCAATAGGTATAATTATGTTGAATTGTACTCTAAAAATAAAAGAAGCAAACACTTCAATAGACATTGAGTACCAACTCTTTCTTAGGTTCGTCTTGCACTATGTCATCCCAGAGGGATTGAGGTGCTCAAAAAACTTCTCTAATGGCAGAATTCCATACTTGTGGACCTGATATAACATGTGCACCAAACTTGTCGTGATAAAAGAATTTTTGGTATGCTTGTAATAAAAAAAAATGTCATTAGATATTGTCAACAAAGATTCAAGAAAAATATATTGCAAACAATAAAAATATGAAAAGATGTGCATACTTTTTAATGTCATGCATAGCATGGATAACAACAACAATTTTTTTCCTTTGTCTCAAGAATGATAGAATCCACCAAAATGTGCCAATTTTTGTCAAGGTCATGGTGTCTCAAAATGTAAAAAGTTCAAGCGAGAAATCAATGGTTACCATCACAACAAAAAACTTAGAACTTTATAGATGTTGGAAGGTTGATGTTGCATTCAAATTATGACATTGAAGATATCATTCTCCACATTCCACAATGGTCTCCAAGAGCCTTTATCTATATAAAAGACTTGCTCTTCTTCTCCTTGCTCATTAGTAATGGACACATAAAAGACACAAGATCCATTTCTATATCCATGCAGGAACTCCTAGTCCAATTTTGTAAAGTCACATTGCAAAGTTGGTTTGACCATTGGCATTGTAACTAGCCAGCACAAAGGAATCTTGAAACAAGAAATCAAATGGGATTTCATTCACAAATTGGCAATGGAAGTGACAAAATTTACTTTCTAAGCTCTCCTAAGTGTATCTTTAGTGATCAAGTTGCCTTGTGTCTTTTTCACCTCTTCATTAGATCTCCTCCCCTCTTTGTCTTCATCTCCACCAATAGGTGATTGCAAGAAAGACCGAACAATTTTGGTAGCGTTTGGTCAAAAACTGCATTTTTTCTGCCTAGTACTAGAAGTACTACAAAATGGAGCAATCTCAGTCGTTGATCTGAAAAATCAACGATCAATAGTACTTTTGAACACTTTATAATACTGAATCAGTACTACTTAAAAAAAATGACAGTTTGTCATAGAAAATAGATAAAATTAAGTATAAATGAATAAAAATTAGAAAATCATGAATAAATAAAAACTAAAAATTGTCCATTTATAAAGACTTGATATGGATTACATTTCACCAAAAACTAAAAGTTGAAACCATCATGAAAGTTTGGAGTGCTATGCATGAGGGACCCCTATTTGCATACATGTTGAGGCCTTTGGTGGGCATGCCCATCTAATGTGGGAAAAGGCCACAAAAAGTCAAGTGAACATCATGTTTTTTGGATACTTCACAGTACTAAAAATCCCTAAACCGCAAAGTGTGACAAATTAGCTAAATTGATATTTAATTATAAAATTAATTTTTAATTTTTTTGAAAAATTATAAATCTCATGTTTTCTGAGTTAGCAATCTTTCATAAAAATTTAAAGTCCATTGGCTTCAATTTCTAAAAGTTACAGCCAAAACCAACTCTGTCACTTCAATTCGAGCTTCAATTGTGACGCCTCATAGGACCAGTCTTTCTTGTAATCACCCCAATGTAAAGTTTCTCCAAAGCATGGAACTAGTGAGGTATAAAAGACTCATTGCACTTAGCCTTGAGAAGTACCTTTAGACCCTATAGAATTGATCAAATCAAGAACTAATTAATCCATAATTTGAAAATGAAAATGAAAATGTAACCCTATCAATTGATTTGGTGATCAAGATACAAGGGGAGGCTCATTCCATTAGCTTTAAAAGGTCCAACATACCAAGAAGAGAGTGATAGAAAAAAAAATAACTTGGTGGAATGAGCTCTTTGCATTCTAAAGAAATCCCTATCTACAAAATCATTTAACCAAATCCAAGTAAAACCACATGAAGACGAAAGTGTTGGCTCCCTTCTATCAGCTCCAAGAGGTTCTACCTAGTAAGAGGTGAGTGATCAAACAAACCAAATCTCAATGGAATAACTTCATTCCATTTCAAGCAAACCTTGATCAAC
Organism: Rhytidiadelphus loreus; assembly: GCA_947034895.1. Lineage (NCBI taxonomy): Eukaryota > Viridiplantae > Streptophyta > Bryopsida > Hypnales > Hylocomiaceae > Rhytidiadelphus > Rhytidiadelphus loreus. The sequence continues at coordinate 27,183,729 of OX344764.1, forward strand.
ATTATTTTTTTTTAAATCTAGCAAAGTTTAAAAAGTGGCAAATCAAGACAATAGGTTCAAGATCCTCCCTTTGGCTCTAAAAGGTCCTAAGCAACAAGAAGGGAGTAATCCAAAAAATTTAAATCTCAATAGAATAAGTTCAATGTTCCATTTCAAAACAATCCCAATGAACAATTTTTTTTCTTAAACTCTAGCTAAGTCCAACAAGTAGCAAATTAAGATAGTAAGTGTTGGATACTCCCCTTGGCCCCAAAGGTCCCTCGCAACAAGAGGGGAGTCATCAACCAAATGATCAATATATCAAGATGGAAGAGTTGTATCCCCCCCTAGGCCCAGGAGGCCTCACAAGAAGACAATGATTACAAGAAGATACTACCTGAGAAACTCAAGCCTCTATGCTACATTCATTGGACATTGCAATTGAATTCTACAATCTAAATCTAAATTTTTTGTATCTAGCATGTTAGGAAGGATGCTCCCGTCTTGGTGCCGAGGCAAGTGCTAAGGGGTGCCCTTGAAGGTTGTTGCAATGATCAATATAACTTAAAATCAAACACTAAAACCACTAGCACTTGGAGGGGATTGAAATCAAAATAAAAAATCGAATTGTATCAAATGTATTTAGAGGGATCTTTGCCTCGATGCCAAGGGGTCCTCTTCAAGGTTGCTAAGGTGATCAACATCACATAAAATCCAACCCTGAAACCATAATTAATTAGAAAAAAGATGGAACTAAAATTAGCACAAATGCCACAGAGAGAGGGAGACATTGTGAATGAGCTTGCATGACAGACAAAGAAAAGTACCAAAGGAGGGAAGGTCAATCCTATGAAGTCAATTTCCTATTGATTTTTTATTAGACATAGTTTCTAAGATGTCTTCATCTTTATGGTGCTAGTAGGAGTATCAACTATGAATTTTCAAAGTACTAAAAATAGATTTATCTAAATGCAATCCTAAAATATCATAAATAGTAGCATTATATTATGGAAAAGAAGCCAAGAATCTTTAGGGTCACAATTAGTTGTAGTTATTTTATTTTGATTGACTCTTAACTAGTGGAGAAGAAGCTTTGCACTGATTAAAGCTACATTTGAGGAAGATTCAAAAGGATCTTACTCAAGAAAACAATTCAATCCTACAAAGACAAAGCCTTTGTATTCTAGTTGTTTGTGCATTCTAGACAAGGATATATAGGGGTCACAATTTGCTATTGGTACCTTAGTTTTTATTGACTCTAAACTAAGGAAGAAGCTTTGTATTAATTGAAGCTACATTCGAGGATGATTGAGAATGATCATACTTGGTACCTTAGTTTTGTTGTACCTTAGTTTTATTGACTTTAAATCAAAGAGGAAGCTTTGCATTGATTGAAGCTACATCCAAGGATGATTGAATAGGATCTTACTCAAAAAGCAAGTTAGTCTTATAAAGACAAAGCCTTATTGTTTTGTAGTTGTTTGTTGATTTTACATATACATAATCACTATGCAATCAATTAACAAAGGTAGAATGTTTTGGCTCTTTTCCATGACCTTGAGGGTAATCAACCAATACTTTAACCATACTTTAACCATACTTTAATCTCTGAATGACCAAATGATCGTTGAACAACCAATTGAAAATTTGAATAGATTCCCCAAAAGTCAATTTTTCAATGGATCTCTTTTAATTTTTCATAGAAGATACAGACATGTACCTCCTAGGCAAGAATATAATTTTTTTTCCGATTAGGTTTCCAAATCAAAAGTTATGCTACCCAAAGTTTTTTAGCCAAGGCAGACGGCTTTGGGTAGTATGTGCAAAATTATTCTTCTAGATACCTCGAAAATTTGACACATATACACTACTAGAGAAATCCATGTCCGTTTTAGCATAGATTTTGCATAGTTTTGTTGATTAAAAGAGTTGATTAGGATGACTTGATTCAAACATTATTTAGCATAGTTCTATTGAATTTGTATATTCATGTGTTGCCCATAAATTTCAAGAAAAAGATGAATTTTTATTTTATTTTAGCCAAAACAACAAGTCACCATGTAGGTAGGTCCAAGAAGATTTGAACCTTGGGACCTTTTGGGTGACAGCCACAAGTCCCATCCATTGCTCCATGGATGAAGTCTCATGCAATAGTATAGAGTGTTAGTTTCATTTATTCATTTTTGTTTTAATTTTGCAAAGTTAGCTAACTTTGCAAGTCATTTTTTCCTTCATAATAAATCCGCTTCCCATGAAACTTATTGGAAATGATTGATATTGACATCTAGTTTTAGTAGTAAAATTTTCAATTTAATATACCTTGTTTTGAAAATCTGACAAGTATTTTTCTAGAAGTGGTTTGGCCAAAATTTAGAATTAAATAGTTTTATTTTTGAATAGTTGGCAACATTAGAAATTCGAATAGTTCAAATTTAGAACTTTGAAAAGTTCTAAATTTATAATTCATGTTTTAACCCCTAATTTATTATTGTCCTCACGGGACAATATGGATTTTAGGCAAGTTTGTTTGGCCTCAATTTTTTGTGAAACTTTGTTGTAAAACAAAAAATCTTAATATCTTTCTATAAGTACAATTTTTATGCCAATTTGTCTGCGAGAGTAAAAGTTATACTATAAATAAGTCTAAAATAGAATTTAGTAGGCAATACCAAAAAAATCACAAATAGTCAAAATAAAAGTTTTAAATTTTTTTTCCTCAAATATTATGCTTTTGTGTATATATGAAGTTTTGATTCATTCTATTTGGACTTGTGATGAGAAAATTATGAAGAATCTTAATTTTTGTGCTATATAAGCATTTTGGTGAAAAAATGACCTATGGAGCTATTAATGGTTTAGCCTTTTGTTCAATCTTGAACCTACTTCTCTTTAAAAAAATTTAAAGATTGAAAATGAAGTAGGTTGTTTTTGGAATTTTTTCCAAGACTTTGAACTCAATTCTTCAACACATTTTTTTTAATTCAAAGCCCATGGTGCAAAACTTTTCTACAAATGCAATCAAAATCATTTGAAATTGCTAGCTAGCATTCAAAAAAACTTTTCTTTGCAAGTTTGAATGCTAATGTCTTCCAATTTGTACAATCAAATTTCATGAAGTTTTTAGCACAAGATCTAAGGCAAGTGAAGTAGAAGATCCTATGGTTCAATTAAAAAAGAATATTCTTTTTTGTTTTCTTGGATGAATGTACTAGAAGAGGTAGTCAACTGGTTTTATATAGAAAAATGGCCTTGGTAATTTAGGGCTTGAAGAGCCCAAATTTGAATAGTTCTAAGCTTGAAATTGAATTGTGAATAGTTCAAAATTTGAACTTCTTTGATTCAAAACTCAGAATTCAAATCAAATTAGAATAACAATCAAAATAGTTCAAAACTACTCTTCGAGAAGTGAAATTATAAAATAAAGCAACCAAGAAATCTCCAAAAATCCACTATGTATACTTGTTGTATTATCCCACGTATTACACTTCAAAATATAAGTTAGAAATTCAATCAAATTGTACTATATAGAAAATTGAATGAGAATTGCATTAGAATTCATTAAATTATTTGAATCAAAATTTGAATTAAAGTTGAATTTGGTTAAAATTTTGATCAAATTCTAAATTTGAATTGTGGTTATTGAATTTCATTGGTATTTAAATCTAAATCAACTTCAAATTCTATTTGTTAAGAAATTGACTAAAATTCAAATTCTAAATTCATATTCTATAGAAGATTCCAAATGATTTCAAAAGATTTTGGAAGATTCTAATAGATTTTTAAAAGGCTTCAATGAATTTTCAAAAGATTCTAGTAGATTCTAATAGATTTTAAAAGATTTTAGTAGATTTCTAAGAGGTTTTGAAAGATTATGAGAGATTCTAAAGATTTCAAAAGATTCTAAAATTTTCTAACAAATTACTTGAAATTAGATGAATTCTTTATGATTTGATCATCATACATTTCAAATCAAGTGAAATCAAAAAAATTAGGTGATCTATATTGATTAGAACTCAATATTTTCAGCAAATTTATGTTGTAAAAGCAATCTATGTTGATTGCCCAAACAAGGTTGATAAATGTGCCATTTTGACAATTTGACAGTTAATATCAACATATATTAACAAAAACCTATGTTAATTTGGGTCCCCCTTTCTATTAGCAATGTAATTCATATGATATAGGATGCAACTATTAAAAAACATATGTAGTACAAGGTTTTCACTCTAGGAGGAGTAAAAGTTTTCTTAACCTTGTTGGATAAGGTCAAATTCTTTATTTATTTTCTAACTTCAAATGCTATAAACTTTCAATCCACAAGAATAAAGTTTATGAAAAAATTCCATTGTAGTCTACTACAAATTAATTGCAATTGCATGTCACAATCCTTATGGAATGATATGTTTAGACAGGTTTTCAACAATAGTGTATATCTATTCTATAGGAAGTCTCGGGGATAGGCTACTTCTATGCTTTCTTCCTAATGTAAAGGTTCCAATTAAAAGTTCTTTTGTCATTTTTCCAAGCTACAAGTAAAAAGATTTCAATTGTCTTAGGTTAATTTTCTTATCTATGGTTTTTAGTTTCTTCAAATATTACTGTAAAAATTAAAATTAAAATTAAAACAAGGTTGATTGTAGCTTATGTCTAGGTGAAATTCAATTTGATGTAATTAGGATAATTTTTAATTAGAAATTTTTTCATCTATTATCATATAAAAGGTTTAATCTTTGTAATTTTGGGTGGTTGCAAGAAAGACCAAATGATTTTGGTAGTGTTTTGCCGAAACTATAATTTTCGTGCTTAGTACTATGAGTACTATGAAACAGAATAATCTCAACCGTTGATCTGAAAAATCAATGGCTAATAGTACTTTTGACTACTTGTAAGTATTGAAAAAGTACTATTTGAAAAAAAGACAGTTTGTCATAGAAAATAGATACGATTAGGTATAAATTAATAATAATTTAAAAATCATGAACAAAAAACAACTAAAAATTGGCCATTTGTAATGACTTGATAGTGATCACATTTCACCAAAAAATGGAAGTCGAAACCATCTTCAATGTTTAGAAGTGTGCTTGCAAGGATGCCCTATTAGCACGCATGTGGTTATGTGGAGGACGTAAAATAACATTTTCTTTTATGTTTTCTTGAGTAGGCATGTGCCAACAGAAATTTCAACTCTACCTCATTGTTTTTAGATATTCCACAATACTAAAAGCCCCTAAGCTTCAAAGTGTAACAAATTAACTAAATTGAAATTTAATTATCAAAAGTTTTTTCAAAATTTCTGAAATATAAGGAATCTCAACGCTTCCAAGTTAGCCATCATTCTTTTGTAAAAAATTCCCAAGTACATTGGCAAAATTTTCAAAAAGGTATGGCCAATGACAACTCCATCACTCCAATTGTGATACAAAATAGGACCGGTCTTTCTTGCAATCACCATTTTGTTGGTAGGGTGATAAATCAACATTAAACTCTAAACGACTAGATTATGTTTTGACCAAAATTTGTCAAAACCTTCCTATTTTTTGGTGCATTGAGCAGGAATTGAAAAAAGACACTAAATTTTTTTTCCATTAGACATGTACCTCCATCAATGAAACAATTGCATATTCATCTGTTTTACAATCTCACATTTGCATTTGACATTAAATTTTTGGATGATTTTGGTACCAAAAGTCATCTTAAAAATAAAAAAATTAGTTTTACTGATGATATAAAATAAATCAATGATATAATTTTTTTTAATGAGTTTACAATAATGACTTTGGATATAATACTACATCCATTAGAAGAGTTTTCAGGCCATTGGGAGACCTCAAGTTCTCCGACATTCCCGGATTGTGGGAACGTCGTAAAACCAACAGTCCGACCTAGCACAAAGATTTCCAGGTCAGATTGCATTAATGAATTAATTTTAAAATATTATTTAAAATACTTTTATAAAAAAAAATATTATTTAAAAATTATTTAAAAAATTATTTATTTATTTATTTGATAATTAATTATCAGACTGTCCAGCCATGGTTTGCAGCATGGGGAACCATGGCTGGAAGGTCTCTCAGTCTCTCACAAGCCTCATTTCTTCCCTAATGAATGTAACAATGATACTATAGAATGTAGAACCCAAGAAAATTTTAAAAAATTATTTTATTAGAACATAAAACCTTACTTTGTTTGTTTAGTATAATTTTCTAGGGATTTAATTGGTGAATATTTTTGGTAGTTTGATGGTGTTCAACTATGGATATGGTAATGGACCACATTCATTTGTACAAATATTTGTTTGAGTTAAGATAATGTTTATTAATTAACAAACACAAAATGCATGCACTTAACACACTTAAAATGGAAAAAACTTAAACTTAGAAGTGCAATCACTTAGATCTTAATTCAAATAGCTAAAATAAGATATAAAATTTGTAGTTTCAAATTTTTTATTAATGACCCTACTATTAAGATCATCTTGGACTAGATTTAAGATATTTAACTAGAACTCCCAAAGTCACTAAAGTCAGGTCTCTAAACCCAAACTAACTAAAGTCAAGTCTCTCAACCCAAACTTTTTATGCATGGTAGTTTTCATTGGTTGAAAGCCAACATTCAAACAAACTCATGGTCATTCAAATTGAGTTGGGTCTTAATTTTAAATAATACTATTTAATCAATAAATAATACATTAATATCATATATTTAGTGTTTTTTTCATTTTTTCAAGGTAGTGCAATTAATGATGTTCCCTAAAGTAGAGAAGCTATTTACATCCATGAGAATGTAGATCATGATTGGATGAAATATTATTTATTTGTCTAATTATATGCATGCTCATTCAACATTTTGCGATGTTGTTCTACTTTAACCCCTAAAGGACCGGACTGTGTTTTTTGGCTGTATAAATTTTTTGGGCAGGTACCTACGAGCGGAGATTTTCATATTTGGGGCTGAAATTTTAATAGAATGTGGGGGCAAGGAAGATCTTTCATATGCACCAAATTTCATGACATTTGGAAATACGAGTCAAAAGTTATAGCCTAATATGTTACTTTTTTTCCCAACCGGGCAGTTCGGGCAGATCAGAAAAAATCACTTATTTCAGAAACAAAAATTTGGAATTGATTTTCTAGAGTTTTATATACACAAAAAGCTTTGAATCATTCCATTTTGATCAATGAGTCAAAAGTTATGAGGATTTTTTGTTTGTGGGCAGTTTTGGATTTCCTACTCTAAAATAAACTTTGAAACTCTTTATCTTACCCAATTTTTAATATTTTTGGACAAAAATAAAGTCTTAGGATGTAGGTACATTATTACAACATTTCGGCCATGGGGATTGGAAATTTTTAATTCCATATTTAAATTGTAAATAATTTAGTATTTTTAATCATTCTCTACTACTACCTAATTACTATTTTTTTCCTATATGTTGTACTATTCCAAATGATTTGAAATTTTTCAAGCATGTGGCCAACTTGTCTAGGAAAACAAATCCAAAGAAGCACCACCATTTAGGTCATTTTTTCATAAAAATGTGAGTTTGTGAAGTGCAGCAGCCTTGTTTTTCGCAGGGTCAAAAAAATGATTTTAGTTAATTTGAATGCTTATATCTTGCAATCCACCAGGTGGAAATGTCTGAAAATTTTACCACATGTTTTTGATACTATATAATACAAGATCCTACGGTTAGATATGTCAAAAAAAGTTTTTTTTCAAAATTTTGGTACTTGTACTAGAAATGGCAGTTTTGGACCGTTTTTGGTGAAAGTATAGTGACGGTCCTTTAAGGGTTAAAATGTATTTTAGATAATTTTTGAATATTAGTCCACTCAAATATGGAGTAGAACTTGTAAAAGGTTTGCCTTTTTTTTTAAAAGCACCAAGTTACAATACATCACCACATGCAAAAATCCACAAATAAAAATTCCACCCTACATCAAAGGTTCTACTTCTAAATAATTTATCATGAAAGTCAAGTTTTAGAAAACTCCATCAAATATTAGGCGTTGGCAAAGTAGGACAAGCCATGAAGAATGTCATGTAAGGACCTACTAAAGCCAAGTCAACAAGGAGGGAGGTATTGTAATTGTTCATCATAACTTGGCATGCTTTTGCCATTTTCTTTTATCATAATCTCGATCAATACATAAAAGTTTAAGACATTTCAACTCCTTTGAGATCCCAAAATATTCACACGTGAAACAAAAAACAAATATTCTATATGAGGCTCTATATTTGTAGCATTGGCTTGCTTTTTCAAGAAAGGCCCCATTCAAACTTCCTCACTTGTAGCTTTTATCAAGGCAAAGTCTCTTCCTTTTCAGTCCAAAGCCAACAAACTACAACACAACTACCAATGTCACACATCTCTCCTACTATACACACACTTAAATAATTGTAAATATTGTATACATAATTAGCTAAGACCCATAGATAAAACTCTAGCATTAATGGAACTTTGTTATATTTGTCATTCACAATTTGCCACAACAATAAATCCTATCTCCATTCATATCATACTATACCACTTTAGTTTCCACCCCTCCTAGATACTTTTCCATAAAGAAGTGCAATTCTCTTTGGTTATAATTTTGGATGACATTAGATTGAACTTCCTTGAAACGGGGAAAATTAAATCAATGCTTCAATCCTACCACCATTAATCTCCATAGTGATTCATTTCAACAATATCTAGGTACAAAAAAAAATGAGACTTATTCTAAAAAACACTAAAATTATGTTATTAGTGTGAGAAATGACCTCCGTAAGAAGTGTAATTTAGAGCATCTCTAGTGGTCTATGTATTAAGTCCATTCCAATGCTTTTTGAATAAAAAATGAACAATTAATGCACAATTCCATCAAAGCATTCTCTTGGGTACAGGGAAAATTGCAATTTTGTAGTTATTTTGCAATTCTTCCAAATGCTGCTACTATTCATCTTTGCATACTAGATGACTTGTTAGTTGGAAGTTAGAATAACAAGTTGCCTAAGATGCTCTAAGAACAATGTCCCAAAGTCAAGATGGGACAGAGGAAGAAAACCACATCATCCCCAATTTTGTAACTAGCCCAATTCAAAAAGCTTGACATTTACTATCCTCTTCTTGCTAGTAGAAAAAATGAGAGCTAGCTAGTTTTCAATTTTTGCTCTTGAATTTGAGAATTGAAGAATTCTCCTCTCCAATTCACCAAGGAGCTTCACAGTAGTGCAATTGTTCTATAAGACTTATGTAGATGCTATGATAGGGGTTGTGTGCATAGTATGTTGAGCAAATGATCCATGATTTTGCCATGGCCAATGCTAAAGGACCTTATGAAAATTTAGGTCATGAATGTCATTGAATTTTGTGTTGAATCTATAGCATAACAAGGTTGACAATATGCTCAAAGCTAGGAGGTTTATGGGTTCAAAGTTCACGTGCTTAATATTATAAAATCTTGATATTTTACTTCATGTTTTTCTGCCTTGTTGCAGGAGTCTATTGCTTGATCAAGTAGTTACCACAAAATCATATTTTCTTCCACAATGCAATGTATTATATTGTACAATTCATCAACTAGGGCTTGGGTTCATGGTGGAATTGACAAAAGAAAATTTGCTCCAAAAAGAAGCAAGGCTTTCTAAAGATTTAAGTGAAGAGTGGATTATGCACACAAGTGCTTAATTTAGGCATTTTGTTAGCTTTGGAATCCGTATCACCATCGACAAGATTAACGAGGCTCTTAGTAAAATGAGACTTTTTCTTAAACTATTAGACAAATATCATAAAGAGAGCATAAAGAGATCCTTCCCCATGATACATGATTTTTGTAGAATACAAACATAATGTAGTTAACAATTGGCCCCCTCTTCACACTACTCTACATTAGTTGGTTGAATACCAACCCTATCATTTACTATCAATGAAAGGTTTTTGTTTTCAACACTTTTTTTGGCATATTTTTGACACACTAGATTCAAACAATGTAAAAGAATGAAAAAAATCTTGTTATTCAACACTTTAATTTTTGACCTCCAAAAAGATGTTAGAAGATCAAGAGTTTTTGGGTATATTGAACATTAGCAGCAAATTTCACAAATGTTGTGGACTAAACACTCCAAATGGCTAACATGTACAACTGAGAAGACTTTGTGTTAGAAAGAGGGACATTTTTCATATCATTTGCGCAACAACTAACTTTATTCAATATTCAAAAGCTGCGGTAGGGCCTCATAGAGAGAAGCTTTGATCACTATAGTAGAAAATTTTGATTTGTATGAAGATGTTCAAGACTTCAAGTTTTTATACAAGTAAATACTTGGACTATACATCATATCTTCTACAACCCCAAGTGATGAACAAAAGTGATTGACAAGGCCTTGAGGTTTTATGGTTCCTTGTTAACACTGAAGGCGTGTCGAAGTCGATCACGGAAATGCCTGAAAGGTTGCTTGTGCTTTTCTTCTGCTCGTGGTGAGTATTTGCTATCCTTTTCTTCTGCTCTCAATGAACTTTTCCTTTCCATTTCTCCCAATCCCAACGATAGCCTTCTCTCTTTTTCTTCCACAGTTGCATCTAGTTTCTTCTCTTTCTTCTTTTTCTCCTTCTTTTCCTTGATTTTGGAGGGCTTGGGCTCCAGTACATAGGGACTTGAAGTTGTTTCGGATTTCTGCACATATCAAAAACCATACACATCATAATCATCTCATAAGACCACTTCAAATTATATTAGTCCAAGCAACATTAGGCTTGGCTCCTACATGTCTCTAGGGCACTAAGTGCATATAAATTATATATAGTCCAATAAAATACACAAAATCATGTACTGAAAAAAGGTTTTGTAATCATCTATGATGTGTTGTACTTAAATTCAATAATCTAGTTAGTTAGGATAGTATCAAAATACAAAATGCATTTTTTCAAGAGAAAATATATGACTTGGAACACCCTTTAGGTTGTTTAGGGGTATAATCAATAGATTACATAACAAGAAGCAGAAATACCATACCTTTATTAGTGCTTAAATGAGATTTAACTACTTTTTGTATATTATCAATGTGAGTGCAATTGTCAAGAATGAGTATAAGGAGGTTTTGTTCATAGGTGGTATACTAAGAACATTTGAGATAATTAACAGAATAGCATTCAACACTTGCATTGTAAATGCAACGGATTGTTTTGAGTTTGTTATCTCATCTCTAATTTCACATAATGTATGGTTCAAAATTTATGAGAAATCTTGTTATCATGAGAGATTTTCAGGAGCACATAGAGCAAACTTACCATTACAGGACTTTTGACATCTTCCATCAATTTGAACTCCGACTCCTTCCGTGGATGCTTGCCTTCTCCAAGAATTCTAAATGGCAAGCATTGAGTGTCACCAAAATCCTCTTGAGCATGTTCTTCACCAAGTTTCGATGCACTTGGAACAGCAGCCACCGAGGACTCTTTAGCTAGCGCTTTCCGATGCTCTTCTAGTTTATATACAAATTGTGGCTCCGAAGAGGAACGAGAAAAACCTCTCCTTCTAGTATGACCTTTTGGTACCGACTTTGCACTTGCCAACGACTCCTCTGCAAGCGGTTTCTGAGGCTCCTCTATTGTGGATGTCATTGGAGAGTCTACAAGCATAGAACCTCTCATTCTAGAATTATTCTCTTCCTCAAAAAGTTCTAATAACTTGGAAGATGGCAAAGGTTCCTTCACCAAATCTTCCTTGGAGTCCACTGATGTAGCCCCAAAAGTTAGAAAGCTCCCTTGGCTTTGAAGCTTTGTAGCATCTTCAACTACTTCAGGATTCAACTTAATATGAGTCATATCACTTTGAGTCCTTGGAATTGCTTCTTCAATAGGCTGAAAAAGTACATAAGAAGCAAATACAATAAGTTAAAACTAGAATCAACAACAATACCGAAGACAATGATTATTTTCTTTTAAAATTAGGGAGAACAAAAGACTGTAATTGAAGGCTCTATTACATTTTCAAAGGATTTTCATGGTTACTTTAGATTGCATAGGTCAAAAGAACAAACTTATAATTTGAACCAACATCACATGCAACTAGAGGTGAGATAGCAAGTTATAAATAATGCTTAGCATTTAGGACATAGGTTTGAAGTTCCAAGCTACATTGATACCTTGAAATTTTGTCTCAATTATTTTTTAGCATATTGGTAGAAGCCTCATAAGTGTAGCCTCTTCTTGTTCCTTAGACTAGTGTAAAGTCGACATTGAAATAAACAATAAAAAAAACAAATAATAATAGATTTCTAATCATTAGGAATAAGATTTCTTGTCATTGCTTCAAGTGATGCAATCTAAAGGAGCCCTCAATTTGGTACTTTGTAATAAAAATTATAATGACTAATATCAGTGTGTTCAACCATTTACTCTAAAAGCAATCTTACCTCAGCAATGATTTTGACATCCTCCAAGAATTTATGATCGACTTCGTCTTGCCCATACTTGCCCTCTACAAGAGAGCTCACCTTGCCATTTTGAGGCTCCTCTGCAATGGATGTTAGAGGTGACTCTTCAACAAGTCCAGCACTAATCTTGTCAATAACATTCTCTTGAGCAAGCTTAGCACTTGTTACTGCCGAAGGTTCATTTGCAAGTGATTCTTTAAAATCCATAGATTTAGATGTTGATTCTACATCTACTAAAGGCTCCTTCACAAAGCCTTCTTGTGGCTCCTCCAATGTAGTTGTCAATTGTGATTCCAAAGATGAAAGTATGGCACCGCTCTTTCCAATGTCATGTCCTTGTGCATTTTCAATAGTTGGTGTAGCTGTCAAAGGCTCTCTCTCAAGTGTCTCATGAGGTGTCGAACTAATGTTAGTTGTATCCGAAGGTGGAAGTGCCATGGCACTGTTTCTAGTAAGATCCTCTTGTTCCAACTCTTGCATAGGTGGTTGTTCAAATTTGTGTCCAAGTTCTTGTGTAGGTTCTTGTCCAGGTGCTTCTGTTGTTGCTTGTCCATGTTCTTGTCCAGTTTCTTGTCCATGTTCTTGAATAGGTTGTTGTCCGCGTGCTTGTGTAGGCCATTGTTCAAGTTCTTGTTCAAGATGTTGTTCGGGTTCTTGTGTATGTTGTTCTTGCTCTTGTGCATGTACTTGCATGGGTTCTTGTACAAGTTGTTGTCCATGTTCTTGTGTAGGTTCTTGTCCAAGTGCTTCTGTTGTTGCTTGTCCGTGTTCTTGTCTAGTCTCTTGTCCATGTTCTTGTCCAGTCTCTTGTCCATGTTCTTGAGTAAATTGTTGTTTATGCTCTTGTATAGGCCGTTGTTCAAGTTCAGGTTCTTGTGCATGTTGTTCTTGCTCTTGTGCAGGTTGTTCACGTTCTTGTGCATGTGCTTGTTCAATACTTTCATAATCTTGTTCAAGTTCTTGTGCAGGTGTTTGATCAAGTTCTTGTTCAGATTCTTGTGTAAGTTCTCTTGTAGGTGCTTGTTCCAATTCTTGCACAGGTTCTCGTGTAGGTTCTTGCTCAGATTCTTGTACATGTTCCATGCTTGATGTATGTCCTAGAGTTGCCTTTTGAGATACAACATTGATTCCCGTGGGTTCATTAGGGCCTACACCAGACTCTTCGAAAGATTTTGATTCATCAGATTCCCAAGGCTCAAAGTTGCCACTGCCATGCTCTGCATCGAAAAACTCTTCACCTGATTGATCACTCTCCAGACGATCATCATTGTCCCCCGCAACCAAGCTCTCATCGGAACCAATATGAGCAAAATTGCTCAGACTCCTTGGAAATTCCTTCTCAATACTTTTGATGTGCTGAAAAATTACACACAATGGGAAAAAAAATCACTTCAAAATATTACTACCAATAATATTTGAGACAAAAATTTTAGTCTTTTTAGTTTTGATATGGGTAATAGCATGTGAGGGCGAAGACTTATTGTGACTCAACACCGATGCATTAACTTTATGCAAATATTCTAGTAGAAATCTTACTTCGTGATGAACTTTGAAATCCTCCGCTAATTTGTACTCAGCCTCCTTAGCTGCGTGATTGTCGTCCTCCACTATCGATGTCAATGTTGGCTTTGCACTAGGAATCATGATCCCACTTTTTTCTTGCGTAGGTTCTTCAAGTTGAATACTTGTTCCTGAAGGCTCCTTTGAAAATGCTTCTTGAGGTATTCCCAAAAAAGACAGTGATGGAACTTCCAGAGGTGCAAAAGCAATTGGACTCTTTTCAGATTCATCCTCTTCTATAGGTTCTAAGACTTTTGCATTTGCTCCAGCTGCCAAAGATTCTTTTGTAGAGTCTTCCCTGTGTGCTTCCAATGAAGACATCGAAGGTGACTCTATAGCTGCAATTATAGAGCCATTCATGTCAATAGTATCCTCGTGTTTAGGCTCTTCAGATTTGACACTAGGCACATTTGTTGTTGATGACTCCTTCTTAGAGTCTTCTTGAGGTTCCTCAAATGAAGATGCAAATGGTGGCACTCTAATAGCAGTCATGGCAACACTCTTGTCAACAACATCCTCATGTATAGGCTCTTCAAAATCAACACTTGGAATAGCTGCCGATGGCTCTTCCATAGACTTAGACACCTCTTGTGACTCAAATGGTATAGGTGCCATATGACTATCTTCTTCTGTTGTCAATTCTTGTATAGACTTGTGGCTCAACGTAGTTGCCAAAGATTCCTTCTCAAAATCTTCATGGGATTCTTCAAACGAAGATGCCAATGGTGAATCTACACCATCACTTGCGATATCACACTTGATAGAATCCTTATCATGTGTAGGTTCTTCAGAATTGGCACTAGCTAGTGATGGCTTCTCAACAAATTTAGATGCCAAATATGGAGCAGAAGAAGCAAATGCCATGTCACTAGTTGCATCCAAATCCTTTTGTGACGAAAGTTCATGTGCCAGTTCAGCATTCGGTAGAGCAGTCAAAGACTCTTTCACAAAGCCTTCATGATCCTCTCCAACAACAATCATAGTAACACTCTTGTTAGCAGCATCCTCATGTGCACGCTCTTCAAAACTAGTACTTGGTACAACTACCGATGGCTCTTCCACAAACTTAGATGCCACTTTGGATTCAGAGGATGCATGTGTCACATCACTATCCTCTTGTATTTCCAATTCTTGTGCAGGCTCAATACTTGGTGCTACTACAATAGACTCTTTCTTAGAGTCTTCTTGAGGTCCCTCAAATGAAGATGTGAATGGTGACACTCCAGTAGCGGTCATGGCAACACTCTTGTCAACAACATCCTCATGTATAGGCTCTTCAAAATTAGCACTTGATACAACTATTGATGGCTCTTCCACAAACTTAGACACATCTTGTGACTCAGATGATGTAGAGGCCATATGACTATCCTCATCTGTTGCCAATTCTTGTGTAGGCTTATGGTTCAATGTAGTTGCCAAAGACTCCTTCTCAAAGTCTTCATGGGATTCCTCAAATGAAGATGCCAACGGTGACTTTACACTTGCAATCATTGTATTACTCTTCATAATACCATCTTGTACAAGCTCTTTAGAATTGGCACTCGGTACAATTGAAGATGACTCCTCTACAAACTTCGATGCCACTTGTGGTTCAAAAGATGCCAGTGCCTTATTACTAGTTACAACTGAATCTTCTTGTGATGGAAGTTCATGAATTGGTCCAACACTTCGTGCAACTCCCAAAGACTCCTTCTCAAAACCTTCTTGAGGATCCCCATATGAAATTGGTGTAGTTGTAGTAACACCCTTATCTGCATCCTCATGTGCAAGCTCTTCAAAATTGGCACTCGCTCTAGTTGATAGGCCCTCCGCAAATTTAGATTTTATTGTGGTCTCAGGAGCTACAAGTACCATACTACTATCCTCTTGTGTTGCTAGTTCTTGTGTAGGTTCAACACTCGATGTAGCTACTGAAGATTCCTTCTCAAAATCTTCTTGCGGACTGTCAAATGAAAATGTCAATGGTAACTCTACACCTGCAATAATGGTGCCACTTTCGTCAACATCAACCTTGTGCTCATGCTCTCCAAAATTGGCACTTGGAGCAACTACCGATGTCTCTTTCATAGATTTAGATGCCCCTTCGGCTGCAGAAGATAGAACTGCCATATCACTATGCTCTTGTGTAGATTCACCACTTGGTGTAGATGTCATGGACTCCTTCTGAAAGCCTTCTTTGGGTTCTTCCAATGTAAACGTCAATGTCGACTTTGTAGCTCCCATCGTGGTACCAGTCTTGTCAGCAACATCTTCATAAGTAGGTTCTTTAGAATCAACACTTGGTGCAGCAATTGATAGTTCTTCCACAAACTTAGATGCCATTTGGGATTCAGGAACTGCAACTTGTATGTCATTACTTTGTTGTGTTTCCAATACTTGTGTAGATTCGACACTAGATGCATGTGCCATAAATTCCTTTACAGGCTCTTCTTGAGGTTCCTCTAGTGAAGATGCTAATGGCAATTCCAGAGCTACAATCGTGTTGCCACTCTTGCCAAGAACATCCTCTTGTGTAGACTCTTCAAAATTGGCACCTGAAAGAATTACTGATGGCTCTTCCATAGACTTAGATGCAACTACTGACTTAGAAGATGCAAGTTCCATGTCACTTGAATCCTCTCGTGATGCAGGTTCATGTGTTGGTTGAGCACTTGGTGCACTTACCAAAGATTCCTTTGCAAAGTCTTCTTGACGATCTTGAAGTGCAGATGCCTTTGGTGACTCTCCAGCACCAGTTATGGTAACACTCTTGTCACCAATGTCCTCTTGTGTTGACTCTTCAAAATTGGCACTTGGTATAGTCATCAATGGCTCTTCCATAGGCTTAGATGTCACTAATGACTCAGAAGATGCAAGTGCAATAATAACAACCCCTTGTGTTGCTAGTTCTTGTGCAAGTTTAGCGTTTGGTGCAGTTGCTAGAAGATCCTTTGCGGAATCCTTTTGGGTTGCTTCAAATGTAGGAGGCAATGGTGGCTCTACTACTGCAGTGTTGGTGCTACTCTTGTCAACATCTTCTTCTTCTGCATGTTCTTCAAACTTGGCAATTGGAACAACAACCGGTTGCTCCTTTGGAAAGACTTCTCGAGGCTCTTTGAGTACAAATGCAGATTGAGGCTCCGAAGATGCTTCTGCAAGGGTACTCTTTTCAACAGTCACCGCCCGTGCAATTTCCAAGAATTTTGCACTTGCTAAAGTTGTTGAAGACTCTGTCACATAAGATCCATGAAGCTCCTCCAATGTAGATGCCAATTGTTGATCTGGAGATGCAAGCAAATTACCAACATCATCCCTATGATTAGATTCTGCAGGCCCACTACTTGGTGTAGTAGATTTCCTTGGCTGGAATGGCTGTGTCAAAAATGCTTCCTTAGAGTACACCGGAGTAGATACTACTTGGGGCTCCAAAGAATCATCATTCTTTCCAACGTCATTCTCATGTAGAGGTTCTATGTGCCCGGCAGTAGTTGGTATAGCAGACAAAGTCTCCTTTGCATGTGATTTCTCAAGGGTAGAACTACCTCCAATGGTGTCATTAGATACATCATGTGCTCCCAAATAATCTTGTTCGATAGCTTCCGAAGCTTCAAAATTGTCACTTTGTTGCTCGGCATCATAATATTGAGGCTCACCGAAAAGACTCTCTTGACACTCGTACCCAACCACACCCTCACGCTTGCTAAACTCGACATGATCCAATCGAGATTGGATACTTGACAATGCCTTCTCAAACCTTTCCATGCGCTGCACAAATACAAGCAGAGAGTATTGAGAATTAGAATCATCGTCATCATCCTAACTTAGCCATTTGCAATCCTCACTACAACTAGACTAGAACTTATCAATTAGGGATATTTAAGTAAAGTAGTACCTCATTTACACAACCCTCAAGCATTTGAACACGCTTCTCTAACATCTTGTCCATCTCCATTTCCTGCAGTAGAGACTTTGCTATTCGAGGCTTCTCCTTGTGTGAATGTGTTGATAGGTCTAACTCCGTCACAATAGTCATTGAATTGAACTTCTCTTCCAAGCTCCTCATCTAAAATACCAACACATAGAGAAAAAGTTCAATAAAAAATTCTAACCAAACTATTAGAAGAGATTTTAGACCTTTAGAGGGTTGTTTTGATGTATATGCAAAAAATAATATTTCTAATAAAAAATGTTGTTCAAAAAATAATATTAAAAACTTGTTAAAAAAATGAAAAAATAATTTTTTTTAAATGATTTTTGAAAAAATAAATTTTTAATGAAAAAATAATTTAATAGTTAATATATAATTTAATAGTTAATATATAATTTAATAGTTAATATATAATTTGACATGGCCAAAAGGTGGCTACATCAAATCCACAACATATTTAGTGTTAATTATTATTAAAATTATTTTTAAAATTATTTATTCAATTTTTTTAATATATATATATTTCATAAATTTTTACAAACTATAATTTGTGATCTTATTCAAGCCTCAAATCTCATCAAATGTTGTACAATTTTAGACAATCAACTACAACAACAATAGTACAATACTCAAACTATGATCCTCTCTTATTAACTAACCTTATTACCAATAACAATTCATCTCTTCTAATCAACATTTGGTTAGTCTTCAATTAGCAACCGTAGCAAGTTTTTGCCTTCTCAAAGTTTCCATGGTCACTAATCTTTAAATGAAAATTAGGGTTATTTAGTGTCTCTTCAATAGTGGTCTACAACCTCAAACTTTGAGAGATTGCATAAGGAATTCATGCATTGAGAGAGGAAAAAAAATTAATGCCATGAAAGATAGGCTTTAGAAGTGTCCAAAGTGATCACTCCAATGCATCCTTCAGAGTAATCTCCCAATGAAAGCACACTTATACATATTGGTAAAATGTTTGGTAAAATGTTTAAGTAGTATCTTCTACCTAATCAAAACCTAAAAGGGCCATGGATATGGAATTGTGACAAGAAAGTGAGGGTGAAGGAATTACCTGAATTTCAAGATGATACACGCGTTCCTCAAGGGAACTACCGGGAGGGGCAGAGAGAGTTGCTGCTCGTGGCGAAGCGAGGCCTCCCACTTTCGCCATTAAAACCTGACGGTAAGAACAAACACACAATTAGCTTCAAAAACGCAGACACAAAACCACGCTTGTCGTCGTCGTCATCGTCACAAACTCGAAGAATTCACAAGAAAACGTACCACAGGCGACTTCACGACCCCTCCGACGGCTGTAGAGATGCGCTGCAACGTTTCCGCTGTCATACCCCCAATGGACTCCAAGCCTCTTCCGATTCTGGACCTCGGAGAATCGACTCCGTTGACAATTAACACAGGTAGTTCGGATGCCCTAGCCGTCGGCATTGCTACTCGCTGGTTGTCTGGAGCTTGGCTTGCGCTTCCGATTTCCCCCTCCGACTCCTCTGTCGCTTGATTCCACACAGCGGCATCAGGCTCCTGCACGATTTTTAACCAATTATTTGCACTTCACTGGGGTGACTTCAAAAATTCAGTTGAGGTTACCTATTCTGGCGAATTTCGGAAAATTTGCTATTCTGGTAGCTAAAATAGAAATTTCTGGAGTCGCTGTTTTAGTTACTTGTAACTGAAGATGGGACACAATATCTGAAAAGGCTCTTCATATACGCCGTCCAAGAAAGGATTAGTATTACTTCTCTTCTCCTCTGGCGATCTGCAGCAAAATTGCTACGAAATTTGGCTAAATAATCACAGTTTTCGTGTAGAACTTCCGAAACGCTTGAAGCGAGACTATGGTGTTTGTAGAAATCTGAGCCCACAAAAGAATGGAAGCTCCCTGTTCACAGTTTTCGCCTAGACTTTTCGATAGGCTTGTAGCTAGACTATAGTACTTGTAGAAATCTGGCGATACGTAACCCACTAAAGAATGGAAGCTCCCTGTTCACAGTATTTGCCTAGACTTTTCGGTAGGCTTGTAACTAGACTACAGTATTTGTAGAAATCCGGCGATATTTATACCACGAAAGAATGAGAGCTTCCTGTGCACATCCGCGATGGTGTCGACAACAGCAAGCCGCTTGCAAGCAATTCAACACCAATTCAATTCAACCCAACCCAA
Organism: Rhytidiadelphus loreus; assembly: GCA_947034895.1. Taxonomy (NCBI): domain Eukaryota; kingdom Viridiplantae; phylum Streptophyta; class Bryopsida; order Hypnales; family Hylocomiaceae; genus Rhytidiadelphus; species Rhytidiadelphus loreus. The sequence goes on from OX344764.1 coordinate 27,203,771, forward strand.
AGAAAGAAAAAAAGAAGAAAAAAGATTGCCTCTCGAGTGCTGCTCTTCACAATCTCTCCGACCTCGCAATAATCGTAACCTAAATCGGGAGCTTGTGCGCTTGCCAGAGAAGTGTACACACCTCTCGACCCTCTCCCAAATTTTCAAAGAGAATAACGTGGTATAACGTCGACCTTATTATTATCCCTGGCAAGACGTCCTTTCTGCGAATACCACCGCAACGATCGGTGCCGCACACCCTGTACAACACCAGAGGCGACCACGAGAAAGCCCGCCACGCCCACTGTCGCTTTAACGATACTAGAACCAGTACACCCGGACCACTCTAGCACCCACCCTCCCGACACAGCATGAACCTCCATCACGGCACCATCTCTCCTGGAAAAAAGCAGCAAAAAAAGCCAATCTGCAACGAGAGGAGGAAGAAGAAAGTTAAGGTTGGTATTTGCTAGGTACCTCGAGTCAGTAGTAAGGTCTTGAGTTGCCACCAGCCGCAAGAGAGCAAAATTCTACTCACAGAATCGATTCCCCTTCTTCTGGTGCAGATGCTGCGACATATGTTCCTCGTGGGGCGAAGTTCTAAGCACGAATGCTGAAAAAACACTGTGCGAAGACACAATTTCTTAACAAAACGAGAATTACGCTTCCGCTCAGGCATTTTCGGGATGCGGAGCTTGGGACGTGGGGGGCTCACTGGGGGCCACTAGCTTGCTTTTTCTAGAAAGTGATTCGCGGGATGCAACTGGCAAGTGGCAAGTCGCACCCTTGTGTGTCTCGTGGTGCCCACAAGAGTAGGAAATCCAGTTTTTTCGCAGTACTTATTTTTGCTTGCTTGCCACAAGGAGAAGCTTCTTATTTTCTGTCAGTATCTGTCGATGCTAAGCATCTCTCTAACTTTCGTGCAGTAGCAGGAAGAGGCAGCTACGATTGCGTAAAGCTTAAGTGTCGAAAGTTTAATAATATAGAGAATTTCTACACTTTGGTACAACTGATTCATGTTACCTTGGTTTGTACGGTACACTGCCATCTAAAAATCTAAAAAATGAAAAAATAAGGTAACCCCAATTACGACTTCGGATAATATCTTTCCATTTTTGGTCAATTGTTCTATGTGTTTTTCATTGTGTTACACAATAATTGATTGAAAAATATTGGTGATGGATTTTTAAAATTTTATTGTGCAAATATTTAAGAAATATCAATGTGCACATCTCTCTTTCAGAAAATAGCCATATTATCTAGGAAAAAACTTCAAACTATAGAGAATACAATGTCAAAGGGTCGCTAATCAAAATTTGTACAACAAATTTCTATAAATTATAATGAGGTTTTGGCAAACCAATTGCACCATCATGCTCCAAGGTACAAAAGGAGTCATAATACAAAATGATTACAACTTAGAAACATCTAATTGATAAAATTCAAAAAGGCAACACATTGATATTGAATTCTTTGTAGTGTGAAATTTTTCCTAGGTAATGTTTTTTTTTCTTTCTAAAAGTGAGATGTGTACATTGATGTTTCTTAAATATTTTCACAATAAAACTTTAAAACTTAATCACCAGTATTTTTCAATCTGAAGTATTATGTAACACAATGAAAAAAACACAAAAAAATTTATCAAAAATTTAAAAAAATTGTTTTTTGAAATTGAAATTTGTTGTGTTAATCAAAATTGCATAAAACAATCAATTTCATTCATTAGTTTTTTAAAATAGGTTTGAAAAGGTCAAATTTTGAAAGACATTTCTCGCAAGTTGAAAAGTTGGGGTTAGTGGTAAAACCACCTGTAGTCAACCACTTAAACAATTTTTGTGCATGTCTAGGAGCAGTAGAAAGTAATGTAAATTTGTCATTTTTTTGGTAATTTTATGCCTTGAATTGAAATTACCGTGAGTTTTGGAAGAGTTGATCTGGACCCATACCCAATGTATAGGCTCTTTCAATTCCGGTCATTCAAGAACTACTTTCCTAGTCACTCACTACTTCCTACTTTCTTGCTCACTACATCAAAACATGTGTCTTATTAGTCCCAACCTTGAAAAGGAGAAAAAATCACACTCCAAGCTTTGGTTGAAAATTTGTTCTAGCCTTAGTTGGAATTAGCTCCATCCTACAAGCTGGGTATAGACTCTAGTTGGGCATGGGTGGGCGGTTCTACCATACCTTAGTTTTTAGATGGCACTGTACAATGTACAAGGTCGGCTGTGTACTACTACGGAGTAGCTAGCGCAAGGAGACGGAGGTCGGTGTTCCAGCTGCTAGCATCTAGATCGAAGAAGTTGAATAGCCCAGCCAGCCTGGCATAGCCTGCATGGAAGAAGTAAGATAATAATAGTCTAGCCTTTACTCTTTCATGGTACATCGACCACGACTAAATTATAAAAATGCTTATTGAAGCAAGCAAAGTACTGTACACAAAATCTTCCTTGCTTTGATTTACATACTGTACATTATTTCAGTCTCGGTTTCAGAGTGTTGGCAGACATGCAATGACCTGGAGGTCGTGAATGCGTCCGGTGCCAGATTTTCCAATGGACAATTCATAAGTTAATGGCAGTGTTATCGAAAAAGAAGAGGACACGTATTGCAAACGTGAGTGAGGTCCAACTCCTGAATGACAGAGGGTCAGGTGGTCCTCGGTGTTATCGATCCCAGGTAAGGCAAGGCAGGACCTTGTCTGGTATGCTCAGTTGCTCACCTTTAGCATCTAAAAGGACCACCGAAAGGGGACTGAGTAACTTAACTGCAAAGACTCGTACAACCTCGTCCCTAGCGCTCCGCAGGAATCTAATTGCGGAATAAGATTTTATCTTAGCTAGCATTTGCTGGAAGATTTCTGGATCAATTCTGTGTTCAGAGTTATAAATAGTACTAAGAAGATAACCCATGCCAGTTCACTGTAGAACGTCGGTTGGGTGTGGCCAGGAGACGGACAACTCGTGCTAATAATATTCAATCCTTGGAAACTGCAGCACGTAGTTACGAAAAGCACGTTGTTGGGCTCTCCAAAACACCGGCTCCATTTCGGTGGAAAGTTCAGTGGGAAGCAGCTCAGACTCTCAATCCACGTTCACGCCGGCGCTGCAAATATCATTGGATTGAAATCCTAATTGAGTGTTGAGTGGAGGCTGAAAGAATCACCCTATTGCACTAATAATCTCCTAGAAAAAGGAAAGGAAACGAATTTTATATATAGTGGGAGCACCCATTACCAACCAGGGATGGGTCCCTTACTTGTAGGATACCTGCTATTTTTGGCCAGGCAAATTTTTTTGTGAACCATGTTTGGGAGTCTAGTTTTAATAACATGCACAATATGCGAGGCTGCAAGGAACAATTGTTGAATGCCATGTGTTACGACTTTTATTATTTTGAAATTTATACGCATGAGTAGTAACTAGTCTCCCCTATGAGTGAAATTGCAAGACTCTAGCTGTCGTGTATTGGTTCGGAACAGTTTTTGCCTTCTAAAATTCACAAAAATTTCAGGTTTGCAAATAAAATTCTGAAAATTTTGCAATTCCAATATTTTCTATCTCCCTACACGGGAAAAATTTCAAATCACACCGAACTGCTCAGCATCTGTTCCGCAGATGCTTAAGTGTTTAGGTATGGGTGGTCTGATCATAGGGACACTAATTTCGGAAGTGTTACTAATTTTGTGCTCTTGAGCACTATTATGATAAGTGAATGTACAATAAGGTAGTATTCTCTAAAAGCAACCATTTAAGGGCTGGTTCGCCTTTCTCATAGGTTTTTTTGGACAAAAATATTTTTAGATCATTTTGCAAAGAAAGAAAAATAGATGTGGAACCTAACACAAGTAGTTATGTATTTTTTCAAGCATTTTTGAATTCCTTATAAATTTTCAAAGATTTGGAGCATAGACACCTATTTGTGACTATAGGTCTCCCCAAATTCGTCCACTTGCAACTTGTAAAGAAATGTGCAAAAATCAAAGACAATGATTGGCTCTTGCAATAGAAAAACAATTCTTTCTCGATTCATTCAATTGCTAAAGTTGTTCATTTAAGAATCACCTCATCTCCATTTTCCAGCTAAAAAATAGGGACAATTTGAAAGGAAAGGGCACTTTTAGAGCATACTACCTTAGTGTAAGTAACAAGCACATGAATATGAAAAAAGTAGCACTTAAAGGTGAACCAACCTATTACCATCACTAGTAAAAAGGTGGGCTTGGAGCTTTAAGGAATAGCATCAGAACTCTGTGTCAAAGATCTATAAGGGCACCAAGCTGGTGCCTATATGGGCCTTGGGCATCAAGCTTTGACACTATTCTTTGATGCTCTAAGACTACTCCAACTATGGAGGAGATAGTGGATATACCATCATGCAACTTATCTAAAACAGTACATAACAAATAATTGCAATAGTTGGATAATCAAGGTAATGATTTGTTGTTGCCACTTGTGATGAAATCATTTGAGCCTTCATGCAAATGACAAATTACTAAGCATTCTTGCACGGCAAAGCATTAGGGCTAGGTATGCAATTTTGTATTATATGCTAGGGTCATCGGCATCGAAATAGCTTAAAGAACAACTTTTGAAAAATTATATCAAATTATAAATACCAAAAATTTAGGTGAAGACCAAATTTTTTTAAATTAAATGTAGAAAATGTTGTATTGCATACATATTAGAAAAAAACTCACAATATATATAAAGAATTGAAAAATCTATGCATAGTTTTTAAAAATCTATACAAAAAGTTCCCTCAAATTAAAATTAAATTTCATTTGTAGTGTTTTATTTTTTATTTATTTTTTAAATTATTTAAAAATTCCAAAAATTTGGGTAGCTTGTTCGATGCTATATGTATTTTAAAAACTCATATAATTAGACTTTGAATGCTATTATTGTCTTCAAAGAATATTTATTTCTTGTATATAATTACATTACTAGATTCCTTGTTAAAAGGGCCACAAGAATTTTCTATATCAAAACAAATTACATCCCTTGAGATTGGACTAAAATGAATTATAAGTAATTATAAATAGGGTTTTATAATATAGGAGTTGTGTATCTAGGCATTAATGTTGGGGCCATCTTGACAAGAGTTAAAGTTAACCCCTAAAAGACCAAACTGCGTTTTTTGACAAGATATTGATTTTGGGTAGCTCACTACGAATCAAATTTTTATGTTTTTTATTTGAAATTTCCACACAACATGTGCCCGAGAAGTAGCTTTAAGGCCCAACAATTTTCATAACTTTTGACTACATGGTTAAAAAGTTATTGCATGATATGTAATTTTCAGTGTTCGGCAGGCAGCTCAGGCAGGAAAAAAAACTTCTTTGAAGATCACTTTTAAAAAAAATAAAAATTTGAAATTGATTTTCTCCATTTATATATATGTGGTAAGCTTTGAATCATTCCATTTTGATTAATGAAATGAAAGTTATGAGGAATTTTAGTTTGGGTTAGTTTGTAGATATTTATAGAATCTCTGCTCTAAAGTAAACTTTGAAGTCCTTTATTTAACTCAATTCTAAATATTTTTGGAAAAAAATAAAAAAATAAGGTGTATATTGTTTATTACAACATTACAAAAATTGGGATTGGCATTTTTCAATTCTATAAATAAATTATCAACAATTTAGTATTTTTAATCATTGTCTACTTCTTTCTACTTACAATTTTTTTCCTATATGTTGTACAATTTCAAATGATTTGAAAATTTTCAAGCATGTAGCCAACTTGACTTGAAGAAGGAATCCAAAGAGTAACAACCATTTTGGACATTTTTTCATACAAATGTGACCTTGTGAAGTGCAGCTGCCCAGTTTTTTGCAAGGCCCCAAAAAAACATTTGTTACTTCAAATGCTAATATCTTGCAATATACACTATGGAAATTTCTGAAATTTTCCCCACATCTTTTCAAAGCAGCGTACTACAAGATTATACGGTTACATGTTTCTAAAAATGTTTTTTTTTCTAAAATTTAGTGCTTGTTCTAGAATTGACACTTTTTGAGCGGTTTTGGTGAAAACATAGTCTATGAACTTTAGGGATTAAGAGCCACTAGATGAAGCGGCAACCCAAAGAAGATTGCAGAGGCAATGCGTGACTTTCCAAGAGAGAGTGATGTTGCGACATGTAGCCAACTTATGGAGGGCAAAGAAGTGTTTGAAAGTAGTAAGTACAAGCTTGAACTCCCTATTGGGTCACACGGTGACTCACATCAGCTTGACAAGATCAACTTCTCTTAGCTTCAAATTCAAACTTGCTCTACATGCGCCTCCATGTAGTCCATCAAAGAATTAGACACCCTTGCCAGATCTAAACACACGCCACACATCACGATCGCATTGGAGAGTGACTATGACACTTCACAATAGCATATTGCGAGAATTTCTCACAAGTCAAGTTGCAAATGTTACACCCAATAGTGAAGAACGAACATCTGTTGCATTGCCCCAATTGCAAAGGGATCTAAAGGCACTGTAACTCCAATCCACCGTGATAGAAAAAAATAATATGGAGCAAATAAGGAGATTGTCACTAATTTCTAGTTCTCTCCAAACGAACTCTTACAATGTGTTGGAGGCTCTAAACATACTTGAATAATCAATTGGCTCTAGAAGTGTGGCATGTGCTCATAGGAACCAATTTGACACGCTAGGAAATACTTTTGTTGTAGGAATTTGGCTTTCAACTCCAAGAGCAACCACCCATATCCACTTGCATGATTGTTTACAATGTCCAATGTCTTTGAGGTAATTCTTTAAGATCAACCTATCCCATTGGATGCAAACACCTATCGTATGACTCAAAGGAGCAATCCCATTCGATTTATTGCAAATGCTCCTACTATAGAGCATCACAATAAATGGAAGAGTGTTGGTAACATCAAAGGATCAATCTTGCAAGTAACTATGCTCTCACTCCAAATTGAAGGGACTTGGTATCATCATCTCCCTTCAATTTAGAATCGAGTTTGTGCACAAGGTTTATCAAATCACACTTAGCATGTATGGTCAATTTTGTTAAAATAGCGGTATTTCATATGCCATTTGTACATGAAGGACCAGAAAGGTGGTTTAGGGTGTGTGCTATGTAGCCGTTTGGATGTGATGTTGGTGTATGACAAATTGACCCCCGAGCACGAGTAGATGGATTTCTGCATACTAAGGGTTGAAGGAAAGACAATGGGCATAGATGTAGTTTGCGAAAGGCTTTAGGGATTAATGGGTAGATTGTAGAATATTCTTGGAATCTTTCGGGTTGGAGGCTTTGTGTCATTGCCCTTTAAAATGAAGGGTCAAGGGCATTTGGGTTAGGTGTCATGATGGAGGGCCGGGGGCATTTGGGCAACTGTTTAGATTTGCATCATTCATAAGCACGTGCCTCGGGGAGGTCACTTAGTTCTACTACAACAAACCACGTGCGAACAAGTGGTTTCTAATAAACTATAATTTCAATCTAAAATTTTGACCATTGTTTAATTATGACTATAGATTTCTATTGCCAAAATTTCCAACTCAAATCAAATATGAAATGATTTCTAGAAGAGGTTGAAAATGAACTAAAATGGCATTTTTTCAACTCAAATAATTATAGAGAACACATTTAGATGACCATTGAATCAATATTCAACTCAAAATAAGCTTTCAATAGAGAGTTATTTTTAAGAATTTTTTGTTCATTTTTTAGACAATTTTTTCTTATATAATATAGGGGTGTGAAAGTTATTTTTCAGTTCTGCAATGTATCTTTTTACTTCAAAAATTTGTAACTAATTATTATTAACAAATAAAAATATCAATAATTCAAAACATAAACTTTCAAAGTAGAAAAATCTATTCATATTTTTCTTATTTTGTTTTATTTAAAATTCAAAAAGTATATAGGGGGTCCAAAGTTTTGTTCGCACGTGGTTTCAAATGGACACTCTAAGTGACCTCCCCGAGGCGCGTGCTCAACAAATAACAAACTTAAAATATGGCTCCTTGGAATGGATGAAAAATAGAAGCGAAAACACTACAAGAAAATGAGGGCATATACGACTTGTCCACTATGACTTCACTAACAAAAATGAGTGCAAACGATTGTTTTGTAGACATTGATCAAGCTCAAGACTCTTCACACATGCTTGTTGAGATGCGGTCTAGAAATGCAAAGTAGAGATTTGTTGACCCTATTGCTTGGCAAATGGCCAACTATTCAATGCTGACACGCTTGGAGTTCAGGGGTACAATTTTGTTCAGACTCTCGCTCAATTAAAGAAGGATACCTAGGTTTTTTTGGTTTGCCTTGTAGTAGACAACCTTGGGATGTTCATTGGAATAGATTCTCTTAGGATTGCAACTTCCCTTCCACATTCCTCTCTTCCTTCTTCCATATGTAAGAAGTTCGAAGGTGGACCGTTGGAGGGGATGCTAGAAATGATGTAAACAAGGGTGGATCCCTAGAAAAAATCCACATGCATATTCAATGAAGTATATGTTCTTCCAACCTAGACCTCGTTTCCGTTTGCATCCCTTTGCTCCTTCATGCATGCACATTCCATACAATGAACTATTTCCCTCTTCTTTTGTTTATGAAGTGCCAAAGTAGAGATATTATGTATTGTGGCAGAGCACCTAAAATTTCAACATTCATTCACACATTGGATAGAACATATCACTTTAGCGCATATCATGTATCCATAATTTTGTTTTCAGCCACATTCTTGTGATTTCATCCCAAATTTGATTTAATTTGAACTTCTTTGCCAATTTTTCGTCTTTTCAATACCTTTTTGCTCTAGGGGTATGGTGGTGGGTCCCACAATGTGGCGCACCTAATCGACAAATTGCCAAAAGAAAACCCGGTTCAACATCTCCACCACTTCCCCATACTCTATGGGCGAAAATGCTTGGGTTTTCCGTTCTCAATCATGGTCTCAAAACCCTCTCAATTATGGAAGGGGACTCAACAAATCAATTACAACTAGTACTCCCAATAGTTGATTACCAATCTTCACAACTTCAAGTCATATAACAACATCCTAACATGGCTAGATTTATACTAGAAGTCACGTAAAGCTTCCCTAGGGCACCTATTTCTACCATATCAAGGTTGTACATGTGTCCGCTGGTGTCCCACATCACCAATCATTTACCTATTTCATTGCCCCCATTGCCATCTTTCAAAGGATTTCATGCAGGCTTTGGGTTCCTAAACCGCCATTTTAACGAAATTGACCATATGTATTCAAAGTGCACTTGCCTCAATTAAGTTGACATGACCATCTCTACAATAGGTAAATGCCATCAATATGTTAATTGCAAATACCTTTATTATTTACTTCGTTACTTCTACAAGATGAATCCTATAGAAGATAAGTTCATACATACTCCAAGCTTCATCTTCAATGAAGTAAAGCGCCTACTTATGAGAGCTAGTATCATTTGAACATATCTAGAATACTAAGAATCTATGAGAGCTTTCAAACTAAGAGTGGAAACTTTGAGTTTCAACTTACACATGTAGTTTCACAAGTATTAGTTATTATTGGAACAAACATTGTGATTCAATTGAATATTTTGTAAAGTCATATTTCCATTTCCATTTGTCTTTTACATTAATTGAGTTTTTGGTCTTTATAATTTGAAATTATAATATTCTTGGTAGTTTTGAAAGTTAGAATATCAATACATATTCTAATAAATTACAATAATAGGTCCATAGTAATAGGTCCTAAAATTTACGAAAAATAAAAAAATTGACTAAATTTTTGGATTAAATCTATTTTTAGAAATTTAATTGACTTCTCTAATGCTTTTTCAATTTTCTAAGGTCACTACTCACATAATCTCCACTCAATAATCACAAGGTCACATTTAAAGGCTCATAGAATAGCATTGCTAAAGAACAATCGATTTAGAACTTATGACAATTGGTTAAGGAATGATCTTTTATGAAGACATTTTTAGGGTTTAAGATTATGAATTATACACATGGTGCTCACGATGGTACTTTGTGTAGTCTAATTAATTATAGTTGAAGATTAGTGACAAAATCCCTAGTGAACGCAATGGACGTGACATTATAATATACCATATATATCATAAAATTAGTAATGCCACATCATAATGCAATTTTAAATAATTGAATATTTAAAGAAAATATATTATTTTTTATTTGCACGATTGGACCAATCTAGCGGCCCTCTTGAGGCCCTATTCTTTTTCTAATGTAATATCTATTGGGGATTTGGAGTCTCTAATAGAAAATTATGGACAAGTACAAAGGCAACATATGACAATGTTCTTCCCAACCCTCCTATGACCTTTGTCCATAACTTTGTATTGTAGGCTTCAAATGACAAATGGATTTTAGGAGTTGAAATTTAACTTGATTTTCCACATTTTCCTAGTAAGTCGAGTTTTGAAGGAAAAAAAATTACAATGCTTAAATGAGGCTTAAAGTATATGCACTCCAAAATAGACAATTATACTATAGGTAAGATATTAGGGTAAGGCAATTTTGGCAAAACATATTTGTGCATTAAAATTGCAACATGACATCAATATGCATGCAATCATGTCCTAAAGCACAAATTTATTTCAAAAGAACATGAAGTGTTACAATGTGAAATTGCATTCTAAAGTTGATCAATTGTTTAGAACTTCCAAATATAGTTTTCATTAAAGATATCTTAGAAGATGATACTTCTATAAATATAGTGATGGAGCTTTGTAAAGGAAGAAAGCTCTATAATCATATTCTTGAATGTTATTTAAATGAAAATGTTATTTTCTTGAATCTCTTGAAGAGCCTAAAGCTACAAAAATGATTAAGAAGTTGTTTGCGCTATCAAGGCATGTCATAACCTTGGTATCATTCATAGAGATTTGAAGCTTGAAAATTTGTTATTTAAAATAAAAGACAAAAATTCAATATTCAAAGTTATTGATTTTGGATTTGCTGAAGTCCTTGAGATTGGTGATATATTGACTGACACCATTGGTAGTTACCCTGTATAACTCTTGAAGTAATGGAGGATCACATGGATCTAAAGTAGACATTTGGAGTGCTAGAGTGATACTATATGCTTTCTTAGTTAGATTGTTTCCTTTCAAGGCCAGCTCAATAATAATAATAACATATAAAGATGTCATGAAGAAAAATTAATTATCACTATAAGAAATGTAAGTTTTTTAAAATGTCGAAAAAAACTTGAAGTTGTTAGTCAAGACATCTCTTAAATTTTGTTATAAATGACAAGCCAAAAATGTGCTACAATCAAGTGAAACATGACTTTATTTGTGCTTGTTTTATTTTGACATCGTAGAAGACATAGTCTTCTAAACTCCCCATAGCATGGCATGTAGACACCATGTAAGCGCCACGCAAACAAAGAAAATGTGGTCGTCGTTTTAGACATCACGTTGTCATTTTAGACATGCGGAAATTGTTTTAGACATTTTACATAGAACACAATTCTTACTCTACATATCCCATATGGGTTGTTTCACTTCCTACCACTCTACTTGTATAAAGACCTTCCCTTTTCATCTATGATGCACATCCATCCATTTCCTTTCTTTTGCAAAGTAGGCCAAGTGGCTACCTTTCTCCTAAATTTTTCACATTTGGTCAGCCTTTTACTTTAAACCACAATAATTTTTACTAATTAATCAATAGTCAAAATGAATATGCGTGCTCAAAATGAACCTAGTGGCTTATGAGGACTTTTGGTGTTCATGGGGATTTTTTGGAAAACGTGCACCTGTTTTCTAGAACATCATGAACAACATGTCCGTTCGAACAACATGTCCGTTCAAACAACATTACCATGTTTTCCAAAAAACATGTATGCATTTTCCACAACATCACACATAATTCAGGCTCCTTGAACCGCTTAGCACCAAATGTGTTGACATCTCATTGAATGAGACATGTTTTTCTTTGACGACATGAAAAACATGGTTTTCTTATAGTGTATTTTCAAAAGATCCATGGCCAAGCATCTCAAAGGGTGCCAAAGATCTCATTCAAAATATGTTGACACATAATGTCAACAAACATTTGAGTGCATCTGAGGTTTTGATGCATACTTGGATTTAAGAACACAAGTTGTTTCAATGGATGTCCACTAAAATTTATCATAGAAAATTATGAAAATGTGACATAAAATATGGTTTTTTTAATAGTGATATTTTCCTTTAGGGATGAAGTTTTTAAAGTTTCCCATATTTCCTATCTATTAAAGCTTCCCGTATTTTCTATCTATTAAGCTTCCCATATTTCCTATCTATTTGGTATTTCTTCCCAGTTTTAGCTTTATTTAAATACATCCGTGTTGATGAAACTAGATTATTTAAATTCATCAAAAGGAGATATTTTATAAAGATGAACTAGACAACATTTAAGTACTTGTTGAAATACATTCATCATCCATGTGATAGATGTTGAGATACTTCTTGATCAAAGTAAAAGCTTAGTTGCATCAAGGTCAAAGTAAAAGTTCATGAAAATTAGATAAAGTAAAAGCTAGATACTACTATAAGAAAGGCGTATCATCTAACATTTTCACTTCTTTACTTCCATTAATATTGCAATTGCCTTGTCTATTAGTGCATGCACTTTCAAAATGGACAATTATACTGTAGGTCAAATATTAGGACGAGGCAATTTTGGTGTTACATATTTGTGCACCGAAATTGCAACAGGACATCAATATGCATGCAAACGTGTCCTAAAGCACAACCTTGTTTCAAAAGAAGAACGTAAAGTGTTACAACGTGAAATTTGCATCTTAAAGTCAATCATTCATTTGGAACATCCAAATATAGTTTCCATTAAAGATATCTTAGAAGATGATACTTTTGTAAATATAGTGATGGAGCTTTGTGAAGGAGGGGAGCTCTATGATCATCTTTTTGAATGTGGTGCTCTTGAAGAGCCCACAGCTGCAAGAATGATCAAAGAAGTTGTTTGTGCTATCGAGACATGTCATAATCTTGGTATTGTTCATAGAGATTTGAAGCTCGAAAATGTGTTATTTAAAACAAAAGACAAAGATTCGGCACTCAAGGTTATCGATTTTGGATTCGCTGAAGTCTTTGAAATTGGTGATGTATTGACTGACATTGTTGGTAGTTCACCTTATACAGCTCCTGAAGTAATGGAGGGCCACCATGGACCTAAAGCAGACATTTGGAGCATTGGAGTGATACTATATGCTCTCTTAGCTAGGTTCTTCCCTTTCAAGGCCAACTCAATGATAATAACATATAAAGATGTTATGAAGAAAAATGACTTATTTACAAAAGATCCATGGCCAAGCATCTCAAAGGGTGCTAAAGACCTCATTCAAAAAATGTTGACACTTGATGTCAACAAACGTTTGAGTGCATCTGAGGTTTTGATGCATCCTTGGATTCAAGAACATGTCAAGTAGTTTAGAAGAAAGAAATAAGATTTGTATTATAGTGAATAGTTTAGACCTTTGCAAATACAAATATTTATAGTTTGTCTAAATGCACTCATGTTAAATGATCTGTTTCCACCATTGTCCATGTAAAAAACTAGTCCCATATTTTTACTTATGTAAAATCAGTAAACAAAATTCTTGCATATTGAGTTCAATAAAAGGCTTGTGGTTACATATAATAATTGTAAAGCAAGAAACACATGATAATGAGATTGTGCAATGATTGCAACAATGTATTAATTTGCATTTGTCTATAACATAATTTGTAAGGTGAACAATGTGTGCAATCCTCAAATGCTCCTTTTGTTTGGTAATGGGGGCATTTGGGCTGTTACATTTGTATTGTGGCTGTTACAGCCACTTTTGGGTGCATAGTGACACTTTATCATTATGCACTCAAAATTTTAATTAATTATTTTAAACTCCCCTCCACCCACACCCCGGGTTTAAAAAAATTAAAATTAAAATTAATTTCTTAATTTTTCATCCCCCCTCTTCCTACTTGTAATTTTTTGAATGAGGTTTACATGACAAACAATATGGGACAATGAAAATCCCGTATCCCATATCCATACATCGTATCCATATCCGTATCCATACTATACAATATTTCAATATCGAGTATCTATATTTTGGTACCGTATCCGTATTTGTATTTTGATATGGTATCCGTATCCATATTTTGATTATGTATCCATATTTATATTTGGATGGATGACTTAGGTTCAATCTCAAAGATCAACAGCTTAAGAAATTTTGAGAAATCAATGGCATTCTAGAAGGGGAAGCATTTAAAAAAAATCAATGGCCTATTCATTTTTGAAAGAGGGGGGGCAACTAATGGCAAACTAGATGTGTGACTGCTTCTTTGGGGGGCATAGTGGGGGATTTGGGCTAGCATTGGAGATTTTTCAACCTCTACATCCATTAGTTTAATGAATCCAATTTTCAAATTATATATGTGTTAATTTGTAGGAAACAACTAAGCATCAATTTTTAACTAGAGTATATGTCTTTGTGAAAGTGATTAGTTGACCATTTCCTTATTCTAAACTTGTTCTTTCTTATAATTAGAAACCAAACCTATATTCTAAATGCCACAATGGGGGGGGGGGTATTTGCAACAAAAATTCTTGCTTGTTAGGATATGTTTGACTCCGTCATGCAATCTAGATTTCATGACAATTAATCCTTGGAAGGGGAGTTGATAGGAAGTGGTTACAAATCTAAAGTAGCTATGGTGGTTGGAATTCAAGCCTCTCATCATCATCCATAAAGCTAAGTGAGAAGAACTTTGTCTCTCATCTTGCATAATGCTAATATGATGGAATATTGCACATTCTAATTTTTCTGGCTCTTAGTATGATTATTGAGTGGATTGTTTGTTCTCATGAAAGGTTAATGATCAATTGAATTCCTTCGATATTTAGAAATAGAACCATGGAACGGAGGGAATCTAGCAGGTCTAACATTGGATGTTTGATGTGGGAAACTTGAAAATGATAATGACGCGTTGACAAGAGCTTGATCCGACAATCCAAGTTCTTACAAAATAGTAAACTATGGTGTAAAACAATTTATCAATATGTTTGGTTATATGTCTACGTATGTCAATGTATTCTTCATTAGAAAGGTCAAAAACATTTTTAATTTGTTGGGTTTCTCTTCAATCCCCTTGTCCCCTTCAAATAGCCAACCGTATTGGTATCACTTAAATTTGTACATTTGATGCATAAAACTCATACTTACTAAAATCCTCATCTATCACTTTAGAATGTTGGATGTGGCCCTTTGAAGCTAGTTTGCATCTGCATTATTCATTTATATGACAATTTTCATTCATTTTGGCAATTCAATGCATATTTTGAATGTATATATTAATCTCTAAATGCTTAATCATCTACTATGGGATGAATGCACTATGAAAAGTACAGCTCATCTAATTCATATTCATTAAGGATGCTTCAAGAGAACTAATGTAATATAATTTACAATGGAAAGAAGAAAGAGTGTTGTACATGAATCGATGATATAGATATTCTAGAATATTTTCAATTATTTATTATGAATTTTCAAAACTAAATTTACTATCTATAAGTTGAGTAGTTAAGGTTTGATTTTGCTCAATCTTCTATTGTCTTTATGTGTCTTAAGACAATGTCACCCTTCATTTGTTATTCCAATACAAGATTTTTATTGGACAATACAATCTTTTGATAATTTGGAAAAATCATTGTATAACATTCCTTCTAATATATACCTATAATAAAAAATGTTTAAAATGTGACACCTACATTTGAATCCAAACACATCAAAAAAACCTAAATATGAATTACAAAAAATGCACACAATGAGATCACAAGAGTCTATGAGAGTGTAGCGATGATTAATGGGATCTTTAGGGACAATTCTTTGATAATTCATAACTTATTCATACAATGTCCAATTGATCCATGCTAAAGTGTGCTGGAACCCTCTTCCAGTTGCCACACAATGAAAACATGCACAGTGAGAACATGAGAGTCTATAAAAATGTAGTGATAATTTATGGTACACCTAGGGACAATTCTTTGATAACTCATAACTTATTCATACAATATCCAATTAATCCATACTAAAGTGTGCTAGAACCCTCTTCCAGTTGCCATTAAGATCCAGTATAAACAATGTATATTTAATTACAGTAACTACGCTTAGTGATGGTAATAGGAGTGATTATGCACCGATATTGATAACCGGTTCAACTCGCCTCAGCATCCGGGTATCCAAATCGCAAAGTCACCGCATCAATCGTGTTCTAAGTTACGCTCAACAAAAATTCTTTAAATCCCAATTCCCAAATCGTCATTACGGAGAAGGAATCACGAATCCTAAACCCTAATCTGATGAATCGTTTCTAATTCGATCAGCCACGGAGAGTTGCTTGCGGTTGTTTTTGAAGTATAATTGTGGAGGAATTCAGAACTATGCGGACTCAAGTGTTTAGATTCGCCAAGTCTTCTCCTTGGAGCCGATCTCTCCTGCAAGGCTCACGAGAATGGTTGTTTCTGTCGGGAAGGTCTTTGAGCTCGTCACAATTTGCGCCAGGTCTGATCCTACACTCATTGTGGATGGCTTTTTTTTCTGTATCCGTAATGGAGGGTTCTGGAATTTCTCTGGCGGTGAATTAGGGTTTTATAATTGGTGTAAAAGGCTATGCATCGAGTGTTTATTGATGTAGAGTTCAATTCGGATGTGGCGGATCTCTCTACCGAGGCCTATTTTATAGAATTTCGATATTTGTGCGTAAAGCGTCTACGTTTTCTTCGTTTACTTGGTAATTGTCTGATGGTTAGCAAGAGTTTGTGGAATATTGCGGTGTTCACCAAAGCATGCTTGAGAGTGATAGTTTTGAGTGATGAGTGATGAGTGCATTTGAGAATGATAATTTTAGTCTTGATTCACGATCCTGTTTTTTTCTGAATTCATGATTTGGTTTTCAGGGTTTGGGACAAGCTCGGCGGGTGAAATCCCCGTTCACGAACACCCTTCCCGCAACTCCAAGCCTATCACCGTCTTGAAGCCCTGGGAACAAGTGGCGGTGGCTGTGGGCTCGGCCGTGGGCGCTCTCGTCAATCCCGCCCGCGCTGATTTTGTGCATGCGCTCTCGGAAACCACAGGAGGCCCTGCGTTTCGCCTCATGTTGGAGCGTATGAAGATTTCACCGGAAGGGCAGGTGTGTGCTCTCCTTTTGTTTTGGAACCATTTAGGGTTTTGCAATCTGTAGTCTTTAATGCGTGTGATTGTTTTGAGATCTTTCTGTTTTTGTGTCGTTCTTGATTCCGATCTACTGTTTTGTTGTGTCCTTTCGTTTTCAAATTTAAGCGCCTTTATTTCGAGCTTTAATTGGAGATTTGAATAGTATAGGGAACCATCGTGCAGACATGGCCTTCTATACGGTATGGAAGAGGACGAAGTCCTATCTGAATAGAGGATCCTCGTGTTTTTGAAGAAACTAGAGATTAATGAGATCTATCCCTAGGGAATGCATTTTTTGCAAATTTTGGTTTGATTCTAAAGGAAAAAAAACTATCGTATGTAGGGTTTCCTCCGGGTCCTCTATGGTAATAACTGCTAAAAACTAGCTATTACTGTACTGCGTAGGGATTACTGTATAGATGGAGACGTTTCTATTTGACTTCCGGTTAGTATAGGAGAGGGCTCTAAAACAGTGCGGGCATTTTCAACTGTCCAGTAGGAGGTTATAAAATAGATACCTGATTGTGAGAAAATGGACTCTTGATTACATCAGAGCATGATATGATTTGGTTTATACTTCTTCAATGGATGATTTAAGAGCCACAATGGGTTCTTTCCTAACTAATTGGATAGGTGTCTATTAATTTTATTCAAAATAAGAATTGGTTGTTCAACTACCTTATAACAAAGGTTAAAAAATCTGAAATAATGATTGATTCAAGCATTCATTTCAGTTTTAGAAAAGGTTGCTTATAGAAACCATATTTGTTAATTTTCACATGTTGCAATGCTAGTTTTTGAACAAAACCATATTTTTTTCAAAACCAAGCATGTGTGGTTTTTCAAGACCTAGGAATCACAAATAGGGACCTATGCCAGATTTCGTTTGAAAATCCATAACTAATTCCATAAAGCTCTGAAAAATATGAAACAACTTGGATTAGATGCCAATTCTACTTGTCTATGAAGGAAAATTCACTGAAAAATATTTTGAGAAGTTTCACCTGCCTAAAATTCAGTTCCAGTGCTTAGATGGTTGGTTTATGGACCTTCTACCTTAGATGGTATTCTTGAATTCCTGTGTTCTTTGATCTTCTACTTTGATTTTTGGCTTTGATTTTTGTATGGTGTTCTATTTCCTTGTGTCGGGAGATTTTTCGTCGTGTGGACTGATTGTCTGTATCTTGCTTTCTCTATTCTCAGCAAATATTGAAGGAAAGACCTCGAGTGATTGCATCACAAGTTCAACATGCGTGGGACATGCCTGAAAACACCCTTGGAGGGGCTTATGCCAAGTTCATGGGCGATCGCAATTTTTCTCCTGATGACAGGCCTCCAGTCCGATTTCTTGAGAGCGAGGAGTTGGCCTACGTTGCTCAACGTGCCCGAGAGGTATTTTGTATACTTCATCTCAAAAGTCCCCTATTACATTCACAAAGTTGCTCATGCTAAATTAACGTTAATGTTATAGCACATTAGATCAATATTAAGATAATGTTTACTTAATGTTTTCCATTATATTATCAAGTTAATGCCAAGGATACGAACTTCTTCTTATTAAGTTGACAGCATTTCTATTACGCTTCCATTAACTTACCATTAACTCAATGTGAGTACCAAATGAATCTAGTGCCTTCTAGCTTAATATCACAAGCTTTGTCAATCACGTGGAGGGGGGACTTTTGTGTTGTTGACCACAAAACTTGTCATGCATTTGATATTGTATTCCCTATCGAAACTTCATGTCTGTATCGATGCTATTTCTGATTGCAATGAGCACACATAACATTTGAGGGCTTGCATGTTTGCAGGTTCATGACTTTTGGCACGTTCTTTTCAACTGCCCAACAACTGTCGTTGGTGAGTTAGCTCTCAAGATGGTCGAATTCCAGCAAACCCTCTTGCCAATGTGCTTCCTCTCAGTCTCTGGAGCATCTTGGCGCCTCAAGCCTGAACAACGAGCAGTGCTGTTTGGGCATTATGGGCCCTGGGCAATGAGGGCTGGCAAATCGGCCAGGGACCTCATGTGTATCTATTATGAGAAGCATCTGGACGAGGATTTGGATGAGGTTCGCCACAAATGGGGCATCATCCCTGCTCCTCGGCCCAAGAAGAAAGTTGTGTAGGTTAAGTCAAAACTATACATGATAATTCAGCATAATGCTACTGCAACACATTATGGTCTCGCAGGATCCGGACGTTCTGACGACTCATTCCCTGAGCTAGATTCTTGGGTTAGTTATTGAAGACATTGACTACCATTTAGAAGGCCAAAGTTGCTGATACTCAGCTAGCTTGGACGGAGCCTCATGGCGGCTACAAATCGACTGCCCTAGTTCTGTTACCTTGTCTAGCTATGTCTTGATGACGGCTATGATGTGTTGCTCTGCGAGATGTGCAGTTGCCCTGGACATTCCATGGGTTTTGTTTTAGGGCTCATGCCACATCGAAGCCGCAACTTTTGGCGGGTCGCGAGAAGGATGTTGTACTGACGGGTATGTTCTACTAGACTGTATAGGAGGGTTTCACCTCACTAATTGAACTTTCTAACGAGAGCAGGAGCAAGATTGACATCCAGATTCTATGGTGGATTCCACCTTCGGTACTGGCGTGACTGTCGTGGATCGTTGATGTCAGGTTCGTTACAAACCGACAACCCTGTGCTGAAGAGAAACAATCTTCTAATTGTTGGACTGTCTTCCAATTCAAACGAGGACGAAGGCAGGTCTCAAAGATGGCGTACAGCCTTTTTATATGTGTACCATCTCGCAGTACAACATAGCCAACAAAGTTGACCGCCTCAAAACCTGCCAACACCCTGTGGTACCTAGCAATCTGGCATTAGTTCAAGTCCTTCACAATCCATCCTTGCCGACCGCCAGTCCTCGTGATCACTTCCTGAATCGCAGTGCACAGGAAGTGCGCCACGCCGGTGTTGGTCGTGTGCAAGGCCGTGCCGATGCTCTGCATGTCGTCCGGGGCTTGGTCGTAGAAAACTTGGTTTGGCCGATGATGACGAACTCCTCGGAGACGCCGAAGATCATGTACTGTGGGAGGAGGTAGAAGGCGCTCACGGGCACGGGCTGTCTGGGCTTGTCCTCCAGGTGGTAGTGGTGGACGACTTGCAAGCGCTTGATTTCGATCAGGGGCGGCCACGATCATGGCGAGGGTGGTGAGCACCAGACCCACGCCGATGCGCTGTAGCATGGAGATACCTCGTTCCCCATGATCTGACGCATGAATGGTACGAAGAACTTGCCACAGAAATATTCAAGTCCAAAAGAATGTCAAATTCTTTACATTGGTCCCTACACAATACTGTGTTTCAATATTTTGTTTCGTAGGATCCTACTTTTTTACCGATCCACTTGCTTTGTTGGATCCATTGTTTTACAAAACGTGTGAGATTGGTCACATCGACATTCATCGTACCAACTTTCACTTTGCACCTCTTTTGTTTGTAATAAACGAGACCACCCTGGGCAATCCCTCTACCTTTTGTCCTTCTGTCACTACAGTGTGCTGTGAGAAACGACGCCATTCTCTCAATGAACGGACTTGGTTTTCAATTTCCCCATCTGGGGCTTGTGTTGGTCATAGTCACAATGTAGCTCGCCATATCCACATTATGTTCTCTGATTCCATGATTGAACATGAGTCGGGAGTGATGAGAATGTTTTTTTGTCTTGTTGAAGCACAACCTTGTTCTTTAATTACGTTTTTGCTTCAAGGGTCTTGGAAATTAGATTATAGACAAGTGATACTAGAGACTCACTTAAAATGCCACTATTTTAAATTGGCAGAATTTCACGATTGTCACTTTTCAAGGGGGTTGGCATGTGGATTGAAACGTATACGTATACTAACTCCTAGCTTTTAACTCCTAGCTTTTAAAGCTCTGTGTAGATAAATGTAAAAGAACTTGGTACCCAAAATTGCATTGGTTTAACGAAATTGTCTTTTGAAGTCATTTACAAGACTTTGAACCTATAGGGTTAACATTGGTCGGATGGTTTAACAACATGATATTTCTTGTTTTTAGACCCTTGATTGAGCATAATTGAATAAGATTCAACCATTGAAAGCATATCCACTAACATGAAAGTGCAACTTTATTATTGAAGTAAGATTGTCAATATTCTCATTGCTTAGCAAGCTATTTCTCCTAACATAGTTGAAGCATGTTTCTCATAATTTCTCCTAGTCTAAGCATGTTATTTCTCATAGTCTATTTCTCATAGACTCATGAATCTCCATGTGTACAAATGGAAATATTTGTAGAGATAAGTGTTGATTTTGATGACTTGTAAAGTAACTTTCTTGAAGTAAGGCAACCTAATTATTTCAGCAACCTAATTTCAATATTTCGTGTAGCTGAAGACATGCATCATGCATTCAGAAAAGGGTATTTCCATTTAACAAGCTATGATGGCTTTTTCACACGCTGACATGTTCGGTAGCTTTCTTCTTTTGCTCATTGCTTTGACATGCATCCGCTTGCGCAACGTGTTTCGTAATAGAAAGGAGAGAAGACATTCAGCACAGAAATGAAAAAGCCCCAAAAGCCCATTGATAGACCCAAATCCATCAGTGTGCAACCATGGGATTTCACCGACAGCTCATGTAAGGAATAGAACCCCAAGATTCCGTATTCAAGCTATGAAAGTGCGTAATTGAGCTCTGGAATTGGGTGTAGGAACTTCTTTGAAATTCTCTGGTGGTAGTCGTTTGTATGAGCTCACATTCAAAGGTGATTGTCTAATTCCTCCAAGGAAAACCTGTATGTCACCGACACTATTAGGAGAATTTCTTGCAGTTTTGTTATTCATATTTGCTTGATGGGGGCTGCAAATTCCGATGGTGCGACGTGGTGCTTGTGCTGCGTCACAGCGTTGATCTGGCGTTGATCTGGCGTTGGGAGTGTGAAATGATGCGTTCGAGCATCTCCTCGAAAAACTGTAAAAAAAGTCTTTTTATTGACATGGAACTGGAACTTGGGTGATAGCCACTTTGAGTTCTAAATAGCGTTTATTTAGAACATTGGAATAAGTGAGCATTCAAGAATGCTTTTTGATTTACCCCTAAATGCCCAAGGCCTTTTTTAAGCTTCTTGAAATTTGCTTTAAACTGAACAAAAAGTCAACATTTTGATAAGTTTTATCAATTTCTTTTGAAATTGTAATGGTACAAATTTAAATTGGACATGTTAGAGATCACGTGGGAAAAGAAAATACAACAATATCACTCATGGATTGAAAGATTATAATGTTTGATCATGAGGGTGTAATAATTGTGAAAGTGATTTGAAGACTTTCAATCTGCTTTTCACATGTCAAACCTAAAAAATTGGTCATCAAAATTTTTTGAGCTTAAAGGGCATAACATTCATAACTCCAATCAATTTACAGCTTCTCAAAACCTATTCTACAATTTTCTTAAATGAATTTCTAATGTGATTTTTTCTCCAAGATTTAGTGTATTTGAGGCTCATTTTCAAGAGTCCTTAACGATATAAAAATCAAGATTTGAAATGGACACCCATGCACAATAATCATTCATTTTCAAAATCAGATTTTTGATGCTAAAACTAGACTTGAGAAAGAATTTTTGAAAAATAGAAACTACTAAAGGGTGAATGCAAGAAACACTGGTACTATTTTGCATCACAATTGGAATGACGGAGATGCCATTCGCCATATCTTTCGGGAAATGAAGTCTATGTACTTGAAATTTTTATTGGAGATGGCTAACTTGGAAGTCCTCAGATTCCTTATTTTTGAGAAATTTTGAAAAATAAATCCTTTAATTAAATTGTAATTTACCTAATTTGTCACACTTTGCGTTTTAGGGTTTTTTAGTACTGTGGAGTATCCAAAAATGATGATGTACGTCTAGGATTGTTGTGGGCTATTGCCACAATAGAAGGGCATGTGCCCACCAAAGGGCATTCAAAAAAACAAAATTCTTTATTCTCAACATCCATGCAAATAGGGGTCTCTTGCCCATAGCACTCCAAACATTCATGATGGTTTCAACTTTTAGTTTTTGGTGAAATGTAATCACTATCAAGTCTTTAGAAATGGCCAATTTTTAGATTTTTTTTATTCATGATTTTCTAATTATTATTAATTTATACTTAATTTTATCTACTTTCTGTGACAAACTGTCATTTTTTTAAAGTAGTACTGTTTCAGTATTATAAAGTACTCAAAAGTACTATTGGCCATTGATTTTTCGGATCAACGGCTAAGATTGTTCCGTTTTATAGTACTAGCAGTACTTGTAGTACTGGGCAGAAAAAACGCAGTTTTGGCAGAATGCTCCCTAAATCGTTCTGTGTTTCTTGCATCTATCCTAAAAATAGAAACTTGATAAGGTTTTATT
Organism: Rhytidiadelphus loreus; assembly: GCA_947034895.1. Classification (NCBI taxonomy): domain Eukaryota; kingdom Viridiplantae; phylum Streptophyta; class Bryopsida; order Hypnales; family Hylocomiaceae; genus Rhytidiadelphus; species Rhytidiadelphus loreus. The sequence continues at coordinate 27,227,343 of OX344764.1, forward strand.
TAACTTCAAATTTTGTGAACACTAGAATTTGGTACCTTGGGCATTTAGGGGTTAATGTCATTTACTTTGTCTTTCACATTTGATTTTAACCCCTAAATGCCCAAGGCTTGTTTTGAGCTTCTTAGAATTTGCTCTAAATTGAACAAAATGCCAACATTTTGATAAGTTGTATCAATTTTTTTTGAATTGTAACTGTACAAATTCAAACTAGACATGTTAGAGATCTCATAAGAAAAGAAAAAACAAAACAATCACTTATGGAGTGAAAGATTATAATGTTTGACCATGAAGGTGTTAAAACTGCAAAACTGATGTGAAGTCTTTCAATCCTCTTTTTCACAAGTCAAATCTAAAAAGTTGGTGACCAAAAATATATGAGGTTAAAGGACCTAACATGTATAACCCCAATCAATTTATGGCTTCTCAAAATCTGCTCTATAATTTTCTTAAATGAATTTTGAATGTGATTTTTTCTCTAAGACCTACTATATTTGAGGCTCATTTCTAAGAGCTCTCAACACTATAGGAAGTCAAGATTGCAATGGGTACCCTTGCACAAAATCTCAAATAGAAAAATCACTATCATTTATTTTCAAGATCAAATTTTTGATGCTAAAACTAAACTTCAAGAAGAACTTTCCAAAAATATAAAGTACTAAAAATAACAACTTGGTTAGGTTTTATTTAACTTCAAAGTTTTGCAAACACCAAATTTGGATGCCTCGGGCATTTAGGGGTTAACAATCCAATGGACTCAAATGTTGCAAACTACGACAAACTCCTATTAAGTGCTACAAAGTGACATCAATACAATAGGGGACAATAATCTTAAACTACATATTGTGCCATTCAAAGAATTTTGTACAATATAGAATACAATTGTCATTTTTTGTTGTGCATAATCAACATTCAATTCTTACACATTTCCAATCACGCACACCAAATTTCAATTTCAAAAAACCAAAACTCCATTTTAGTTGAATTGTTTCATTAAATATTACCGATTTTACATGGTAATTGATTAAAACACATTGGTAATGAATTTTTAAAATTTGATTGCACAAATATGTAAGAAACATCTATACACACATCTTTTATGTTATAAGACACCCCATTAAGTAACAAAAATATGAAATATGATCTATGAAGAGTTCAATGTGAAGTATAGTGAAGTTTAAGTATGAGTTCAATGATGATCAAACTTTGTAAAATAGATATCCCTATATCTTAACTAAATTTCATCACATTGTGACAAATTTTGAACCTTTGAGCATGATGGTACAACTACTTTGCCAAAATTTGGTTATAATATAGAGACATCTATTTTATAAAGTTTGATCATACTACACCTCACATTGAACTCTTCATAGATCATATTTTTGTTACTTAACCCTTAAATGTCGAGGAGGACGCTTGGCATTTGATGGATGACTTGTAGTAGGACAGAAGTGCAACTATTCATCCTCGAAATTTTGTTGTGAAAAGGGGATGTAGTTTGACTTCCAATGAGTGCTTTTGCTATTTCTAAAGCCCAAGATTCACACAGTAATGAAAAAGGATGATTTCCAAGGTCACCCCTTCGTCCTTTAAGGGTTAATGGGGTATTTTTAACATGAAAGATGTGTGTTTCTTACAAATCTATGCAAAAAAATTAAAAAAAATTCATCACCAATGTTTTTTAATCAATTATCATGTACAACTATGAATATTAAATAAAACAATTCAACAAAAATGGAGTTTTGTTTTTTTGAAATGGAAATTTGGTTTGCTTGATTGGAGTTGCATAAGATTCAAATGTTAAATATGCAAGACAAAAAATGACAATTGTATTCCGGATTATGCAAAATTCTTTGAATGGCACAATACGCAATTTCTAAGATTAGTGGGAGTACAGTACATCACCATAGGCGCTAAGAGACCTTTGTAATCTCAAGATACTCTTTAACCCTTAAACGTCGAAGGGGGGACCCTCAAAATCTTCCTTTCTTATTACCGTGCGAATCATTGACCTTCAAAATTGCAAAAGTAGTCATTGGAAGTCAAACTATTGTAGAAGATCTTCCCTTTCCAAAACAAATTTAGAGGATGAATAGTTGCACTTCTGTCCTATACAGTTTGATTCCTTGTCATCCATCGGACACAAAACATCCGCCTAGACGTTCAAGGGTTAAACTCAAGTGGTCATTGAGATCTTCGGCTCGTTGACAGAATTTTCCGCGGATCATCCATTGGTCTGTTCATGGATGCCGGAGTCCCAGAAGTGAGATAGACCTCTGTACGGGCAAAAGTTGATTGTGCATGTTGGCCCTGACAAGTGTCACCCGTAATCCCTGGACTACTGATCGTGGATAAACTTACTTGATTTATAACAAACTGAACAATCATAGGACCCATGGGTTTCGTTTAATATTTACAAACATTAACAGCTGCAGATCAAAAATAATCTTATGCTTTGCATTCTATCTATCGGATAAGTACTCCCAATTGAAAACTACTGAACCATCAGAAGACGCTCACAACGAATGTCAGCTACCCTGATATCGCCGACAGGTCAAAGCAGTAAGGTGGTGTGCAAAACACCTGGGTCATAAACCCAAACCACTTACTACTGTACAACGATGATAGAGCAACTAACAAGACTAAACAGAGATGAAACTATACCCGAAACCCAAACCCAAGCATGCCGCCAATAGCTGTGTCAACCAAAATCCATTTCGAACATCGGACACATTGACGAAGACAATAGCTGTGTTTCAAGTAATGAAAAGCTTCCATTCATTCACAGGGCAGAATGTACCCGACATTAACAAAGAAAAATCTGCCAGCTAGCAGATTTTCCTACAACACTCCCAGTGGGAGCCTATACAACTCTCAGAACCCAACTTTGACCGACCTACGACTTTCCAAAGTGTTTCAAATGTTTTCCGAGACTGAAAACGTCCTTCTTTAAATCAGAAGGACCAATGTACCAATGTTCACGCCAGCTCTCTCCATATCTACAGGAGCTTCGGAACAATTCTCTAACCTTCTACCAACCAACCGGTAGATAACCTGACCTTCACTAATCCACCCAGAAGGTAGATGAGCCTAGTGAATGTTACCATCAGAAGACCAAATGTTTGCAAAATTCCCATTAGAATCTCGTCGACGAATATATATGGGATCAGGAGAAATGAGCAGCCGACCTTTTAAACACCACCAGCGACATCACCAACACAGAAAGCATCATGGTGGACCTTACAGAGCGTTCGAAAAAGGCATCGTCGTCGTCACTAATCTTGAGCTTCTCCTCTGTCACATCGAAGATGCCCCGAATAAGCTCCTGCAAGGTGGTCATAAATTGCGTGAACGCTTTCTTGGTGTGCCAGAAAACGTGCGAAAATAGGTTGGTGTCTTCATTGAGCGCCGTACTGACCTCGTCCACTGTCAACTCACTCCCATTTTCAATCAATCCTGCAAAACCAAATTCAAGGGCAAACCGTAAGACATTGCCAATATTGAACCATCAAAACCAACACCAAGCGTCGAACTCTCTTGTCGAAACAATGATGAAGCATGTACCAGTAGATTCACGAAGCTTCTGTCTGAATTCCTTAATTTGATCATTCGCCAGCACAGCTTCCCACACACTCTTATCGGTAGCCAAAGAGACCACCATTTTCTGCACACCGAAACGAGTCCCAAGTCAGATCAAACAAGGAAATTGCAAAAATCCACACCAACTTCGGATTCAACCCCCAATAGAACCAAGGATTCAAGGCTTGAAAGTGACCAATTCAATAGATCATACTGCGAAAAACATAACTCAGATGGAGCCAAATTTTATAACACCAGAATCCGTGGCGAACATTCCATCAGTTGGACAATAGGTCAATAAAATTGAAATAAAAGAAGTCTCAATATAACCATCTCACAACTGCTAAACAAAATAATTAGGCTAAAGTATCGGTCCATGAGAATACTCAATCCAACATATGAACATTCATCACATGCAAACACAAGTATTTTATTGTAACATTCTTGAGTAGATTTGAGGATCATCCATTGCCAAAGAATCCAAAAGCAGGAAGCTGTAAAGCATGCAGTTGTGGCGGAGCCATAGAAATGATGGAGAAAACAGTTAGTAGGTAAGAATGCTATGGCACACCTGAACTTGCGGGTTGTGCTGAAATTGGTGAAAAGCATCCAACATAGCACCATACCCACCGGCACCAACAATTTCCTTGCTCCTCGAAGAAGACGCCACATCAAAAGGGTCTGGCTCTTTCCAGTCACCGTTCGCAACCGGATGGCTAACATGATAGACCCCCTCCTCCCTGTTGCCCTTCGCCATGGACGCATCCATCGCTTCGCGGGATTCAGGTTCCAGAGGGCTCGTGGTTGATCTCCCCATGAGCAGTCCTCTGCCAACAGCAATCAGACACTAATTTCAGAACACACGGATACAATAGCCAAACCAATTTTACGGGAGACATGAGGACCTCCACCCCATGCTCTAAATGTCGCGGCTAGAGGCATTCTCCAAGGGTTTCCACGCTCAAGAACGCAGAATGACGAAAAAGAATGAACGAACGCAAAACAATTCAGAAAAAATGCAGTTTACAGAATTCAAATCTGGATATTCGGGGCCCCTGTTTCGCAAAAGCGTGGACAAAAAGCAGGATAAGAGGTCTCGCATCTGCAAGGCAAGTAAATATCGCTGCTAGAGGCATTCTCCAGGGGTTTCAAGACTCCAGAGCACAGGATGATGAAATAGAATGCACAAAAACGCAAAAGAGATTACAAAATACAGAATTCACAGAATTCAAATCTGGATATTCGGTGCCCCTGTTTCGCCATAGCTGAACATGGAAAAAAAGCTGGACAAGAGGTCTCACATCTGCAAGGCCTGCTGGAGATCCGAGGTAGCCTCCTCGACGTCTTGTTTACTTGGAACCGTCCCAAACACCAAGTAATCCAAGTTCTCCGCCTCATCCCCTGCGAACACCCAGTCGTCCGCCTCCCAATACTGCTGCATCCCCGAACTCCCCTGCCCGTTCGTCGGAGTGTGAATTTCCGAGGAAGCGCAGCTGCAGGCCATGCGCGCAGACGTGGGCGCCTTGATGGCCGGCGTGGTGGTGCACATCCTGCACATGGCGGCATTGGAAGCGGCAGTAGTCGGGGTCGAGCCCACGACGCGGCTGACGGCTCTCCACATGGCTCCGCCTCCCATTCCCCGTCTCTCGGCCAGCGTCCTCACGAAACCTCAATCCCAACCTCGCCCGATTGCGAAACCCTCCAAAGCCTCCGAGCACGGATTGCGTCTGCGACACGTCCACAACCAGCCCTGGCCTGGCGAGCACTCCCAGCAAACTCAAAGGTGGGCTACGGCGGAAAAAGAAATTGCGGTAGCCCACCAGGGAGTGAAAGGTTACGTCGAAGACGTGCGAAGTAGACTAAGGCGAATGGAGGAATCCCGGATCGCTTGGAAACACGCTACCCAAATTGCGCTAAGCGGAGAAAGCGAAGGAAGCACGCTGTTGTGTGTTGGTGGGGGAGGCTTTTGGTTTCGAGAACGATGAGGACGGCGACCGCTGGTCGGACGGGACAGACCCCTCATTCCTCAGGTGACCTGGTCGGTAGGTAGTACAGTAAACTGAAGTGAACTGCCAAGTGAGGGTCAGTTGGAGTTGGAAAAAGTCCCTTTTGCGCCTTTTTATTATCTGGATTGGAATGGGGTATCCTGGATATTTTGAAGGGGGGGAATCTTTTGTGGGTGGATGGCAGGCTGGGAGAGGACCACCGTCGGGTGCTTGTTCATATATCCTGATGGTCTTAACACTATTGTGCCGTTGCAAAGAAAATTTTCTAATTTTTTTACTTATAAAAACTTTGAAGTTCCATAACTTTCACACCATAGGTTCAAACCCCACGAAGCAAAGCCTGTATATCCCTCCTTGTCAAGGGCTTTCCAACAATACCAAGCATGTGACTGGGAGACACACAACCAAGGAGATCTCACCATATCAAACAACAAAATTCTGAGGATGAATAGTTGCACTTTTGTCCTACTACAAGGATTCCTTGTCATCCATTGGATACCAAACGTCCTCCTCAACATTTAAGGGTTAATGGATGGATTGCAAGCCCCATGGACATTTTGAAAGTCAAAACCTGAATTTTTGCATAGTTCTTGATTTTAAATGTTTTTAGCCCCTAAAGGACCAACATGTTTAGAGGCCCAAAACTGCTTCAAAATACTAGTCTCCAGAGCAAGGTCAAAATCTTTATCAATAATTATTTTTTAACAAATCCAATTGTAGGATCATTTAGTTGACTTGTTAGAGTACACCCTCCTATAAATTTTAGAGCAAATATCCCTACCAATTGCAAGTTCAATGTGCCTAACCTTCAAAATTTAGGTTTTTTAGCGATTCCCAAAAGTGAAGTTTTGTCTTTCAACATTTTTGAAAAAAAATCATGTCTTATAAGTTCTGCATTTTATCAATCTGTTGGAAAATGGGTGGAAAACATGTGGAAAAAAATTTTAACCCAAAAAACTTTCATATTCATCTTTTTAAAAATTGAAAAGTGGAAGGTGGTACTAAATGAAAGAAAAACTAATATGCTAGTAACTTTTACAAGAAATTAAAAATTATTAATTCCAATGGTGACAATGTTATAGTATACAATTAACCCCTAAATGCCTAATTGACCATTATGGTTGATGCAAAATTCTAGGCTTGTTTTGGTGTGGGGAGTTAAATTCCTTTGATCATTTAAAAAAAACTTTGGGGTAGTTTTGAAGGTTAACTATTAGAAGTTTTTATTTTTCACTGGAGAAGGTAAATCTTTTATTTTTGAGAAGTCCTCAAAGGCATATTTGTACCATGAGTGGAAGAGTAAAGCTTGCAATTTCACTTGATTTGAGATCTTAAAATTGTACTTATCTATTTGCTTTGAAAATGGTCCCAATGGAAAGAGTAAAGTGTTTTCATGATTTTCACCATTGAAAATTTGAACATGTAAGTGTTGATTTGGAGTTATTTGCAATTTTTACTTATCAAAGAAAACTGCATTTCAACAATTGCAAGGAAGATTGTGAAATGAATTTGATAGCTTTCATGTGAAATTAAGTTTTTTGAAAGTACATTTTACTTTGCTAACACTATATGAAGGTTGTTTATATCACTTCCAATCCCAAAACTTTTATATGCAAATTTCTAAAACATTGTGGGGAGGGGCAATATACTAAAAATAGAAAATATACATTTTTTTTGTCATAATTTGACAAATCCTATGCAATTTTGCACTCAAAATTGGTATGCAAACTTATAAGCAAACTCTTTAAACATTTATACGGTTAGATTTTGAAAATATATATAATTTCCTTCATTGGAGATAACCATTAGAAGAGATTTCAGGATTTTAAGGGCCGTTTCGGGGCCGTTCCCGGCGCTGTTCCCCCGGCAGTCAAAGAACGCTGCTGACAGATTTATTTTTTTTTGAAAAAAAATAAAAAAAAATAAAAAAATTTAAGTCCTTAAAATGAGAAACAAAGTTTTTATTTTTTTATTTTTATTTTTATTTTTTTTATTTTTATTTTTTATTTATTTTTATTTTCGAAAAATCTGATCTGGCCGTCTCTCAGCAACACAGGTCGGGAACGGCGGATTTTGGCGGTTCTCGGGGGGGGGGGGGGGGGCGAGTTGGGAACTCGCAGCCCTCCCCAAGAGCCAAAACATATGTAATGTATAAGCTCATGTTCTTTTTTCATAAGGCTTAGGCACTGAGGGGTTAATATTCTTTATTTTTATTTTTATTTTTATTTGAAAATTTTCAAAATTAAAAGCAAAAGACAATTTTATGTGATTTTTCTTCTTTCATTGCCCACAAAATAAAACTCTTCATTACTTTTACCTCATTATTTCAAATTGAATGGTCCTAATGTTTTTTGCTACCTAGTTTGACATTGAAATAAAAAAAAATCCTTCTAACTTTTGCAATATTTATCATAATTCTATAAAACAAAGCTTCACATTTAGATTATAATGAGTAACATCCAATCGTATCTAAAGAAAAATTCATGCAAAAATTCCAAATGATGAAGTCAACAAAGCTTGCCTAAGTTCTCAAAAAGCCCAAAGTAGTCTCCAAGGTCTTTTAGGGGTTAAGCTTAATGAAAAAAATGTAGCTCCAATAATCTACTTTTAACTATTCACTCCACTTGAATCTTTTCAAAAATTGTACATTTTGTAATACTTTGAAGATAGCATCTTAAAGCTCAAAATATACCACTTTTGAACTTTTTCTATTAAACTTCTCTTAGTATGAACTTAAAAAATACATCAATTATATACCTTGATGTTTGTCACTATTATTTACATTTTTCATAAAAATTTCATAGTATTTTAAATACTTTTTTAATTACTATAATTTTTACAAAGATTTTTTTATAAAAATTATAATAAAATTCAATTCAATGTTTTTAATTATGGAAAAATGAGATTATATTATTAGTAATTATAAAAGATATTAAACTTTATATAACTTTATATTAACTTATATTAAAGATATAAAAGATATAAAAGATGTTAGTAATTATGAAAGATATTAAAAGATATTAAACTTTTGAAATTTGTATTTAAATTGAGAAATCCAATGAGATTTGACAACTGACATTAAATGTCCTTTAAAGGTTAAGATAAATAAGCCTATTAGTACTCTAATTAGCATCTAAATATCTTGGGTCAACTCCAAGTGTGCATTTTGGAACATGCATAGAGTTGTGGAGATATCACTTTGGAATAACTTTTGAATGAACGTGTTGACATTAAATACAGTCGTTTAAATTTACTAAGGCTTAAAAGCTTCAGCATTATGGGCCCAAGGGCGAAAGAATCAAGTGCACGCGTGAACAAAAGCCATGCAGTAGATAAAAAAACACGAATTCATATTTCATAAGTTGTATGTTTCAAAATTGTTACATTCAAGTGCACAGAACTCTCCACCCTGACAGATGGAGGCGTGGTAAAGATCATTCAACTTCAGGATAGGTTTCAACCAGAAGTTCAAAGTGCCAAGTTTAAAAAATTTCCCATCTAAAAGACCACACCGATCAGTACAGCTACTACCAAATGAATACAGTATATCGTGAACTGGGCAAAGAAGTTGTAAAATCTCAAAGAAACCACAACACAATATACCCAATTCAAAGAGAGTGCAACGGATTAATTCCTGAGAAAATACATGGAATAGAATCACAAATGGTCGTCATATATACATCACATAGCCATGTACAGTCCAAATCAAACTCTTACTGCAGAGTGACGACGATTATCGCCCTTAGTTATCCGATGCCTTCACACATGAATGTGCCACAAGATAGACTACGATACAGATGTGTCTAGCTAGCTAGTTGGTGAACTTGGACTCGTCGACGTCGCGGCCGGCTGTGGCTGCAGCATCACCACCAGACATCTCGCTGGTGGAGGAGCCGCCCTTCTTGCCCATCTCCACATAGCCGTCGTGACCCAGCTGCTCGGATCGCGCCTGCCCGCCTCGGCTTCGCCCTGCGCGCAAATGCAAGTATATGTGAGCCACACCTCAGAACTCTAATGCAGACATCAAAACAATGTTCAAAACTAAGAATAAACAAGGGTACGGTCCACAAATATATTTTTCTAATGCAAAACTTCTACAAAAACTTGTAAAATAAAGAAGTCTTGTGACTACCGGTGGTTCACATACATGCAGGGAATGTAACAAACTAACTACGCTTGCCAGAAACTAAAAAATAGAAGGAAATCCGGGAGGAAATCAAACACATAGTTCCTATATATCCCAGATGAATGCATGTGACCACCGACTGTCCACAGACATGCAGACATTAGAAGGAACTAAATCAAAACAAAACGACAGAATTACAGAATGCTACAATTAAATCCACATACATTTCAAATGCCTTGCTTCTAAGTATACTCCACAAATGAATGCATGTGACGATGCAACAACTCTCTAAGAAAATACAGGCATTCAAAGAAACTAAATCCTTCCCAGAAACAACAAAAACCGAAACAAATCTACACTGACTATAGCTTCTGCACTTCACGCACTGATGAATGCATGTGACCACTCATCGGTCTTGCAGATATATAGAATGAGCGACATTCTGAAGAACTTCAAATAATTCAGATCAAACTTGCAGCACGCAGTGCCGAGCTAGATCATTTGAGACTATACCGTCGGCGAGGTTCTGCTGGGCTTGAACGCTCTTGCCTCCCGTTCCGCCGGGGACCACGGTCTCGCCGGCGGCGGCGCGAGCATTGAGATCTCCCTCACTCGACATAGTGAATGAATCCAACGAAATGGCCCACAATTTGCACCTAATTACAGACTGTAAGTGCCACAACAATTGATCGAGAGCAAATGTAAATTGAAAACAAAGACGTTATGTGAGAAGATGGTGGCCGAGATGAGAATGGCGAAGGGTTCTTAAGGCTTTTCGTAGGGGAGGTAAGTGGCGATGGTCTGCGACACGCTGGGACTTGGAAGGGGATGCATGCGTCGGCTATGGCGGCGTGGGGGCTGACGACTGAGGACAAGTGGAGTAGTCTGCACTCGGATACGTTTCTCGCCTCGCTTAGTGACTGGTAAGTTACTCCACATTAAGGTAATTGTACCTAATTATGACCCCTTCCTAAAATCGATCTCTAACATATTCTGGTTCTAAATGTGGTTTCCAATGCATTAGATGGGATTCCGGGGGCTGGAGGGCTGTTTCGGCGTTGTTCCCAGCTCCGTTCCCCGGGAACCCCATTGAACGCGACAGCAGATTTTTTCTTTTTCAAAAAATAAAATAAAATAAAATAAAATTTTAAGTCTTTAAAATGAAAAACAAAGTTAATTTTTTTTTTTTTTTTTTCAAAAACTCTGACCTGGTAGTCGCTTGGCCAGGTTAGCACAGGTGGGGAACGACGGGTATCGGCGGGTATCGGCGGGTTTCAGACTGGTTTTGACTGGGGAACTCACAGCCCTCCCCGATGGCTGAATCCCATCTAATGGAATTGGCTTTTTTGATTATGAAATTGAAGGCCATTTTTAGCAAGCCTTCAACCTTTCCATTTGTATCATGATGGACTTCCTTAACGGCTATTAAGGGTGAATTAATCCCCTCATTCTTCCAACCAAGGGTAAATACTTTAAAATGCCTTCTATTTTGTGCTACATTAAATTTGTATTTCTTCACCTCACACCTAATTTGGGGTCTTTGATTCCAAATATGAATTCTAAATTTTTAAATTTTTCATTGGTGGAAAATTAAAAATTCCAATATTTTTCCTAAAAATAAAACACTAAGGGAATGAAGAGGTCTATTTATCCACGCCTCTTAATATTGTTTACCAATCACGTTACCAATGAGGGAGGTTTCCCTTTCACATCTTTGAAAAGCAAACCCTTATAGTGAACAAAATTGTCCTATATGGCTTTTCAACCAACCCCAATCCTTGAACTAATCAATAAGTCCCTCCCAAGTATCTTGTAAAGCATAATACTTTCTTAGCATAGCGACATAGGCAGGACCATTGCCTGGTTATATAATGTTATACTTCCTCAAGTTTGCCATGATTACTTGTAGTGGTAACTGTATTTCTTAGGTGGGGTTTAAGGAAAAATAAGAAAACTAGGCCCATTGTTGTCGCTTCCTAGTTCACAAGTTCACGAACTTGGCATGTTTTGCCTCTAGACCAGCATTTTCGACAATATTTGGCGACCCCGCTTCTATCCAAATGATGCTAGCATGTGAAAATGAAAATGTGAGCCTATGAACTTTGAACATGTGCCATATAGGTAGATACTTTACAACCATTAAAGGTGCGAAGGTGCTTATAGTATAAACACTTACAATATAGGTATTTATAATCTAAGTACATCTGTAATTATAGAAGGTTTTTATAATATAGACACCTATAATATAGGTACACATATAGACTCCTATGCTCATGATTATGTGCTTACATAATAGCAACCATGCCTCTATCCTCACCATGTATAAGATTCTTTGACGCTTCCAATCCATGATCATTCCACTCCTACACTTCCAAATGAATCTAAGTGTCATAATCTAAATGCAAGAGTTTTGTCATTATGGCATGTTTCAATTGGTTAAAGAGAGGCAGATTAAGATTGATAATGCTCATTGCTTGCCTTGTGCAAATTTTCAATAGGATGTCAGTATGAAGTAGAAATTTCATTTGTCTAGTAGTGAGAGAAATTTGTACTACTATCAACCAATATTAACTTAGTGAATACAAATCCACCTAAGATAATATAAATTCAAGAGAATTCTGTTGTTGTGGCATATTTTGATTGGTTAAGCAATCAACAAAATCAAACTACTCAACTCTCCTACATTGAGATTATATCTAGTAATTGTAAAGTAGGCCAAATCATCAAATATAATGATAGGTTAGTACCAACCTTGCTAGCTGCGGCTAAGTAGGTTCTAACCAATGATTATTTCTTATAACTTGGTTTGCTTTCCAATTACCTAGTCTATAATAAACTAGCAGAAAATGGACTTTCTAAAAGTAATTTGATGCTCTGGATGTTGGTCTTGATTGAAGTGCCGAAGCCACAACATTGGTTGGGACACAACAAGGGGCAAAACTTGAGATGGAGACATACCAATCATATGATGGGGACCAATTGAAGTTGACCCAAAGAAGATATGCATAACTTGTACATAGGATTTGTATAGATGTAAGATAATTGTAGCTAATTTTAACCTTTTAAACATTGGTCCCTACAAATTCTTGCCTAAAATGTACAATCCCTATTTATGAGAATTGAAGGTATTTTTAAATAAACCTATTTTTAGCACTTTAAAAATTCATCATTTATTTTACGTGGTTTCTATAAAAATGTAAAAAAATAAAAAAAATTTGAACCCAACATCAAACAAAAAATTGGGTAGTTTAATAATAGTAACAATGCTCAATTGCTTATTCAAATACACTTAGGTCTAATTATTTTCTATAAGTACGAGCACTTTCATGCTAAATCTATTGTCACATGTATTTGTTGTCTCTTTCTTGTCTCTTTTTTTGTTATAGGTTTAACTCCTAAAGTCCTAGAATGTTCGAGCAAGTACCCACAATCTCAATTTGTGTCAAAATTTTCTTAAATTTTTTTACAAGATAGAAAAACTCATCATCTTTCTAGGAATATATTTTTTATTTTAATTGGTATCCTAGAGTAAAAATTATGCCAACAATAAACCCAAAAGAAGTGAGGGCAAGCAACAAAAAAATCCACAAAAACTTAGAATAATTTTAAAAAATGATATTCTTATAGATTGTGTTTTTGTCTATGTGGAAAGATTTTATTCATTCCATTTGGATAAGTGATGTAAAAGTTATGAAGCTTCTTGTTTTGCAAGCAATCTTAGCAAATTCTTGAAAAAAAAACTTGTTTTCTTTACTTTAAATGCTTATTTCTTCTGATCCATATGGTCAAAATTTCTTCTACACATTTTCATACTAGTTTAGTACTAGTTTTGTATATCCAATAGTTTGATATACAAAAGAGAAAATATTTAAATTTTTTGTTGATTGCATTGAAAATGACAATTTGAGTGGTTTTTGAGAAAAAATGGCCTTGGGACTTTATGGGTTAAGACTAAGGTAATTGCACCTAGATTCTAAAAAAGATTATAAAACTCCATTTTTGGATTAATTCTTTAAATTGATTTTTCATGTTTTTACATGATAATTCACTAAAAACAATAAGTAGTTACAATAAATTTATTTGCAATAAATAGACATCTATTTTACAAAATTTGGACATGAACCGACTCTAATATTGAACTTTTTTTGGTTTGAATTTTGAATCATTTTTCTTAGATTTTTTTGAAAAAGAATGATGTGCTTATAGATGATTCCTACATATCTCCACATTCTAATCTTGAAAATTCATCACCACTTGTTTTCAATAAATTAATATTTAAAATCATGAAAATTGACTTTAAAAATTCACCAAAAATGGAGTTTGGATTTATGAAATTGAAATTTGGTATACTTGAATGGAATTGTGTAAGAATGTAACAATATTTATGCATGCCAAAAAAATACAAGCTATATTAAAAATTATGCAAATTTTTTGAATGGCAGAAATAGTCAATATGTATCTTTATTGGAGGCTAATTTTGAAATGTACATTGTTTTGATACAATGGTTACAAAAGAAAACAAGTGGTTACATGACACCAAATAAGGTGATTTATCTTTACTATCTTCTTATCTTTCAAAAATTACATGCACCCCCAATGTCCCATGTCCCATGCACGAATATGGATACGAAGTATTATGTACAAATACATGCATAATTGATACAATATGAATCAATACACCTCATTATCACATAGCTTTTGCTTCATTAATCCATGTCATCTATAAGGCAATATTTTCTACAATCATTGGCAAGTTTAAATTGTGAGTTCTTGAAGAGCTAGGCATTGCAAATAAGAAATTGATGCCAACAAAAATAAAGGAAAATTTTTTGTAATAAAAAAAGAAGGAGGGGAAGATATTTGCGCAAGGTGTTACTATGCCTATGCACCAAAAATTCAGTTATGCATTGGATAATCATGGCAATCAAAGACATGTTCAAGAAATTATTTCTAGTTTTGAGACATTCTTGTTCTATGGTGCGTGTGCTACAATATACATCTATACACATCATTTTCCACTTATTGTAATTAAGCAAAAAGTGATTGGAATTTGGATGATCATACTGTAGCAAATACAAAAGCATATATGTTGAATTGGATGAAGAGAATTTTAGATCAAAGGTGATTTCAAGAGAAACTTGCACTATTTATTGTATTTGCTTCTATGCTTGTGAATTTTTTGGAGTGCTCTTAAGTTAGAAAAATATTTGCTTAAAAAATAAAAAATTATTGTCAATGTATAGACCTTTAAAAAGATTGTATCCTAGAAAATCAAACAAAGAACAATTTTCTAAGCAATAGAATTAAAACAATATGAAATCTCAATAAAATTGATACTTTGACAATTTAATTTGTAGAAAATAGGAAAATAATTTGAAAAATAAGACCAAAAATAGAAATTTGAAACAACTCTATGAAGATGGCCATTTACACATTCAATAAAAGAACCAACACAATAATTTTTCCACATTTCAGAGTATGTGCAAAAATGAACTCATTTTTCAGACTTGTATTCGATACATAATTAATTATTTTTGAAATTCTATTAATCACATGCTACAAATCTATTAGATCCAAATTTTAGCTCCAATTTTTTTAGAATTGGTACAAAATACTAATACTTCAAACCTCTAAAATTGCATGTGTGGCATGTTATCCACAAAACTTAATATTTCCTATAAACTTAATTTTAGAAAATAATTTAAAAAATTGGATAAAATTCTACAATATTTGTATTCATGTTCACTATGAATTTCAACTACATTAGATTGTTATTCCCAAAGTTGTGCTTGAAGAATACTTTGTTACACAAGGGGAAAACAATTCAAGCCGTTCTTGCAATGACCTTTAGAAATATTGGTATTTACTTTTGAAGAAAATTTATTTTAGGAGCATCAATGATTGACCATAGTATTATAGGATTAACTATAAATGAGACACAATCCATGTTGAAAGGAATGCAATGAATACACAAAATGGTCAATTCAAATAATGAGACATGTTCCGTGATTTTTTCCAATGTTGCAACCTCTTCTAACAAATTATCATGACTTACTTCATCATTTGGGCTTATATTTTAAGTGTTCATATTTAGGCAAGGTCAACAATGGGTTCTAGCACCATATCTTACAACTTGCCAACAAGGAAACTTGTGCCCTTAGATTTTTTAAATGAATTTTTTCATTATTTCCTACTCCTAATGCAAATGATTTGAAAAAACTTTGATATTTCCATAAGTGAAGCAAAGATAATTTAGAAGTGATGGATGCCAAGAATAATTTATAGATGATGGTATCTAGTTGAAAGATGTAGAGGTACCAAATTGGAATGGTTTCATTATTGTAAGATAGGTTCTTTAAGAGATTTTATGTAGATTTCAATTGGTCTTGGGTCTTAAATTTTTTGGATGATCAATAGAAGAAATAAAGTAGCTTGATTTATTCCATTCAAGCCAAGAAATTGTTGAAAGTGTGTTTGAATTGTAAAATCTTAAATGAAAGTGGATAAAAATCCTAAATTCTAATCAAGTGATAAAGTTCTTTACAAAAATGTTGAAAAATTATATTTTGAGAAAACATTTAGTGATTTTCTATATTGTCATTAATGTGACTTTTTGGATTGTTGAGTGATCCGGTATAATTTATTCCTAGAAGGTTTCCAAGGGAATTTTCATTATTTCATTTTCTAATTTTTGGATCAATTTTGAAGAGAAAATTCTTTGAAATTAAATACCTTTGCAGAACAATGAAAACTTATAAAGAGCAATTCATGACTAAACTACTTTGGTAATCACAAATAAGTAAACAAGATCTAAACAAATAAAAAAGTCAAAAAACACTATACTTTAACTGTGGTGGATTTGAAGACAATGAAATACAAATAAATTAGTAGAATGTTGTCTTCGATGCTAATGATGAAGTTGGTTGTGTATAATCAACATGTTGCAAGCCTACAATACTAATTGGTCATTACATTACTAAAAATTTGTCTTCTTTGGACATTGGTGAGAAAGAGTGTCTATTAAATGAATGTACAAAAGATGTGAAAAAAGTGAGTCTCAAGTATAGGATGTAAGTGAGATTTTCTTTAAAATTCCAATATTTAATCAGTGTAAGTTGTGAAATTCTACAAAGCATAATGAAGATTTTTCTTGAATTTCTAATAGACTAGTTTGACTCTTTCCAGTCAAAGACTTGAAAGTCATTGAAAGCATGTTCCAAATATTGGTATAAGTTCACTAATGATATATTAAAAATGAATTTGTATACATTTTATTATATAATGAATTTCTATAAATTTCTTTTTTTCCTTCAAACATTTTTAATGAAATTTTTATTGCCTTGTTCTAAAATTGTTGTTTGAATGACCCATTTGAAGCATTTGAGAAGTTTATAACTTGGACTCTTTTATTTAAATATAATAATTTATAACAATTTTGAAGATGAAAATAATTAAGAACTTTTCTTAGAACTTTTCAACGACCACATGATTAGAGACATGATTAGAGTAAAAACAAAATGTTCTCCTTGCTAGTGATTTTAGTTTCACTAGTGATTTTAGCTTGCCCAATGTCAATCGCCATTGAAGAGTATTGATTATAAATGATAAATAAAAAATGCCCCTAAATTTTGCTCAAGTTGTGGAGTTTTTTAACCGCTAAAGTTTCAAATGTTCTCCCAAGGGATACTTAAAGGTTCGAGCAAGGTTATACGATCTCCATTTTTTATGTGATTTTTTGAAACCTTTTTAAGATAGGAGAATGCATTATCTTCCTAATAATGTAATTTTATATTTCAATTAGTGTTTGGAAGCAAATGTAATGCCACCCTAAACTCAAGAAATAATTTTCCGGGTAGCACAATGAAAATCACAAAATCTCAAAATAAAAAAATAAAAAAATTTATCTCACAGAAAAATCAGCTTTTGTCTATATGATTAGCTTTGATTCATTCCATTTAGACTATGATGAGAAAATTATGAATAGTCTTGTCTATTGGGCAATAATAGTATGATCTTCAAAAAATTACTTAGAGGATTCATTTTTGAACTCAATTTTCACAAATCATTAAAAAAATTCCACATAGTATCGTTTACTTGTTAAAACAATCTCACTACACTAATGATGATAAATAGTGTTAGCCATACTAACTATTTTAGAAATGCTATAAGTTTTTACTTTTGATGAATATTTTTAGTGAGTGTATAGATCCTAATATCATTTTAAGTGGAAGAACTTTACACCTATAGTTGGTAAAAATATTCATCAACAGTAAAAACTAATAGCTCTTTTAAATCAATTAGTGTAGGTAATACTATTTATCATCATTAGTATAGTGGAATAAGTGTATTCCAATTCCATCTTAGAACTATTAACAATCCGATTAACAATCTATTTTTTCCTTCTATCTTGTGCATTCTTCTAAATAACAATATTTTTAAGTATGAAAATTAAGTGTTTTTCTTTCAAATTTTTTTCTCTCAACTTTCTATTCAATTTTTTGACATAAGAAATTTGAAATTTGTAGTGCAAAAATTTTAAGTTAAGAAGATTCAAAATCTTATAATCTAATGACCTAAGGCTTAAAAAAAACTTGTCTTCTTCACTTTAAATTCAAATATCTTGCAATCTACGTAGTCAATCAAAGTCCTTGAAACATCTTCCACACAATTTTTTACTACGGTAGTGCAAGGACCTATAATTAAATATGTGAAAGAAAGAAATGTTTAAAATTTTTGCTTTTTGCATTGGAAATGATAGTTTGAGTGGTTTTTGATGAATAAAATCCTTAGAACTTTGTGGATTAAAAAGTATTAAAAGAATTTATTCAATGATTTTATTTCTATGAATCCTCTATTGTCTTCATATTTCACCACTTTTGAAGGTTGTTGCTTCTTAGATATGCTTCTAATAATGAAAAAATTTCAAAGAACCTTTCAATGTCTATCATTGTGAAACAATGAAATGTTCCTTGAAAACCTTCCATTCTTCAACATTTAAAGACATCCATAGAGATTAGTTTTTATAAAATTGCCTTGAATTTCTCAAAGCTAGAGTACTAGTTAGCCCAACCAATGTTCTTGTGTAGCAATGTTGATGTTTGTATTAGGGTCAAATCAACTACCAATGCTAGTACTAAGGATAATTCAAGAAACATTATTGGTCTACAAAGATATCAATCATTAGTAGATTCAATTTTTGAAAGAAATATTTCAATAAATATATTATTGAAATTTTATCAAATTATGAGATGATTTGATACCATAGCCAGAGTCACCTTCAATGAAAAATAATTAAAAATTCCAATGCTAAATAATTTTGAAATTAACAAGTCACCTTGCTGAGTTCAATAAAAATTAATTCTAAAAAAAGCCAAAATGTTGGAAAATATAATAATTCAACTAGATGCCAACACACGTCTACTAAAGTAAACATGTTTGAAAATGTCCAAGAAAATGTCCCTCCCAACCCCTCTCTAAATGTTGCCCATAACATTTGTTTGGAGGCTCAAAATCACAAATGGATTTTTAGAGAGGAAATTTAGCTTGATTAAACAACTTCTCTTGATTCAAAGTTTTCTGAAAAAAAGTTATTCTACTATGCCAAAATGAGGTTTGAAGTTTTCCATTGAACAAAATTCATGCTTTTGACTTAACTAGGTATGAGTAGTTGAACTTCTATTAATCCTAATTTATATATCCCACATGGGTTGTTTTACCTCCTACACCCTACTTGTGTAAAGAGATTGTGCAAAAATGACTTTCAAAAACCTTTAAGAGATGTTTGCTGAATAATTTTAAGTTTTTTTTATTTTAATGCTAAATTTTTAACTGTGGAAGTTCACTTTGGTCTTTAATTAATTATTTGGTAAAAATGTGCCAAAGGTGACATTCGGGTACGGTAGTTAAAAGCATTTGAAAGCAATTTTGCATAGAGCTTCATTGAAGACCAAAAGCAAGACCTACAAAATACCAATTTGTAATATCTTTTAAGATTTAATGTCAGAGTAAGTTTGTCTTGTCAAATATAAAGAAGTCAATGTTTGAGTGCTCAACCATAAAATCTTTTCTAAATAGAGATGCAGAAGTGCAACAATTGCTCATTGAAGCAATATGACAAAAACAACAAAGTTTTCATGCCATCATTACTGAAGCTTCAAAATATATAATCCATGTGGCCAAGAATTTAGAGTCAAAATTTTAGAGATGAAAAGTTATATTATTCATTATCAAATAATAAGTAAAAGTTCTTTGAAATCCTTTCAACAATCTACAATTAATATTATTTTAGCATGGCTAACAAGTGTCCATTCCTATCCTATTCTATTCCATCCTATCCTATAGTTGTAGCAAAATATTATCTATAAGAATACCTAAGTTGGGGTCTTGTTGGTAGGGATCTTTTGAACTATTTAAGTAGAAGCATTATAAAAAATTTGAGGCCAACACAGGGTCATTTAACTTTCAGCCCCTACTACAAGTACATGAAAATTAAAAAACATTTTTAAAATTTTTTAATAATTTTTTTTTTTTTAAAATTAAATTTTTTTAAAAAAATTTCCAAACTGACATGACACCAATAGTGCCACGTTAGTTCTTGAATTCAGTTTTTAATTTTTTATAATAAATTTTAAAGTGTAATTGAACCAAATCCATGTTGCTCGCAACCTTGTTCAGGCCTTAGATTTTTTATAATGCATGTTCTTTCACGTCTTCATTCCACTCTATTTTCTTCATTGCTAAGCAGTTTGTTCTTTGCTCTTTGGTTGGATACTAGCAATTGCAAATTCTTGTATCTCTCAATCTCCTTTACAATTGGTAAGCCTCTTTGTTGTTCACTCGATTGTCACTTTTCATGACATCTTGTCGACATGCTTTATCATACTTTGTAATTTGAATAATTATGTGAATCTTTAATGTTATACATTATTTATGTCTGATCTTTTGGTCTATCCTTAATGTTGCAATCATATTGATAATTAATACACTTACAAATTGTCTTCTTTAGTATTAAAGCTTGTTAACAATCTTCAAGGGTCATGGTTTTTATTGTGCATTGGCAATATGCTTTTGAATTGTGTTTTTTCTATATGTAATAACTTCCATTGGTTTTGTATTTTTGCACCTTGGAAGGATGCTTTAGGATTGTCTTTTCATTGAATTCAACATTAGTAGCACATTGAATCACATATACTTGTCTTTTTGTGATGTCCATTTAATGTACTTTATAGATTAAATAAGCTTGTGGAGTTGAACTTGCATTACTTAAGTAACATACTTGTTGGATATGCAAGGAAATATCATCATCATATTTAAAATGAAGGGCCTTTGGTGGCCCTAGTGTTTGCTATACTTACACTTGCCATTCTTGGAGAAGCTAGGGTGCTTAATTTCAACTCTGTGTTGGGACTTGCCCAACCTAGGACCGATTGTGATTCCTACAACTCCATTCTGGCACGTCTAGTTTCAACTCTGTATTAAGACTTGCCCAATTTTGGACTAGATTGTGATCCCCACAATTCCATTCTGGCATGACTAGTTCCAACTCCATATTTGGACTTGCCCAACCCAAGACCAGATTGCAATCTCCACAACCCCATTCTAACATGCCTAGTTCTAACCCGCATTGAAATTTGAAATTTGCCCAACCCAAGACCAGATTGTGATCCCCATAACTCCATTCCCAAAGCTATACTTCCCTAAAGTGTTCAAGTAGTGTCCATGTTGACAATCTTGTGTTATATACAACATTAGTTCTGAATAGTCCTTATGATTGACACTGCTAGAGTAGTAGCTTGTAAATTATACATGGAGGATTGGACTTGATAATAATACCTGTGAAATCAATCTTGGTACTGTTACATGCAATATTTTTGGCTTAGCTTAGTCGATCTGAGGGTCCGTGAAGAATACAGTTGTACCCGTGACTTACGAACGGGACGTTATTAGCATAATCGTAACATCTTCATGGATATTAGGTAAGATGAAATGTAGTAGAAAACTGATAGTAAAAAGATAAGTGTAACCGTTGTCCAGGATTGGGCACTGAGGGCAGGCCAAGAACCAGAGAGCAGGGCATATCATCGAGGAGAGCAGATTGGGAAGAAGGAGAAAAATGTAATAGAGGAAGGGAATAATAAAAACTTCTTACGTATCGAGAGAGACTATGCATTCAATGTTCTGTTTACGGTGTTTTATGAGTTTCTGATTGGTTTCCTTGACATGAAACGTTGTCTGATTTCTGAGCGATTTCATTTGGTTCCGTTGCCGGGGACCGGGAGGACTGTCGTGTAGGGTGAGAGCCGAATATCCTTAATTTAGGATGTGTCAAGCGTGTGCTCCTGGAGCAAAACGCTGCGATGAGGAAGGGCCAGCCACAGTTCAGGTTGGTGAGGACAGGAAAGTAGAGCGTACACTACGCATAGTCAATGGATCGGTCATTGTGATCGATAGAGAAATTACAGGTGATGTTTGGAATCAGTTACAGGTAGCTGATAGTTTTCTTAATCTCTCTCTCGAACTGGTTGTAGTGCATCCTCGGGCTTCCGTTGTCACTGAAGACACTGATCTAGAACAAGGTTCGATCGGGGTTTCGGTTGCACCTGTAAGCCACCGTGAAGCTTTATCACAGTATGATGAGTTGAACCCGTTTTTCTTCGTAGAAACTGATTCTTTTGCTGAGCCGTCGTTCCTCCATCAGGAGCTTTGATTAGTCGTCCAATATCAAGATTTATGTACTACATTGTTTAAAGGTTTGCGTCGTTACTGCGTCCATTTAATTTAACTCGTTAGTATATTAAAAAAAATTTATGTATCTATTTGAACGTCGGAGCTGCTCCAAAGGGGAGGAAGCATAGATTCCAACGAATCCAGAGGTCGCAGCATGAGTGAAGCTCGTAACTCTCCAAAAGTGGCAGCAAGTGAAGCTTGTAATTCATGGACCTTATATTTTGACGCCTCATCTTCCTCTAAAAGCAACGCTAGAGCGGGCATAGTGCTAGAAGTAGAGACTGGGAGGCGCGAGAGATATCATAAAGACCTCGGACCGAACCTCACTTGCAACCAAGTTGAATATGCAGCTCTCATCTCTGGTTTGGAGATTGCAAAAGGGAAGCAAGTCAATGATTTGAAGGTGGCTGGTGATTCCATGTTAGTTTGTAAGCAAGCTTCTGGAGAGTGGCAAGTTAAGTCTGAGAAATTGCAACCACTCCACCAAGCTGTGGAGGAACTCAAGTCGGGTTTTTCTTCTATATCGTTTACTCATATTCCCCATCACCAAAATCGAGAGGCAGATGAGTTATCTAGGTTTTGTTGGGGAAGTTAAATATTGATAAGATAATAATCATGCTCTAGGTGTTTTTTTTGAATAATAATTATCATTAAATGAAAATTAAAAAATATATATACTTTATAGATTGAATATCATGGTGGCCATTCCTGTCTTTGAGGGTGCTAGTAAATCAGATCCTGAAAAATTTATAAGACAATTTAAGCGAGCATGCATGACTAATGGAGATAGAACAGAAGCATATTGGTTATCACTTTTACCCATTCATCTGGAAGATGAAGCTGCCTGGTGGTATGAGAGCCAGTTGGCAGAAATCAAGAAGAGTTGGGATTCTTTAACTAAGGCCCTTTGTCGAGAATTTCAAGAGAAGGAGAGTTATCAAGTTCTGATGAGCTAGTTGAACTTAACGCGTCAGAAGCGTAATCCCAATGGGACTGCGGTTGAGTCGGTGCGTGAATATGCCACCAAACTGAAGGAGTTTTGGGCACGTATACTTCGGAGTCAAAGGAGGACTCCTAGTGTCGAGTCGCTAGTGCTGCCAGATGCTGCAACGGTGATAGCAAACACCGCAAGTGTAGACGCACAAGTGCTGCGATCGTTCATGAGAGGGTTGATACCGTCGATTCAAGAAATAGTCTCATGGAAGGAGCTGCAAACTTTGGAGTCTGCTCTAGCTTGGGCACAGAAGAAGGAGGATAACTTGGCCGAGCTATCAGCACCCAATGTCATTACGTTGCCAATACCTATAGAATCAACCAGAAAAGCTCTGAGCTCGGCAAGCGCATCGATCCAAGGTTCATCCTTGAGTACAAAACCAGAAGTTACGGAGGATCCTGCAATTGTGAAGCTGACGTCCATGATGGAAGAAGTGAAGTTATACTTGATACGAGACTGACAAGATCACCGTGCCAAGAGCCCCATGATGGAGCGGTCGACACTACAACGGGTAGTACAATTCATTACATGTCATGGCTGTGGGATACGCAGGCATTGTGAACGTGATTGCCCTAAGAAAGAAAAGAATGTGAGTAACGCCCTTGTTCCAGCAACATCCGGAGTTAAGATAGCTGAGCTCAACATGTTGGAACGCGCATATGGCAAAAAGGGAGGATCTGAGCAAGAAATTATGATGACCAAGCGTGACAAACGATTAGCAGATCTCGAGCCTGACAACAACCTACATCATAAACGTGTAAAATCTAAGAAGAATGAAGGACATTCTCGTACCAAGAGACCACGACGAAGGATCGGAATTAACGACCTACTCTTGAGCAAAGATCAAGCCGATTATTCCATCATTACAGACCTTGGGAAGCAAACAACAAACATTACAATCGGACAATTGATCGCGAGATACTCGTCACTTTGGCGAGAGTTAAGGCAAGGCGTGAGCGCAAAGAGGGTTATTAATGAAGTAAATCTTGCTCAGAAGATGAAGGAGGAGATGAAAGCACCCCAAGTAACAACTTCGATCCGAGGGCATGACGTCGAAGGGTGTTTACTAGATGGTGGTGTTTCGGTAAATGTGATGTCTAAGTGGTTATTTGACGAATTGGGATTATTGACAAACAAAGGATCTTCCATCAGATTGAAAGTGGTGGATCAACGTTGTGTGAAGTCGGTCGGCATGATCTTTCAGTTACCCATTACTGTCAATGGCATAACAGTAAAGCTGGACATCCACGTTTTGGCCATTGCAGATAAGAAGGATGGATATCCCATGATTTTAGGTTGTCCTTGGTTGATAGGTGTCAAAGCTGTCAATTACTGGAGCCGCGGTTACATGCAAATCAGTGAGCCTTCACAACGAATCAACGTGCAAGTGATACACGATAAAGACAGCAAGAGGAGAGCAAGCTCTCATGAGGTGTCATCTGATGAAGATTACGACTTGGATTGGACAACTGATTTCTCAGATTCAAACTCAGACAACGAGACAGAGGGAGAAATCTATGCGTTGGAAGTTTTACCACAAGTGATAACTGGCCGGTCCAGTTGTGAAGCGAGACGAAATAAGGAGGACGAAATCTTTCGAAAAATACAATTCGGTCCACTCTTGTCTTTGCAAGAAAGGAATGTGCTCGAAGACATAGTTCGGGAATTCTCACATTTATTTGTTACTTGTCATCGGGACTTACCTAGCATAACGTTGGAAGAGCATCATATCGACCTCGTAGAAGGAGCAAAGCCAGTACGAATTCGCCAAAGACGGTTAGCCCCGGATAAGGCAACTATCCTAAAAAATGAAATAGACAAGTTATTGGAGGGAGGTTTCATTGTACCAGTGAAGAACACTGATTGGGTGGCTTTAGTCGTCATAGTGCCAAAAAAAGGAGGCAAATGGAGAATATGTGTCGATTATAGGGCCTTGAACAAGTTACAAAAAAAGATCGACAACCCCCTCCTTTTATTGATGAATTGTTGGACGAAGTTGTTGGTCACCAAATGTACTCCTTCTGTGACGGTTATAGTGGCTATCACCAAGTTAAAATTAGGGAGGAGGACGTGCACAAAACGACTTTCACCACTCCTTGGGGAACTTATGCTTACCTGCGGATGCCGTTCGGCCTGTGCAATGCAGGTGGCACATTTCAACGAGTTCAAATTAAAATCTTTAGACCTTACCTAGGTTAGTTCATAAGGATGTACTTGGATGATTTTTCTATATATGGAGACAAGTCCAGTCACCCTCAACATGTGAGAGCGGTGTTCCAACAACTGTCGGAATACCAATGCTCTCTAAGTCCAGAGAAATGTTGTTTTGGGTTTCACGAGGGAGGCTTGTTGGGGCATGTGGTATCCGAACTTGGTATTCGCATCAATCCAGAAAAAGTACGAAAATACGAGAAATGAAGAACCCAGAGAATCGGTCCGAAGTAGCAACCCTCATGGGGATGGCTACATATCATAACCGGTTTATACCTAACCTAGCCGGGGAAGCTAAACCGATCACAGCATTATTGAGAAAAGAAACTCCTTTTTTATGGACGCAAGATTGCTCGCAGGGACTACAATACATGTTCCAATTTGGCTGCCGCATAAACCCAACGCAAGTTACGACATGATAAGTTAAAAAAATTAACCAAGTTTGAACCCGGTAGCTTGGTCATGCTAGTAGATAGTTGGCTTGCGAAGCAGCACGGTCAAAAGTTCAGGCCAAAATGGAAGGGTCCCTACATGGTGCATCAAAAATTTAATAATGGATCGTACACCTTGAGCAGCCCGGATGGGTCAAAGATTACCAAACCTTACAATGGTTCTAAGTTGAAGCCATACTACTATTCGGAACATCTACAGGATCCCGTCAACACAGTGGATCAGGATCCTGGGGAGGATATGTTACATGCAATATTTTTGGCTTAGCTTAGTCGATCTGAGGGTCCGTGAAGAATACAGTTGTACCCGTGACTTACGAACGGGACGTTATTAGCATAATCGTAACATCTTCATGGATATTAGGTAAGATGAAATGTAGTAGAAAACTGATAGTAAAAAGATAAGTGTAACCGTTGTCCAGGATTGGGCACTAAGGGCAGGCCAAGAACTAGAGAGCAAGGCATATCATCGAGGAGAGCAGATTGGGAAGAAGGAGAAAAATGTAATAGAGGAAGGGAATAATAAAAACTTCTTACGTATCGAGAGAGACTATGCATTCAATGTTCTGTTTACGGTGTTTTATGAGTTTCTGATTGGTTTCCTTGACGTATGGTATTCCTTGCATTTGATTTCCTTGACATGAAACGTTGTCTGATTTCTGAGCGATTTCAGTACCTTGGTAGTTGCTCTCTATAGTATTGATCAACAAGCCACATACAAGGGTTGTGCATACGCAACTATTAGATTTCTTTTGAAAATTTCCTTGAAAATAAATAAAATTTGTAATCCTTTTATCAAGGGATCAAGTGTTTTTAATTTATTTGAAAAATTCTTGAAATTTCCATTTTTTTATTTTTTTATTTTATATCATCAATGTAAGATATATTTGTTGTCTTTGCCTTTACGAATTATAATGCATAAAGAGTGAAAAAAAAATTTATATTGGGCAATCACAAACTAGGTAATATAAAAAAAAGACTAATTGTGTGATATTTTTCATGAGTTGAGACTTTTGGAGTCTTGAAAATTAAAATGAATTTATTTTTTCAGAAATAAAAAATTATTTTTACATTGGAATACATTTATAAGTGTTTAGTAACAATTTTTTTCTTCAATCATTGCAAATTTAATTTAAGAGTATTCAATAGTTTTGGATGGATAAATTTTTTTGTAACCTCTCTATTAAATTTAAAAAAGGACAAAAATGACATGACATATAAAGGATCTTGACTTGGAAAAAAATGAAAATATATAAAATGATTCAACAAACAACTTTTACATAGTTTGAATATCAAATGATTACTAAAAGCAATACATTATAATTTTAGATGATGGAAGGTTTGATAGTATTTCTTTGTATGATTTTTTTAAATATTTTCATCTATTTCAAGTTTTGATATTGCAATACTTGTAGTTGGATTGAAATGGTAACTCCATCCAAACATTTGGATTGAAGTTTAGGATTTTATACAAATTGTCCAAAAATTAACAGTTTTGTATAGTATTTTTACTTTTTTATTTTAACAAAAAGATATTATGATGTAGGTTGCAATTATCTTCCAACAATCTCTTTGATGCAAGCACTTTCAATGAAAAATCCCTTGAAATAACTTTCAATACTAAAAGAGACTTATAGATTTAATAAATACAAACACTCAAATAAAGAAGGGTTGTCTTTCTTAATGTTGTTTTTCACATTGTTTCAAATCTTTTTTGGCTCTTAAGTGACCATCATAGAATAAGGTGTATTCAATTATTGAAGTAGTGTCAAGTAGATAGAATGGAAATCAAGTTATGAAGATAAGAACAATTAGTCATCAAATGGCTTGAGCTATTTATTTTCATTTATTTTGGGTAATAAGGTAGTAGCTAGATGAAGCAATCTTTACTTGGTGATGAAGTCATTCAATTCTATGGCCATGTATGAAATATGTAAAATATAGATGATAATTCATTTGTTCATCCTAATGTGTGTATATTTATCTTATAAAGCAACACTACTCCAAATGAATATTTTAGAGTATCAAATTTTTTTTTAAAACTGAATTAAGAGTATGATATTGAAATGAAATTTAAAACTATTAATCAAATCATAAAATAGAATTAAAATGATCAAAATATTTCATAAATTTGATTTTGATTATCAACATAATGAGCATATCTTTAACCCCTAAAGGTTTTTGACTATGTTTTTACCAAAAATACTCCAAAACTGTCATTTCTAAAATTCTAGTCCAAGTGACAAATTTTAGAAAAAAAAAAAATTATGAATACATAGGATCTTAGAGTATGTTGATTTGAAAAGATGAAAAAAAGAATTCAGAAATTTCTATCATGTAGATTGCAAAATATATATTAGTGTTTGAATTAACAAAAATTCTTTTTTTGGCCTTGTAAAAAATAGGGCACTTGCACTTCACAAGGACACATTTGTATGAAACAATGTCTATGTTGGTGGTGCTTCTTTGGATTCATTATTCAAAGCAAGTTGGCTATATACTTGGAAAATTTCAGATCATTTAGAATTGTGCAATACAACATATAGGAAAAAAATAGTAAGTAGAAAGCAACAGAGAATGATTCAAAATACTACATTGTTAAGTATTTAGTTTTGGAATTGAAAAATGAAATCCCAATAGCTGTAATGTGATGTAAGTTGTGATGTTGTAGGAAAACAATATATTGAAAAACAAGTACCACACTTGTATAAAAGAAATTCAATTTTTTTTAATCAAAGCTTAGACATTTTAAAATTTTAACTGAAATTTATAGGTGAATATTTTCTAATATAAGTACAAAACCTTCAAGATATTTTAGGAATAGAAATGAGAATTCTCTTTGAAATTCTATTATAAATTATTCAAGAATTTTAAAATTTTATTGAGTAAAATATTATTGACCAGAATATGACCCCACATATTTATACATTTTATAATTCACTTTGAAAATTCCAAACAAAATCATGAAAAATATTACATGGTCAATGTCGTTAAAATGGCGGTATTCCACATGCCAATTTAATGGAATATCTTCTACAAAAGAGAATAAGTGTGCCGCGATAGGGTCATACATGTCCCAATTTTATGCCTAGCACATTCAAATCACTCCTAGTTCATGCATTTTCACTCCCCTCAGACAATCTTTCCATTGTTTTCATTCTTTCAATGGTTTCATTTTGTACCATTTTAATGGAATACCGCCATTTTAACAAAATTGACCATTTACATAAACATATTATACTTCTTCAAATTTTCCACAAATTTTGGGAGATCTTTTGAGTATATTATAGAAAACATGAGTATTTTGGATCTAATTTGAATCAATAATATTTAATACAATAAAATTTTAAAATTTATGAGTATTTTTGCCACAAAATTTCAAAAATAATTCTCATTTCACTTACTAAATAATCTTAAAGATTTTGCATTTATGTTAAAAGTTTTTTCACCTATAAATTTTAGTTAAATTATAAAGATATCTAAATTATATTGAAAATGTTAGAAAAATCATTTCATACAAGTGTGTTACTTGGGCCTAAACATGTCCAAAATTAGTTGAAAAAAAATCTAATTTATCATTTCATTGTAACAATTTTTGAAGCAAAAAAAAACTTTTTGAGTCATTATTACTAGTATAAATTCAAATTGACAAAACCACTTCAAACCATGGTTTTGTGTAAATGTAGGTTGAAACTAGGACAATTGTATTGAAACCATCCCCGGGGAGGACACTCCCTATGTTTTAGCAAACTACGTGCGGCGGAAAAAGTAAAACAAGTAATACACCTTAAAATTTAATTTCTTTTTCAAAAAAAAAATTATGGATAGATTTTACTACTTTATAAGTTTATGTTTTGAATTATTGGTATTTTTTTGTGCTAATAGTAATTAGTTATAAATTTTTGAAGAAAAAAGATACACTGTAAAGCTGAAAATAACTTTCACACCTCTATATTATATAAGAAAAAAAATTTGAAAAATGAAAAAAAAATTATATAGAATAGCTTTCTATTGAAAGTTTATTTTGGTTGAATATTGATGCAATAGTCATCTTCATGTGAGCTCTATAAATATTTTAGTTGGAGAACATGCCATTTTAGTTCATTTTTCAACCCTTTCTAGACAATATATCTTATGTTATTTGGAATTGAATTTTTTGTCAATAGAAACCTTTAGTCATTGTTAAACAAAGCTCAAAATTTTAGAATGAAATTATAGTTTATTCAAGGTGAATTACATGAATTACTTTTTCCACCGCCGCACGTAGTTACCCCAAATGTAGTGAGAGTGTCCTCCCCTAGAAACCATCAAACTATGTAATTGAAGCACTTAGTTTAGCTAAGATTTTTTTCTAAACTTTCATAGCTTAAAATATCCTAGCAATTGTTTCTTCAATAAATATCATGTAAACATGAAAATTGGTCTCTAATTTAAAAATAAACAACATTACCATTTACAAGCTAGACATAGGTATAATTCTAAACAGATGTATTGTTATGTTTTATTTGTATATTTCAACTTGCATCAAACATTTGACATAGATCATAAACCATTGATAAGTTAACCCTTAAATAATCTAGAGATCTCTCTTAGCATACGAAAACCTTGGAAACTTGAATTCACCAAAATAATAAATACATTGCAAAAACACTAAACTACAATAATGATGGCATAGACGCTATTGATTTTTAGGGTATTTTAGGGTAATTTTGTGAAGCTTCCTATCCCACTTGTGGAGTGCTAAAGTGTATGTATTTGTATTGCATATTAGCCCTATGTATTGTGCAACGTAGGAAACTAGGAGAGGGACAATAGATTGTGTTCATATTTGTCTTAGATACTATGATGGAGAGCTTGGAAATTTGCACTTGATGGCCCATCAAGTCCAATGCAATGTTTTTCTTAAGCAAATTTGACCATGTTTCGATCCAAATTTCAAGTGAGAAGTGTTGATGTGACCTTTCATTTGCTTCAATTCCTCATCAACACTAATTTGTTAAAATCCAAAACAAAACATCACCGTGAAAAATAGACTTTAGTACCCCCGGGCTCTAACTCCAACATCTTTAAAATCACATCTAGGTAATCATAGCTAGGTTCCCTTGGGAAAATATCAAAATTAAGTTGCACTAGTAGTAGGAATTGAATTGATCATAAAAAAATAAGTGGTACAAATAAATTTTTCCTAATGCCAAACCTTAAATCAAGAATGGCACTCCGGGAACTAGAGATTGACAATCTCTATGTGAATCAATATCAATCAATCATATACCCCACTAATGGATACCAAGATCTTCTTAATTGGGTCCACAATCTACATCACATTCACCCCCTTCTCTACCATCTTCATCACCATGTAAACAACACTCCACTAGTGTCCAATATTGGGTTCAACTCAGACAACTTCAATAATACATGCACCTTCTCTCTGAGTGCCTTCACGATGATGTTCATTGTCTTAGCAATTGTCACCTTAATGGACTCCTTTAGTTCTATCACCAAAGTGACCAAACCCTCTAAAGGAAAGTTTGTTGGTCTCTTTTAGAGAGTGACTTGCGGTGGTTGTCATGTAGAAGCTCACGAGCCCTGTTAGGGATGTTTTTGGTCAATACTTGATTGGAAACCAATGCAGATGCTCAGATGATTGGATGAGACGTTTGCAACGTTTTTTCTTCTTTCTTTTGTAGCTTGGTATAGTACAACTTCATATCCTTGGAGCCCATCACCCATCTTCACTTACAAATTTCTAGATGGAGCACAAATTCCTTGAATTTTCTTTGATTGCGGAATAGTGTGGTACACTTGTAGGAGCTCACTGTGTAAAAATTCCAACTATTTTGGTAGTGTTTTGCACAATACTCATGATTTTTTGAGGAGTACTTTAAAATTAGAATTTTTTTTTTTTTAAATAAAAAAAAAATGTCCAATATATTAACCTTTAAGAAGGAGGTATCCTAGGAAGGAAAAGCATAGAAATTTTTTCTAAGTAGGAGACTAGAAAAGTGTAAAATCTCAAGAAATAGGTACTTTGACATTTTAATTTGTAAAAAATAGGGAAAACAATTTTTAAAGAAACTAAAGATTTTCAATTTGGGAGAACTTAAGAACTTTATAATGAAGAGGTTTCACCAAAAGAATGATCTCAAAACCATATTCAATATTTAGAAGTGCTCACACAAGGGAGCCCTATTACCACGCATATGGAGGACATAAAATAATTTTTTTTAAAGTTTCCTTTGGTAAGCTCATGCTTGTCTAGTGTGGGAATTTCCCATAGAAATTTCAAGTGTACATCATTATTTTTGGATGCTCCACAGTACTAAAAAACCCTAAATTACAAAGTTTGACAAATTAGCTAAATTGAAATTTAATTATAATTTTTTTTTCAATTTTTTTGAAAAATAAGGAATCTCAACACCTCCAAGTTAACCATCTTTTGTAAAAATTCCTAGTACATTGACTTCATTTTCCAAAAGTTATAGCTGATGATAACTTCGTCACCCCAATTGTGATGCAAAATAGGACCAGTCTTTCTTGCAATCACCTTGTAGAGTTATCAAATGGTGATTGTACAACAATGCTCCTTAATATACGTTGGAATGATTCTTGTATGCCATTCTTAGAACATCCTAAGAGGTTTAAAGAACTGAATTTGCACATAATTAAAATTGTACTTTATAACCATAATTAGATGAGGTGTTTCATGCACAACCTTTCAAGTTTCAACTCATATCAACTATATCTCCATTACAACACCATGATTGAACTTTGAAATGCCTTGGTATCAAACAAGAGGTTCAAATGCTTTCCAAAGAAATAAAAAATCACCATATGAAGAATCAATGCTTAATAGTTAACAAAAATACTATTGGTATGTAAAAAGGCAAAGTTGTGTGTCATCTATAATAACTAGATACATTCACTTCAAGAAGCCTACATCAATTCCTTCACATTCTATTTGCTTCATCTAAATTTTCAATCATTACTACCACTTTATTTCAATTCATCAATTTCATTTTGATACTTTGAAATGCAATCATTACAAATCCAAGCTATAGATCCACTCACTCCTTTATATCTAACCTTATTTAATTTAAATTTCTCATAAAACTCTCCCTTACTTTTACATTTAGGCTCCAAAAAATCTTTCAACCACCTTTGTGCCTCTAACCTATCACTCATCAATCTCCTTGATTGATTTCTCAAATCAGTTGGCAATGATTCCAAAATTGTAGTAGGAATTTGATAATCTAAGATACCAGGTGTATCAAGAATCAAGGCTGCAAAACCACCAACATCACTAAAATCGGGGACCATTTCACCCATCCCACAAGCAACATGAGCACCAATCTTCGTCAATATGGTGGCTATCTTCAACCCCAAACTCAACATGCCAAGAAACTTCTTTGTGTGTTCTGTTCCAAAATTGACAACACAACCTTCTTGGTTTGCGACCTCATGGAATCCTTGTATACTTTCACACATGAGGTGAAGTTGGATTTTATTAAGATCAGGTACCAATCTTGTCAAAAGCTTCCTTTTCCCAATTTCACAAAGATAAGCCAACTTTGGAATTTGTGACTGTTGCATCTCTATTGAGAATGCCATCAAACCATCAATCTTGGAACACACCTTGTGCAATAGTTCCCCTTGCATCTTGTTGATGCCATGTTCCAAATGTTGTATCATGTGAATGACATCATTCAATTTTGACATTGTCTCTTTGTGATGTTCATGTTGAACTCTTATGATGTCATCTAATTTGTCATCCAAAGATCCATAGACCAATTTGCGTGTTGTTTGCCAAAGTGACATATTTGGTAAATCACAATTGTGAGTATTGTCATTCTTGGTGTTGGATTCATCATCATTTTGGGTCATAGTTTCCAAAGATTGGATTGTCTTGTGGTAGTCTTGTAGGTGACATGACCGTCTTTCCAAAAGAGTTTTCCATGCCATGCTTCCCAACAAAGTGCTCACCTTGTCATAGTCAGTGCCCAAACCTTTACATTGCTTCCAATAATGCATTGCTTCTACACCTTCTTTCATAACCTCCACTTCTAAATCTTTCACTTGAACACATTGATTTTTGCGGTCTTTAGAATTAACCAAAGTCCGCACACATGCAGGGCGCAAGATGTATTCAGTAAGATGGATTCCAGGACATCCCAATATAGGATCCATTTGAAGATATTTGATATGTTCAACAATTATGTTTTTAAGGAATTCCAACATCTTGTCTTGACATTGATGGGATCGTAAAAGGATGTCCACATCACCATGATGGAATTGAATTATGACTTCAATACCATCACTTATGAACTTGATAGCATCTCGAAAGACCTCATAAGTATCTTGAGCATTCTTGTTTTGGAGCTTCTTGAAGAAAGAGACCTACACAACATAACAATAAATCAATATCAGTCTTTTATGAAGACTTAAATCATTGTAAGATTCCATTCATTCCATTCGTAGCAATAATATCTCATAGACTTGTAAATCAAAATATGAAAGAATGAAGTGTAGGCAATGAATCATGTTGTCATTGAAAATCAACACTCAAATTCATGTATATATATTTATTATTTGTCAATAATTGTTCTTTCTCATAAACTTCAATAGGATTGTCCGAACTCTAGTTGTATGGTAGATGAATTATTGAAATCAAGAAAAAATCAAGTTCAACAAGTCAACATGGAAAACATACTAATTTCATTCTTCCTAAAGTATGAAATCAAAAATAATACCTGAAGCCTTGTAAAGAAACCAAGAGTCAACATTGTTTTAATTTCATCTTGACAAGCAATCCTTCTCCCAACATAGGTGAAGCTTGTGGAATCATCTTTTGCTAACCAACTCAAACTTTCGTGTTTGTCTTTCAAAGTTGATGGAATCATAATGTAATGAGCATCTTGCTCATAGCATATATGTAGTTTGAACATCATGCCCAAGATATCATCAAATTGCATCTCCATATTTCCTTGGCCTTTAACAAGATTCAATATCAAACGCTTCATATGTTTTATGGATATGATCCCATTTGTAGAAACCATCTCCAATTCACAATCAATGATTGCACATTGGTGTAGAAATTCTCCGATAATATGGTGACAAAACCAATGGGGATTAGTGATGACCACTCTTCCTAGTTCATTATAGATGATGTGCCCTCCATCATTCAATGATATAGCTACAAATTCCTTCCGCTGTTTAGAAAGTTCATCATCGACATCATTCAACTCCTTCACATCCTTGCATATACCTTCACAAAATTCTTCCCACTTCAACAAAGGTTGCTTTGATTTGTCCGCATTCCACAATGCCACCAAATGTTGCACTTCTTCACATGCCCTTATGGTTTGGGGCAATCTCTCCAACAACTGCTTTAAGTGGGATTGGATGAAATCAAACACACCTCAAGCATGAGATACATCCCTACCATCCACCTTGAATACAAACTCATCTTTGTCAAACTCAAGGACTTCACTAAATTGGGATTTCAATTCCAAAACCACATCACCAATGCGTCCTGCAAATATAGTATCATCCATCCAATGATCAAAATGTGTCATAATTATGGACACATGCGGACGAAAAGAAAGTGATCGCCTTGTATTGGAAGCAATAAACCGCAACCAAAATTCAAGTTCAAGTTTGATGTTTGATGGACTTCTTCTTTTCAAGGAAGTCCATTTCTCCATGGGATTGCACATGAGCAAGAACAATGAACAACTTCCATCGGCTGATAGATTTGGCATCACCAATTCATGAAAAGAATGATAGTCGGTTTGACCAGCCATGTCCCAAATGGTGATGCCTATACCATTGCATTTTACATTGTCAACCTCAATGCCATGTGTACGTTCAAGAAATATATCCTTCGTTGGTAGTTTGGAAGCACTTGACATTTTAAATGTATTCTTCATTTTGTCTCGAATCCTTGAACGGTTTTGGACTTCATCTTTTCCTTGAAATTCCTTCAATTGCTTCATAGACATGCGCAATCTTGTTTTACCTGTAATGCAATTGAATGAGGTCCAATTAGTTTAGAATTTCATGTCCAACTTCCACTTCATTATATGCAATTCATGATGTGATACAAGTTGGAGGCATTAAATAATCATATATTACTTAAAAGTAGTAGATCTAGTATGCAACACATATATTATGTTATTAATTGTATATGAAAAAAATTCAAAATTGGATTCCAAAACAACATTTCATATTGATATTTTAGCTTGGAGATGTTGTCCACTTGTCCAGTTGTCCTTGACAACAAAGCTAATATTGAACAATTAAAAAGTTTTCCATATGCATTCAACTCTATTAAACCAAATCAATATTTCTAAAACATAATAAATGTTGGTGCTTGAGTTAGTGTTTGAGGGTGAGAAAAATTATAACTTTAGGAATAGTAATTGAAATCACATAAATCAAATGCTTATACATAGAGAATGAAAATTTATCCTTGTTGATCTACTTAACCAATTGTGCTAATTAGTATAAGATGGTATTTCAAACAACCATCCAAATTCAAGTGGAAGAAACACAAATTATATTGTTTGTAAATTGCCATATTTAATAATTCTTTGATGTCAATATGAATTTTTCTAATATGATTGCATTACATGTTTTTTGGCCTGCTAGAAGGGCCGTTTTAGGTTGGTTCTTGCTGTTTGGAATATTTTTTTATTAAAAAATTAAAAATTAAAAATTATATATATATATATATATATATATATATATATATTATTTTATTTTATTTTATTTTTAATGCGTGTTGACGTAACAATCTCTCAACCATGTTAGCAGGCTACGTGGCAAAGATCAAAATGCAAGGAACGCAAGGAGAACTTGGAGCCCTTTATAAGGGTTGAATCTCATCTAATGTATAATTATGTTATTTGTATTCAAGATGCATAATTTAATCTCTTCTAGTAAAGTCTTTATTCTTTTGTAAATGACATATTTTATCGCACATCCAAGTTTTTGCCAAGTCTCCTATACCAAAATTGAGGAAAGATTCATTAGCATGGAGAACGTAAAGATGTTTCTAAGATCAAATCTATTAAATATTTTGTGCTCATAAACATAAGATGAAATTTTAGCCAATTATTAAAAAACAAAATTACAAAAAATATGAATTATATTTCTTATGAATTCTCAAGATAAATAATTTTGGAATTAATGTAAATTTCTTTATGTTCTACTATTCCAAATTAAATTGTATAGATAATTTTTATTCATTTTCAACACAATATTTTTTTATATAAAAACCTTAGCATACTTTTGAATAACTCATTATATTACCTATCTAGGTCATTTGAGAGTCTCTTTGGGCAATCATTGGAGATTAAAAATTATCCTTTAATTTTAATGAAAAATTGAATACTTAAAAGAAAATTGTTGTCATACATAACTTTAGACCACCCAACACTTTTTCAAGACTTGCGAGGCTAAACAAATGTAGATTGCTACATGCACATGTTACAAAAAACTTGTTGTGCATAACCCACACGACTTTAATATCCATTTATCTTCCAAAAAGCAACTAATGAAGTATTTGTATGCAAAAAATTAGATATTTGTGATTGCAAAACTTACCAGCATATGGATCTCCACACAAAAACACTCGCCCAGATGTTGGATTCACATTTGCCATACCTTGTATAATACCCCCCAATCTCACTTTCTTTCTCTTTAATAATGCTGAATACACATAGTTTGCATCTCCTGTCTCCATCAATCTTGTGTTGCACAAGTCAATGTCTTCAATGTAATGATTCTCCAATAGCAAGTCCGTCATAGCTCCAAGCACTTTGTAACCACCGACTGCTTTACACCCTTCAAAATCAATTTTCTTTAAAGATTTATTGTTTTTCAAGGCTTTCAAGATGGCCAAAACATTCTCAATTCCTTCTTCACCATGTAAGGAAAAATCATCCATGTAATTCAAGGCCAATTCAAGCAAGGATGAATTAGTGCAAAGCATGTCAACTATAATTTCAATCCCCTCTTTCCCTCCAATTGATCCCCACAAAGCAAGCTTGGTGAGGGTGGTGTTGGGTTGGAGATTGTTGTTCTTCGGCATAAGTGGATCTAATAGCACCTTCAACTCTGTACTACTAGAAATTCTACAACTTAGGGACTCAAGAGATTGGTTGGAATACAATGCAATAGCTATGTTGGTGAATCCTCTTGTGAAAAGCTTCTTCTCAACCCCATTGAAATAAGTATGAACCATAAGTGTTTTGAGGGATGTGCTTGAGGCAAGCATGGCACTTATATGTTGAAGTTGAACATCTGATGTTATAACACCAAATTCCAATTCCTCAAGTACACTTGAAGGGCCTTCAAAGGGCTTCATCAATTGCTTTATTTCCTCTCCATTCAATTTTGGCGCCTCCAATCGGAAAGATTTGAGGATTTGAACAATGTGAGGCTCAGCAATAATGGATACAAACTTTGCAACCTCCTCTTTGCCCATCTCCTGCTCTAGATCAACAAAGTCAAGCCGAAGCTCTTGAATAGCATCATTTCCAAGGAGCATACTCGATGCACACTTGGCAAATGAGACTGTGGAGCCACCCCAACACTTGAGCTTGAGTTTTCTGAAAGTGCTGCCAGATTGGCGGAGTGCGTCACCAAATGCTTCCATGTGTGTGCAAGAATCGTCACCCCATAGTACGATGCTCACTTCTTCACAAAATACAATTTTGGAGGACGCAAGTGCTCCGAGAAATTCACAATAACTGCTTGCTTCCGCGTCGGTGCCATGAAAAGGTGTTAACCGGAAGCCCCGCCGGAAGCGTCCAAAGGAAATGAAAACTCTCGTGTCTCTATCAAAATAAAAATCACTGCACCGGCGTTCATCTTCGGGTATGCAAGAGAGAAAACGTACCAATGTCAACTCCTGTTCCCCTTCCTGGGAAGCCACATGCTCCGCAGTCTCTCCGCTGTCTGGACGGGAGGAAGGACTCCCAAGCCAACGGAGGAAGAAATCTTTCCAAGTCCAGAAGCTAAACAGCCACACCAGGAAGGCCACCACCACCTTTCTCATCTTGACCTCGATGCAAAATCTCACAAACAAACAGAGTTTGCGATGATCACAAGAGCTCGAAGCTGGTCACTATATATGAAGTTTGTAAATGTCCCCAGTAACCTAATCCTCCAAGGCCTGACCCACACGACCCTTCTTCAGTTCTTCCTGCTGCGCAATATATCGCAAATACTTCACGTCAGTAGTCAGTACTGATCAAAACACACAACTTCGTCACCAACCTCCAATTCTTTCTACCAGTAGGACACTCCAAATTCTTAGCAGCAAGTCCTCGTGTCCCTTGAACGGAGGTCATCCAGTGCTTCATCCGGCCAATTTAGAGCATAAGCCTGGGATGCAGATTAATCGTAACTAGTCTATATTCTGACGAATCAGACTCATCGAAGGCAAGTGAACTGGATCCTCCACCAAGCAGAAGATGTCCGGCCTATCACCCATGCGGGCCACTAACCAAGCTGCTCAAGCTCCATCGTCGTATGAAAAGTTAAGATCTCTACACACAACTCAATCTCTTCACTGTAACAAATCGAGCACAAAGCAAAGCACTCGGATCCACTAAGTATGCATGTCGACCAGAAATTGCAGCTCAGTGAGCCCTCTGTGTATTACTTGGCTCTCCAAGACGTCAATGCACACTGAGCAAGCTCACTTTCTCGGGACTCCTGGCGTTCTGGAACCCGCTCCCACTGCTGCACACCGTGTATTACCAGATGACAGTCACGGTAATATTACGGTGGAAGTCGGATGAGACGGGCTTATCTTGCAAACCATTGATCAAGCATAGTAAGAGCCCTCCTACATCTTGCTATTACAAGCCATACACGATGAAAGAGGTCTGGGCTCCACACGAATCCAAGGATCTGCCAACAACACAGGAGTTTCCGAAATGGACTAGGCCAATTTATCAAGAATAATCGTTGGTTACAATCTACTCAGCCATAGGCTACGAGGTTGGCAGTGAGGTTGGTACTAACTTGCAATTGTTCTTCATGACTTGGTCTACTTTGCAATTACTGGACATAATGTCAATGTAGGAGAGTTGAGCCATTTGACTTCTTTGATTGCTTAACCAATCAAACATGTCACACTGGTGAAAGTCTCGTGCATTTAGACTATGTTAGGTGGATCTATACTCACTAAATTAATACCTAGTGGTAGTAGTACAAATTTCTCTCCAATTTCTCACTGCATATCATTGAAATTTCTACTTCATACCCACCCTGTTGAAAATTTGCACAAGGCAAGCAGAGAGCATTATCAAGCAGAGAGCATTATCAGTCTTAATGTGCCTCTCCTCTACCAATCAAAACATGCCACAACAGCAAAACTCTCCTGCATTGACATCATGGTAAAATATTTAACACCGGTCCGTTTTTGCTTACTATCCCATGCTGCGAGACAGACAGAGAATATGCAAGTGAACAATATTTACATGGACATGAGGACTCTCTCCACGACGGCACTGCGATCGAGTCTCGGCAGATCGGGACGCCCCAACTTTAGACTAAGCAACATTCGCATCGCTTACGAAAGAGAATACAGGCTAGCTTCACAAATAGGTATCATCTCCAGATGAAACATCTGCATCACTCTGGCGGTAAGCACGAATCGAAGGACGAGAGTTTAGTTTGAAACCCTAGATCGATAGTATATATATGCTGGGACTTACCGACAAAAGTTTTCGCTAAGCACACACGCCACCCGGCCCGGAGTGATGGAAGCCAGAATATCCGGCTCAATTGCTTCTGTGATCGAAATCGACTGATCCACCACACTAGCTGAAAGCTTCAAATTCGGATACAGCTTCTTGAAACAGTTTGCTTCGACGTACTGGTGACGACCGATGAGGCTCCGACTCAGATAGCTCCTTCAATTCCTCGCACGGCCATGCACACTAATTACCTCCAGATGAACTGATGCGGAAACGAGAGACTAGGACTGAGAAACAATTGTGTCCAGGACCATATGAGCACCAACTGCAAGAAACTGGATTGATTCCTGCTTACAAGAACTTAGTGCTACGCCCGAGATCAAAGTATCTTTGGAGGAGGCTACGCACAGTAGCCCTCCGTTATTAGATTACTAATCCCCTCTTTCTCTGCAAAAAAAGGTGCAAAAAGTGGCCACTTGCTTCGTCTTTCCGATAACTGACACTATTTGAGGCTTGAAATGCGGGCATCCGTATAAAAAGGCTTAGCATTGACGGAAGGGTTACCTTACTCATAAAGGGAATTAATAGATTAACCCTTAAACGTCGAAGGGGGGACCCTCGAAATCTTCCTTTTCTATTACCGTGTGAATCACTGACCTCTAGAATTGCAAAATTAGTCATTGGAAGTCAAACTACTGTAGAAGATCTTCCTTTTCCAAAACAAATTTAGAGGATGAATAGTTGCACTTCTGTCCTATACAGTTTGATTCCTTGTCATCCATCGCACACAAAACGTCTGCCTCGACGTTCAAGGGTTAATTAATTTTATTCGGTTGGATAGATGGAGAGCCATTCTGTTTCGACTTATGAGATGAAAGTTACGAGGGGAATTATGTTTTGCAGGCAAGGTAGGCAAAAAATAAATAAATGAAGTTGTTGTTTTACACAATTTAAAATTTTTAAAAATAAAAGTAACATGGGATACATTTTGCTTACTCAAATACTCTCACCACTAGGATTGACAATTCTCATATTCTTGTCAAAAGTTATTAGTAGTTTTCTGGTTTTTTTCATCATATACTACCTTCTAATTTTTCTAATTTTTTAAGGATGTATATGAAAGTTATTTTGGTTTAATTTTTTCATGTATTTTCAACCCATTTTGCAAACATATTGGTTAAATGCCCCAAGTTATAGGACATACACAATCTTTTCTAAAAATGCTAAAAGACAAAAAGAAATTTACTAAGGGCCTTAAGAACTTACTTTTTGAAGTTCAAACACATTGATCTTGCAATTGATGTGGGGTTCAATCAAAAAATTTGGGAGGATGTACTTGAATATGTTACTAAAAAGATCTTAGGGTTGGATTTATTTCAAAATAAACATATATGAATATCATAGTCTTACTTTGAATAGGAGTACTTTCAAGCAATTTTGGGCTTCAAATCACCACAAAACTTTAGGGGTTAACTCCTAAAGTCTTATAGTCTTTTTTTCATCAAAAATCATTTAAAATTGCCATTTCTATTGCAAAGAACTAAAAAAATTTAAGTTTATTTTTTTTGTATATTAAATTTTATCAAATTGCTTTATTTTTGCTTTAAACTTTTCTACTTCTAATATATACAACATCATTGGACGCTCATGCTTCTATAACCTTGTAAAGTCTGTGAACCTATAACTCCATAAACTGGACAATCATTTCAAACTTAGAAGTCTACACAAGTTAGTCATTTTCCCAAAGTGTATGAAACATGCCTACACAATCATTTTCTACTTGTTCATGTATTGAAATGGTACAATTTGCACACATAATTCATGTGACACAATAGTTTCAAAAAATGAACTCTTAATTTTGGTCACATGTGGTATCATTATTGTTCTTGTTCAAATTTTATCTTTCTTTGGCATGTCAACAATGGTCACATGTATTATCATCTTTAAAAGTCATGAAATCATTTCACTTATTCTAGATAGCATTCGAATTCTTATTCAAATTCTATCTTTCTTTGATATGTTAACAAGGCAAGATTGCATACAATCTAATTATAAAAGAGTTGTGTTCTTCCTATATCAAGGTTCATATCCCACCACCACACACAACAAGGGCATTCCCCAAAAAATTTGCACTCATAGCAAATTTTATTTCCATCCCCTCTTCAAGGTTGAATTGCAATGCCAATTTTTTAAATGTTGGAAAGCTCAAGAATCAAGTTTACTCCAACCTCCCATGCATCTATAACATTGCTACGGACACTAAGTGTCTTGATGGATGATAGAAAATCTATGTAAGGAGTCTTGGATGTTCATCCTTAGAATTTTGTGTGAAAAGGAGATCTTGCATAGTAGTTTGGCCTCAGTGATTGCTCTTGGATTCTTTTAAGCAAATGATTCCCAAAGTACCCAAAAGGATGATGATTTCCAGTGACCAGCCCAGCGTTCCAGGGTTAATACAAACTGAATACACATATATGATGAAAAATCATGTTTATCAACGATGGTCCAAGCCCAAAAATTGAGTCACTGACAATCAGATTTTGGGAATACGTAATACCAAAATTGAAACAATAAAATTCTGCACAGTTCGCTACAACTCTTGCACTATGCCAGCAATATGCATCCGGCGAACAAAGATAAATTGAGGTCGCAGCTTCACTACTACAGTAGTTATGAAGCGTCCATCTAAACTCATCCATGTACAGTGCAGGTGCACTTACAGTGTGCTCTGTTGCACATGCCCTTCTCTGCCTTGTTTTCCACTGCTTGCCAATAGGTCTCATCTAAGTGATGACTGTGGGCTCTGAGCGGCCTGTGAACTCCTTGATCTTTGATAGCTTCAAAGCTACCTCCACCTGAAAATCGAACAGGTAAGATGATTATTGGTCAAGTTTGTTCTCGTATTCAACAATATTCTAAGATTTACAGAACGGTTAATGACTTCTATTCATCATAGCAAACATGATCTGCACTGAGATAACTGCACCTAATTGCAACCCGTTTCTAAAATC
The DNA here is from genome assembly GCA_947034895.1 of Rhytidiadelphus loreus. NCBI lineage: Eukaryota > Viridiplantae > Streptophyta > Bryopsida > Hypnales > Hylocomiaceae > Rhytidiadelphus > Rhytidiadelphus loreus. Next base: position 27,271,153 of record OX344764.1, read on the forward strand.
AACCCATCCAGATTCTTGCCTTCAATGAGATCCTATTCAATGAGATCCTAGGGTCAATTTCGGGTTATTTAGAGTACTTTCAAGGAAAATTCGTAGTTATTCATGACATTCCCTTTTGACTAATAACAAGATCTACAGAAACTTACACAGTTTAAGTGTGATTCAAGGAAAGAGAGATAAGTTTGAGAAAGATAAAGTTGGTAAGCTTACAAGAGGAGACAAAGCCTCAGCAGAGGGTTTGAATGTCTTGGTGGGATCCGCTTCGTACTGCTCAATGTACAGGCGAATTGTGGCTCCAACTGAACCAGTTCCAGAGAGACGGAACACCTGCAGGTTACACATAATAATGAGACTCCTTCTGTAAGTACGAAACTCTGTTCCAAAGTCTCATAACCCCATTATAAACATATTAATGAAATCGCTTGCTCCATTTTTAAAATTAGATCGGCATGCAATACAATAGCCAAAGTTGACACAAAGAAAAACATACCAGCCGTGAACCATCCTTGAAGAGGTAACGGATACCCTGGTGGCTCGAAACAGAATGATCAACCGGGTCCTTGTACTCAAACTCGTCGGCTTCTTTAACCTCGGCAACATCAGGTCTGATTTTCTTGATCATGCTGTAGAGAACAACGAAATCGCGTCATGAATATTGAGTATAAGAAGAGAAAATACATTCTACAGCACAGACAAAAAAAACATTCATATCAAGTACTTTTTACATTCTTAAACAGTGGGATGGCAACTTTTGAGACCAGTGCCGTTCAAGAGAGATTTATAGCAAAGTCACGCAAAACAAGCATAAGAAAAACTCCGGCATAATCTCATTGGCTCATTGGCTTGAGAAGCTCGCAATTGCTGAAACTGAGCTCAAAATAAAGTGCCAGGGATTCCTTTCATACTAATTCCGAGGGATATAAAAACGGTTTCTCTAGAATGGTATGTCGTCTTGACCACTATAGTTAAAGTTGATTATTCGTAACCAAGCAAAAGAGTGCTACAGAACTTACTTGTTCACATCACCCAGCTTGGATTGAAGATCAACAAGATGAGCCATAAGTTTCTTGGCAGCGTCAGCATCCACATTCTGCTTGCCATATCAAGGTAGTCGATGAGCACATGTTTGACTGCATAATCAATGCATCTACTGCACACTAAACCCTTAACCTAAGAGCAACCTAAACCTGTGACTACATGCATTCTAATGATTAGAAACGGATAGCGATCAAACCTCGTAGTCGTAACGTGTGTAGTAATGACGACCATAAGTATTCCAGTGCTCAGTAACAATCTCCTCCACTGTCACCAGCTTGTCACCTCCAGCCAGCTTGTTCCGGTGAGCCAAGATAGAAAGCCACGCCAAAACGGCCCAAATTCCATCCTTCTCTCTGATGTGGTCAGACCCTACAAGATCAAGCGATGTTGTCGAAAATGAAATGAAATGAAATCCTTTGTTTCCGCCCTTCAATACAGCAAAACGTCACCCTCCATTGCAGAGATCAGCAACTTTCAATAGACTGATACTCTCCATTTAAAGAGAAAATACCTGTTCCAAAACTCTCTTCACCGCAGACAGAGCACATGCCAGCATCCATGAGATTACCAAAAAACTTCCATCCAGTTGGTACCTGATGAAGAGTTCAGACAAATGTGCAGAAATACGTGATAAGTATCTTCACGGATAAACAAAGAGACATGCTCAATATACAGAAGAAACATGTTCTGAGACATGAAGTTCCTGATAGGATTGAAAAGCAAATCAGAATAAGACCTGGTCCTCGAACAAAGCAATTGATACAATTGAAGAAAACCTACTAACCTCAAAAAACTTGAGCTTCAACTTCTGAGCCACTACATCCAGAGCAGCTGATGTGGGCATACTCCTGCAAGATCATGCCAACGCACAAGTAGGTCATCCCGTTAGAATATGGCATGACAGGCTGTCAGGAAAATCTCACGCGAAATTCGTTAAAAAGTGCACAAAGTCACGTGTGCCTTATTATCCTCTTCCACCAATACAACCTTCAATATTATAACCATTGTTCTCCCACCATGTTAATTAAAGCTAGATTGTGTGGCGATGTTCATCCCCTTCCCAATATCTTTGATGATCATTTTTGTGCAAAACTCGATTGATAAGGATTCATGCAGAATGTGGACTTTTTAAAAGTCACATGCATTACTAAAGAATTACTCGACACGGAAAACAATATTATGTTTAAAACCATTGCCAACAGCAAATTAACTGGAATAACGACCATGAGCATGCACAGGGCCTACCTCGCCACTCCTTTGAGACCTCCACTGAAATAAGGAATAGCACCCACTGCGTTGGCGGCAATGATGGCCACTGAATCTGATGGGGTCACAAAGAACCTGCGCTCAAAAAGCCATTTTGCCATCTCAGCATGCAACTCATTCAAAAAAGGCCGGAGACACAAAACACCACCGGCACAATTAAACCCCTACTTACCCCCCTACAGGGCAGAGATTTCACTGTATTAAATTGACCAAGTACATTGATCATATTATGAACAATACAATGCAGACGGGGTCAACTTTTATAATCCAAGAATCAACGAGAAACATTGCATATGCAGGTCAAAAAAGAAACAAAATAAAGCAACGTAAGTCCCCATATGAGCCACTCAAAAGTGGAAAAAACAACCCGAAAGCCATTTGAGGCATTCGAGGCGCTTAGGGGTCAACATGCGACACATCTTCAACCACTTCGTGAAGCTTCCTAAATGTGATGTTTCAAATACTATGGGTGTGGCTTCAGCCACTTTTGGCTCCAGGAACTTGAGGATCGATGACACGATTTTCATCAAAAATTAGAAAACCAATGATTCAAAAGTAATCGTTAATAAGACATGTCTACTACCAAACCAAACCCAAACTCACGCAGTACTTATGAGAACATGGATATCACAAAGGTGGGATCGAGGACAAAAAATCAAGCATCATTATGAAAGGAGTATTTGTACCTCTTGCCCAAAATCATATTCCTGTCAGCATCACCATCAGCGGCGGCACCAAATTCAGGAACCTTATCGACTGGCTTCTTACCCAATCCCATCACTTGCACGAGCTCCTTGGCGTAGGTCAAGTTTGGGTCAGGGTGACCTCCACCGAAATCCTCCTGCGTAGAAGACAGGCTTCATGTCAAGTGACGTAAACACGAAACTTAGAAGAGGAAGTCCCATAAATTACAACTGAACTCTAATCAATCCTTGCATCCTGACGCAAGAGATCTATGAATCCTTCGCATCATCTAGACGTGTTCTATGGGTTCCAAGTGAAATCTAAACCTAAAGATAGAAAGGAAATGTAACAGATTTCCAAAGAAACATGTTAGGATCAAATCTTCACTCCAACAACTTCAGACAGCATTAAGAAACAACTGAATCAAACGAAATACAAATAAATTACCTTTGGGACGCAATTCAACAATGAGCTCTCCTGTGCCCCCAACTCCTCCAAAAATATCCTCGTGGCATATACACCAGCAACTCCATGAAGTGCATCATAGCTGGCCAAACAATGCAGGTCCACCTAATGAATTTGATAGTTCTAACTGTAACAGAGAACTGTAGGAGAGAACTGACCGTGATGAGAACCAAGGGATACGTGAAAAAATTCAAACTACTCCAAAACGACCTACGAATACTTTGACAACATACCAGAAGGTGAACTTTGGATTCGTGAGCAAGTCCTTGATTGCCGTGAAGTCAAAAATGGTCCTGCACAACGATGAATCTCCATTTTACTTCTCATAGAGGGTGAGACAATTTCGACCAAATTCTGACAGGCTGACAAAATTTCGACATAATGATCAAATCATCGATTGTGTGAAAGGATATAATGCTCACTTCATCAACTTCACATAATTCTCAGTTGAATCAAACACCTCCACGTCGAAGGTACCATCAGGTCCCTCAAAGCTAGTAACACCAATTTTGGTGACGTCAACCTGAAGGCAAGAAAATCAGGTCAAAGGTTCCAAAAGCTCACTTAGTATGAAAGGCTATCAATTATGAGTACATTTTAAGGAAATACTTATACGTACACTTGGGATGCCATCTGCAGTGTAATAAGTTGAGATTGTCTTGGTATTGTTGTAGATCTTGTCAGTCAAGCTTTCAGGAGCTGGGCCTCCATTTTCACAATTGTACTTGATTCCAAAGTCCTGCAAACAGCAATACAATTATTCAACTCTCAAGGCTATTTGATCTGCTATTCAACTACAGGAATGAATACTGTGACAGGCTATTGCACAGTGGCACTAGAACGAGGGCCTTGGACGAGAACAAAGTTGCTGTATTGACTTCTCAAAGTACATCGTATCTGTGGAAGTAAGAAAAATGGATCACCTCATCAGGACCGCCAGGGTTGTGGCTGGCAGTCAAAATGAAAGCTCCATACGCCTTCTCACCCTGCACTCCCCTCGAACAGTACAAAACACAGATATCTATAATTCAGCATTCCCTTGAGCTCATTGATACCTGATAAACCGAGGATTCATAGTTCGAAATGATCAATGTGATCGATCAAATTGTCAAAAAGAAAATCAAAATGAGGCCAAATTTTACATTCCCAGAATCAATAACGAACATTACATGTGCTGATCAAAAACAAATAAAACTGGGCAAAAGAAAGTCACTATATGACCTACTCAAAACTGCTCAAGTCTCCACATGACTTACATGGCTATTAACTCGGTCTCTGATGATTGCCGACACAGCAGGAGTAGAGAGGAGAGTGTTCTGGCCGACCCAGACCCTCTTAACGCCATTAGCTGCTGCAATCTTGATGATGATCTGCACCAAAAAAAAACTGATTAGTCACAGGCCGCTGCAGATGCCTCTGGAATTCCAGTTCCAAGAATAACCCTCCAAAGACCCGAAAATTGTACATTACACCCCATCGACTAGGAAATCAAGAAGGTTTTCTAAAAATTCTGTTGCTCAATTAGTTAGTGCTCGATTTCTGAGCGCTAATAGACTCAGTAAGGGCACAGATGACCAACCTGAATAGCTTCCGTGGACCAGTATCGGCCATCACCCGACACAACAATGTTGGAACCTGCAGAAGATCAGAAAATTTATTTAAGAAAATCTTTCAGATATATTGTGCATTAGCAAGGTCCCAATCTACGAGTGATTGGTTGACATGTAGCCTTGGTAACATTAGTAGGGTGTGGTGGACATTCATTTCTTGTGTTCGAAACTACTTTTACCAACATCAGTAGGCATTACACCGATTCCTATTTTCTTGAAGATCGATCTCACAGAATACCAATGCATTTTGGCATCTATAATTCAAGCCCTTAAAATGACAAGTGACTCATTCAGTCATAACTCAAACCACTTTGTACATGAATTTTTCATCTTCTACTCTTCTGTGAAACATCACTCACGATGCAAATACTATGTGAGTGCATTCTCAGAATACAATTACTATCTAAAATCAAATATTCCTAAGAAAGACTGGCGATCAAGTAGAACCAGTGCAGCACCTTTCACTTTCTCAGAAGGCAGAGCATCAAAGGTGGACTGCACAAAGTTGGCAAGATAATGATCTTGCTTGAACACGGTCACCTGCACACCACCGATCCAACAATCTCACTTCCCAAAACACAAAGTCCAAGCATCAAGAACAGCAACCCAACACGATCCACAAGTGAAACATTCACGTATTCAATTCCTCACCGCATTCCACAATCAAGAATCCAACACTTTGTGAAGAAAACACAATTCCCAAACTCCACAATATCATTGTACCTGCTCGAATCGGAATCACACTGCCCAATTTCAAGAGTCAAATAACGGCTAATCTTCTTTACTCCAACAAACAGTACAACAGTAAAATAAAAAACTATCAAGAGGAACAAATCAAATTCTCGGTATATGCACCTTCTTGCGCAAACCGGAAGTACCCGGCTTCTGGCCATCGATCGGCTTTGTGGCTTGCTTCACAACCTTAAAGAGCACCATCCTTCAAACTCTACACACAACAAAGGACTCAAATCTCAGTCAAATCTCACTGTCCCTTCCCAAACAAAACCTCCTAGATTGAATACCACCCACCAAATCCACAAGATCTCGCCAATGCAACTCGTTTTTCACATTAAAAAAACTCCGATTCGACTCAAACAAACCATGAGTCGATGAACTCCATACCCAGAAACCCACTCAAATCTAGACCCAAAACTGCATCCCCCAATTCACAAACCACAGAGAGCCAACATCTCCAGAGCCTCAGATTGCCAATGTGTGATGGAATTTCTACCTTGGGGACGATTTGGGGATGGAAGAAATCGAGCAATGTTGCAAGTGATGCAACAGAGGTGTGGCGATGGTGGATCTAGTGCAGGCGAAAGTGGAAACGAGAAGGTTTGGGATGAAGGGGAAAAGGGGAAGACGAGGGGTTCTGTTGGTGGGGTCGCAGGGGGACTGGGCCACAAATCCAGGCTAGGGTTGGGGTTTTGCTCCATTGATTTGTGCAATTGCATCAACATCCAAGGCGGGTTTCGCCCCCCCATAACTGCACTTGACGTGCCGAGCTTCCAAATTTTTATTTTTCCAATTTTTTCCCTTTCTTTCTAATGAGAGGTGAGTGTACCCAAAACTAGCAAACCAAGAAAAATGACATGATGTACCACCGTCCTTCATTTTGGGACATCAAATGGAGAACAATAATATATGATTTTAGTTTTGAGTGTATAGGTGGTTTGGGTTTTTTGTTACATATCTTGAATTTATTTTTAAAATTTGTTGATATATTTTCAATTTTTTCCCAATTTGGTTTTGGGTGCACAGTTGGTATTGGGGGGTTTGTTACCTAAAGTAAGGAATCCCAAGCTTTCTTAAGAATTTGTTGATATATTTTCAATGTCATCCCAATTCCCATAAAATCTAGGTACCAAGTTTGCAATTATAATGGGTTTGGGCATATGGTGCAACTTTCAACAGTGAACATATATGCCAATACAAGCTTCTAAATTGAATTTTTGTTTTACTACTACTTTGTATTATTTCTTAATAAGTACCACAATCTAAACTTCTAAGCACTTCGGTCTTTGCATTTCTAATATAGTTCCCAAAGCCTATTAAATTTTGTACAAAATTACAACTATAATATTTATGTAGTATTGAAAATACATCATATTGACATTGAGATTTGGTTCCAAATCCTTTTGAATATTGTTTTTGCATTGGAATAATTTGGTTAAGATGTCAATATATACTTTGATTTTGTTCTAATAATTCTTGTCATTTCAATATTTGTCCAATGCATGTTTGAAACTCTATGAATGAGATTTTGGTAATACATTTTGATGGACTATGGGAAACCAACTTCTAGGCAATTTTGGTATGGGCAAACATCCAAGTTTTTACTCTTTGATGTTCAGCATAGTTCTTCTTATTAAATTGGTCAATTTTCTTAAATATTCATGTTACTAGGGTTCTAATGCACAAAAAAAATTGAAGTTAAATATTCTATTATGCTCAAGTAATATTTATAGACCAAATGAACAACACTTAAACAAATCAACTTAGTAGTCTACCAAGTTGCAATAATCAAACAATCAAATTGACCATATACTTGTATATTTTTTCCTATGACACCCCCACCAATAGAATAAATTTTGGTTGTCCCCATTTAAACCAAAGGATTAAGCTTAGATTATACATAGAAACCAAAAATTAATTGAATTATAGATCAATCTTATAAGCCTAACCATATTCAACAAGCTAAACCAATAGGGGTTGTTATACCTTCTCCGAGGATGAAACTTCTATGAAGAATGAGAAGCTTGGTATGGAGTGAAAAAGAGGAGCCAATACAAGCCCTTCTTCATGAAGAAAGTGTGACTCTCTTTTTTCGCCGTGTGAAGAATGAGAATGGACACAACTTGTCAATCTTCTCCATGGTTTCTCAATCTTCATGCCCATTTTCCACCTCTAAATTGAAAAGATAAAAAAAAACTTCTCAATCTTCAGAGAATGGACCCTCCACAATTCAAAGAGAGAGTGCCACTAACTTCTTCATTCTCTGAAAATTGAAAATGGAGGAAAGAACTCTCAAGGTGTGACAGCCCGTATAGTTAGATAGTAAGGTAAACCAATAGAATAAGGAGTTTGACATCATGTGGTTACTGAAATTTTTCAATTTATTTTCCATAGTAGTACAAGTGTGATAAACAAGTGAGAGCAATTGAAATTATGTTTTTTTGACAAAGTCTAAATTTGCTATGAATTTTTGAAGTGTTCAATACATCTTTGCCCATAAGAGTCTGTAGACTACCTTAAAACCAACAAAATCTGAATCCATCATGCTCATTTGACTCACCTAAAGCAGTCAAAGTCTTTTCTAATATGGAAGGCCTAAAAAGTCAATTTGACAATGAATTCTCATTGAAAAATTGAAAGTTCCTAATGAAGTCACTAACTACTTCATTACTATCTTGTAAGACATGCATTGAAGCCAAAATCTGAAAAAATTGAAAAAACCATAACGGAGTCATTTGGTAGATGACCACTATGGGTCATTTGACCACAATGGGCTGATTTACCTTACTGTATCTCTTTGAGGCGATTTCACGATTCGTTTGTTTGGTTGTACAGTACAGTACATGATTTCCCAAAACTGATAATTTGGCTGTATATTTTGGAATTGTGCACTCACTTCACTTCATCAAACTCACAACACATAAGTTACATGATACATTGCAAACTGAAAATTTGGCTGTATTTTGAAATTGTGAACTCATGAGTTCTCCCCAATTTCAAGCTTGTTTGGGGGATTGCCTGATTCTTATCCCAAGCAGCAACCAAGGTACGTACGGCAGATGAAGCCGGCTTCCAAGCAAGTGAAGCAAGCAGTCCCCATGCGCTTCCCATTGAGCGTCTGTGGACGGACGGACGGACAGAGTCTTCAAATGATCCTTGCGGATATTCCTTCAGTCGCTGTGGATGGATTTCACTTTGATCACTCACTCACACGGACTTTCAGTTGCTGGAGAGTCTGTTTCTGAGCAGATTGATGACGACAGAGGACGGTCTGACAGGCGAGGGAGGCGAGGGACGTAAGAGAGATGAGTGAGGAGATGATTGACCGGGACAGCGTGCCGATCGCAATCAGTTCGGGAGCCTTCACTCCACTTGCTGCTTGGCATGGGAAATGGATCGTCGAGAGGATGTAACTCAAGCTTAAGTTAAGCAGTTTTGTTTGCATTTTTTATGAAGTGCCAAAGTGGGCAATATTAAATGTTGTAGCGTTGCTCCAAACTTCAACATTCATCCACATATTGGATAATAGAAAATCAATCACATTTGTGCATATCACATAGTATTTATAATTGTGTTTTCATCTACAATTTGGCAATTTCATCCAAGTTTTTTTCTTTTTAATTTGAAGTTTTTTGGTGATTTTGTGACTTAACAATACCATTTTGTTCTAGAGGCATGGTGTTGGGCCCATTACTTTGATGCAAATGGACAACAAATCACCAAAACAACAACTGAAGTTAAGGTTACTACTATCCCCTAAAAATATGTACCCAGGTCTTGTTCATGCAATTCCCCCTTCTGGCAAAAAATCCAAAGTTGTTGATTTTGGTTAAAAAAATTCTCCCCCTCTCCAATGCCGTTGATTTCCAATTAAAAAAAGTAAATAGTTGTGGTCGATTATTGTTGTGGGTGACGATCTTGGCCATTAGCGCTCTGGGATACGGAATGTAAAATACATGCGGTATGTGGAATGCATATGGAATATATATATATAGAATACATATGGGAAACATTCTTATCTATATGAAATATGGATATGAATTATACAGATATATCTTAAAAAATGATTAGTGCATAGTACTTCAAAAGTCAATGAGGGCAACAAAATGATGATGGTAAAAGCAATGACAATGGGTGCATAGTACCTCAAAAGACACACATGTATTGCTTTAACCCCTTAACGCCTTGATCCTTTTTCTAATTTCGGCACATGTTTGCTTATATCTTTCTACATAAATATCATTTAGCGCAATTTCATGAAATTGATCATTAAGGATGGTTGTCTTTTCAAGATTCAAGTGTTACATTGGATGAATGAGAAGGTAGTTGGATGAAACAATGCCTCAAAGCCCTCTGTTCATTGTCCAGAATATGGACGTTGGAGTGCTTAAGGGTTAACTTCTAAAGTCCAGAGGCATATTTTGAACAAAAATGATGAAAAATTGCAACTTTTTAGGGCAATGAGAAAAAAATGAATTATTATTTTTGGTCAAAATTCAACCATACAAATTTGTACTAGACTACTATAGGAATGTATAGAATTTTTTTAGAAACTTTGACCACACAAATTGAAAGATTATAACATTTGAAGTTAGAAGAAAAATGTTTTTTGACCTTGCTTGATAGGGCTAGCAGCATTTAACTCCTAGAGTGAGATTTTACACTACACATGGTAATTTTTTTTTACATTTGCATCTTGTATCATGTAAGTTGCATACCTTCCAAATTTCAGAAGCAACTTAGGAGGAGTTTTGCAAAAGCTACTTGATCATAATAAAAATTGTTCAGGGCAACATAACTTTTGATCCAAGCACTTGATCAAGAAAATAATTGTATTCCTACAAAAGGGGTACATGTTCACACCTTGTGTGAAAATTTCATGAGCACCTGACCAAAATTGACTTCATAGGAACCTACTCGGATTTTCAATTGTTCACTCAACAAACAATTATCCTTTAGAGGTTAATATTTGTGATAAGATTTTTTTGGTTGGTGTTGGTGTTCAAAGTTATTAGTTATGTTTTGAAAATTTCAATCAATATTTTTAATGTTGTGCAAGAACCAACAAAAACAAGAGATCGAACAAGAAAATCAAGCCATTCCTCACCTCTGGTGACATCTCGTAGATATGTTACTAATTTTCAACCCTAAGGTAGAACTACCTATCACCCCCCTGATTTGCAATTTGAATATCTTGGGCCAATTCCAATAGGGGCAAATATTTTTCAAAGGTGTGCGCTTGCTTCACAAATCAAATCCAAGTGGAATTATAATTTTTCGATTAAAAAAGTAATTTTTGTGAATTTTTGAAGTAATTACAAAACCGCTAGTAGACTACAGTAGTAAACGTTTCCTAATGAACCCATAACCGCCCAAGCCAAGTACAAAATACTCACCATTAATAGAGTGACGCATTATCCCTCATTGTCATAAAAAATCAGATTTTATCATAAAACGCTTTAATTTTTGTCATAAGAAGAATGGATTTGGATGTTTTTTGGACAAAATTAGGTGACGGAATTGGGTTGGTCTATTAACTGAATTGGGATACTAACAGTAATGGGATAGTTTACCTTATATGAAATACAAAATCTGTATTGAGTTCTTTCTTTATAATTTATAATTTATATGCTTTTGGAAGGGTGCTGGAACATCCTTGCTTTTTTTGAAAGTATTATGTATAGACATTGAAGGTAGAGCATCATTCAATGTACAAATGCTTTGAGAACTACTGAGAAAGAAGGATTGTGTCTTAAGTTTCAAGTTCCATTAGAAAAAAATTGATTGTTTACATGGATACTCAAATCATAATTACAAAGACAAAATGAAATAGAGGTTTTATAACCATGATTAGAGCTTTAAGGTAGCATGCTCATGAAATAACCATTTAAGGATTGGTCGACCTTTTTGATGGTTTTCAGATGCACGAAGGTATTTTTCCTTATTTTTCACTTGAAGAGAAACTGATGCGAAATCTAACACAAGTGGTTTCATATTTTTTTGGATCATTTATGAATTACTTATGAATTTTCAAAGAAATCTGCCATAGACACCTATTCTTGATTGTGGGCCTTGCAAAACCCATGCATGTACAATTTGGAAAAAGATATGACTTTACCCAAAACAAGCACTAGGGCATGTAGAAAGTAATACACAAGGTTCCAAAATGCGACCATTATTAAACTTAAACAGACCCTAGATTCTTTTATTAGCATCTATAAGAAGGCAATTGGGTTGACAATTCTCATTTTGAAAAATTCAATGAACACCTATCTAATGTCCACTTAGTTTGAAATGGATCCACCCTGGTTGTTATTTCATCCATTGGCGAAGTATGAACCAATATCTGACAAATCTAATTATGCTCTCACAATATCGACAATCCATTCGGTAGCCATTACTTATCCATTTTAGAACTACTTCCTGTCCATTACAGAGCTTCTTGTGAGAGCTTCTTGTAGGGACACTTTCAAGAAGAGGGTCACAATAATAACCCCCTCTTATAATGGTGTATAGAAGATTTGGTGGAATTCACTCCCTTGAATATCTATAACTGTTGAAATTGGTTTCACTTGTTGTGTTCTTTATAAATTTATCAAATCATTGGTGTCAATGCTAATTTGCATATGGATTGCTATGCTCATGAATTTTGAGTGGAAGTATTATGCAATAAATTTGTCCAGTATTAGAGTGTGTTTGAAATTTGAATGTTGAAATTTTATGATAGATGTATAATTATTGTTTTTCAAATGTTGAAGGAAAGAGGTAGAAGGAGACAAAGAAAGAGGAAACATGAGATTAACCCCTAAAAGACAACTGAAAATTCGAGTAGGTACCTATGAAGTCAATTTTGGTTGAATGTTCACAAAATTTTGATACAAGGTGTGAACAAGTACCCCCTTAATGGGAATTTAATTTTTATTCCAATTGTGTGCCTAGTTCAAAACTTACGTTGCCTTTAACTTTTCTGACAACATGGGCAACTTTTGCAAAGCTCCTCTTCTACTTCTAAAATTTGGCTAGAATGTAACTTACATGATACAAGATGCAAATGTAACAAAAAATAACCATGTGTAGTGTAAAAATCTCACTCTAAGAAGAGTTAAAGGTTGTTGGCTCTGTCAGGCAAGGTAAAAAAAAACTTTTTCTTCTAACTTCAAACGTTATAATCTTTCAATCCGTATGGTCAAAGTTTCTGATATTTTTTCCACACATTTCCATAGTAGTCTAGTAAAAATTTGTACGGTTGAATTTTGAAAGAAAAAAAAAATCATTTTTTTCTCACTACCCTAAAAAGTTGCAATTTTTCACAATTTCTGCCCAAAATATGCCTTCGTACTTTAGGGGTTAAGGATGAGGTTGTTGCAGAGATTAGGGTTTAGAACTAGTCTACCTGTTTCAAAATTTGTATAAAATTTTTACAACCAATGGAAAACTGACATGTACTATATCCTTTTTGTAATTCATGGTTGTTATTTTTATTGTTTTTGACATGGTTTGTACTCAAAAGAGACAGGAAGTGTCTATGCACAAACTATGTTTGAACGAATAGTAAAACCATATATATATATATATATATATATATATATATATATATATAAAACTCCGGTCTTAATTAAAAGGCCGGCGTGAATAAAGTGTCTGTTCGTAATGACAATGAGCCAATGTCCACCGGATCAAGGGCCATTGATGCAAAACTACTTTTCCCTTTCGAGAATAGACACTTTAGTTATCAGTAGCCAAATGAAAGTAACCATGATTAGGGTAGTTAGATGAGTATGTGTTTGTAAATGTACAGTGCAGTGGTGGTGGAACATCAATTCATGAGTTAAAGGTTGGGTGGAGAAGAACTAAATATTATAATTATGTGGTCAAGGTTAAATTCCTATTGGGTTTGTTTGAGTGATCGTGTACTAGAGATGCCTTGGTACTGCTAGTGAATTAACGTTAGATATGGAGGTTGTTCACAGCTAGATGTGGTATTTACTAAGGAATGATTATATCACAACCCTTTATTTTGTAAAATAGTTATTAAGATGGAAGTGGTTGGTTATTTTCTATTTTTCTTTTGTGTAGAATGATTGATCCAGCATATTGTATGGCTATGGTGTTAATTGCTGTAAATGTGTGTTTCACGGCTGGTACAGATAATTTAAGTTTGGTTTCAAGGAGTTTCATTGATGGTGTGTGTGTTGTTCCTCTAGCTCCTGCGGTAATGACAATGAGTGGATCTACGTTCCAGCCTTGGGAGGTAATGCTATCTATTAGTGGTTGGTATTTTTGGGTTTTGTTATCTATAGTTGTTTGTGAGAATCTATCATTAGCGTATGTGAATTCAATGAATTGTATTGTGAGATTATTGTTTGGGTGAGTTGGTGGGTTGGTTTGGTAGGGGAGTCCTTTAACACATAGAATGTCTGGTTTGAATCTAGCGTTGCAATGACATCTTTGTCTGTCACAGGAGCAAGGTAGGAGCCAGGGGGGGACTGTATTTTCTTGTGGATTGTTATTAAATGTCCCTGCATTCATGAGAGTACAATGTCTGGTTTGTTTGGATGATAGAAGTAGTTTTCTCAATTCCCATACTGCTTTGTTGTGCCTTTTGACCCTAAGAGCGTGGATATGATGGTTAGTACATTTGAGGAGAACATGTAGCCAAGTGTCTATGTCATTGGAATTGCATATGGGGCATGTAATGGATGGAAATCTTTCTATGCCAAAAAATAGTTGTTTTCTAGCGTTACTCATATATTGACTGGTACGAAATTTAAGTAAGCTTATTTTTTGTGAATCTGTTATTTCAGTGTTAGACCAAAATTCGTTAGAAAGGTCATTATCTATATCTGGATTAAGTGTCCATTTGCTAATGTTAGGGAATCGTTGTGCTAAAATATTTAGATTTTTATCACGGTCATGCTTGGTGATATATGTTTTGAGGCATCTAACTGGGCCTTTGTCAGGTCGTTGGGTTGGGCCTGGCCATTCATCTTTTTGATAATAGAATGGCGTAGTGTGTGCAAATTCATATGGTTTTGAGGCAAACTTGTATGTCTTTGTGGTACCATTTTTAGCGAGTCTGTCTGCTTCTTCATTTCCTGTAATATTAATGTGGGCTTTAATTTTGTGAATTGTTGTGAGTTGTGTTCGACTTTGAAGCATTTCTACCATAGATTCTAATATAGTTTTGTCTGGATGGTTGCGGTGTAAGGTGGGGTGTTTTATTTGTGTATTGAGTACGTATATGCAATTTAAACAGTCGGTGAATATGTGTGCTGGTTCATGTGGATATTTGGTAGTGATTATGCGTAATGCTTTGTGTATAGCCATTAATTCGGCTCTAAAACTAGTTTGTAGACCAGGTAGACATTTTGAGATTTGAATTTCTTCTTTGGAGGGAGTGTATATGCCGTATTCCGCTTTTTCCCGTATCCAATGACCATCTATGTGTTGTTTCGGTGGTATAAAGGAACCATCAGTGTAGTAGCTATATTGCGGTGGAAATTTTTGTTGTATATTGGTTGCATAATTTGGTACTGGAGGTGTGTATGTATTTGTTGGATTGTAGTTAGTTTTATATGTGAGTTTATTCCAATTGGAGTTTTTGTTTGCTACGACATTATTGGATGTAGGAGCAGGAATTTGTATGTGGTATTGTGTTATTTGCATGTTTTGGAGGATCTCTATGAGAGAGTTTAATTGGGTGGGTGGGCCAATATTATGATTTTGGTGGTGTATACAAAGAACATGTATTGCGAGTGGTTCAGTAGTTGGTTGTTTATTAAGCTCAAAGGGGATTGTTGGTTTCTCATATGTAATAGTGTCTGCGGCAAAATGGGCAATGACATGTGTGTCTTCGAATGGTCCAATATATGGAGATAAGTTTTGGTACCAATTTAAGTCTGGTATGATAAGTATAGTTATGCTGGTTGGGTCATGCTTGGCCACAAGTCTTGCCCAATGTAGTGCTTGTTGTGCCGTTTCTTCATTGTGTGGATGTGCAAAACCAATGCCTTTCCATTTGTAGTCAAAGGCTTTGCCAAGTGATCCAAATACCTTATCTCTTTCAAATGGAGAGTAGAATTTTGTGATGTGTGTGGAGCATGTAGTGGGCGAGGAAAAATATAAGTGGGATATATTGAATGTTGTTATGAGATAGTCTAGAATGTTTTGTGGAAGGGTGTGTTGTGATGTTTTGTGTGGATTTTTATTGGATTTTTTATATTTGTATCTTTAGTAGAGCCATATAATTTCAGTTTCGAATGATTGGGTAGGTGGTAATAGGCCATGTGTGTTGTATATGGATGTGTGGTATTGTTTCCATAACCATTAGAACCTAGTGGTTGGGATAGTGATGAGGTGTTGACCAGTATCGAGGTATATATGTGTTAGTTCGATGTGTGTTTGTATAGTGTGTGTATTTGTCATTATGTCTTTGTCTGGATTGCATTCAATAGTGGAGATGTGTGTGAGTGGGATTATTGTTGGAGGTGGGATGCAACGTGTATCTCTATATTGTTCATGGTTGAAATTGACTGCGATGATGTTTCTATAATACTTATGTTGTTGTTCTGTGTAATATTGTGTTAGTAAAGTGATGTTGTGTTCAATTACTGTTGGTTGATTAAATGGGAAGAGATCTCTTTGTGGCATCCATTTAGTATATGTTGTGTTATCTTGAAGTACCTATTGACATAGATATTCATTATATTTTTTGAAGATTTTGGATTTGTCTTTTATTTCCTTGGTTTTGTGGTTTGTTATAATATGTATAGGGAATTGGAGTGGGTTGTTTTGAATGTGAGGGGGTGGATTCTGTTGTTGTAGTATTTGTATCGGTGGTAGGCGCGTGGGGTTGATTGCAGTTCTTGGGGTTAGGTCACTGTTGTCTGATATATATTGTGCTTTTAGAGTTTGTATTAGCCGGTGTCTTTGGCAAGGATTTGAACACTCAAGTGTACATCGTGGGTAGCAAAAAAGTTGTTTTGCTATATTCAAAGCATTTTTTTCTATTTTTGTTGGAGTTTGATAGTATCTTTTGAAGTCTTCATGTGACATTAGATTTGTACCATTTGGGAGTGTAATGTGTTTGATATTGTATATGTTGTGTAATAAGAGTTTATGTAACAATTTGAGAGAGAGTTTGGGATATGTGTGTGGTAGAGTATGGGTGATTTGTGACATCCATTCTTGTTCGAGTTCTGTTGCACGTATTAAGAAGCTTTCTTTTATATTCTTGAGGTGGATGCCTGCTTCGTGTTTTAGAAGGTATAGAGTTCAAGTTGTGGGCAATCTAATGCAATCATGTTATTTGATTCTGGGGATGTTTTCTGCCCCTCCATGTTTGGCTAGAATATGGTGAATGAGTCCTCTATATATTATTCCTAATCTTCCTGGATCATTCAAAGCGTATATAAGTTGTTCACTAATACAACGTAAATAGGCGTTTGTAAGTGAGAAGGCTTCTAATCCAAAAAATTCATGTGGGAGTTGTGCTATTACGTTTGCAGTACATTTGGGTAGTCCACATATGGTTTTTTGGATTGCAATAATTTTTTTATCTAGTTTTTAATTGTTGGTAGGGAGTATGGGACTGCATAGAAGCTATAGGCTATGCCAGCTCTAATTACGGTATCTACCATATTGATTTTTTGTTTTATTGTGGCTGGGCAATTTGCAAGTTGTGTACATTGGTTTGTTAATTTTATAGTGGTAATGTGTGTTTGTAGTTTCCATTTTAGTGAAGGTACTAATTGTATACCGAGGTATGTATAGGGTTCATTTTGGTGTAAGACCGGTATCAATTGATTTCTATAGCTAATGTTCATGGCTTGTATTTGAGTTTTGAAGGTAGTGGGTTTTGTTTTTGATTTATTTGGACATCCCGTAATTGCACATTTTGATACTCCCAAGTCCATACCGGCCCATTCACAGTATTTATCTAGTTTGTTTAGTTGAATTTTCAGTGATTGGAGGTTATTAGATGTAGTTACTAAGTCATCTGCATATGCTGCTGAGCTAACATTTATCTTGGATGTACCAAAATTGTAGCCATTGTTGCCTTTTTGGAGCCATCTAAGTAGTGGTTCTAGAAAAATAAGAAAAAGATAGGGGCTTAGTGTGTCCCCTTGAATGGTGCCTCTTTGTATTGGTATTGGTTTAGTCCTACCAAAATGTTCACCAATATATATAGTGGTGGAGTGTGAGTATATATTTCCTATTAGTGCTACCGCATCCTTAGGGTATCCAAGGTCTGTCATTATGGCTAGAAGTCTGGCGTGGTCTATGGAACCAAAGGCATTTTTTAAATCTATGTAAAGTAAATATATATCTTGATTTGTAAATCTTGCATCCTCTAAAGCTGCAATGAGTAGTTGGAGTTGGCGTGATGTACTTCGTTCTGTTCTAAATCCTTCTTGGCTATCGTGTAGTATTTGGTGTTGTTCGCCATAGGCAGAAAGGATTAAAGTTAGGGTGCTAGTGAAGAGTTTATAGATAGTATTTGCAAGTGCAATAGGCCTATGATTTTGTAATTGGGAGGAGTCACCTTTTTTGTAGAGTAATATGGTTAGACTAGTTTTCCAAGATGCTGGGATTTGTTTTTGTTTATAGCAGTGTTTGAAAAATAGGGAAAGTAAGTTATGGAAACATTGTGGCATATTTTTTAAGATTACATTTGGAATTTCATCTGGGCCTGGTGTTTTGTTATTGGCTAAGTGTTTTAAACATATATCGTATGTTTCATTGTTGAAATAATGGTGTAAGGGGGTTTCTGGGGTTCCTCGTTTATCTAAAATAAGGCCATCTAAATCGTGCCATGGGTATTGCCGTACTGCATACATGCAGTGTGGTGGATATTCCGGTAGGTAATAACATGTTGGTATTGTGGGTCTATTGCTAATTGATTGTTGGATGTGTATTTCGTTGGCAATGTCCTCGGGGTTAGTGAGCAAAGAATTTTGTCCATCCATAATGCAGTCTAGTGGGGGTGCATTTATGTTTTTGAACACTCTTTTATTTATTTTTTTGGGACTTTTTTCATATAGTTGTCTATACTTAGAGATTGCTTTTTTGATACAATTTTGAGTATATTGTGTAGTAATTTTCCGAGCTTGTATATTTTCCTTTTTGGCTAATTTGGCAAGTCGTTTAATCCATTATTGTTGGTTGGGTTCTTGTAATGCAGGAGGTGGAATGTGAACATGGGTGTGGTTTTTTAATTCATCTATGATTGGGTGTCTTGCCCAGTTTGGTGTGTTTATCGTTATGTAGATTGCTTTCCTAATTAGATGGTAAGTAGAGAGGTGAGCTTTCCATTGTTTTTGTAGTTTTCGTGGTAAGAATCCACCTTGTTGTACTGTACGAGTTGTTAGGTGGGGAAGTGGTGGTGCGATACAATTTTCGAGTATTTTATTTGATATATTCTGTATAAGGTAATCAAGTGAAGTGCATGCTATATGCCATTGGTGGTCTGTTAGGTGTTCATTTGTGAGAATGGTATTGAGTTCATTTATTTGGTGTGTGTGTTCTTCTAAAAATTTTGTTTTGAATTGTTCTATGTTTTTTTGTGGGATAGGGTTTAGAATTATTGGTGGTTTAGTTTGTGTTGGTGGTATGGGGCGTGCTAGCAGAGTATTTGGCGGTATATGTAATGTTACTGGTGAATGGTCTGAGTTTAGGTTATGATCATGATTTATGGTTGCTATATATGGAGCAATATTGGGTGTGTTTATGTAGTATCCATCAGTAAAACCACACCTAAAATAACAACCATACATTCAAGTCACGACTTAATTGGCATTCTTCTAGGTTGAGAAAAAAAAAGAATAAAAGGAGGAGGAAAAAGACCAAGACCACAACAACAACAAATGATCAAGTATTCCTCCTGAAGTTCCAAGTATTCCTCTTGAAACACCACACTTTGGGTTGGCAAAATGAAACCAAATACAACTTAGTGATTTCATGCTCTACCCAAACTTGCATTAACAATAGGGGTAGTCACACCTTCTTCAATACATGCTCATTCTTTGAAGAATAGAGATGTTGTGTCTCTCTATTGGCTTCCCGTTAGCAAAATAATATTTTTTTGCCAAATCTTCTCCACGTCCATTATTCTCCTTCGGAGATGAATAATTAACATGTAGAAGATTTTGCCATTTAAGTATATCCTCTTGTGCTCCTAGTTGATGCGTTTCTGGTGTTGTTGTTTTGTGTTGATGCCCGAGTTCTATGCCTTCATCTTGTGTTTCGTGTCCAATGTCGTTTTCCAATTCTCCACTCTTGTTCCATTAGATATTTTTTTGGGCCTCTGGGAGACCGTGAGTTATATTACTATGATAACCAGGAAACGTGATTGCTACAGTGACATCGTAGTGGTTCTACGTGGCCGAGAGGTTGTTAGCTAATTTCTTTAATTTTTTTTTTCTTCAAATTTTCTTTTTTTGAAGATTTTTTCTTAAAAGTTTGAATTTTTTGAATATTTTTTTTTGACAACCAGACGTTCCTTCATTGCGGGGAAAACAATTAAGGAAACAAACCTAAAACGGTCTCTCAGAGGCCCAAAAAAAATCTAATGTCTAGATAGCAAAAAAGGGGTGGCACACCTCTTCATGATTTTGGACTCCTAATCGGCTCTTCTTTTCTCTCCTCAACTTCACATTTCGCATAGGAATTTTGGGTTTGAAGAAGGTCTGACTACCCTAATAACTTGCATCAATGATATCCTACATCAATAGACAATTCCAAAATACTTAGAGCTCCGATTCGATGATAAATGTGTAATAAGCTTGTGAGTCTGATTGTACTCCATTCAAATCAAGTTCTTCACAGACATGTCAAAGGTTCAGTTAATGAAACCAAGGAGCTGTAATTATTTTGGAGAACTTCTTTTAGCAAATTATTCATTTATAAAAGTGCTCCACCATTGGATTGATATCAAGCCCATTAGTTTAAGCATGCAATGATTTCCATATATGATTTATATTAAGCACAAAATTAAATTCAATGCAGCACATTAAATCATCTAGCTCTAATTTAGATTTTTTTTAATTGCACAAAAGTATCATCTTAATTATGTGCCTCATGTACTCATCAATGAATTTGTAGTGAGACTAAAAGGGTCACTATTTCCATTTCACTTTGAGCATTGAGATTATTGTGTAATTTGTCTTATTTTTCCTTTTACATATATTATGCATTATGGTTTAGAGGATCTCATTATTGATCTCATGTGTTTCTACTTTTTCTTCCTTGATGTTTTGCATTCAATTTTTTGGTACCCAAAAAGAAAAACTCTAAATAAAAAACATTGATTTTCCAGTTTAGGGTTGGGATTCTCTAAATTTTTGTTCAAAAGAAATCTATATGGTCATAAGTGTTGAAAGTTTTCACAATAATAGGTCTATTTGAGATTTATTATATGACCTAGAAGTAAATCAATACAACTCTATACTTCCATGGTCATAGGATAATTTATTTCCATAGGAATAGGCTCTGTAGTACTAAAGTTATCATTTTACGTTAAATGGAAATTTTATTTTCAATTTTGATCCTTTTTCATTCATTTTTTCCATCCACCTTCATCTATTTTTTCATCCATTTTTATCCCATTAGTAGAGATTTGAGGCCTTCAAAAGATTGTATCAAGGTCATTCCCCTTACTATGAACCATTGTAGTGCTAGCAAACTATTAAATCATTAAAATAATAATAATAATAATAAATTAATAATAATAATAAATATATTAAAAATATTATTTTTTCTTAAATAATATTAAATTTTCTTAAAACTAATTAAATATTATTATTTGACATGGCAGATTGTTGATGTGGCTATATTCTCATGTTCCTCATAGTCTAAGAACTCATAGTCTTTTAGAGGCCTCAAATTTTTTTTCCCTTTTTTGTCCAAATCAACATTCCTCACTTACACACCAACATTCCTCACTTACACACCAACATTCTCCGTTGTCATGATGTGGGCCATCTACTAGTTGAAGATAAGCATCTTATTAATTTAAGTACACTAAATAGTGAAATTAGGTTGCCTTAACAATTAGGTTGCCTTACTTCAAGAAACTCACTTTACAAGCCAACCAATCAACAAATATGTCTACTGTTTTTTTTGTTTGTACACATAGAGGTTCATAAGTCCTACATGCATAAAATTTTAATTCAAAAAAGTAGTAAATTCTTGTAAAGAAACAATACATATTTATATAATGTAGAATGTCGAGAGATTAGTATGGGGCAACCTAATTTCACTATTTAGTGTAGGTTCCAAGTTGAAGGGTTGGTAGTAAAAGTTGAAAGGTTGGAAGGATTGATAGGACATTTGTCTTTTATTGTCCGAAGGGTTGTTAAGCTCGGTAGGTGGGTTTGATAGGAAGCTTAGTAGGTGCTTTTTAAAAGAGCATTTGTCCCATATTGTTGGTAGCATTGAGTCCTTTCAACAAATATTTAAAGGTTTAACTTCCATCTTTGTAATCTATTGTTTTCACTTTGGCTTTCTCCTTTGGATTTGGGTGATCTTGATTTGAACAAAGCCCAGTAATCTAAATTGGGAGGAATTGAGGTTGATTTAATATATCATCATTATTGGGATCATATCTTTTTTCAAATTATTGAGTGAATTGTGGTTGTGATCTTGCAGGTTGCTTTATTTTTTGTGTTCTTGTAAGGATTATACTTTTGAGCTTGAGAAGGTGTAGTAGGCAAACTTGAGGTGCTATTGCATCTTACAAGGATTGAGAGTTAATTTCTAGGGTTTGGGTGACAAGGTGAGGGAAATTCATTGAAGCAATAGTGTTGTTCTTTTACTTTTTGTGGGAATTGAATTCTTTTGAGTTTCATGGATTAAATAGGTGTTGGATTAGGATTTTTTTAATCTTTTTTTGCATTCCTTCTTTTTCATCAAACATTACTACAACCATGAACACCGTACTTTTTTGGATAGACAACAAATTTTACGACACTATTCTTAGAAGGATTGAAGACAAAGACTCAGTTAACATAGTTAACTAAAGAAGTAATTATGTACATCATCGATGTCATCATAATAGGCAAAAATGATGGACAACACAAACGAGCTTATTCTCAACATCTCCATCAATGAAGTGGTGGAGAACATGGAAAATGAGGCCCCCAACTCATAAACAAAGGTCATGGACTTCTTGAAAAAGAATGGATTTTCTTATGTTTCACAAATTTTATTCATGTTGAATGTTAAAAACCTTAATTTGGTTTGATTACTAATGGTTTGGGATTTTCTTGGATGACAACTATCGGTTGGAAAGTGTCAAGATGTATCATGGGAAGATGAACTAGTGGCTTAGAGTTGACCTTGTCACTGTTGACTACCACAAGTACTTGCACATGTTAAAGTGTCTTTTCCACCAATGCAAATATCAATGTGGAATATGAATGTAGGGTACAATGCACTTTAAGATGCATTTGTGTTTGCCAAAAACATATCCAAGACCACGACATATTTATTGTCATCCTCTCACACTCCATTGATTCCAAGGCCAATATTGTTGAAAAAAGAATAGATGAGAATGAATCATCTTTATTTGACCTTACTCTTCGATGTTTCTTATAGAATTAGTGTTTTCTAACATTTTTTTAATTCATATTATATTCAATTGTATTGTATTTAGGTCATTTCTCATTGTTGGATTTGTTGGATGTTTGTAGGCTGAGAAGTTTGGAATCATCCTCATGATAAAGGACTCTGGGGATAAAAAAGAAATTTAATTTTTCTTTCAAATGCCCCTTGACAGTGGAAAAAGTTAGTATAGACATGGCATAGGACAACATCCTCATGAACTTTACCAACAAAGAAAATCAAAATTTGGCAATAAATGGAAGCAAACCGCATTGAAAGTGCGCTACAAATGGATCTACAATTTTGTTAGCATTTCATTGAAGTAACAACTAAAAAATTAGATATTATTTTAAATTGCAAAGTATCCATTGATGAGTTCCAATTCCATATAATTGTTTATTCCATACACATATGAAGTGTAAGGTAGTTACTACCTCTTTTGAACACATTTGTGACAAAGTGTCAATTTCAAAATAAACTGCATGATTTCCAAAAAGGATACACATGTCATTCAAGCATTGGAGGTTAAACTTTTCCAAAGCATTTTAAAAGGGTATACGTGTCACTTTGTCATTGGTTCAAATAAAGAGGCGTGCGCTTATGACTACCCCCCACCTTATATTTGTATTTGTGTGAAATTAGTTTGGCTTACAATCAATATGGTATATTTGAAATCTGTTTGATGTATCCATATTTTCATATCCATATTTCTATTCCATATTTCCGTATATGTATTTCCATATTTGTATTTCATATATGTATTTTGTATTTCATTGCACCGACGGCCAAGATTGTTTCTTATGACAACAATCAATGACAATTGTTCACTTTTTTAATTGGAGATCAATGGCATTGGAATGAGGTGGGAATTTTTTTGTAATTGAATCAATAGCTCTAGATTTTTCTAAAATGGATGGAGGGGAGAAATTGAATCAAGAAGACATCTTTGCCTCTTTTCACCTCATTGTCTATTCCAATTTAACTTTGTTAATTGGACCATTCTATTGATGAACATGGATTTGTATATGGTAGGTGCAACAATTATCACATGTCATGTCATGGGGCAATGCATTGTGGTATTGGAAGAGGATGAAGAGATTTTTGACGTAATCTTTAAATTCATGATAAAGACCATACTAGCTATGGTGACATCCAAACCATCACTAGCAATTGTGGCAATGCAAGATTTGGATGCCATGACTATTCCTTGAAAGTTCGCCCAAAAATCAATAACTTACAATAAGTAAGTTATCTTGATGATTTTGTCTTCTTTGTATATTTGCAAATTTTCAAGTCTTTATTCTTTGAGTTCATATTTTTTATTATTTTTTTGTGATTTCATAGATTGGTGTAACCAACACAAGCCATGAGATCAAGTCAGTGAAGAATCAAACTCTTTTGATTAGTTTGTAGAAGCCTTTTGAATTGTTGATGTACGCAAAGTTGATGACATACACATTCATAAATTTTGATTGTTCTAAACCCAAATCCGTAGAGATATTTATACTCTTAATGTTTTAGAGTTCATAGATGGGTTGGCATTAGTGGGTGGAAAATTGTTAGATTTGCCTACTAATATGGATTTATTGACTAAGTCTACTATCATTTACAGTTGTGAGATTGATATATCTCAAGACTCTAACTATTATGTATTGTTTTTATATATGATTGGATTTGTGACTGTATTTTAAAATTATTTTATTACTATATGCATTGTCAGATTTAAACTATTGTTTGGTTGATTAAATGAAAATGGATAATATTTAGGTGTTGCACCCAATATTTTCATTGCCCTAAATCTCCAAAAAAAATGATTCTTTATTTCTTTAATTTCTAAATAATTTAATCCACGGTCATAGATCTTTCATACAAAAAATTCAAATTTTATTTCATGCTCACAAATTCATTCATAGGCTCATTTCTAGCAACAATGTACATAGATTTATGATTTACTTATACTATAGCCAAACATTACATGCTAGATGTGTTATAATACCTTTTCAATTGCCAAAAATATCAAACAAAGTTTATTTGGTGTGATAATATGAGTCATCCTCATATGTTTATTTAGTTTTTTCCAATATATAGTCACATAACATAACTATGGTATACTACATAAGCTTTGCTTCATGTGAAATATGTAAAGGTTGCAACATGTGTAGTATCATGAAATTGCACTACCTATTGTTTGTGCATTATTTCATACTAACTACATGAACTACAAATTGGATCAATTTCTACTTGATTCTATTAATAATTTGATTATCCTTATCATAGGTCACTACTATAATCTAAAATGGATAATCAATATTAGTACCCAAGGAAATCATATGTCTTGTGTTGATTAGTCATATTCACATGTTGAAAATAATAAATAAATATATAACATGGTAAATTCATAGGATGACACACATGTTCAATGACTTCCTCCTAACGATTTATCATAACTTCTCTCAATATTCATGCTCATATAAAGGTGGTTGATATTTAGGTCAATATAGGTGCTTATTCTAAAACTTATCTCATACAATACCTCTTCCTAGCCCAATCAAGACTAGTAATTCAACTTCTCATGTCTTGCACCTTTTGACCAAACAAATTAGAAAATCAACAGGTTTCCTAACCAGTCGTTGCGTAATTCCTTTGTCAGGTCCACACCTTTTCCAACTACAACAGGCATAACATGCATATAATTTCAATTTCCTTAATTACACAAACATACATCCATCAAATTTCAAATTCTTCTATTCCAAGACCTAAAGACTTCCACCATCAAAACTTATCTAAGGATAAATGCTCATCTACTTCCTTGGTTATAAAAGTATAGAAGAAAAATGCATAGTGGTAGATTGCAAATGGACTTCTTCAGGGTAGGTTTAAAAAAATTTGATTCCAAAATTATAATGTTAAGCTTGAATTTCAAAGCCACTATATTAGTCTCACTAGTAGAATGCCTACTTCGACAAATGAAGCATTAAGACCCACAATTGGTCTAACTTGTCATGTACAAATTAGACTAGTTGAGGATCTTAAAGCTTAGTCTATCCAAGTAAGCATTCTACTACTATCTTTATTTGGCTAGAAGAATAGAATAAAAGTCATAATATTTCAACTCAATGTGAACCTTTTGAACAAAAATCGTGGATGTTCAAAATTCAAAGAAATGACTTTGAAAACTTAACATTGTGTACAATAATCTTCTTGACCTCTTAGTTTTCAAGGTTAGCTAGTTTGCAATGTGTAAGGTGGACCCCCCTTAATGTGTCATTGACCATAAACCACCGTCTTCTCTCTATGTACATCAACAAAAAATCAATTATGTACCAATAATGTGGAAGAAAGTGTTTTAGAACCAAACTTTGTTCCTTCATAACTTTTGCATACAAAATCCAAATGTTGCATTCTTTGGTGCATTGGAACTTCTTTCCACTTGCCAATAAGAAAATATGAAAATTTAACCAATCTAATATAATAAATAATCCCAATAGCAAAGAGTGGAGGTTTTGGGGGTATCCACCTCAATTTTTATGTTCTAAATGACAATTGACATAACAGATACATATTGAAACTATTGTTCATTTCATTATGCATAATTTGTATAATTATTAGAAGAGATGAGCTTGTACTCTAACCTGTAATTTGTCACAAGATGATGGATGATGAACATTGTCTCTATCAGTGTAAGATCATGTCCAGGGCATAAATGTGGACCTTGGCCAAAAGGCATGAAAGCATTTGACTGAGGCTTCTCCTGTAAAAAATTCCAATAGTCTAAGATTAGAATCAACAAAACATTTCTTGCACACTATCCAAGAAAATTGGGAACGAGGAGAAGAACTAAGAAAATTTGAAAATAAATTCATGTGACATTCCTAAATATGGTTTTGATTGTAGATAGCTTGTTGATTTCAAACATAAAGATAACTTATAACACAATTTGCATGAAACTGAGTAAAGTTTATATATAAGCAGCTTCCGCATTGCATTGAAACTAACCCAACCAAAAAAAGTGAATTTAAACATAATAAACACATAGAAACATTAGAGTGGACATGATGCCTTCCTTCAACCAAAGAGTATACACCAACGTGGTCATTAGACACTAATGCCATCAATTGTAGCCAAGTTGTGTGAACTACCTAGTTGGAACATGACATGATTTCCACGAGTGTAAACTTCATAAGAGAACAATCTCAAATCATAATAGATCTAGTTGATTTAAGATTCACAAAATTAATTGTATTCTTGGATTGTAGAAACATTGTGTACACATACAACAAATCTGGATGGATCGAACTCCCGGGGATTTGAATGGTATTTTGGATCATAATGACGAGATGTTGTTGATGCCCACAAATAAGAACCTTTGCGGAAGACTAAACCTGTGAAGAAGTGAAACATATTCAAAAAACAAAAGATATCTAAATGAAGTCAAAATTAAACAAAATGCCTAATACAATAACCTTCACACCTCTATTGGCTCTAAATACAATAGCTTTTTAAATTTTGATTAATACTTCATAAGTAAAGTTCAAACTTTGGTCTTCGAGAGACTATACCTTCGAATTACTCCATTATATTAAAAATGATTTCAGATCCAAAGAAAAAATAACTTACTTTTAAAAGAACTGGCAAAAACTAAAGAAAGATAACTTCATATTTGTAATTTTGGCAAATTTCAATGTACCAAAATTTAAGACTTTCAAGTGCTTAGAGGGTTGGTTTTTTAGTTGCCTAATTGAAATTAAAAGCTAGGATGAATATCAATTTGAGATAAAGACAAAAATCAACCCCTTTCCCATTCAAGAAAGTTATCTCAAGTCACTTCATTTACTAGTTTAGAAGCCATTCCCTAATATGACAAACTGGAACATATAAAAGCAAGTGAAGACAATTGATAAAAGGGAACCTTTACCATTGTAATCAACATCTTTGTTGGCTCGCCTTGGAATTACCATAACAAGTGATTCAATCCTCATGATCTCATAGACAACCTATACATTACTCCAATGATTGTAGAATTAGTCACCAAATTAGCCAAATTTTAAGATTCTATGATATAAATAGAAAATATTAAGAAGAAAACATCATTATGATTGTAGTATTTCATGAGCAAATTTTCTATTTACAAATACAAGCATAGGCCAAAATATATTACTTGCAGAGTGTAAGGCATGCTACTTTTGGGCTTGAACCAAGTCAATGACTTGTCTTCAGACATCTTTTGCTGAAGACAATCTTGTTCCTCCTGAATGAAATGAACTCATAAGTATGCTATTATGAGATTTGAGGGAAGTACAAGCTTCTAAATAACACTATTTTACATAGTATGCAAACTTTATACACAAAACAGTAGTTTTGTGTGGTCTCGTTACATGCAGTTCTGCAGACTCCTCTCCATCTTTACAAACACTGACAGTAATGCGTGAAACCCCAGAGCGCGAAATCAAGGAAAATCAGTTCAAGAGCTTCCGAAAGGATCTGTTGTGTGGTCAATATATGTCATGGTCAATCGTTGTTTCAGCAGTCAGACGAAGCTCTGCAAATGACGACTAAGAGCGAGACCTTAAACTTCAACTCAGTGGACAACGAAGCCAGACGAGACCCGTTTGCGTCCTGCTGTCAACACAAACTCACCACACAATGTTCCGATCCAACACAAGAAAACTTGAATTCGAATCGCAGCAGATTCTAGAGAAGAAAACGTCACAGAGCAAACAGCAAGTGAGCAGCAACAATCTCCAACGAGTAAGCAGCAAGCGAGCAGCAGCGATCTCCAGCGAGTGAATAAACATCACAGGTCCTCCGATCTTCAGAGCATCAAGCAGGAAGCAAGCCTCCTCAAGGTATCCATTCATTTATTAGGTTCACTGTAGTCACTGTCACACTGTCCCTGGAGGCCAAAGTCCTGTCATTTAATTCAAAGCTGTTGCCATACAATTCGTAGCGCAGGAAGAACGACAGGGCGTCACCCGGGGGGTGTTTTAGTTCAACATGCATCATTACCCCACCCCCACCCCAAACTTTCTGTTTTAAGAAAGTTTGGGGGGGTAAAGATGCATGTTGAACTAAAATACCCCCGGGGTGACGCCCTGCCGTTCTTCCTGCTAGCTATCTTACAATTCTTTGTGTACCTCAACAATAAGAGAACGTTTCACACATCAGTGATCAAGCAAGAATAACCGCATTTTGTGTGGTCTCGTTATATGCAGTTATGCAGACAAGTGCACAGACAATGTGCTCGAAATTGTCTAAAAATGAGTGTGTGAAATCAATTTGAGAGCTGCAAATTAATTCAATCCAGAAACTTGATTAGTTGGGTATCGCACAGATGGAAACTACAGAGGAAATTTTATTGGCAATAAACTCAAAGTTAGCTAAGATAAGTTCTCTTTCGTCTCTGGATATCTGCAATCCAAGACAAGGGGCACCTTGGGTCCAGGGCTGAGAAACACACAGCGCGCAGCAAAACCACCAGCCTTCTTGTCCCAGTCGATCTTTGGGCAAACCCAGCTCTTCATCTTCTTCGTCAAAATTCGGTTTCTCGATGATACCCTCCCCGTCGTCCACTTCATTTCCAATCTCTCAAAGTCTTCCATAATTCCTCTAGGTCGTCTTCAAACCAACAAGGGAAGCTAACCCAGCAGTAGCACCTGCAACAGTCTTGATTTTGTTCGGTAGGCAGGTTGCTCAAAACAAAAGATTGCTCAAATTAAAGTTGAACGTAGCACTCATCCTAAATTCTGAATGCAGATCAACCCTCTGCAAAACATAGAATACCAGTGAGGATGTAAACCTGCAGTGTTGACAATTTGAAAAAAATCAATCAGTGCATTAATCGGAAGCTATAGCTAGAGAATTTCGATGACACCAGGGGTGAGGAACTACGTGAACGAGTGGTGATTTCGGCTTGTCATGGACAGAATTGGCACATGTAGGACCTTGATACAGCATCCGGTGTAAATTTGGTCTTCCTAGGATGTAATTGTATGAGCTGAAGTCGTGAAGTTTGCCAATCAAATATTAGGAGTGCTGGTTTGAAAGACAATTGTTAAGTTCACTTCCATGTCTGGGAGGCTCAGAGATTACAGTCGAGGTACCTATAATGAATAACTTAAGCATTTCAACTTGTAGGATATGGGGAAGTTGTCGAGAAATTGAACTAAATGTGTGCAATTATGAGGATGAAGAATAATGCAAAACAAAAAGAATTTTCATGTTTGAAGAACGAATATGGATTTTTCATAGCCCGGATCCATCCTTGTTTACATCATAGCTTCACCTCAAACAATTAGCTTTGGAACTTCTTCCCAATAAAGGAGGGGGGGAGAGATAAGTGGATGGGAAAGTGCAAAGTGAGAATCTTTTCCAATGAACAATACATACTAATGTTGTCCACTATAGGGCACCCTACAAAGTCATCATGATGGGATTGTTTGTTCTAGGCATCTCTACCTTATTTGGGGCCACTACTTACTAAACTTTAAATTTAACCCCAACCTTATTGCCAACTAATAGTATTGGTGATATTCCATATGTCATTTTTAGACCATGTAGTTTGAACCATGAAAGCGACAAATTTGTGAAATGGCACCATTTTAACAAAATTCTCCATCTTTGATGTTTTGTGGTTAGGTTCATGATGCTTTGTACTTGTTGAGGATTGAGTCTCATCTCCTTTAAAAAGCCTCGAATCCAATGTCGTCGTTGTAATTTAGAATATACTCATGCGAAGCAGCAATGGCCAAACTTTCCCACAAACTTTGCTTGTGGTGAACCATTGAAGCAATCCCATCAACTGTCAAGAGTTAGGTCCTTGAACAATGCAAACAAGCGCCTATTTTTCAATCATTTTGTTGTGAGTTTGTCGTTGAGCACTCTGAGGACCTCAACAAAATGCTCATTAATTGCAATGCTAACCAATTCTAGTGTTGTCTCTATGCTAGATAGGGTATTGTTATACTTGTCGCTAGCATAGAGCACAAGCATAAACAATTGCAAACCATTCATGGTCATATCAAGAATGTCCATAGTGGAAGTCATCTTCCTCTTCAAATTATATTGAAATATGGCTTAAAAAAATGGAGATGCACTAGTCAATAGTTTTGGGTGAGCATTTGTAGAGCTCCTATAGGCAACAAAGGTGGCATTTACACAAACCCCTTCCTCAAACATCTTCAATGGTACATGAGTGAGCAACCGTGATCTATTATCTCTCTTTGTTACGACTTTGCATTCAAGGTTATCACATTAGGCAATTTAGGGTCACTAGATGTCGTAGATGGATGGTTTGAACTATGCCAATTTTTTAGGACTTGAAATTTTTCCAAGTAAAAAAAAAGTTACTATGATTTGCCTTACTCCATGATATAATATGAAGATTGAAGATGTGGCATTCCATGTTGGGCATGGATGCTACAAGCGGGGATGTATGGTGTGGGCAAAAATGTCCTTGTCTAGGCGTGGATGCATATTAGTGACAACTTAGTATGCTTAGGTGTAGATGCAGACAAGTAGCAACATAGAATGTCTGGATGCAAATATATAGGGGAGGGCAAAAACTTAGGGATGTACGGTTACAAAACCGTCACTTTTTGTTGTTGTGCCTAGTTATTATTATTAGAGTGGTGAAAATTTGATATTTTCTTGTTGGCAAGTGAAAGGAGATTTCCAATGCACCAAAGTACGTAGCATTTGGATACCGTATGCAAAAGTTATGAAGGGTCAAAGTTTTTGTTGGTAGAGGTTCTAAAATTGTTAATTTCTTCCACTAGGGTGCATATTGATTTTGGAGAAGTTAACCCCTTTAGGATGTTAGCAACCCAAACTGGCCTACAGTTTACAATACAAAAAAATCTACATACTCCACTGCTTGGGCATTGAAGGATTAGGGCATCCACACGAAGACATGCCAAAAGGGGATGCCATATGCATATTTGGCGTGTGGTTTTGTAGACCAAGGCGTCAGTGCTCTTCCTGTGCCCTTACGACAGACAAGCGAAGAAAGGGCCCCTAGTGCGGTATACAATGTGAAGTAGTTTAGTTGCTTAGAAACCAAATTGTAAAAATTTGACTTTTAATTCATTGAGAACAATGAATCCAACAAACATTTTACATAGTTTGGAAGACATCTCTAACTTGGATTGATTTTCATTTGACTAGAGAAGCTTTTTATATACATATAGGTGGTAGGAGGTAGAACAACCCATGTGGGACATGTAAATTATAATTAGTAAGGAGCTCAATCACTCATAATTAAGTGAAAAGTAGGAAGTGTGTTTGAAGTAAAATTTTTAGACCTCATTTAGGCATAATAAAATAACTTTTGTCAAAAAACTTTGAACTAAAAGAAGTTGAGAAAAAAAATGATTTGCATCTCTAAAAATCCTTTTCAGATTTTGGGCCTCCAATCAAAAGTTATGGACAAAATTCAGAAAAAGGTTGGAATGTTGGGATTTTTTACGTTTTCAAACATCCTCTTTGAATTTTGTCCGTAACTTTTGATTGCAGGCTCAAAATCTCAAAAGGATTTTTAGAGATGCAAGTCATTTTTTTCAACTTTATTTAATTCAAAGTTTTTGAATTTTTGAATTTTATTATGCCTAAATGAGGTCTCAAATTTTACTTCAAACACACTTTCTACTTTAATTCCACTTAATTATGAGTGATTGAGCTCCTACTAATTCTAATTTACATGTCCCACATGGATTGTTCTACCTCCTACCACCCCATATATATATAAAGAGCTTCTCTAATCAAATGAAAATCAATCCAAGTTAGAGATGCCTTCCAAACTATGTAAAGTGGTTGTTGAATTCATTGGTCTCAATGAATTAAAAGTCAAATTTTTACAATTTGGTCTAAACTACTTCACATTGTATACTGCACTAGGGGCCCCTTTATGGCTTGTCTGCCGTAGGGCACATGAAGAGCAGTGACGCCCTGGTCTACAAAACCACATGCCAAATATGCATTCTTTGCCGTACAGAACGCCAGACAACTAAGTATGTAGATATTTTTGTATTGTTAACCGTAGGCCAATTCTAACATCCTAAAGGGATTAATAGAATGATGATGGTAGGTTTGGGTTTGTGGTGCATTTGGGGGGTCCACCTTATATTTTGATTTTTGAGGTCGTGCAAGTTGTAGTCTTTGGTACTTATATGATTTTGGATTAACAATGTACAATATAGATTTAAGGTTAACCCCTTAAGTTCTTTGGGTTTTTTTAAACAAAATTGCCACTAAACAACACATATTGAAAACAAGGTGGAGTGGTCAAATTTGTGATTTGTTTTACAACTTTTAACCATAGAATCTTTAATTTAACTTGAATGTACTTCTTCACCAATTCTCAAAGCCTAATTCTTTAGCATGTTCAAAATCATAATATTCAAAGCGGTACAAATAAGTTTTTTTCAATTGTTTCTAAAAGTAAAGTTTTAACTTTGAAACTTTTTAAGAAAAAATACTTGTCAAGATTTTGCTACCTATAGATTTGACATTATATTAGAAATTGAGTTGGGAATCTATGAAAAAAAATCCAAGAAATAAGAACTTCAACTTTATCCTTGGAATAATCATTACATGTAAGGGTGGATAAGATAATTATAGAAAAAACTATATTCCTTATATATCTAATATGGAATTGAAACATGCCAATAGTAAAAATGTTGTAGAAAACCATCTAAATCCTATGCACTTTTTTTTGTTTTAAAAAATGGTGACAATTGTTACAAACAAACCTCATAGTAATTTTTATAGAAAAATTCATAGTTGTTCATGCAAATACAAAATTCTCATATCTATTACCTCACTCATTACATAGTGGAAAGAATAAACAGTTTTTTTTGTAGATACGGATTAATTTTAAAAATATATTTTTCAACTTGTCCTAAAGTTTAGGGAAATTTTAAAACAAACATAAATCTCTAACCATAAACTTGTTTCTTTTGAAAATGGAATTGTTGGATAGCTAAAAAAATTCCTACTCTACATAAAAGTTTTAGAAAATACTATCCAAAATTGCATTCATTGGAACTTCCTAAAAATGAAATAAATCTATTTTGGTCTATAGAAGACTTTAGAGGTTAACTTTGAAACAAAAGATCAATCATTGAGGTAGTTAGTTATATATGATCCAAATATCTAATTATTAAATGAATAGGTACATTTTTCATTTCTATATAAAATTTAAAAGTCACCAATCAAATACTTTTTGTCCTTTGTAGAATTAAAGAATTCATTGTACACAAATACATCATATTGGGCAAAGTTTGTTGGAAAGTTGAGAGCTTGTCGCGCTTGTTCATTGTCCCAATTCTGTTGAAAAGTTGCTTCTACTGCTATCATATTCTTGAATTGTTCCTTGCGTGGCGCCTTCTTTTTCTCTGTATTTTGCCTCTTGAGAGAATCGTTACACTTCATTATATTTTAGATGGCATCTGCTACCTTTTGGGACCATGAATCAGTTGAGGCTCCTAGCCTTTCCTACCAGGCTGATTTGAGGGATGTGTGTCCTTCCTATATGTGTAAAAGCGGCTTGTGGAATATCGCTTTATTCCTAGGTAATTTCATGACCTTGTTGATGAGGCAGTGTACTGGTGCGTAGTCAGAGATCCCAGTTAGCGTCGACCAAGCTCTTGTACTCCCTCCCAACACATGTATGTATGCGGTAGCGTAGAACCGATATATTCTGGAGGATGTGGGCTTGCCTCTGCAATTCCCTTGCTAGGTGAAGTGTTTGATTGTAGTTTTCGGGAATTCATCCGAGAGATGTATATCCTTGAGCCCGTGAGCCAGAATGAACTCACTCCAGGCTATCCACTCAGTTCTTGTCATGGTTTTGCTGGTGGAGGACAATGACCTGTCCACCTCTGCCTCAACAACGTTTTAGTCCCCTCCCCAAATCCATTCAGCTTGAGGGAGATCACATTGTGCTAATGTGTGCTACATATTTGTGCGGACAACCGGTTGGTTATATCCATAGAGATTGATGAGGCCTATTGTTAACCCCTAAAGGACCATTGTCCCCTCGGGGGACAAAATGGATTTTGGGCAAGTTCCTATGATCTCAATTTTCAGTGAATTTTTTTGAAACTTTTCCATAAGATAGGAAAACTTATGAGCTTCGTGGGAATATAAATTTTATTTCAATTGGTGCTCGAGAGCAAAAGTTATGGCATCTTAAACATAATTTACATGTCACCGGGCAGAAAAATAAATCTACAAAAATTTGAAATTAATTTAAATTTTTTTTTCTTCTTAAAGATCATATTTTTGTCTACATGTGAAGCTTTAATTCATTCCATTTGGATTAGTAATGTGAAAGTTATGAACAATCTTGTTTTTCGGGCAATTTGAGCATCTTCTTGAAAAAATAACTTATAGGATTCAATTCTGAATGCAATTTTCACAATTTTTCAAAAAAATTGTTTGACAAGGTTAATTATTCTATTTAGAACAATCTCACCGTTGAGATTATTGTGTTTCAATCCCATTTTAGAGCTATTAAAGATTTAGTTTTTCTTTCAATCTTGGACCTACTTCTATTGAACAATTTTTTAAAGAATGAAAATCAATCATGTTTTTTTTTTTTTTTTTTTTCTAGACTTTCAACTCAATTCTTCAACACAAAATTCTTTTAATTCAAGGTCCATAGTGTAATTTTTTTCCCCAAATGGCATTCAAAGTCATTTGAAATTGCAGGCTAGTGTTCAAAAAAACTTTCTTTTTTCAACTTTGAATGCTAATATCTTCCAATTTGTACGGTCAAACTCCATAAAATTTTTACCACATGATACTAGACTAGTAAAGTACAAGATCCTACGGTTAGATTCTAAAAAAAGTATTCTTTTTGTTTTTTTGGATGAATGCAACAAAAATGGCAGTTTTGAGTAGTTTTTGACAGAAGAACGGCCCTGGTCCTTTAGGGGTTAAAGTGGCAGAAAATTGGAGTGTAATATATTGTACTCTTTTGTTGAGGATAACTCCATGGTATTCGATGAACAGAACCAATCCCTCATTCACCAATATTCCAGTCCCCCAACTGTATTTTTTTGTTTTTACCGAGTATTTGGATTCATTCCAAAAGGCTTGCTCTCCTTTAAATTGAACCTACAATATATTGGTCATACAGTCTTGTATGCCCATGTGGATTTCTTGTAATAATATTACTTCTGGTTTGGGGTCCATGTGTTTGATATAGTTCCTGATGTTACACCGTTTCTTAATGTCCTGTTGTCCTTGACCAAGGCTGCGTGTGTTATAGGTGACGATTGTTAGTGACACCATCATGCTTCAAAATTGAGTATGTTTGTGAATGGGCCTTGCGCCTGTTGATTCCCTGGAATCCCTGCATTGCCAATTGTGATCTCCGTGTGAATGGAAATTATTTGGCCCTTGTTCTTTTTCTTTGGAGGCTTGTATGGCAAGGTACCTATCTCCAACACTCCTAAGCTGGGAAGTTTTTTCTTGTGTGATTCCTCCATATTGTATGATTGTATGCTTCCCTTCACCTCCAACTTCGCCATTCCTTCCATGTTTTGGAGCAATCTTAACCAAGCATAATTAGGGGGCCTCTGAACCCTAATGTCATCTTGGGCAATCTTGATGTAAAAAGGCCTTATTCATTATAATTGGACAATCAACAGATTTTGAGACTTTGCCCTCCAACAATTTTATGGAGTTATTCTCGAGTCGAGGATAAGTTGAGACTGCAACCTTTTGGCAGTGAAAGGTTTTTATACATAATAATATTTTAAAGTCTCAAATTTCCAAATAGTCTCAAAATTGAATAGTTATGACTGTTTATCTTCGACTCGAGGATAAAATCGAGACTACCATTTGTCCAAATATAACGAATAAGGCCTTTAAAGCAGAAATAGGCAGTAGGCTTGGGCAATACTCAAAGTGTAGAACCATGAAGCTTCATTCCAATGTCTCAAAGGGCTATACTTCCGATTATGGAGCATAACTGACCTCATGGCTTTGGTGGTTTGATCCAATATGTAATCTTTGGTTTGTTCTAGGTTCCATGTCCTAATTGTGGTGTCCCTAGTGACTGTGATGGATTTCACCACCCGTCTTTGGTTGGAGGCAACATCCGCCAGATAATATGTGTGGTACCTCCCGTGTTCTTGTTGTGGGTGCGGAACCTTGTGAACATAAAAGGGAATTACTTTGCAACTCCACTCTAT
Source organism: Rhytidiadelphus loreus (assembly GCA_947034895.1). Lineage (NCBI taxonomy): Eukaryota > Viridiplantae > Streptophyta > Bryopsida > Hypnales > Hylocomiaceae > Rhytidiadelphus > Rhytidiadelphus loreus. The sequence goes on from OX344764.1 coordinate 27,308,750, forward strand.
TGTTGGATTTGGTGTGGTGATGTTGAGGGCCCGAAAAAAGTCCTCTGGGACCGTATGTGTTTGGTAACTTGTATTGGTATGTAGGTGAAGGTGGGAGGCAGTTACTCCTAATGAGAGTACTTTCTTCTTCCTGTGGATCTTGGGTTGCTGCCATACGTAGCTATCCACTTCCTTTTCTGAGAGAGGATCCCTCTTTGGACTGGAGGGAGTTTCAACCTGTCGTATTTTGCTTTTTGATGGCGTGTTGTTGGATGCTATGATACTGGCTTTCACTTGCTGAGAAGTTTACAGAGTGGTATATTTGTAGATCCGAAAGTTCTGTTGTGTTATATTGGGGGTTTGGGGAGCCTTGATTTGCAATGTGGCTCTCTTGGGGGAAAGATACACGTCCCTACAGATAAACTTTCTTGTGGCTCTCATGTAGCTTCTCCACCCATATTGTTCGTCATCTATTCCCTTTGGACAATGGTGGCGTATGACTTTGCTTGAGTCTGGGAAGATCTTCTTTGCCCCATAGATAAAGGTGGGAAATTTCCTTTTGTCAGAAGCTTGCGTGTTGTTCTATTTCCTTTTGCGATGTTTTGTTGTCTTTGATGTTGAATCTTGCTATTTGAAGACGAATTGACCTCCATTGCATTTCCTAGATTCTAGCTTAGTTTGTTGCTTGAGGGTGTAGCTCCCTTTGGTACCCATTTGTGCTCCGCCTGCCCTGTTGGCGTTTGACATGTTTGTTGTTGGAGTAGCCTACCTCCTTGAGCTAGATGGTTGGGCCTATGTTCTGTATGGAGGTTGGAGCGCTTTGAGTGTGTTGTCTGAGGGCCCATCCCCTCTAAGAGTAGTTGGTGTTAGGCTTGATCTCCTGTCTTTTCTTTGCCGCATACTAGAATACCTCAGTGCCCCCTTGTAGCCAAGCTCTTGCTTTGGTATTGTTAGCCTTCCTTCGAATTCTTTGGTTTGTCATAGTGCTTGGTGATATGGCCAAATTTTTTACACCTCTTGCATTGGTCTAGCAAGCCATTGAATAGGAGTTCGTGCTTCGTAGTTTCTCCTAGCTTCTCTCTTAGAATGACAATGCTTGTGGGCAAATCGTAAATGTTTTTTCTTAAAATCTTGATGCGATACCCTGCTGTTTTGGCGCGATACAATTCTAGGGTTTTCACCTTGAGTACCTTCCCAAGCTTTGCTGCCAAGATTGGAAGGCAAATTCCATTTTACAGATGTTTGCTGAGTCCTTGAATCTATATCCAGATGGGGTATCTAAGGGCTGCAGCAGATTCTTCCTACTCTGGGAAAAATAAGGGTGACCATCGTGCAAGTATGACTGCATTGGCTCCCATGTAGTATTTCTCATCCCAAGCGTGTGTACTACCCGCTGCTGATGAAAATGTGGCTTCAAAGAAGTTGTTTCTCAACAGGATTATACTTTCCAGTGAAGAGTGTAACGTCTCTCTTGCCCATACATTTAAGTCCTGAAAAGTTGGGACCTGCCTACCACTTGTCCTATTATTGTAACGTTTCTTGCAACATCTTTGTGTACCTGGATTATATCTCTTTCCTCTTTAGTAAACTCAACGATTAGACGCTCTACTTGATATGTTTGTCCTATATCTATCCTATAGGACCCTTGTGCCTATGAGGGTGGTGTTATGACATGCTTGCTTTGTTGACTTGCTCTTTCTCTAGACAAATCTTGTGGGGCGTTAACTAGTGGTGTACTGTTGTTTGCTAAGAGTATCGCCACCAATTGTCTCCAAAGATCTTGACAATGGCACACAACACTTGCCGTGCTTGAGTAGCAGAAAATGACTCTACACCAACACCACGTTACGGTACTATTTTTGTTGTTTATCCCGTTACTTCTACATTTGTCTGGCAATGAAGGGCCTTTGTAGAGGGCAATATTACACTTACACTAACTTGGTCAGCGAAGATTATGGGCATAGTGGATGTTGACGTGGATGCGATGGAAGATAATGAGGGGTGCAAAGAAGGAGAAGAACGTTTGTGAGGATGAGGACAAGCAACTATGCTTTTTTTTAGTAGATGAGCTATTCTATTCATTACATTGATTAAGCAGCTACATATGAAAGACAAATTTTATTTTTGTTTTTTAGAGATGAAATCATATGTTGAATACAAGTCTAAGAAAATTCATATTACTTTGAAAATTTTGGCAATCATTGTGAATATTTAAAGGAAAAATAAAAAAATAAAAAATTCAATCACAAGCTTTATTCCAATGCATAACCTTCAAGTATGTGGGAATGCTTTGGAACCAATTGTTCACAATGGACACACCTCATACATACTTTTGAAGGAAGGAAAGAATCCTAAGCAAATAAAAATAAACTTAAATTACAAACCTTGATCCAATGCAAAACCTTTAGGTATGAGGGGAGGCTTTGAAACCAATTGTTCACAATGCACACACCTCATATTCTTGAAAAGAGGACAAAATCCTAAGCAAAAATAATGAAAAAAATATATAAACAAGAATATAAGTTGTATACAAATTTATATATAAATAAAATTAAAGATTTTATAAATATTAATAAGTACATGTATATGTAATAAATTTGTATAATGTAAAAGATATTTATATAAAAATAAAAATAAAGATTCTATAAATGTTAATAAGTACATGTATATGTAATAGATATGTATAATGTAAAAGATAAATTTTTTATTTTTGTGAGGTAAAATTTTTGTAAGACTAAGGAAAAGCAACTGTGACTTCAAAGAGCACTACAATGGTATTCACTGTGACTTGACACCTTGGTGGCAATTGAGTAGTGATGATCGATCCAATTTTAGCGGATTGTTGGTGGAGACAGTAGATGACCACTGCACAACTACATCTCACGGTAGTTTGTACCCTTCGCCCCTACGGCTTTCCCGTAGCACGTTCATCGGGTCGTCCTCTCGCCCGGCCTTCTCCAATCGCACACTCGCCATAAATGCCTCTGTTTGTTTGTCGCGGATAGAATCGGTCTGAACTCTTTCTTACAAAGCGATGGTCAAAGTGAGCTAACGCGTGCCAAATCGTAAGCTACAGTGTATCCAGAAACCCTAACCTTAATACTGCGACCACCGCTCCGCTCTCGACTCGGTTTGGGAGTGCGAAGCCACGTCCCATTTAGGCATGGAGGTAGAGGCGCCGTGGCCTGTCTTGAGCCAGGAGGCGGTCTCCAAACTTGCCTCGGGAGTGCACTTGTGCTTTCTCCGGTGGACTGCGCTGCAGCTCGCCGTGGAGAATGAATGGGGCGGGCGGAGCTCCAACCAGAAGGCGTTGCAGCTTGAAAATGACATTCTCACTTGGTTTATTGGCTCAAAAGGTATTCTCTTCGTATTCAATCTTATTCTCTTTGGATCTAATTCCTCTTACTTTTGTAAAGAATTGGTGGATTATGAAGGCATCTACGATAGGGTTGTTGAATAGGGATTAGGGTTTTCTGCAATTTCTCACATGTAGGAACTTTTATTGTTGAATTCAGCGAGACGGTACATTGATGAATTGGAACAACTGTTGGACGACACCATGATTGAGAAATTCAACATGCAAGCCGAGGATGATAGTTTACAGGAGGTCTGTATTTCCTACCTTACTTCTTGATTCTCTCTGTTGCAGAGATTGGTGATCTTGTACTATACGAATTCTTTTGCCTTTGGGGGCTCATGCACGTTCCCGCTTGTCCAAATTTGTATTATTCCGTGTCGGTTATTGAATGATCTGGCCTATTAATTGCAGGTTGCGGAGCAGTTGTTTGTCCTTCACGAGGAATGTTCCCAAGGAAACTATGAAACTGTGAATCGCCTTGCAGCTGCTGCGTCTCAAAATAAACCTGCCAGCGCTAAGAGCGTAAAGGTATTTCAGCAAGCTTCTTCTACGAGACAGTGATTGTTTTGAAGAGGATAAAAAGAAACGCCATTTGGAAATTTGCTCTCACAAAACAATTGAGAATGTGACTCCCTGAGAGGATATTATTGTTGAGCAACTCTTCTTCACTCTGGGAACTTGTGGATTCCAATTTCGCTTTCTAGCTGCAGACCATCAGTAGAGTCTCGATCTAAACAGCTTTTGTTGGTTCTTTTGCAGGCGCCCAATGAGAATGGTGAGGACTCCGATAGTGACGATGATTCCATGGATGAGGATGGGCAAGGACTTCCCAGTTCATCAGGGCAGCAAGACATGGGCATGGAGCTAGATATTCCGGCTGCACAGGGCAGCAAAGCATCTCAACAGGTGGAAAGGCCATCGACTTTGACACAGGAAGAGATTGCCGAAGGTTGGCAGGAAGCCCCAGCGAAAAGAAAAGGGCGTGGTGCCAAGCGAACATAATATTCTTTAGGTATTAAGTCATCATGCTTCGCTTTGCTGTGGTCATGAAATGGGCTGGTAACTTGTCAAACCACGTCCATGACATGGAGCTGCACTGCGCAATTTTTGCAGAACTGCACCGCCTAGGGATGTTATGAGGAATCAGTAGATGCACCCAGCTTTATGGGATCTAGGAAATTGAGGCTGTTACTGACAACCCTCTGTACCGTAAATTATAGCTTGTGTTTCTTGTGTAGCGTAAGTATTTCACACAATTCTGTGCTTGGGTTTCAGAACGTCATTTCATTTCAAATTCTTTAAATTCATGTCGTTTTCTTTTTAGTAGATCCAAAGCATATCTATAATCTGACCAGGTACTTCGTTTCGTCAAGTAAAGGAATCAAATTCTACATTGCATCTGGGACTTCTCTGTACGAGTTTTTTGGGTGAAGTGGTAGAAGCGTGGGTTCTTGTACTCCTGTTTTTTTTGCACATTATGTTGTCTTTTGAGTTAAATTATCGCTGATGTTTGTAGAATCTGGCATTGAGTCCTCTTTGTAACTGCTTCAAGATATATTTGTTGCTGTGAACGTATTTGGAGTATGCCTACAACTGTCACAATCTCTGGGTCAAATCGCTGTACTCAACTTTATTTGTAGGAATCTGTTTCTGATGCTTTTGTCGCTCTCTCGGACTATATCATTCGAAGTTTGTTGGGGATCACCGAGCAATGAATCGGGAGAACTTAACGGTTAAGGCCACCTTTTTAGACTGGTCAAAATTTTATACGTTCTTTTTGGCAAACGAGAGACTCCAAAGATGTGCGAAGGCAGGATTTCTCAAAATCTTAGTATGTTCTTAAAAGCTTGCTCTAAAACATCCAAATTTTTCTTTACACAATGTGCAACAAAAGGACATTGAAATTAGTGTGCAAGTTTAAGAAAATCTATCAATACAATTTTGCCTAAAAGTTGGATATAATAGTAATATGTCATTTTTGGACTTCACCTAAGTTAAGCAACAATTTATCTGTCACTGAAGAATTGAACTTCACTAACACATAATGGTGGTTGTCAAGAAAATTTGTTTGATTTAGTAAACACACTCTAAAATTTGGGCAATTGGTAGATTGCATGGTCGCACAAATAGGGTGGCTTACTTTACAATGCATTTCTAAAATAAATAGTGCAACATTCACAATGGCCTAGGTACATATATCAATCTCATAGATATCAATAGTTTATAGGTCAATCATATTTCTAAAAGACTCCACATACAAATTCTCCTTACATAGAAGTGCAGGATATCTTCACAATTGAATTAACATCAAAAGCATATATTCTAATATTAAATTATCTAAATTTTTGTTGGATCTTGTAGGAAATTGAAAGAGGATTCTCAATATTTTTTGGACATTATGAATAAGTAAATTATGAATTTTCCAATGCTAGTCATATGTATACCCAAACCTGACCCTACATTCTCACGTAGAGTAGTACATTTTAGGAACAGGGTCAGTATTGTCACAGGCTTTCTTACTGAAAAAACTTGGCACGATGCATCATAAGTTCAGAACTTTGATTCTGAACACTTCAACATGAACCCTGTAAATATTACTGATTCTATTATGAGTGGATTTCCTAGCACGAACATAATCCCTTGTGAACTTCTGTAACAGTGGGTTATGCTTCAAGAACAACCCTAGATTTCTTTCATATTCGCTTTATTTAGGGTAAGCAACTCTAAAGCATTAAGGAATAAGCCCCCGAATCTCAGGCTCCAACCCTACTGGCTATGTTGATTCCCATGAAGCACCCTAGATGCTTACCCTACACCATAACCGCCTGCTGCATTGCGACCAATCACAGAAACCCCAACTGGATGCTGAATCATCTGCAAATGATGCGCGAGGCAAATTGCAATAGAATCTCAGAGACAATTGCAAAGCCGGAGTTCACAAAACATTGAACGCGATGAGTAGAGGCAGCTGTACCAGAGAGGATGAACAACCAAGCAAATTCAGACAAAATTTCAAAATTAGGATTGTGGTTATTGTAACCGCAGAAGTGAACAAAATTCACGCCCACCATTAACAAAAAAATTCTACCTCTTATCCTCTTTCACTACCAAGTACTGTAGTGTCTCTTTTCATCAACCTATATATACAGCCAAGGCCTGTAATAATCAAGTCTCCAAGAATTGGCTTCTGATCGTTAACGCTTGACACATGTTAGTGCCATTGCGGAGCACCCAACATTGGGGTAACAAATCATTGCAACTATTGAAAAAGAGCAGCAGCAGCACGATTCGCTTCATTCTCTCCCTAGGTTGTGACGTTCATGCTGTTGCTCACCCCTGTCAAATTTGGAGTGACTCTAAATGGGGCTTATCCAAAATCACCATCTGCCACATCCTGAAACACAACAACAGCACAAGAGTAAACGAAAAGACTCTAAACATGAAATCCGATTCCGCATCTGTATATTTCTCACATTCACCAGACAGAAAAGCGACCAGGGACAGTATCCAAAGACGAAACAATTGCACAAACCCTCACACGCAAACAACATTACCAACTGGAACAACCCTCTCTAATAACACTCTATTTGAGAATCCTCGGACTAATATCAGTATCTGGAACATACACTCAACCCTCTCTAATGACAGACTCTGTAATGACACACTTTCTATATCCTCATAATTTGGTATGTTGTGCATGCATCTGATTGGCAAACTTCCACATGTCAAAAGTGTACATTTAGAAGACCATCTTTCCAAACAACACTACCAACCTTCATTGCAAGAGTACAATTCAAATTTGAGGGCAGGCAATTCAAAGCGTTACACACATTTGCAACGTCACAACCAAAGCAACCAGAATTTAAAGAATTCTGGTCTCCTGGAGAACTGACCTGCAATCACCGAGGCTTTCCGAAGAGGCTCGTCACAGGCTGCGCCCGAAGCTTGCTCTGCTCATCAACACCGTCAAACGCAGGGTGATTAAGCACGGCCTCCAACAACCTTGTTCCCCTCAAAGCGTTCGTGAGAGGCAAGTGCCCTTCGGGCGTGGTATCCGCAACATCCCAAATAAACTCCAGAGGGAACTTCTTGTACGTGTCCTGGTACTCATCCAAGGGTCGCGTCCAACCCACCTTCTTGAAGAAAACATTCCAGACCTTCCCTGAAGTGTTATATATCTTCTTTTGCACGCTGTAGCCGAATTTGCCATTGCTATACTGCCGCCACAGGCTGTCGACTTTGGTTAGGTCGGATGTGGTGATGAACTTCACTTCGGAGAAGTAGACCCACTTTCGCTTCACGGCCTCCTCGCCGGCCAAGACGCACAGCAAACGCCGCGTCTCGGCGTCCGCGGCTTCCCATTCCCCGGCGGCGAGTTTGTCGCGAAGGGCTTCGAGAGAGGCCCCGGAATCGGTCACGAGGTCGATTGTGGTGGCCAGCTCCTATTCGGGACACATCAAAACGTTAGTGAGGGTGAGAGATGGTGAATGCCATGAGTGAATGGAAATTGGGAACAGGAAGCCATGACCTGGAAGATAGTCAAAACTCTGAAGCTGCATACCCTATGAAGAGGAGAGAAAGTTGGAACCAGATTTTCACCAAAAAAAAAAGGAATACAAACACATACTCGTTGACTGTTCGTTCAAGGCCCTCACAACATGAATTCCAACCTTCACACAGAAATGGACAAAATCCTCCTAATCCACTGTGAGGTTGAAATTCACTAGAGGATATTAGACATGGCTGGCACTCAACTCAGGGAGACGTCCCTAATAGTTCACCAATACAATCATCCTATCTTAACAGTCAAATAACATTCTCACACGCGTTCAGACTCACCATTCTCCATTGTATTTGATAACCAGAAAACAAGAAAGAGACTCAAAAGTTAGGCATTCTCTCTAACAACGATACATGACGCTCAGTGAGTGGTATGTACTATTGACATTTCCGACAAACGCGAAAAGAATTCACCAATGCATACGATACGAAGAATTTGATTCATACCTGCTCCACCCCGTCGCGCTTCTGGCTGGAGACTGCGACCGCAGTAGTCGCCCTACTACTCCCCCCTGCCAAGCGACTACAGACCGAGCCCGATTGCACCGCCCCAATTTGCACCAAGCTCCTGCAACTCAGTCCCGAGGGCAATGAGCAGCAAGTTCTAGAACTCGCAGCGCCATTATTGTTTCCACTATTCGAGCTCACAGCACTGGAGGAGACACAGAACAGAGAGCTTTGTAGCAACGCCATAGCTCTAACTATGGCCAAAAGAGCTTTCTTCCTTCAGCTCTCTACTACCCTAACTAAACTGGAAAAAAGCTGGGAAAAAAACAGCAACCCAACAGGCGGTGGCGAAATCGAACGGGGCAAGAGCTTCTGCCCTTCGAATTGCCAACTTGAGGTGTGGCAGAGAGATGCAATTGCTGCTGCGAAAACGCTATCGGTTCAAGGGGGCGTTCTAAAACTTACTTCGTCGTCTTGGGGGCAGCTCCGGGGCGGGGGCGGGGGCTTTGGGACTGGATTGGGGTGGGGGATGGAGTCGTGGCTAGTGCACATTGGGTGGGGTGGATCATGTTCCTCCCGCAGGGAACTCTTGGGATCGTTTTTGAAACCCACGAGAACGTATGAGAACGATTTGGGAACGTGGGAGCTGGGTGACAAGGGATTTGCAGGGTTTGCTGTGAGTGGGTGGCTGCCGCTTGACCAATGGAGGAGCTGGGTGGGGAATGTGAGGTTGAGGCCGTTGTGGGGAGGCGGTTCTCAATAGACCATGTGTGAGTGTGTGGCACATGCTTGTTTTGTTTGCACCGGTCTTGGCTTTCAAAAGTTATTGAAGGTAGGAGGTACATAAATCGCCCACCTAAGATCTGACACTGAATTTTGGGGAGGTGAAACTTCTTGAAATATTTTTCAGTAAATTTTTCTTGAAAGACAAGTGGAATTGGCATCTAACCCAAGTCGTTTCATATTTTTTGGAGCTTTGTAGAATTAGTTATGAAATTTTGAAGTTGAAATGGCATAGGGTTCTAAAATCGTCCACTTCCTAAAATGTACACTATTTGTACATTGCTGGAGGCCATGAAAAAGCAACATGTACAAAAAGTGTACATTTAAAGGGGTGTGCAATTTTAGAGCCCATGAGCTTTTAGAACCTCCTACCTTGAATTGATGGCTTTTGCTTTAGAATGAGGTAGGGAAGGTAAGGAAAGAAAAGAAAAGAGATTGTAGTCTCTTTTTGAAATTGGCATAAATTAAAAGTCTATTCATTTTGTTTCCGACACATTGTCCTAAGAGGGAATGTAAGTGACTCCAAGACTACATGTCTCTAATATTCTATAGTGTCCAATAACAAGACACTGTAACTATGAGGCTTTGTCTTGGATAAACAACAATATTAATTTATTGATTAGTTGGACCCCTCATCCTCCTCCAACCAACCCTAATCATGTTGTGTAGTGTGAATGTGGTTGTCGATAGGGTTTAAAAATTGGGATTTAGAAACTTGAGTCTATGCCATAGTCTTTGTCCAAAGTACAAAGACAATGTACATAAAAAGTGTGCGAAAGGAAGTAGGGATTCATAAGTTAATGAAAAGAAGTTGAGGTAAATTAATGCATGACAAGTTGTGTTGGAATTGTATATATTGATTGTATGTATTGTAGATGTCTTGGTAATATTGGGATCATTGTCAAATGTGATTGTTAGTGATGTAGGATTTAGAAATACAATAGTCCAGGGTTTGACCACATATTGATTGTTGGATTGTTAGCTCTAGTGAGAATATTGAAACTCAAAAGCGTCACAATTTGTAGTAGCAATGATAGATTAGTGTTTGTATTGGGGTGTAATCCCATTTGAGCTAATTAATCAAATACTTTTTGGACAATAATTGATGGCATGTTAGGTAAGTGCTCCTTTTGGGGCCCCCATCTAATTGCATAACATTGTAAGACAATTAATTATTTATGCACTTTACCTAAATGAGATACCCAAAATTACACCTTGCCTAGAGACACCATCATTACTATATCTACATCTCCAAAATGAATATGTACATATGTTGAAGAAACGATTTTATGGTCAATGCGTGAACTAGGAGTGATTTGAATGTGCTAAGCATAAAATTGGCACATGTATGACCCTATCATGGCACACTTATTCTCCATTTGTAGAAGATATTCCATTAAAATGGCATGCAAAATACCGCCATTTTAACGAAATTGACCATTTTTAGAACATCTACCGAAAAAACTTTGACCCTTCATAACTTTTGCATATGGTATCCAAATGTCACATTCTTTGATGCGTTGGAACCTCCTTTCACATGCCAATTTTCATAAATTTGAAAATTTGACCGAGTATTACCAAAAGGTGTCGGGTTTGGGGGTACCCACCCTGTTCTAATAAGAATGTGCTCATTTCAGGAGGTGTAAGAAATATTCCTACCTTTTCACCAACTGAGCCACCCCTTGCCCTCTTAGTCTCCCAAGGTGACTCTGCTTCTACTTTGACAAACACTGAATTAGCTGTCTCATGTCATCACCACTTTTCATTCCAAGTGATGCACCATTGAGTGTTTTAAACCAGTATGAAATAAGTGAGGATTTGACAAGAAATGCAAGCCATGGATCGACAGAAGGAAGGGGTCATTGCATTGTTCGACATCGACGGCACTCTCACTCCGCCACGCAAGGTGCTACGTAAACCACAATTCTTTTTCCTTCAACAGACTTGATTGACATGGGCCACAGAAAGAATGATATTTTCCATGAGCCTGGAGAATCAGAGTGGAATATTCCGGTGGCATGATAATTTGATGCTACGATGCTTTGTAGAAACTGTTCCACTCACTGCGTGCAATCTAGGCTTGGTGTTGTTCACTTTCAAATCCTCCTGGTAAGACAGATATCTTACCCTGCTGTCATGATGTTAATGACAGGTTGTAACCTCAAAAATGCTGAAATTCCTCCAACAGCTCCGCAAGGTAGGACACTCAACACTCTCTAATGACACGCTGTAATTGTATATTCCATCAATACATCTTCAAAATTTGTCATGTTGTGTGCACACGCTTCCTGTGAATCGTTTGGAATTCGATGGTCTGCACAAACCATGTATTTCGACTGAGATAGCCCAACTCCTTCCTAAGGCATTGCCAATAGAGAGTGTTGTGTTCCACCACTTGTTCACCAAGCTTAAAGACATCAACACTGAAAGCAAATTACACAATATTAGATACAGGGCATCCCAACAAAAGCATATGTTTGAAATTTATGGGCGACAATCTGGTTCATATGTCGGCGTATGATAGAAATGTTCCGTTTTGTAGGCTTATGTTTTTCTTGGGAAATCATCTTCCAATTAAGTTTTTCCTATTGAGTATACTTGATTATCCTGTCTCGATCACAGTCACTCTAGGAGTACCTTGTGTGTGTGTGATGGCATGACGCCCAATTGCACAGGTGGTGACTGTGGGTATCGTAGGAGGCTCAGACCTTGTCAAAATCATGGATCAGCTCGGAAAATCTGGTACAATTCCCCCCACCCTGTTGCAGTTTTTATGCCCTGTTCGCTGTGAAACATGTAATAGTATACAGCTAAGTTGACCAGTCAACTGAGCTGTATCAAGTTCTTACACTCTAACCTCTTTAATATGACCTGATGTGAAATGAGATTTTAGAATATCCTGCACAGTTGTCATATTTTAAAACATCTTTTAGTCACTTGCTAGATTCGAGGATACAGAACTTTGCATTGTGTCCAAAAAATTTCCTGAGCCTCCTGGATTTTGAAAGTTATGTACCTGGACTGTTCGTCGGAGTTCATTTACCTGGCCGATTTGGATGCTGGCAGTTGTGATGGAATATGACTACGTGTTCTGTGAGAATGGGCTCGTTGCTTACAAGGACGGAAAGCTTATTGGGAATCAGGTACCGGCAGGTTTCCTTCCGAACTATATATTACAGTACGAATTTCTAGGTCATTGTCTGGCCACTGATTCACAAGACACTTGCCATGCCAGAAACTGATTGGTGGTAATCTGGTGTGGGGTTCAGAGCATCAAGACGCATCTGGCTGAGGCCAAGTTGAAGGTATGCTTAATCTGTACTACCCTGTTGAGAAACGAATTTCTATTGTCCATTCAAAGTACGATTTCAGTAACTGGAACATCCTCTAGCTCTAACAACACTCTGTAATTGCACTTTTTTTTGTATATCCTCGGAATAATATACATACCTAGAACATACACCCAACCCTCTCTAATGACGTGTACTCTCTGTGATAACACACTCTTTATATCCTCTGAATTTGGCACGTTGTGTATGCAACTGATTGGCAAACTTCCATATGTCAGGAGAAAACGTTTAGAAGCCCATTTGTCGCCCAAGGTGGAGTGCACGTACGTAAGTTTGGATTGATTGCTTACCCGGTGATTGTATGAATGGCCCAGGACTTCATCAACTTTGCATTACTGTACATGGCTCATCTCGACATTCCTGTCAAGAGGTTCGGCACGCCGAGATCAGTAACCCTACTCCTTGTTTGAACACCAGTTTGAAGTACCAATTTGTCTTGTACGTTCATGTAGTCTTGACTCTTGAAAGTGGTGTATTTCAGCAGTAGAGAAGCTTGCTGTTAATTTATGCGTAACGGTTAATGATTGTGAACAGAGGTACCTTCATAGAGTTTCGAGTAGGAATGTTGAATCTCTGCCCCATCGGCAGAAACTGCAGTCCAGAGGAGCGAGAAGAGTTCATCAAGTATGATGAGGTACAGACTGCTGCTTTCTGCACACAATTGATTCCGCAGCAGTAAGACTTACTCGCACTAATATGGGGATTATGTAGAGTTTTTAAGCACTCTAATATGGTAGTTCAGAGTATTTTATAGAAAATCAGAATAATGTCATGTACACCATTTTCAACCTATCCCAAATAGTATGATTACCATCCAACTTTATTCTATCATCACCCAAGTTTTATTCAATTTTCACCCACTAACTAATCACACTAATTAGGTCATATTCATGCATAATTTGTTCAATTAATGTGAGGAGTTCTTGCACAATTCAAACTCTTGCACTAATTGAATTAATGTGCATAGTCAGAAAAATTAATTGCATGTTGATATGGAACAAAGTTAAATCCATAAGGTTGACATACCCATCATGGACCCTCTCTAATGACACACTCTATACTACGTCATTTTTTTGTATTATACACAACTAATAGAACAACTTTTCTTGTCTAGTCATGAATACATGTTAGAAGGCATTTAGAAGTTCATTTTATCTTTGTGAGGCAACACCTTTAGAAAGTATCAAAGATGTTAACTTATTCCATTTGCATCATTAATTATTAGTGTAGGAGCACAATATAAGGAGAACATTTGTTGAGGTGTTGAGATCAAAATTCAAAGACTACAATCTCACTTTCTCAATTGGTGGTCAAATTGGCATTGATGTAAGCTCCCTTCCCTACAAGGTCAAGTGTAGCATTATTAGGACCAACATTGGTTGGATTCTTACTACTATTCACTATTCACTACACATCTACAAGAATAAATTTGATACATGTATTTAAACCTACTCATAAGTATTTGCACATATGCATATGTGAACTACCCTTAATAATGGTCATGAAATGCATCCTTCACCCTCGCACTTCACTAAAAATCACTAGAAATTGAGCAAAACTTATCTAGTAGCCATAATTGTGTGGCAATGACATCTAACAAATTGTGCTTAATTTTTAGGTGGTTTTGATATCTACATGTGACCCCATCAGGTATTCCCTCAAGGTTGGGACAAAACATTTTGCTTGCACTTTCTTGACAAGGCCTTTTCAGAGATCCATTTCTTCGGGGACAAGACCAACCTAGTGCGTTCCTTCCTCTCCATTGCTCCAGATAAACCATCGCAACTCAAATGAATCTACTAGTCTTGAGTTTTATTGTCAGTTTACAGCAATCAATCCATTTTGGTGGGACATGGAGATATCATCCATTGAGGGCCAGTCATTTCTCACAATACAGAAATGTATGGACTGACAGGGAGGCAACGACTATGAAATTTTCCATTCGGAGAAGACAATAGGTCATACAGGTAAGCACAGTGATTTGAAGTTGATACATATCATTCAACATAAACTAGCTGATGCACGTGTATGGAAGAATTTACGAAGCTTGCAAAATAATGGAAGCATAAACTTCGTGGGCCTGTCATGCAGTAGAAGGTCCCGAAGACACAATCATGCAATGCTCTAGCATTTTCCTGACCAATACTCCTGCCTGAAAGGAAGAACAAAAGGAAACCTAAAACCCTACCTCTTTCACAACGAAGAGGCAAAGTGGGTGGAAACCACTTGCAGAAGGCAAGATGTAGATGGCTCATGGCCAGAATCTCAACTTCAACGTTCAAAATTCAATTTTGAATGTAAATCTGATATAACAGCATGAGAGCTGAGATTTCTACAAGTTCCTAAAAGTAAGTCCCACAATCTCGCACTGACAACGTACCAACCCTAAGCTACAGTGGATTCTTGCTTTACTATAACCTACACGGTTCTATAATCATGATAAAACGTCAAATGAAGATCTTATTGTGAAATCATTGATGGCGACTAAAATGTGTTTTCCACAAAAAATTTGGATGCACCTGAAGTTGGAGAGTGAAATCTGATCTACAAAAAATTGCAGCGACGTAATTGTCCTCAAATAGAAGCTCACCTAGTGGCTTCGGTTCTCACTGACTCTTCAGTATTGTACAGCCGTCTTGCTCAAGTTCAAGAGAATGGGTAGAGAAACGTCATTCATCCTTCACCGACAAACGTTCTGCACCCAAACAATGACGGGCATGAAATTTCATGTGCTTCCAATCACAACTTACATAACAAAATGACATACCGATATAGAGTACAGTACAGAGATTGCGAAATGCACAGAGGGGGTAAGTGGTGTACTCAGAAACTCGTATGTTGTGATCATGGAGGTGCCCCACAAGGACATGCTGAAGAAACGGGGACCCAATCCCTTGTAGAATCCTCGCCAGCCTTCTTCCTTTAGCAATTTCCTTACTGTTTGTTTGATAGTAGGTCGGCCATCTCCTTCTTCTACCATGACCTGGGAAAAAAGCTTGTTACTTTCACGAGTATTCTTCCATAGAACTCCGCAATTCAAAAAAACGGTTTGTCACAAAACCTAAGCCTCCAAGATGACACCAAATGATAAGGTTATTGAAAACCGCAGTCAAAGCCTTTAATTGTGACAAGGACATCACCAAGAACCAACATGCAAGCTAGCAATATCTATGCCCATAAGAGCTAATGTACTAAAGAAAGTCTTCACAAACCTGCAAACGCGTCTTAACAGTGTCCATAGGAGTTGTAGCAATTGCGGACGATGCCCCGGCAATCACACCTCCTAATGCCTGCACTAGAACTACTTCAGTACTACTCGGCAATTCTTTCTCCTTCTCACCTCCGTACCCCAATTTCCTGCGAGGGAACAGACCCATGCATAGAATCTGATTTCAGCTATTCATGAAGTACAAAGATTTCAAAACAGAAACCAAAAGAAGAGCTCTGCTATATTATGGTCAGCAATTTGAGACGAACTCCAAAAAAATCAACTGGTCGGGCGTTACGATTGAACTTTTTTATCACCTCATGCCAAGGGTGAGGTTACTCGAGAATGATGCTACACCAGCTACATCAAATACTGAAGAGTTAAAACCGACTATACCTCCAAATAACACGTTGGCTGGATCCATATGCTGCCCACCACACTGCATTGGATGGTGAGTAAGTAAGCACGGACATCCCAAATCCCCTGTAAAATCCTCGAACACCATCAGTTCTTAAAATCGTCCTAATGGCATCCACGCTCCCCTTGTATTGATGCGCTCCAGGCGTGCCTTGTACCATCAAACGTTGACTCACCTGCAATCATCAAAGCCGAGTACATTTAGGACTACAGATGTGTTCAGAGGAGGTCTCCAGCCAATTATAGCAGCGGCCCCAAGCTTTCACCTAGGACCACGACATGAGAAATACGTCATCGGGGGATCGACTTTAATTAATCACCGGATGGATAGATAGATAGATAGATAGGCTGGGAGGTAAGAAAGTCTACCACATCAATTGGAACAAACACAGACTGAGATGCCAGTGAGGAGCATAGCCCTCCAAGCCCATTGGCTATCGCAGCCGACGTAGCTTCGGAAACGTCCAGTTTTTCAGTCAGCTTCAATGTGGAAGCTTTTGTGGTTTCTAGGGTTGTCATGAACACCACCCTGCTAGGAATTGCTCCTGAGATCACCACGCCAAACCCTCTGTACAGTCCCAGCACACCCTCAGACCTAAGGATGTGCCTGAAAAGAGCTGGTGCTGTGGTATGCACGGTATCCGCTCTTGCCACCTGCATTCTGGTCTTGATCACAGAAACAGGGTAGAGAAGTGCCGAAACCCCGGAGAAGAGGCCAGCTCCCACTAAGAAAAACTTCGTCTTGTCAAGCCTGAACCAAATTCAATGAAAAAAGCCATAAGAACGATCTCAAAGAGACACTAGCTAATATCATTAGAGCAATCGCATCCTTGAAAAATTTACAATAAAGTCGAACCTCTTTACTATGACTAGCCTTATGATAATACGGAATTGTCATGAAGTTGAGTTCCATAAGCAGGTGACATTAGAGAGGTCGAGGGACTTTGAAACACTAGGGATTTGGAAACTCTAGCATCTAAATTCTTCATAATACCGAACCAAATCTTCAATCAGTCACTAAGCTTTGAGAAACCCTAAACTCTACATGCTTGCAATTTTCACACTTGGTTAACTCCATATTACCACACCCTGCAGTTGGATCAGAGTGATATGTAGTGTACAGAGAGTTTGAACTTGGGATGTTTGTTCCCAAGAATCTGTCATATCATACTAATAGGATTGTCAATTAGAGAGTATCGTATTAAACCTTTAAGATCCAAGCAACCATAGAAGGATTGCTTTTAATAAAGAAATGTCACATCATGGAGCTTAAAGGATTGAAGAGGGCTGAGTGAAGAAAAGAGGAGGAAGACAATAATTAGGGCTTAGGGTTTATCGCACCAAATTGATCAACTAAGCGACCAGATGACTTTGCCGATGGCTAGCTACCGTACGATCAAAGTGCGGGACGAAAGAAATGCAGACCCGTAACAGATCAAAACGAAAAATGAATTAAATTTCTACATCGGTGACCGAGAATAGTGACGGGAGCTAAAAATATGCAAGAAATCAGAAGGCGACCTCGTCAACTACGCCATTTTGCTTCGATCCATCATTCTGCGTGCATCAGAAATCGCACTAAAGTTCTAACCTAAAACCCTAGTCACTCCAAAACCCTCGACATTCGCAAAATAAATCATCTCACCTGTCCAACTTGATTGCAAAGTGAGGAACATCGTACACTCATACAGGACCAAAACGGAAAATCAACTTGATTCCAACATCGGTGACCAAAAATATTGAGTAGAGCGAAAGTTATGCAAAAAAAACAAATGACGACGTTTCCAAACACGTCATTTCCTTCGATAAATCGCTCTGCATGCATCAGAAACCGTACTAACCTTCTACCCTAAAACCCTAAAACCCTCATTTTTCACAGAAAAAAAATTCTCCAACCTGTCCCAATTGATTTCCGCTTGGGGAAGAGCCACCCCTGTCGCGGCCCTGCGCTCATGCGCAACTGGAACGGCCGCCATCGCGGGCGTCTTGTTCCGAGTAGTACTCGTTCTCCAATTTGAATGAACTCCAGCAATCCGACGACTCCCGTCACGAATCAAAGCGAACTCTGAACCTCATAACTTAGATTCTGAAAATTCCGTGCAAGAGCACTCTCACATCACCAAACGCAACATTCCACTCGAAATTACTAAAACCAGACCATGAGGTCAAAGCAAAAGCTTGTGAATCCGTGACCCTCACGCTAGGGTTTGGACCTCCAGAAACCAGAACACATGACGATAAAGGTCAGAGCACAATATAATAAAATACCTCGGTGATGCGTTCACACTAGAGGAGGTGTCAGAGTTCTGGTTTGTTTTTTGTTTTTTGTTTTTTGTTTGTTTGTTTTTGTTTGTTTGTTTTAGCAATCATTGCAAGATTCAAGTACTAAGCCAAGCCTCACATCAATGACGTAGGAGGTGGAGAAACCGCCCATTTAAGAGCATACTGGCTTCAAATCTCTTCTATGCAGATCAAAGCATTTTCTAACAAATTTTCAGAGAAAGAAGACAAGGAGACATATCCATCACAATTTGATTCAAAATTATTAGACTTAAATTGAATTAGATATGATTTTCTAAAGCTTGTAGTAGTAGGGTGCTATTGAAGGCCATAGATATTGTCAAATTGTCAAATTGTTGTCCATTAATGGTGCAAGTGGAGTTCAAAAATGAAGGGGTGCAAACCTTAAACTTGAACAATATAGTGCATGTAATTTCCTAGGATGGCACAAAGTATCCCACCACTCCTAACTCCACATTATTTATACTCAAATTTTGTCTACTTCCAAATCAAACCCAGTCTCCAACCACTCCTAAAATTGTACAATACTAATCCCTAATTGGCACCAATCCATCATTGGACAATTTTTCATTTCTATAGTAACAATTCATGATATAATAGCAGTTCCTAAAGCATGGGCAAAATATGGACAAGCTAGCTTAGTTATCACCCCATAGAAGCCAATCCATACAAAAACCCTAGAGAGGACTAGGAACCGACATCATGGCACACAAAACTACCAATGAAATAGAAATACATTGAACATTTTCAACACCTATTGAACCTTTTTATCAATCCCGGTAAAAATAATCTTATTTCTAATCCACGTAGAGTCAAAATTGTAGAACATTCTCTAGGCATTAGGGGAGATTCCTGCGTTTTAAGAGACTGCGAGTTTCCGGACTACGGGAACGCTGTGGAAACTCTGTGAGAACGCTGATCTGACGTGGCCAGGAGATAGCCACGTCAGATTTTATTTTTTAATATATTTTTTAATATATTTTTTAATATATTTTTTATTAAAAAAAACTTAATATATTTTTTTAATTTTTAATTTTTTTTTCAATTTTTCAATTTTTTAATTTTTTTTTATTATTATTATATTCTAACCCTAAAATAGTCTCCCAAGTAGCTGAAATCTCCCCTAATGCAATTTTTTTTAAATTCGTCTATGCTAGCTCTTGTAGGTTTTTGTCCCATGCAATCCTATTGTAGGCTGAAGGCAAGTTTTTTATCCGTAATACTCCTAATGTAAAAAAATTCGCTCATCAAATTCCACTCAAACTGCCATTTCTATTGCAAAGCGCAAAAAACTTTACAAATTATTTTTTACACATCTAACTATACGGGGCTTGCACTAGACTAATATAAAAATGTATGGAAGAAATTTCAAAAACTTTGACACCATGGATTGCAAGATATTTGCATTTGAAGTAAAGAAACCCATTTTCTATTGTACCTTGCCTACCTAGATTTTAAGGCTTTGAATCTTCTTAGCTTAAATTTTTTGCATTACCAATATTAAAAAGAAAATTATTTTATATTGAAGAATTGAATTGAAAATCTATATACAAAATTTAAAAAAAAAAACACTTGATTTTCATTCTTTAAAAAACTGTTAAGTAGAAGTAGGTACAAGATTGAAGCTAAAATTAAATCACTTGTAAGTCTAAGATGGAATTGAAACACAATAATTCAATAGTGAGAATACTCTAGAAAGCAATGTAAACCATGTCAAACTATTTTTTTTGAAAAATTGTCAAAATTATATTCAAAAATGAATTCTATGAGTGATTTTCTTAACAAGATGTTTAGATTGCCTAAAACACAAGATTTTTCGTAACTTTCTCATCATTAGTGAAAATAAAATGAATGAGATCTTTTCATATAGACAAAAATACTTTCTATGAGAAACAAAATTTTCAAAATTTTCTTTTGACTTTTGGATATTACTCAATAAACCTTGTTTTGGACTTAGGATGGCATAACTTTTACCCCTAGGCAACAATTGAAATATAAATTATATTCCCCCAAAGCTTATGTGTCCCCCTATCTTATAGTCCCCCTATCTTCGATTTTTTTTTTTAAATTACAACAAAAATTGAGACTTTAGGAACCTACCCAAAATGGGACCCAAAATCCATTTTGTCCTTCAAGGGGACTATGAGATTGTAGGTGTTAATCCTAAAAGGATGATACCAACCACCAAGATAATTAGCCAAAAACATTTCAATTATTGGATTAATAGGTGCATTATGAATTTCTATAGGAACCAAAATATTCAATCACCAGGCGCTTTTTTGTCCTCTTTAGCATTATAAGGTTAATTGTAATTGTTTGATAAATTTTTTGAGATGCTCAACAATGTTTCAATTGAAATATTATTAGAAAATGATGTTGTCTATAGAAATGGATATTTTGTTATGAAGAAGCATTGAGAGGTTGATTCAATTCAATTACATTGTTTTTTTCCTTGAAAGTAGCATTTAAGTTCAACAAGTTATAATTATACCAATTTTAAGAGCACTGTCAATTCAAGAGTTCTTCCTAGAAAATCTTGCCAATAACAAAGTAGAACCTTCTAAACAATATTGAAACAATATCCTTGTTTTGCTAATCATTAAAATCAAATTTTATTTTAGACCGTCGAACAATCTATCTTCAAAAAGTCTACGAAGCTTTAGAATGAATGGTAGAGTAACATAAAACTATGTACATACACCCAAGTAAAAAATAGCATCTATAGATTGAATTAGTTTTCTTCAAACTATGTGATGAAAATTGATTCATAAAGAAAGTTTTCATCTATTAAATTGTTGTAGATTGCATTAGCAAAGATGTCAAAAAAAATTAATTGTTAATAAATCCCCTAGAATAATGCATCCAATTCTATGCTCAATTAGAGGTGGCATGTCAAACAACATAATAACAATTATTTATTACTTTTACTATAAATACCAAAGGTTTGTAAATAAAAGAATAGACCACTATGGTTTACAAATTTCATTAAATCTTTAAGGCCGAAGGGTGTTTTAGAAGAAAAAAAGTCCAAAACTATCAATTTTTGATGCATTGTCCAAAATTTTAAAAATTGAATTTTTTTTTTATTGAATTCCAAATGCAAAAAAGTGTATTAAAAATTTAGGCAATATTTGGAAAAAAAAATCCATCCTTTTAGACTGTGTGGATTGAAAGATAATATCATTTGAAGTGAATTTTTTATTTCATTTTGCAAAAGAGGGTTAGTAGACTTTGAGCCCTCTTGGAGTAAAATATTTTCTCTACACAAAAACTAGGATTTAGAACATTTGTAAGTATATGATGTTAGGTTCATCTATGAAAAATTTCAAAAGCAAATATAGAGTTTGGCTTACTCTAAATCATCCTGCAATGCAAGGAAGTTAAATAAATTGGCAATATACTAGTCATTTTTTTGATAATTTTTTGTGCAATTTGGAAATGATTTATTTGAATTTAAAGCCTTGAAAATTAAAAGACAAACATTGGAAATATGTTGAAAAAATTTCAAGAACTTTGACTCCACAAATTGCAATATAATAAGGCTTGAAGTTAGAAGAAATTGTGATTTGAGAACTAAAATTTGTTTTTATTTGGAATAATTGTATGCCATATTTTATTAGTTATATACATGCCAAATTTCAAAAGTTGATGAGCATTTTTGCAAAAGATGACCAATTGCCTAAGCTACCCCAAAAGTTTAGGACAACATACCTTTTGATTTAGGCACCCAATCAGAACAAAAAATTATATTTCCACTAAGGATGTACATGTTCACACCTTGTGTCAAAAATTTGTGAACATCCAACCAAAATTGACTTTTTAGGAACCTATTCAAATTTTCAATTGTCCTCTCAATAGACAGTTGACCTTTATAGGTTAATATTATTTTAGTTGTTGTATTCTAAAAAGTTGTAATAGGTTAGCATCATAATTTCAAAATAGAAAACCAAACAAGGAAGACTTTACGAAGTAGAAGACATGTTTTAATGAGATCTAAAATCCAACCTAAAATTGTTACATTTTCATATTATCCCCCAAAGGACCAAGTAGCAACATATCGTTTTTGGTCATTCATTTATGCAAGAATTTTCAGTTTTTTTCTTTGAAATTTTCACACAACATGTGATTAAGGAGTAGCTTTAGGGTGCAACAATTTTCATAAAATTTGACTATGTGGTTAAAAAGTTGTTATATAATATGTAATTTTTATGGAGCTTAGGCAACTTTGACAACTAAAAAAAACACTTTTTTAAGAAATAAAAATGTGAAATTGGTTTTCTAGATTTTATATACAAGTAGAAAGCTTTGAATCATCCATTTTGATCATTGAGATGAAAGTCCTTAGGAATTTTAGTTTGTAGATATTTATGGAATCTCTATTTTCAAATAAATTTTGAAGTCCTTTATTTAATTCAATTTTAAATATGTTTTTGATATGGACATGGAATACAAATATGGAATATGGATATGAATATGAATATTATATAATGATATTGGTATTTAGATATGGATATGACATATGTTGTATGGGATACGGTATACAAATATTGTCTATGATTACATATCCCATATCAATTTTTATTACATATGCATTCAAAAATGTAAGTATGTGGTCAAAGATAATGAAAAATGAATATAAATTTTTAAATTTTATAGTTGAAGCATAGTGAAAAATAAATAATATTTTTTTTATAATTTAGGGGGGACTTTGGGTCTAAACTTTGGTGTCCCTTTTGAGTAAGTATCCATTGAAAAGGGGCAACCCGACAAAATCTAGCTTATCCCTTCCACCACAAAATCCTTTTTTGATTTTTTGTACGTACTTTTGTTTATATCTTCATGAATATATATTATTTGCTTCTATTTTTTTTATCAAACTCATCATTAAGGAAATGTGAGTTTTATATATTCAAATAATACTTTGGAAGAATACAAATTTGTGTGGATAAAACTCACACCTAAACACTTAGTTTATCACTTAGAATATGGTCTATGGAGCACTTAGGGCCTAAATACCGTAGCTTCTTGGTAACTTGGTGAGAAAATAGTAATTAAAAGGATGCCAATTTTTTTGGAAAATTATTGACCTAGTTTGCCCATGTATATAAAGATAGCCTAATTCATAGAAATTCATCTTATTCTACAAAATCATACATTTCTCCTTTATCAATAACTATAAACATACTTTGCAAAGTTTTTTGCCTTGTCATTTTGACCATTCTAAAGCACAATCCCTTGCAAACAAAATATATCTCTCACATGCAACAAACCCTTACACTTAACAAAACCCTAACCTACAAGGTAGAGAGTTTAGGGTTTAGAGGTTAAGACAAGGATTTAGGTAAATGTGTCTTCCTTAGATGAAAGTAGTACAACCATCCACAAATTGGAAGAATAACTTGGATGAACAACTTGGATGAACAACTTGGATGAATGGACTTATATTTTAGTTATATTTCAAAATTGTCTAATTTAAATATATTATTTTTGAGATTGCCTAACTATTTTTTGCATTGAACGTTACCCCCTAAACGTTAGAGACTATGTTTTCACCAAAACTGCTCTGAAACTGCCCTTGCATTTACAAGCACCAAATTTTAGAGGAAAAACATGTCATAGACAAATGTAACCGTATGATCTTGTAGTAAAGTAGTTAGAGAAGATGTGGAAAAAAAATTCAGAATTTTCCACCGTGTAGATTGCAAGATATCAACGTTTGAAGTGACAAAAATACTTTTGGGGGCACTGTGAAAATACGGGCAGTTGCACTTCACAAGGTCACATTTGTATGAAAAAATGTCCAAAATGGTAGTTACTCTTTGGATTCATTCCTCAAGTCAAGTTGGCTACATGCTTGATAAATTTTAGATCATTTGGAATTGTACAACATATAGGAAAAAATTAGTAAGTAGAAAGAAGTAGAGAATGATTAAAAATACTAAATTATTAGAAATTTATTTACAGAATTGAAAAATGCCAATCCCAATGGTTTTAATATTGTAATAAACAATATATACCTCATTTTTATTTTTTTTAAATTCCAAAAATATTTAAAATTGAGTTAAATAAGGACTTCAAAGTTTATTTTAGAGTAGAGATTCCATAACTACCCACAAACTAACCCAAACTAAAATTTCTCATAAATTTAATCTCATTAATCAAAATGGAATGATTCAAAGCTTACCACATATATAAAAATCTAGAGAATCAATTTAAAATTTTAATTTTTCTTAAAAGTGATTTTCAAAGAAGTTTTTTTTCTGCCCGGGCTGCCCACCAAACATTGAAAATTACGTATCATGTAATAACTTTTGAATCATGTAGTCAAAAGTTATGAAAATTGTTGGGCCTTAAAGAAACTCCTTGTCCCTATAGTGTGTGAAATTTTCAAAGAAAAAAATTAAAAAATCTGTCTGTAGTGAGCTGCCCCAAATTGCTATGTTGCCAAAAACATTGTTTGGACGTTTAGGGGTTAATTAATCTTGAGGCAAAAAGCTATGTAAGCTTCTAAGAAGCTACAATACCTAAAATTAAAATAGAAACTTCATATCTTATTGCCTTCTTTGACGTTGCCTAAATGAATTATTTTGATTTGTATGATTGGTCACATGGAAGTA
This sequence comes from Rhytidiadelphus loreus, assembly GCA_947034895.1. Taxonomy (NCBI): domain Eukaryota; kingdom Viridiplantae; phylum Streptophyta; class Bryopsida; order Hypnales; family Hylocomiaceae; genus Rhytidiadelphus; species Rhytidiadelphus loreus. The sequence goes on from OX344764.1 coordinate 27,333,770, forward strand.
CCTAATAAAAGTAGAACAACCCAATGAGCCATCATTCACCCAATTCCAAAAATCTACTGGACCCTCCCATTTGCGTCATTCACCCACCCATTGCTACAATCTGAACCGAATCCTTTAGCATCATGACAATGCACTTGAGGAGGGCAGACATGAGTGGGTGGTTTACCCCAGGTCCCATATCAAACCTTGAAAAATCACAGAAAATTCATTTCTTGTTGGAATGTCACGATTCCACTTGCAAATGGCTTCTCTCAAACATCTCTCATCTCTTGAAAAATACGTGAGTTGACAAATAGCTTTCGCAAGCTATCTAGATAGCAAATCTGCTTGGGAATAACAGGCATCTTAACTGGACCTTTTACCTGTCGGGTTGAGCTCTTGGAGGTCAATATTGTCAAAGGGGCAACCTCTTGGCAGATATGAAGGAAGCCAAGCCCAATAGCACCATCCATGCTCCCATTGGGGGCCACATGAAGAAACCACTTTGAATATTCAAGTTTCTCCGACAGTATGGATGGCCCCCGCCTGGCTAACAACCCGGCTGCCTCGGATTTCACCTACTTCAAAGAAATAACAGCCATTTGTGTAAAAAAAAAGAAAAAGTAAAAAGAAAAAACAGCAATTTAAAATGCATGTAAAGGATCCCCCTACGAAACTGAATGGACTTTTAATTAATTAATAGTAACGCATAGACTGGACAAGGAAAAGCAGTTCAAGTGCCGTAAATTCTTTGGACACGTCAAGCTTCGGTACTACTGACCCTGCACAAAGGTCAGATTCTGCATAAAGTAAGTCGTTTTGGAGAAGGAGAAGAAAAAGTGTTACATGTCATCTTGTGAATGGAGCAAGCTCACATGGATCCTTAAGAATCTGATGTGGAAATTCAATTTGGGGTTGAATAGGACCTTCAAAGTACGGTACATTTGCCTTCAGGTCCCAGCGGTAGCATTGCATGATGATGGACTTTGAGAAAATTGAACATGCAAGAACAAAAGGGGTCCCAATCAAAATGGCGTTTTTGAAATCACAGTGAAGGAAATTTCAATGCTGTCCGACTTTGACAACCTCCCCAGAGCTGAAAAATTGATATTTTATCACAAAAATTTCACCACAAACTAATCTTTATGTTAATAACGTATGCATTAAATTTCAAGGCCAAAAGATTTACACAAAAAAAGATATTTGAAATTTACCAACATGTGTAGCCGTGAGAAAAATTTCATTACTTCCAACTTTGGCACCCTCCCAAGGATTGAATTTTTTTTTTCTTTTTGTATGAAATTTTATACATAGGACCATCTATATGTTGATTACATGTGTGAAAATTTACAAGTCCAAAATACCCCCACAAAATTAGATATTCAAAATCTCCCAACATGTGTAGTTGTGAGAAATAATTTCACTACTATCAACTTTGACACTATCTCAAGGGTTGAAAAATTGCTTGTTTACCATGAAATTTTTCTTGTCAAGTCATCCTTATGTTAATAACATGTGTGCCCAATTTCAAGGTCAAAAAAAGATTCACACAAAAATTGATATGCTAATTCTACCAATATGTGTGGTTGTGAGAAAAAAAAAATTCAGTCCTCAGGATAGTGTCATTTTTTTTGGGTAAAGTTTCACACGGATGTAGAAAATCATTCTCACAACTACACATGTTGATAGAATAGAATATCTATTCTTTTGGTAAATCTTTTGGCCTTGAAATTGGGCACACATTTTATCAATATACAGTATCATTAAGAATTGGTGCCTTTGCTTGGAGCTTGCAAGGAAGTTGAGTGTAAACCTCTGAGAGAAAGAGAGAGAAAGTAAGAGGGGTGGCATGGGGTGGAGTGCCAAGGATTTGAAATTTTGCAATTTGTTTCAAGCCTGTTTCAAAAGAGCGCACTTGGCAATTTCCATTGCGGCGTAGGTTTACAACTTGGAGTCGTCGTCGTCGTCTTCGCCTTGGGGGGGACGCCGCTGGCAGATTTTTGTGGCAGCTTGGAAGTATTACAAGCTTCTTGAATCTTCTCAGGTAGGAACCCACTTCTAGAGTGTTCTCACTTTTGAACTCTGCAGAAATTTGATGCTGGAATGTTTCGTTTTAATGGTCCTCAATGTTACAGCTAGAGTGTGCAATTGTTTTTCCTGAAAGAAGAATTGACAGGAAAACAAAAGATGTCATAAAAAATGCGCAACGATCTAGAATGCTCTTGCTTCTTATCTCAGGAGAATTTTGAACGCTTTTCGAACGTTTCTCAATTTGGATATACTAGAGTTCGGAGCTTGAAAACACACAGCTTTTGAAACAAGAATAGGCAAGAACTCAAAAGTTGTTAGGCAAACATGCAGTCCAAACAACTAGATTCTTGATTCTTTTACCGTCTCCGGTACTCTTGTACTGTATGAGGAGAAGGATTGACTTAGCAGATATGATTCGTTTGGGAATTAAATTCAAAACCTGTGATCAAATTCAACTGGGGTAGTAGAAACGAAATCTAGTTTTGGTAATACCCCATATTGCAGGAGAATTTGAGTCGATACTCTCCTAGCAGAGTGCAGATTGAATTTTTTACCGACTTGAAAAGCTGAATTGTTGTCCTCTTGACAGAATGAAGACGATATTGGTTTGGCTGGCAATTTGCCTGGTTCTCAGAGCATCTTCTTCAACTTGGGTCGTTGGGAAAGAAGTGTTTTCTGAGGATTGGGACGATGAAGTGGATTGGGACGAGGAGGTGGAAAGGATGACAGCAGCAAAGGTATGTGCGTCACTTATTGCAGTTCAAGCAAAAAGTGACTGGAATTTGAAGGAAGGAAAAACTTTGTGTTGCTTAGCAAATACAAGAAATGGTACCCTGAAGTGGAAATAGAGAATTTTGGTTCAATGGTGAAGAGAGCATCAATGATTCTGACGAGGATCAGTATAAGACAATCTTATTTCTACATGAAATTGTCTCTAATTGCTTGCAAATTTTGATGTGAACATTGCTTTGGAATTTGACTAAATCTAACAAGCATCAAATACCCATTTCTCCAGCAGAGACTTGTTATTTGAAGTGTGTTTAAAATGCAAGCTAAATGGGATCATCTTCCTATTTTAATATTCTAAACAAAGACTACTAAAATTGGAATTTTTTTTATGGGACGTAGTATATAGTATTCAATATTTGTTTTGTGTTAGAAAATTTCTACAAGGAGAATGTGCTAATGTCTTCATTATAAAAATTGTTTGCCTTGTGTAACCAATCAATAGGAACTCCAACTATACCCAATAATAGAAATTTTCAAATGCAAGGAATGAATATTGTATTTTTGGGTGAATTTGGAAGTTAATTCTTCAAAATTGATTTGAACATACTATCCCAAATAAAGGATTATAACCTAGTTTGAATATGTAACAAGTGTGCAATGTCTTTCCAAAATGTTGTCTTAGAAAGGTCATATAAGGAGGGGCATGCGAACAGCATACCTCTATGTGCGCTAGAAATGTTATATTTCGTAAGAGGGACTTCAATAGTTGCAACAAACCGGTTGGCTGATATAATCCGATGGTGTGAATGATAATTACCACTTCTTGAATCCTCGTCCACCCCATCCATCAGAACAATTTCAGTCTGGTTGGGTTCCACATTTCCACTAAGCTGAGTGCACCTGATTGCAATCTATTTTAAAAACTTCCCCCACATATTCTTGCAGTACATATTCTTGCCTAAAATTTACAAACACTAGTTATGTATGTAAGCGTAAGGTTCACTTGATGTTGAGTAAACTCATATTCAACACTTTGAAAATTCGTAGTTTGTTCATACAATGTCTAAGAAACGCATGTTAAGAGTATATGAAAACCTCTTTTGGTTCCCATCAAAAACGTAGATAGTTTTAATAACAGGAACCATGCATATTCAGAAGCATTTCATGTTGTCACGGCTTGCATGAAAGTGCTCCTAACAAGTGGCGTGATGAAAGCAGCTCCAGAAGGAGCGACGAGAGGCATCCGAGAGATTCAGGAAACTCATCTCAATTAGCAACGAATTCGACCCTTCCATATTCGAAGGAGAGCTCGTCGACGACGTTGGAGATGCCACTGATGATGACAACACTCGCAGGGGCCGCAAGTTGCTGCAAGCGACCAACGCCAATGACCAGAGTGCGCTCCTGGGTTTCAAGCAAGGAATTACGATGGACCCAAACGGGACCCTCCAGACTTGGAACACCAGCGCCAACCTAAACCACTGTGCTTGGTATGGCGTCACTTGCAGCAACCGCACGGGCCGAGTGATCGCACTGAATCTTACAGGTACTGAATCACTTTCTGTGAAGTTCAGGCTCTGGTCTGTCTGCACCCGGTTTGTCAGACCCTGTTCTATAAAGAATGAAAGCGCACGTCGAGTGTTAGTCCCTGTTTGTAGTAAATTTTGGAGGGTGACTTTTCCACTTGGGCACGTTCTACGTGTGCTTGTGCAACGGCAGTAGCGACCTAGAAAACAGTTTGACATTGTAGGATTCGTGCACTGAGAGTATGGTGTACAAAACCACAGAATTTTAGTTACTAATGTTTGACGTCAGAGAGGAGTTTCTTGTAAGAATGCAAACCCTATGCACTTGTGGTAAGAGCGGACGTAGATCTGTTATCCACTGAAGTTTGATGTCTTTTGTAAACCACCTGTTACGCAACGAATTGGGTACGGGAGAATGTGAAGGTCATTTTTTTGAGAAAAGTTCTGTGGTCTAAGGAAAAAGGAATGATAGTATTTGCATCCAACTTTAAGCATTTTATGTTGAGTAGAAGAGTGATTTTGGAGTGATCCCTTTGGGTTCAAGATCCAAATCTGTTGCGATCAAATGATCATCATTACGTAAGAATTCTTATGCGATTTCACAGATGTAGATCGCTACAAATGACAGTGGACAAACCCGCTCAAAGATTAGTGGCCACAGGCATTCGCCAAGTCATTTTTACACCACTCACGAACAAGGCCAACGAAGTACATGAATAGATGAGGGTAACAAGGGTCAGTACAGGAAACAAACGGTTTTAGTATCCTCGATCTTGATGCTAATTGAAGTCTGTGGCAGGCGTACCTGGTGCTAAGTTGGGAGGTACAATCTTCCCTAACATCTCGATGCTCTCCTCGTTGATGAACCTGACTCTGACGTCAAACTCCTTAACCGGAATCATTCCTGTGGAGTTAGGAAACCTGGCGCATCTGAAGGTGTTGAATCTGCATGGGAACAACTTGACAGGATTCATTCCGACACAGCTTTCTTCATGTTCACTCCTGCAGACATTGGACGTGGGCTCCAACAATCTAACCGGTACAATACCAAGTGAGCTGGTGCAGTGCAGCAACTTGGTGAACATAGATGTCTCATCCAACCATCTAGTTGGGGAGATTGATCCTGGATTTGGCAACTTGCGGAACTTGACAATGTTTCTGGCCATGTGGAACAACCTCACCGGCATTATCCCTGAGAGCTTTGGAAACTGCTCCAAGCTGGCAAGCCTCGCATTGAATAACAACCATCTGGTGGGGACCATTCCAACCTCCTTGGAGAATTGTCCCGACTTGCAAGGGTTCCTAGTGGGGTACAACAACATTACTGGAACGCTTCCCAGAGGCTTCTCCAAGCTGCAAAAGCTGAGCATTGTGTACTTTCAGAATAACAAGATCACGGGACCAATGGACTTCCTGAAGAACTGTAGTGTAATGTGGCAGATTCATGGGGAGAATAACAACCTCACCGGGCTGCTGCCGACTTTCTTTGGGGACATATGTGGGAATCTGACACATGTGTTTGTTTCCAACAACAACTTCTCTGGGCCGCTCCCGGGCACGCTCGCTGCCTGTCCGTTGCTGGAAAACATAGGGGTCAGCAACAATAACCTTTCCGGTACCATTCCTGCGATATTCAGCAAATCTCCAAGGATGGAGAATTTCCAAGTTGATGGCAACCATTTCACGGGTACCATACCTGTAGAGTTCGGGAATTGGTCGAACATCGAGTATGCCTACTTCCAAGGCAATGATCTTGAAGGGACGATCCCTACCTCCTTTGCAAACTGCTCCAAGTTGATACAACTGCATGTGAATTCCAACCCCAAGCTCACAGGCACAATACCCCCCGAGTTTGGAAGGCTGCAGAAACTGCAGAATCTGGTCGTGTTCAACACGCAGGTTTATGGAGAGATTCCTGCAACACTCGGCAACTGCTCGGCCCTCATAAATCTTGTCCTCAACAACAACACACTCAATGGAACAATACCTGAGACGTTAGGAAACTTGGTGAATCTAACGCTTCTCATTCTGTCGGACAATAAGCTGGATGGACCCATTCCAGCCAATCTCAGCAACTGTGGAAACCTTGGGAGGATGGACTTCTCCAATAACAGTCTAACGGGAGGAATACCGAGCTCTCTGCAGAGTTGCTATTCTTTGCAATCCATCCGAATGGATAACAACAAACTCGAAGGACAATTTTCGCTGGATATGAGCAACATGAGCGAACTGGCAGCGGTGTCCGCACGCAACAACATGATCACAGGAGACTTGTTTCCTTCTCTTGCAACTCTAAACTCCAGCGGCAACCAGCTGTCTACGTTGGATTTCACTGGAAACGGTTTGGAGTTCACAATTCCTGAAACGTTTGACGTGGCCAAATTGTCCACTTTGCAGGTGCTTCTGCTGGGGAACAATAGGCTTCAGGGTCCAATTCCGACATGGCTGTGGGACTTGCCTGCACTGCAAGTGCTGGGACTCAGCAACAACAATCTCACGGGGCAGTTAACGGGAAACTTCAGTAACCTGCGAGGATACATTGACTCCAATTCAAATGCAAACAACTCTCTTGACGACTCCTCATCGACTTACATCCAGAGCGTGGTGATTACTGTCAACGGCAGGTCGGTAACTTACAGTACTTTTCTAGCGTATGTCACTTCCATGCAGTTATCACACAATCAACTGGAGGGCAGTATTCCTGCGGGTATCACCCAGCTTGTGAAGATGACGAATCTGGACTTCTCATGGAACTCTTTCCGGGGTAGCATTCCGGAGAATATTGGTGACATTCCTCTGACATCCCTGGATCTGTCCAACAATCACCTTTCCGGCGGAATTCCACAGTCCTTGGCCAATAATGCCAAGCTGCAAACCTTGTTTCTTGCCAACAACAGCCTCTCTGGTGAAATTCCGTCGGGCTCCCAGCTCCAATCCCAGAATATCAGTGCCTTTCGTCCTGGCAATGCCAGGCTTTGTGGTCCTCCTCTTGCGGATTGCACCTACAGCGCAGTAGGTCGGAATTCTTTCAAGGGTCTTTTCACTGTCCCGGGTTTCGTCATCGGCTTCCTCACTGGCTTCCTTGCTATTGCAATTGTGTTCTTTTCCTGGAAACCTGCTCAGAGCTTCGTCCGCCTCGGCGCCAAAAAAAAAGGTGGGAGAATAAGTCTTTAAAAGGATGCCTCAATTTTAGGAAAATTATTGACCTAGTTTGCCCATGTATATAAAGGTTGCCTAATTCTAAGAAATTCAAATAGCTCTACACAATTATACATTTCTCCTTTGGCAATAACTAGAAACATACATTGCAAAGTTTTTTGCCTTGTCCAATTTGACCGTTCTAAAGTACAATCCCTCGCAAGCAAAACATATTTCTCACTCGCAACAAACTGTAAAGACTAATTTAATTCGAGTATCACTCCTTGATCAGAGAACAGATAGAATGTAACCTCTCTTTACTTAGTAACACAAATGATACAGAGTCGTGTTGCGATTCTCTAGCCATCCTCAGAGCTTTGATATGCGATGCACACCCTTCTCTTACTCATAGACACTCTCTAACTGCAACCAATGAACTAACTCACTGATTGACGTGAACGCAAGACTACTAGTCTGGAGACCTAGCAGTGGATGAAACTCTAAGAAGAATGTGGATGGATTTCATCCATTGATACTCCCACAAATCCGTATGCATTCTATGAAGAATTCCTATCTACACTCTCCCACTCATTCTCGTAGAATGGACGGATGCCCATCAGCTTCTGAAGTCATTGGAAAGAACCTCAGGTTAATGCTTTAGTGAAGATATCTGCAATCTGTTCAGTTGTATGTATGTATTTGAAATCAAGTAATTTGTCGTCATAATACATTCTGATAGCATAATATTTCATGTCAACGTGCTTGGTGCGTTTGTGATATTCGGGATTCTTGACTAAGGCAATTGCTGCTTGGTTGTCACAGTAAATCGTAAGGAGAAGCTCCTGAGTACAATCAATCGTTCGTAAAAGTCGACATAACCAAATAGTCTCATTTAATGATTCAACCATTGCAACTAGTTCAATTATCGTTGTGGAGTCTACGAAGCAATCATGTTTATGACTTCCCTAGGCAATTGTTATAGATCCCCAAATGTAAACAAATCATGTCCGGCTCTTACGATCATCCAAGTCTCCACCGAAGTCTACATCTGAGTAACCAATTAAACGAGGAGGAGTTTGACCATGGTACGGCCACGGTAGTATAAGCCAAATCGTTTTGTTCTCTTGAGATAGCGCATTATTTGTTAAATTATTATCTAGTGGCTTTGTTGGAGTCGTTCTTAGAAGAGTGAAACTTTGTTAACTGCATACCTAATATCTGGTCGTGTGATAATGGTATTGTACATTAGACAACCAACTGCTTGCTGATAAGGAACATCTACTGCCGGATCTTTTAAATTGTGATTCTTCCAAAGTCGGGAATGCGTATCAACAAGGGTGGATACTTTGTGAGCATTTTGCATGCCAAAACAAACGAGAACATCCTGGATATAGCATTCTTGGTGAATAAAAATTGATCATGTAAGTGGACAACGGTTGATTTGAAAACCAACAAAGTAGTCCATCTCACCACAAGTGACTTTGAAGGTACTTTCCAAGTATACTAGAATGCTTTCAACGTAATCATGATTGGTTGACGCTATGATTCCATCATCTACATAGATGCCTAGAATCGTATGCAATTCCCCATGGTTGAACAATGAGTCGGAACTGCTTTAGAAAACTTGATATGCATAAATTTCACTGCCTTGCAGATTGGCAAAGCCCGTAAATGCTCTTTCTGAGTCGACAATAATGTTGTGGATGCTTAGGATCAACATATCCCTGAGGTTGAAACATGTAGATTTCCTCGATAAGATCACCATTAAGAAAAGCAGTGCCAATATCAAATTGTCAAAGATGCATCTTCCTAGCAGCGGCAGTGGCGAAAATGGCTCTGATTAAATCATAACGGATCACTAGCAAATAAGTCTTTATAAAATCCACTAGAAGAAAGTCTTGTTTAATTGGATGTTCTTGCGTCAAAGTTGATGGATTTTTTTAAGCATCCAATGTAACATCTTCATGTGTTTATGTCAACGATGACATCCAATGTAACATCTTTATGCTACATTGGATGTCATTGTTGACATAAACACATGAAGATGTTACATTGAATGCTTAAGAAAATCTATCAACTTTGACGCAGGAACATCCAATTAAACAAGGCTTTCTACTAGTAATCAAGTCTACGTTTTTGGGTAAAACCCTTAGCCACGAGTCTGGCTTTGAATTTATCTATGTCGCCATTAGGTTTATACTTAACCTTATAAATCCATTTGTTCCGAATAGCTTTACAATTAGAAGGTTTCAATACTAAGTCCCAAGTTTGATCTTCGATCAATGAACCGTATTCGCGATCCATAGTAGCTTGCTACAAAGTTGAATTAGCAAAAGAGACTACTTCCCTGGCTATAAGTTTGAGGTTCTTGAAGTGCTTCACCTACTTGCACAAGTAAAGCATCTAAAATGCGAACAACATCGTGATTCATCGGATCAATGCAAAATAAATCTGGCGGCTCTAGTTCTTCCGGTAACTCAAGAAAGTAAAGGTAGTCTAGAAGATGTGGCGTACTATTCAATAGCTCTTAAATGGATCGGAATCTAGGGTCAATAGGTTCTTCATTTGCATCAAGTTCCACTATAGAAGAGTTTGCCAATATATCATGTGTCGATAAAGCTCCCACTGATGGTAAAGGAACCTGAAAGTCTTTTGAATTCAAGTCGGGAAGGTCAAGAGGTGGCACAGTGTCAAGATGCACATGGACATTGTGAGGTCTTAAAATATCTGACCAACTTCCACTGCTATTCAAATCTCTTACTATCCCATGTGAAGTATTACTGATAATCTCGATTGGACATTGGAGATGAATACCAAGATGAGTCATCTGTTATAATGAGTCAATAGAAAGATTGACATTTACTTCACGGCTAGGGGGTAGAGAAAAATGTTGAGAATACTTACAAGACTTTTAATCAAGGATAAAATTTGAACTCTCAATAATCTTATTAGTAACTGGTTCCCCAAAACAGTAAGCATGACTAGTAGACGAGTAACCAACGAAATATGCTTTGATGCTCTTAGAATCAAGCTTTGTCCTCAACTATTTATTAACAAAAAGCTAGGCTAAGGAGCCAAAAATCCTGTAAAGTTGGACTTAAGGATTCTCTCCAAAATATCGCTCATAAGGAGTCTCATGTCCAAGCTGACGATTAATGGTTCTGTTCAGAATATAAACAGACGTATTGACAACTTCAGCCCATAGATTTTTGGGCAAACCTTTAGCATGGATAATGAGTGCCATTTCCATGACACTGCAATTATCACGCTCACTATAGCCATTCTGCTGAGGCGTATATATTGTACTGGTTTGACAAGAGATGTTCATATCTTCAAGGTACGATTGAAAACATTGTTTAAGAATTCTGTACCTAAGTCTGTACGTAGAGTAAGGACGTCGTTGCCTATGTCATTTTTAACCATGTTAACAACTTGTTTAAAGAATTTGAATGCCTCCAATTTTTACTTAGCAAAATGAATGAAACAGTTGGTTGTTGCATCATCCTTATACAAAATATAATACAGAGAGCCCTTCAAGGATGGAGTCTTAGTCTGCCTACCAGAAACATCCCCATGGATTAGTTGACTAGAGGTAATAGATTGTTGTTTATTAGGATCATACTTGTAAGTTGACTTGTATTGCTTGTCGAGTAGACACCCTTCACAGGGATGTTGAAGTTGAATGAACTTGTCCAATTTAAAGTCGCAAAGACTGTTGTTACAGCTTATTTGATGAATAGTATCAATATTGATATGTCCCATGCGGACATGCCAAAGAATGAGTTCATCATAATCTGGCGATGAACTAACAATAAGAGTAGAATCAATGGCAAGGGAATGAGACAAAATCAAGCCAGAAATACACACTTCCTCTTCATCTGTCGCAATATGAGTAGAATCCAAAAATTCAGAGGTCGTACTCTGTGTCAAGAGAATCACCGTAATAAACAGTTGATATAGCTTCCAAAACCGAATGCCTTCAAGAACCTTTTTGCCAGAAAGAGTAGCGAATTCACATCGACCAAGAAAAGTGATAAAAGAAAGATTTCTTTCATAGACAAGGCCAACTGAGAAGAGGTAGCGTTTAAGTTTTGGAACAAACAAAACATCCTGCATGAGTCCATTATGATATTGGCCATCAACGAGACATCGGATTTGTAAATCACTTTTTTTCCTAATCCATAGTTTCGTATTATCAACAATTTGGACAATATGTATACCTTCTAGAATCGATTGAAAATTAGAAAACCAATCAAGTCTATCCATCTTGTGTTCACTGGCATCATTGTCTGCAAACCATGCATCGGTATAAGAATCTGCGGCATAAGCATAGCTGGAAATGGTTGAAGTAACCATGAAAGCAAAATCCTCGTTTGAAATAGATTTTGAATCATCCTCAAAACTACTAGAAATCCGCAAGCTCTCAACAAAATTCACCTCGCTGAGTCCATAATCGATCTTGTGAGATCTTTGTTGTTTGGATGTTTCTTCTTTGGTTTCGGGCAATCAACGGACCAATTTCCAAATTCACGGCAATTATAACACTTAGTATGAGCCTTCAAGTCTCGAATGTAGCTCAGATCTTTCTAGTGTTGTTCCTTCTTCAAAAAAGGATGAGATCGGGAGCTTGAAGCGGAACGAGTAAAGAATGCATGATCATGTTCATGATTACTGCCACTGCCTTGTTGAATAAGCAAACTCTTGTGATGAAGAAGGCGTTCTTCTAAATTATCGACTATTTGACTTAGTTTAGGAACATTAGACCAAGAAGTGGTAATGCTATTGTAACTAGGAGGAAGGCCGTATATGATTTTCGAAATGATCATCTTATCAAGAACAATATGCCCTAGATCAACAAGGATCATTGCCATCTCGGTGATGTTCTGTACATGCAACAAAATATCATCGGTACTTTGCATTTTATAATAAAAAAACTTATCCTGTAGTGTGAAGACACTCTCGGGAGTTTTCTTAAGATGCAGTGAACATAGTTTTTGTTACATCATTGTTGTTATAGTACAACTAGTCAGCTTACCAAGAATTTTTTGAGAAATGGACTTGCTAATAAACATGCGAGCATTAGCGTTTTTCTTGTCCCATGCATCAAGTTGAATGAGCTCTTGCGGAGTGATATTGTCAAGACTAACTGGAATAGGATGCTTGTTAAGACCAGAAACTACTCGCAAGACTTTTTTTGCTTCAAATATGATTTCAATGTGGTATTAGACCGAGAATTGCGTTCCATCAAACATTTTGGCGAGAATCTTATCGTACTTATCCATGGAAGAGAAACACAAGAAAATCAAGAAAATGAAAACTAAACTAAAGAAAATGCGTTAGCTATCGATCTTACATGAAAAACTAAAATCAAGCTCCTACTCATGGATCTAAACCACCAGAAATCCATGAAATGGAAAAAAAAAACATAGGAAGAAGATAAAACAATACAGATCAATGCTTAAGGCCCATAACATGTAAAGACTAATCTAATTCTAGTATCGCTCCTTGATCAGAGAACAGATAGAATGTAACCTCTTTTTATTTAGTAACACAAATGATATAGAGTCGTTATGCAATTCTCTATCCATCCTCAGAGCTTTGATATGCGATGCACACCCTTCTCTTATTCACAAACACTCTTTAACTGCAATCAACGAACTAACTCACACTAATGTGAACGAAAGACTACTAGTTTGGAGAGTTCGTAGGGGATGAAACTCTAAGAAGAATGTGGATGGATTTCATTCATTGATACAAACCCTTACATTTAACAAAACCCTTACATACAAGGTAGAGAGTTTAGGGTTTGGAGGTTAAGGCAAGGATTTAGGTAAATGTGTCTTCCTTAGCTGAAAGTAGTAGTAACCATCTACAAATTGGAAGAACAACTTGGGCAAATGCTAATTTATTTGAATTATATTTCAAAATTGTTTAATTTAAATATATTACTTTTTGGATTGAGTAACTGTTTTTTGCACTTTAATTATTGTTGGGGTATAAAGCTATTCAAACTCCTAAGAAGCTACAATATCTAAAATCAAAATAGAAACTTCACATCTTGTTGCCTTCCTTTACATTGGCTAAATGAATTATTTAGGTTTATATAGTCACATGGAAGTACCTAATAAAAATAGAACAACCCAATGCCATCATTCACCTAATTCCAACATCTATTAGAGCCTCCCATTTGTGTCATTCATCCACCCATTACTACAATCTGAAAAACCCTTTAGCATCATGACAATGCACTTGGGGAAGGCACACATGAGCAGGTGATTTGACCCCTAAAGGACTAAACTGCGTTTTTTGACAATATAGCAATTTTCAGCAGCTCACTACAAATGGAATTTTATTTTATTTATTTGAAATTTCCACACAACATGTGCCCAAGGAGTACTTTAAAAGCCCAATAATTTTCATTACTTTTGACTACATGGTTCAAAAGTTATTGCATGATATGTAAATTTCAATGTTTGGCTGGCAACCTAAGCAAAAAAAAACTTCTTTGAAAATCACTTTTTTAAAATCGAAATTTGAAATTGATTCTTTAGATTTATATATATATATATATATATATATATATATAGTAAGCTTTGAATCATTCCATTTTGATTAATGAGATGAAAGTTATGAGAAGTTTTAGTTTGGGTTAGTTTGTGGGTAGTAATGGAATCTCTCATTACATGTGATTTGGGGCCTCCAGAAGACTGTTTGAGGCATGTTCTCTTCATTGTTCCCCATGTTGTGAAGGAATGGCCGGTTGTCAAAAAAAATAAAATTTAAATTTAATTTGTTTTCAATTCTTCAAATGCAAAAAAAGATTAAAAAATTAAAAAAATATTGCGAAATGAGCTATGAGCTAGCAGCCTCACAGGTACGTAGGACCGTTGCGGTGGCACTACAACAATCATGTTCCCTGGTTATCACAACATTATAACTCGTGGTCTTCCGGAGGCCTGAAAAAACATCTAATGACTCTAAAATAAACTTTGAAGTCCTTTATTTAATTCAATTTTCAATATTTTTAGAAAAAAATAAAAACATTTGGTGTATATTGTTTATTGAAACAATACAACTATTGGGATTGGCATTTTTCAATTCCATAAATAATTTGGTAACAATTTAGTATTTTTAAACATCCTCTACTTCTTTCTACTTACTATTTTTTTCCTATATGTTGTACAATTTCAAATGATCTGAAAATTTTCAAGCATGTAGCCAACTTGCCTCAAAGAATGAATTCAAAGAGTAACAACCATTTTGGACATTTTTTCATATAAATATGACCTTGTAAAGTGCAGCTGCCCGTATTTTCACAGGGCCCCCAAAAGAATTTTTGTCACTTCAAACGTTAATATCTTGCAATCTACATAGTGAATTTTTTTGAAATTTGTTCCACATCTTCTCAAACTAGTGTACTACAAGATCATACAATTTAACGGTTACATGTTTCTAAAAATATTTTTTTTCTAAAATTTGGTACTTGTTCTAGAAATGATAGTTTTGGAGCAGTTTTGGTGAAATTATAGTCTCTAACATTTAGAGGTTAATTCAAGTCCTTTATAATATAGTAATATTGTTTGTTTATTTCTTTTTGACTTTTTCTAAAAAAATAATAATCTCCATTTCTTTTAGTTAATATTTGATAAGTTCAAATTACTTGCATAGTCGGGATTAAATTGTAAAATAGGTTCCAAATGTTAGGACGATCTGATGGTGTTGCTCTATTTTGGAGAAATGTGTATTAACTTTTGATGAAAGAATGATTTTATGTCCACAAGTTTTGAATTTTATCTATAATCTTGTTCAAATTAACTAGTTGCCACCTATACTCACATCTACTTCATTCAAATAGAATCATAGTAGGATCCTATTGATGGCTCTATAAATCCTTATAAAAATCATGCATGGCTATAAGTAGAGGATTTCACTAAAACACCCCTCCATTGATGAGTCTGACTGCTTGGGACGTGTGCAGGCCCCCCTAGCTGGCCAGCAAATCGGGATGCGTATAAGTGCCTGGCTATCCAGTCCGTTAGTAGTCAGCATTTCTAGACCCTACGGATCCACTTACATCCGGACGGACGAAGGCCAGCGTGGCGGTGCCAATTTCCTATTTTTTTTTTAATTTTCGAAGGAAAGCACATAGTGTTCCAAACCAACATCTAGCATGTAGGGATTTTCCCCCACGATTTGAATTACACTTCCTCGGTATTCAAGCCCGCTCAGTGTTTCGAGAGAAGTTGACATGGCCAAGTTCAGTTGTCGCGCTGTGGGTTTACGGTTCAGCTCTTGAGGTCTATTAGGGTTTAGGGGTCATGTGCGTTCTGGCTTTGCTACTGTTCAGTGTCGTTGCGGTTTTCATGCAATGGTTTAGAATTTAGGTTTTCAATGTTACGACGCCTGGTGTGCACGGTGCGTCCTACGGACTCTACGGCTGATTGTTGTGGTGGATTGCTTTGCCAATCGCCATCGACGGGCTCCTCTTTTGCGCCAATTTTTTTGATTTAGATGATTCACACACCCCAGCCACTCTTTGCTCAATGTTGTACTTTCTCTTAGAGCTAGCTGTTTTAGTGCTCCGTGGGTTGAGTGTAGGAAGGGTGTTGGATTAGTCCGGATTAGACTAGGTACTGTATGTTTACATAGCCTTGCCCAATCTTTGCTGAATGTTGTGCTTTCTGTGGATCCTCTGTGTTTTGGTGCTTCATGGGATCAAGGTAGAAAGAGCGTTGGATTAGATTTAGTGCTATAAGTTCACGTATCCAAACTTTGTTGCAAGGTTCTGGATTGAGTCTTTCATAGTTAGGGTTTGACGCATATCAATGTGCAGTTGTGATTAACAGGAAGTCTTGTACATCTGCAAGTAGGTTTAGGGATCTAGCCGCTGCTTCTCATGGCCACGACATTCAATGGCGACGTGCTGGACGAATTGCCTTTGGACCACGTCTTCGATATTGATTGGCACGTTGTCGCATTGTAAATGCGTACATAGTGTAAAAAATGCATGGTGATACATTATTTCCATAGATTTGGTTTTAATAATATAAAAATAAAGATAACATCATCCTTGGTAGCTTCAAGCTGACTCCTTCTCACGATGACATGAGCCATCTATATAAGAATAGGTTACCATCTTAGAATGCCACCAAACTTGAAATAGTTTTCTTTATTGTTTGTTATAGATTTCAGTATGTCAAATTGGAGGGTTTTTTCTGAGTCTCAGGATGAGGAGCCTCTACCAGAATCGGAGTTTGAGTTTTCGTTATCTCAACTACCGGCTCAACCTCTTCAGCCGCTTGGTCTTTCATTATCGCACGAGCGTCCTCAAGATGAATCTAGGCCTTCTCGACCGCCAAAGCAACCCCGCGTAGAGCAGCGATGGCACGGGAACCTACAACGTGGAGCTCGAGCACTAGTGATTTTGTTGCAGGTTGGATGCGTTGAACCTAGTACCCAAGAAGTGTCATTCGAAAGGAGTTTTGAAGGTCCTAACGACGATCAATACTATTGTATGGTCAGGCCTATTAAAGGGAGTTGCGGTCACCAACGATGGTTAGAGGGGCCGGTCAATCCCTTCACAAAGGCGAATTGTGTTGAGTTTGTTGCTACTACCATCAAACGAATTCTCAAGTTCTTGAAGATGGAGTGAAGTTTCTTTGAAGACTTTAGTATTTTACCTTTGAGAAGACATTTATTTTATGTTAGTTGTTTGTGGATTCTATTTTGGGTGTTGAAAATAGAGAAAGAAAAGATAGAAAGGAATTAGTGAAATAGTTTTCCTTTTAGGTGAACTTGAAGTGAATTTTCTTTCTAAGATAAAGATAAAGAGATAGTTGTGGAGTCAAATAAGGGCTCAATTATTGATGTGAGAGCTTAGGAGTGAGTTAGGGGCTGACCCCACTTGTTTGTGTAGTTAGAGTAGAGATAAGGTGGAGGAAAAGGTGGACTCTATTCATCTTCTCTCCCGTTGTGAGTTTAGGAGGGCCCGAATGTTTGGAGGCCCGTTGTGTTGTGAGTTTGAAGTATTTTGAAATGAAATTGGGAAGTGTTGTGTATCATGGTGTGTAGTTTCCAAATTGATCTCACTTGTTTGATTTGGAGTTGTAAAGCAAAAGTTGTGCTAATTTGAGTGTAGGGAGGTTTGTTGCCTTTAAAATTAAGAGGCAAAGACTTCGGTCGACCATAAAATACGGACAAATTTTTATTTTGCAATGAAATTTGGAGGGAGTGTAGGAAATTGTGTTAGCTTTTCATGAAGCTATCACTCGTTCTGTTTGGAGTTTGTATGAGAAAGTTGTGAGTGTGGAAGTGAAGGAAGGTCTGCTGCCTTTCCCTTCTCAAGGCCGAAACTTTGGATGGCCATAGAAGTTGGACAGAGTTTTAGAATTGTTTGAAAATTGGAAGAGAAGTAGATGATTGTATTAGCTTTCCGAAAAGCTATCATTTAGTTCATTTGGAGTTGTAGATCAACAGTGACACTCATCCAAAGTTCAGCTTGTAAATTGGAGTTGGAGTTGAAGGAATTTTGAAGACTTGTGTGTGTGTGTGTGTGTGGCTTGTGGCTTTGTAAATTTCATTTGATTGTTGTGGGCAGTTTGGTTATCATCAATACTAGCCTCATTTTGTGTTGTGGATGCGACGAAGTGGAGTTAATTGCCCACATGGTCGAGACTTTTATGTTGTTCCCAGGGTTGTTCGCTGCGACGGCGCGACAGACAGACGTCGCGCGATGTCTAGTAGAGCTCCCGCGACGTCACGAAAAGTCAAATTTACCTTTGACTTTATATAAAATCACCCCCCTCCAGCTGGATGCCATGTGGCATCTACATGGCAAACTCAAGGGGCGCATACGGGTACTAGGCAACTGCATGTAGGGGCGAGTGGAGGTAGGGGCGACCTCTTGTAGGAGTGATTTGTAGTGCAATTCAAAACTACCAGTTCTGCTGCAGTCATTCAAGAAAATAGAAAAAATATTTTTTGGAGAATCTAACCGTAAGATCTTGTACTTAAGTTGTCTAAGATCATGTGGTAAAAAATTCATAAAGTTTGGCCATATAGATTGGAAGATATTAGCATTCAAAGTTGGAAAAAAAAATTGAACTTTGGCTTGAAATTTCAGATGACTTTGACCACCATTTGTGGAAAAAAATTGCACTATAAACTCTAAATTTTAAAAAATTATGTTGAAAAATTGAATTGAAAGTTTAAGCAAAAAATTTCAATAGAAACACACTTGATTTTCATTCTTTAAGAAATTGTTGAATAGAAGTTGGTCTATGATTGAATGAAAAACTAAATTGTTAATAGCTCTAAGTTGGAATTGAAACACAATAAGCACAATGGTGAGATTGTTCTAGTAGACAAACTTAACTATATTAAACAATTTTCAAAAAAGTTGTATAAATTGCATTCAAAAATATATCATATAAGATGTTTTATCAAAAAATTGTTTAGATTGTCTAAAAGACAAGATTGTCCATAATTTTTTCATTGCTAGTCCAAATGGAATGAATCAAAGCTTCACATGTAGACAAAAATATAATATTTGAGGGAAAAAAATTTAATATTAATTGACTTATTGTAATTTTTTTGTTGCTTGTTGACCTCTATTTTCAGCTTAGGGTGGCATAAATTTTGCTTTTGGACACCAATTGAAGAAAAATTTATATTCTTACAAAGATGATGTACTCTTCTATCCTCCAAAAAAGTTCAAAAAATGAAAATGAAAATTGAGACTATATGCACCTACTTGAACTTTTTAAAGTCCTTCAAAAGGACTTAAGTTGGTCCTTTAGGGGTTAAAACTCAACTTTATTTTTGTACACTTTTACACACATTAATTTAGAAGCAAATAAATTGAAGTACATTGTTTGGAAAAAATTACAAAATATTTGCACAAAAGAATTCAAATTCAAGATTCAATACATAGACCTTGGCACCTAGCGTTTTGAATATTTAATATTTTTTCTAAATGGCACATCATATAAAAAGTGGTTAATATATTTACTTTCCTTTTCAAAATTTAGAAGCATGAAATGTGACCTATGTTTTTATTTGTACTAACATAATAACAACATACCCTATTACAAAACATCAATGCAATAAACAACTTCAGGGGCTTTATCAACCATGAGTAGCTTTACCACCTATCTACATATTAGTTGTTTCTTTGAATCAGGTTCAATGACTATACCCAACTTTCTCACAAAGTACCTCATTACTAATGTGTTTTCAAACATTCCATTGTCATATTTGAGTAGTTGCGTGGATGAGTGTCTCTATAGTAGCACTTGCGGCCTTACTATAGGTAACTAAAATCAAAAGAGTCCTTTTATTAATGACCACATCGTCAAATATTTATTTCTACTAAGGATCTCTCATTAAAAAGCGTATAAGCTCTATCCTCACTTGTTGGTGACCAACTTTGAATTAAAAGCACATGTCATTATGTCACCATATGCTTAGTGATGTCAATTTCAGTTGCCCTTAGAAACCCCCAAACGGCCCAAATTTGCCAATTTTTGGACAAAGGGAGGGCCATTCTTTCCACCTCCACCCGCGGTCGCCCCTTACCCGAGGTCACCCTTAAGCCCTCGCCCTGACCCGCGTTCTCCTCCATGAGAGGTCGCCCAAGACCCGAAGTCGCCCCTAGAAACCCCCAAACGGCCCAAATTTGCCAATTTTTGGACAAAGGAAGGGCCATTCTTTCCACCTCCACCCGCGGTCACTCCTTACCCGAGGTCGCCCTTAAGCACTCGCCCTGACCCGCGTTCTCTTCCATGAGAGGTCGCCCAAGACCCGAAGTGGCCCTTAGAAACCCCCAAACGGCCCAAATTTGCCAATTTTTGGACAAAGGGAGGGCCATTCTTTCCACCTCCACCCGCGGTCGCCCCTTACCCGAGGTCGCCCTTAAGCACTCGCCCTGACCCGCGTTCTCTTCCATGAGAGGTCGCCCAAGACCCGAAGTCGCCCCTAGAAACCCCCAAACGGCCCAAATTTGCCAATTTTTGGACAAAGGAAGGGCCATTCTTTCCACCTCGACCTACAGTCGCCCCTTATCCGAGGTCGCCCTTAAGAAGTCGCCCTTAAGAAGTTGCCCTGACCCGCGTTCTCCTCCATGAGAGGTCGCCCAAGACTCAAAGTTACTTGAAAAACGCATTGGATTGCAATTTTTGGGTGATGAAAGTAGAAATTGACAACTTCATTATAGTCAATTATATTTGTTTTAGTTTGCTAGGTACATTAGTGGACGTACCTTGTTAGGTGAGCTAAGTAAATGGAGCTTGATGAGATCAAATTTCATAGCTTTGACACCTAATCTCATTTATTAGAAATGAAAGCTCTTCTAAAAATCTAATTGCTTTGGATTCTCTATAGTACTACTTGTATTTGATAATATCTTGTTTGATCTATTAATTAGCTCTAATATATAAATTTTATGGCAAGATGTCATCTTCTATTAAACACTCAAGTTTTGCAAACATGCAATTTTGTTAAATATGTATCAATGGTTCATTTTCATTTATTCGGTTGGAATTATATGATATGAAATAAATCAAATAAGAAAGATCATACATATCTCTCCATCTATTTTTTTGTATTTTAGAAATCATTTGATAAATTATACACTTATAGAATGACTATTTGAGATTTGTTTAAATCCGTAGGGGAAATTTTCATTTAAATCTCTTCTCCATTAATTTAGAAGTGAATATGGTAAATAATTTATAAGTACAAAGATGTTTGGAGAATCAAGAAAATTAAATGGGGAAGGTATTGCAAATATTTTCATGCATTATTTTGTATTTTGAAATACACTTCATAAATTACAGACCCCTTTACTAGGATAATTTGTTGAAATTTGCATAAATTAAATCAAAAGGGGAAGTTTTCATTTAAATTCCTTCCCCACTAATTTTTTAAGTTAGAGATGAAGGTGGTAAATAATTCATAAGTACATAGATGTTTGGAGAATCAAGAAAATTAAATGGGGAAGGTATTGCAAATATTTTCATGCATTATTTTGAATTTTGAAATACACTTTATAAATTATAGACCCCTTTAGTAGGATAATTTGTTGAAATTTGCATAAATTAAATCAAAAGGGGAAGTTTTCATTTAAATTCCTTCCCCACTAATTTCTTAAATTAAAGATGAAGGTGGTAAATAATTCATGAGTACAAAGAAGCTTGGAGAATCAAGAAAATTAAATGGGGAAGGTATTGCAAATATCTTCATGCATTATTTTGTATCTTGAAAAACAATTTATAAATAATACACCCATAGGATAAGTCTTTGAGATTTGCATAAATCAAAAGGGGAAGTTTTAATTCAAATCTCTTCCTTCTAATTTTTAAGTTAGAGATAAATGTGGTAAATAATTCATAAGTAGTTGAGTACAAGGATGCTTGGAGAATCAAGAAAAATAAATGGGGAAGGTATTGCAAATATTTTCATGCATTATTTTGTATTTTGAAATACACTTTATAAATTATAGACCCCTTTAGTAGGATAATTTGTTGAAATTTGCATAAATTAAATCAAAAGGGGAAGTTTTCATTTAAATTCCTTCCCCACTAATTTTTTAAGTTAGAGATGAAGGTGGTAAATAATTCATAAGTACATAGATGTTTGGAGAATCAAGAAAATTAAATGGGGAAGGTATTGCAAATATTTTCATGCATTATTTTGTATTTTGAAATACACTTTATAAATTATAGACCCCTTTAGTAGGATAATTTGTTGAAATTTGCATAAATTAAATCAAAAGGGGAAGTTTTCATTTAAATTCCTTCCCCACTAATTTTTTAAATTAATGATGAAGGTGGTAAATAATTCATGAGTACAAAGAAGCTTGGAGAATCAAGAAAATTAAATGGGGAAGGTATTGCAAATATCTTCATGCATTATTTTGTATCTTGAAAAACAATTTATAAATAATACACCCATAGGATAAGTCTTTGAGATTTGCATAAATCAAAAGGGGAAGTTTTAATTCAAATCTCTTCCTTCTAATTTTTAAGTTAGAGATAAATGTGGTAAATAATTCATAAGTAGTTGAGTACAAGGATGCTTGGAGAATCAAGAAAAATAAATGGGGAAGGTATTACAAATATCTCCATTCATTATTTTGTATCTTGAAAAACAATTGATAAATAATACACCCATAGGATGATTCTTTGAGATTTGCCTAAATTAAATATAAAAAAGGAAGTCTTAATTCAAATTTCTTCCGTCTAATTTTGATTTTTGAAGTCAAAGATGAAGGTGGTGAATAATTCATAAATAGTTGATTACAAGGATGCTTGGAGAAAATTAAATGGATGCTTGGAGAAAATTAAATGGGGAAGGTATTGCAAATATCTCCATTCATTATTTTGTATTTTGAAATACATTTGATAAATAATACTCCCATAGGATGATTATTTGAGATTGCATATATTAAATCAAATGGAATAATTCTTATTTAAATCTCTTTCTTCTAATTTTTAAGCTTGAAATTAGAGTGGTAAATAATACATGAGTATGATGAATTGATGATACTTGGAAGATAGTGAAATTCAAAATGGAAAGCTCTTTCTAAAATCTACATTTTATTATTTTGTATTTTAAAATCTACTTCATAAATAATACCCTAGTAGGATGACTTTTAGAGATTTGCATAATTCAAGAGGAGAAGCTCTAATTTAAATCTCCTTCCTCTATTTTTAAATTTTAGATGAAGGTGGTAAATTATACATAAGTATGATGATGCATAGAGAATAGAGAAAATCAAATAGGAATGTTTTTATACAAATCTTCAGAGGGTGTTCAAATTTAAAATCCACTTGTTAAATAATACACTGATAGGATGTTAATCTCTAAATTCTCATTGTCTTCACAAGGGGCAAATGGATTTTGGCCAAGTTCCTATATGGTCAAATTTTTATGAAAAGATAGGAAAAAAAATTAGCTTTCTAGGAATGTAATTTTAATTTTAATTGGTGCCTAGGAGCAAGAGTTATACAACAATTAGCTTTGATCTAAATTAAATCATTTGGATGAGCAAAAACAAATCTTGAAAAATTTGAATTAAAAATAATTTTTTTTTCTCATATATTTTATTTTATTTTCATATGGAAAGCTTTTATTCATTTCATTTGGATTTATGATATGAAGAGGTTGCCAAGAAGTTGTAGAGCATCTTGTTTTGCAAGCAATTATAATATTGATTTGTAAAATATAGGTATAGGATTTGTTTTTGAGTTCAATTTTCAGAAAAACTCAAAACAAATAGGTCCACCAAATTAACATTGATTGTTAGAACAATCTCACTATTGGAATTCGTGAGTTTTAATTCCATCTTAGAGCTATTAATGATTTAGTTTTTCCCTCTATGATACCTTCTTCTACTAAATAAATTTTTAAATAATGAAAATTACATTTTATTTTAAACTTTTATTTTTTCTATATTTTCAACTCAATTTTGAATGATGAAAAAAAACTAAATTCAAGATCTACAATTCAAACTATTTAAGTTAAGAAGATTTGAAGTCTTAAACTAGTTTGCCATTGTGCCAAAAAAACACAATTTCTTCACTTTGAATGCATTTATCTTGCAATCTATGTGGTCAAAATGTCTGAAATTTTTTCCATGCATTCTCAAACTATTCTATTGCAAGATCCTATGGTAACATATGGAAAAAAAATACCATTCTAAATTTTTTTTCTCTTTGCAATTTGCACAAAAATGGCAGTTTTGAGTGTTTTTTGACAATTGCAACAAGGAGGTCGCCCCCCTGGACCAAAAGTCGCCCCCTTGGACTAGAGGTCGCCCCCCTGGACTAGCAGTCGCCCCCTTGGACCAAAGGTCGCCCTAATTTTAGAACCCGTACTCATCCCATTTGTACTTGCACGCGCCCCCATCCGCGGTCGCCCAAGGCTGAAGTACATGCGCCTCTACCCGCAGTCGCCCAAGTTGGCTTTCCACGTCATTTTGTAAACCTTGCCACGTAGGCAAAATCTATTTACTGTGGGGTAAATATTTTTACCCCTCCGCGACGCGATGTCAAGTAAACTCAACACTTGGTGACACGCGACACGCGACGTCAGACGTCATACACGACGCCTAAACCCAAAAATATGTCAAACAAGACAACCCTGGTTGTTCCCACCGGTGAGGCAAGTTTGTTGGTCACCGTGGGTTTTAAATTTAGGATCCAATCCCTCGGACGACTCAGCTCGTGGTCTGGTCGTCCCGTTTTACACGTCCGAAGCCCGTGGTTTCTTATCACCTTACCTTAACCATTGGCCTATTTAGAAACACAACAGGATATGACAACGAGTAGCAGTTTGAAGATTTGAAGATTCGACAAGTTACAATTTATTTCATTCCCGAGCCATTTCTAGTCGCAGCCAAAATCCTCGTGATTTCTCGAGGCAAACGCTCTCTATACGACAACGTAAAGCTTGAATGGATTTTGTCTAGGGTTCAAAGTCTACCTGCGGGGCCGATATGCAAGGGGGACCTGCTATGGGAGCTTCAACAAACGCACCGGCTCCGCAGAATACAACACTCAAAAGAATGAGGTAGTTGTTGTTGAGCAGTGTTTCATCCCGACCACCATGGTGGAAAATTTCATATGTGGAATGGAAAGTGCCAACGAAGGTATTCCTTGCAAGTTCAGGGTGATACGAACCAAGAAAGCAAAGGGACCAATTACTTTCTGGGAGTATCCCTAAGGAATTTATATGGTAAGCCAAGGTTATGACCCTTACACTCACTCACTGTTTTGGTGTCATTCTCGCATTCCCTCTCCAGAAACAGTAGCGTGAGTAATCCCTTCGTTACAATTTTGCAGGTACCACTGCCAATATGGTCTGCAAGACCACACTGGCAATGTCAAAAAAGTGACGTCCATGTTACTGCCGAAGTAGAGACCAAAAGTAGTCGTGGCTGGAGCTGCAGTGACAAGGCGTTTGCGAAAAAAGAAACAAGTTCCCATTGAAGGGGCAGTTCCTAGGGAAAAACCAGTGAAGAAAAGAGGCAGAAATAAGTCCACCAAACAGGATGGCACCTAGCCTCCTGGTCCAAAGTCCAAGCGCACGCGAAAAGGGAAAACATCTGCCCAGCTCGCTGTCACTGCTCAAGGGAACAATATTGGAGATAGTTCCATTGGGAGCTGTGATCTTCAAAACACGGAACAGAATAGGCGCTTTGGAGATAGACATGCATCATAGTGCAATGCTGCGGTCCAAGATGTTTCTACCTGTTTAGGGTCCATCACGCTGCCTAAGTCGCCCATCAATAGAGCTCCTCCAAAACGACGGATTTGGAAATTCCAAGCTCCTAGTCTATATCAACATGTAGTCCTCTTACTTGGTAGCACAAATGTCGACTCCAATCAGGTCTGCGGATCATATCCACTTCTCAATGTAGACCTCAATTTCCCAGAACATGACAGCTTCTTGTATTCCTCTTGTGTGCCATAATTCACAGAGAACGACCTCATATCGATGGTGACCGTGCACCAAAAACCCTGAACCTGCGCTGCTGCTGCTGCCGTGGCCCCTCGCAGGGCATCCGCCTTCTGCTGGGTTTCGGTACACACACTTTCAGTTCAACAACAAAATCATGCAATTGTTGAACCGCCGCAAACCGGGTGAACAACAAGTGTTCGTTTAAGACAAATGCATTCTTAAAATAAATGGAAACAAATGTGTGCTCATACATTCTGTCGCGAATCTAACCTGGACATCATTTGCCCTTGACACTTAGCTTGGACTTCCTCCATCTCCAACAACCTCAACTTCCAAAGACGCTTCTTCTGCATGGCACTCAGTTTGCTTAATCTTCGCCATATTACAGCACTGACCAAGCGGGGTCCCCACGTCCGTAGCTGTAAACCAGTTATGCCACCCAATGTGCTCGCCCCATTGATACATTGGCTTGTAAAAGTAGTAGAAGTCTGGGTAGTGAACTGCAACCCTATAGTCAACGACGTCAGCATTAGTTAGTTCAGTGTTATAAGTTCACAGTACTATAGCCCGCGAATGTACAAATTAGCGACAACGTGAGACCTGTGTAGGGCGGTGCTTTATTCAACCTCACACACAAGGTCGTCAGTGTGTCGCCATTCACAAACTCGGGGTGCCCTCACTTGCTATCATCGGTCATCGCAGGCGGCTCGTCACACTCCTATAACTGTGCGCATGCCCGTCACCCAAACCCTAAAACAAAGGAAGCGCTGCGCTCCACCGGGTACATGGAAATGCTCGCATTTTTTTTCACCAAGCTCGACATCGACCCTTAGCCCCCCTCACACGTCTGTGGACCCTAAATCCCATGCACACGACACAAGCATGCCCCACTTCTAAACAAAACAGGATCCATGAAGCCTCGGAGCACTCACCTTCATAACGTGACTGGCAACCGAGCTACGGCGAAGGTCTTCAGCAGCGCAAAAGTGGCTCCTAGTCGAAGTAGGCGCCTCCATACCTTGAGCACCCGAGTACAACGCAATGATGGAAGTCAGTTGCCTCCAATTAAATCCAAAGTGGCATCGCGAGTCGGAAGTGATGTCCACCAAGCCCCCTACATATGAATGCGGGTCCTTCGATGCCGTCCTCAGCAGTCCTCAATGCCCAGCCAAAAACTTGACTCTCCCGCATATGCAGCTGTCTCGAAGTGCACGAACACCCTCCACGCACAATCACAAAACATGGGAGTGATCGCCAACTGCTCGCATTGTACCCGCCGCTGCCTCGAAACACTGGCAGTCTTTGTCCGTGGGCTCATTGTGACAAAAGGTTCCCCGGTCCCCGCTTGTCCGTCCCGGACACGTAAGTGGATGCTGACGTGGAGTAGTTGTAGTGCTCGTAGAGCGTCCAAATGCAATTACGAAAGTGACGATTTTGAGAATACATATTATAGTGTTTTTGGGAAGCCTACATTGCAGTGGATATACATTCGCCAATGTTACTACCATTTTATTTGTTGAATTTTTGCAATTATGATTTTTCCATTTCTTGAAAATCCAATGCAAAATGTAATGTGCTTAGAATTTGGAATTAAAAGTACGCAGCATGGATTAGAATGAGGTTGACAATACCCAGTTTTTCTTGGAATTGTTTGTGCTCAACTAATCTATGAAGTGTGTTTTTGTTCAGAAATGCTAAACTCCAGTAGACGCAATTTTCAGTACAAGAGAAAGGGGTGATTTAAGTATAGCCATCTTCTAGACTTTGAAAAGCAGTCCTGAAAGTTCTATTTATAGTAAGTTTTCCTAAGAATACATTTATTATCAAAAAAATTTACTAAGATGACAACGTTTAGGTCATCCTTTAAAAGAGATTAGTACTACAAGTAAACTTAGAACACCCTTATCTTTCCAGTATTTTGCTTGGTTAAGGAATATATATTTTGAGAGGCGTTATTCATTGTGTTAGTCAGAATCACTATTTGTATGTTTTCAACTTTGAATGCTAATATCTTAAACCCAATGTATATGGCCAAACTTCATGCAATCTATCTACATGATTGCAAGCAAGTAAATTAGGAGATCATACAGTTACATTTTATTAAAACTTTTCTCCAAACATTTCAAAGAAGAATTTATGTAACTCCAGATTTTTGTAAACACGACTTTTTGATGCCTCCAGCCTCTTACATCCATGGCTTAAAAAAAGTAACCATATATATATATTTATATATATATATAAATATATATATATAAATATATATATATATATATATATATATATATATATATATATATATATATATATATAAATATATATATATATATATTTCATTTTTTTTCATTCCAATTTTTTTTCATTTTTCTGTTCTTTTCATTTCAATTTGTTTTTCCTTTCCTTATTTTTTTTCCTTTCATTGTTTTCCTCTCCTATTTTTTTTATCATTCCATGTTTTTTCCCTTTAATTTTTTCTTCATTTCAATTTTTTTTCATTTTATTTTATTTTATTTTTTCCATCTAATTAGATATTTCCTTTTATTCTTTTTGTTCATTTCATTTCTTTTTCATTTCTTTTTTCATTTCATTTCATTGATTTCCCCTTTCATTTTTTTTCATTACAAATTTTTTTCATTTCATTCTTTTCCTCTTCTTTTTTTTCATTCCATGTGTTCAATTTTTTTTCATTTCATTTTTTTTTTCAATTTGCTTTTCAATTCATTAATTTTTTCATTACTTTTTATTTTTCATTTCAGGCATTTTTTCATTACATGTACTTTTCCCCCTTTTTTTTCTCATTACATTTTCTGTGTCATTTAATTTTTTTTCATTACATTTTTTTTTCATTTCATTGTTTTCCCCTATAACAATTTTTTTCATTCCTATTTATTTTTAATTTTTCTTTTCATTTCATTTTATTTTTTGTGTAATTCTTTTCTCCTACAATTTTTTTTTCATTTCAGTTTTTCCCCTTTACTTTTTTGTCATTTCAAATTTTTTTAATTTCGTTTTTTGTTCCCTTTTTTTTTCTTTCTTTTCATTTTTTTTCCCTAAATTTTTTTGTTCATTCCAATTTTTTTTCCATTTCATTTTTTTTTCATTTCATTTTCTTTCCGTGACATCCTTTTTTTCATTTCAATTTTTCCACTTTCATTTTTTGGGGGAATTCCAATTTCTTTTCAACTTTGAATGCTAATATCTTCAACCCAATGTATATGGTCCAACTCTGGGAATGAGGACTTGCACACACTACCCTAAAATTGGTAATAATTGTTGGGTGATAATTAGTGTTGTTGTGGAAGTACGCAACATTTAGAAAAATAAAAATAATAGATAATAGTAATTATAAAGAGTAGAAATTTTCAAATTTTCTATAATAGGTAGGGAATAGGAAGTCCAAAACCAGAAATAGGAAATAGAGCCTGTACGTAAAACCTTAAATTGTAATTAGGGTTATAGTTGGATCCAGAAACCCTAACCCTAATCCAGAAACCGGAAAGTTCCGGCTGAGTAGGCGCTAGAGCCTAGTCCGGCTAGGGAACTTACGGGAACGCCGACCCCAAAAACTACTTAATCCCCGCTACCGCCTTCATTTTTCCTCTTCCTCCCACGGGATTATCGCGTGGCGCTTAGTGAGTGAAAATGTGGTGAGATAGGAATGCGTTAGGGAGAGAAAGGGAGGCCGGTGCCGATTGCACTGGAAAGTAGGACGGAAGCAAGGCGGAACTGGCGACGGAAGATTAGCGGAAGGTTAGCGGAAAGATTAGCGGAAGTGAGTCGAAAGTAAGGACGGAATATGTCAGTAGTTATGGCAGGGCCCAGTGTGCAGCGGAAGTCAGGGATTACCGCCCGGATGATTAGTCCGGAAATCCTTGAGAATCCAGAACACCACCGGCAACTGGAGGACGATTTGACGGATATGGGGTGTCTGGGATTTCTGAAAAGACCCTGGAATATCCGGAGCGAGGACATGATAGACGAGATAGTATACGACGCTCCCAACCAGTACCATCTAACCGTCAGGGGTCGTCCAAAGTCCTGGACTGTAGAAATGTAGGCGGGAGTTTACTTCGCGTCCTCTAGGGGATCCGGATAGGCCGGCCGGCCGAAGAAGTTCGCGGCAAATAGGTTCCGGAACCCGGACGATCAGAAGGAGGGTTACACCGCATCCGACTGTCGGAACCCTAGGGATCAGAGACTGCTGGAGTTTCTCAGTCCCATCATGTATCCGGAAAAGCCCAGCCGAATTACAGTAACTCTGGCAAACACGATTTTCGGAGCTTTAGGAGAGAGAAGAAAACCGGCCCCTCAACTAGTTAGCTGGGGGCTTATTATCCACTCAATTGTGGATAAACTTTCCGGAAACCTGGTGGGGAAGAAGTCTAGCCCCATCAGTCCGTACCTCCTCCACTTGTACCACAAGTAGGAAGTACTTAGTGATCCGGAAGACATCATCTACCGGCAAAAGGATAGCTTGCTGAGGTACGGTCTTCCCCTAGATCCGGATCCGGTGGATGATAAACCAGAAGAGGAAGAGAAGCCGGAACCGGAGCACGACTCGCCGGGTAGGCACGACTCCCGCCGGAAGAGTACAGATCCGGATTCAAGGGGGAAGGGTCACCTTCCGGATCCTGTTCCATTCCGGAACCCGGAACCAGACCAAGATGTGTTCGAGGCCATGATCGCTTGGTTACGGAATTAGAAGGCGACGAACGAATGGATGGTGACATTGATCCGAAGCGTCTGCGCGACGTTGAAGGTAGCGGACGAGACAGAAATTGTCGAAGCGATCAACAGCAGACCGGATCCGGAGATGGTTTGCCTGCTGGAGGGCCGGATCCGGACTCTCGAGGCTCAGCGGGATCATCTTCAAAACCGCGCGACTTGGGCGGAAGGGGAGATGAACACCACCAACAAACAGGCAACGGATGCGACGGAGCTTGTCCGGAAACTGAGGGACCTCATCGACCCACCGGCGGATGTCATCACCAGATCCGCACTCTGGAACAACCAAATGAGCCGGGAGGTCACATCACCGGAACCAAGGTTGTCAAGATCTTGGTAGACTTCAAGGCACGGATCGAGATTGCGCTGAGGGAGATGCGCCAGTTGGTGGGCCACTTTGATCCGCTCATGGGATTAGACGCCTCCATATTTCCGGAAATACCCGGAGGAGAGTTCACGGAGGCAACTCAGCTCAACCTTGGAGCGCGAACGTCGACCCAGCCAGCCCCAGCACCCGGAAGAACCTCGGTGTAGAAGGAGATCACGGATGGGAGAAAGATTTCGGATCCAGTCCTGACACCACGGAACACTTCGGTAAATCTCTTCCCACCTCTTCCGGTTTCCTCTACAGAAGTTACTGCAATGATGGAGATTCCGGGTGGGATTCAGAATCCAGCTAGGACCCACCCGGAAGAGTTCACACACATGCAGCAGCGTACACCTCCCCGGCCTCCTCCGACGACCCTACTGAGTTCATAGACCTAGAAAAGAAGAAGGCCATCAGGCGGAAGGTTCCTAGTGATCCGGAAGAGGTCCTGGAATCAGAAGAGGAGGAAGCAGAAACCAACTCCACTTCCGAATCGGAGTACGTGGAGACGGATCCGGGTCCGCCAAAGACACGATCTGCGATAAAGACCACCCCGACGAAACAGATCCGTCAGAAAGCGGCAATTCGGATTTCAAAGGGCGGAACATCATCCAAGAAGGCCCGGAAGGGCAGGTGACTTATTAGTGCAGTTGGTTTGTTAGTTTTGGTATTTTGTTTCAGGCGCAGGTTTTCCGGATGTGGGACCCGTTGATCCAGAATTTTAGGAAGTTCCGGAATTCTAGGAAGTTAATGGCTTTTCACTTTTCCCGGAACGGTCACTTGTCCGTTATCTGGATTTTCAACTAGCTATTGGCCGCTTTTTCTTTGGACCGTTTTGGTTGTGTTGTTTTGGTTTTTAAGGGCAGGCCGGCTTGTGGCCTGTCATTCCTTTCTTGTCATTCAATCTGAGCACCCAAGAGAACACCTTGGAAATCATTATCTTGCGTATCGCGTCTTGATTACTTGTAGGTGGGTGTGTCCGGGAGAGTGTGCAAGGTTGGAATCGGGATTGGTTGGTATCCGGATCCAGGCTAAAGGTGCCTTGCGGATGAGTTTAGATTGCAAGTGAGGAACTGTGCGTGGTGCCTTTAAATTGCTAGAACGGTGATCCGATGGGATCCGGTAGTGGTTAGGGAGCTAATCTGGAACTCTTGAGTAGTTTTGTGCGGAAGTCAGCAGCCGCCAAGAGGAACATTCCCAAACCATCGGAAGGTCTGCCAACCTCAAGGAGCAGCCGACAGCTAGAAAGCAAGTCCCCTAGTTCCGGAATCCAATTATCCGCGGTTGTTTTTGCGGTTGAGTCTAGTTTGTAACTGAGGAGCTGTGCGCGGTGCCTTTAAATTGCTGGAACGGTAATCCGGTGGGATCCGGTAGTGGTCAGGGAGCTAGTCCGGAACTCGAGAGTAGTTCCGTGCGGAAGTCGGCAACCGCCAAGTGGAATATTCCCAAACCACCGGAAGGTCTGCCAACCTCAGGAGTAGGCGAAAGCTTGACCCGGAAAATAACTGAGTGTCGTTGTAGTAAGGGCGGGTGAGGGTGTATCTCTATGTGACCTACCTTCCGGGTGGCCACCCGGAAAGTTGTGATAGTGACCATCTTCCCTCCTTACCGGACTAGAACTGTGAGGACGGATGTGTGTTTGTTGTTTAGGAGTTGATACGTATGTTATCTGAGTGGTGATTCTCCCTACCCCTCGGAAAGAACAAGTGAGGACCCTCTGAGAATAAAACAGAGGTACCAAAAACTGGTGTGACGGATAGGAGAAGTAGAAATCCGGATCAAGGCGGATCCGGATTTGATTCCGGAAGACAGTATATCCAGAACTTGGTGTTTGTGTTGTGCCGGATCATACAACGGATTGTCATTTCTGGGTAGATCTGTAGTTCCGGAAACATATCTATTGCAACAACATCTGGAATTCCCTAGGACGATAACTTGTGTCATCTTAACGCTTTTGCGGTATTAAAGATACCTACGCCTAGACTGCGCGTGCGACAGTTGTTCCCTTCACCATTTCATGGTGTATATCAGCATTTCATTGTCTATTTCAACATTTTATAGACCACTTTTTCCTACCATTCCAACTTCTACTATAGAGCTTAAATATTGTTAGATTGGGTAAGTAATGTTCCTAATACTAACTTGCACATCACAGTCAGTTAGTGTTAGTGTTGGTAATTAGTGTTGCCAACACTATTTACCAATTTTAGTGTACAGCTTAGTGAACAAATTTCTTTAGAAATTAAAAAATAAAAAAATATTAACCCCCAAATGCCCTAGGCTTGTTTTAAGCCTCTTGAAATTTGTTCTAAATTGAACAAGAAGTTAACATTTTGATAAGTTGAATCAATATTTTTCAAATTATAACCGTACAAATTCAAACTACACATGTTAGAGATCACATAGGATTGAGCTCTCTTTGGCCTTGTCAAACCTATAAAATTGGTCCCCCCCAAAATGAGAGTGAAGGGCCTAACAAGTATTACTCTACTCAATGTTGTATAGCTCCTCAAAATGTTTTCTATAATTATGTTAAATTAATTTCTAGTGTATTTTTCTATCGAAGATCTACGGTATTTGAGGCTCCATTTGACTTCATAGCTAAAACCAAATAGCCTTCCCCTCCCCTCGGTGATGCCACAAATATTGCCCTACTATACACATAACACTGGCCTCTGACAGTGAAACCACGAGAAACAATTGTTTGGAACACTGTTTGTTGACAATGAACCCACAAAACACAAGAGCCTAGAACACTATCCCCTGATGCAGAGCCCATGAGACACAGCTCTTGGACACCAAAATAGTTGACAGTGATCCACTGTCAAACATAGTTGCCATGCATTGTTGCATTCAATACACACGCAGGGCAGGAGGCATTCTTTTGCATAGCACTGCCATGTTATGCCCAACGGTACAGGCACAGCTATCAGACGAAACACTGGACCGGAATTTTATCATTAAAATCACCACCAACATGACCCCAAGGAACTGTCAAGAATTAAACTAAAATTAATGCAAACAGCACGAGGGGGGAACACGATAGGAAGGGCCAACATGGGTCAGAATGGCAAAGCCATCAATAGAGGGGTGGGTTTTAGTGGACTCCATTAGTAGATGTCAAGTCATGTATTCATGAAATTGCACACCTGAAAATAAATTTAAGGTTGTAATTGCCAATTTCTCTCAAGTCACTTTCAGTGTTAGTGACAACATCCATTGATGGCCTCCCCACTACCCTGTCTAGATCAAAGCACATAGTTTGTATGCTTCCATGTTGAATTTGATTTTTTTAGACATCCGCAGCAATTGTGTGAGCAAGCCAAACTGCAAACCGTGCTTCCAGCACCTAAGCAATACCAAATCTGATACTCTAATTCTATAGTAAGGTAAACCATCAAAGTCTTTTTACTTGTTGATTTTATTGATTCCACCTTGTTGGCAGTTTCAACTGGGTTTATTTAGTTCATTTTCATTTTTAGTTTGCGTGTACCAATGTAGTTTATACTATTTGGCAACGTGTCATCCCATCTCCAACAAAATGTTTGTTTTGGGAAGTGCTCAATGGGCCATTGTCAAATGCACGCCATAGCTTGACATGCCGTCTTCCTCGAATACATTGGACGAATCGAAAGAATTGGAGGAAGCGCCACTGCCAGTTGATGCAACAGACTCCACTTTCATCAACATGTGGCGTGATCCATTTGATTTTTCCAAGCTACCCCAATCAATCACCTTGGCCCTATTCAAGAGGGCACCTTTTCTCTTGGGTAGCGCCCATGCTCAGTATCCAACAGAGTTTTTCAAGCACACTAGTTGCCTCTGCGCTCGTGGCTACAAGTTCAAGCAACTAGTACATGACGAATTGTTCCCAATAATTGACCTCACCGGCACCTATCTTGTCAACAGGAAGGGGAATTGCCATCCCTTGAAATTGATTGCAGATAGGCAGACTATGCGAGACACACTGCATGTGTATCAACGGGTATAGGGTGGGATGCAACCAGACAACGGTGAGTTTGGCACATTCTTCATCTGTGGCTTGACTCTCTTTTATCATAAGAATAAGGATGTGAATTGGACAGAGAGAGCTAGTGAGCTTGCTGCAGGTCGCATGAAGTCCCTTGGCAAAAATCTGATGAAGTTGACGTCACCTTTCTTGCGAAAGTAGATCCAAACCATGATTAACATATTTGGCCACTACTTGGTTGATGCGTACCAGCGTATTCAGGCCGCTAGTAAATCGAAAACGAAAGGTTCGCAACAACTAGTACTTCCGCAACCACCAATTACATGATCACCAACAATTGATACAAGCACACAGGATGTGAACGCTAGGTCGCTTGGTAGAGGGTCAACTTCTACTGTTGGCAGACATGAAGTAGAATGGGAGGCCGGTCTTATGAAAGCCTTGCTTGCAAAGCAACAAGAAGCTGAGGGGAGATTAAAGTCTTTGTTGAAGCAAATGAAGGATCTAAAGAAGAAGAAAAAGTGACACGTACCATCTTATGAATGGTGCGAGTTCACATGGACCCCTCAAAATCTGACATGGAAATTCAATTTGGGGCCAAATCAGACCTTTAAGGTATGGTATGTTTGCCTTCAGTTCCCAGCAATAGTACTGGATGATGATGGACTTTGACAAAATTGAGCATGCAAATACAGTTAAGTGACCCAAGGATCATTAAGATAGTATGCTCTAAAAGCGTCTATGCTCTAAAGGCAATCATGATACAAGGGTACATTTTACTTTCTTCAATGTACCAGAAGTGTACATTCGAGGAGGTGATCGCTTTTAGTGACCTCCACATTTCAACTTCCAAAAATTTGTAACTAAATCTTCAAAGGTCCGAAAAATATGAAACAACTTGGGTTAGATGCCAATTCCTTTTTTCTTCCTATGAAAATTTACTGAAAATTGTTTCTAGGAGTTTAGCTTCCCTGAAAACACAATCAACTCTTAAATGGTTGCTTTAAATGGTCGCTTTACGAGCAGACTACCTTAGAGCATCACCACCAGTTGCTCTCCAAATGACCACAGCACAACCAAGTGGCATGGTACAAGCTACCCCGTGAGATGTGGTTGTGCCGTGGTCATCCACTACTCCCCACCAACAACCCGCTAAAATTGGATCAACCATCGCTACTTAATTGCCACCGAGGTGCCAAGTCACACTGAATGCCACTGTAGTGCTCTTTGAAGTCACAATTGCTTTTTCTCAGTTTTACAAAAGTTTTACCTCACAAAAATGAAAGCTTTATCTTTTACATTATACATATCTATTACATATACATGTACTTATTAATATTAATAGAATCTTTATTTTTATTTTTATATAAATACCTTTTACATTATACATATCTATTATATATACATGTACTTATTAGTATTTATAGAATCTTTAATTTTATTTATATATAAATTTGTATACAACTTATAGTTATTAGACTAAATATAGTTTTAACTATAACTATAATTGTAGGTTTTACACTAAAGTATTTTCTTACACTTTATAAATATTGAATTATTATTATATTTTATATATTCTTTCTCTTGGTATAAGGTGTGTGCATTGTGATGAGTTGCATCCGAAGCGTCCCCTTGTACCCAAAGTTAGGATAGTTATGAATTATTGTTTTGTTTTGGGTTTGTAATATATCCATCTTTGTAAGTACAAGGTGTGTGCATTGTGATGAGTTGCATCCGAAGCGTCCCCTTGTA
The DNA here is from genome assembly GCA_947034895.1 of Rhytidiadelphus loreus. Lineage (NCBI taxonomy): Eukaryota > Viridiplantae > Streptophyta > Bryopsida > Hypnales > Hylocomiaceae > Rhytidiadelphus > Rhytidiadelphus loreus. The sequence goes on from OX344764.1 coordinate 27,370,446, forward strand.
CCCAAAGTTAAGATAGCTATGAATTATTGTTTTGTTTTGGGTTTGTAATATTATCCATTCTTTGTAAGTACAAGGTGTGTACATTGTGATGAGTTAGCATCCATAGAGGCCATTAATACTTATAGAATCTTTAATTTTATTTATATACAAATTTGTATACAACTAATATTCTTTTTTATATATTTTTTCATTATTTTTGCTTAGGATTTTGTCCACCTTTCAAGAGTATGAGGTGTGTGCATTGGAACAATTGGTTTCAAAGCATTCCCTTATACTTAAAGTTTTTACATTGGATCAAGGTTTGTAATTTAAGTTTATTTTTATTTATTTAGGAATTTTTCCTTTCTTCAAAAGTATGAGGTGTGTGCATTGTGAACAATTGGTTCCAAAGCCTTCCCACATACTTAAAGGTTAAAGCTTATGATAAAGTATGAGGTGTGTGCATTGGAATAAAGCTTATGATTGAATTTTTAATTTTTTAATTTTTTAATTTTTCCTTTACATATTCACAATGATTGCAAAAAATTCCAAAATAATATGAATTTTTTTAGACTTGTATTCAACATATGATTTCATCTCTAAAAAATAAAAATAAAATTTGTCTTTCATATGTAGCTGCTTAATCAACAAAATGAATAGAATAGCACATCTACTAAAAGAAAGAGCATAGTTGCTTGTCCCCATCCTCACAAAAATTCTTCCCTTTCTTTGCACCCCCATTATTCTCCATCGCATCCACGTTGACATCCACTGTGCCCACAGTCTTCGTTGACCAAGTTAGCATGAGTGTAATATTGCCCTCTACAAAGGCCCTTTGTTGCCAGGCAAATGTAGAAGTGACGGGATAAGCGGCAAAAATAGTACTATGACGTGATGTTGGTGGGGAGACATTTTCTACTACCCAAGCGCGGCAAGTGCTGTGTGCCGTTGCCGAGAACTTTGGAGACAACTGGTGGCGATGCTCTTAGGACCCATTCTGCAGTTGAGTTTTCAACCTCCACAACGGCTTGAAACTCAGGAAGGTACGGTAGTTTGATTTTCAAAATTGGCTGGGTACTGAATTGCTGCTTTAATTTCAGTTTGAATAGCAATCTGGCCAAGCAGCGAAAATAGTCGTAAAAAATGGCCAGCATTGACTTTGGGGGTGTCATTGAAGTTTCCATGCAGGGCACTCCACCTCGGGAGACGTAGTCTTACGCTATTGCTATTACAATTATTTAAAGCCCTAAAAAGAGGCAATTGTAAGTTATGGCCACACGTGGACTTTGTCAAGTGATTGAGAGGGAGCAGTTGTAACAAACTAACAAAGACTCCAAATTCAAGCGGCTGGGTTCTTGTCACTCTTTTTGGTACCTTTACTTGTGTCAAATAAAATAAAATAAATTCAATGAGGAGTAATGTAGGTCTCTTTTTCACAATGCACGTTGTTGTTGGAGCCTCTTTCCTTTAATCATTGGAGATATTTATGTAGAAGTTGTTCACACTCGAGGGAGGGTTTGTCAAATTCTGTCTCCAAGGTCTCAAGTTTTGGGTACACATTTGTGCAGAAGGTGAGGTAATAGGTAGGATTTTCTTTTTTCTTTTTTCAGTTTTTCATGAAGTGCCAAAGTGGTGATATAATATGTTATAGTGGTGTTTCAAATTTCAACATTCAACCACATATTGGGTAGAAAATGTTACATTAGGTCATATCACATGTGAATAATTCTAGTTTCATTTACAATCTGGTGATTTAATCCAAGATTTTTATTTTTAACCCCTAAAGGACCAAGAAGCCGACTTTGGACTTTTTGAGAACTTGGATAGGCTCTATTGACTTCATAATTTGAAATTTTTGTAGGAATTTTTTAGGATGGATTCTTCTCATCATAATCTACAAAGAAGGACTAGAAATGCCTACATTTTGAAACTTAGGCACATTAAACTTGCAATTGGAGGGGATATTCATTTTAAAATCTTGGAAAAATGTTCTTGACCAAAAGATCTTATGGTTGGTTTTGTCAAAAAAAATTATATAGATGAATATTTTGACCTTGCTTTAGAAACGAGTATTTTGAAGTAGTTTTGAGCCTCTAATCATGAAAGAATTTTAGGGTTTAAAAAATGCACCCACAACCTATACATTTTTGTTCTGAACCTAATCTGATTTTTATTTGGATTTATATTAAAACATGTTCAAGAGTTTCCAAAGCCTCTAAATTCAAAGTCTCCAAAACTATTAGAAGTAAGGTGAAAAAAAAATTAGTAGGTAATTATGTATAATATTGATCCTAAATTGTGAATAATAAAAGCTTGATGAAATGCCAATTAGTTTGAAGAATCAAAACAAGAATATTTTCTAAGAATTTTGGTCATGATTTATAATCAATAAGGAGTTGTTTTAAGGAATTATGGGTGTAGATGGTTGCAACTAGTGTGATCTAAGAGCATCTCTTACAACCCTCCAAATATCCCCACCCCCTAATTTTTGAATGATAAGCAATCAATTTTAGTGTATGTCGCCTCTACTCACAAAGAGAAAGGGTATGAATGAGAAGTTTTGGATTATGAGCACATGGTGGTAATATTGTTAAATAGAAAAGAACCACATGTGAATATGTCTATTGCACCAAGAAATACAAACATTATACGAGAAACAACTAGATTTTGGAAATATAGAATTTTTTATTGAAAACACCTACAAGCATTAGATGTTTTCTGGGGGCGGTGGGGAGGGCCGTTTCGGCCTGTTCCCGACCCTGATCCCCTCGCCAGTTTCGGGGAACAGCCGTTCCCGAGCCGTTCCTAATAGAAAATTTTGAAAAAAAAAAAAAAAAATTTTTTTTTACATTCTTGAAATGAGAAAAAAAACAGAAAAAAAAAATTTAATTTTTTTTTTGAAAAAAAAAATTAAAATTTGCCGATGTGGCAGTCGCTCGACCACATCAGCACGCAGTTCGCAGCAGTTCCCAAGCCTGATAACTCGCGGCCCTCCACAATGCTGGAAACCCATCTAATGGTTTTGAATGCAATATTCTTCATTCATCAAAGCTTCCAGCAATAGAAGAGTAGGTTGCAAGTATCACATTGAGAGTAAATACATAGGGAAACGTCACAAAATTCTTTACACTTTGATTACACACAAAACTTTGTTGTATAGAGATGGAGACACCATATTTCTTTGGGATCAACTACCCTTGCTAAACTGGCAAGCCAAATATACATTCTTTTATCACTCATTCCTCTTAGGTGCAGCCAAGCGTGAGTTGTACATCTTGCAACTTTTGCACTTCTTTCTATGTCCTTTACGGTGACTTCTTGACACGGTTATGCATAAACCCTCCATACCTCCATAACTTTCATTGCATCTGTTTCTATCCAAATCAAACTTCTATAAATGAAAAAAACACAAAGACTTCCTAATTAGAATCTAAATTCTTTTTGGATTTTGACTTCAAGATAGGGTACTCTAAAAGAGACCACTAACGCATAGGTACATTTTGCTTTCTTCAATGTACCAATAGTAGAGGTGGTCGCTATTAGTGGCCACTACATTTCAACTTCAAAAATTCATAACTAATTCCACAAAGGTCCAAAAAATACGAAACGACTTGGGTTCAATGCCAATTCCATTTTTCTTCCTATGAAAATTTAGTGAATTTTTTTTTCAAAGAGTTTAGCTCCCCCCCAAACGCAATCAGCTCTTAAAAGGTCGCTTCAAGAGCAGACTACCTTCTTTCTGTATGAATTCTACACAGTAAGCTTTGCAACCAGTTTTAGGGCTTGTGGGACCTAAACTGAAGGGCTAACAGTACAGAGCCTTTCTGTTCCTTTGACTCCATTGACGGCTGACGCCTTCTCACTGTGCAGAGTTCTGTGGCAAGTGCTCAACAATCACGAGGAGCTCATGTCTATCGAATGCGGTTCCACGAGGACCTACCTTGGTTGAACCTTGAAGTCTACGTTACTGTGCATCGTCGGTATTGTAGAAATCTGAAGAATTGAAAGTATTGAAAATAATTGGACTCTGTTTGTGTCGTTTTGCAATGGAGTTTCCATTCGTTTCCATTGAACTCCTGGCAGGGAGAGAGACCAGGTCTACTAAGTGGTGGTAGAAGCTGACCACTTGCTGTTGACAGCGGACCCACCGACCCTCAAAATCAATTCCGAAAATGGCATATGGAACAATTCGCCCTTTTCAGTGGATGAATTCCCGCAGATCCTCTCCAAATTTTTGATATTGTCGCTTCCCCCACAAAGTCAATACTTAAACAAATGTTAGAAATATGTACATATTCTGATAGCCATGATGAAAGAGAGAAAGAGTATTAAATTTGAGGCGTATCAAACATATTTTTGACCAGTGAGAGTAGGGATGAATGTTCATTGTGTTTGGTGAAAACAGAATATTTTTATCCAAATTCCTGGATATAAATAGCTTCATGTGTCACCGAAAACTCCAGTCACATCGCCTTGGGAAACAACCCAAAAGAGAATCACTTTGTCACAACCTCTCATAAAATTATTGATTCCGCACGGACTTCTATGATTTTTTCCCCTTTATTTCAGAAATCGGTACCGATAAATTAGTACCGGTGATACTGTATACCCGAGTCTGCAGGCACTCAAGCAAGCACTAAAGACGATTCTCCCTGGCATGAGAGTGTTCAAGCAATTTCTCTTGAATTGTACGGAGGTGAGTGACCATATATATAGGACTAAGTTTAGTGACAACAGGGCAACTGGGGAAATTTCATTAAGAATTGGTGGGTGCCTTTGCTTGGAGCTTGCAAGGAAGTTGAGTGTAAACCTCTGAGAGAAAGAGAGAGAGAAAGTGAGAGGGGTGGGATGGGGGGTTGGAGTGCCAAGGTTTTGAGGTTTTGAGGTTTTGTTTCAAGCATGTTTCAAAAGAGCGCACTGGGCAATTTCCATAGCGGCGTAGGTTTGCAACTTGGAGTCGTCGTCGTCGTCGTCGTCTTGGGGGGGACGCCGCTGGCAGATTTTTGTGGCAGCTTGGAAGTATTACAAGCTTCTTGAATCTTCTCAGGTAGGAACCCACTTCTAGAGTGTTCTCACTTTTGAACTCTGCAGAAATTTGATGCTGGAATGTTTCGTTTTAATGGTCCTCAATGTTACAGCTAGAGTGAGCAATTGTTTTTCCTGAGAGAAGAATTCACAAGAAAACAAAAGTTGTTATAAAAATGCGCAACGATCTAGAATGTTCTTGCTTCTTATCTCAGGAGAATTTTGAACGCTTTTCGAACGTTTCTCAATTTGGGTACACGAGAGGAGAGTTCAGAGCTTGAAAACACAGTTTTTGAAAACAAGAATAGGCAAGAGCTCAAAAGTTTTTAGTAAACATGCAGTCCAAACAACTAGATTCTTGATTCTTTTACCGTTTTCGGTACTCTTGTAGTGTATGAGAAGAAGGATTGACTTAGCAGATATGATTCATTGGGAATTTTATTCAAACCCTGTGATCAAATTCAACTGGCAGGGGTAGTAGAAACGAAATCTAGTTTTGGTAATACCCCATATTGCAGGAGAATTTGAGTCGATACTCTCCTAGCAGAGTGCAGATTGAATTTTTTACCGACTTGAAAAGCTGAATTGTTGTCCTCTTGACAGAATGAAGACGATATTGGTTTGGCTGGCAATTTGCCTGGTTCTCAGAGCATCTTCTTCAACTTGGGTCGTTGGGAAAGAAGTGTTTTCTGCGGATTGGGACGATGAAGTGGATTGGGACGAGGAGGTGGAAAGGATGACAGCAGCAAAGGTATGTGCGTCACTTATTGCAGTCAAAGCAAAAAGTGACTGGAATTTGAAGGAAGGAAAAACTTCGTGTTTCTTAGCAAATACAAGAAATGGTACCCTGAAGTGGAAATAGAGAATTTTGGTTCAATAGTGAAGAGAGCATCAATGATTCTGACGAGGATCAGTATAAGACAATCTTATTTCTACAAGAAATTGCCTCTAATATCTTGCAAATTTTGATGTGAACATTGCTTTGGAATTTGACTAAATCTAACGTCCTAATGTCATCATTATAATAATTGTTTGCCTTGTGTAACCAATCAATAGGAACTCCAACTATACCCAATAACAGAAATTTTCAAATGCACGGAATGAATATTGTATTTTTGGGTGAATTCTGAAGTTAATTCTTCAAAATTGATTTGAACATACTATCCCAAATAAAGGATTATAACCTAGTTTGAATATGTAACAAGTGTGCAATGTCTTTCCAAAATGTTGTCTTAGAAAGGTCATATAAGGAGGGGTATGCATACCTCTATGTGCGCTAGAAATGTTATATTTCGTAAGAGGGAGTTCAATAGTTGCAACAAACCGGTTGACTGATATAATCCGATGGTCTGAATGATAATTACTACTGGAATCCTCGTCCACCCCATCCATCAGAACAATTTCAGTCTGGTTGGGTTCCACATTTCCACTAAGCTAACTGCACCTGATTGCAATCTGTTTTGAAAACCTCCCCCACGTATTCTTGCAGTACCCTAAAATTTGCAAGCTCTAGTTATGTAAGCGTAAGGTTCACTTGATGTTGAGTAAACTGATGTTCTAACACTTCGAAATTCTTAGTTTGTTCATACAATGTCTAAGAAACGCATGTTAAGAGTATATGAAATCCTCTTTTGGTTCCCATCAAAAACGTAGATAGTTTTAATAACAGGAACCATGCTTATTCAGAAGCATTTCATGTTCTCACGGCTTACATGAAAGTGCTCCCAACAAATGGCGTGTTGAAAGCAGGTACAGCAGGAGCGACAAGAAGCATCCGAGAGATTCAGGAAACTCATCTCGATCAGCAACGAATTCGACCCTTCCATGTTCGAAGGAGAGTTCGTCGACGACGTTGGAGATGCCACTGATGATGACAACACTCGCAGGGGCCGCAAGTTGCTGCAAGCGACCAACGCCAATGACCAGAGTGCGCTCCTGGGTTTCAAGCAAGGAATTACGATGGACCCAAACGGGACTCTCCAGACTTGGAACACCAGCGCCAACCTAAACCACTGTGCTTGGTATGGCGTCACTTGCAGCAACCGCACGGGCCGAGTAATCGCACTGAATATTACAGGTACTGAATCACTTTCTGTGAAGTTCAGGCTCTGGTCTGTCTGCACCCGGTTTGTCAGACCCTGTTCTATAAAGAATGAAAGCGCACGTCGAGTGTTAGTCCCTGTTTGTAGTAAATTTTGGAGGGTGACTTTTCCACTTGGGCACGTTCTACGTGTGCTTGTGTAACGGCAGTAGGGACCTAGAAAACAGTTTGACATTGTAGGATTCGTGCACTGAGAGTATGGTGTACAAAACCACTAGTAGTTTACACTGAAGCTTATGCATGGGTAGGGTGTACAGATGTACGAATTTTAGTTACTAAAGCTTGACGTCAGAGAGGAGTTTCTTGTAAGAATGCAAACCCTAGGAAGAGCGCACGTAGACCTGCTATCCACTGAAGTTTGAAGTCTTTCGTAAACCACCTGTTACACAACGAGGAGAATGTGAAGGTCATTTTTTTGAGAAACGTTCTATGGTCTAAGGAATAATGATTGCATCCAACTTTAAGCATTTTAAGTTTAGTAGAAGAGTGATTTTGGATATCTATATATAGCCGCGGAGTGATCCCTTTGGGTTCAAGAGTCAAATCTGTTGAGATCAAATGATCATCATTACGTAAGAATTCTTATGCGATTTCACAGATGTAGATCGCTACAAATGACAGTGGACAAACCCGCTCAAAGATTAGTGGCCACAGGCATTCGCCAAGTCATTTTTACACCACTCACGAACAAGGCCAACGAAGTACATGAATAGATGAGGGTAACAAGGGTCAGTACAGGAAACAAACGGTTTTAGTATCCTCGATCTTGATGCTAATTGAAGTCTGTGGCAGGCGTACCTGGTGCTAAGTTGGGAGGTACAATCTTCCCTAACATCTCGATGCTCTCCTCGTTGATGAACCTGACTCTGACGTCAAACTCCTTAACCGGAATCATTCCTGTGGAGTTAGGAAACCTGGCGCATCTGAAGGTGTTGAATCTGCATGGGAACAACTTGACAGGATTCATTCCGACACAGCTTTCTTCATGTTCACTCCTGCAGACATTGGACGTGGGCTCCAACAATCTAACCGGTACAATACCAAGTGAGCTGGTGCAGTGCAGCAACTTGGTGAACATAGATGTCTCATCCAACCATCTAGTTGGGGAGATTGATCCTGGATTTGGCAACTTGCGGAACTTGACAATGTTTCTGGCCATGTGGAACAACCTCACCGGCATTATCCCTGAGAGCTTTGGAAACTGCTCCAAGCTGGCAAGCCTCGCATTGAATAACAACCATCTGGTGGGGACCATTCCAACCTCCTTGGAGAATTGTCCCGACTTGCAAGGGTTCCTAGTGGGGTACAACAACATTACTGGAACGCTTCCCAGAGGCTTCTCCAAGCTGCAAAAGCTGAGCATTGTGTACTTTCAGAATAACAAGATCACGGGACCAATGGACTTCCTGAAGAACTGTAGTGTAATGTGGCAGATTCATGGGGAGAATAACAACCTCACCGGGCTGCTGCCGACTTTCTTTGGGGACATATGTGGGAATCTGACACATGTGTTTGTTTCCAACAACAACTTCTCTGGGCCGCTCCCGGGCACGCTCGCTGCCTGTCCGTTGCTGGAAAACATAGGGGTCAGCAACAATAACCTTTCCGGTACCATTCCTGCGATATTCAGCAAATCTCCAAGGATGGAGAATTTCCAAGTTGATGGCAACCATTTCACGGGTACCATACCTGTAGAGTTCGGGAATTGGTCGAACATCGAGTATGCCTACTTCCAAGGCAATGATCTTGAAGGGACGATCCCTACCTCCTTTGCAAACTGCTCCAAGTTGATACAACTGCATGTGAATTCCAACCCCAAGCTCACAGGCACAATACCCCCCGAGTTTGGAAGGCTGCAGAAACTGCAGAATCTGGTCGTGTTCAACACGCAGGTTTATGGAGAGATTCCTGCAACACTCGGCAACTGCTCGGCCCTCATAAATCTTGTCCTCAACAACAACACACTCAATGGAACAATACCTGAGACGTTAGGAAACTTGGTGAATCTAACGCTTCTCATTCTGTCGGACAATAAGCTGGATGGACCCATTCCAGCCAATCTCAGCAACTGTGGAAACCTTGGGAGGATGGACTTCTCCAATAACAGTCTAACGGGAGGAATACCGAGCTCTCTGCAGAGTTGCTATTCTTTGCAATCCATCCGAATGGATAACAACAAACTCGAAGGACAATTTTCGCTGGATATGAGCAACATGAGCGAACTGGCAGCGGTGTCCGCACGCAACAACATGATCACAGGAGACTTGTTTCCTTCTCTTGCAACTCTAAACTCCAGCGGCAACCAGCTGTCTACGTTGGATTTCACTGGAAACGGTTTGGAGTTCACAATTCCTGAAACGTTTGACGTGGCCAAATTGTCCACTTTGCAGGTGCTTCTGCTGGGGAACAATAGGCTTCAGGGTCCAATTCCGACATGGCTGTGGGACTTGCCTGCACTGCAAGTGCTGGGACTCAGCAACAACAATCTCACGGGGCAGTTAACGGGAAACTTCAGTAACCTGCGAGGATACATTGACTCCAATTCAAATGCAAACAACTCTCTTGACGACTCCTCATCGACTTACATCCAGAGCGTGGTGATTACTGTCAACGGCAGGTCGGTAACTTACAGTACTTTTCTAGCGTATGTCACTTCCATGCAGTTATCACACAATCAACTGGAGGGCAGTATTCCTGCGGGTATCACCCAGCTTGTGAAGATGACGAATCTGGACTTCTCATGGAACTCTTTCCGGGGTAGCATTCCGGAGAATATTGGTGACATTCCTCTGACATCCCTGGATCTGTCCAACAATCACCTTTCCGGCGGAATTCCACAGTCCTTGGCCAATAATGCCAAGCTGCAAACCTTGTTTCTTGCCAACAACAGCCTCTCTGGTGAAATTCCGTCGGGCTCCCAGCTCCAATCCCAGAATATCAGTGCCTTTCGTCCTGGCAATGCCAGGCTTTGTGGTCCTCCTCTTGCGGATTGCACCTACAGCGCAGTAGGTCGGAATTCTTTCAAGGGTCTTTTCACTGTCCCGGGTTTCGTCATCGGCTTCCTCACTGGCTTCCTTGCTATTGCAATTGTGTTCTTTTCCTGGAAACCTGCTCAGAGCTTCGTCCGCCTCGGCGCCAAAAATACAGGTCGGTGGCGTCCCCCACCAAAGGAATGTACTCTTCAATGAAGAGATATTAGATATATCGTTTAGTATGAATCCAGGGATTGCCTCCCTTACACTCTCCCCCTCCTTTGAACAAGCACAGGCTCAGAAACCCCTCTTTACGTTACTTAAGGATGACTCTATCCTAGTTCAGTTTCATGTCACCTATGATCAAGCTCATATAGAAACTAGAAGCCTGTGCTTGCATGTTAAGTGTTCCTTGCCACCAAAACGTATTTGACCTTGTAAATTTGAGTATCACATTGTAGTACAACTGCAGCCAGTTACTAGTAGATTTCTCTACGACATTGTAATATAACAGCAGCACAGTTGCAAGTAGCTAGTCAATGAGCATGACGATCAGATGTAATGTAATCGAAATTTTGTCAAGAAGAAGTTCTAAAGAGGCATGCAGTTGCTCATTGAGACGCTTCTTACCAGAATCATCAGGGTGGTAGTTCTCTTCGGTTGTACTGCACATCTGCCGGTGATGGTACAGTGAGTCAGCCTACACACGAGAGTCTGGACATTCCCAAATGTGTCTAGGCAAATGAGACTCTTGTACTACACAGGAGTAGGATTTGTTCACACATGCAAGTAAAATATAGACTGGACAAATTGTATGAAATACCAGAGACCACGAAGGGAGAAAATAGGCACTCGTTATGTAAACTCCAAAACACTTCCACTGTATCAATTGCAATTAGAACCTTCGGGTCCATAAACTCTAAACTTGAATCTCGCCGAGGGCATCTCTAGCAGTAAGTAAAGAATGCATATTGAATTCTCTATAGAATAGCAGCAAAATCCCTGTATTATTCTAAAACTCGCGAGTACTAAAAGAATATCTAAGATGGTTTGTAGAAAGACAAAAACTCTTCCTCCATCACATGTGTTGTGCCTGCAATAACTAGACTATGCAATGGAAGCCCGAAGTCCACATGGAGAAGTTCCTTCATTGGGCCGGAAACAATCTTTTGCGTACTCGTACCTAATCGGGCCAACCCCACGCACAAAGTATCTTCACTGTACACTGCATAACCACCATTCAAAAAAGAGGTCATTGGATCGTCAAAGCTTATGATGTTCGAAAAAGATGATGTATCTGTTCGCATTTTGCAGGCCTAAAGATATGAACGTATAATTGTTGCAGATCAGGTCCATTGGCGGCCTAAATGCCACCATCCTAAGGCATTTATCCAAACGTTGCCAAACATGAAGAAGAGAACCCTATAACGCATGTCAGAAGTATCAAAGAGCTGTTTCTGTACATTCAGTAGCAAAAATACCAGGCAAGAAACTGAAACAAACCTTTGTCCGCACGCGACTCCTCAACTTCAAGCAATTGCTCGATGGCTGTGTTGATACTCATGTACCTAGGAGGCTCGTACTCTTTCTTACCCCTGCCCCAAATAAGCCACTCAATCAGCGGCCAAATATGCAACCATTCCCAATGAGTTTCCACTAATCAAAATATGTGCCAAGGACTTGCAATCAAGACTTTGAAAATGATTTAGCATAATCTTGATATTGATCTATGTTTTATTAGATTAGCATTAAGTACCATTCATAACTCTGTAAATCTAATAGGGATCTTTTGAAGCAAGATATACAAGATTATTCAGGTGCTCACCTACACAAAGCCTCGACTGATTGCTCCTTCACTCGGATGTCTGTTGAACAGCACATGTCACGTGTCGTCACATTTTAGCTACAAATATAGACCACAGTGTGCATAGTTGAAGTCTACACTGAAGACGGCACTCAACAATGGAAGAAACAATAAAGCAATTAACATGATTGCGTGACACAATAAAAACGACACACGCATTGACTACCTTGCAAGAACATAAACTAATTATAAGCAGATATAAAAATTCTGGATAAGTGTTCACGAAGCTGATTTCGATGGGCAAAGTGAACCCCAAACGACTAACTCAACAGCTCGAAGTCCAAGACGGTGACATACCTAAGAGACATAACGTGTGCAAACCGATTGTCCGATTGGCTTTAATTTTATCGTAAAAGCTATCCGGTCGCCATGTATCTGTGAAGAAAGGAATAGAAATTGCCTCCCCAAATCGGTACAGCTGTAAGCCGCAAGCTCCAACTGCGTTCATAATTGATGCATTATGTACTACCTCAACTTCAATGCCCAAGGTTTTGGCTCTGACAAGAAGATCCGAATGTGTTGTAGCCCTGATGCAAAAAGACTTTGAAATGGTAAGTTCCGTGCAAATAAGGTTATGTGACTTACGTGCACATAATGAACGTCGATTTTGAATCTTTTTGATTGCTGTCAAGCATATGGAACCCTACACGAGCCGTTTCATAATTTTTGGAAGTGGTAGGTTTCATCGGTTTAACGTTGCCATTTGAATAGCATTGAGTGAAATTACAGAAGGATATTTTAAAAAAGCAAGGGAATTGGGACATCTAGCTTACTCAAAAGCACGAATCCTCATGTAAGCCACCCATGCAAGCCACAATTTTGTTAAACCCTAAACCCTACTACCACAACGAGGTACAACGAGGAAGGCTTTCAAATTTTCAAATAATAAACTTAGAAATGAAGTAGAAAACTAGCAGGACAACATCCAAACGTCCTAATAAAAAATAAAATTAGGGCACTTACCCAAACGGGTCTCCCACAACGAGAAATGCCACATTCAAGGTCCGAGCTTCCTCCAAAATTCCTTCCGCACCTTGCTCTACCAGCTCACGATCCGCAACGATTACTGGTCGACCATACAGCTTCTCCTGCATCACCGCCACTCCCCTTTGCCCCCGTCAGCCAAATCCCACCAACCTTAATCCCTAAACCCTAATCTTCAAGCCCTAATTTGATAGAGCTTAAACACACCGCCACTGTCGCATCCCTACCAGCGTGGCGGTAGCATCAGGGCCAAGCCCAAGCGCCAGCAACGAAGTGTACGCCTCTAAATACACTTTGTCGCATCGTCGCACAGCCTCCAACCCCCTCACCGTGATGTCCTTCTCATCGCCCAGCCCCAATCCCACCACATACAACATCGCTTTTTGTGCAACAACACCGCGTGAATCTCTGTTTCGAAAACGAGGACTGTGTTCCGGTGAATCTCTGTTTCGAAAATCTGCAAGTTCCGGGTGAAATCTGGGCTTGGATTGCAAAGAAATGCAGTTTCAATTTCAAACTGATTGGAGTATAGAATGGCACAGGATCGACGTCGTGAGGTTCACGACGATGCCGGAGATGGAAGAAGAAGAAGAAAGCGGAAAATCCAAACTGGAATTGGAGACGCGAAGCAGGCGAGCGAGCTGCAGTACTTCAACTAGAGTTGGCCTCATTTCATCGGCCGTCTGTTCTTCATCCAATCTCCAAATCTCATCCAACCTAGGCTGGATAAATTTTTAATCCGAAGATTGGAAATTCAGAATAAAACTGATAGTTGATTTTGAATGTTTGTGATTTTCTCTTTAAGATTTTGGTTTTACTTACTTATTCTTGCCATTTTTGAAGAGTTATTTATCAGAAAATGAAAAATTTATTTTTTGAAATGAAATATACTTGTACATTTGAGCTATGGAATAGAAATGTATTAAAAAACTATACTCAAATACAAATGTTAGAAACCAATGTAAGGATCTACAAAAGGAGAGGGAGAGAAACTCCATCCCTTAAAGGATTGATGTAAATAAGTGTTTGTTCACTCAAGATTTCACAAATCTACAAACATTTAGATGAATGGACAAATAGTGTTCTAGGGACAGATTTGCATTCACAAATATCAGTTGTTCAAAATTTGAATGCTTGGTTTTTATCTAATAAGTACTATGAAGTTCATATTAGATGATGAACAAAGTACTTCAAGAAAATGTTGTATCTAAAATAATTAAGTTCTCAATTGTCCAATATTATGTTTGTATCTTTAAAAGGTAAACTTTCTCTACGACCAATTTGATGAAATTAAGCAAATAAGAATAAATTTAATAAAAGGATTTGGACATTATAGGGCAAGTAAACTCTAGAGGTTTATTCCTAAGATTATCTACATTGTCCCTTGCTAAGCTTGGTACACTCAAATTTTACTTCTAATTTTGAAAAGCCTTCAAACTTCTTATTTGCTACTCTTGTTTACTAAACGTGCCCTATAAAAAATCAATTGACAAGTCACCGAGTAGAATGTAGGATAAAACTAACTAAAGTTAGATTTGAAGGACCATTGTTTAACACACTAGGATCCAATGCAAGGAAAATAATTAGAAGGACCCAGAGCATGTATCATCAACTTTTAAAAAGTATTAGACACCTTCATGACAATGGTGCAAAATTGTGAATGCTCATAGCAATTCAATTCTTCAAGATTTGTGAGGAATTGTGTATGGGGACATAGGATACTCATAGATCAATTTTGTAATTTCACCATTCATTTTTATTGGTAAGTGACTATAATACTATATCTTCACTAGCATTTTGTAACCTGTAGTCTATTTGCACATGGCCTTCCTCCTAAGGTTGAAAACTATTTTGTATAAAGTAGGCCATGAAGGAAATTGACCATGACATCTCCACTTGATTAGCTAGTTCTAAAAGAGGATCTGTGCAAACACACATCATGACTTTGGTTGAAGCACAACCAAGAGCACAACATTGATCTATGTTGCAAAATGCACCATGGTGCACTGGACTAAAATACAACATGTCATATAATCTAAATAATATTGGATGAATAAAAAATCCACATACTTTTGTACATCACACATAGTCTTCTTTGGATTGTGAATATTTTTAATTTTGTGCCATTCACATATTGGTAGATACAATCACCATTTCATGTTAAGAATAACTATGCTCTATAATTAAATTTTAACTCTACTTAGAAAGTCCCTTTCCAACATGGCCAAAGCTTTTGACCCTTCTACATCCTTCACCAAACATCACTCTAACATCACTAGATCACTCTCATAACTTTGAATTGATTCATCCTTGCATCTTACAATCCATTAGGAGTAATATTGGTGTATTTGTAATAACCATATATTGAAAAAATTGAAATAGGATCAAAATTGACTAATATTTTTAAAGGTTGTTTTTGATGAATGATAGTGATTTTCAATTGTGCCATAAATGGTAAATTACTTTAGAACCATTAATCACGTTGTTTACCAATCACTAAGAATTCTTGGTGAGAATTGTATTGATCACCAAGACTTTTGACATTTCTTGAAGTCACACATTATTGGTAGTAGATTTGACTAAATTTTGAATTTGATTATGAATGCTATTTGAATGATGAATTGTCCACTTTTATAAAAACATACCCAACATTTTTTGGTTACTTAGTGAAGCAATGGTACTAGTATGTGAGCATGAAAATGCAAGCATGTGAACTTCAAGCATATATATAAGTAGATATACAACAACCATTGAACTTAGGTGCTCATAGTATAAACACTTATAATATAGGTATCTATATTATAGTTACACTATAATTATGAAAGGTTTCTACAATATAGACACCTATAACATAGATGTATAGTCTTCTAACTTCCCGTGCTCATACTCCTAGGCTCACACAATAGACCCTCTTTAGTGAAGGGAAATTTGTTCAAATGACCATTTTCACCAATATATTTCTCCTTAATGGTTGGGTAGTTTGAAATTGTAACTTTGGTCTCTACATTCTATCTTCAAATATTCAAACACACATGACCTCAAATTCAAACAAGTATTTGAAAAAGTAACAATTTTACTGTTTGTTCACATTTCTAGAAAACAATGATAATTTCACATTGCTCAAAGGTTGCAACTAATGGAGAGATGATCAAGAACAATGTAAATTATGTACGTATCTTGAAACAAAACGAATCATAAGGCTATAAATCCCAAGATAATCAATGTTGCAACAACAAATGTAATGAAGTTCTTAAAATTTTGATGATAAAAGCTCCATTACACATAAGATTCTTGCGTTGACAATCGATGTAGAAGTGTGTGGCTAAATGTGAATATAGAGAAAAACTTGAGCTTCAAATCTTAAACTGCCAATATAAAAAAAAAAATTGATTCCGTGCACAACTTCATTAATGATGGTCTTGTGGTAAATTGGCTTAGACAAGTTCACCTTCTCCACTTCTAGTACATCATGATTGCAAGTGTATCATGTAGTTGAATTCAAAGCAAAATAAAGTTTTTCAGATTACTATTACATTTTATAATACTAAATCTTCCTACTTAATTAAAAATATGAGTCTAATGATGTAATCTTGCTAGCTTGTGGACTACATCACGGCGCTCCACCAATTTACAATAGTTTTGTTCAAAGTTAGTCAAACAAATACATGGGCTATAATTCAAGAAAACACACTTCAAGCTATAGAAAAGGAATAAGTCAATAATAAAATTCGATATTGCAATTACTTCAAAATGGATAACAACACTTCAATTGAAACTTCAATAAAAGCATGGTTTAGCAAATGACCTTGTGTTCATTTTGTAATGATATCCATCAAGAGAGCCATTTGCCAAATTTGCAATCTCCCATTTAGGCATTGCTTTCATCAATGCCACTGGGTAGTCATTAACCTCTTGAACTGTTGCTAAATGGTATTGTATAGGCAACTCATCACCAATGCCAAACAATCTACAATACAAGTATGCAAAAGTCAATTAAGGGGGGAAATCATGGCCTTCTACAAGCTCCATTTAGAAAAGTAAGTCCTATGTATACTTCAAATATAATACAGAGAAGCAATCAAATAATTTCCTTTATCTTGATCACAAAAAACCTAAGCCACCATAACAATTAGATTAGGGGTATGACGCCTAGTTTGAAAAGCTCAAACAATTTTTTCGAAAACAAAGTAAAAAAACGAGGCCATTATTTCACAAGGATTTTAAAAAGATCAAATCAAATACTCTACAACTCAACAAAATCTCTATGATGACACTAAAATATAAAAACCATGATGATTGAATCTATAATTCCAAAAGATAAATATTCCAATAAAATCGATATAAGAAGTAGTGGATACCTGAATTGGCATTGTCTTATGGAGATTGTCTCTACCATTTCTACAATCTCACAAAACGTAGGTCACAATTTGGGATTTGGCTCCCAATATTTCATGATCAAGTCCTTCTCTAGATCATCCAAGTCACTTGGCAACTGGGGTCTTTTATCTTCAATTACTAGTTGCCAATCAGCTTTGGTGTTTCTAAGCTCACCATCAAATGGCATTTGCCCCGTCACTATTTCAAAGCAAGTCATACCATAACTATACACATAGGCTTTTTTCCATTGTTCATTTGTAATAATGCTTGCATTTTCTAGTGTTGACAATATCTTTGGTACTCTCCAAAATCCGGTTCCCAAAACTCCAATCAAACATTCAAAATTAGCTACAACAATCCCTTTGAGATGCTCGAAATAAAAATAATTATTCTTAGCTCCAAAATGACTTTGAAGAAGAATATTGGAAGCTTTTAGATCCCTATGAGAAACGCCCTTCTCATGTAAGTTCAACATGTCTTCTGCAATCCTCAACATGAAGTCTACAAGGTAAAAGGTCCATCTTTCGTAATTCTTCCACTTGTAAGAAAATGGTGGACTTTGGATACCATCCACATTCTTCTCCTGCATCGCTTGGTCAATCAACTTGCGTAAGTCACCCCAACATTTGTCCATCAAAAAGGCAAACCTACCATCTGCTAGCATACCTGCAAAAAAAATGCATTGTCTAACATTTTCAGAGAGGACTGGAAGGGGCCATGACTGCTGCAAATCTCGCAACGATGTTCTTCTCACAAACACCTTCATCAAATAAGTAGAATTGTAGTGGCCTACAATTTCATAGATTTTTGCTTGTCCACCCTTCGCAATCATCCGACCCAAATCATAGCTGTCTAGGTCACTCAAAAAAAATATTAGCATACTCTTCATTGAACTGCTTCAACAGTTCCATGTTTTCTCGATTCAGTTCTTCCTCCTCGGCCGACTGCGACGCAACATCAACACGGCTCACATCGCTCCAATGCGACATCGAAAACTCAATCTCCAGCGCAATGTCGTCAGAGAACTGGCCTCTGCTGCGCATCATCTCTTCGCAGCGTTTGGAATAGTATTCCGAACTCCGAACCTCCCCGATGTGGACGCCTCCTCCGCCCCCCACCATCGTCACGGCCTCCAATTCTGCAATTGCGTCAACTGTGGTGGACGGAGACTCTTCTGTCTTGGCAGTGTATTCCGTCCTCCCGGAAGTGGACACCCCCTCTGCCGCCACCATCCCCAATTCTGCAACTCCGTCACTTTCTGTGCACGGAGACTCTTCTGCCTCTGCAATGCACGAGGAATCGAACTTGCGCCCATGATCGCCTTCCTCTCGCTCGAGCAAAGCTCAACAAACGGGAATCTGTGCCAGGAAGACAACGAAGACTTCAGCGTGTGCAAGTCACAGACAGATGCAGACAATATCACGCAGAAGAGTCTACCGTACCGACACTTGAGCGGAGAGGGACTTCAGAGCGCAGCAGGACCCTGAAGTAAACAATGCGGACGGACGGCAAAGAGTAAACCGACGTTTGGAGTGAAGACCTCGAGGGCTAATCCCGCCCCACTGACACTAACTACATGATTGTAGGTTCTCTCGAAGTTCCTCGCTCCTGTATATAGATCTGGCGAAAGACTTGATGGCAGAGCCCTAGCAAGCATGGATAACAGTGCTTGCAACTGGACCAGCAAGAGAAGGAGACAGAATGGAGGAGGAGGATCCTGCTTGCACTCACACGATCATCAAATACTTCTGAGATAACTACAACGGAGAAGACTGGGTTGGAGTCTGCAGAGGGTTTGCGAGGCTGTCAAACAGTGCGGACGCGTTTTCCAAGCGTGGTGGTCTCTCAATGCTCTCACGGGGGGCCAATTTTACTGTACATTACTGAAAACAGAGGGCCAAGGGCGTATTTGGAGGATTCCATCGTCCAGCAAATTTGTAGGGTCATGTGAACACGGAAACAGGCTCTTCGTGAGTTACTTGTTATTAACAGCTTCCGAGATTAATTCCTAATTTAATGCTTGGAGAGTACAGCTAATTTCATACTGCCAGAGTGTAGCAGATTTCATATCGGCAGATTATTGCTAATTTAACGGACAATATCCCGGACACCCTGAATTAGAAGGAGAAGCTGCAATTACAGAGAAGAACACAGTTGTAGGGCTGGAAGTCTGGAACGCCAGGAATTCTGGAGCTGGAACCCAGCGCAGTGCAAAATAAAAACCTTTGTGGCTGAATTTCTGAAAGGAACTCCTCAAAAACATTATGTACATTCAAGTTCCAAGCTTTGAAAGCAGATGTTGCGACCGACCTGGGTTCACAAATCAAACCTCAATGCTCTGACATAGCCGACCGTGTTGAAGTATGCTGTTTTCAGTGATCAGTGAATCTACCCATTCTAATTAACCCACGTCCTCTCTTTGGTTCTGGAATGTCTCAATCCGCTACAACCTAACAATATGAACAAACCTATGAGATAAATGATTTGAAAAAAAAATCCAGATGGCTGAATTCTAAGTAGACTGAGCGAAGTTCTACTACGAGATGGAGTTTCGCCACCTCCGAGGATTCGTACTCCTGGATTCATCAGTTCGTGAGGAATCACCAGAAGCGCTTGAATCCTTCTGACTGCTGAACAAATGCAGTTTACTGATCTTCTTCCATGCTCCTGATGACCACGACGACGACCTGCCTCTGGAATTTCTCGATATTCGCTCTACCTGCCATAGCCAACGCATTGCCACAAACCATCAGCAATGGCAAACAGGCTCTGAAACTCGGCATTTGAACCGGTAACATGGGGGTATGAGGGGTGAATGTGACACAACCTCGATCATTTTATACTCGTTACTCAGAAATACTGTACAAGTCATAGCAGACTTGTTTGCCCCTGAAGCTATTGCTCAAATTACCGGCACTTAGGCTATATTGAGTGAATACCACACTAAGATGTGTCCAGAGAAATCCCTAGAGGAACCCAGAAAGTTCATTCAATTTGTGCTTGCAAATATGGAATTTCACAGCTGGAGTATGGAATTTCGGGATCGACTCCATACTCAAGCTGTGAAATTCCATAGTTGCACCATAAAATTCAGTCCATGAACTTCTTGGATTTCTCTGGTGAATGAGGTAGTGACATGGACAGTGGGCGCGAAGAGGAAACTTTACCTGATCTTGAATGGTGCCCTGGTCTCTGACCAAATCGTTGCACTTGATTCGCATGGTGGCAAGCTCCTGTTGCAAAGCTCTGATTTCCATTTGATTTATGCTTTCTTGCACACCAGGAGACGGCGGTGTAACGGTAGCAGTGCAACTTGTACTGGCGGTGGGATGTGCAGTGGGTTCTCGTGACGTCACACTCACGTTGTCCGCAGTACTGCGATGATCCCCCCTCACGGAGTTGCTGACTTCCGTAACGGTGCTTCGGATCTTCAGCTGCTCGCAAAAGAGGACCTGCACGACGAAGCGAAGCGGCAAGCGCTCGTTCTGGGAAGCGTGCGTGCACGCGTCGAGGGAGAGGCGATGGCAATTGAGAATGCGACATAGACGCTTCCTCTCGTGCTCGGACAACATGGGATGGATCTGCAAATTATCCAGCACACCCACACCCATCCCATCAGAATCCAAGAAAACAATCACATTGAATTTACCCTAAAATTCAACACAATTTCAGATTCGTGATTGAAATCACCAAGAAACATGGATTCTCAACACCTACTCACGATGTTGTTTATTAAATTAACCCTAGAATGTGGCAAAAGAAGGTTCCATGAAGAATGTACATGCGTCCCCTGAGGAGGTATATGTGAGCCATGAATTTGAGGAAAACTGTAGAGAATGTGATAATTTGCATTGGTTAGAAACCTTGAGGTACGTGTCCACTGCTCTGTACAATCCGTCGTCGCACGACCTTGAGCCCTCAGGCAGGGCTTCGGCAAGGAACTGGAATTTCGAAAGGGGGAGTTTACTGTCCCTGGCGACTTCGGCAAGATAGGAATCCATCAATTTCGCCACTTTGGCTCTCAACATCAGGTCGGGTTGTGGGATTTTCGTCGCAGGAATAGGGCCACCGTATACACTACGGAGACTGGAACATGACTGGGGGCTGCTAGCGACGCTTGACTCCTGTAGTTTCATCACGAAGGCAAGTAATCAGTTACATACGAAATCCTACTTTTGAGGCACCTGGCTAGCTCTTTCTGTCTTCCTAATGTGAACCTTTGGATCAACCAAAAACTACGGATGCTTGGGATTTACTGCAACAACTTGGCAAATATTTCCAATAAAATTCTCAAGCCTCCGAACTCTCTACACAACGTACTGAATAATCCACCAGAGCTTACAAATCTAGATGTTCGGGAATCAGTGAAACAATTAAGCAATATGTCCAGTAGCGTTTGAAGGATATTTAGTCAGATTCACAGAGATGGATTGTTATAGAAAACCCCAGTGTTAAATTGGGATGACTTTTGAAATCCAGGTATTCCACATATTGTGAGGGGTTTGCAGTAGACAGTGATTCATGGAATACAGGCACGCTGTAGTTTGAAAAAGATAGTCCTCATCCACAAGAAGATCAACGAGGCATTAATTGACGTCGTACCTGCGTGAGAAAATGGTCCAAGACGCGCCGCACAAGGTCGACATCATACAAGTACTCGCTTGTATGCGAGAAGCAAGGAATAAGTAAATCGCTCAGCAACGCCTGATCCAGCTGAAGCCCCGTCCGGCTCTCCAGTTCCGCCGTACACTCCACATCGCAGTTCAGCATGCACGCCGCGCGCGTCATCCGCAACAAGAAACTGCAGGAGACCGTGTCTCTCTCCCGCGGCAGCATGCTAACAATCTCTTCTAGAATAAACCGATTCCTGTTCTGCTCAGCAATAGACTCATGAACCTTGACTGTGTCCCGATTCTCATCAGATGTGCACTTCAACGACGCCTTTCGGGGCGACGTGATCGGGGAGCTTCGACGCGTGGACGCCGTGCTGGAAACAGTGGTTTTGCCGAATACTGATTCAGTGGAGGTTTTCACCAACCCTGGCAGCCATCGCAGGGCGTAATATTCTAAAGCACCTCCCAGAAGCGAAGGCGGCATCCCTTGCTCTTTGATCGCGTCTACCACTTCACTGAAACAGTAGATGGTGAGGTGGGAGACGTCCTCGTGCCACCAGTCTTGGGGCACCACGCCTTCAGTAACCGTGTTCTCAATGTTCTCAATCCCTGAGAAGAGCCATCGAACTTCCTCGGGAGGAGTGCAAGCCTTGAGGGCGACTGATTGTGCGCAACGCTTGACTAAATTCATGTTCTCGGCCCAGGGAAGCAGAAGCTCGCACGATTGCAGCACGATGATCGACTCCTGCCAGGAGTTCAAGATCACGAGGTCCAGAAAAGACTCCGCTTTGCTCACCACGTTGCCTTCTTCGAAAGCTTCCGTCATTTCCAGATACTCCGCGACGCATCGAATGGTGGCGACGTTCGTGGGCGTGAGATCCGACATGATGCCGTAACAGAACTGCGCGACCACAATGAAAGCCTCAGCGCCGCCAGGACAGTTGACTAAATTGATGTAGGCTTTGCGGGAGTCGGTGATTTGGGAGGCTAATCGGAATAGCAGACCGCTTCTCGACAACAGCGGCAGCTGCACCAACAAGCCAACAGGCAGCACATCAAACATCATGATGCTGGAACAGTGGTCTTCCGGCGTAATTTCATAAAAGTGGCGCATTTAGAAAAGGGCTCTGCACTTGGAACCGGAGCGAATTGAGACGCCCATGTCGAGTTGTAGTAGCTTGAGGGTTGCTTATGCTAGATTTCAGAGCTCTGAGGTTGCTTAACGGGCTTGGAAGTCGAATAAACTTCTTTGATTCAGTCGCCTGTTAAGAACTGAAGCGGTTTGAGAAAATCTCAGACCAATGCGCTTCCTAGATTTTCGAGCTCTGGTGTATCAGATAATGAACTCTGAACTAGAAATTGGAGCGGTTTCAGATGCCTATCTGTAAGTGGAGCGACTGGCCAGAAACTCTTCAGGAATCGCAGATGAAGACCTGTCCTAGATTTCGAAGCTCTAAGGTTTCAGAAAAGGATCTCAACTAAAACTGGACTAGGTAAAAATGTCCATTTGGAACTGGAGCGGTCTGTGATCAACACGCTTCTGAAATCTCAGATCTATAACCCGTCCTAGATTTTAGCAGGGCTAAGAGGTGTTAAATGGGCAACTTAAACCCCTGTGAGTCACAATTGAAGTTCTAATATTGCTGCACTCGAATGTCAAATTTTGCTGCACCCTGAAATTCGCCGAATATCAAACATGTAGTTAACAAAAATCTCGATTCAGGACTCTAGCAATGCGCAGACTGGTCGATCAGACAATTACTAACCTTATGAAGATGGAAGGAGATGTCATCGATTTCCACGATCAAGTCACTCGGTCGGTCAATTGATACAAACCTGAAACTAACACAATTAAAACCATCAAAATTCCACCAAAATAAATGACGCCAAGATTCAAGGAACAGTCTCGTAAGCGAATTTCGGCCGAGATGGCATGCCCAAGACTCACCACGTGTAGCTATCCACTTGCTCAAAGCTGGCCTCAGCTCCAGTAACCTTACTCTGAAGCTTCGACGACGCCTCTTTGATCTTCGACGGGGTCCGAAAGCTCGTGCACTCCACGATCTGCTCTCCGAGAATCATCGAGCTCTCCGAGGAGCTGCAGTCCATGGACGACTCGGGATGCAACACCGACTTGGGGCTCCGCACCAGCGGCGACAGCTTATGGCTGGAGTGCACACGCCGCTTGGCATTGAAGCTAACCGACCTCTCTCTCCCGATACGGTTCACCACAGTCGACATTTCTCAAAAGATCGAATTTCACAAAACCTCAACGCGAGCTTCGTCACAGCTACAACAAAACGCACTCACTTCACCTCGTAACCTGCTTCGCCAACCCGCTCAAACATGATCCCTACCCTCGTACCAACCCCTCATACAATTTGTTTGAAACTCAGAATTTCGCCAATTTCAGTGGTGCTTTGAATCCGTCCCCTACACTGGCGTCCCTACCAGTCTGAAATTCATATTGAAGCTTTCTAGCTCTGACAGAGCTCAACTGTATCCCATTGCAGCCGAGGTAGACCTGCATTGATCAATGCCTACTCAATTTTTAATCAATATACTCCTGCTAGCTCCCCATCGATAGCAAGTGCTCCCACCCCAATGAGAGTATCGACATCTTTGGTTTCCAGGCGACGACTGTGAGAGCTAGCAATGGAATCGAGACTAGCTAGAGAGGAACTAGAGCGTGTACACCACTGTGACCGACACTAAATGGTGTAGCTAGCCTTGCAATTAAAAACGGCGATTATCCTGGTGCAAGGCTGGATGCACTGAGCGTGGGCCCGAGGGAGGAAGGCAGTGAGTTTTTATTGGCGATTTTTTCCCAGAATCTTACCTGATTTCTGAACTGAAAAAGCAAAGACAAATATTGAGTTAAATCGCTCAAAAAATATTTTAAAAAGAAATTCAAGGTTCGCCAAATTTTGGATGAATTTTACTAATTAAAGTTTAGATCATTTGGCGGATGAAAGCATATCGCTGATGGACAGATGAGCAAAATTAGGTGATTTCGTTGACCCGCCCACATTCTGCGTTCAGCTGCTACCAAACTAAAAAACTAAAAATATCACTCGTACTTCAGGGAGATAGTTGGAGACCTGTGGCGACGGAGGAGGCGTGGGGATCGCACTAGCTTCACACTGGCCACTTCAGTTCATCATGAGTTCATGACCATTGAGTTGAAGAGTTTTCATCATCCAATGCTTAATTTACCAGCAGATTTCATTTGCTAACTTAACCCCGCCACTTAATTGGGTATAATAAGTGGTTGTGTGTATATACTGAGTGTGGTGACAATGTTCGGCGTCGAGATCATTGCTCGTCGATTTCGCTAGTGGGAGTGGTCAGAAGAGCCCGTGTGCGTCGGTCTGATCGATTGATCGGCGGCTCGGCTGGTCATGCTACAGTACGTAATTATCCTAGCTAGGACTCTTCTACTGGAATGGTTAACTATTAAGTATCCAGGTTCATTTTGTCAGTACCATACAGGATTATCTCATATACCGAGTGATCTTTTTTTGGCAGGAATCTGTGAACCTTCAATTCACCTGTCCATGGACTGACAGTGTGTACCGGTACACGTAGAGGAACTGTATGAGGTTTATTTCAGCCCAATGTCATGAAGAGGCTGTTCAGGTAGCCGTAGCTCTGTAGTCTCTACCTAAACGAGGGCCGCCGGGGTGAACCGACCCCTCCAGGGACAACGCTGAAAATTTTTATTTGCCACGCATGATAAAAACTTGCAAATTTTGAATTCATATTTGCAGTCAGTGGTCCCAAATTAGCTTGGAGACATGTAGAAGAGAAATTAAGCCCAAAAGGACCAAACTGAGTTTTTTTGGCAATATAAGGGATTTGGGGTAGCTCACTACGAATGGAATTTTTAATTTTAATTTTTTGAAATTTTCATACAACATGTGCCCGAGGAGTAGCTTTAAGGCCCCACAATTTTCATAACTTTTGACCACATGGTAAGTTCAAAAGTTATTGTATGATATTTAATTTTCTTTGAATCTCAGATAGCCTAGACTCTAGATGACTAGGTAGGTAAGGTAGCTCAAAAAAATTCTTAGAAAATAATTTTTTTTAAATAAATTCTTTTAATTGGTTCTCTAGATTTATACATATACGTGGAAAGTTTTGAATCATTCCATTTTGATTAATGAGATGAAAGTTATGAGTTTTAGTTTGTAGGTAGTCATGGAATCTCTACTCTAAAATAAACTTTGAAGTCCTTTAGGGTAGATGCAAGAAACACCGAACGATTTAGGGAGCGTTCTACCAAAATTGCGTTTTTTCTGCCTAGTACTGCTAGTACTCGTAGTACCGCAAAACGGAGCAATCTCAGCCGTTGATCCAAAAAATCAACGGCCAGTAGTACTTTTGAGTACTTAATAATACTGAAATAGTACTCTTTGAAAAAAATGACAGTTTGAAAAGTAGATAAAATTAAGTACAAATTAATAATAATTAGAAAATCATGAATAAAAAAAACTAAAAATTGGCCATTTGTAGAGACTTGATAGTGATTACATTTCACCAAAAACTAAAAGTTGAAACCATTATAAATGTTTGGAGCGCTATGGGCAAGGGACCCCTATTTGCATGCATGTTGAGGACAAAGAATTGTGTTTTTTTTAATGTCCTTTGGTGGGCACATGCCCTTCTATTGTGGCAGTAGCCCACAACAATCCTAGACGTACATCATCATTTTTGGATGCTCCACAGTACTAAAAACCTCTAAAACGCAAAGTGTGACAAATTAGGTAAATTACAATTTAATTAAAGGATTTTTTTTCAAATTTTTTCAAAAGTAAAGAATCTGAGGACTTCCAAGTTAGCCATCTCCAATAAAAATTTCAAGTACATGGACTTCATTTCCCAAAAGATATGGCAAATGGCATCTCCGTCATTCCAATTGTGACGCAAAATAATACCGATGTTTCTTGCATTCACCCTTTATTTAACTCAATTTTCAATGTTTTTTGAAAAAAATAAAATCATAGCATCTAGATTGTTTATTACAACATAACAACCATTGGGGTTGGCATTTTTTAAGTTCATAACTGAATTCTTATCAATTTTGTATTTTGAATCATTCTCACTTCTTTTCATTTACTATTTTTTTCCTATGTGAATCCCCAATTATTTGAAAATTTTCAAGCATGTAGCCAAATTTGCCTTGAAGAATGAATCGTAGAATGAATCTGGTCTTTCAATTAGGGGCCAAGAATCTAACCTCCGTAATACTACCTCCCTCTTAGAATGCTTTGGAGGTGCCTCAGGGTTGATTATTAATTGGACTAAAAGCATTGTGTATTGGTTCTCATCGAAACCAATGCCAAATTGGCTCAATGCTTTTCATTTGACTTAGGATCAAGATCTCTCTCAAAGCTCTTAGGAGCTCCTTTCGGCATCAACTTAGAGACCAATGACATAGATGACTTCCTTCAACAAAAGATCACCAAAAAGTTGTCATATTGGTCCTCCCAGCGACTTTCACTAGCAAGGCGTGTCATAGTGGTTAATGCAATTCTCTTCTCTATGCTTTACTATTTTATTGCAATCTGGAGTGAATCCCTCCATATTATTTGAACTATTTGAAGTAACCTTAGGAATTTTCTTTGGAGTGGAACAAAGTATGCCTCTCGTGCCTATGTATCATGGGACGACTGTTGCCTTCCGAAAGAAATTGGTGGACTAAAGCTCCTTGACCCTGAGGTATCCCTTATAGGCTAAATGGATTCTATTTGTGATCGAACCGGGCATCTCCAACCTCAAAATCTTTCTCAGATATAGAATTCACCAAATGAAACTTCATCCCAAATGGGATTATTGGTTCCTCAATTAAACTTGGCTTATGGTCCACAAACCTATTGTTACACGTGGTTCTAAAATTTGGAATATAATCACTACTGTCTAGAGACATCTTGTCAAACATATCAATCGCACACCTCCATCAAATGCAGATGAAGTCCTTACCACTAGCATTTGGTAGTCTAGTAGTTTTATTGGCTCAAACTTTGATTTTATAGCCGATTGGACCATATTATTAGCTCAAAGTGGGATGCAAACACTTGCAAACCTTTGGGATCCGTTATCCCATGATTTTATGTCATGGAAAGTCATTTTGACTAAGTTCCCCCTTGCCAATCTTGAAAGGCATCATTGGTTTTACCTTATATCTAATATTCCTCATGAATGGCTTACACTACTTACAAATCAAGGTGAACGAGTTGAGACGGATGAATGGATAGGTTTATTTTTCTATATGGAGGACCCTGTCCCCCATCTAGTATGGAAAAATCTAGCCCCCAATTATCATCTTTTACTCTCTCACTCGTAGTCCCTTTTGTTGACTGACAATATCCCTAGAGCTAATGTAGGCATCTCCTCGCGGCAGCTCTCTTCCATCCCAAAACCAACGGAGGCTATCCTATTTTCAAGCTATGTCCAAAGAGTTCGTATTTTACAAATCAAAAAGGACCGTTTCAACACTTGATACCTTCTTTATACTGGTGCAGTTTTATCCTTGACTTTTGACCCTAGGAGGTGGCGTTGGGGAAATAGATCTCAGCTTATGGAATATACAACTTCTATAGGACGTCAACTCCTCAACCACAACTGCCTTCTCAAGTGCTCCATCCCTTCCAAGTGGGCTGGCCACCTCCCCTTCACATTTCTACCAAATTGGAAGGAATTGTTGCACAAAACCAGATCTATGAAAGAAGCCACATTCATGTGGTCAGTTTGGCACAATGCAATAGTTGTTCATTCTTGGACATCCAAAATTGCCCCAGGCATCAACATGAATTGCAATTGTTGCAATTTACACACCAAAGAATTTCTATTCCATAGATTCTATGCCTGTCCACGTGCCCTTGAAGTCTGGGACTATGTCCAATCCATTATCTACCACCTTAGGGGAGTGCAATTAATCATGGGTCCATATACTAGAGTGGATTTTTCTCAATGCATGTTTGGTTCTTCTAACTCTAGACGGTTCCAAGGCCTTAAGACTATTTGGAACTTGCTTCTTGGCTCATCACTTTGGATTATCTGGATTTCTAGTAATCACAAGGTGTTTTCTCAAAAACAATGGCCTTTTGAGTTCACGCATTCAATGCTTTGTGACGCTCTCCTCGACACGGGCCGGGCGGCCTAACTCAAGACTCAACTTGGGGTTCGTCAATAGCCCTTCACTTAGCTTAGTTTTCTCTGATTTTCTTTATCTTTCTTTTTCTCTTATCTCTTCATTTGTCCAACCTTCATGGCTTAGCTGTTTTGTGCTTTGTATTTTTTAATGCAATGGTTTTCTCTCCATTTGTTAAAAAAAAAATGAATCCAAAGAAGCACCACCATTTGGGACATTTTTTCATACAAATGTGACCTTGTGAAGTGTAGCTTGCCAATTGTTCAGAGGGCCCCCCAAAGGATTTTTGCCACTTCAAATGCTAATATCTTCCAATCTACATGGTGGAAAATTTTGAAATTTTTTCCACATATTCTCAAACCAACATACTACAAGATCCTATAGTTACATGTGTTCAAAAATCATTTAAAATAAAATTTAGTTCTTTGTACTAGAAATGGCAATTTTGGAGCATTTTTGGTGAGAATATAGTCAAAAACCTTTAGAGGTTAATCAAGCACAAAATAGGGGATACTTTTTTTACATGCACTCCTGGAATGACTTTGGGAGGACGAGCAACAGATTGGTTCGCCCTGCCCTAAAAACATGGGCAGACTTGGCAAAAATGAAGTCAATCTGAGTTCCACATATCATCTTGCAATGGACCTTCAGAGATCTTAAACATGGGCAGACTTGTGCAAATTCAATTTCTGCATGGTTGTGCTCAAACTAAGTGACCTTCACATGCGGTAAGTAAATGTTAACATCAATTTTGTAACAAAGGCAATTTAACAAAATCGATGTTAACGTTATTGTATATCACACTAAAACGTAATCCCTAAAGTCCCAAGGCCATTTTTCTGCCAAAACCACTCAAAACTATCACTTTTGCTACATTCACCTTGAAATAATTTTTAGAATCTAACCGTAGGATCTTGTTCTACACTTGTCTTAGATCATGTGATAAGTTTTTTTGTAATGTTTGACCATGTAGATTGAAAGATATTAGCATTCAAAGTAGAAGAAAAAAAATTCTTTCAAGAAGTTGCTATAATTGCCCGCAAAACAAAAAACTCCATAACCTTCACATCACTAATCCAAATGGAATCATGAATAAAAGCTTCCCATTTAGAAGAAAATATAATCTACAAGAAAAAAACATTAAAAAATTTATTTCAATTTTTTGTGAATTTTTATTGTTGTTGGTCTCCCCCATTTTGAGGTTATTGTGGCATAACTTTTGCTTTCAGGCAACAATTGGAATAAAAATTATATTCTCGGAAAGCTCATAAGTTTATCTATTTTATGAGAAATTTTCAAAAAAATTCAGTAAAAATTGAGATCATAGGAGCATGCTCGAAATCCATTTTGTCCTTCGTAGGAACAATGGGACTTTAGGGGGTAAATCTATACCTATTATAAATCCTAAAGCTTTGTGCAGATTTAAAACCCTAAAGGATCAAGTGTTCGTTGAACATAGACAAGAAATATTAGGTAGGTTCACACTAAGTCAATTTTCAATGAATTATGAAGAAATTTTGACACAAAGTGTGCACATATATATATATATATATATATACCCCCTTGATGGGAATATAATTTTTTTATTGACCAAGTACTTGGATCAAAAGTTATGTTATCATCAACTTTTCAAGCAACTTAAGCGCCCAACATGTATAGGGAATTTTGCTTAAATGGCGATATTCCATATACCATTTTCAATCCCCGTAATCTAAAACATCTAGGATAGATATAGATTTCACCCGAGATTCAAACCATATAGTCTAAACTATAAAAGTGTTAGAGTTGCGAAATGACTACCATTTTAACGAAATTCCCCATATTTGGAAAACTCTTCTTCTACTTCTTGTCCACTTTTGTCCAAAATGTGCCTTAGTCTTTCAAGGATTATTCACAATTTTTTGGCCTCCACAATCATTACGAAGTTAACAAAATTGGCAATTTTTACCTTGTGCTTACAACCTCGTTAAACAAAAATTCAAGGTCATTGCAAAAAAACATTACATGGGATTCAGCCTTTTGGGAGGACCGTTTCAGGTTGTTCTCGTTGTTGGAACCAACCTGAACTGCCTGGAAAAAAAATTAATTAAAAAAATATTTGAAAATTATTATTTTTAAATAAAAAAAATTTTAAATTTAAATATTAAATATTAAAAATAATAATAATTTTTTAATATTTGTTGTTGTGGTCAACTCTCAACCACATCAACATCCTACGTAGCTCTCGTCGTAGTTGAGTTCTCAACGTTGGAGAACTCACAACCCTCTACTGTAGCTGAATCCCATCTAATGACATGTTGGTTTTGTATAAGTGGCAAAACTAAGAGCATTTGGGAGATAAATATATATATATATATATATATATATATATAAAGCATTATAAATAATGAAATTCTAAATATTAAAGTCTAAAAAAAGTCTCCAAAAATTATATACATAAGCAGATTAAAAAAATATGAGTAAATATCCTAAAATCTTGAATTGGGTGTACACAAAATAAAAATCCAACTTTTGCACACTTTCCATTTTTTTGGTGCTAATACTTTCCAAAATTGTTGCCATCTACGCAATTTTTAAGACATCAACCATTGGGACTTAGGACTTGGAACATAGAGTGAAGCCCCAAGTCTCTCCATTGATCAAAGTTTGAGAATTTAGTAGATCTTGAGGTGTAGCATGAACCAACCCTTACCCTTAACATTTTATGATACCTCTAAACCTCATTTGATTCCAAGACAATTCAAACTGCATAATCCAACATCAACTCATGCATTAGGATAGGTTGTTTGTTTTATTGATACAGTAAAATCTCTTGTACTGCATGTCTTTCTGTCATATTCTTGATACTGTTGGAAAGCTCTTTACAAAGAAGGGTGCGTAGGCTTTGTTTCATGATGTTTGAATCCATAACAGAAATGATATTGAATTTCAAAAAAATTATGAGTAAGAATATTAGAAAATTAATTTAATTTTTCTTTTGATTATAACAATAGCACAAGGCACACTAGTATGTTATATAGTACACAAAATTAAGCATAAAAGATCTTCTACTTCACAAACTACACCATCACTCCATCTCTAATGGCTATTGTACCTATAGGATAATTTTGGTCAGAAACGATTCCAAAAATAGATTCCATTTTTTTGGAAAAATATTTTCTCAAAAAATGTGACAAAAAAGAGTTTTGCATGAAAAATTTAGCATGCTTCAAACCTTATTTTCCAAAATATAATTAAAATTGTTAGCAAAAAAATATTGATCTTGCTCTCATTCACGATAGTTGTCCTTTCACTCTTCCTAAGGCAATGATATGTACTCTCAACTTATGTAGCCACAATTTATACTATTACATGTGAAATTAACAATAGAAAAAGAACTTGGAGTGACCAAAGTAATGATTGTGATTTCATTAAGTTAGGTTGTTTGTTTTGCTTTGTTTGTTATGGTGAGATTTGGGGAAATGTGCACCCCTTGATCACATTCTAGGTATCGTCAAATAGCTTTCAGAGAGGAGAGGTGCACAGGCTTTGTTTTGTGGTATTCCTATTTACAGTAAAAAAAATTGAATTTTAAATTTTTTATGAATTAAAAAATTTGAAAATTATTACTTCTTTTATTTTGACTATGGCACTACACAAGTCACACTGAGGTAGAAATACCCAAATGTAATAGGAGTCATTTATTGACACCTAGAATAATTCCTACAGTAACGCACAAGTGGACCCAATGCGCGTTGACAAGTGAGTTTACATGATTGTGTCACGATGATGGGGCAAATTTCATGTTGGCCAATATAATGAATGTGATACAAGTTTATGGGTTGTTGCTTTTGGTTGTTTCCGTGTTCACTTTTGTATTAGTCTATTGTTCACACTAGGTGCATTTACACACTTGTTTCCACAAATTTGTATTATATTCATACAAGCTCAGAAAAATACGAAACCAATTTTGTTGGTTTCTTAAACCATTTCTTAACATGCCCACATCATTTTATTTTGTGAGGATCTTCAAATCTTGAATAAGTGTCACATTTAGGTGCTTCTACCTTAATTAGGGTGATATTAAAGAGTTTCTGTCTGCGTGTAAGCTTAGCTTTATTGATTATTTGGCTTTATTGCACGGAGGAATTTCGTGGACTACTGTAAGGATGTCGTTCTCCTCATTCGTTCGTATCATTCCCCGCCGTCCTCTTCAAGTAACGAACTGAAATTCTGGTTTCAGTTGAACTTTGAGACTCGATCGCTGTTCATTTGGATAACCAGGCCCAAAACCTGCTTCGGCGCAGCTCACGTTGACAGGACGAAATGAAAAAGTTACCCATGCCGCAAATCGACTGCAAGTTTCTCCCGGGTTTTCTCCCGGCGGAAACAGTGGTGGGGTTTTTTTTGCACGATTTCTCGCCATTTGGCTCACTACAGCCCGGCAAAGTTGGCTGTTTTTCGCAAAAGAAATTTTCTTGTTTTTTCTCAAGTGTCAATATAGTCAGATTGCTGCTGTATTTTAAAGCCAATAGCCAAACTTTACCTAAGCTTTACCAAGTATCGCGTGAGTATTGAAGATATGCTGTACCTGACTACTTTATCCAAAATGATAGAAAAAAACACTGCTGGCAAACTTTGCAAACTGCTCAAGACGGACAAATTTCGCAGTAAGTGACTTCGAAATTGTGCTTTTGGTTCACTGAAGTTCTTGGAAGTTCACATCGGCGAAAACTAAGTGTGGTAAATTAGGTCCGGTCCTGGTGAAGAGGGTTTTCGGCACGTGCTGGGCGCTCTAATAGGAGGACCCAAGATCCGTAATAACATTACTACTGGAATGCTCATTGTCCACTAACTGAACCGCACTTTCAATCAATTCCCATGTGTCTGGGAGAGACTCCCTCGAATTACTACTGTAGAGTTCAGGTAGGGAAGCATTGATGATCACATGAGAGTGACTTGCTTCTGATACTGTATGCAAAAGCTTGGTAAGGTTGAGGCACCTGTAGCCGATCATTTAAGCAATTTTGGAGCAGACCATGTGCAGTATGAGTTGGTGGAAGTTTTTTTCCCTGTACGAAGATAGGGATGCAAAATTTTCAAAATTTCATTTCAAAAATTGAAATTACTGTGAATTTTGGGAGCCAAAAAGTGCATTCCACATGTAGTCAATGTTTAGAGTCTTCCAATTCCAATCTTTCAATAATTACTCTCCAACTCACTACTTACTTTTTAGCTCACTAGTTTGAGACATGTGTCATAACCTTATTAGTCCCAACCTTGTAAAAGACCAAAAAAGCACATTCCAAGTTCAATTGGAAATTTGTTCTAACTTTGGTTGGAAATACTGCATCCTACACGTTGGATATTGGATGTGGTTGACAATTAACCTTAAGTTCGTAAATTAATGCATACTAGTGCAC
Source organism: Rhytidiadelphus loreus (assembly GCA_947034895.1). Classification (NCBI taxonomy): domain Eukaryota; kingdom Viridiplantae; phylum Streptophyta; class Bryopsida; order Hypnales; family Hylocomiaceae; genus Rhytidiadelphus; species Rhytidiadelphus loreus. The sequence continues at coordinate 27,404,919 of OX344764.1, forward strand.
CATGTACCATTGCCACAATATAATAAAATAAATGTAAAAAAAAATCTAATTCAATAACTTTCACACCTTTGGCCCAAACATCAAGAAACAAAGCCCATACACCCTCCTTGCTGAGGGCTTTCTAACAATACCAAGAATGTAGCTGGGGGACACATACATAGGCCAAAAGATCTCACCATATCAAACAAACAAGACAAAAGTACAAAACAAACAATCTAATTTAAGGTATAGATTAGTGTACCCTATGCCATTGCCACATCCAAAATCAGAGTAAAATAATTTTTTTAACTTTTTAATGAACGAAGGAGTGCAAGGGCTTTGTTTCGTGTCATTTGGACATGTGATGTGAAATTTATTATTTTTTCAAAATAAAAGATAATTTAATTTAACTTTTTTGTTTATCAAAACTTTGAAATTCAAAAGCTTTCACATCGTAGGTCCAAATGCCTCAAAAACAAAGTCCATACACCCTTCCTTGAAAAGAGCTTTCCAATGGTTCCAAAAACTTTGATATCATGCAAGTTGTCACTATGAAAAAATGGAGTTAAAACACCAATAAGAGGCTTTTTTGCATTGTTGCACTTGTGGAAAGTCTTGAGGATGTTATCTCTTGTTTTGTTTTTTGATTGTCTTATAAAAATAGCTACACTACGAGAAGATTTGTCCTCATAGAATTGGCTCACTTTTCAAGTAAGAAAGCTACGCACACTTATTGAGGGTAAGACCTAGGCGCATCAAAAATGACACACCAACATGGTTTCGAGTGCACTTAAGGGGCCTAGGTTTGTTATTGACAAATGTCTCCCACCCTCTTGTGTTGTGGAGGCTTGTTGTCCAAGCTGTTGCTCCCTTAATTATACCTTGTGCCACTATACATCACCTATCTTTGGCCATCTTTGGTCAAGTGGCAGATACTTGTGCTCATTGCCGTGTTCAGACTCAGGGGATCTCCTCAATTTATGGTCTTGCATTTTTCGAAGAGCCTGCAGTTCAACTGAAGTTTATCTTGAGAGAGTAATGGTGAGGCCGTGTTTTGCACAGGGGTCTCTAAGAAGAGGGCCAGGATGAACTGACCCCCTCATTGCCCCGTCCAAGGGTGATTGTGAAAAAAGCCCCCTAATTTTTGCTTTGCTTTTTCTAATCTCTACACCTCCCCTAGCTAAGTAGGGGCCATTAATTGCAAATCTGAATTTAGAATTTGCAAATTTTATCATCTGATTGCAAATAAAAAATTCCACAATGTTTTCCCCAGGGGTAAAACGGGGCAATGAGGGGGTCACTTCACCTTGGCCCTCTAATAAGGCCAGGGTGAACTGACCCCCTTGCTCGGCCCTGCGGGCAAACCCTGTAGTTATTTATTTTTTGCACATGATTTTTTTTGCAAAATTTAATTTCATTTTTGCGATCAGAGACCCCAAATTAGTATAAAGAGGTCAAGAATATACCCTAGAACGGCCCAAAATACAGGGCTTTTTTTTACATGCACCCCTGGTAAGGCCGAGCGAGGGGGTCAATCCACCCTGATCTCTAATAAGAGGCGTTGAGGCCGCGCCTGGGTGTGGGTGCTCTCCCGTTCGATCCAGAGCCAACAAAATAAAGCGAAGACAACAAGGCCCGGTTGCCATTGAGCGGAGTGGCGGACTAACGGATCCATGAAACCGAAAGTAAGCTTCCAATTTGGACAGTGACGACTGAATTCTTCAGCACCCACTCATTTTCACACCAGTTTGCAAAGGTTGCCCATACCGTACCCCAGTCCAATCGAGGAAATATGGCACCTCTTGTTAATTGATGATTACAGGCTTCAATAAATCTGGATGCAAGGTACTCTGGCAGAGACGTTTCAAGAATCAAGAGTGAGTTCAAGCTAATAATATTGCACCGCAACACTAATGAAGTCCTGCATAAGCGCTGGTTGCTATCTATTATAAGTGCATCGATCTATCATCTCTCTTGCAATTGTATTGTCCTGTTGCAGGGGTTTCGCGCGCCTTTCAAAGAGGGAGTTCAAGCTAATATTGCATACGAACACTAATGACTGCATACGTGCTGGTTGCAATTTAGGTGCAGAGGCATTAACACCAAGTTACTAAGAATGCTGGCCAGAGATTTGGGTTCACCAACTTGGATTTATATGGATTGCACACAATATGCAGACAAAGGTGCAAACCATCCGCCTTCGGCAAGGCTACAAAGCTACGGCGCCTGTGCACGTGGGCACCCGCGTACTCCTTCGGTGGAACTCATTACTTAACCCAATTTTTAACTGGCTCCCCAGTTTCCATCATTGCTGATTCCATTTTCACGCCGGCTCTGGGATCATCCCCATGTGCGACCAAGCCCCGTTTCCTGGCAGGCTTTCATGTCAAAGCTGCCACAGCTTCCGGAAGATCAGTTCATGAATCTGATGAAGCCTTGAAGGTTTAGACCGGAGCCGGTTAGACCTGAGGTTAAAGTATAGACTGCTGTAGACCTTCTGCTTATTGCTCTGCTAACAATACACTAATAATGGTATATAGTGTTGGCAACACTAATTACGAAGTACAACACTAAATGTCAACAATTTCATTAGTGTTACTAACACTATATGTCAACATAGGCACTATTTGAGAATTTTTTGAATTTTTTTTGGATATAAAATTTTAACAAGACTTCATTTAGTGTTAAAGGTAATTTCATATTAGAAATGAGCTCACAAGAGGTGGAAAGTAAAACTCTAAATGGGTCTAGTAAAAATTAGGTAACACTATTTGTAACATAACACTAAATACCATCATTAGTGTAATGCTTTGGTAATACTTATAGTAGATCCGAGGCTTCAAGATTGGCTATGAAAGTTTCTCGCACTTCCTAAAGTAAAACAGTGTGCAATTGAGATTGACTTCAACCACCTGACGGAGGCGGCCAGGGTAAACTGACTCCCTCATTGCCTCATCTAGGGGTTATTGTAAAAAAAGTCCCCTAATTTTTGCTCTGATTTCTCTACTTTCTACACCTATCCTAGATAATTAGGCCATTAGGGGTCATTGATTACAAATCTGAATTCAGAATTTGCGAATTTTATCATCTGATTGCAAATAAAAAGTTCCACAATGTTTTCCCCAGGGGTAAAATAGGGCAATGAGGGGGGTCAGTTCACCCTGGCCGATGGAGGCCTGCAGTGCAGAGATTTGGGTGGATTGACCCCCTCGCTCGGCCTTACCAGAGATGTATGTAAAAAAAACAAACTATTTTGGGTTGTTCTAGGGTATATTCTTGACCTCTCTTAACTAATTTGGGGTCTCTGATTGCAAAAATGAATTAAAAATTTGCCAAAAAATTCATGTACAGAAAATAAATAATTCCAAGGTTTGCCCGCAGGGCCAAGCAAGGGGGTCAGTTCACCCTGCCCCAATGCAGAGCATAGGACATTGGCTTGACAATGTGATTTCTTTTTGTTTTCTTCTTTTGCAAAGTGAACGAGTGTATTAAAAGGAAGTGAAAAAGGGAACTTTGATTGGAGTCCCTATGTAGATTGGTGACATGATTTTTTATTTTTGACACAAATAAAGGGAACCTTTACTGCAAGAAAAAGAGAGACTAAACCCAATAGCAAGTGGCCTGGGGGGCAAGTAACAAACGCAAGACTGGACATAAAATACAAGAAAAGCGCCACAAGGTGGGGCGGGGAACAACCCCTCTTCATCTAAAGAGGTTGAAACACAAAACCGGCCCTAGGACCAAAGAGCATCCACTGCGGGGAACCGTTGACCTTGGTGACATAGTTTAGACTTTAGAACAAGGGAGAGCCTAGATGATTTTAAACTTAAGGATGCATGATTGGTTACTAAAAAGCAAAAAATTAATTAATAGGAAAAGAAATAGTTCAGAAAAATAGTTTAAGAAAATGAAAATATTTCTGCTGAGGATTGGTTCCTCTGACTAGTTTTGTGTACCATTTCTTTATATCCATAGAAATTGTCCATGTGTTTCAAGAAGAAGAAAAAAATTTCAATAAAATTTGGCTTAGAGTGTGTCAGTGTAATCAAATATAAATTGTGAAGGTCAATTCAATATAAAACTGTGCGTGTACATGTATGGGCAATTTTGTTAAAATGGTGAAATTCTGCAACTTTGGCAAATTTTACAATTTAGACCACGTAGTCTAAAATGTACAATAGTCCTAAATTTCTTAACCCCTAAAGGACGATTGTTTGTTGAACAGACAATTGAAAATCTAGATAGGTACCTATGAAGTCAATTTTGGTTGGATGTTCACGAAATTTTGATACAAGGTGTGAAAATGAAAATTTAATTTTAATTTTGATTGGGTGCCATATCAAAAGTTGTGCTGCCCTAAACTTTTTTGGCACCTTGGGTAGCTTCTGCAAAACTCCTCTTTTACTTCTAAGATTTGGCAAGTATGTAACTTACATGATACAAGATGTAAATGTCAAAAACTCACTCTAGGAAGACTTGACCCCTAAAGTCCCAAGGCCCTTTTTTTGCCAAAACCATTTAAAACTACCACTTTTTCTACGTTCACCTATGAAATAAATTTTTAAAATATTTTTTAGAATCTAACCATAGGATCTTGTTCTACACTTGTCTTAAATCATGTGATAAAAAAATTCTGATGTTTGACCATATAGATTGAAAAATATTAGCATTCAGAGTGGAAGAAAAAAAAATCTTTCAAGAAGTTGCTTTGATTGCCCACAAAACAAGAAACTCCATAGATTTCACATCACTAATCCAAATTGAATGAATCAAAGCTTCCCATTTAGGATAAAATATAATCTACAAGAAACAAAATATGAAAAAATTTATTTCAATTTTTTGTGGATTTTTTTGCTGCCCACTCTCCCCCATTTGAGGTTGTAGCATAACTTTTGCTTCCAAGCACCGATTGGAATAAAATTTGTATTCTAGAAGAGCTCATAAGTTTATCTATGTTATGATAAAGTTTCATAAAGTTTCAATAAAATTGAGATTATAGGAGCCTGCCCAAAATCCATTTTGTCTCCTGTAGGAACAATGGGACTTCAGGGGTTAAAGGCTACTAGCCGTGTCAAGCAAGGTCAATTTTTTTTTTCTTCTAGCTTCAAATGTTATAATCTTTCCGAATATGTGAGGTCAAGGTTTCTAAATTTTTTTCCACACATTCTCATAGTAGTCTCGTAAAAATTTATACATTTGAATTTTGAAAAAGATTATTTTTTTTTCATTTTGTTCTCATTGTCCTAAAAAGTGGCATTTTTTCACAATTCTACCTGAAATATGCCTCCAGACTTTAGGGATTAAATACATATAATTATTAGATGTTTGAAATCTACATAAGGCATAAATGGCACTTTCACAATTCAAACTACAGAATCTTAAATCTATAGAAGTCCTAAATTTCTAAAATTTATATAAGTTCAAGATTTTTGAAATCTATAATTGTCTTAAATGTCACTTTTCCGATTCAAACTAGGCAATCTGAAAATGGCACATGGAATACCACCATTTTAACAAAATTCCCCATGTGTACTGATTTCTTAACATGATTGAATTGGTACTTGAGTCTTTTCAACAAAATAAAAAGGTTTTAAATTTATTTGGGGGGGGGCGGAATCCAAAGTTTATTCCAAGAAAACACAATGGACAAATGGCTAAAAGTTGAGTATACATTAGTGGAAATTTGGGGTCTCAAGAGGGTTGCTTCGCAGCTCTTAAGGGACTCTGAAATTTTGGGTTCTTTTGAAAAAAAATCGTTTTCCCCCTATTTTCGCCTACCTAAATTTGCAGTGGCAGCAATGCAGCAATTGAAATTAATGAATAAAAAATTGAATAAAAAATAAATTTCAGGCCGAAATTAAAAAAATAATAATTTTTAATTTTAAAATTAAAGAAAAAAAAATCGCAAAAATTGATAGATTTTGAGATATTCACCTTGGTTGACACTAAAGATGTGGCACTTTTCGGGGTGATAGACCAAGTCACACTTAAAAATTTATGCCCCAAAAAAACTTTTTTTAAAAGTTACTTGCAATTTTAGGCAACTATAATAGATGAGTCCAATTGGTTTGAAATTATCTGTACATAGTCTCAACAATCTTATTAATATAAATCCAAAAGCTGAAAGACAGAAAACTACACGATTTTGACTTTCAAGCCTTTGAAATTGAGCTTTCTAAAATCAAATAGGATTCAAAACTTTAAATGCTATAATCTTTCAATGAAGCTAGATTTGACAACTATCTATGCACTAGTAGAAAGTTGGTCTTGGAGCACCGGTGACAGCATTAGAACTTTGTGTTAGAGGCTTGTATAACCGCCAAGCTCTCATTCACATTCTCACTAGTTCTTTGAGCCTAACTTTCTATTAGTGCTTATCTAAATTGAGTGCCCCAAAGTATTGGCCAATGCAATTTTTTTTCTCCCTTTAACCCCCGAAATGCCTAAGGCACCATATTTTGATGTCAACTATACTTTGGAGTTATATAAACTTGCCAATGTACTATTTTTGGTAATTTTATTATTATTAAATATCCTTTAAAGTCTATTTCAAGCATCAAAAACTTGATTTTGAAAAAAATTAGTTTGTGATTTTTCTATTGAAGAATTTGTGCAAGGATGTCCATTGCAAATCTTAATGTTTTAGTGTTAGAGGCTCAAAATGAGCCTCAAATGACATTGGATATGGAGGAAAAAACTATCACACTAGAAATTCATTTAAAAAATTTGTAGAGTAGATTTTAAGAAACAATAAATTGACTATGGTTATGTCCTTTAGCTAGTTATTTTTTCATGGCCTCAATTTCAAATTTGACATGTAAAAAGGGATTGACTAAAAGACTTCAAATCCTCTCTTTCACAATTTTAACACCTCATGATCAAACCTATGAATCTTTCAATCCATAAGTGATATTAGAGTTAATAAAAAAGTGTGTACAATGTGCGACTAGGAGTTGGAGTTTGGGAAAAACACAAGACAAAACTCCTTGGAGCACCAAAACTGAGGTCTAATGGAGTTTAGTGCCGTTTTTCTTTTGTAATATTTCTAGTTAAGGGTGATTGCAAGAAAGACCAATCCTATGAGGCATCACAATTGAAGTGACGGAGTTGGTTTTGGCCGTAACTTTGGAAATTGAAGCCAATAGACTTGAAATTTTTATGGAAGATTGCTAATTCAAAAAACATGAGATTTGTCATTTTTCAAAAAAATTGAAAAATAATTTTATAATTAAATATCAATTTAGCTATTTTGTCACACTTTGCAGTTTAGGGATTTTTAGTATTGTGAAGTATCCAAAAAACATGATGTTCACTTGACTTTTTTGTAGCCTATTCCCACACTAGATGGGCATATGCCCACCTTCAAAAAAACACAATTCTTTATCCTCAACATGCATGCAAATAGGGGTCCTTTGTGCATAGCACTCCAAACTTTCATGATGGTTTCAACTTCTAGTTTTTGGTGAAATGTCAACACTATCAAGTCTTTATAAATGGTCAATTTTTAGTTTTTTGTTATTCATGATTTTCTAATTTTTATTAATTTATACTTAATTTTATCTACTTTTTGTGACAAATTGTCATTTTTTTTAAGTAGTATTGTTTCAGTATTATAAAGTACTCAAAAGTACTATTGGCTGTTGATTTTTCAAATCAATAGCTGAGATTGCTCCATTTTGTAGTACTCCTAGTACTGGATAGAAAAAACGTAGTTTTTGACCAAACGCTACCAAAATCATTCGGTCTTTCTTGCAATCACCCTTAAACCTTCCTCTAACATGTGTCTACAAACATAAGACAAACTTTATGATTAACTCTATTGTTGTGTTTTCTTTTGGCCTATGTGATCTATAACACATCATTCTAGTTTGAATTCCACTAGTACTAGAAAGAGGGTGGGTTTGTTATGTTTTCTAGCAACGTTTTGGAACATGATAAAGCAACACTTTGCTGTGGATACATGTACCCACAACAAGTGTTGCTTTATCATGTTCCAAAACGTTGCTAGAAAACGTAACAAACCCACTCTTTTTCTAGTAATGGTCAATTTCGTTAAAATGGTGGTATTCCGCATGCCATTTTAATGGAATATCTTCTACAAATGGAGAATAAGTGTGCCACGATAGGATGATACATGTGTCAATTTTATACCTAGCACATTCAAATCACTCCTAGTTCATGCATTTCCACTCCCCTTGGACAATCTTTCCATTGTTTTCATTTTTTCAGTGGTTTCATTTTGTGCCATTTTAATGGAATACCGCCATATTAACAAAATTGACCATAGTAGTGTTCATGCAGTTATAATTTTAAAACTATTGATAGAACCAATCAAAACTTGGGCGTTTTGTTCAGTTTTGTGCAAACTCGAAGAAGCTCAAAAAAGACTTCCTTGGGCTGTTGGTCATTCAGAGGTTAACGAGGGCGGTGTAATATAAAAGACAAAAACGAAATGCAACTCAATCTCGCTCCGGACTCCGGAGGCAGGGTCGCCAGTTGAGGAGATGAACGGCCAATATACGCACTGACAGAATTGGGGCTCAACATGAAAATGGCAGGTTGGCTCTTCCTGTTGATGCAAATAAGCTTAATCTAATTGTGGCTGTCTCTGTTGCCCTACTCCTTGCAATCAGCAACGGCAGCACCCCAAATGAAGCTCAAGATGTTCTTTTAAAAGAATCTGCAATCAGCAACCAGAACCCCAGATGAAGCTGAAAAGTTCTTCAAAGAATCTGGGATCAGCAACGGCAGCACCCCAAATGAAGCTGAAAAGTTCTGAAGTTAAAAAAGAATCAGCGATCAGTTGTTCGGTATTTTTTGGTTTAAGTTATTGCAGTACACGGAGTACGCCCAAACAGCATAGCGGCGAGTGCAAAATTGGGGTGCTGAAACTCCAGTCAAAGACGAATCGATCAGTGTTGGATCTGGATACAAAATGAGAATCATCTAATTAAATGTCCACCATCACTACACTAAAAAGGATATTTAGTGTTGGATTACATTTAGTGTATTTACCCCCCTACTCCACACAACACTAAATCTGAACTTTGTGGGAATTAGTGTAATATTAGACTTCAATGCGTACCATAGAGTACATTTAGATTTACCAGATTTCAGATTTCAGATTTCAGATTTGCCATAGAGTACAGATTTCACATTTACCATAGAGTACATTTAGTGTTAGAAATTAGATTTAATGTTACTTACTTTATTTGGTTTAATGATGTTTAGTATCAAGGTTTGTAAATAGTGTTGCTAACATTAAATATCCTTTTTAGTGTACCATAATAGAGAGGATTTCTAAGCACCAAAGCTTGGTGCTCCAAGACCTGGTTTCAACTAGTGTAACTGAACATTTGAACTATTAATATTTGGAAGACGTAGTACCTAAATCAGATAAGGATCAATGAGGCGGTCATGAGTTTGAATTCAAGAATTGGTGAAGTGCTTACAACCATAATCCACCCAACTATGGTGGCATCAAATCACCTTGTGGTTATATGAAGACCTAAGAATTTCTTAAGGGGAGGGATATGTCAAGTTTTTTACAAGGTTTACCTCCCAATGGAGGCATCAAAGATGGCATTTGCCATCTAGGCGCACCCCTATCCATGAGGCTTAAATAGAACATTTGCAATAGACTCGACGCTTCATTCATCACACCCATTTCCTAAACTGGCATTCAGGAATTCTTTTTAGTTTTACCAACTGATTTCCTCCAATGTCCATATTGAATCAATTTTTTAAGTACTAAGTCTGTTTATTTTCTCTAAACTCAAAATAGAATTTTTATAAAAATCTTAGCACCAAGTTTTTGTTGATGTTTTCAAATTACAACCAAATTTTTTCCCAATTCCACCGGATAACTTTGATCTCAACACTAGTACTTTCCGAACATAGATCCCACACTAGAGTTTGCCTTTTTTTTAAAATTATGAATGGAGAGGATTTTATTGGTGACAAAGGAAGAACAATATAAGTAGCCGTCTCCAGAGGGCCGGGGTGAATTGCCCCCCTCGCTCATCCCCAACAGAAAACCCTGAATTTTTTTATTTCTCACGCATGATAAAATTTGCAATTTTTGAATTCATATATGCAATCAGAGGCCCCAAATTAGCTAAGAATGATGTAGAGCATACATTTTATGGGCACAAAATAGGGGGTCTTTTTTTTACTTGCACCCCCTGGACTGACGGGGGGGACGAGCGAGGGGGGCAGTTCACCCCGATCAGAGCAGCTTAACTGTAACGGTTCTGTACAGTGCCCTGCACAGCAGAGACTCAGAATAGGAATATTTCAGTTCGTTTGTGGCTGGATCATGTCCAAGGACAAATTTGCAGACCGCCAATGAAGATTCCTAATCTTCAGACTTTACACAAGAATTGGAAATCAGAAAGTGACAGCACGGAGTTGGAGGGTACCGGTAGGCATGCTACGCCCACAACCGCCATTGCCCGGCAGAGGAGCCCATTTAGAGTGGCCTGGATCAGTGTTCGGGAAGAAATTTGAGCTTATCCGTGGTTTCTATTTGAAAACGTTTTTTCATTGAAAATCTTGGGTTGTTTCTTGTAGTTTTACTTAAAATAGAATTTTTTTTGAAATAGTGACCGGTAATTTGCTTCTTTGTTGATGCAGTTACTGCATCTTTTGAGCTCAGAAAATAATAATAATAATAATTTTAAAATTTTCATACCCTCCTCGCCTTCCTCCTCCCCTCTTGTAATTTTCAGATTGCAATGTAATTGACAAACAACATCCCATATCTTATACCTGTATTTGTATTCGTATCTTGTACTCGTATTTGTATTCATATCCAATATTATGTTGTATCTATATTCGTATCCACATTCAATGTTCACTATGTATTCATATACAATACTATATTTGTATCCAATATTCATACCCAATATTCATTTTCGTATTTGTATTCGTATTGATATTCGGACGGCTCAAATTAAATCTCACAAAATCAACAACTTGTGATTTTTTTAGAAATCAACGGCAATTTCAAAGGTAAGTATTTAAATAAATCAAGAGCCTTTCAATTTTTTGAGAGAGGGGGCAACTAACACCCTTGGCAGCCTCTTTTGGGTACATTGTGTGATCGATAATTTGCTTGAAAGTTTGATTTTCAATTGGCAATTTGGGAAAATGAACCGGCTCATAATATACTAATAGTTGGTTCTCTTCATTCATTGGCCTAGATTGGATACACATGTAAATGAAATTTTTTAGAGTGAAGATAAGAGCATCCTTGGAATTCTCTCCATGAAAACATGAGTAAAGTAGAGGTTTCTAAAGAATAGGAGGAAATTTGGAACTCTTTGAGACCTAGATGAGTCTCACTATTTAACACCTAGTGTGAAAAAAAGTCTTTTTCAACACTATATGAGCTCCATATTGCAAACTCCATAAACCATGCTTCTTGTTCATTTTAACTTAGATTTTTTTTTTCTAGGTGATCAATTAATGTATTGATCCCTAAAGTCCGAAGGTCATTTTTTCATCAAAAAACATTTAGAATTGTCATTTTCAATGCAAACAACAAAAATTTCAAAGATTTGTTTCTTTTGAATATCCAACCTCGGGATCTTGCACTAGACTAATATGAGAATGTTTGGAAGAAATTTCAGAAAGTTTGACTATATTGATCACAAGATATAAGCATTTAAAGTATAGAAAACGAGTTTTTTTTCTCCTAGTTTGATTAGATTTGAACCCTCTTAACTTAAAAATTTGTACTATAGATTGTGAATTAAAAAAAAAATTATGTTGAAAAATTGAGTTGAGTATTCAAGAAAAAAAATTCACATTCTAGGGAGCAAACTAAACCATGTGAAAAATTGTTAAAATTGAGTTAAAAAATGGATCCAATACATTCTTTCATTACATGTGATTTGGCTCTCGGGGAGGGCTGCGAGTTCCCAACTCGAAACCCCCCCGAGAACCGCCGATATCCGTTGTTCCCGGCCTGTGCTGACCTGGCCGAGAGACGGCTAGGTCAGATTTTTCGAAAAAAAAAAAAAAATTAACTTTGTTTCTCAGTTTAAGGACTTAAATTTATTTTTTTATTTTTTTATTTTTTTTCAAAAATAAAATCTCACAGCGGCGTTCTTTTACTGCCGGGGGAACAGTGCCAGGAACGGCCGTGAAACAGCCCTTAAAATCCTGAAATCTCTTCTAATGTCTAAAGAATTTGATAAGACTGCCTACAAAACAAGAACTCAATCTTCATAACTTTCACATCACTTATTCAAATGGAATGAATAAAATCTTTCCACATAGACAAATGTATAATCTATAAGAAATGATTTTTTTTATTAAGTTTAAAAATATTTATAGGCTTTCTTTGCTACCCACCCTTGCCTATTTTGCACTTATTGTAGTATAATTTTTGCTCCTAGGTATAGATTGAAATAAAAATTATATTCTCTAGAAGATAAATAAATCACTTTTCCTATCTTGAAGAAAAGTTCAAAAAAATCTTGACAAAAATTAAGATCATAGTTTACAATCAATAGTGTTTACAAATATAAATAAGGATTTATTTATAATTAGCACTTTAAAAATGTATAGTTTATTCATATTGTATTTAAGGAATACATGCAAAGAAAATCTAAAATCCTCTTTCAATAACCAAAAATTTCCACAATTGGCCACAATTTATTAATATTCAAAATATTTTTAGGTGGAGTTACCTTAAACTACTCAATATGTACACACATAGCAAGTGCTACAAATGATGAACATATTAATTCAAATAGCTTTTGTTTTTTCAGAAGTGCCAACGGTGCTTCCATAGTCTACTCATTGAAAATCCTCTATGCTAATAATGTTTGGAAAGGGTAAGGTAGTATGCTCTAAAAGCTACCATTTAAGGGCTAGTCTGTCTTTTTTATAGTTTTTTGTGTACAGAAATATTTTTCAATCATTTTTTAGAGAAAGAAAAATAAATGTGAAACCTAATACAAGTGGTTTTGTATTTTTCCAAGCATTTTTGAATTACTTCTAAATTTTCAAAGATTTGGGGCATAGGCACCTATTTGTGACCATAGGTTTCCCAAAATCCGTCCACCTGCAACTTGTAAAGAGATGTGAGGAAATCAAAGACAATGATTGGTTCTTGACAATAGAAAAACAATTTTTCCTCAATTCATTCAATTCCTAAAGTGGTTCATTTAAAGATCACTCCATCTCCATTCTCCACCTAATAATAGGATCCATTTAAAGAAGATGGATGCATTTAGAACATACTACTATATATGGTACCATAATTGGTGTATGACCATTCACACAATCACACTACGTACAATTTTCACATTGGATAGAAAAACCATAATTATATTATATTTTTTAAATTATTTAATGAGTCATTGCAAAAAGCACTTGTTGATTTTGTCTAGGGATTTTGTGAGCAGTTAACACCTAAAGGTTCAACAACATTCTAAAATGATCAAGTGCTAAAACATAGATGTTTTAGAACTTATCTATGTTTTATCAAAAAGTTTAAGATAAAACATAGATGTTTTTAGAATTATCTATGTTTTATCAAAAACATTCTAAAATTATCATTTCAAGTGTAGAGAGTTACAATGAAAAAAAGAACTATCTTTTTTGCATATCCCATCCATCAATATTGCATTAAACTTGTGTAGAAATGTGTGGAAAAAAATTTCAAAAACTTTGACCACCTACATTGTAAGAAATTAACATTCAAAGTTTTTTTTTGTGCCTTGCCATAGTAGGTTTTAGATTTTGAATCCTTTTAATATAATTTTTTTGTAGTACCTAGTTTTGAGCTTTAGATCTTTAGAGAATTGAGTTGAAAGTCTAGGAAAAAATCAAACAAACAATCAAATCATTATTTCAAAAATTGTTGAGTAGAAGTTGATTGGAAAGTTGATACAAGATGGAAGGAAAAAACTAAGTTGTTGCTAGTTCTAAAATGGATCTAGAACAATGTCAATCATATAGGAGAGACTATTGTAATAAGTAATCTACACCCTATAAACCTTTATATTTTGAAAAATTGCAAAAATTGAATTCAAAAGCAAATCCTATTCATTATTTTTTCACAAAAGTGCCTTGATTGCCTACAAACTGACAAAACTCTTTATAACTTTCATATCGATAATCAAAATGGAATGAATCAAAGAATTCCATGAAAATGTGAACATACTTTATGAAGGATTTATTTATTTATAAATATATTGAATTTGTATTTTTTGTTCTTCACACACGTATAACTATTTATCCTTGGCATTGATTGAAATGCAAATTAAATTCCAAAAAGATTGTAAATTCCTTTATACTCAAAAAAATGCTATAAAAACTTACAATAATATTTGATGAGAACAATTCCCAAATCCTAAAATCCATTTTAAGAATTTGAGCCTTTTGTTTTTTATGGAAATAGAATTAGATTATTACGAGCTGATTTTAAGAACTAAAAAAGAAATGAGAAATGAATACAATACTATAAGTATTTGTTTTCAAAAAATTAAAGTCTTGAATATAAATTTCCAAAGTTATGTTAAATAGATTATTGATGGAAATTTCTATGAATTAGATTTTTTTTTTTTTTTAATTTGTTCTTAAATACTAAAAATTTAGAAGATAAATACTAGTCTTTACTTCTACTTCTACTAGTCAGAATGTTTTTTGTAGAGAGAACAACCAAAATTAAAATTTTCATCAAATTTGGAATTTTATACCAAAATGAGACCTATTTTAGATGTCTTACAATAAGGATTATTAGCAATTTTTTTATTTTTTGTGATAGAAAAGTCCTATTCTAGTAGAAGAACATCCTCCCAAATTTTAACTTCAAATTCTAAGCTTGAGTTCACAATAATACAAAAAGCTCTAGAATTGTAATAATGAGCTCCTATCTAAGGGATGTTCATAAATATGAAAAAATTATATAAAATGTAGAATATTTCCACGTAAGTAGATTATAATCTCATGTCCATAGGAGGTATTAATAATGCAAAAAAACAAACTAAAAGACCACTCCTTATGGAGTTTAATCAAGCTAGGAACCAAAAAATAGTACAAGTATTCTTGCAATGACCCTATTATTACAACGTACTGCATTTGAGATGCTTGATTGATTATATTTGAACTAGGTCTAACCATTGAATTATGTTGAGCCACATGCAAGTAAAGCTTGAGTATTAGAAATAACTTTTCTTATCTCTCGTGTGGCTTGGAATGTTATGTCTCACAACAAGGCTCTACTTTCACATTACCCAATTAATTTCATTTGAGTTTTGAGTTTTGTGAGAAATGAAAAAGTGGTATTGACCCTAAGATAACCACCAATCATAAATCAAAGAGTCTCTTGGAGATGATTCTACTAATTATGCATGCCCAAGAGTAGCGAACGCTAAAAGATTGACGCTTGTGATGGAGGTAGTCTCTATTCTCAAACAAAGGACATTTGAAATGTTCTACTCCCTCTTTCCAAAATGATCTTCTGGTAACCTGGCACTTTATTTTTTTGTCCCAAAATGATCTTTCCAGTTGTGGTGTGGGAGGAAAGGGACCGTTCTAAGAGTAGCTGCATTGGGAATGCATGAAGCTAGCAGAGATTCAAGCCCAGGCAGAGATTCAAGTTGAAGAAGATCATTTTGGTATGTAGTATATGGTGTACTGCAAGGATGCAAAATCAGGCATCTATCCTTCCTAATTCAATTGTTGAGCTTGCAATCCCAGCATAAGAATTACTACCAAAATACAATCAACCATCTGTTCTCCCATATTCTATTGTTGAGCTTGTTATTGCAGACTTTTTGATTCCATCAACAATGGAAACAATAGTTTGCTTTTCAAAATATAGATTCAGCAAATTGAAGCAGCGACAATTTGTATGTTGATTTATGTTGATAACTCTTCTGTTGGGGCACAAACCAGAAGAAACTGATCAACTCCGTCTAAAAGCGGTCTAACTTGAATCAAGAGTGGGTTCATTGCAGACTCCACACCTGTTGTAATGAGAAGGAGCGGACTATAAGCATGCATTGTTCAATTGCAATATCAGGCCTGGTGCTTCAATTCATACAAAAATCAAAAGTCTTTGATACTTGACGTCGAGCTTTCATGGATAGTGCAAATTAAAATTCTACGAAATCACCACTGCAGAATTGATCCTTTCTCTTACATCTGCATTTTCTCATTTTGTTTTGTGTAAGAATAGTGGACAGTGATCGATGCTATTGATGTGAAACCAAGTAAGAATCATATCAAAAGTGAAGCACAAAAATTAGTTATGCGCTCATCAGAATTATCATCTCAAGACCTTACACCTTCCCAAATCAACATAGAAAGGAAAGGAGGAACAAGCAGGGAAGAGAGGACGAAGTTTGTTTTAATATAATTTTGTATAATCGAATAACTTCAATCACAAGTTCCTCCAAGCTGTGATTTGACAGAATCTCCATAATAGAAACCACGAGTTCTACAATGTCAATTCGAAGTTTTGGAGTTTCTGTATCACTATCATTAATTAGCTCGTCAAAGGATGGTTGTAGCCCATACTCCTTAATGTGAGCCCTAAAAAACTGTACTGTACATATCCAGATGCTCAACAAAACGTCCTGGCATCCTGTCTAAAAATGTTCTCAAGACCCCTTGGCTCTCAAAGATTATCTAGTTTACAGAGAGAATCAACATTTCAAGTAATTCTACTCTCAATGAGGGAAACTAGAGAGAGTTTCCAGACGAAGTCGATTTCACAATCTTGCTCCAAAACTTCAGAAGGGGTCTAGTACTATGGAAGAGAAGTATCCTGTACTGTACATAGTATCCAATTTGGTATTCAACCTGAAAATTGCAGAGCCGGAAGGAATCGCGGGGACTGACCGATACCCTAATACCCTGATTACGCTAGTACTTGGCCTCGCCAACACTGGAATTTACACTGTCAGCAATCTCCATGACCAAGAAGACCACAAGACCGACAGAGAGGAAGAACATGATGCCACTGAAGAAGACCCACGCAACAATGTAACCCACAGCGTACACGGCTATGGCGAACACCAAGCACAACAGCAAATGCTCACCGTCCAAGGCATTCCAGTAGTTGAATACCCTTGGTCGTGCTATTGTTTGAAGCTGCTGGAATTCGGGGGAGTAGTAATCATCCTCGCTTCTGTCCATGGTCAAATGTCGGTGCTCACCCGCAGTCTTGTGCTTAATTACAAATGCTTAATGTGCACACGACTTCCACACAGTCACTACAGAGAGGCGGAGTTTCCTTGTCGGGCAAGTAACATTGCTCCCCCTGCATACGATCCTTTTCTTGCACTAGCAAAAAATCCCCAGTCCCCTAAGCGTATTCTAGAAAACCTTGCTGCACTGAACCCTGCCAATTTGCACAACCACAATCTCAAATTTTCAAGCATAAGAAGCAGACGGTGTCCAGAGGGTTTCGATTTTCATCTACATGTCGGTATTTTGAAGACAAAAAACTGGGGTTTTAGCTTATCACTACTGCACAGTCAGGACACAGCATAACGTACCTTAGAAAAAATTATATACAATTTCCAGCATCCTTGGAAGTCAAGAGATTCCTCGAATTCTTCGCCTTGCTCAAGTAAAATGGCAGTCATGATCTGGTGATGGAATTAAGAAAGCTGCAAGCGTGCACGATTCCTGCAAGTATTGAGGTAAAGCAGTGGTACTTCTAAGGAAACTCGGACTCTGTATGGGCGCTGGGGCTCAGCCTAGAAAATTAACTTTTCTGAGCATCATTGGTCATTCTAAGATCTATTCTAGAATTATTAGATCTAAGCTCTTGTCCATAAAGTACTAAGAGCCCGTTTGCATTGGAAACCGGAACTAGAGGTCCATCCAAGTTGACCACAAGCAGAGAGGAGAAAAAACTCTCAAATCTTGACATGACATACAGTTTTGAAAGCAAGTCCCAATCTAGGATCGGGAAGGTTTAGGAATGTTTTCAGAGCTGGAGGCTTGAGGTCCAAGCTTAGACCCCTCCTACCCCCCAATGGAAATGGGCTCTTAGAGTCAATTTTGGGTACACCTTTGACAATTAGTACTTTAAAAATTCATAGTTCATTCATATAATGTCCATAAGATGTAGGGAAAGAAGTCTTTCAATTGATAACTATAACTGGCTAAAAACATTAATCTGTATTTAGCTGAAGTTGTCGAATTCTAAATTAATATTTACCTTGAGATTCTTGGCAAGGAACTTAACTTCTTAAATAATATGGTAAGGTTTTTGTCTACCCTGTGAGAGTGATGTACATGGCCTTTCCAAATACAGAATCATGGGTTTATCATGACTGATTCAATGGGCGCAACAACTGAGTCATGTTTTGTATCACTCCAAGGTCGCTTTTTGGAACATGCTTCTGGGGAGCTGCAGCATTCAGTGGGACCTCATTGTATGAGAAAGTTGAAGAGTGTGTTGTTATATCAACATCCAAGTAGGGTTTGATACTGATATGGCAGTGCACACACTTGGCAAAATACAAAGTGATCATTTGGGCAGTTTTTTATTTTGAAGAAGTTGTACTTTAAGTGAGGGTCATTTTGGCAAGGACGTGTTGAAACTGAATTTTCTACTTCACATTCTGAGAGGTCTACATCACTCTAAACTAATCACAAGATGACATGTGGCATTTTGGGGGATAAAAATTACTTCCGCTATGTCAAGGCTACCAACCCATATTTAACTATTTATGGACAAATTGACGAATTATGGACAAATTCATAGTCCATAATGACCTTGAAAATAGAATAATATGATTCAAATGATGTAAAAGTGTCGGCTGGCCACCCACACAATGATAAAGAGAATTGCAATACTAACAAAATGCTTTAATGGCAAACAATTTGCTTTGAAAAGAAACAATAGTGATTTATTAATTTTGCCGGCTTCAGAATGTGATAGCAGAAGAGACGCCTATAACCGTGCAACCGAAGTCCCGGCAAATCCCAATCAATGTCTGATGATTCCATCCCGGAACCAAGACATGTATCGGCATTCAGCCGATAAGACAAGGAGGTTAACGATCGCCGCCATTAGTAAAGACAACAGTAATCATACGTGGTCTAAAATTCAGGAATCCTGGAGCTTACTATAGAAAGTAAGTAGGAAATTCGTCCCCAGAGGAGGTTGATATAAATTTATTAATTGAAAAACGAGACATACATATCCGATGCAACTCCCACAGGAAAAGAGCACTTTGAAGACGAATGACAAAAAATATCTTCTACATAATTGCTGTGCTGACGGAAGTATATTTTGTTGGCGGGCAGCCGATACATATTGTACATATCAAAGTCTATACCGAATAGATTTCAGAATTGAAGCTACAGCCGACATAGTGCCGAAAATGAGAAAAACCAATGTGCAGAACCGTGAAATCATCCCGAAAGAAGATTATCCGGTTCATAGAACAAAATGATCAGCATGCAGAGCAGTCAGCTGTATCGGCTGGCAGCCGACAGATGCATCGGAGTCCCGTATCCGAGAAGCGGAGTGATGATGCAAGACCACCATGACTCGAAAGTGTCGTATCGGCTGGCAGCTGATAGGATAGAGAAGCGTGGTGGGGTTAATCATCTCCCTCATCATCTGCATCCTTGTCCACAGTTGCACCTGATGCCTCTAGATTTGCAATCGCAGCAGCAACCGAGGCCTCCGGGATAACATGAGACGTGGGGGGTCCTTTCTTTGCATGCGAGGGCATTCTATGTGAGTACAGGACAATGTTGACATGAACCATCTGCGGCAGACAGAGTTCCTTGTGCCACCTCCGAGTCCAGCATTCCCTCGCCACAAGCGTTTTTCCCTCCCTCTTGGCTTTCATTGGAGTCCACCATTCTATCTTGAAATTCCCATACGTTGGTCCTGGAGTCATGTCCACACACTCGAGTACCCTACCCAGCCAAACCGGCAGGTAATTGTTTTGACATGGTCGGCAAAGAACAAAGTCCCCTAGCAGGACATCCCTGAATGGATTGAACGTCAACCTTGGTCTGTCCTTGGCAGGACCGCAGTATGGAGTTGGCTCAGATTTGTCCTCCGGCGTGGTGTCCACTGGATTATTTGGATCCGCCCCGTCCTGTGTGAAAGCAGTTCCATGATCCCTTGTCCAGTCAGAGAGCAGCCACAATCCCTCTTGAAGCAATGCTGGAGTTTGTGGCAACGGCGAGTTAATCTCCGATAGAATTCTTTCCTAGTAAGCAACGCAACCTGCCATCCCCTCTGCGTATCGCTTGTTTCTTGCCATTCCCGATTTCCAGAATTCAATGTACTTAGCGATTCCATTTTTGATGAAGGATTGTTTTTCATTGCATTCAGTAGCCCTTGCGACTTCTTTCTCTGCATTTCGTCTTCTAGGATTAATGTCGACATTTCCCCAAAGTGCCTTGAATGGCACCGGTTGTGGGTCCCCCTGTGGAATGTTGGGTCTCCCATTTTTGTCCGCGGTCCACATTTTGACGGGCGGCCCTGGAGGCAGCCATGATGAGTCCGTGGTCCTTATTTTGTACCTCATGACCGGCCATCCACGATCATCTCCAGCTTCGACGACGTAGAATTTGAAGAGGTGTTTGTCTCCAAGCCCGACGATCTTGTTCACCCCATTATGATGGAAGCCCTTGAGGAATGATTTGAAGTCTGCCACTTCCTGCACGAACTCCGGAATGAAGGCCACAGTCTTCTGTGAATCCATGAACGCCTTCATGAGATCAGCAAGCACGTAGGTGTTTTTCCTTTTGATTAGTTTCGAGAGATAACTGAAGTGCGCGTCGATGTCTTCGTGCGTGTGCCCGACAATGAGAAACCCGACAGTAACTTCTTTGAAAATTCGCTTGGCAATGAGCAAAGAGCAGAAAGCCATGAGGAACCTATTTTTATTGTCTTTTGCGGAGTTGTCAAGTTGCAAGAATAGTTTTCTAGGAAGTGGAACATGAGGTCGCCCTGTTTGTGGAGTGTTCGTAACTTTCCCTGCGACCTCAGGAACGGAGGAGTTGCACCTCGATTTCCCATGGAGCAGAGCCTCGAAGAAGCTATTCTGTGGCGGAGTGGAGAAGAGTATCTTGGATTCCCGAACAGGTGGCCTCTCGAGAGCTCTGAGTACCCTGCACAGCAACGATATAGTGAAATTTGAATCCCCCGGCCAGAGTGATGTGGAGTAATGAGCATATGCGCCATCTCCATGTCCATGAGTGAGCATGCCGGTACATGAGATTGGAATCTGCCCTAGCCCAGCGGTGGCTTTGGTTATGCGCTGCATCCTCGGAATCGCAGTCTTTGTGGTGTCCATTTTGTCATGAATAATGCAGAGGAACTCTGATGGATTTTGCACCGACTGTGTAGTCCATCCACTATATACATTTCTACAAGCGCATTGGTAATTGAGATGTTTCTCTCTGTCCTCGACTAGGGCTTGCCACTCATCGCAACCTCTCGGATACTTCGCAATGAACTCAACTAGGAAGTCGCATTCTGTGCATTTCGAGAAATTGCTCCCCACAGCCTTGACCTCTACGTTTTTGAAATGTGCTTTCCTGAGGCGACTGATTGCAGACTGCGATACCGGCTTCATATTACATATACCATTGACCTGTTTGACATAACTCGTTGAATAAGTTTCCGAAAGTGGCTAAACAGCTCTATCGGCCGGCAGCCGACAGAGTTGCAACGGACGGACGAATAAGAGAAGTGATCTATGACAGAAGCGCATGGAAAGGAATTCGAAGGCAGAAAATGATGGTATCGGCTGGCAGCCGACATGAGGAGCTATGTATTGAATAAGCAGAGGCAAATAATGAACTTACATAATTAACTTGTTCACGCATGTGATCCCAATTCATAGCAGAGAGGACGACCTTGAGGTTGTCTACGCGTTTATTTCCAACCAGTCTAAACTCGTTGGGCATCTGGTCCGCGTTTTCGTTGATGATCGTCATGAGAGTTGCTTGAGCCTGAACTGTTTGCGGCCTTGGTCTTCGAGCCCCTGCATTTCCATGCGATCCGCTAACAGATCCTCCAACGGCCGCAGCCTTGTAGACATGATAGGCCGACCTCGAGACCCCGTGAATGATATACCAAGCGTTCTCGCAGACGTCTGTGTTTGCAAGAGTAATGAATTTTTTTCCAGGAGTAACACCTGCATGAAGTTGACTCTGCACCGCATATGCCATCTCCCTCCTGGTCTCAAATGTGCAAGCAAAAAACTTCCGTCGTATATTTCTGGTGTCCTCCCAGGGAAACGTCTGGCAATATCTGAGCTTGCAGCACGTTTGCGAGCTGACCTTGCGTATATCCATGTCCGAGGTCTTCAACTGTAGTTTGGACAAGCTTTCGGTATTCCTGGGAATGACCTTTCTGCGCACCGACCGGTATGGATTCTTTGGTACTCCCTGCATTCCATTGTCGTCTGACACATTCAAGAGAGTAGCCTCCGAGCATAGCGTGACAATTTCAGAGAGTAGCCTTCCTCCTTCCAATCTTGCATGTGATAACCTCCAGCGCATGGTTGTCATTTGCAGTGCCTCATTGTCCGATACGAACATGACTCCGACATCCGAATCTCCGAGGACGTCATCGTCGCAGGCTTCGTTTGGCAGGCAGACTTGGATAATCGCTCTTCCGAATACCGAGAAGTCGTCATTGAGAAGTTCACAATATTGGTTTCTCCACAGAGGTCTATCCGGGATTGGTAGCCCGGACTGCAATCCATCCGAGTTACAGCTGATATTTCCACTTCTCATATTTTCCCTAGACGCATCCGCATGAACGAAGCTGTCCGCAGCGCTTGTTTCGGACCCGCCCTCGCCGGAGGTACTGTGACCATGAACATTGGGAGGGTCATCTTTGTACCCGCGGCTGTCATCGTCCGTGGAGTAGAGCCTATCCTCTCGATCGTCCTCGTCTGATGCATTGTCAGGAATGGGTCCTTGAGCCGGCTCTCGAAACTCCTCCAGCGGATCATTGGAGCTACCTCCACTTTTGCATTTCGCAAGCAGTTGTGGCTGCATCATACGGGTCTCTGGTGAACCTATCGACTGGCAGCCGACAATCCTGCTGGACGCATTGGAGGTCTCGATCGGTCTGACTTTGTAACCACTCCAGAGTATTCTGTATCCAACACAACATTTGAGTGTCATGAATTTCGGAATTTCGCAGTAGGCAATGTGATCCATGAAGTCGTCGACGACCTGCAGTAGTTTGACAACGAGGAAGAAGCTGTGCGGAACGCGGAAGCCTTCCCAGAATCCCTTGGGAGAGCACTCTACAATTGTTCCCACTCCAGCATATACCAGTTCCAGGCCCACAGTTTGCAGGAGTGCAACATCCATATTCACAGTGAGTGATAGGAATTGTTGAATTGGTTTTTCATCCTTGTTGACCTGTATCGGCTGCCGGCCGACACGAGCGCATGTAGACCCGTCCGCTTCAGCGTAGGGATAGATGTTGTCTGCCTCCCAGATGATTGACCTTCCTGGGCAGTGTCTGAGGAAGACCAAGTCTCCCTCAGGAAACGGAATAGGCATGTCCAAATTTTGTGGAACATCTAGGACATGAACGCGCACGAGGTAGGGATCGCGGTTCACCACCCCTTCTACGACCGCCCTTCCAGCGTAATAGAGTCCTTCGAGGGTAAGGGCAACCACTACACCCTTCCCTATTTTTATTCTCCCGGAGCCACCGTTTTTAGTAAATGCTTCTATAGGACTCACGTCCAAACCCATATCAGCAGATCCACTCATGACGTAGAATTGGCGACAACGCCTACAATATCTGTGCTAACCCTTCTCACGGAACTCAAGCCACTTTATCGGCTGGCAGCCGATACATCCGTCTACCAACTGCTAGACGACTTTCACTATTGTGGAGGAGTCCCTAATGAATCCACGTGGATATGGACTCCACTTCCTATCGGCTGGCAGCCGACAGAAAGTCTTGTACGGACAATAGTAGAACCCTAATCCGCGCAGACGAAAACATGTGAATCATGGACGTTGCTAGATTTTGAACATGCTGATCTAGGTAGTCTGCATTGAATCCCAGTCTAGACCTGGGCATGTATCTGGACCACAGATGCGACAGAAAATGCAGAAAATCAGCCAGAACAGAAATTTCTAGCTATGGCCTTGATTAATTCCTGAACTACTTGTGCAACGCACTGCAAACTACTGCAATTCCCTGATATGCCTGCATTCTAGAAATCTATTACATTGCTCTGCATTCCAGTGTACACTACTGCATTGCCAGGCATTCCACTCAATCCACTGCGAACCACTGCAAACTACTCCAAATCAATTCATAGAAGACCAATGCAAGCCCCCGCAATCCACTTCTCCCTAACGGTTCTTGGACGGTCTGAGTGCGTGTAAGTGGCAAATGAAGGCGAAAGAATGAAATGCTCTGGAAATTGAACCTAAGAAGGAGGCCAAAGATTGATTTTGGCGCTTGAAATTTGAATCTGGAGGAGGAGGATGTTGTGGTGATTGCAAAAGAGACAGGTACAACCGTTTGGAGATCGTGGTGGGAAACATACGCATCTCTCTGCAATGAGTGTTCGTTACTTGGTTGTCCTCGGTTGAAGGTGGAGTACTTGAATTTGGATGCAAAGTTGTGGATGGATGTAATCATTGGATGAATGCATTAGGTTTGTAATGATGGTTCTTCTGGCTGGCAGCCGTCACTTCAGTGGGGGGGGGTATACTCCTCAAGCCACTTTCATTTTCTCTCATTTGCAATCTACTCTCTTGCTCTCTCGTTCTCTTCCTCTCTCCCACGTTCTCTTTCTCAACGGCTTGCAGCCGACACTACGTCACAGCAACCGCGTCGATGCATCAGTCGTGGCGTGCTTCCAACCTCAGCCGATAGGATTTCTTCGGTAGCCGACAGAGGAGGAGTGCGGGCGGGACGGGATTCGAAGCAGCCGACACAATATTCTACCTAGCCGATAAGCAGCTCACTCCTGCGGCGATGGCGTCCTCGGATGTGCTGCCCGAGAGGTACTACACATACCTTGTATCGGCTGGCAGCCGATACAATTCTTCTTGCCTGCTATTTCGATTTGAATTTCATTCCGGGTTCTTGCGTAGTAGTAACTTTATCGGCTGGCAGCCGACATAGTCTGCTGTTCAGGGAGCTCTAGGGTTTCAGAAGAGTCACGGGCAGTGCGTAGACTGTATCGGCTGGCAGCCGATATCGATTTATATTGGCAGAGTGAGGACATTTCAGGTTCTATCGGCTGGCAGCCGATACAGTCTGCGCATGATTGATTTGGGCGTCCTCGAGCGGATTCAATATTATTGCGCGCTAAATTGATGTGTAATATTGTGCAGAAAACCGACCCTCTTGGCAAGACTTCTCGGACCTCAAATCCTGAACTCCGAGATATTAGGCGACGGGTTCCCACCACGCGCAACGTGGAGAGCAAGCGATGCCATCCAAGAGTGGGGCCTGTGCTGGAGGGAGTCGTCTGACAGACTTGTGGAGATTGCGTGTTCCTTCAAGTTGAAGGGGAACATGACCCCCGGGAAGGGAAATGTTATGTCAGTCATGGTTGTTGGAGTAGACGTGCACGTCATGATTTGTCTTCTCCCAGTTGGCAACCCAGATGGCGTGGCCGACTACATCGCGGTGGAGTTGCCTGTCCAGAAGTGCACGGAAGATGTCTGTGAAGCGAGGTCTATGTCGCTAGGCATGACTTTTGTCGACAACACACCAGAAGATGCTGATGAACTTGTGTTGGGATGGGAATGCCTCAAGCATGAGCGGGATGAACATAATGCCCGCGTCATCCTCGAGATGGAGAAGGGGAAGAAGAAGGTGACGGCCCCTCGGAGGAAGCCATCGACGCCCACGGTTGACCACCCTGAGAATGAGGCTGCGGACACGGGGTCGCCAAGCAAACCGAAGAGGAAAGGGAAGGGGAAGGACGATCCCAACAGGGTGTTGACGCTATCGCTTGACGAGGCATTGGTGCGAGGAAATCATCTCACTACCAAGACCAAGGACAATGAGGTGAACGCGATCTACCAAGCGCTGGAAAAAGGACTGCTGCACGCCTTCCCATACAAGAAGCAACGGCTTCCGGATGTCATCCCCTCTGAGAAGCTGCACATTGCACCAGATGAGCTGAAGTACAGGAAAATTGCAAAGGATCGCCTTGGTCAGGTATTTGACATTCGTTTCCCTTCATTCCGCATACACCAATCCCTATGCGTTTCTGTGTTCTATCGGCTGCCAGCCGACAGATCACGAATGTTAATAAATTTTTGGACCTGGTGATTTTAGGTCAGGACCATGTACAAGGGGTATGGATCAATTCGGAAGAAACCCGAAATTCACGGCATTCCACTAAAGCGCGCGCCTTTACCAACGGATAAGGGATTGGATGCGGTCATGGACAGGTGTCCAGCACAGAATGATGTGGTGGTCATTGACGGAATTCCAATGCTGTGGTGGAAGGCACCCAACGTTCACTGGTACATCATTGGCGGGCAGCATACAGTCACTGCCTGCAGGGAACTGGCAGACCAATACCCTAAAGGATCGGAAGCCAGGAAGGATCTCCTGGAGTTCGAGGTCATTCCAGTCTTCAGTAGACAGGCGGACACACTCGTCCGGGTGTCCAACGCCTTGAACCTGAACATCACCGAGAAGGTGGTGAAGGAGACCTTCCGATCCTGCGCGGAGATAGGGAGGGCTGCCTGGGTGAAGGCAGGATGTCCGGAGCCGCATCGTGGGGGTGGCAAGCCGTCACCAACGTTCGAGGTATTCATCAAGCATCTCTTGTAATGTCTATCACTTCGCCTTATGTCTGGACGTGCTATTATATCGGCTGCCAGCCGATACAATAGTAGATTGTGTAGCCAGTATTGTTGTTATCGGCTGGCAGCCGATACCAACTATCGTGTTCTTATTTTTGGGTGCAAAATCTTGTAGACTGCGAAGCTTCAAGTTATGGCGCACTTCGTGGATGAGAAAGTATCCTCAAAGCTGCCGCTCATCTTCATCAAGGAGAGTACATGGGTACTCTGGACAGAGGCGTTCGATGCTTGGGAGAATGGAGAACTCATTGGGGATGATGGGACAGTTCCGAATCTCATTGTCAATCGAAAACCCCTCACGCACATCACGAAAACGGATCTCACGCCAACGCTGGGGCTGCGAGACTCAGACCTCTGCAAACTAGTCAGGGATATCGTTGCCCTACGCGTCAGCATCAAGAACACTACCAAGGCGAAGTCGTCCGGGAAGATGACACTCTTTGACTGGTGCAGAGAGAAAAAGATGGACAAGGTGGTCATGAACGAAATTATGTGGACCAGGAAGAAGTATCCCCTTCCTTGCAAAGACGCAGCTTGGGTCCCATATACTGATGAACACTGGCAGGAGCTGGCTGACAAGGAGGGCTACTCTGCTGCCGTTGTTCGGAATGTCTGGAAGGATGTCATGAAATTCACGGATGGAAGCAACTGGTTGAAAGGGCGAGTCAACCCCATGAATCCGACAACGGACAAGAGCGTCGATGGGAAAGCGCCGGGGGTCTTCTACACAACTCTCATGAACTACGCCATAATGTCAGTGGCACCGGTGGAGGAAGGAATGTCGAATGACCTGAGATACGAATGTCGGCTAGGGCAGACTATCGCGGAGGTGGTGGACGTGCTTCGAACAAGGAAGGAGAATGAGGGGCTGCAAGTGGACGACAAGAAGTTCATTATTCTCTTTGGATACAACGATAGTGGGGAAGCCCTAGCGGTGTCGAAAAACGATTTCCTCGACGTATCCCTGGCAGCTGAAATACCCGCAGAAGACGATGGGACAGACAGACCGTCGAACGACGCCTACATTCCCCTCCCAATGCTTTTCATCGGGAACTCACGCTTCCGGGATTCTGTCGCGTCGGCATCGTATTCCTCAACAGCATCGTGGTACTACCACACCGTGTACTATCAACCGTCAGCTCGTGGCGGCTTCCTTAAGGCGGAAATAGAGGCCAGGCCGATGGTCACACTATCCATCACCTTCCCCAAGCCGGAGGACAGGGCCTCCCTCTTTCCGGTGTTCAAAAGGTTCACCGGGATCTCCAAGGCGCCGGAATGGTTCCAGGTCGACGTCGAGGGAGAGGTAGATTGGAATGGCGGAATGTGCGGGGTCGGACATGGGCTTCTCGAGCAACTGATGAAGCCCACGTTGAAAGCGAAGGAGGCCACCGTTATCAACATCTGGGGAGGGGGAAACATCACGGAGATCGCTCTGGTAAGTCACTCCACCCTCATCTCAAAAGGAATTCACATCATTCATGCCATTCATTTGTGTCGGCTGGCAGCCGATACGTCGTCTCTGACTCAAGTACTGTGGGTAAGCAGAGGAATGGACGAACAGTCTTAGAGTTCGTTAGGGAGGAGGACGGAGTAGCGAGGGCGAAAGAGCGCGTGAAGGGAATGAACCTCGTTTCTGCTCCCAGTGTGTTACCTCAGTCGGGGACTGCTGGAGGACCGAATCTGGAGGCCCCGATGCATACATTCACTGCACAGCAGCCACCACCAATATCATCACCAGTGTTGCAGCAGAATCCGAGAGGCTTTGCTGGTCCATCGCGGTCTGCGCTGCTAATGCCCGAAGCACGCATGCGGGAGAGCTCTCCAATTAGGATATTCTCGTCGGACTCGGAAAGTGAACTCTCCCCTGGAGAGGCTCTCGTTCGCAGGGAACGACAACCACAATCGACGATCCCAAATCAGTCGTCGACGCCGGACCCCGTGGAGTTGCAACAGTTATCGGCGCACACTACAGTGGAATCTGTCGGGTTGAGTAGACAGGCCTGCAGTGCCACCTCTGATGCCATGGTCGTCAATCTGCATGATGTTCCTCCATCAGAGGAGGTCCTCAGGTTGGACGATACCCTCCCGGAAGTCAATGCGAGTGAGCCTCAGGAACCACTCACTGCCATAGGGATTCCGGCAACAAGGATGGATGTTGCTGTCGGCGGGCAGCCGATACATCAAGATGTCGGCAGGCAGCCGATACCTCAGGATGCTCCGCAGGTTGAACTCAAAAGGGGAAGGAGCAGAGGAGTCACGAGCAAACACACATCGGGTTCAATCGACTCGTCCCGCTCAACGCCATCCGGACAGAAACGGACGCGACAAGATATGGAGCTAGACGAAGGCGGGCCATCACAAGACCACGACTTCCCGAATGAGGCACTGTCTCCCGGACCATCGTCTAAGCGGATGCGGACTAGAGGTTCGTAGGCGATAGACATCTACTTAGTATAGCTCATTTACATGTAGTGATGACTGGCTCAGACTTGATCGTAGGGACCTGTCAATGGGAGCCTGTACTTGGATAGACTAGAGTACTCAAGTAGTGTGTCGGCTGCCAGCCAATACGTTCTACTACTGTTGTCCAATTCCGCTCTAAGTTGCATCTCATGTTTTATGTATTTCATCTTGCATTGCAGATGAAATATCTCAACCGTCTGAGGCAACTGAGGACACAGTGTCTGAAAGAAGGGATGAGTATCAACAACCGCCTCTTGAATCGAGAGCAAATCCGTCCATTTATGATCCTCCACAGGTAGCGACTTCGAGATTGTTCCTCTTCTTAGAGGTGCAAGGAACACTGCTGCACTATGAGCCTTGCATTTTGAAGGGGGCAAACTTGCACCAGAGATCGCACGTTAGAGATCGACCGGGGCTCCAGCAGTTCCTTAGATTTTGTCAAAGTCAAGACATCATGATCATCTACTGGTCGGTCTTACCCTTACAGACTCTGAAGCAGAGACTCCACAATTTGAAGTATAAAGTACCGGAGATCAAAGAGGATTTCCTTGCCTTTGGGCAGGAGTCGTGTGACGAGTCTGTGTACAGAGATCCTAACAATCAGTCACGACCAATTTTCCTAAAACGTCTTGCACGACTTCTCGGGTCATCCTCCTTGCTGTACAATAGTGGTGCCTCGATCAGCAACTCACTGATCGTGGATCACGCACCATTTACTAACGTCCTCAACCTGCCATACAACGCCATTCATCCGCCTCCTTGTACAATGTACTCGGAGAAATCGAAGAAGGGTGGAAAGTTGCCTTTCCTACAAGCCTCAATGATACCGTTCCTGGAACGGTTCCTCTCGTCGGATTTGACGGTACCAGAATTCTGTGAGAGAAACTCGGACATCGGACTTCCGCGATATATGCCGGGATCCACCTTGCATGATCTCTACGTTAGAGTCACACCCAAGTATCAAAAGGGATTCGAGGTCCCCTATTCGGAGGAAGAGCTACATGCCATGGGAGGTAGCATGGCGGTCGACCAGTCGGAGGAGGCAGGATGATGTATCGGCTGCCAGCCGACATGCATTGTGTACATTCTGTAGATTGTTTATGTGCACTGTAGATATAGCGGAAATATTCTAGTTCGTAGAAATTTTGTAATCATTTTGTATGTTTCATGTACATTTAATTGTAAATAAAGGTTGTACAGGCCGGGTGTCCGGCTTTAAAAGGCGGATGTCAATTTCGCTCTCGAAGCATTCAAATGTTTCCTTCGAGAGTTTGATCGGTAGGGCATGGTCACTATAATCATGATGATTGTGGCCCTCTTAACTCTCGAGGGTTGCGTTTCAATACTTCGAGAGCAATATTGGCTCTGCCATTTGAGGCCGGGATTTTCCCATCTTCATTCGATAACAAGCGTCTTGCTCCGGCTCACTCTGTGCACTCATAATGGATTGCTTTCTCCTGTACTCTGGGTCGGTCATGTGTATCGGCTGCCAGCCGACATCACATGGACTTGGCTCCCTTGTCCTCTTACCCGTTTCTTATAATCTCTCTTCTGTTCAAGAGTCCAACAATGGGCAGCCACATTTGTTCAAAAAATGTGTTGTACTCGGCGTCACGGGTTTGCTTTGTTTTATCGACACAAATATCGAGGTCGATAATTGGGATCCGCACAGGAACGTCATCAAAAGACCGGGACTAATTGCATTGTTCGCGACATTGTTTGAAAAGTTCAACGTTGGAATTTGGTCAAGGATGCCAATTACAGAACTTAGACCATTGCTTGCGCACTTGCTTCCAAAACATGTTAGAGACAAACTAGCATTTGTATATGGCAGAGAATATTGTGTAGATAGCAAGAAATTCCCATGGTGCTACAAAATGATATCAACACTCTTCAATAAGAGACCTTCCAAGGATATTTGTTCACTGGACCAGGTGCTCATGGTGGACGTATGCCCACTCTCGCTGAGGAGGACACCGGATCCGGCGTGCTACATTCCGCTGCCATTTATGGGGGACCTAAATTTCCCAAATGACAGTAGAGTCATTCCAAACATTTCCACGGATATTATTCCCTTCATTTTTCCAATGCACGAGCATGAGTCGGTCTCGGAATACGTGAATGGCGCAAAAAGACTGGGACAATTACACTATGAAGTTGCTCAGTCAATCAAGTATGGGAACCCAAATTGGAAGGGAATTTTTTGGTAAAGTAATATATGTCGTATCGACAGCCAGCCGATATCACTATGCAGTGGAATCGAGGGATTTACAATGACTTGTACAAGCCTACAGCCTTCTCCACATTCAAGGCTTTAGAGGACTCGTTTCTCGAATTCATCGCCTCTCTTCATACGGATATCGGCTGCCAGTTGATACTCAAAATTGAAGACATTGGATCGGATGCACTCAATGCTTTAGAATGATGTGTAGTGGTTTTCATAGTCACACCTTTAGACATCTTGGTAGTTTGGCTTGCTGTATAGTATCGGACGCCAGCCGACACTTAGAAGAGAATTAGGGATATTTTGTAGGAACTTCTGTATGTTGGTGTTTCATTGGATTATATACTTATTCTGAAATGACCTACTGCGTCCATTCTCAATCGTGAATTATCGCACATGTTTTGCACTCTACTTTATCGGCTGACACCCGATTTATTTCTGGACTATGGATTTGTCCATAATTAGTTAAATATCAGTTTACCCCCAAATAAAGAATTTTTATCAAATGAAAATAACTATCAATTTGACATTTGGTTATTGTGGAAGGAGGCAAAAGTAGGAAAAAAACAAGGATGCTTTATCCCAATGTTGAAAAACAAAGCATCGTATTGAACTAGCTAGAAGAATCAGAACTTGGCAAAAGAATAAAAAGAAACATATTTGTGTTGCACATAACAAAGAACAAGAATATCTTAAGATTGGGACATCCAACTGTGTTGGGAGCCTCAAAGCACCACTTGATCAAATGGTCTCGTTATGTAAATCTCCAAATAAAATCAATATGACTGTACCTATTCTTGAAGAAATGATTATAGAACACTTACAAAAAAAAATTGATCCCTCGTAACTTTTGTATACAATATCCAAGTGATGCATTTTTTGGTGCATTGAAATCTCCTTTCATTTGTCAATTGGTATATAGAAATTTCTAATCAATCTATTAATAGAAATTATATATAGTAGAAAGGTGGCAGTTTAGGTGTCACTACTTTATGTATTTGAAAAATGTTCAAGAACATTTTTGAAGAACCCAAAATGCCTTCTCTAAAAAAATAAGATATTTTTTGCAAAACGTAATATACAAGTAAATTTAATTAGTTTGCATCGTGCAAGACCCCCTTACACTAATTTAGATGAATATTGGATGAATGTGCTCTAATTAGTGTGAATATTTTGATGAATTTTACATTACATGTGTTTTGGCTCTTGGGGAGGGCTGCGAGTTCCCAACTCGAAACCCCCTTGAGAACCGCCGAAACCCGTTGTTCCCCGCCTGTACTGACCTGGCCGAGAGACTGCCAGGTCATTTTTTTCGAAAAAAATAAAATTTAACTTTGTTTCTCATTTTAAGGACTTAAAAATTTATTTTTTTATATTTTATTTTTTTCAAAAATAAATAAATCTGACAGCGGCGTTCTTTCACTACCAGGGGAATAACGCCGGGAACAGGCCTGAAATGGCCCTCAAAACCCGGAAATCTCTTCTAATGGATGAATGAGACAAAAGTGAATGAAAAGCAGATGAATATTGATAAAGGTGAATGATTGTTGAAGGAAGTAGATGAAAGTTGGAAGAAAATAACACTATAATTTGAAATAGCATGAAATATTGTAGTCCATATAATGTTGATTTTATCTCAAATATAGTGAACTTTCATAGTAGTGCCTTTAGCAACTTCATGTAATTCCCAAACTAGTGTGAGTTACTATAATTATTGTAGGGCATGGTACTAAATTGAATTAACTTAAGTTGTAATATCGTTAGAAATAACCAAGGTACAATGACTACTCAGGTTAATTCAATTAGTGTAAAACTTAAGAGTCCCCTTTACACTATGAATTATTGATGAATGTGATCTAAATAGTGTAAATTTTTGAATGAAAGTGGAATGAAAATCACATTATTTGATATAGTATGAAATAAGGTCAACCAATTATATTGACCATATCTAAATTGTGAATTATTATATTGAAATAAAATATTTGTAATAAAATAGAAAATCATGCATAAAAAGAATTTTGAGGCCTCTAAAAGATCATCATTGTTGTTCTTGAATTGAAGCAAAAGGAGGTGTCTTTTAACAAGCTCTTGATAATAAATGAGGTTGTTATTTAATTAAAAAGAAGAAAAAAATGGTGCGAGTGTTACTTGCCTTCCAGCTTTAGAAGAAAGATAATGAGAAAGATGCTCAACTCACCTACACCTCTTTCATCCACAAAGGTACGTAATATACTATCTAGATGCCTACTTATATTCCATAGATTATGTAGAGACTCACTAAAAAGTATTGTAAACACACTTACTAGTGGTTTAGTTTCAGTTCCATGGTCATCTAGCTACCAATGTTTCATAGTTCTCTAGCTACCAAGCTCTATGACAAAAATGATATTCTTGAGGTGGATGAAAAGATGGATGCTTTGTCCTCTCTCATTATATAATTGGGAGTCAAAGGTTTGGCAAAATATAGTAATAAGAGATGTTTAGGATGTGATAAAAAAAATTTGTGATGTAATTTTTCTCTCTTTGGGATTTTCAAAACTCAAGAATCACTTTGTTTTGAGTTAAGGTACAAAATTTATGTGTAATGGAGTGAAAGAGAACAATGTTGATGCCAAATTCATTGGCATTAACCTATTTGATTTTTAATAGCAATTTCACTAGAAAATATTTGTTATGAAATTAGATTGTTGATTCATTATATGTAATACGTCATTAGTTTTTTTAATAAAATAATAAACATTTGGTTTGGATTTAAGATGAAGATTTGGCATAGATTAGAGTGAAATAAAATAAAATTGTCATTTACAAGTCAAGTTTTCAATTTGATAGATTATGGCAATTTCAAATCTTCACCAATCTTTTGAATGTTTTCATAGAGTTGGACAAGAGTCAACTTTTCAATTACATCTTCTTTTAAATTTGAACATAGTCACAATGCACTCTAGAGTGATACAAGGTTAATTTAGAATTTTGGATTTATAACCTTTGATTTTATCTAGGTTTAGAAATTGCAATGTTTTGAAGTGGAAATTTGAAAGATAGATAAAAGATGCTTGTAGTTTTCAAAGTTCTATACAACAATTTATTTGAATCTTGTAAATAGTTGTGACTTGACTGACATGAATGTTGACTAAGTTCATAGGAATTGATACAAAAGCATGATTTTATATACAATATACTTAGTGTTAGTGTGTATTGAAATACAATCAAGATATGTTTAAATATATAATAGGATGTTTGCAAGAAACAATGGTCCTTTTTTATATCGTCCGTAGCGTGATACTTTTGAATCATGAACTCAATCAACTTAAATTTTTATTAGAAATGGATGTTTTGATTGTAATCATATCCCTTATTTTTGTAGAAATTTTAAAAATATCATTTTATAATTTATAAGTCTATTTTACTAATTTATCACTCTTTGAGGTTTAGTGGTTTTGGGTACTTTTTAGTATCCAAAATCAATGATTTAGAGCTGAAATTTTTGTGGTTTATTCATAGTTTCCTACAATAGGTGGGCATGTTCCATATTAGGGGCATTTAAAAATAGATTACTTTTTATTTTTCAAATTTGTGTAAATAAAGTTCTTAAAGCTCGTACTTTCTAAATTAACATTGAAAAAGTTTTTGACCTCATTCTTTGTGAAATTTGATCACCATTAAGTCCTCAAAAATACTCAATTTTTAGTTTCTTTTCTACTATGGTAGATTTATTATAAAATAAAACCTCAACATTCCCCTTTTCTGGTGAAAAACTAGGACATAATATTGGTTGGTACAATAAATACTACGTTGTATTCATGGGGACACTTATTGATAGTACAATAGATCTACAATATGATCAATGGTCCAAAATCAATGCAAAAGCTTTCCCTTCTAGTACTCATAGTATTCAACATTGAGATCCTAGTTTTTGGCAAAATGCAACAAAATCGACTAGTCTTTTTTGCAAGTACCCAATATTATATATATTTATTAATCTCTAAAGTTCCTTCACTACACTAAAAAGGAAATTTAGTGTTAGCAACACTATTTACAAACCTTAACACTAAATATCATTAACCCTACTAAAGTATGTAACATTAAATCTAATTTCTAATACTAAATGTACTCTATGGTAAATCTGAAATCTGAAGAGGTTTACATGTGGTGTTAGAACATATTAAAAGGTGGAGGTAGATCCAACAAGCGGGCGGGAGAGAGCGGGCGGAGAAGGAGCGGGAGATTCAAACCAGAACAGTGGCTGGAAGGCGGAGTATAACCACCACCACTACCACCCCCCAAAAAATCCGTCATTGAGTATCGGAGGAGAAGAGTGGGAGAAGAGAGGAATGGAGGAAGAGGAAGAGCAAGGAAGCCAAAATTAGGAAGTGTCGGGGAGGCAAAGAAAGGCGGAACTCAAGGTAACATTAGATGTGTTTTCTATGTCGTGGAGGGCTCTGAGTTCCCTGCCTTTGGGAACAGTCGAAATCGGGTTTGCGCAGCGAGCTGATGTGGTTGAGAGGTGACCACGTCGGAAAAAATGAAATTTTTTTTTTTCTGTTTTTTTTTTCATTTCAAGAGTAATTTTTTTCTTTTTTTCTGTTTTTAAGATTCCATACCCAAGTATGAGAATCTAGACTATGTAATATTCATGTATTTTCAGTTTTTCTTATAAAAGTGATAATATTGAAAAGATATTGCAGTCTTTTGAAGCAGCTAAAAATGACCCAGACTTTTGGGGCCTTTAGCTTATACGCGTAAGACATGTACCTTATAAGGGATGTCTGACCAAAAAAATGTGTTGGCAAGGCAGAACAGACGATCACCAGTAAACCGAAAATCAGAGGATTGATTCCCGATTACTGTTAATTAGACAAACCATTAACCAACGGAAACACCAGCTTGATTAATTAAGGTAATCAAAGCCTGTGCAATTAGTAAATGGGGGCTAAACACGGGATCTCAAATGATCACGAAATTAGCTGTTTGAATTCCCACGAAAATTTAATAATTTTTTTTGAAAAGAGGCGTTTAGCGCCTATTCTCAACCACTGATTGCTTGACAGATATAAGCTGATCCAACCAGCATAAACCTCCCTCAAAAGTAGAGATTAGGAGCTCCTAACCTGTATGATTTTTCTTGGACATACACTGGTGAACAGTATAGAAGTGCCTGGACACTAAAATTCTATACCCTGTCGTGGTTTCCTGACTGATTTTCAAGATACATCATGGCTTTGTCACAACGGTCAAGCTTCAACCAGGTTCAGAGATTTATTTTTAACTGTGGATTGTTTGTATTACGGACTTTTTTGCTATGTTTATTTTTTTGCACCTTGTGAAAGCGATAACAAGCGTTGTGGTCTGAAGACACCCGTTGCATCCTCACTAATATTACATTTTTTGTTGTGTTTTTGGGATGGGCATAGGTGAGGACCACATCCTCTTGGAGCAATTTGAGAACTTGGCAAAATCCACAACTTTCACATGTTTTTTGAAGTTTGAGGACTTAGAACTATGGATGTTATGTCAAAATTGTTTAAAATAGATTGTGCAATATACATAAAGATGCCCTAGGAATCTATATGTCAAAATTTGTATGGAAATATTGTAGAATGAGGTTCTAACAATATATATACAATATGATCAAAATAGTGAATAAGATATGTGGTAACCTTGTTACCCATAGTTGGAAAAAATAGGATACTAAAATGTTTCTTGTCAAATATGACTATACCTTTTTAGGAAAGGAAGTTGTTACTATAAAAAACATGGAACTATATGTTTGGCAACAATTAGAATAATGCCCTCAGATAGGAGGGATGTTCCAAAAAAGATCTTTTTATCGGGAACGCATGTTCCCTAAAACTGCGAGGGGCGGGACAACGTCGGGAACGACCCCGAAACGGCCCTTCCGACCCCCCAGAATACATCTAATGGGCCAAGGAAGGAGTTGACAAAATAAAATAAAAGCTGGAGGCATTGTATTGAAGTCTAATATTACACTAATTCTCGCAAAGTTCAAATTTACTATTGTGTGGAGTAAGGTGGTAAGTACACTAAATGTAATCCAACACTAAATATCCTTTTTAGTATAGCTACTTTTTCACTAAAATTGCTCCAAAACTATCATTTATTTTGCAAGAAATAAAATTTTCTTTAAAATCATTTTGACCATAAAATTATTTGATTGTAAAATCTTGCATTAGGGTGGTTTAGATATATATGAAATTTTTTTTTTGAAAAATTTGACCATATAGATTGGAAGAAATTAATATTCATGCATACCTATATCTTTTTTTTGGTGCTTAGAAATTCTAGGTAGCTATTGAATGAGCCACTAATTGAATTGTGTAGTAATATTTTCTACATTACAATATTTCCATCCAATTGCACTATTTTTTTAATTGTTCCATCTATAGTGACTACAATAACCGAGTCTATGTTGTGTTCAATTTCAGTCTGTATGCCATATGTTGAAAAAGAGTGAACGAAATCCAAATGAGCAAATACAAATATTGTAGTGTCTTTTGTGCCCTACAATCCTAAAAAAACTTGAAGCAAAAATCAATTACAGTTTGAAAGTAAATGAATTCCAAAGTTGACCCACTAGTAGAAAATTTGCGTCCAAATCAACAAAAAATAGACAAGAAAGTGTTGATTTTATTAGTTCATTTTCTGTTGATTTGGATGTGTTGACTTGGACACTATGAAACAAGAAAGTGTTGATTTTTTTGTTATTGTTTTTGTTAATTTGGTCAATAATTTTTATTTATTTATTTATTTATTTTAAATTTAAAAATTAATTTTTAAAAAATGCCACGTGGCAAAGGCACATCGCACAACGTGGCAACCTGCCACATGGCACACCAATGCCACGTAGGCAGCTACCACCGTGGAGGTTCAAACCTTGAACCTCACGGTTGGGGTCTAAGACTCTAACCATTGAGCCACCCCGAATTCTACATGTTATAATGAAATTTAGAATTACATTTATATTGTTTTCCATTTTTTTTGTAAGAACAGCAGACTTTGATGACCGTTTTGGCATAGTAAAACACTTTTTTTGAAGAAACTTTTAACTAAGAAAAGTTAGAAAATCAAGCTAACTTTCACCTCCAAAAATCCTTTTGACATTTGAAGTCTCCAATCAAAAGTTATGGACAAAATTCAGAGAGGGTGTTTAAAAATGTCAACAAAAAAGTCCATTTCAACCCCGCTCTGAATTTTGTCCATAACTTTTGATTGGAGACTTTAAATGTCAAACGGATTTTTGGAGGTGAAATTTAGCTTGATTGTCTAACTTTTCTTAGTTCAAAGTTTCTTGAAAAAACATATTTTACTATGCCAAAACGGTCACCAGAGCCTGCTGTTCTTACCAAAAAAATAAAATAAAATGCAAAAACAATATA
Organism: Rhytidiadelphus loreus; assembly: GCA_947034895.1. Taxonomy (NCBI): domain Eukaryota; kingdom Viridiplantae; phylum Streptophyta; class Bryopsida; order Hypnales; family Hylocomiaceae; genus Rhytidiadelphus; species Rhytidiadelphus loreus. Next base: position 27,443,808 of record OX344764.1, read on the forward strand.
AATGTAATTCAAACTCTACAATAGACCTGTAGTTCTTGAATTAATAATTTTGTGTGTTTTGTAAGAACAGCAGACTTTGGTGACCTTTTGGGTATAGTAAAATACATTTTTTGAAAAAAATTTCAACTAAGAAAAGTTAGATAATCAAGCTAAATTTCACCTCCAAAAATACATTTGACATTTGAAGTCTCCAATTAAAAGTTATAAACAAAATTCAGAGCGGGGTTGAAATGGACCTTTTTGTTGACATTTTTAAACACCCGCTCTGAATTTTGTTCATAACTTTTGATTAGAGACTTCAAATGTCAAACGGATTTTTGGAGGTGAAATTTAGCTTGATTGTCTAACTTTTCGTAGTTCAAAGTTTAAAAAAAGAAAGTGTTTTATTATGCCAAAACGGTCACCAAAGTCTGTTGAGTTCAAAAAACACAAAATTGTGAGTAATAAAGTGTTAAATTGTTGATTGTTTTGTTGATTTGGACATCGACCTACCAAAAGTAACAAAAAAATTTAACCATTTTGTTACCTTGTGCCAAATCAACAAAAACTTGTGAAAATGAACAAAGAAGTGTTTATAGTTTTGTTGATTTAGACGTTGTACTACCAAAATTAACAAAAAAATTTAACCATTTTGTTACGTTGTGCCAAATCAACAAAAAATTGTGAAAATGGTCGATATAGTGCCCACATTAACAAAAAATTGATGATTTTTTGTTGATCTGGACATCATTTTCTACTAGTGATCATCCCATAGACTCGGTTATTGAGGTGGGTTTTATAATCACTCTAAAAATCACCTATGCTTCTTTTTTGAGCCTTGATGACTTGAATATTTTACTACATGTTGTTGTACACCATTTAAGACCCACCCCCATTGGTATTGTAAAAAGTTGACATACGTATGCTTCAAAAGAATTATATATATAGAAAAATGTTGATCATTTTAATGTAAATGGAATTTGAAGATTTTTGATGAACCAAAGACTTGAGGTGTCATTTACAATCATACATGATCTATAGGTTGCAATTTGAATTGTTGTTATATCTACTTTGAGTAGATTTGAAGATATTTGTCGTAACATACAATTAACACAAATCATTATAATTTGTATTAAGCAACCAAAACAATTACTTTCACCACAATCTTTTTTTATTCTAACATATAAGTTTAAAAGGGTTTTATATAGTATATTGGTTTAGATCGTAAGTAATTTAATATAGTATGACAATAATTTACAATACCAAGATTTTTAGAGTGATTATGAAACCCGCCTTAATAACCGAGTCTATGGGATGGTCAACTTTGGAATTCATTTACTTTCAAACTGTAAGTCTGTAATTGATTTTTGCTTCAAGTTTTTTTAGGATTGTAGGGCACAAAAGACACTACAATATTTGTATTTGTTCATTTGGATTTCGTCCACTCCTTTTCAACATATGGCACACGGATTGAAATTGAACACAACATAGACTCGATTTTTGTAGTCATTGTATACCTGAACCTTGAATGGACACCTTTTCAAGAGTAATTGCCACATTTGCCATGATTGACACAACTTTTAAAGAACAACCAATGCTAGTTGAAAAGTTCTTTTAGGCAACTGATGGGAGTTGAAGCATTTTGTGTTTCAATGGTCTTCAATTACAAGAAAGTCTAGTAGCGTGCCTACATGAGTAGGTATCCAATGCTTTCAACTTAAAAAACTCATAGAATATGGTGTGATAGTTATTCTAAAAATTTGAAGGTTGGTTTTCTATCAAGAAGGACATTTTGACATTCTTTAATTTCATTAAAAATAAGTCATCAAACACCAATTTTGTTAAATTGGCATCAAATTCCACAACTTTGGTGGGAATTGGTGCAATTTAGTCCATGCAGTCCGAAATCAAAATCTATTCCAATCCTAGTTTTTGACTTGAAATTAGACCTTTGTCAAGATATGTATCACAATTTTTGCCTACGTGGAATATCACCAAATTTAACGACATTGACCTTATCATCGTCGTTTGCACCACCTAGTTCCTGGCAATTTCTGGATGCTTCTACTACATGACACTGGATCCAAACCCACTCAAAGGTGCACATCATGTATTAATGCAACTCCCCATCTTCTTCACAAATCCTGCGGTAACGCGCCCATTTTGACAAGTTGAGCACTTCAACACTGAGTTGCAAAAGCAACAACTGATGCAGTTTTCCGGCCTCGACCAACTTCACAGGTTTTCTCACTGACTAGGGGTCGATCAGTCAGTCTCTGAAACAGAGACTCGGTGTGACGTTTAAGAATAACAACCTCTTTTGTAAACCTTGAAGACTTTGACTTGCTGTTAGGTTAGAAATAGTCTAGATTGCATTGAATGTCCAAGACAGTTTCAATTAAAGTACATGGCCGTATTCCTTGCCAATTTCGCACTTTTAGGACTCAATCAACCTCAGTCAATACTCAATATAATTAATACCTGCTTTAGATTGGATATACACAAGTCAATATATCGGGCCGGAGCTTGGTGATTTAACCAAATTGACGTTTTCACACTTAGCAAACCACGAATATACAAATCATTTCGGAGAACGCGTCGGTGGAAAGACACTGCCGCAATTAAGTGGAAATTTGGATCGGCTGTGAGGGTTTGGGTACGTCTTGTAGGCCCGACGGTGACGGGAGCACGGTCCCATGAGGACCAGGGCCTTTGTCGCAAATTTTATGTATGCAGTTTCATATCATTTCGAAAAGCGATCGAATCACAATTCTCTAGATTAAGTAAAGGGAGTGCTCATATATAATTTATGATTTTCTTGGATCCCATGTGTTAAGCGCCACTTGGTCTGTACGTACAGAATCGGTCTCCAAAAGATTACCACATAGAAATATTATGTTGTGCTTCACCTTGGAAGGGTATCAATTAATATCATTGTGAACCTAGTATATAATTTCAGTATATTGATGGAGAGAATGCCAAGCTGAACGCCAATGGATTAAAAACTGCTATATTTATGTAAACATGATATGTACAAAGTTGGAACAGAAATAATAATTATGAAAATCATGGCATCAAGCGACATTTTCAAGGTTACCGTGCTTCTACAGTGCCAAGTACTGTTGCTCACGGTCTCCGTCTATGTGAGCACATGCACATATATTCAACGAACAAGAAAATCTACATCACAAGCTTCGATCTAGAAATTTTCATTTATCAACGAGTTTTCGATCTCGAGAACTTAATCGTCGCCAGTTACTCGACTAACGCGTAGCATGCACAACCGGTCCTCCAAGTAAATTAATATGCAAGTGGCATGAGAACCCATCCAGAGAGTGTTCACACTCTCAAGATTCCAGCATATTCGTCCAGTCAACAACAAATTAAAAAGGAGTTTATCAAGCGCCGCGTGATTCACTGGTCTCAGCCTCAGCTGGACAAACCCGCCGGGTCCACCAACATTAAACCGAGTTAAGCGCTTCCCCCATCTGGGCTTGGTAACGTCGTATGCCGGAGCATCCGGTGTTGAAATTAAGAAGAATCAACGCAGTGAAAGCCGTACGTACGTAAACGACTGCGTCGATTGGTGATGAGAAAGGAGTGAGTATAAAGCTGGACCGTCCACAAGGATCTGTACTCAAACAACTCGATCATTTCGACAAGCTTGGACTCGACAGCCACTTGCGCGCAACCACACAAATCCATTCTGGACTCCGATTGAGCACCCTCACACCGGATCGATCGATCGATCGATCGATCGGACAGCTTTGATTTGCTTCAATCCGGATAGCTTCGACAAATTCTCTGCAATTACGTTCAAGATCCAAGTGTACGACGTCTGGAAGAGCCTGATCAAGGCTGGTGTCGATCGACTGCAACAGCTTCAAACTGAACCGCTCTGGTTCCTGCTACAAAGATGACAAGGATGAGCAGCTTTTACTGGACCCTTGCAGTTTGCTTGTGTCTTGAAGGCATGAGCTCTGGGGTTCTGGGGGAAGGTGAGACTCACATGCATAGATTGTGCTTGTGACTAAGTTCTGCATCGAATTCGGTTTAATTCGTTGCCTTTGGATCAACGCAATGACCATAATTTGGAAACTGATATATCTTTGCACCCTGGATGTGCAGATGATGTCAGATTCACGTACGACCATGGGCCCACTGGACCTGCTCACTGGGGAGATTTGAAATCCAACTGGACCACCTGCAAAACAGGAAAAGAACAATCGCCCATCAGGATCACTCCCAATATCATGTTCGTGGACCCTGCTTTGGGTAAACTGGATGTTTCGAGCTCTACAGATGCAGTTCCTGCAAACATCTCCATCAATGTGGGCTACGCCATTGAGGTACTACATAATCAATTTCAGACTCTACTTTCATGATTTCCCACCTCAAAAGCAGAGCTCATTAAGAAATCAAGATTTTGATTTGTGGATGAGCTGGATTACCCTTAATTAACTCAAATGATTCATGGCCTGCCGCTCAGATATTCTTTTCCTGATGTACATTTGAACTGGATTTGGTGAGCAGGTCGCTGTGGAGAACACTGTGGGAGTTCTGAAGATCGACGGCGTGACCTACCGACCTGCTCAGTTCCACTTCCACATGGGCAGCGAACACAAGATTCTGGGCCACAGCTTTCCGATGGAGCTGCACCAAGTGTACTCTAGTGACGACGACAGGAGAGCAGTGATCGCCTGGCTCTTCGTCAAGGGTGCCGACAACAAATTTCTGGCTCAGGTACTGCAGCAACTGAAATATATGCATATGGCCAAATAAATTCTGATAAATTAATGGTTCCTCAAAGTACCAATATACTTTATGTTCCATTCTTCTACTCCCAAGAATTTAATTGTCGCACCGATATTTGGAGTCAATGATTGTACGTATGGGATGCTGATGGTTGATGTGGTGGGGTGTGGAATGAACAGTTCGAGCACCACCTGCCGTTGCAAAGCACTTCTCCCACCGAGTTCATGCTCGATCCCATCCACCTGCCGAAGTTCCAGAAAAGCTACGCCAGATACAAAGGCTCCCTCACCACCCCTCCTTGCACGGAGGATGTCACCTGGACCGTCATGCTGTGGAATGTAAGCTTCCCGGAGTCCAGTTTCGACTTTACTTTTACTTTTTCAGCAAGCAATTTGTGATTGCCGAAGAGGCCAATAATTTCTGTTGGAATCTTCCAGACACAAGAATTCCCCAGTAATTAATGGAACTGCACTTCATTGCTCAAGTGCCGTATCTGAAAATATCCGAGCATCTCACTCAGCTCCTGTTGAGTTTTGATCATTCTCTGTGTGGAATTTGCAGTTTCCCACCATTTCTGAGCGCCAGATTCAGCTGTTCAAGAAGGCGATGCCGGTGAGTGCAATCTCCTGCCATTCAATTGGCTACCTGCTTCTAGCTTCAATTCCAGAATATATTCTGAACAATAGAAGCGACTGATTAAGTAGTACTCACATCTCTAGCTAGCCAGCTAGCCGGCTAGCAACAAATGAAAGTAGTCCTGACTTGGTGGACCAGTAAATTGAATTGGGAATCTGACAGTGGAATTTATGCTTGTGGACTGCAGATTGCAAATGTGAGACCCTCGCAACCAAGCCATGGACGCCAATTCCTCATGAACGCATATTGATGGATTTAGTGAAGCAGAGCTCGATCTTGGTTGGGGCGTCCAGATTTAGGTGAAGACTTGAATTGGAAGAGCAGTTCTTCATTATATAGTTGACGCTCACTAGCTCGCATGCATGATCTTGACTCCACGGGCATGTTTTTGAAATGCCTGTGGATTGTGGATCGGAATTAGATTCTACTCGATTAGTTGCGAGAGTGTAGCAAAATGTAGAAAGCGTCTGGCCATGATTTATGTCGCTGAATGGCCTGATGCATTGGATGTACAATTAACCATTCTTTCCCTTCTCGGCAAATTTCAGCTGAAGGGGCTTGTTTCACATACGTATTGTTCGATGTTCATGGCCTGCAAATTCAGAGGTTTTGTCACATGTGATCATTTGGTTTGCGGTGTTGAACTAGGGACTAAATTAAAAGCTATAAATAAATAACTTTTTTCCCTTGGATTTACACATGGGTTGAAAGTCAAACAACCCTCCATAGGAGCCAGTTTTTTTCTAATGAAATAGAAAAACAATACAACCATTTAAGGTAACAATACCTAATTGTGACCCCTTTTTAAAACCAACCCTACAAATTCTTGAATAAAATATACTCACACTCTTCATAGAAATCTAGGGTTGGTTAGTTTTAGACATCTATTTTTAGCACTTTGTAAATTCATAGTTTATTCATATAGTGTTCAAAAAATGCACTCTATGAGAATCTAGAATCTCCTTTTGACTAACAATAAGACCCCACAAAAAACCAATAGAATAATGAGAACTATGTTGAATTGCTTCTTTGGATGCATGTAGGTGTTGTTACCTTGGCACTTTTATCTTGGAGTGACTCAATTATAATAAAATTCAATACATTCAAATGATTCAAGCTATAAACTTTGACAAAAATCTTATTGCTATGGAGCTCTAATTTAATCATGAAACTATGTTTCATTGGCTACAACCTTTCTTTTTATTCAATTTTAAAAATTAATATTTTTTTTTCTACTGTACAAAAAAATTTATCCACATAGTAAAATACATTTATTCACTTTGAAACTATTTAAATAATTGCATTGCAACATCATAAATAAAGTATTGAAATGGAAGATAGAAACAAAATGACAAATAAAACATGGGAAAGAAAAATGAAAGAAAAAAAAGAATTATCAACATTTGAAGGTACTTAAGAATGGAATCTAGTTGAGTTTGGCTTTTAGATATATATAAAAGTGACAATGTATCATTGCTAAGCTTTGGAAATAAGCCTAATAGGATCTACAAGGAAGTGTAGAGTGATAAGATGGCTAGAGAAAAGAAAGGTGGAGTAGTTGATAAAAGAAAGAAGGAAAGAAAAGTGGGCTCATGGGTGGATGCAAGAAACACCGAACGATTCAGGGAGCGTTCTGCCAAAACTGTGTTTTTTCTGCCCAGTACTACAAGTACTGCTAGTACTGCAAAATGGAGCAATCTCAACCGTTGATCCGAAAAATCAACGGCTAGTAGTACTTTTGAGTACTTTATAATACTGAAATTGTACTACTTAAAAAAAATGGCAGTTTGTCACAGAAAGTAGATAAAATTAAGTATAAATTAATAATAATTAGAAAATCATGAATAAAAAAAAACTAAAAATTGGCCATTTGTAGAGACTTGATAGTGATTACATTTCACCAAAAACTAAAAATTGAAACCATCATAAATGTTAAGAGCGCTATGGGCAAGGGACCCCTATTTGCATGCATGTTGAAGACAAAGAATTGTGTTTTTTTGAATGCCCTTTGGTGGGCACATGCCCTTCTATTGTGGCAATAGCCCACAACAATCCTAGACGTACATCATCATTTTTGGATGCTCCACAGTACTAAAACCCCCTAAAACGCAAAGTGTGACAAATTAGGTAAATTACAATTTAATTAAAGGATTTTTTTTCAAAATTTCTCAAAAGTAAGGAATCTAAGGACTTCCAAGTTAGCCATCTCCAATAAAAATTTCAAGTACGTGGACTTCATTTCCCAAAAGATATGGCAAATTGCATCTCCGTCATTCCAATTGTGACGCCAAATAGTACCGGTGTTTCTTGCATTCACCCTCATGAAATAAAAGAGGTAACTAAAGCAAGGGGAGAAAGTTGGAGAGGAAGTTTTGGTATCTTCTAATACCTCATGTACTTTTATTATGAAAAATCTTTTTTTCATATTATATTAGGGTTGTTCTATCAAACCTTGTGACATTATGTTTTTAATAAAATATTGAAATGAGCTTGCTTGTGTCTAATAAGTAAATCGTTAGAATGTATCTAGAATATTCCAAAATATTTGAGCATATTATACAAGAATGTTTAGTACATTAGACAAATGTCCAAGAAGACATCATTCGACAAGTGTGCTATACAACCAACATGGACTAAAAGTAGTCCAACAAGACAATCATGTATCATATTGCCTTTAAAGTCCTACAAATGTTGAATGAGGTCATCTTAAAATTAGAAAATGTTTCTCTTGTTGTTCTATGTGAATTGTTTGTTATGCAAATTACCCAATGACAAGAGATGGATCAATTTGCATTGGCACTTGTGCATTCTTGTTTGTAATTGCTATTCAAATCACATTCAAGTTCTTCATCCTTGTGTCGTGCATAAGAACAATAACATTCTATGAAGTATTCAATATAAATTCAATCCATATTTTTATTAGATTATCGATGACTCCCTATTGCAATGATATATGAGCAATTTCGTTAAATTGGCACCCTTCCGCTAGTTTGGCAGTATTTACAATTCAGACCGAAAATCAAAGATTTCTACAATTTTTACATATCTCAAATGTCACTTTTATATTTTAGACTGGGCAGTCTCAAAATGGCACATTAGAGAAATTCTCAGCCCTCCAAAAGGACGCTGCATAGTGACCAAACCAGTCTATTAATCGCGTAAGAATTAGTAGGGGCATATGCCGCAGTGCATTGTTAGAGTGGGTAAATATTGCGAAAGACGTCAAAACTCTAATAATGAAAGTGTTGTAAAAATTTGTTTAATAATCAGCCACATGAACATACAAGGTCATTAGTTGAGAAATTAAGCAAATTCAATGAATTTAAGCAAAATTCAATGAATTTTCAAGCTACTTCCCAAAAAATTAGGAAAAACTTACAATTTCCAACTGGCTTTTAAAGTCACTTAATTCAGGATGTGTAATGATGAGAAGAGAATCCTTTTATATACACATGGGGTGGTAGGAGGTAGAACAACCCATGTGGAATATGTAGTTTAGAATTTGTAGTTTTTCAACCACTCATAGTTAAGTTTAAAATAGGAATTGTGTTAAAACTAAAATTTTAGACCTCATTTAGGCATAGTAGAATAATTTTTATCAAACACCTTTGAACTAAATAAAGTTGGAGGATCAAACTAGTTTTCATTTTTAAAAATACGTTTGAAGTTTAGAGCCTCCAATAAAAAGTTAAGGGCAAAATTTGGAGAAGGTTTTTGAAAATGTCAAAGAAAATCTCCCTTTCATCCCCTTTTAGAATTTTGTCCATAACTTTTTATTGGAGGCTCTAAACATCAAATGGATTTTTGGATATGAAAAGTTGAAAACTAGTTTGATTTTTCAACTTTGTTCAGTTTAAAGGTTTTTGAAAAAAATCATTTTACTATGCCTAAATGGGGTTTTATATTGTAGTTTTAACACAATTCCTACTTTAAACTTAACTATGAGCGGTTGAGAAACTACAAATTCTAAGCTACATATCCCACATGGGTTGTTCTACCTCCTACCACCCCATGTGTACATAAAGATATTCTCTTCTCATCATTAAACACCTTAAATTAATTGGCTTTAGAAGCTAGTTGGAAAATGTCATAGTTTTCAAATTAATTTGACAACTAGCTTGAAAATTCACTTCATTTTGCTTAATTTCATTAAATTTTTTAAATTTACAATACCTTGATTATTTAACTACTTATACTTGAATTTTGAACCATTGATAGTCGTCGGACATTGCAACTTCCGGTGATCGACTATAGTGGAAAAACAAATTAGTAAGCAAAGTTAAATGTAATCTTGGGGTCCTTTCAGCTGCTCTAGAGCGGCCCTCCGGAGGGCTGAGAATTTTTCTAATGACATGGAATACCGCCAATTTAACAAAATTGCCCATATATATGAAGGTGCATCAGAATGCAAGAAATGATAGATGATAGTATGAGCTATACTAATGATTGTTGATGGTGAATTTTGAATGAAACCTAATTTCTTTAAGAAATTCACCTTCAATGAACTTTTACCAACAACATTGATGCATGTCAAGTCTAATAAAAGCATGTCAAGTCTAATAAAAGCATGTCAAGTCTAATAAAAGCATGTCAAGTCTAATAAAAGCATGTCAAGTCTAATAAAAGCATGTCAAGTCTAATAAAAGCATGTCAAGTCTAAAGATTTTGGATGGCAATGACCTAAACCATATGCCAAATCTAAAGGTTTGGGGTAGTAGTGATTGTGCTCTAGGGATTTTTTACCATTTTTTATTATTTGGGTGTTGCTTATGTCATCTAATGAAATATTTTCATGAATAATTGACCAACTACAATAGTTGATGAGATTCACCAACTCAACAAGATTGCTAGTTTTCTAGAGTTCTTTAGAGTTTTAGGGTTGTGAGAACTTAGCCATATCAACAGTTTGACATGGCCAAGCAACTACCACATCTGATAACAATACAAAATTAAAATTTTAGTATTTAAAAAATAATAGTATATTTTTTATTTATTAATAAATTTCTATTATTCTTTATTCTACCAATAATAGTTGGTTTACAAAATGGAAAATAAACCTAAAACGGCCTTCCAATGCCCCCCCAAAACATCTAATGGCCTATGAAATGAAACATCTTTGGAAAGTCCCAAGTGTCATTCAATTGCAAGTGGTGCAAATTTTTTGATGATGTGGGTTGCATCAACTACTTGAGGGCAAGGTGCAAATCTATAGGGAGTTTATTATGTGTGTATGTTTTGTTTTTTCCATTTGCATCCAACGGGTATTTGATGAGGGGGGATTATTTGGCCAATTATATGATAGACTTTAATTATTTTTAAAATTTCAAACTAAGTTTTTGAAGTATCCTATGTTACTTATAAATTTTTACATTACTATTGTTTTCGTAACCTTGAGCCATTTTTGGTGCAATATCATAACATCAAGCACATATTGATACCAAAATACCAAGCTCATAGTAATAATTAGCAATCATGAAATCTAGACCATATGCACACCACTCCAATAGAAACATTGCATCAAAACAATCTAGTAGAGAAGAAAACACATGCAAGTTTCATACATACAAGGCGGAACTAAAGTCCCAAACAAAAGTCTTCAACTACTATTTTATTCTCCAATTGACTCTACTTTAGCAACTTTGCTCTAAATTTCAAAATGGAATTTCATTTCCACTAGTTCTAAATATTCAATATCCTACAAAAATCACCAATTGTTGCACAACAAGCAAAACAATAGTGAAGCAAATGTAACACCAACTTCTACATATGCCACTTCCTCCAACTCCATCTACAAATTGCCTTGCAAACATTACATGAATGCATTGACTAGTTTATAAGAGGAAAAAACTAGATGATCCTATACTAATCCTAAATCCCAACAAAATTATTGGAAGTGAAACCAATACAAGCAAAAATAAGAATAAGAAAGACCAACACTTTTACAACACACATGTTTACAAACACAATATGAAGTCTACACAAAAACAAAACCTTGCACATACATCATTTACACATTGCAACCTACAAAGATGACCAAAAAATGACAGTCACAATCCTACAAAAAAATCTAGTGCCAAATGGCCATTTGAGAATACCAACACCTTCCAACTACATCTGTAGGTCCCTAAAGCAATCACTCTCAATACTCTTCACAAGTCCAATTTACTCTAATATTGCATCTTTGTTTTCTAAACTACAAAATTTGACTAAGAAGGTAGCTTAACTAACTCTAGATGCAAAATGCAAAACATGAAATGAAAATTTAAATAGAGGTGATAACTCCAACACAATGGCAAGTTGGATAGGAGATGTGAACTGAAAGAGGATGACAACAAAAAAATATTGAAAAAACAAAAATAGAAATCCAACAACAACAGAAGCGACAAAAGTTCTAGACTACATTCTAGGGTGATTGCAAGAAACACTTGAGCTCTTGGCCTTGGAGAGGTGGTTTTTTGCTTATAACTTTAGCATCATATGTCAGTTTTGTATGAAATTTGAAATAAAGGTACATCATGTGGTAATTGTAGATATTGAATAATTTTTTTTAATTTCTTAATTAATTCACTATTTTTAAATAATCCCCAATTAGATGCCTATTTTTGCCATTTTTGGATATGAAATATAATTTGCATATTATTAGATACCTATAATTTTTCTAGGCTTGAATTTTTATATACAAACTATTTTGAGTGCTTAAAAATTATTCATATTTTATTTCATTATTAAAAAATTTATTCCAAAAATCACAATACTCATTGAAATAGGTGATTTTGAGGCAAAAATATTAAGTGTTTCTTGCAACAACCCTCTACCAAAACCTACAAAAAGTAGGGGGGCTAAAATAAATGCCTAAAGTTGGACAAAGAGTGCATTTACAATCACATTGTCAAACTAATTTTTATATTTTATTACACACACCCCTAAAATTAATTGTCCCTATTTAATAGAGCCTTATGTTACTTATAATTGATTTTTCACATTATTGGTGTTTTACATTATAAGTAATATTTTTCTAATTTTTAGGCTTCATAAATTCAAAGTATCTTTTATTACGCAGGCTTCTCATGGTTTGTAATTATCAACGCCACCTAGTGCACATTCCATCTAAAGCACTTAACCTTTCATCGCCGAAGGGGACCAAAAGTGTCCTCTTATAGTTTCAAGTCCAATTCAAACTGCTTTAACTTTTACATCCAATGTCCAAATTCAATAAAACTTGTTGGAAGATTTGTGCCCTCTCTTCTAATTTGTGTGGTAAAATTTTCAGATCAATCTAAGATGTACTAATTTCTTGGAAGCCAATCAAAGTTCACAGGTTCAATTTGAATTCACCAAATTACATTTGAAGGTTGCAACTTCAGGGACTTGTATCTCCTCCATCCAATGTTTTTTTTCAACAATTTTTTTTGGATTATGTTCCCTTTGAAGTTTAGATATTGTGGTGAAATTTTCATGCCAATCCAAGTTGTTTTGAATGTTTGGGAGAAATTCAAAGTTCAAAATCCCAACATTTTTGGATTACAATGAACTTTGGCGGCTTGTATCTTCTTCATACAGTGTCAATTTCCAATAAAAGTTTTCAGAAATGTTGCACATATTAGTGACTGAGAAGCATTTTAGTGGAAGGAAGTTCAACCTTAGATGTATTTTTTGCAACTTTTCTTGCTAAATTTTTCACATTTGAAAGCCATTTTGCAAATACATGAGTCAATTCAATGATATTTTCTTCCACCAATGTATTTGTATGTTGGTTTTGAATTACTTTGTAGTTGAAAGTTTTTTCATTTGAGTAGGTTTAGAAATTGAATTTCACCTCCAAATGTGTTGCTAGGAAAATTTCAGCATCCTTTTTCAACACTAAAACATTATAATCTTGCAATCTACATGGTCAAATGATTTCAAATTTGATTTACATCATATACAGTACATACTCTATAAGATTGTACGGTTGAGATTTCTATAACTTAGTAGAATTTTGAACTATAACACTTCAAAAGCAATGATACTTTTGAACTCAAACAAGCCTTAGGCGATGAAGGGTTAAGTGCAATGGAGTCCACAACACTCATATATTCATCAATACTAATTGTAACACTCACTCCACTAAAGATGAGCAAGGCAACAATCATTTCTTAAATAAAATACAAACCTGGTTGCCTTAATACACCCAAGATACAAATCATGCCTTACAATTGCATCATGGACTTTTACAAAGAAATACTTATAATGACAATAATGATGTCAAAACATCTCTAGGGGCAAAATTAGGGGATCCTTATGATACTCATTCTAAATATTTTGATGTCTTGCAAGCAACTTGCATTCAATGTTTCCCACTTGGGACTAAATTAAAGAGATCTTCCATGCCTTCTATCTTCTACTTGCAACATAGAATGACACTACTAGAAAGTTCAATTTTTTTTATTGACTTGGTTGCATTGATTTGGTTTAGTTTTTTGTTGATTTTTATCCAAATTAACAAATTAGTGTTCAAATCAACAAAAAAGTAAACCAAATCAACATGACCAAAACAACGAAATGAATTTTCTAGTAATGAATAAAAATGCTCATATACTAGAAACAAAAAGCCATAATTGGTCATCTTTAATACAATTCCAGTTGAATATGAAGCCATCCTATAAGTCCAAAAAGGGACTAAACAACTACAAACTTTGGCACAAATGAAAGATTGAATAAAATAATACCCTAATCTATATGACAGTACAAACTCTGGAGATTCAAATTGACTAATGGGTTTGCAACACATTGCAGTGGTAGATGGTTTGAGGTGGCAAAATGTGGTGGGGTCGTACCAAGGTTGTAGTGCTATTCATGTGCAAAAGGAAACCAATAGGCTAGCGTCAATGCACATGCAACCTTGATAGGATCACTTGCACATCCTTAGCTCCAACTTTTGGCTAGGCTAATAACCCTGTTTGAATATTCCATAATGAAGACACTCTAAGATAAGTGAATTTGATTAAAAAAAATGGGGATGATACAATCTAATATAATGAACAATTCATATTCCTTCATTTTAAAGGAAGCGATTTACAATGGTTCTCCCACTTCTTGGATAGGGGGGATTGTCAAGAAAATAATATCCTAAGGTGGAATAATGATGAAAAGTGCATAATTTCAGTTTGCCATACCAAAGTCAAGAGGACAGTGGGTATTTGCATGAATCACTAGTTTTTAATTATTTCACACATAGCATAATGGACTTGTCATTTGCTATAACTTTTGAAGCATGAACTCAATGGATTTGAATTTTTCACTGATTCCAGATGTTTCCATTGTAATCATATCCCTTACTTTTCAAAAAACTATTTTGCTAATTTGTCACACTTTTATTTTTTCAATTTTTAGGGAATTTTAGTAATTTTTCAAAATCATGCAAATAGGGGTGCCTCATACACACTTCTAAACATTGAAGATACACTTGTAGAAACCCATGTTTTTCTAGACAAATTTTTCTAGACATCCACATGTTTTTCATGTTAACAATAACGTCTAATAAAACATCTCAATGTTAAATTTGACATCATTGTTAACATAAAAACATGTGGATGTCTAGAAAAATCTGTTAAGAAAAACATGGGTTCCTACTAGTGATGGTTTCAAGTTCATTCTTTTGGTGATTTTTTTTCACCATGAAGTCCTCATAAATAGAAAAATGGTCAATTTTGTTAAAATGGCGGTATTCCATGTGCCATTTTCAAACCACCCGGTCTAAACTGTGAAAATGACATCTAGGACAGGTATAGATTTTAGAATTCTTTGATTTATATAGATTTTAGAAATCTAGGACAAGTATAGATTTCAAATTGCATGCTTTGAATTATAAATGTAACATCTAGGAATGGTATAGATTTTAAACATCTAGGATTGTTGTACATTTCAAACCACCTAGTCTGAATCGTTAAAATTGCCAAAATAGCAGTATGGCACCATTTTAATGAAATTGCCCATTAAAATTTTAGTTTGATTGTAATTTATTTTTTCTATTTTTTACAAATTAAAACATCAAAATAGCTATTTTTTTTTAAGATTCTACACTTTTATAATCCTCCTACTTACAGAAATTTTTAATGTTTTTTCTTCCTGAAGTACCATCTTATTAACCCCTAAAATTCCTTGACTATGTTATTACCAAAAACACTCAAAAACTGCCATTTCTAGTAGAAGTACCAAATTTTTGAAAAAACACACTTTTGAACACATGTAATTGTAAGATCTTGTAGTACTCTTGTTTGGGAGCATGTGGAAATAATTTCAAAAATTTCCATTGTACAAATTGCAAGATATTAGTGATTGAAGAGATAAAAATCTTTTGGAGGGCCTTGCAAAAAACTGGGCAGTTGCACTTCACAAGACCATATTTGTATAAAAAAATGTCCAAAATAGTGGTGTTTCTTTGGATTAATTCTTCAAGGCAAGTTGGCTACATGCTTGGAAATTTTGAGATCATTTAGAATTATACAACATATAGAAAATAGTAAGTAGAAAGAAGTAGAGAATGATTCAAAGTACTAAATTGTTAAGAATTTAGTTATGGAATTGAAATTTGCCAATCCCAATGGTTATAAACAATCTACATCTTATGATTTTATTTTTTTCAGAAAACATTGAAAACTGAGTTAAATAAAGAATTTCAAAGTTTATTTTTGAGTAGAGAATTCATAACTACCCGCAAACTAAAACTCCTCATAACTTTTGACTCACTGATCAAAATGGAATGATTCAAAGTTTTCTACATATATATAAATCTAGAGAACCAATTTCAAGTTACATTTTGTTTTGTTTTAATTTTGGCTAGGTAGGTCCAAGCACTTTGTGTTTCAAAAGTCATAATTTTTTTTCTCTAGCACCAATCACATTCCTAGGAATTTAGTACATTATTACCTTATCTTCCAAAATAATTTTAAAAATCATAATAAGAGTTGACATGATAGGAACTTGTCCAAAATCATAAAAGTTCATTTGAGAATTTGAGGACTTTGAACATTCAATGAGGGATTATTTATAAGAATAAAACATCCAATAAATTTTTTTGTTTGAAGTTCTTTTAGGATGAATTAACTTGAGAACCTTTCTATTCAAAGGTTCTATATTAGTGCCAATTAAATATAGTGTTGTTAAGTTACATAGACCACTCATGTGATTAGGGCCTTGCTCAATATTGCAATCTACAACAAGTTAATTGCCTAAAAAAATGCAGTTTCTTCCTTTTGATGTAGTCATTGATATGATAACCATTGAAAAGAGTGTTTCTTATATTAACAACTAGAAATATTATACTACAAATTGCTAATAATTTTTTTGTTCTCAAAGCCCTACCCCCTAAAAAAACCATGTTTGTTTGACTTGCCTTGTCTGTTTTGTTTCATTTGTCTTTTGATGAATATGTTTGGTGCCTTCAACTCACATTATGTGACAACCTTGTTTAGATAATCATGATAAGAATTCTAAAACTATGTTTTTCTGTCAACATAATGTTACATATAGTCTCATAAAGGGCAATTTTGTTAAATTGGTTATAATTCACAATACTTTTAGAATGCTTCAGCTAAAAATCTACATCTCTTAGTTTTTGGAACTTTTTGTAAATATATGTAATTGGAATTGTACATTGAATCACACCAATTTAATGGAATTGATGTTCATACTTATGAGTCTTTCTAAGAGTTTTATTTTTTTCCACCAATGTTAAAAATAAAACTTTTGTCTAAGTCAACTCCTTTAAACCCTTGAAGGACAATTCTTGTCCCCACTTAGTCAAATTTCAATAGTTTTTTTATGTGAAAACACACATTTAAATTTTTTTGATATTTTTGATATATACTAATATATAACCAAAATTTATCTTCAATTTAAAAACACCTAAATGAATTTACATGATTTTTTAAAATAATTTATATCTAAAATTCATAATAATTACAAAAATGCTTTAAATAGTATGAAAGTTTTAACAAAAAATGAAGATAATTGCAACATGTGATAAACATGATCATGGTGTGATTGGTGTACCTTTTATGCTCACACCTAAATAAATTCAACAAAGGAGTATAATAAGCTTCCAAGATGCTACCTTCAGCATATTAGAAAGATTACAATTTCAACAATTTAAAAAATAAAATAAACAGAATCAAAAGTAGATTCTCGAAGCATTTACTGAGGTTAAGCATTTATAGAGGTTATTTTAGATCAAGAACTATGTGAAATTCAGGTTTACTTTCAGAATGCCACTCGTCCTTGAAAGTTTCTCATTGTGGATTCCTTGAGGAAAATCTGTAAGCATTTGCTTGACAAAACTCAAAATTTCATACTAATTCTGGAGCGTCGAATTAGTTCTTGCAAAGCAAAAATGCACCCGACACTGGAGGTGATGCCCGAGGTGATGAATCAAAAGCTTGGGTATGTACGTGCGTAATGTTATGCAACTCAATGCAGAACTTTTCCTTTAATTTGAGAACCTCTGAATTTGCAGGCCATGAACATCGAACAATTCGTATGTGAAACAAGCCCCTTCAGCTGAAATTTGCCGAGAAGGGAAAGAATGGCTAATTGTACATCCAATGCATCAGGCCATTCAGCGACCTAAATTATGGCCAGACGCTTTCTACATTTTGCTACACTGTCGCAACTAATTCGAGTAGAATCTAGCTAAATTCCACAATCCACGGGCCTTTCAAAAACATGCCTGTGGAGTCAAGATCATGCGAGCTAGCTAGTGAGCGTCAACTAATGAAGATCTGCTCTTCCAATTCAAGTCTTCACCCAAATCTTGACGCCCCAACCAAGATCGAGCTCTGCTTCACTAAATCCATCAATATGCGTTCATGAGGAATTGGCGTCCATGGCTTGGTTGCGAGGGTCTCACATTTGCAATCTGCAGTCCACAAGCATAAATTCCACTGTCAGATTCCCAATTCAATTTACTGGTCCACCAAGTCAGGACTACTTTCATTTGTTGCTAGCCGGCTAGCTGGCTAGCTAGAGATGTGAGTACTACTTAATCAGTCGCTTCTATTGTTCAGAATATATTCTGGAATTGAAGCTAGAAGCAGGTAGCCAATTGAATGGCAGGAGATTACACTCACCGGCATCGCCTTCTTGAACAGCTGAATCTGGCGCTCAGAAATGGTGGGAAACTGCAAATTCCACACAGAGAATGATCAAAACTCAACAGGAGCTGAGTGAGATGCTCGGATATTTTCAGATACGGCACTTGAGCAATGAAGTGCAGTTCCATTAATTACTGGGGAATTCTTGTGTCTGGAAGATTCCAACAGAAATTATTGGCCTCTTCGGCAATCACAAATTGCTTGCTGAAAAAGTAAAAGTAAAGTCGAAACTGGACTCCGGGAAGCTTACATTCCACAGCATGACGGTCCAGGTGACATCCTCCGTGCAAGGAGGGGTGGTGAGGGAGCCTTTGTATCTGGCGTAGCTTTTCTGGAACTTCGGCAGGTGGATGGGATCGAGCATGAACTCGGTGGGAGAAGTGCTTTGCAACGGCAGGTGGTGCTCGAACTGTTCATTCCACACCCCACCACATCAACCATCAGCATCCCATACGTACAATCATTGACTCCAAATATCGGTGCGACAATTAAATTCTTGGGAGTAGAAGAATGGAACATAAAGTATATTGGTACTTTGAGGAACCATTAATTTATCAAAACATATTAGGCCATACGCATATATTTCACTTGTTGCAGTACCTGAGCCAGGAATTTGTTGTCGGCACCCTTGACGAAGAGCCAGGCGATCACTGCTCTCCTGTCGTCGTCACTAGAGTACACTTGGTGCAGCTCCATCGGAAAGCTGTGGCCCAGAATCTTGTGTTCGCTGCCCATGTGGAAGTGGAACTGAGCAGGTCGGTAGGTCACGCCGTCGATCTTCAGAACTCCCACAGTGTTCTCCACAGCGACCTGCTCACCAAATCCAGTTCAAATGTACATCAGGAAAAGAATATCTGAGCGGCAGGCCATGAATCATTTGAGTTAATTAAGGGTAATCCAGCTCATCCACAAATCAAAATCTTGATTTCTTAATGAGCTCTGCTTTTGAGGTGGGAAATCATGAAAGTAGAGTCTGAAATTGATTATGTAGTACCTCAATGGCGTAGCCCACATTGATGGAGATGTTTGCAGGAACTGCATCTGTAGAGCTCGAAACATCCAGTTTACCCAAAGCAGGGTCCACGAACATGATATTGGGAGTGATCCTGATGGGCGATTGTTCTTTTCCTGTTTTGCAGGTGGTCCAGTTGGATTTCAAATCTCCCCAGTGAGCAGGTCCAGTGGGCCCATGGTCGTACGTGAATCTGACATCATCTGCACATCCAGGGTGCAAAGATATATCAGTTTCCAAATTATGGTCATTGCGTTGATCCAAAGGCAACGAATTAAACCGAATTCGATGCAGAACTTAGTCACAAGCACAATCTATGCATGTGAGTCTCACCTTCCCCCAGAACCCCAGAGCTCATGCCTTCAAGACACAAGCAAACTGCAAGGGTCCAGTAAAAGCTGCTCATCCTTGTCATCTTTGTAGCAGGAACCAGAGCGGTTCAGTTTGAAGCTGTTGCAGTCGATCGACACCAGCCTTGATCAGGCTCTTCCAGACGTCGTACACTTGAATCTTGAACGTAATTGCAGAGAATTTGTCGAAGCTATCCGGATTGAAGCAAATCAAAGCTGTCCGATCGATCGATCGATCCGGTGTGAGGGTGCTCAATCGGAGTCCAGAATGGATCTGTGTGGTTGCGCGCAAGTGGCTGTCGAGTCCAAGCTTGTCGAAATGATCGATTTGTTTGAGTACAGATCCTTGTGGACGGTCCAGCTTTATACTCACTCCTTTCTCATCACCAATCGACGCAGTCGTTTACGTACGTACGGCTTTCACTGCGTTGATTCTTCTTAATTTCAACACCGGATGCTCCGGCATACGACGTTACCAAGCCCAGATGGGGGAAGCGCTTAACTCGGTTTAATGTTGGTGGACCCGGCGGGTTTGTCCAGCTGAGGCTGAGACCAGTGAATCACGCGGCGCTTGATAAACTCCTTTTTAATTTGTTGTTGACTGGACGAATATGCTGGAATCTTGAGAGTGTGAACACTCTCTGGATGGGTTCTCATGCCACTTGCATATTAATTTACTTGGAGGACCGGTTGTGCATGCTACGCGTTAGTCGAGTAACTGGCGACGATTAAGTTCTCGAGATCGAAAACTCGTTGATAAATGAAAATTTCTAGATCGAAGCTTGTGATGTAGATTTTCGTGTTCCGCAGGAAGAACGGCAGGGCGTCACCCCGGGTTATTATAGTTCAACGTGCATCTTTACCCCCCAAACTTTCTTATTTAAAACCCCGGGGTGACGCCCTGCCGTTCTTCAAGCGTTCGTTGAATATATGTGCGTGTGCTCACATAGACGGAGGTCGTGACCAAACAGTATTTGGCACTGTAGAAGCACGGTATCCTTGGAGATGTCGCCTGATGCCATGATTTTCATAATTATTATTTCTGTTCCAACTTTGTAGCATGTTTACACACACATAGCAGGTAAAATTTTAATCCATTGGCTTTACCTTGGGATTCTCTCTATCAATATACAGAAAAATATATATCAGGTTCATGGTGGTATTAATTGATAGTTTGATACTGCTTAAAAAGGTAGAAGTACCTATATGGGATAGCCTCCATGATGGTTGTATAGGATGAGCCTATTGTGGACAATAGTTAGATGCATTATTCATTGAGAAGGATTCTTTGTTTGTATGTTCTAGTTGTCTCATCTATCTTCCATCTTTGCTTAGAGAGAAGTGCCAAAGCTAATTGTAATTGGTGAGACTAAAATGAAAAATCCTTATTTATATTGAATAAATATTCATTCTTGAGAAAAAGAATTTTTTTTTTTTTCATTCTTCCTCATCCTTATATTTGCACACATTGAACCTAATTTCTCAAGGAATTTCCCATATCCCACATGTTGAAATGCTTAAGTTATCAGAAATAAGTGCCTCTACCATGTATAAGATGAAAACACAATGTAATATTTCTATGTTGTAATCTTTTGGAGGCCACTTCTATACAGACCAAGTGGCACTAGCTTTACACATGGGGCCAATATATAATCCAAGAAAATCAAAACTTGTGAGTACTCCCTTCAATTAGTCTATAGTAGCCGACCCATACCTGATCACCTTCCTATTCCTGACCAATAGACTCTTGTAATTCCAACCATAGGTTGTTGTAGTTTGCAGAGTTTGAGGAGCAATTCTGGCACATTATGATTGGTTGCAACGTTGTGAATATTGCAACCGGACCTTGGTCGACTTTGTAATAACCTACATCACCATTGTAGGTTGAAGAGAATCTTTCACTAAAAAATTCATAATAATTACATTTTTTGTAATAAAATTCTGGAAAAATATGCAATCCTTTCAAGTTCTATTTCCGTACATGAGGAAAATTTAGCACTCAGAAAACATGTGCTCCAAATATGCGTAATTGCTTAAGTGATCAGGTATGGGTCGGCTCCTATACAGCTTTGAAATGGTCCTCACCTCAGCTTGAGGTGAATGAGAGTGCTCACAATTTTGGAATTTCTCGGATCACAGGCCCCCCAAGTGTAAAACCCTAAACCCCTATGACAGTATGACTAATTAACACTAACGGATATCAATGGCCGACTGATGCCACCCCCAGCGTGAAGAACTAGCAACAATAACAACATTTGAAAGCGGATCTGATAGGAATCGGGTCTGTAGTTACTTATTACTCCAGTTAGTACTCGTTGTGGATAGAAGGAGAGCTCTTAATTCTAGCTGTAGCTCGATCTCATTCGTGATGACCACGTGATGACCCCTCTTCGATCACTAGCTGGGGTGGGACCACTTCAATTTCTTCATTAGTTTGTACTGAATTGAGATTCGATCGCGTGCATCACATTCGAAATGATATGAAGCTGCACACAATTTATAAAATTTGTGACAAGGCCCGGGTCCCCTTGCGGCCGTGCTGCCGGGCCTACATGACGTACCCAAAACCCATCCCATCAGAGAGCAGTGCGCAGTGCCGTACCTAACTGATCTCCCCACTCAGTGAGCAGGTCCCCTGGTCGTACGCGAATCTGGCATCACCTGCACATCCAGAATGAAATTAATTATCGGTTTCAAAATTAAAGGTCATCGCGCATGTTGGATTGCTTGGATCCAAAGGCAACGAATTAAGGTAGCCGCCTCTTCCAATCAGTTACTCATTTTCGCTAGTTAGGCTGCCATGTTGTGTAGGTGACAACTCACGTAGCAGAAATGTTGGAGAGGTGTACATTGGAAGTATACAATGATCATAAGATGTACATTGGAAGTCACAATTATCACCTATATTTAAGCATGGTTGCATTTATAATCACCCTATGGTTGAAAATATGGTGACTTATATAACGAGAATAGGTTGGAAGGAATCTTCACAAAAAAATTCATGGTTATTTTGTTTTTGAGGAAAAAAAAGTTAAAAAATATGAAATCACTATGAAATCTATTCGAAATGATATGAATCTGCACATGATTATGAAATTTGCAATAAGGTCCGGGTTCCTTTTAGTTGCGATCGTGCTGTGGTCTTTGTCGGGCCTACATGACGTAACTACATCAAAGAGCAGTGCGTAGTGACAATGTACCTAAGAGCATCCCCACCAGTGAGCAGGTCCAGTGGTTGTACACGAATCTGACATCATCTGCACATCCAGAATGAAACTAATATATCGATCAGTTTCTAAATTAATGGTCATTGTGTTGGATCCAAAGGGAATGAAATAAACCCCACGTTGATGGAGCATTGGAGCTACACTAAAATTGGTAAATAGTGTTGGCTACACTAGTTGTTGAGATTGTCCTATTTTTTGGCTATATCTTGGTTGCACATCATCCTATTTTCTGTTTTCAAATTTGCTTTCAAATGTTGTTATTATTGCTAGTTCTTTAGGCTGGGGTCAAGTTGGGCATCAGTTGGCCATTGATATCCGTTAGTATTAATTAGTCATAGGGGTTTAGGGTTTTACACTTGGGGGCCAGTCCGCCTGTGATAAGAAAAAATCCAAAATTGTGAGCACTCTCATTCCTCAAGCTGAGGACCATTTCTAATTAAAGGGAGTGCTCACAAGTTTTGATTTTCTTGGATTATTGGCCCCATGTGTAAAGCTAGTGCCACTTGGTATGTACACAAGTGGACTCCAAAAGATTACAACATAGAAATATTACATTGTGTTTTCACCTTATATACAGTAGATTGGTAGAGGTACATATTTCTGATAACTTAAACATTTCAACTTCAATGTGGGATGTGGGGAATTCTTTTGAGAAATTGAGCTCAATGTGTAAGTCATGTGCAAATATAAGGATGAAGAAGAATGAAAAAAACATGAATTTCTTTTCTCAAGAATGAATATTTTATTCAATAAAAAATGTGGATTCTTCATTTGAACCCAAACAAAGAATCTTTTTCAAAAAACAATGCATTCAATTGTTGTCCACATACAAGCATCATGGAAGCTATCCAAAATAGGTACTTCTACTTTTTAAATGGTATCAATTAATACCACCATGAACCTGGTATATATTTTCTATATATTAACAGAAAATAAAGCCAATGGATTAAAAACTGCTATATTTATGTTACAAAGTTGGAACAAAAATAATAATTATGAAAATCATGGCATCAAGCAACATTTCCAAGGTTACCGTGTTTCTACAGTGCCAAATATTGTTTGGTCACGACCTCTGTCTATATGAGCACACGCACGACCAAGAAAACCTACATCACAAGCTTCAATTTAGAAATTTTCATTTATCAACGAGTTCTCGATCTCAAGGACTTAATCGTTGCCAATTACTCGACTAGCGTGTAGCATGTACAACCGGTCCTCCAAGTAAATTAAAATGCAAGTGGCATGAGAATCAATCCAACCCAGTTATTGTAGAGAGTGTTCACACTAGGGGTAGTCACACCTTCTTCACTTTGCACTTGGAGAATGGAGAATGGAAAGGTGGCGGCTTGGGTTTGGCTTCATGTTGGTAGAATATACTTAAGTGCTTATATCTTCCGCACTCCTAGTCTTCACTTCCGGAAGTGAAGATTGGGAGTGCGGAAGATATATCCACATACGAAGATTCCTTTGTGCTCTACACTTTTACCTTTCATTGCCGCTTTACCTTTATTGTTGCCGATTTCCCTCCAAATTTATATTTAATCTTAGGTTTAGGTAAGTTGCTTCCCCACTTTCTTCATTCTCCACTCTTAACACCTCTTTTAGGGGGGTCACACCTTCTTCACTCACCACAGCTTCCCATTGGCTCCTCCAAACCCTCCCCAACTTCTCATTCTCCATTCTCCAAGTGCAAAGTGAAGAAGGTGTGACTACCCCTACTCTCAAGATTCCAGCATATTCGTCCAGTCAACAACAAATTAAAAAGGAGTTTATCAAGCGCCGCGTGATTCACTGGTCTCAGCCTCAGCTGGACAAACCCGCCGGGTCCACCAACATTAAACCGAGTTAAGCGCTTCCCCCATCTGGGCTTGGTAACGTCGTATGCCGGAGCATCCGGTGTTGAAATTAAGAAGAATCAACGCAGTGAAAGCCGTACGTACGTAAACGACTGCGTCGATTGGTGATGAGAAAGGAGTGAGTATAAAGCTGGACCGTCCACAAGGATCTGTACTCAAACAACTCGATCATTTCGACAAGCTTGGACTCGACAGCCACTTGCGCGCAACCACACAAATCCAGTCTGGACTCCGATTGAGCACCCTCACACCGGATCGATCGATCGGACAGCTTTGATTTGCTTCAATCCGGATAGCTTCGACAAATTCTCTGCAATTACGTTCAAGATCCAAGTGTACGACGTCTGGAAGAGCCTGATCAAGGCTGGTGTCGATCGACTGCAACAGCTTCAAACTGAACCGCTCTGGTTCCTGCTACAAAGATGACAAGGATGAGCAGCTTTTACTGGACCCTTGCAGTTTGCTTGTGTCTTGAAGGCATGAGCTCTGGGGTT
This sequence comes from Rhytidiadelphus loreus, assembly GCA_947034895.1. Taxonomy (NCBI): domain Eukaryota; kingdom Viridiplantae; phylum Streptophyta; class Bryopsida; order Hypnales; family Hylocomiaceae; genus Rhytidiadelphus; species Rhytidiadelphus loreus. The sequence continues at coordinate 27,469,247 of OX344764.1, forward strand.
CTGGGGGAAGGTGAGACTCACATGCATAGATTGTGCTTGTGACTAAGTTCTGCATCGAATTCGGTTTAATTCGTTGCCTTTGGATCAACGCAATGACCATAATTTGGAAACTGATATATCTTTGCACCCTGGATGTGCAGATGATGTCAGATTCACGTACGACCATGGGCCCACTGGACCTGCTCACTGGGGAGATTTGAAATCCAACTGGACCACCTGCAAAACAGGAAAAGAACAATCGCCCATCAGGATCACTCCCAATATCATGTTCGTGGACCCTGCTTTGGGTAAACTGGATGTTTCGAGCTCTACAGATGCAGTTCCTGCAAACATCTCCATCAATGTGGGCTACGCCATTGAGGTACTACATAATCAATTTCAGACTCTACTTTCATGATTTCCCACCTCAAAAGCAGAGCTCATTAAGAAATCAAGATTTTGATTTGTGGATGAGCTGGATTACCCTTAATTAACTCAAATGATTCATGGCCTGCCGCTCAGATATTCTTTTCCTGATGTACATTTGAACTGGATTTGGTGAGCAGGTCGCTGTGGAGAACACTGTGGGAGTTCTGAAGATCGACGGCGTGACCTACCGACCTGCTCAGTTCCACTTCCACATGGGCAGCGAACACAAGATTCTGGGCCACAGCTTTCCGATGGAGCTGCACCAAGTGTACTCTAGTGACGACGACAGGAGAGCAGTGATCGCCTGGCTCTTCGTCAAGGGTGCCGACAACAAATTTCTGGCTCAGGTACTGCAGCAACTGAAATATATGCATATGGCCAAATAAATTCTGATAAATTAATGGTTCCTCAAAGTACCAATATACTTTATGTTCCATTCTTCTACTCCCAAGAATTTAATTGTCGCACCGATATTTGGAGTCAATGATTGTACGTATGGGATGCTGATGGTTGATGTGGTGGGGTGTGGAATGAACAGTTCGAGCACCACCTGCCGTTGCAAAGCACTTCTCCCACCGAGTTCATGCTCGATCCCATCCACCTGCCGAAGTTCCAGAAAAGCTACGCCAGATACAAAGGCTCCCTCACCACCCCTCCTTGCACGGAGGATGTCACCTGGACCGTCATACTGTGGAATGTAAGCTTCCCGGAGTCCAGTTTCGACTTTACTTTTACTTTTTCAGCAAGCAATTTGTGATTGCCGAAGAGGCCAATAATTTCTGTTGGAATCTTCCAGACACAAGAATTCCCCCAGTAATTAATGGAACTGCACTTCATTGCTCAAGTGCCGTATCTGAACATATCCGAGCACCTCACTCAGCTCCTGTTGAGAGTTGCCTGATCATTCTCTGTGTGGAATTTGCAGTTTCCCACCATTTCCGAGCGCCAGATTCGACTGTTCAAGAAGGCGATGCCGGTGAGTGTAATCTCCTGCCATTCAATTGGCTACCTGCTTCTAGCTTCAATTCCAGAATATATTCTGAACAATAGAAGCGACTGATTAAGTAGTACTCACATCTCTAGCTAGCCAGCTAGCCAGCTAGCAACAAATGAAAGTAGTCCTGACTTGGTGGACCAGTAAATTGAATTGGGAATCTGACAGTGGAATTTATGCTTGTGGACTGCAGATTGCAAATGTGAGACCCTCGCAACCAAGCCATGGACGCCAATTCCTCATGAACGCATATTGATGGATTTAGTGCAGCAGAGCTCGATCTTGGTTGGGGCGTCCAGATTTAGGTGAAGACTTGAATTGGAAGAGCAGTTCTTCATTATATAGTTGACGCTCACTAGCTCGCATGCATGATCTTGACTCCACGGGCATGTTTTTGAAATGCCTGTGGATTGTGGATCGGAATTAGATTCTACTCGATTAGTTGCGAGAGTGTAGCAAAATGTAGAAAGCGTCTGGCCATGATTTATGTCGCTGAATGGCCTGATGCATTGGATGTACAATTAACCATTCTTTCCCTTCTCGGCAAATTACAGCTGAAGGGGCTTGTTTCACATGCGTATTGTTCGATGTTCATGGCCTGCAAATTCAGAGGTTCTCAAATTAAAGGAAAAGTTCTGCATTGAGTTGCATAACATTACGCACGTACATACCGAAACTTTTGATTCATCACCTCCGGCATCACCTCCAGGGTCGGGGACATTGCTTTGACGATCCAGAATTACTACGAAATTAGAATGAGCGTGCATGATCGTCGTTGCGCGCAATCGTGGCATGTGTTCAACCAGTGCGGAGAATTTTAAGATTTCATCGATTACCATTTTAAACACCAAATATTAATTGACTTATTAATGCCTTCAAGACTGCGTGTTCCCGTTTATCTGTGCACGTTAAATCTGAGTTCAGTGTGTTGTGGATGGATCTGAGCGAGGAAATACGGTCAATTTCGTTGATATTGGCTCCATTCCAGCGCCGAAAAGTCTCTCATTTTAGTGGATTCCCTGTGGAAAATCTGTACGTAAGCATTTGCTTGACAAACCTCAAGATTTGGTATGTTAACCCTCAACTTCCAAGGACGAGTGGCATTTTGAAAGTAAACCTGAATTTCACATAGTGCTTGATTTAAAATGGTTTTCAGCTTAACCTCAGTAAGTGCTTTGTGAATGCGCAGACTAGTTCCATCATTATCTGCAAGCTTTCCTTTATTCAGTAACGCAAATAGTACAGAGTTGTGTTGCGATTCTCTAGTAATCTACAGAGCTTTACTGTGCCTAACACAATCTCTCTCTTTCTCACAGATACTCTAAACTGCAACAAATGAACTAACCTACACTGGCAAGGACTCAGGACAAGTAGTCAGATGAAAACCTATGTAGAATATGGATGGATTTCATCCACCAATACTCCCACAGATCCATTCACATTCTACGAAGAAATCCTATCTCCAAACTCCCACTGATTCTCGTTGAATGTAGAAATGCCCATAAGCTGTCGAAGCCGTTGGAAAGTATCGCAAGGCATGGGTTTTGTAAAAATGTCAGCAATCTACTCAGAGGTATGAATATACTTGAATTCTAACAGTTTATCTTCATAGTACGTCCTGATTGCGTAATATTTCATGTTGACATGTTTTGTGCGTTTGTGATACTCCGGATTCTTCACGAGAGCAATAGCCGCTTGATTATCGCAATAGATTGTAAGAGGAAGCTCCTGTGAACAATCAATAGTTCGAAGCAATCGACAAAGCCAGATAGTTTCCTTGGTTGATTTGGCCATGGCCACAAGTTGAGCAATGGTGGTTGAATCTGCAAAACAACCCTGTTTGTAGCTACCCCAAGCAATTGTTGTTGAGCCAAGTAGATATACAAAGCCCGTACGACTTTTTCGATCATCAAGATCTCCACCGAAATCTGCATCAGAATATCCAATAAGTCTTGGAGGGGGAGATTGACTACAATAATACAGGCCAAATTATTGTGTGCGTTTTAAATAGCGCATAATACGCTTGACCGCAATCCAATGACTTTGCTGTGGACGTTCTTGGAACAAGGAAACCTTATTAACTGCATACGCTATATCGGGACGAGTGATAATTGTGGTATACATTAAGCAACCAACGGCCTGTCGATACGGAACTTCGACAGTAGGGTCTTTAGGATCGTTGTTCTTGCAAAGCTTTGCATGTGTATCTGCTGGAATGGACACCTCATGAGCATCTTGCATACCAAATCGGAGAAGAATATCCTGTATAAATCGCTCTTGGTGGACGAAAATGGAACCTGTAAGTTTGCAGCGATTGATCTGGAAGCCGACAAAATAATCCATGTTTCCGCGAGTGACTTTAAAAGTGCTTTCCAAATACAACATTATGCTTTCCACATAATCAAGATTGGTAGATGCTATAATACCATCATCAACATAAATCCCAAGGATAGTGTGTAATTGCCCGTGGTTGGAATACACGCAATAGTCAGCTTCACTGACGACAAGGCGAAACTGCTTCAAGAAAACTGAAATTTTTAAATTCCATTGCCTGGCCGATTGTCGAAGGCCGTAAATACTTTTCTTGAGTCTACAATAATGCTTTGGCCATTTGGGATCAATATAGCCTTGGGGTTGAGCCATGTATATTTCTTCAATGAGATCGCCATTTAAGAAAGCAGTGCCGATATCAAATTGTTGAAGATGCATGTTTCTGGCAGAGGCAATTGCAAATATAGCCCGAATAGAGTCATAGCAGATAACTGGAGAATAAGTTTCCGTAAAATCAAGCCCTTGTTTCTGTGTAAATCCCTTTGCTACAAGTCTGGCTTTGAATTTGTCAATATCACCATTTGGTTTATACTTGACTTTATATACCCATTTGTTACGGACAAGTTTGCGATCTGAAGGTTTCTCTACTAGTTCCCAAGTCTGGTTCTCAAGTAAGCTGGCATATTTTCGATTCATAGCCTCTTGCCAGAATGTTGAATTAATAGAGGAAATGGCCTCATGATAAGTTTGTGGCTCTTGAATTGCCTCTTCCACTGATGCAAGTAAAGCATCTGAAAAACGAACAGCATCAGGATGCATTGGATCAAGACTAGATAAATCTCTCGGTTCAGAATCCTCCGCTAACACTGGAAAGTTTGTGTAGTCCGGAAGACGTGGCGTGCTATTTAACAGCTCTTGGATGGATCGAAACCTAGGGTCACGAGGTTCATCATCTGCATCGGCAAGTTCCACTGTCAAAGAGTTTACCAGTTTCTGTAAGGATGGAGCTCCCACTATTGGTGATGAGAGATTATGATCTTCCAGATGAAATACAAGAGGGTCTATAATCGGTTCAGTTGCTTCGATGTGTACAGAGGTATCGTCGAAATTTGAGATTGGCGATCGAATACTTCCACTGCTATTCATATCTCTCACTGGTCCATTGATATTATCAATGATAGTCTCATGCGGTTGTTGGAGAAGAATAACAGGATCGATGATACTTGGTAATGGGTCAATTGGTAGCTGAATATATTCTCCTCGTCCAGGATCAGGAGAAAAATGCTGAGGGTATTTACCAGAATTTTCGTCAATGATATAATCAACACTTTCAATAATCTTATTAGAGATAAGTTCCCAAAAACGATAGGCACGACTTGTGGATGAGTAGCCTACGAAATAAGTCTTCACACTCTTAGGATCAAGTTTGCTCCGCATCTGTTTGTTGATAAAAATCCAAGCAATAGAGCCAAAAACCTTGTAGTTGTGAACGGAAGGTTTTTCCTTGAACCACCTTTGGTAGGGAGTATCATTCCCCAATTGACGATTGATAGTCCTGTTGAGAATGTAAACAGCCATATTGACTGCTTCAGCCCACAATTTCTTGGGCAATTCCTTTGCATGAATAAGACTTCATGCCATCTCAAGTACAATGCGGTTATCACGTTCTATGTATCCATTTTGCTGAGGGGTGTAAACCGTGCTAATTTGACGATCAATGTTCATCTCCTGAAGATACTTGGTGAAAACACTGTTAAGGAATTCTTTACCTTGATCAGTGCGTAAGGTAAGAATATCATGTCCTGTCTCTTTTTTCACCAAACTCACAACTCGTTTAAAAAACGGAAGGGCTTCAGACTTTTGCTTGGCAAAGTGTACAAAACGATAAGCGATGGCATCATCCTTGTATAAAATATAATACATGGAGCCTTTCAATGATGGATGCTGAGTTTGTTTGCCTGAAACATCTCCATGAATGAGGTGACCTGGTATAAGGGATCGCTGCTTACCTAGATCAGATATATAAGAAGACTTATGTTGTTTGCCAAGTACACATCCCTCGAATGGGTGTTGAAGTTGAACATGTTGATCCAATTTAAAGTCACGTAGACTGTCGTTTGCGCTCATCTTATGTATGGTGTCGATATTTACATGCCCCATGCGTGCATGCCAGAGAAGAAGAGCTTCTTGATTTTTCGATGAAGTAGTAAGAAAAGCAGAATCAGCTTCAAGATCAGCTTTAGATGGTATTATTATAGAAACACACGCTTCCTCTAGATTATCTGAGACAATATATGTTGAATCAGATAGTGTTGACGCTAGTGATATTGTCGGGAGAATGACGGTTATAGAAAGTTGATACAACTTGTGATACCGAATTCCTTCCAAAACCTTCCGACCAGAGAGAGTAGAAAATTCGCATCGTCCAGGGAAAGTCACAAAGGAGAGATTCCGCTCAGAGACGAGTCCTACTGAAAATAAATTGCGTTTCAGTTTAGGGATAAATAAGACATCCTGGAGAAGTCCATTGTAATAATTTCCATCGACGAGACAACGGATCTTAATATCGCCTTTCCCTCTGACCCAAAGTTTAGTGTCATCTGCAATTTGTACAGTGTGCAAACCTTCTGAGATCGGTGTGAAGGTAGAAAACCACTCAATCCTGTCAGTCATGTGCTCACTTGCACCACTATCAGCAAACCACGTATCAAATAAGGAATCTTTAGCAAATGCGTAACTAGATACAGTCGAGGTGACCATAAACGCAAAATCCCCGTCCGAAAAAGATGTAGAATCATCATCAGAGCTACTTGATATACGTAAACTCTCCACCAAGTTTGCTTCGCTAAGTCCATGATCAATCTTCCGAGGATCCTTGCCATGAGGATGCTTCTTCTGTGGCTTTGGACAATCGGCTGACCAGTGGCCAAATTCATGGCAGTTGTAACATTTGGTGCGCGCTTTTAGATCACGAATGTAACTCATATCTTTCTGGTATTGTTCCCTCTTTGTAGAGGAATGAGTGTGTGAACCAAAAGCAGAACGAGTAAAGAACACGTGATCTCCTTCATTATCAGCACTGCCTTGACGATGGAGCAGACTTTCATGTCGAAGAAGTCGTTCTTCTAAGTTATCGACGGTTTGGTTAATCTCAGGCACGTTAGACCAGGCAGCAATAATACTGTTGTAGCTTGGCGGCAGACTATAGATGATTTTCGAAATAATCATCTTCTCAAGAATAACATGACCAAGATCAACAAGAATCATGGCCATTTCGGTGATGTTCTGAATGTGTGATGAAATATCATCAGTGCTTTGCATTTTGTAATCAAAGAACTTTCCCTGAAGTGTGAAAACACTTTCGGGAGTTTTCTTAAGATGCAGGGAACAAAGTTTCTGCCACATCGTTGCTGCTATACTACATGTGGTCAGTTTACCGAGAATTTTCTGCGAAATAGACTTGCTAATGAACATGCGAGCATTAGCATTCCTCTCGTCCCATGTATCAATCTGGTTGAGTTCCAGAGGGGTGATGTGTTCGGGATCAACTGGAATTGGACGCTTCTCAAGACCAGAGACTACTCTCAAGACTTTCTTCGCCTCAAAAACTATTTCCATGTGGTATTTCCAGACGGAGAACTGTGTTCCGTCAAACATTTTCACAGGAATCTTATCGTGCTTGTCCATGAAAACAAATCAAGAAAATCAAGAAGATGTAAAAAAAATTTACAGAAAATTCTACAAATACTATTCAATAGGGAGGACTAAAACCTTACTGATCTAAACCTTACTGATCTAAGAAATTCCGCTCCGCTTTTGGATCAAAGCCATCTGAATCGATCAAATGGAAAAATAAAAGCTCGTTAGAGGAGGTTCTATTGAAGTAATCAGAAAACGAACAAAGTAGCGCTCATAAGCATCAGAGAAGAAAACTCCGGGAGGGAGATGAGAAGTTGTAGACCAGCGCTTAAGGCCCATAACCTGTAAATGCGCAGACTAGTTCCATCATTATCTGCAAGCTTTCCTTTATTCAGTAACGCAAATAGTACAGAGTTGTGTTGCGATTCTCTAGTAATCTACAGAGCTTTACTGTGCCTAACACAATCTCTCTCTTTCTCACAGATACTCTAAACTGCAACAAACGAACTAACCTACACTGGCAAGGACTCAGGACAAGTAGTCAGATGAAAACCTATGTAGAATATGGATGGATTTCATCCACCAATATGCTTCAATAATCTACTTTTGATTCCGTTTAATTTTTTTTCAAAATTGTGAATATTGTAATCTTTGTGATACACTGAAGGTAGCATCTGGAATGCTTTATTATACTTTTATAAATTTATTGTACTATAGTATTTTAGAATGATATATATTAGTACATGAGAAAAATATCAAATTTTTGAAATGTGTGTTTCATATAGAAAACTATTGAAGTGTGACCAAATGGGGACATGAATTGTCCTTAAAGGATTATTGGTGATTGTTCATGTAAAGGAGTTGACTTGGACAAAAGTTTTAATATTTCTAACATTGGTCCACGGAAAAAAGTGAAACCTTCAAAAGGATGAATTCATATAGGAGCATCATATCTATTAAATTGGTGTGATAATTGTGATTCAATGTGCAATTCTAGGGCAAAAAATTTTAACATATGTTTACCAAAAGCTCCAAATATGTAGATTTATAGCTGAGGCATTTTGCTAAAATTACCAAAATTATGGATTCTAACCAATTTAAAGAAATTGACTTTATCTTTGTTTTACCTTTTCCAAGATGATCTGATGTCAGAAAAACCCACTCAAGATCAAGAAGAGACTGATGACGATACCAGAGGAATCAATGGCATCGCAAAAGGGGACTTGCATTGAAGGGTGAATCTGGGAAAGACAAAGAACTTGTTTACATTAATTCCTGACTTGAATGACGATGACCTTATGGAGTTGCAGGACAAATTTCTTTCTTTATCTGGAAAGATGGTCCTAGGTAGTTTCAAAGATTCATTTGGGACTTGCGCATTAGTGCAATACTTCAATCATGGGAGATAGCTAATTATTTTACACAGATGGCTCTGGACAACAAAGCTTGATGAGTAAGTTGAGTAAGTCTTTTCAGGTCCAATTTGGGGACCTAGTCAGGGCTCCATTCGTGAAAATGTACCTCAAGATACCAAATTTGGGGACCTAGTCATGTCATATTATTATCAACAATAGTGAAATCTTCCTCTCAACCTGGACTCCGTATTTTGATGGCCTCAGACTCTCAGAGCGTCGCCAACGTTCATCGGTAGGAGTGGCGAGGCAAATCCCATATGCCGGGCTCCATTCGTGAAAATGCATGTACCTCAGGTTGCCACACTTGCCTTCGGCAAGTTGGTTATGACCCGGTGCAGGCGGGTATTCTTCCCGTACAGGGGGCTGAATTGGTGAGAGCTGACAAGGTCACGACAAGAAAATTGAGCAAATCGTGATTCAGTCAATAAGCTCGCAGGACCTGCAGGTTCGCATTTGGAGGGCCATATTTAGCGAGACCACGCATTTTGCTTCCCTGGCAGTGACCGCGGTGGGGGACGAAAATGAGACCAGGCCGGACACTCCTACCGAGAAAGTGGAGAAACGCTGGCGACGCTCTCAATGACTCACAACCTGGTAATGACCGGGCCCTTGATGGCAAGATAGACACAGGGAGCTCATATGCCGTTCCCCATGGGGAAAACTGGGAAAATTCCCTGTGTTACTCTTTGTTAGGAAGAGATCACTGGGAAACTTTGGGACACGGGGAAAGATATGGCTAGAGAGAATCAAGCATCTAAAAGATATGGCTGTAAAATTCCCTGTGTAGCTGCAAGTTCCAGGTCTCCCGCACCCACTGCAAACGAAAAAGTTCCACAGTTTCGATCTAAAACCTTCCAGGGCTTAGCCTGAGAAGTTGTTACCATTGATATATGCTGCCAGAGAATACCTTTCCAAATTGTCAGGTCTGAGGATTCAGTTAAGATCGAGCCTGGTAGCCAACATACAGAAACATCCGACTGCTACCTTTTATTCCGAGGAAAGATAATATAATGTTGTGAAGAAGAAATATTACTTGAAATGGTAGCAATTGTTCCAACCAACGCTAGCTCGATCTGACGCGATACTCTTCATATTGTTCAGGATGGCCATAAGACACTTACGTTCAAATTTCGATGAGGATGGTTCTCGATCAAGGCCCTTCGCCTCGAAAAGGTCCTCCAGATCATCACCGGGCACTTGAGGTGATTTTCCCTTGATCCCGGCGAATGGATTGAGTGACCCCTTTTCTGTGGGAAAGCGTGTGATCGAGATCGAGGTGTTGCTTGCTGACGTGCTCATCTCGTCGTGCCCATCACGTGGTCATCTCGTCGTCAAAGAATTATTCCATGCACCATTTTTCTATTCATTTCCTTCTTTAATTAGCTCTAAAGTGTAGGACTCGTATACATTTCAGAACGCACTGCCTAAACGAAAAGGTGCCAAGTACAGTGTGGAAGACCACCCTGTTAACGAAATTTTGGTTTAGTTGAGTAACTGGCGACGATTAAGTTCTCGAGTTCTAGAACTGAAACTTAATTTCTGGATTGAAGCCCCTCATTCGCTGCACTTCGCACGTGATATAGATTTCTCTAATCTAATTCTTTGAATATATGTTGAAGTTTCTCGAGGCCGAATTGCCGGAAGAGTGCTTCCGCAGCTGCTTGCAACTCACTGTCTGTTGAGTTGAAGTGCTCCAGTACGTTGTCGGGATGGGCGTGACTGTTACCGAATGGTTTGTGAGGAGGACAGGGAGTTGCATTCCATGTGCAACCTTTGAGTGGGTTTGGACTTTGGATCCAATGTCATGATGGTAGAAGCACCCGAAAGGCCGAAACCGCCCATTTTTTCTGACCCTACTGCCAGGAACTAGGTGGGGGCAAATGATGATTGATAGCTAAGGTCAATTTTGTTAAATTGGCGATATTTCACAAGGCACAAACTGTGACATATATCTTAACAAATGTCTAATTTCACGCCAAAAATTAGGAGCCATACAGATTTGGGTTTCTAACCATGAGGATTGAACTGCACCAAAGTTGTGAACTTCCCCCAATTATTAGATGACTTATTTTTTAATGAAGTGCGAGAAATGCCCTCATTGAGAGGACACCAACCTTAGAATTTTCAAAAAATTTATCTCTCACACAATATCAATCTGCTATAAGTTTTTTAATTTGAAAGCATTGGATACCTTCTAATGGATTGCTAGTTTTTTTTGGCAAAATTTCGCCAGACTGTCAGAAATCTGACCTCTCTGGCTTCATCCCTCCAAAAACTGGCCTGTGTAGTGAAGCCAGCACAAGGGACACATGTCCAAAAAAAAAACCTAATTGCTACTAGAGTTTGTTTAATTGGACACCCTTGAAGCATAAAATGCTTCAACTCCCACGATTGGTTGCCTTAAGAGAACTTTTCAACTATAATTTGGCAATTGTGGCCATTAAATATTGCTCTTGAAAAGTGGATGGAACAATTAGAAAAATCGTGCAATTGGATGGAGATACCTTTAATGTAGACAATATTTCTACACAATTGATTCAATTAGTGTGTTTGAGGGCAAATGCATGGTACAATCAACCAATTAACTTTTGAACAAAGATTCTATATATGTAAGCTACACTAAATAGAGAAATTAGGTTGTCACTTACAAATTTTACAACATTCAATACTGTATAAATATTTATCATTTATATACAAAAATGCACTACTTTTAAATTAGGTATTGTTGTAATTGGGACTCATGAACTTCCATGGCTCCATGGCTCCATGTTTACAAATGAAATATTTTTAGAAATGCAAAATATTATAGTGAAATTAGATTACTAATTTGCACTTTGATTACAATACGTGCACTTGTTGAAAATACAAGTTTTAAAAACAAATTTAAAAATATATAACATTACTATAATGAAAAATGTAATAAACAATGTGAACACAATATTCGTTATTTTGGGAGTTTTCATTGTAAATATAATGAAAAATGTAATAAACAATTGTCCACATTAAATTTTAATTTGAGAATTTATTAAAAAAAATTCTAAGAAATTTCATTTACAAATGCATCCCAAAATATACTATCAAAAAAGTTTTTTTAGAATAAAAAACAAGTAAAATAAGTAAAAATACATAAAAATTCAATTCAAAAATTCAAAAATTCAAAAATCTAAATCTTTAAAGTTTACTTTCTTATATTTAAATTCGAAAAAATAATAAATCATAAAAAAATAATAGCTCAAAATTCATCAATACACTATTTTTTTGTGAAATTTGGCAAGTATAACAAGTAGTGATTTAAGCTGATTTTAAATAATCTTGCATTCATTTGGTAAACTGCAACTGTAGCACATGGCACATTGCAAAGTGCAAATACAGCACCACAAAATGTGACGGACTTCAAATTGGACACAGGAAAAAATGTAAAGTAGGGTGATTGCAAAAAAGACCGAACGATTTTGGTAGCGTTCTGCCAAAACTGTGATTTTTTGCACTCAGTACTATGAGTACTACAGTACTATAAAACGGAGCAATCTCAACCATTGATTTGAAAAATCAACAACCAATAGTACTTTTGAGTACTTAATAATACTAAAATAGTACTATTTGAAAAAAATGACACTTTGTCACAAAAAGTAGATAAAATTAAGTATAAATTAATAATAATTAAAAATCATGAATAAAAAACCAAAAATTGGCCATTTGTAAAGGCTTGATAGTGATTACACTTCACCAAAAACTAGAAGTTGAAACCATCATGAATGCATGGAGCACTATGTGCAAGGGACCCCTATTTGCATGCATGTTGAGGACAAAGAATTGTGTTTTTTTAAATGCCCTTTGGTGGACAAATGCTCATCTAGTGTGGGAATAGCCTACAAAAAATTCAGGTAAATATCATAATTTTTGGATGCTCCACAGTATTAAAAAACCCTAAACCGCAAAATGTGACAAATTAGCTAAATTGACATTTAATTATAAAATTATTTTTCAAAATTTATGAAAAATAATGAATCTCATGATTTCTCAATTAGTCATCTTCAATAAAATTTCAAGTCCATTAGCTTCATTTTCCAAAAATTATGATTGATGGCAACTTAGTCACTTCAATTGTGACGCCAAATAGGACCGGTCTTTCTTGCAATCACCAAGCATTTCCTTGCAAAAACAAAAAGAAAAGAACTCTTGCACCAACCTTCAATGGCCGATGGGTGAATATGGAATAGAGGCTAGCTATAATCAACTATACATTCTAGTTTTGCATAGACGACATTATGAAGTACATTGATGGAGCCTAAGCAAAGTAGGTATAGACTCCATAGTACAATCATTTGTTGAAAACGTATCACCTTTAAATTGATCATTAAATGGTTGATTAGGCAATTAGGAATTGATCCCTCACCACCCAAGGCTTTTAGGGTTTAACTCTTGAAGGTCACTAGTGATTATGACCAAGGTAATCATCGAAATGCTCTCATTTTTGGACCAATTGGTGCATTATTTTGTTTCTACCATGAACAAGTCATGTCATCCACCACATTTTTTGACCTTAGCATCTTTTAAGGGTTCAAAACATCATTGCTTTTGAAGTATTATAGGTCTAAATGTCACTAAGGTATAGAAATCTCAACCTCACAATCTTATAGTGTACATGTTGAAAATGATGTGAATCAAATTTAAAATCATTTGGACACATAGATTGCAAGATTATAATATTTTATTGTAGAAAAAAGATGCTGAAATTTGCCTAGCAATACATTTGGAGGTGAAATTCGACTTCTAAACCTACTCAAATAAAGAAACTTTAAACTATAAAGTAATTCAAAATTAGTATACAATCACATTGGTGAAAGACAATATCATTCAAATTGATCATTGTGTGTGCAAAATGGATTTCAATTGAAATGTCAAGAGATAGTATAAAGCGGAGTTGCAAAAAACACATTTGAGGCTGAACCTCTTTCTACTAAAATGCTTTTTGTTCACTCATGACGTTTTGGATTGATATAAGTTTTTAGACACACAAACTAGATTAATATATGCAACTTTCCCAAATTTATTTTTATTGAAAACAAACACTGTATGAAGAAGAAATAAAGTTGCCAAAGTTCACTATAATCCAAAAATGTTCACATTTTGAACTTTGAATTGCTCCTAAACATTCAAAACAACTTAGATTGATATGATAATTTTATCACAAGAACTAGACTACAAGGGAACATTATTCAATTTTTTATTTTATTTTATTGAAAACAAACAATAGATGAAGGAGATACAAGTCCCTGAAGTTGCAGTCATCAAATGCAATTTGGTGAATTCAAATTGATCCTCTGAACTTTGGTTGGCTTACAAAAAATCAATATATATTCGATTAATCTCAAAAATTTACCACACAAACTAGAAGAAAGAGTGCAAATTTTCCCGCAAATTTTGTTGAATTTGGACACTGGATGCAAAAGTACTTTGAATTGAACTTGAAACTATGTGAGGACACTTTTGGGGCCGGGGTGAACTGACCCCCTCACTTGTCCTTGAAGAAAAACCCTGAAATTTTTTATTTTCCACGCATGATAAAATTTGCAAATTTTGAATTCATATTTGCAATCAGAAGCTCCAAATTAGCTAGGGAGATGTAGAGCATACATTTTCTGGGCACAAAATAGGGGGTCTTTTTTTTACTTGCACCCCTGGATTGACTTTGGGGGGACAAGCGAGGTGTCAGTTCACCCCAACCACTTTTGGTCCCCTTGAGCGTTGAGGAGTTATTGTTCCCAATAGTGCTCCCATCTTCATTCCTTGCTGAGCACACTATCCCATAAGCATTGTCCTCGGTGAGACTCCCATCAAGCATGTCTCCCACAAGGATATATTAACACATCCTTCTTCTGTTCGTCCTGTCAGTTGTGCTGTACAGGATGTACATATTTTACAGTATCTTGTACTATAGGTTTCACTGTATAGTGTCCCAACATATTATATATGCATTATATTATATGTCGTATATACATTATACATATAATGTCAGAATGGAGCCCTCTGCATTTGACAATATACTATTGACTACTAGACCGCTTTATAAATACCATATATTAAAATTAGTATTTCATTGTTCCCAAATAATGAAATATTAAATATCTTCTCTTCAAAAAATAGATAATTACATTATTATTGAGAACAAATGTTCCCGAAGGAGAGAACAAGTGTTGCATAAGCATGTTCCAAAACGTGACTCATTTTGAAGGACGTTTTTAGCAATGCTTTCCTGTGAAACTTTCAAATGATTTCTGCTGTTGCGAAAAGGCATCGTATGTAGTAGTGCGCATTGCCCTTGGAAGAGAAGACGCTACTAACAGGGATTGAAGATCGATTGAAGTCGGGGAGGATGAACCGTTCCACTCGATATGGGGACAATCGGAACAGTTTCCATCGCGGCCCAAATCGCTCGCGATCACAGCACAGGACGTAACCGTCGTAACGCCGTCCTAGTTACGTGCGAAGTCTGCGGCCAATTCAAGGTCTGTCTTCCCCCAGCCAAGGGTCATTGTAGAAAATTATCTCTATGGTTAGTATTCTGCGCTCTTCTCCTCTCCTACATGTGTTCTTCACCTCCTCTTGCTAATTTGGGACCTCTGATTCCAAATTTGAATACAAAATTTCCAAAATTTAGCATGAGTGGCAAATGAAAAATTCCAGTGTTTTCCGTAGGAGTAAAACAACAGACTTCGTATGATGCCACTCTTAGCTATTCAAAATGTTAGATTATGCATTCTGTTTTACCCTGACAGAATTCAGCTTAACAACTTGGTTTCATCAAGACAAAATGTTAATATATGTTGAAACATGAAACATGGCAAAGCTTTTGACTGTGAATTACCATATCCCGATTTCCGTCTCGAACAATCCAACTGTAGGTTAAAACCTGTACGAAAGAAAAATCAACAACTTATTGATAATGATTGACAACTTATTGATAATTATTTTCTTGTTTATCTGTAAGATATAGTCTAGTGTTGTAGGCTTATCCATGGCATCCAATGTCATACACGTGACTAAAATATGAATAAGATGTTACGTACAAGGCTTTAATTAATAAGTTGATCAATTTATACTTTGAGAGTCGGCAAGCGAGTTCACTTGACAGTCACAACACACATAATATAATAATCTAGCATGAAAACACACATTTGGAAATCAATATTTGTATATTATACTGACTACTGCAATGGTCATTGGGATTAAGCTTTGCCTTATTTGGAGTTCTTTCCTGTTAACCCGTAGGTACTTCATATCGGTACCTACCCAACAGTCAACAGAATCACACACCTAAAACATCTAGGATGAAACTCTGCAGGGCTATACCAATCTGGTCTTTTCCTGATATGTCAATCCACTCTAGATATATGACGACGTCTGTAGCCACGCTCCTTTGTATTCGGACTTGGCTTCAACTCGAAGTCATTTTAAGTGTTGTAAGTCCAAGAAGCGCCAGAGAAGGCGATGTTATAGTAACACTCCCCAGCATTTGGCCCGACGAGGTTTGCTAACGTCGTTGTGCATCCAGTTCCGGTGAAGACAGTGGCCGATTCACCATTCAGCAGATTTACGATTTGTACTGCTGCCGCACCAGCGCTTACATAGCAGCATGTGTCGGACTCTAGGCTGTAGCACCCTTCCGCAACCGCTCCCGAACACCCATTATCGTTGTAGTACAGGACGTCCACGGCCTCCACTGAAGAAGTCTGCAGCAGGAGCAGACTTGCGAGAACCATCATCAAGACAACCACTTTGCTCCCGAATGCTGCCATGACTGTTTACTGCTGCTGTTTCTAGCTTGACCGTTCAATCTGAGTCACATATGCATCAGTCACATATTAGCCAATGAACTTCCGTGGGCAAAATATATAATTAGAAGCTCAACGAACATGCAGGGCGATGCACAGATCAGATAGAACAATATCATGTGTAAACAAAGAAACTTGTTATGAGTACAAAGTACTTTGCAAAGGTGGAGTATATTGCCGTAAATGCATAATATGTAAACACAAATAGGGAAACAGACTAGCATGACTGAATATTTTGAGTACTCGAGCGATCAAAATGGAAGTTAACTTCAAGGAGAGTCGCGACCACCTGAGAAACTGGAAGATCGACCAACCTGATGTAAGTTAGAGATGAGAAGGCAGATGAGAAGGCAGAGAGCGAGTCCATCTATTTATAGTGCTGATGATTCAAAAGTATCCAGAAACAAGGGCACAAATTTCATGAATCTGATAGTCAAATGACCACCTGCAAAGACCAGGCACCCCTCGTGCGAGGGGCGTTCTTCCCTTACGACATTTAAGTATATTTGAAATTCGTGCCCTAATCATCTCGAATCATTCCATGCACCTTTAATTAGCTCTAAAGTGTAGGACTCGTATACATTTCAGAACGCACTGCCTAAACGAAAAGGTGCCAAGTACAGTGTGGAAGACCACCCTGTTAACGAAATTTTGGTTTAGTTGAGTAACTGGCGACGATTAAGTTCTCGAGTTCTAGAACTGAAACTTAATTTCTGGATTGAAGCCCCTCATTCGCTGCACTTCGCACGTGATATAGATTTCTCTAATCTAATTCTTTGAATATATGTTGAAGTTTCTCGAGGCCGAATTGCCGGAAGAGTGCTTCCGCAGCTGCTTGCAACTCACTGTCTGTTGAGTTGAAGTGCTCCAGTACGTTGTCGGGATGGGCGTGACTGTTACCGAATGGTTTGTGAGGAGGACAGGGAGTTGCATTCCATGTGCAACCTTTGAGTGGGTTTGGACTTTGGATCCAATGTCATGATGGTAGAAGCACCCGAAAGGCCGAAACCGCCCATTTTTTCTGACCCTACTGCCAGGAACTAGGTGGGGCAAATGATGATTGATAACTAAGGTCAATTTTGTGCGATATTACACAAGGCAAAAATTGCTACACACATCTTCACAAAAGTCTAATTTTCAGACCAAAACTAGAACATGTGTAGATTTTGGTTTTGGACCGTGTGGATTGAACCACACCAAAGTTCTGAGATTCCAACGCTTTAATGAAATTGATGTTTGATGACTTCTTTTTAATGAAAAGAATGTTAGAATGCCCTCCTCCAAAGAGAGAAAAAACAACCTTAGAATTTTCATAATTTTTAACCCTCACACAATATTCTAATATGAGTTTTTTAAGTTGAAAACAACCTTAGAATTTTCAGAGTTTTTAACCCTCACACAATATTCTAATACGAGTTTCTTAAGTTGAAAGCATTGGATACCTACTTGCATAATTAGTTACACTACGGACTGGACTTTTTTTATTTCAATGTCCTATTGTCCTTGAAGTACAAAATGCTTCAACTACCATTGGTTGCCTTAAAGAACTTCTCAACTACCATTGATTGCTCTTGAAAAGTTATGACAATTGTGGCAAATTGCTATTTTAAAAAGTGGCCATTCAAGGTTGAAATATAGATGGGGGTGAACGCAAGAAACACCGGTACTATTTGGCGTCACAATTGGAATGACGGAGATGCAATTTGCCATATCTTTTGGGAAATGAAGTCCATGTACTTGAAATTTTTATTGGAGATGGCTAACTTGGAAGTCCTCAGATTCCTTACTTTTGAGAAATTTTGAAAAAAAATCCTTTAATTAAATTGTAATTTACCTAATTTGTCACACTTTGCGTTTTAGGGTTTTTTAGTACTGTGGAGCATCCAAAAATGATGATGTACGTCTAGGATTGTTGTGGGCTATTGCCACAATAGAGAGGCATGTGCCCACCAAAGGGCATTCAAAAAAACACAATTCTTTGTCTTCAACATGCATGCAAATAGGGGTCCCTTGCCCATAGCGCTCCTAACATTTATGATGGTTTCAATTTTTAGTTTTTGGTGAAATGTAATCACTATCAAGTCTCTACAAATGGCCAATTTTTAGTTTTATTTTATTCATGATTTTCTAATTATTATTAATTTATAATTAATTTTATCTACTTTTTGTGACAAACTGTCATTTTTTTTAAGTAGTACAATTTCAGTATTATGAAGTACTCAAAAGTACTACTGGCCGTTGATTTTTTGAATCAACGGCTGAGATTGCTCCGTTTTGCAGTACTAGCAATACTTGTAGTACTGGGCAGAAAAAACACAGTTTTGGTAGAACGTTCCCTAAATCGTTCGGTGTTTCTTGCATCCACCCATGGAACAATTAAGAAAATGGTACAATTGGATGGAGATACCTTAATGTAGAAAATATTGCTATACAATTGATTCAATTAGTGTACATGATGGTAACAAATGCATGGTGCGGATGTACGGTCAACCAACTTTCAATAACAAATAGAATTACAATGATGAAAAATAAAATATTAAGTAATGTGATTACTTCAACTATATACCGACCATAGAATATAATTTCAACTTGTCAAAATTGGTTTATTTTAAAGATCTTGAATTTCAAATTGGTCATTTAATATTAGTTTGGCCAATTTCTATCTATAGTTTGATTGTAAGAATTTTCTATATTTAATTTCAACTTTAAAATTCAATAAGAATCTCTTTCAAAAATTTCATTTCTAAAAACATCCCAAAAAAATTCAATCCAGAATTCACTTTAAACAATTTAAATAAATAAAAAGTACATAACCATTCAATTTTAAAATAAAGCATTCCAAAAAAATCTATGTTTCTTTCACTTTATTGAAATTTAGGGTACAATTTTGTAAGTGGGAATGTGAGATACTGGGATGTGCAACAATTGTTCTTAAAAATCTTGTATTTTTGTGAGAAAATAATTATCATTTAATGAGATCCTAAACAATGGTACTATGGTAGTACAATATTGAGATTTCAAGAACACCTAAAATTATATTTATACCAAGATTAATTTTCAATGTGTTTGCAATTTCTTGAAAATCTCAAAATTGCCTATTTGATGCACTAGGACTAAAAGTTGATACATTTCTACATTTCTACCAAGTGTTCACCCTCCTTTGTAATAACACTAATCTACACTAACTTGGGAATTATTTGAATTTGAAAAATACACTATATATAGAAGTTCAAAATATTTTAAATTAATATCAATATTTAAATAGCTTTATACTATTTTCAATTTTTCACACTATATCACATATTGTACATGTATGTCATTCCAAGTTCATTTAATTGTTTGTGAACTAATAAATACACATTTTTTGTTCATTCATTTCAATTAGTGTAGGATCTTGCACTAATTAAATTAACTTGTGTTAGTAGTGATATGGTATAACCACTATTTGTCAAAGATTGCTTTACAATAGTTTTTTTTATAATGAGTGTAAACTAAAGATAATGGAAAGTAAGCTTCAGTTGTCATTAAGCAAATCAAGTTGAGCAAGTCTTAATGTACATGCAATGCACATTTCATAATTGTGCATTGTCTTAGTATGATTGCAAATTCACTATTCATGTGTCAATTTGAAAAATGCCAAATTCTTTAAATGTTTCTTGAATATATTCTATTTCACCCGATACAAAAAAATTGAAAAAATAATTTTTTTTAACTATTTACTTTTAGAACTATTTTAAGCTAGATCTACTACAATATTTTCATTATATAGTCAATTTTGTTAAAATGGCGGCATTTTTTTGCCATTTTTGATACACATTTTTCTATTTTACCGGAATGTAGTGTTATTTCTAACAAATTCAGTGCCATTTTAATGGAATGTGGTGCCATTATACTAGAATACCGCCATTTTAACTAAATTGACTATTTATATTCTATTATGGTTACATTGATTTATTCTATTAGAAAGGGTACAAAGTTAGTATCACAAAGACACCAACAAAATTAGTGACTTTAAAATTCCATTATTTACAAATAAATACTACTACTTCTATTTTAAAAAAGACCAATGTTTCTTTTGTAAAATAAAAATAAAAATGGTCTTTTTCAAAAATAGGAGTATGTCAATACAATCATATTTCAACAAGCACTAAATTTAAATACTCTCACTTTGAAAAATTAGTGTAGAGTTATTCTAAAGTCATGAATTGTCACCTTCACTTTGGTCCCTAGTTTGCCTTCAATTCTAGATTGCATTTGAATTTTTATTCAACCCGTCTTTTTTGGAAATACAACAAGGAATCATTGTTTGAAATTTAATTGTATTGTATTGCCTTTTTTCTAAATTGAGGTTAGGTCCCACTCTTGCAAAAAAAAGATAGAATACAAACTTGCACCAATAGAGGTATATATGAAGTTTAACACCTCCAAGATCAAGCAACATTTTTGGAAGAAATTGTGAAAAATTGCCACTTTTAAGGGCAATGAAAAAGAAATGAAAAAGAAATGTTTTTTTTCAAAATTCAACAATACTAATTTGTACTAGGCTACTATGGGAATGTGTTACATAAGAAATTTATAAACTTTGAGTGCATGGGTAGAAAGGTTATAAAATTTGAAGTTAGAAGGAAAGTTTTTTCTAACCTTATCTCATAGGACCAACAAGTTTTAACTCCTAGAGTGAGAATTTTATACAGCACATAA
Source organism: Rhytidiadelphus loreus (assembly GCA_947034895.1). Taxonomy (NCBI): domain Eukaryota; kingdom Viridiplantae; phylum Streptophyta; class Bryopsida; order Hypnales; family Hylocomiaceae; genus Rhytidiadelphus; species Rhytidiadelphus loreus. Next base: position 27,490,510 of record OX344764.1, read on the forward strand.
AGGCATATTCATTAAATTGAGACAATATGGTCATTTTGAGAACTTAAGGCTCCTCCATTCAAAGATAAATTGTTGAAGGCGAAGATAAAAATAGGCAAATCGGTAGAAGGCTAAGAGCAATTCCACACCAAAACAATTAAGAAACGTGAACGTGCAAAATGGAACTCCACATGAGTTGTGTAATAAAATGTAATATTTATAAAAGCGGGTCCCTTTACATTGAAGAACATGAATTTACTTGAATCAACTTTTCTCACTTCTCTATATACTTCACTTCCCGGTATATCTAATCTTGCTAATTCTAATGATTGAATGTCTTGTGTAAAAATGTAGAGGCTATGTGCACACAAAGAGCACTCACCCTTACTAAAAATTGGTTTTTGTATATGAATGACTATTCTATTAATAGTAATGATCCTTCTACAAAAGAAGACCACTATGAACGAGGATCACTCGGCAAACCATCGTTCGTGGATTAAGAACTGCTATTTGTTGCCTCCTTGGCTGCCTCCAAGGCTTTCAACTTGGCCAATCCTCTGAAGATATCCTCGCGTCGAGAAGACTTGGGTGATCCACTGTGTTTACTGAAAGTATTGAACATCCCCATCATCATTAAATCCTTGGCCTCTCTCTTCCGTTTTCGTTCACGTCGCAGAATCTCGGTATTGGAAAGAGACCTAGAACCTTGAGGAGGCGGGAGTGGTATCGATCTATTCACAGTGCTTATGTACGGATCGGCAGTTGTTGTCGATCGTGTATAATTTGTCCGCCGTAGGTCTCCAAGAGTCGTTCGGTGGGAAATAGGTACAATAGAAGGCAAAGATACTCCGCCCACGGATTTTGAGGGAAACGAGATAGGAATCTCAACGAGGCGTGGAAGCTGCTGTGCAGTGCATGCACCCAACGGTACCGCATTGATTGGATCCCCAACCTTCGGATCTATATTGAGTTCCTTGCTCTGCACAGCCTGATGTGCGATCGACACCGGCAACAGCACTCCATCCTCGAGACGAGGATCCATACCCCGGTCTTCGTCATCCGTATACAATTTCCTGTGCGGTGTGTTTGGGGTTCGCAAAGTCGGCGACTGTGAACGCAAACGACTTGGGGTGGAGTTGGCCCTCTTCATCGGCGATGGTGAGCAAATCGGTGTCCTCACGGGACCCCGACTAGGTGGGCTATCTACCATGCCTTCCTCCACATTCCCCTTCGAGAAGTCGATGGCCGCCGAAGCCGCATCGGTGGCCGAGCCCAAGAAGTTAGGCTTAGAATAGGAGGACGGCACGAAGCTCCCTCCAATCGAGCCGGACCTCATTGAAAGTGACACATCCGATCCAGACAGCAAGCTCCTCGTCAGTGGTTCCCTCTGTTGGAGAAAGTGTAGAATGGATCCTCCAACCTACAGCAATGACAGTGTCAAAACATCTTTCACAATTATCCTCGACCCAAAGATAAAACACATCCTTCACAATTATCCTCGTCCCAAAGATAATACACATCAACCACAATTATCCTCGACCCAAAGATAACAGACATCAACCACAATTATCCTCGACCCAAAGATAACAGACATCAACTACAATTATCCTCGACCCAAAGATAACAGACATCAACCACAATTATCCTCGACCCAAAGATAACTCAACATAGAAAACAAACACATGTTGAACAAAACAGTACAACCAAAAGAGGCCAGAAAACTTGATTACAAGTTCAAAATTTTACTAATTCACAAGAATGAAATGTACATGAAAATCCGTATTCACAAAAATAATGTACAACGAGTTCTATGATTGACTGAGACACTGAGAAGTCTACTTCTTCCTTCGTCTCTCTTATTCAATCACTAGATTCATCCCCCGCAACACAAATCGCGACTCGAATGCCTTCGCGGACATCCTCATCCCATCCAATATATAATTGGCTTGATCGTCTGATGCGACCAAGGGCGCCACACCTATGCGGTTCCGATCTACAAACTCACGAAGGCGTCCGAGTGGACACTCCTCGTGTAGTTTCTTCAGCCACGGAATGAGAGTGCCGACGAGCACATTGTCTCCACGCATGTACGGGTTCCAACTCTCAAGGTATATGCAATTCCCGTTCTCATTGAGGATGCCCTTTTGCGGAGAATCATCGATGAGAATGGTATTGTCCTTGTTGAATGAGTTGGGATCCTGAGGGTCTAGGAACAATTCTTCATTAAGCACTTTGAAGAGCAGAGTCTTCCACGGACTCCCAGCCTGATGAAGAAATTTTCCTTCCGAGGTTTCTACCCTCCTGCAGTTGTCCTGACCTAGGATGTGGTAGGGAGCCTTGCAGTTCTGGAATAGGAAACTCGCAACGGGTTCCACCGTCTTCTTGAACATGGAGCTCCAAACTACGACGCGGTTCGAAATCTTTGAAACCTCGTCTAAGAACTCGCGCACATTGGGACGAACGAAGACGGCCTTCGTCCCAATGAGGGTTGGGGTTCGATGGGAGAATACATTATCTCGGACTGTGTAATGTTTTTTCTTCTTATGGGGCCCTTGACCCTAGTTCTCACACAGCACTCCGTTCAAATCGAACACGATATTCAACCACTTCTGTCGCGGTTGGACCACTAACGAGGACACACTCTGCGGCACTCTGTTTTTTCGACCTGCCGTTACTACCTGATCAAACACAACACAAAAGAGATGTAGTTACCTGTTGAAAGGCAGAATCAGGCGACCCATAAAACGGTGAAAAGCATTGAACCCCACTAAGCGACTGCAGAACCCCTCCGTTAAGTGATTGTTTGAGTGCCAACGGGCGGTGCACACTTCTAAGTTGTCCGCGCTGGGCACAAACATGGGCAATATCAATTCATTAGACACTACACGCATTGAAGAGAAGTTTGACATATATTTATTTCAAAATAATTTATGATACACCCGGTCTAACGGTTTTGTTGATCTCTAGCCGATTGTATACAAGTACCAACTACACTCCGTTCCGGTATCTACACTATGCTACAAACGTAGTCATAGAGTGGGAGTCCGTCCACGCTTCACAATCAGAGACTGTCCATTCCCTCCTGTCAGACAGAAGGAATTGGCATGAGAGTCTCTCACTGGGAATATGAACATGATGGAAGCCAAAACAAACATCCATCACATCACATTCGACAGACTCAATCATGAAATATCGTAGGGATCTGACGATGGAGGGGAGTGTACCTGACTGAACTCCAGGGTTCCGGCGTCCTCATCCAAATATTCCCCATAGTCGACAGTCTCGTCGTCGTCGTCCAGGGGATTTTCAAACTCTATCTCCACCTTCGGTACTCGTGGCTCAGGTGGAGGGGGGATGGGATCTGGAACAACGTCACCCACTTCCTGTGTATCCGGGACCGACTCCGCTTGCACCTCCAATGCAGGCGGCTGGCTCAAATTATCCTCGCCCCGAGGATAATCCAGAGCACTATCAGCTCCCTCTGTTCCAGTTCCAAGGGGAGCTCTCTCTTCCTGGATCTGTTGATCTATTCTATCAACTGGAAGATTGGACACCTGCTCTTGTTCCAATGGAGGCGGAGAAGGGGGAACAATATCGTCTTCGGCAGGTGGGAGAGGATCATCTTCGACTCGAGGATAATCCTCCTCGGCGGTCTGCTGACCTGTGGCTTCTGATGCACCACCAGCGTCATGGGCATCAGGATGAGAGGCAGAGGGGTCTTGTGATTGCGTTCTCAGAGAAACATTCTCTTCACGCAATTTCTCTAGTTCTTTCTTCAATGCCTCCTTCTCCGCCAGCTCCTCTTCCCTTCTTCTTGACTGCTCTGCCCTCTTGAAGGCCTTCCTCTCCTCTCTCTGCCTCCAAAAATCCTTGAGCTCCTGCTTCACAGGACGGAGAGGAACATGAGTTGGGTCTGAAGGCTCCCTGGACTCGGGAGCATGGCCAGGGTGTGCCTCTGCAGGTGCGTTCGGAGAATAGGTGCCCCGTGATGGACCCGCGCCACCATCATCCGGACCATCATAGTTGAAGTCCTCCATATCGGAATAGGAGTCCTCCACATCGCTGATTATGATGTCCGGTATGATCTCCTCCAAGGGCTTCTTTCCGATCTTCTTTTTCCTCCGCATATCCGCTCCGGAGTCTTGGATTCCTTTGGAGGCGGATTCGGGGCCCTTGTCCTGTACGTGGGATTCTTCCACATTTCCTCCTCGAACAATATTTGTATTTGTTCCGTATTCATTGATGCCGAGGTTGGAAGCACCCTCGTCACCAGGAAAATCCCGATCCGCCCTTGACACACCCGCATTTCCATCAATTGAGGGTGTGGACTCTGAGTCCACATCTGGAGTTTGAAGGTTACGAGGTCGCTCATAACCTGGAAGATATGGCGAGTTTTCATGGCAGAAATCGTTGATGTCTAATTTACTGCCATACTTCGCCATTTCTCGAAGTTTTTGGGATGCATGCCGGTCAGTAAGGCCATAATAATAGAGACCATACATCTGTAGAAGAAAAAGCAGTTGTTAATACTCATTCTCAACCCCTCATTTTGCACATCATACAACAGACAAGGATATCTTCGAGCCGAAGATAACTGACAATACGACAATTTATCTTCGAGCTGAAGATAAAGGCGAAACATAGAGTCTCACCTTGGCAGCAATCATAAACTTTGAGCCAATGTAAATGCCGATGACGTTTTCTCCAGTCACGGCAAAACTCTGGAGAATGTCAATATAGAATTCCATCCTAAGCTCACTCGCATGGATTCTATATTTCGCCTCGGTATTCTTCTGAAAATCCGTGTAGTAAGGAATGTCATCTGTGGCATAGACCTTCTTCACTACATCCTTATATCTTGGCTCCCCGTCATCCCATTTCTTCATTACAAATAGGAGCTTCACCGGGGGCGCCAACGCACGGTTGGTCGAGTTGTCCATCCTCTCGGCCTTACTTGGTAGGTAGGTGGACATCTTGACCTCGTACCCTATCATCTTCGACGCCGCAAATTTCTTTGCCGCGTCGATGTCATATGAATTCCCCAGAATCCATAACCAAACATCAGGAGTAGACAACACCGGCCTCAGGTGATCTGTCAGAAAATTCAGCAATGGCAAGCACGGCGGACTGTCACCGGATCCTGGATTTGGTCTAGGGAGGATTCGAAAATCTATGACGGCGACACGAAGGTCTCTCATGACGTAGGGCCACACGTGGGTGGTCACAAGAGCTTGGGAATAGCATTGGTGACCCCGAATGAACACATCCCCTCCCACTGGCTCCACCCGCTTCTTCATTTTCAAGAAGGTCTTGAACATGTTATAGACCATCGACAATTTTGGATTGTCCTTGTAGTCTATTGCTGTCTTCTTCTTCGCCTCGTTGGTGAGGCGCTTAACGAAGAACTGGTTGGGAGGGGCGGTGAGGAGGAAATCCCACGTTGCCGAGGAAAACATGTTGTCGCGCTTCCATTGCTTCCACGCCATGTCAATGACTTCCCCATGTCTGTCCTTGAATTTCAAGGACTTATCGAGGGCCATGAATTCCTCCATGATGACTTTCTTTCGCTTCCTCCTCTCTACCCAGTGCTCGGCTTTATAATTGTCCTCGCACAATATCTTTGAAGCGCCCACTGAGACCTTCGGGTAGTCCCGTGTGCGACCTTCTGTTCTCCCAAGCAGATGGAGGACGTAATCCTTCAGATCAATGTCTGTGAAGTGTCCCATGTGCTTGAAAAATTCCCTCTTCAATGAGAAATTCTTCTCGTTGAAGGTCTTTGCGCTTTTGAATGGTTTGCGCGTCACAGGATCAATCAGTGATCCTTCCATGTGTTTTTGGAGGAACTCCTCCCACATCTGGTAAGTCTCATCGGCCAAGGTAATAATTCGGATTTCATTCTTGACATCCGATGCGAGCTTCACCTGTGCTCCCTCCTTGTCCGGATTGATGTTGTCATATCGGATCATGACAGCGTCGACAAAATCCTGTCGAGACGAATATTCAATGAAGTAAGCTCAGTACTCAATGCATACATTCTTCTGACCATTATCCTCGACCCGAGGATAGTTGAGACAGAGATCACAGAACATGAAATTACAGATAACAAACCTTGTAGAGGCAGTACATTGAAATAACTAGATCATGAACATATACATTTTATCTTCGCCACGAAGATAAAATGGACCTACCTTGTATGCTGCAAGGTTGAAGACAGCCTTATTCCGCCTCACCAATCCCTCATTCTCGATGTTGGTAGGCCGCTTGAGCTCCTTCCAAACCTGCCTACACGTGGAAATTTGGTTCCCCCATGTTGGCTGACTGTGAACGAGGTGATTGGAGGCATTGCACCATTTTGAAATAGCTGTGAACTGTTTCGGGTCTCTAGTCCAGACGATTATAGCCTCCCACGTCTGCAACTTGATCTTCCGAGTCTCACAGCATCCTCCTTGTTGTAGCATTTTGGCTGCAGTGACACTGTGCTGGCCATTGATGATGAAGAAGCCTCCGGTCTTGATGGAATCCCAATCCTTCGGACGCTCCTTCAGAAGTTTCTTATTGGCATCTACAGGTGTCAAGCAAAGCTTTTGTCTTTGCTGCTCTGAGCCGAGATGAACGAGGGTGTCTTTCATCTCAAATACCATTCTCATTTCTAGCTTCCGGATAATATATCTTTCCTTGGCCAGGAAGCATTGTTTGATGTCTACGGTGAAGATCTGGGGATGAAAAATGAAGCACTTGCCATTTTCCTTCCAAAAATCTGATTGATATGCTCCAGCCACTTCATGTTTTTCGATTGCTTTCTTATCTGATGGCTTCTGTGGATTCACATTTGTGAGAATAGAGCCTGAACTGCCAGCGGTTGCTGGACGAGTGTCCGTTACAGATTTCCTCCGTTTGTCACTCGGCTCACCGGTACTGGTGTCCGGGGTCTTTCTCTTCTGGGCCTGAGCGCGGGCGGTCCCTCTCCCACTTCCTCTACTCCCTGTTCGGCCACGCACTCCTGACGCTGATTTGGTCTCAGCCGCAGTTTCCTGCCTTTGATGACCACGACCGTGACTCGCTCGGGCAGGTCCTTTTTGGACATGTTCCTTGGCGTGCTCAGTGAGCTTATGGAACATGTACCCAATTTTCCTTGCCATGGCCCTGGCGTTCCTTCTGACCCAGGGGTGGTACCTTGAAATGAAGTCTTCAGCCAAGGTATCATGGTTTGCCAAGTGCAAGTCGGCGATGAGGTTGTCGAAGTCGAACACTCCCACAGTGTCATCCTCATGGCAGACAATGGAATGCGTATGCTTTGTTTCCCTCCCCGCGTTGTCGTACCCTTGTAGTGTGATGACTAGGTACTTGTCTTGGTGATTCTCTACGAGAGCGACCTTCTCACTGAGGTTCCAATTCAAGTAAATCCCACTGTCTTTTACTCGGTGACGTAGGTAGATGTAATCCTTCGACTGGTTGACACCGAATGTCCAAGAGTCGACAATGGCTTTGAATTGCCAGAGCTTGCCGTAGAGCTCTGGCATTTCCGTTATGAAGGGCTCCTCATCGACCCACTTGCTGAATGGCTCCAGAAACGGCAGTGTAGCTGAGTAATCGTACTCAGAGTCTGTAGACATGTTGGTATAAATCTGTGCACAACATACCGTGAAAATCAGAGTTGTAATTTGATTTTTTATCTTCGCCTCGAAGATAACAATCGAAAAATAAAAATCAATTATCAACATATGGAATTCATTTGTATGTCAATGCCACAGTTCAGTATCTTCGGTACGAAGATAATATTGTACGTTCTCTTATTCTATTTTCTTTACATTGTTGTTTAGTTGCTCTTAACTTCTAGAGGGGTATAACTGTTGCTTATTCTAATTTCATTACATTAAATTCGTTGCTTGTAGTTTTTTATTTTAATTTCTGTTATTTTGTGATATTATTTTTTGTTTGACAATTATCCTCGGCCCGAGGATAATTGTTTTTAAGTTATTATATTTTTTGAACAATCATCTTCGAGCCGAGGATAATTGCTTTCTAATTAACAACATTTTTGGATTATTTTTTGTTTGACAATTATCCTCGGTCCGAGGATAATTGTTTTTTAATTATTATATTTTTTTGAACAATCATCGTCGAGCCGAGGATAATTGCTTTCTAATTAACAACATTTTTGGATTATTTTTTGTTTGACAATTATCCTCGGTCCGAGGATAATTGTTTTTTAATTATTATATTTTTTTTAACAATCATCTTCGAGCCGAGGATAATTTCTTTTTAATTAAAAACATTTTTGGATTATTTTTTGTTTGACAATTATCCTCGGACCGAGGATAATTGTTTTTATGTTATTATATTTTTTTGAACAATCATCTTCGAGACGAGGATAATTGCTTTCTAATTAACAACATTTTTGGATTATTTTTTGTTTGACAATTATCCTCGGGCCGAGGATAATTGTTTTTATGTTATTATATTTTTTTGAACAATCATCTTCGAGCCGAGGATAATTGCTTTTTAATTAAAAACATTTTTGGATTATTTTTTGTTTGACAATTATCCTCGGCCCGAGGATGATTGTTTTTTATTTTTATTTCTTTTTCTTTTTTGCATGCTTTTCTGTTACTTATTTATCCTCGGGCCGAGGATAATTGTTTCTTTTTTTTGAAGTGATGGCCTTTTTTGGGGGGGTTATTTTCTGAGTATCATTTAGCCGAGTATAATTGTTAGTCTTGCTGTGTTTTTCATGACTACTGTGGTTTTTTGACTTTTTAGACTACAGTTTATCTTGGACTCGATGATGATTATCTTCGGACCGAGGATAATTTTTGTTGGAAACTCAGTAATAACTGACGATAATTGTGACGAAAACCCTAAATGTAATACTAATCATCTAGGCATGTGTAGAATACAGACATAGAATTTTGTGATCATTCAATTAATACATGCATACAAACAAAATTGAAATCACGCAATGAATGCAAGAGCAAGTGTGGAAACAACATAATACTACAACTAAAAATTTGGTCACCTGCAAATTATATTGTTTGCACACTTCCTGCAGCAGATTCTAAAATGTAATAGAATTTCTCCACACCCTAATGTTCAATGAATACTGCACACACACTAAACCCTAATCCACAAACAAATGAAACAAATGAACAAAAATTTGAAACCCAAACTCTAAAATCGAGGCCAGGAGCACTTGCATTCACATTGCAAGAACGTAAAGAATTCATGAATACATAACAACTGAAACAAGAAGAAGAAGAATTTCACACTGAACATGCACAATGAATGAATGAGTAACTACAACCAAAATTCAAGAACCTTAATTCAGATTCAAGAACCTTGCCCTGAATTCTAGAACCTCAACACTAGAAAACAAAAACAGTCACAAAGGTTGAAAACAAAGTACAACTATTTCAAATTGAATAAACACATCAAATAGAGGCCAAGTACAAAACTCTGCTTACCAAAAATCAACTGCTTCGTTTACAATAGCCAATGTCGCTCCTTCAGCTCGCGCGCCTGAAGCTCCTGCGCCTTAAGCAACTTCAGAACACCCGCGCGTGAAACAGCAGGCAATGTCGCTCGAAGCTCCTGCGCCTTCACCTCCCGCGCTTCAGCTCCGCGCCTCGCCTCGTCTCCCGCGCTTCAGGTGCCGCGCCTCGCCTCCCATGCTTCAGCTTCCGCGCCTCAGCTCCCGCGCCTGAAGATCCCATGCCTCGAGCTCCCACCACTGCAACCTAAACACGGAAGAAGCCCTAAACCGCCCTGGAAACCCGTCATCAACTCGTACTGGAAAGATGACCTCGCGCTGCAAAGTGAGGCTGAACCCTCGCGCTGGAGAGATGATCTCCCGAGCCTACGACCTCCCGAGCCTGCGACCGCCCGAACCTACCACCGCCCGAACCTATGTTCCCGAACCGGAAACCTCCCGAACCTACGTTCCCAAGTCTAGAACCTCCCAAACGTACGTTCCCGAACCTACATTCGTGAATCTGCAAACTCCCGAACCTACGTTCCCAAGTCTTCAACCTCATAAATGTACGTTCCTGAACCTACGTTCATGAGTCTTCGAACTCCCAAACCTACGTCCCCAAGTCTTCAACCTCCCAAACGTACATTCTTGAGCCTGCTGCCTCCGAAACTTATTTTCTCAATCCTAAACCCTAAACCTACCATGCCGAGCCTATTGCCTGTCCCAAACCTATTTTGCCTAATGTATGTCGCGAAACCCTAGTTTTGAGCTTGGGGCCCTCTACACGTAGGTGTCCTTAAGACCTTAAGCCTTAAACGATTGATTGGTCACTGCAGAAATCATCTATTTTGTCCCTGTGGGAATTGTTGGTTTAAATAAACCCTAAAAAATACACATTGGAAGACAAACTATTGTAGATGATCTAAAAAATAAACCCTAAAAAATACACATTGGAAGACAAACTATTTGCTAATTTAATCAAATTTGAATAGAATTCAATCAATGATATTTCTAATTTGTTTAGGGTTTCAACACCCTAAATGACCAACGTGTTTTTTGAGCTTTTTAGAATTTACTTTAAATTTCAAATGAATCAAGCATCTTTAGAACTTACGCACCGAAACACAATTTTCAGATTCCATACTCTATTCAAAGCTTACATTACATTTTGGACATTCCATACACTAAAATTCTATATGTAATACAAAGTACTGTCATTAATAAAAGAATAATAAATAATAAACTCTTTAATTTTTTAAATTTGTTTTTTTTTAATTATAAAGAACTTTTACTTTTTAGATACTTCTCACCCTTAAAGGTCTAAACACCATATTTTAAATATTTAACATTTAAAAAAGTATGGAATAACCACTAATTGGGACAAGAAATAAAATGTAGAAGTTGAAAAAATTTTGAACTTTAAATTATGATTCTTCTGAGAATTAATTTGGTGCCAATTGTTTGGTTCTTTACAACAAAAAATATAAATGAAGTATTCATATTCTGTAGTTTGAAGAACTATTATTTCTAAATTCATGGAATAGGTTTTAGGGTGGAATGCCAAAAAAAATGAAACTTCTACGTTTTTTTCACTCGGTTGTCTTCATTAAAATTCCATGATTGTTGTGCATTGAGTTTAGTTTTTAAAGTACAAAATACTCTTGGCTTGTTTTATTAATTAATTCCATGTTAAAAAGATTAAGAATGATTTTGATATAATATTTTGTTTATTGAAAAGTTTTCATGACACAATTCTAAAAGTACAACACTCAAAATTGTTCATAATAGTTTAAAAAAAAATAGGCCTTTCATTGATACATAACTTACATTTTTTGAATAATTATGGGTTTAAATTACACAAGATGTAAAGAAGTTCTCAAACTTATAGAATATAGTATTTTCATACAATTTCAAAGTCATTGTATGCAATATGTTGTAATACATTCATTTCTAGGAGGTGAAACTCTCATAATGATTATTATTTTATGAGACATTGAAGTGGTTCAAGTCTCTAAACCATGATGGAGTTAATAATAATGATTGTTAGCAAATGAATACAAAATCCATCATTCATTTCAATGTCCTAACGAAGTAGGCCCATTTGAAGCCAATTATTCTTCAAATCATAGCTTCGAAATTCGAATGCGATGAAAGTGGACATGATGACTTCTTAGAACAAAGGTCTTTGAAATTTTTTACTCTTCATATAGTTACCAAGCTTGTAAAAATAGGGGTCCTACTTTGTATAGTTCAAGTATCCTACTTTCTTTTTGAAATATTGAAACATTTGCTTTTTATTTCCTTTTATTTTTTAAAAGATTTTTTTTAATATGTTTATAGTATTTCTTTACATTGTTGTGCAAACTTTTGGTTTTCCCCCTTAATCATTCTAATTTAAAAAAACAATTGAACAAAATAATATACTATGTTGAAGAATCATTATTCTTTCAAATTTTTATCATAATTTAACTCGTACAATATTTTATTTTTTTGCTCTAGTTGTTCTCATTAAAATTTCAATTCTATGAAGTACAACATCAATGGCTTCGTTTCTTCTTTCGTTTCCAATGTGCTCCTCTATAAATGCAAATTCCTTAGAATGTGTTAAAACATTCTGGAAAAGAAACTATTACAAGAACTACATTTTATAGAATTGAATCTTAAAAAATTCACAATTGTACATTATTCTTTGTTCTGAATAATGGAACTCAAAGTTGTGTATATTTTTTATGACATTAAATTCGAGATTGTACGGTCATTTAAAAGTCAACAACTTTGGACATCATTTTTTAATTAGAACTAATAATATTCAAAATAGAAACTATTATATTTAATCGTGTGCTTTAAGGTAAAAACCCTAAACCCAAAACCTATAAATCTAAATAAGAAACATCCTTAAACTTCTGGATATGGAATTTCAAAAGCAAATATGAATTGTCAATATAATCCGCAAAATCTTAATGATAAAAATATTGAATTCATGAACATATAATTTACATTTCTTCAAGACTTTGTTAAAACCTTACACCCTACACCCTACACCCTAAACCCTAAACCACATACCCTAAACCCTAAACCCTAAAAACCCTGATCCCTACACCCTAAACCCTATAACCTAAACCTAGAAGCCTATATCCTAAACCCTGAACCATATACCCTAAACCATAACCCTAAACCCTAAAAACCTTAATCCTTATACCCTAAAGCCCTAACTTCATTCCCTACTGAAAGCTTACAATAGGTACAATTTTGATTATAGCCAATGCACATTGGACCCACCATGTGCCAAATTGGTGTGGATACCTCTCCTATACATTCATCTAAATCAGACTTAAGAATAAACTATTTTAAAAAGAAGGCTGATTGGCGGGTGGTGTATGAATTGCCAAATTTGCCAAACTCTAAATTCCGCTATGCTTTCAAAGAATATTTCCACATTCTTCGGAAAAAGGTGACTGCCATGGATTCCACAAAATATAAATTCCCCTATTTAAATCATAAAAAGATCGGCTACGTCATATTCCAATTCTATTAATGAAAAGCTCCTTCATATTCCACATCGTTGTCATTATGTGGGCGAATCGAATGTCAACGGCCCCCTAATCCGAGCAAGTACTTCTCCCCTACGTCCAGAAAATCATGAAGAACTCAAAAGCCGTTGAATTTCCCGCTCATTTTCTCCCGCTAGTGTATGCATCGTCTCTCTTCCTCGAGCACCTCATTTCCTCTCTCGTGTTTTCCAGATTTCCCTCCTCCGCGGCCTCTTGCTGACATTGCTACCGCAAGGCCTTTGAACTTATGTTTTTGCATTCATTTACATGTTTATGTGAGTAGGTGGCTTAGTTTCGCACGGGTTGTCGTAAGTTCCTCTACTTCCCTTCTTCCCTCTTCACTGAATGCTAGATTCCTGTTCTTGCTCCTCCGTTTTAAGCAAAGGTACATGCAGTATTATTTAGTCCTCCGATTCATCGCGTATTCAGAATTCCGGTGTCACGTCTCAAGTGTTGTTCTTCATATGTTATGTTCGAGAAAGAACAACCGATTTTCACGCCGTAAATATCGGAACTATAAATTTCTCTAACACATACGTGCATGGAGGTTATCTTCGGTTCGAGGATAATCCTAAACATGCATGGAGGTTATCTTCGGTTCGAGGATAATCCTAAACATGCATGGAGGTTATCTTCGGTTCGAGGATAATCCGAAACATGCATGGAGGATATCCTCGGTCCGAGGATAATCCGAAACATGCATGGAAGTTATCCTCGGTCCGAGGATAATCACACACATGCATGGAAATTATCCTCGGTCTGAGGATAATCACACACATGCATGGAAGTTATCCTCGGTCCGAGGATAATCACACACATGCATGGAAGTTATCCTCGGTCCGAGGATAATCACGGATAGGATGGAGGTTATCCTCGGTTCGAGGATAGTCACGGACATGTTGGAGATTATCCACGGCTCGAGGATAATCACAGACATGCATGGAGGTTATCGTAGACTAGAGAATAATCACACACTTGTATGGAGGTTATCCTCGAGCCGAGGATAATCGTCCAAATGCATAGAATGTAAATAATAACCATAGACAAAGGAAGACATTCACTAACATTCGAGATGATATACAGAGTTTACATACATAATCATTCTAACAGTCTAATGAGGGGGAATGCATAAAATCTCTCAATCTTTGACGTCTGCTATCTTCGAATCGAAGATACCTTTTGCTTTTCATACTCGTAGTTTAGAGTGTTTGGTAGATGAAGTAATATAATTCTGATTGTTCTAAGGAATGCAAAGATGATAGATTAGATTCTGTTTTTTGGTTCTGTTGTGCTAATTCATCGCATTTTAACTTCATTAGTCTAGGTGGATGGATTAGTATACATGATCACAAAATGGTTTACAATTTTACCCTCCACTGGAAGTCACTTTGCCCCTGATTTTGTCAATGTGTCGTACTTGTTTTTTATCCTCGCCTCGAGGATACTCACAACAGTATTAATTAATTGGTGTTCTTTCACGCGCATAATGGATACTTCAGATGCCAACGAGTTTACAGTTCCAGTGCCAACTTTGCCTCCGGGTGTCGCAGCCTGCGAGGGATTTCCTCGACCTTCTTGGTATACCAAATGCGTCACACTCAGAAATGAAGAGGGGATAGAGGTGGCAAAAGGAATTTGTCATAGTGTTGATGCAGATCTCGTCATTGACATGGACGGGCAACCACTCGGTGATGACCGGGTTGCAATTCAAATTGCAGAGTCTTTGTGTGAGGCAGATGTTCCGTCGGAGTGGATGTGGTCCATGCACTCCTGGCACATTTCCAGGGTCTACCTTAATGGTGCCAGCTTATATGACCACGAACAAACGCATCTCTTCAATACTGCAGTCTCTTCAAACGGTTCGAGGCGGCGTGTTCGGACTGGAGTTCGTTCCTATAAAAGCTCACGTGAGAGGACTGAGCCTACCAATCTCCCGAAGAAAGAAGCCCTCCTCACAGAGCAAGCAATTGCTGATGTTTCTAGTATGAAATGTTGCCAGAAGAATTGCTTGCAACCATTTCCACGTGGTCAGATTCAAGCTGTTCGGTCTCTACTTCATATTGATGGTGGAGTGTTCTGGCGCAAGTCACGTCTGCTTGACGTGCACAAGCAAATCCACACTGATTCCAATGGAAGGGACATGATTACCTTGGCAAACCATGAAATTTGTTCGGTTGCTTGGTGCGCCATCCATGGAGTATCGAAGGCTACCTTTTATAGATACAAGAAGATGGCAAAAGATGACCAGAAACCGGAGCATCATGGCAACCTTGGAATGAAAAAACCTCGGACATACACTTTGCAAGCAACAGCAACTCTTCGATTGTTAGTGGAGAATGAAGCGGACACGATGCCTCACAAATCGAGGACCCTTGAGTCTGGAGAGAAAGTCCCCTCCATGGTCCTACCGTCTGCATTTCGTTGGAAGGACAAGTTGCCACAGATTAACAATGTCAATTCCTCACTTCAATTGCAAAATATTTCGGCTAGTGGATTGAGCAACATACGTTGTCAATCTTTTCCAGAGTATGCTCCAAAGGCTAGAAGAGATAGTTTTTCTCGTTGTGGAACCTGCGATAGATATAGGCAACTTAAGAGTGCTTGCACTCCACGTTCACGAGCGCAAGACGTGTGGTCTAACAAATTGAGAGTGCACCTATCGAGGCAAAAGGCGCATAGGGACTTGTACTATGGAAACCGTTCAATGTCTGAGATGTATCCTGACAAGGTTTTGACTATAATCCATGACAAGATGGATCACTCAAAGACTGCTTCCCCTCATTACTCGCACAAGAGTAAGGGAAATGATTCTTTCATGAAGATGCCTGTCGCTGTTACAGACATGATTGCTCATGGTCATGGAGATGTGCGATATGCACACTATGGCTTGGACATATTCCCAACAGACTCCAACCATACCATTGGGTCCATTGCAAAATTATTGCGAGATCTAGAGTCCCAACCGAAGCATTCATCTCGTCAATTGTTTGTAGGAGGAGAGCGTTCTGAACTGACAGAGGCTTTGTTAATAGGTTCAGAGATTTTTACGGACTCTCTCGGGTCCCCCCTTGAAGTATTGGTGGAAGCTCAACCTCTTCCTCCAACATTGACTCTTCAGCTTGACAATGCTTCTGGCGACAACAAGAATCGGTGGGTTTTTGCATTCTGTTCTCTTCTTGTCTATAGAGCTATTTTTCGAGAGATATACATTAATTTCCTCATTGTTGGACACACTCATGAGGACATTGATGCTCTATTTGGTCGTTGGAGCACTAAATTGAAGACGAATGACTACCCCACACTTCCAAGGTTGATGAAGTCTTTCATGGATTGTGAAACACAACCCGTAATTCCTCATCTCATTGAGGAGGTTCCTGATTTTAAGCGATTTGTGGACGGGTACTTGCATACAGGCGATGATTCTCTACAGGGTCATTCTCAAGCGCAACAATTTAAATTTTATAAGGATTCCAATGGGTGGCCATTGATGCAGTACAAGATCCTTTGTACCGATGTTGATTGGTTGCCGAAAGAGGGTGGGGGGATTCGCTTGTGGAAGGAGACAATAGATGGGCACCCTAAAGTACCGAGGGGTAGTCCTCTACCTTTGCCACCGCAACAAATGCGTTGCTTTGATGAGATTTGCAAGGGTTTAGATGGGTACATTGCATTGTGGGGGGCAATGGGAAATCAAGACTTATCTGGCGAGTTTAGGAGGAAGAATGAGCCGGTGCGAAAATATTGGGAAGGTGTGAGAAGTGCTCTCAATGCTCCGCTTGTGGTACATGAGACATTGCAGCATGGATTTTGGCCAAATTCTCGTGTTGCTGATGAGGTGGAAGACCAATACCTAGATGATGGTACGATGCGTGAGGAGTTTGTAGAAGATGCACCTTTTGTTGGTCGTAGGCGTGATCGTCCACCTCCTTCATTTCATGTTGGCCGTGATGTATATGCAGGTTACTTAGTTGTTGTGCGCCCTGCTGACGGTGACCTCCGTCCATTTTGGCTTGCTCGGGCTTTAACAAATCCTAATCCAGATCCAGGTCATGTCAATTCGATTCAACTTCAATATTGGACACCTACGTCTTTTCATCACACCAATGAAGAAACATATGCTGGGTGGGACACAAAACAAGGGAATTCTTGGTGCGAGGATAAGGCTATCTCTCCGAGTTGGACGCATACAGACTGCATTATGACTGCTTGGAAGCCACGTTTCAAAGAAGGCACTTCTGATCCAAAAGTTAGAATTCCCAAAACACAAATTGCTATCATCCAGACATCGGTGGATGCATATGTATCTGGTGAAAGCAATAATGTATCTTCGGAGTGAAGATGAATAGTTTGTAGGCATAGGAAATCATGAGGAGTTTTGCGAGTTTGTACGTTATTTTCTTAACTTTAGGGAGGATGACAAAAAAATATGGAAAAAAATAAATTATAAAGAGTTGTAGAAGTTGATAGTTTCTTTGATTAGGGCAAAAAAAATATAATAAAAAGTTGTTAGAAAAAAACATGTGGAGAAGATGAAATAGATTTAGTTTTTTTATTCTTTTAGTTCATTGTTTTGATCTTTTTTTATATTATTTTAGAATTTGATGTTATAGATGTTGTATAATATAATATATTTTTATTTTTATTTCTTGTATGGTATTGTGTATTTTGTAAGTTCTTCATTGGAATTCTATTGTCTATGACATTTGTTATGGAACACGATGAGTACTAATGTTTTCTATACAAAGTAATTATGAACTTCTCTATCTAAGCATATGTCAAATTCTTTACTTTGACATTGTAGTTTTTGATCAGGCTAGGTGTACAAATGTATTCTATCATGGATGATTTCAAAAATCTCTACCTCACTATATGTCAAACTATTTACTTAGATATTTTAGTTAAGCACTTATTATAAATGGTTCTAGTTTCCCATCCAAAATCCTTCCTTTCAACGTCCTTCACTACTATTTTTGTCCTCCAATTTCTTATACTTGTACAAATTCTTTATTCTTCAAGCAGTTTATGGTCTCAATTTTTTGAATTGTCTCAATTTAATGGACTCTTCTACATACTAAATTTAGGAAGATGATTAAAATGAGAATCCACATTGTCTCAATTTAATGAATATGGCCTTACATGTTAATTTTTTTTTTGACACTTTGTATCTCATGGCACGTAAGTAACTATCACATTCCTTAGAAACAATGTACTTAAGACAATTGCAACACATTTGTCTCAAGTTGGATACCGGTATCTCATTCCTCAATATGTCTTCTCTATTCTTGTTATGGGGAATTTTGTTAATTGATGGCAATTGTTCTGCAACTTTGGCACTTTTATAGCTTAGAGTCTTAAATTGTGTGATCTGAAATCTAAACTTGTCCTAGATGGTTTAGATTGCGCAGTCTTAAAATGGCATATGGAATATTGCCATTTTAACAAAATTCCCTAATTATTGCATGTTGCTGTATCATTCCATTCATTTGCACATCCAGTCAGACAATTCTGTTCCCATTCAAGTAATTATTCAAGTCCACGTGTTGCGACTTTCCTTCTGAAACCGACAGAGATGCAACTTTGGGACTATATATGGTAACAGAATCATTGGTTTGTTGCAATCGAGGAAATTGGGTTGTAATATATATAAATTTGATTAGCATTTGTTTCCCGATTTGTGTTGAAATGACGGTTAAATGAACTTTTGGACTGCCTTCATGGATTCGCAAGGATTCGTAATAGAAATAGGAAGGAATGAAAATGTAGTCAACTATGATCCAGTGACTGTAGGACATTCAATTACCGAGACAAATTTGAAAATTATAGAGTGATTATCAGCAATAGATTATTACTAAGCATTCTAGAGCGACTCTACTAAATAAACGACCCAATTAATGCAAACCTGTTCATACAAACACAAAGCATGCATGTAACAAACTTCAATTCATGTATCGAACGTTGATAGAGATCGATTTTCAAGCGCTGATAATCTATTTCGACCAGGCCAGTTCCAGCTGCAGCTGGTCTCGAGAAATTAATCGTCGCCAGTTAAGGGAACGAATTTCGAACATCTCGCAAGTGAGGGAGGCTGCCTGGTCTTAATTTGCACGCGGCCTTTCGTCTGTAGATGTTTGATATTCGTTCTCTTGTGCGAGAGGTGGGCTGGTCTTTACACTTGCATTGGTCTTTCGTATTTCCTGCGTCGGACGAAGACTCGGACTCTCTAAGTCTAAGCTGATCAACCCTAAACCACACAAATATTGTCGCTGAGGAGTTTCTCCTTTGGTTCTGTGTACTGTTTCCTTTATCGATCAATGGAAATTGTCCATGTGTTTCAAGAAAAAAAGAAGAAAAAGAAATTACCACACAATCTAGAAGAGAGCACAGATTTCCCAACAGGTAGCACCGATCTTGGTCGCAGCTTAGCACCAGCTGCGACCTAGAGTATTGTGACTATCAACTTGCTTGCCGACTGTCAAAGTTTAAGCTGATCAATGCAACCGATTAAAACCTGATAGTTAACATCTTATTCATATATTATTCACGTGGATGACATGGATGATATGGATAAGTCTACAACACTATATCCTACCGATAAAGGAGAATAATAATTGATCAATAAGTTCAAAAGCAGTTTGAGAAGCTATCCATAACACACTTCAATACTACAAGTGCAAATTAATAACATTGTTGATTTTACTTTTGTACGATTTGTAGGCTAGAGCTCGATTGTTTATGTCGGAATTCGGAATATATGGTAATTAATAGTCAAAAGTTTGCCCTTTTTCAGCTGGCTGGGGGGATTGAACCCCTCCCTTTGATGGATGCTGGGATGAGGGGTTGCCATCTCCTGTCTGTCCCGCCGTACGTTGCTGGGGCGATGATTCCGCCGCTCTCGCTCATCGCTGCTCCCGATCCGCTCAGACCATACATTGCAGGACCTGACTGTCTGCAAAAACAGCTTAAGTCAGCCTGGATGAATTCTATTCGTCGCCATTGGCACGGAGCGAGCGTTTCCTCTTCCCAAGTTGATACAGACCCGAACTTGCACTGGTGCTCTGGCATGGGGCGATCAAGATGAAATTTTCGACGTTGAGATGGCTTACAAGTTTCAAAAGACTTAACTGCATTCCTAACTTCTCTCCTAACTTAAAGACTGTAGATATTATTTTATTTTTCCATTTTTACTTATCTAAATGATCATTATATTGTCAAAGACCGAGTACAAAATAATACAATCTCCTTTTCAAGTCAGAGTAGATCTGTCCAATGTCAGTAGATCGCTAGCGCTTCTGCTGACTGTATATTTTCTGACAAAGCTCTCACTTCAAAAGGTTTGGTTTGGTGCCAAAGAGTATGAAGCAAACTCTGAAGTCAGTGTGCCAAAGAGTTGCCTCATGAATCCACACTTTTTACTAATTTTCACAGGAAACTCATATCGCGTTCCCTGTGTTGATTCCCGGTGAGTTTCATATTTCCCACTGAACTTTAGAATTTGACATCTGTAAAACTTTGCTAATTACAGTAATTTTGTACACATGTCGCAACTGCACATACACAGGGAAATATGAAACTCACCGGGAACTCACCGGGAATCAACACAGGGAACGCGATATGAGTTTCCTGTGTTTTATGATAGTATTTAGGCAATTAGAAGTTTACTTCACTGTGTAACGAACTGTACAGACAAATCCTCCGCACAATGCAGTGATGCTGCGACGTAAGAATCCAGAGTCTCCAATATCTTGGAATTGGTGGTGGCTTGTGAGTGCTGACAATCGAATTCCCTGGTCTGTGCTAACATATAATGGAATTGTACTGTTATGGATAATTATCTTCTCAAACTGCTTTTGAACTTATTGATTTTATTCTCGTTTATCGGTAGGATATGGTATCGGTAGGATATGGTATATCCATGAATGGCATCCATGTCATACACGTGAATAATATATGAATAAGATGTTAGTTTTAACCCCTAAAGGACCAAGGCCATTCTTCTATCAAAAACTACTCAGAACTGCCAATTCTGCTGCATTCATTCAAAAAAACGAAAAAAAATAATAATTTTAGAATCTAACCGTAGTATCTTGTACTTTACTAGTTGAGGATCATGTGGTAAAAATTTCATGGAGTTTGACCGTACGGATTGGAAGATATTAGCATTCAAAGTTGAAAAAAGAAAGTTTTTTTGAACACTGGCTTGCAATTTTAGATGACTTTGAATGCCATTTGTGGAAAATTTTTGCACTGTGGACCTTGAATTTAAAATATTTTGTATTGAAGAATTGAGTTGAAAGTCTAGAATATTTTTTTGTTTAAAACAACACGCTTGATTTTCATTCTTTAAAAAATTGTTTAGTAGAAGTAGGTCCAAGATTGAAAGAAAAACTAAATTGCTAATAGCTCTAAAATGGTATTGAAACACAATAATCTCAAACAATGAGATTGTTCTAAATAGAAAACTTAACATTCTCAAACAATTTTTTTTGAAAAATTGTGAAAATTGCATTCAAAATTGCATTCTATAAGTTATTTTTTCAAGAAGATGCTCAAATTGCCCGAAAAACAAGATTGTTCATAACTTTCACATTACTAATCCAAATGGAATGAATCAAAGCTTCACATGTAAGACAAAAATATGATCTTAAAGAAAAAAAAAGTTAAAAAATTAATTTCAAATTTTTGTAGATTTATTTTTCTGCCCGATGACGTGAAAATTATGCTTAAGATGCCATAACTTTTGTTCCCGGGCACCAATTGAAATAAAATTTATATTCCCATGAAGCTAATAAGTTTTCCTATCTTATGAAAAAATTTCAAAAAATTTCACCAAAAATTGAGATCATAGGAACCTACCTGAAATCCATTTTGTACCTCGAGGGGACAATGGTCCTTTAGGGGTTAATCGGTTGATCAACTTAGACTTTGACAGTCGGCAAGTAAGTTGATAGTCACAGTACTCTAGGTCGCACCTGGTGCTAAGCTACGACCAAGATCGGTGTTACTTGTTGGGAAATCTGTGTTCTCTCTTCTAGATTGTGTGGTTAATTTTTTTAATTTTTTTCTTGAAACCCATAGACAATTTCCATTGATAAAGGAAACAGTAAACAGAATCAAAGGAGAAACTCCTCAACGACAATATTTGTGTGGTAAAATTTTCAAATGAAACCAAGATGTACTGGGGGGAGTCATTCAAAGTTCATTGGTTCAATTTGAATTCACCAAACTGCATTTTGATGGCTGCATCTTTGGGGAGTTGTATCTCCTTCATCCAATGTTTGTTTTCAATACAATATGTTGCGTTATGTTCCCCTTGAAGTCTAGTTATTGTGATAAAATTGTCACGTCAATCCAAGTTGTTTTGAATGTTTGGGAGTAATTCAAAGTTCAAAATCTTGACATTTTTGGATTATAGTGAACTTTGGTACCTTGTTTCTTCTTCATACAGTATCCATTAATTTTCCAATATTAAAATTTGATAAAGTTGCATATAGAAGTCTAGTTTGTGTGGTTAAAATCTCATATCAATTCAAGAAGTTATGAGTGACTAATAAGCATGATTTTAGTAGGAAGTTTAGCCTTAGTTGTGTTTTTTGCAACTTTTTTTTGCTATTTTTTGACATTTCAAAAGCCATTTTACAAACATAATGAACCTAACAAATGATAATTTCTTTCACCAATGTTTTTTTATGTTGGTTTTGAATTAGTTTATAATTTAGATTTTCTTTCATTTGAGAAGGTTTAGAAATCAAATTTCACCTCCAAATGTGTTGCTTGAGTTGGAAAAATTTGAGCATCCTTTTTCAACACTAAAACATTATAATCTTGCAATCTATGTGGCCAAATGACTCCAAATTTGATTCACATCATCTGAAACACCTACACTACAAGATTGTATTGTTGAGATTTCTATAACGTACTCAGTGACATTTAGACCTATAATACTTCAAAAGCAATGATGTTTTTAAACTCCAAAAGACCTTGGGCATTTAATTAGGGGTTAACCCCTAAACCTATGTGGAGGTGAATGTGGCATGAAGATAACACTTTTCTTTACTCTAAGAGTACTCCATCACTTGCAATAACAATAGGAAAACTATGATCAACTTTTACATAAACACAAAATCAAGCAAAAATGAATATTGGAGAGTTTTAGAGGTGCTTTTTTGTAGTGGCCTTTGCTAACACCCACTAGAAAAAAGTGGTGTCATTAATATTGACCACCACCTTTGGGCATTCATGCTATTGGGTAAAAAAAGAACTAAAAAGCCTAAAATTCCAACATGATCAATGATGCAAATTTTCTGAAGACAAATGACTTGTAGCCACTTACTTGAAATCTTAGAATAGGAAGGATTGCTATTAATATGTGAGCCTAAGAGCATGAGCACATGAGCCTAGAAGACTATCCCAATGTTATAAGTGTCAATATTATAAAAACCTTCCATAATTATAGTGTAACTATGATATAGGTACCTATATTTTGGGTGTTTACATAATAAACACCTTTAATGGTTCCAATATATCTACTTATATATATGCTCAAAGCTCACATGTTCGCATTAGTATGCTTACATACTAGCACCGTAGGTCAAAATTACACATGAAAAAACTCCTTTAGAACAAAGAACAGGAAGTATCACCAAAAAAATGACGAAATGAACTAATTTGCGATGCGCTTCTTTGAAAACAGTGAAAGAAGCACCACAAGTTTGCTAAAAACAACACTAGAATCTCCATGAGCTCTCTGTGATCAAGATGGCATCAGCCAAACCATGATTGAAGGTACTAAATGGAAATGCAAGTAAGAACTTCCATGCAAAACCAAATTTGTTCACAAACTATAGAGTGCAACATCTCATAACAGGAAGCGACAAACTTCAGCTGAAACTGAGGTGAGAGAGCGGGAGGGGCACCATGTGTGTAGAGTATGATGTGATTAGATAGCGCCACTATGCCATGTTTCATTTTTGTAAAAAATCAAAGTGTATGACAGTCCAAGTTCGTCGTTTCCATTAATCGCAGCAGCGAAAGGGCGACCGCTTGAGATGATTTCATGAATCCTCCGCATGAGGTATTCCGACCGTTCTGCATGGTTTTCCCATCGGCCTCATGTCGTCCATTTCCCAAACACATCCTCCTCGACGCTTTCTTTCCAATCCTTCGTCTGCATCCGTAGACAAGAATCCACTTAGCTGTAGTACCATCGTGGACTCATCTTCCGCAGAGCGCCAATCCCGCGAGTTATGTGAATCAAATCGGGACGGACTTCATTAGCAACGGCCAGTTTGTTGACATCGATTTTGCTACTGTGCACTCCTATCCAGGTGATAGTTGGTAAACTACGACGTAACCATCCTCTGTTCAAATTGACGCTGCATCAGTATAGGGTTTCGAATTGTCGTTGTATCAATTCAGGGTTCCGGAGTTTCGGGTTTCGATTTCGAATAGAATTGAGCCTCTCTCGATTCCTGAAGAGTTAGTGTAACCCTAAACGCACAAGAGTTCTCTGTCTCACCGTGCGTGCATCTGGAATGTTTAGGGTTCCGAACCAAGGATCGGAGAAGCACAGAAGAGGGCTTTCATGACGTCGTGGATCAAGACCCACATCAACGACGCCAAGAACAGGCGAAATAAGCCTGTCTTGTTCGCGGAGTTCGGGAGTTCGGACAGGGCGTCGGGATACAACGCGCGCAACCGCTTCGACGATATGAACAACATGTTCAATGCCGTCTACGCCTCGGCAAGCATCGGAGGCCCAGCTGCCGGTGCACTTGTGTGGCAGCTCGCCCCGCAAGCTCTCAAGAATAACGTGCAAGACAGATACGTCATCGTTCTCTCTGAGGATCCCACCATTGCCAACCTCATGCGCAAGCAATCCTCCCGCATGTCTCGGCTCTAATCTCAGGCTTCTTCTCCGAGCTCAGGGAGGCAACCGTGATATGGTAGGCTTGCTTGCACAAAGACTCGAAACCCTAGGTCTCTTGAACGTTATTTACACATGCAGTATCTTGTGTACCGTGTAGTTATCGCCTTTGTCACATACGCAGAGAAGTAATATTGTACCTGGATACGGGTGACACCATAGCTTCATGAAGCCCATTTGGATGTAAGGTTGACGCAAGTTCTGGGCCCTTCTCCTTCTAGAGGTTTCACCACATTGGTAACTTAACCAATTGTTGCCAAGAAGTTTACATTGTTGTTTTCTAACATAGAAGCAAGGAAGGGCTCCCTCATGCTAGTACCATCATTGCAATACAATAGGATCTACCATGCAATAAGAGATCCCCAAATGCTAGTAGTAGGGAGTATATGCTTGAATTTGTGGATCATATCTGTAGACATCCTCTTTGAGGTTTGATGCCACTATGTCTGTGATTGTCACATTAGAGTATACAATGGGTATTTTAGAACTAGTGAAGGTAATATACTGAGCTCCTAAGAGAAGATCCGGATCCTTGAAGGTGCAAAACATATCCTGACATGGCTCAACTCCCCGGCCAA
This sequence comes from Rhytidiadelphus loreus, assembly GCA_947034895.1. Taxonomy (NCBI): domain Eukaryota; kingdom Viridiplantae; phylum Streptophyta; class Bryopsida; order Hypnales; family Hylocomiaceae; genus Rhytidiadelphus; species Rhytidiadelphus loreus. Next base: position 27,516,010 of record OX344764.1, read on the forward strand.
TTTGAATAACGCAAGCCTCTTAATCTCCCAGCACCCAGTATTGACAGGAGGGAAACTCCACTAAACTCTCCTTTGACCACAATGCAGGTCTTTCATGTTTGTGTTTCCTGACAATTGTTTGGGAGTTTTTCCATCCTCCGATGAGAATCTCATACAGTTGTGTAGTATGTGGTTCCGCTGAAATGCCAATGTGGATATCAATTCCTTCCACTGCAAACGATAAGAGTCTCCTCCCTGGTCTTGGTAGCTTCCAGAACTGAGCCCAATTGTAATGACCATGTAATGGTACAACGTTCCAGTTGGACCCATCTTGCAGATCAATCCACTTTGAAAGACGATATGAATCCGATGTCGACATGTGTTCCATAATTCCTGAAACAATGACATTGGAGAACGTCACCGGGGTGACAAGTGAAGTGAAAGAAACGTACTGCACGTCTGCAAAGAATTGTAGATGGAAAAGACATCTTGGCCTGGCTCTCCTCGACCAACCTGGATGGTGGACGTCCGGTCATCGACTGAAACCCAGAGTCGATTGAGAGCGTCAGGGTAGGTGAGGAAAGCTGCAACGGCAAAGGCGACAGGGCTTGGTACCGCTTTCCTATGGAAGTCATGGTGTTCTCCCACCCCCCAATGCAGATTTGATACATGTCATCACTGGATTGACACTTCTCGGAAATGGCCATATGGACCTTTGTATTACGTTGCGCTGTGAATGATATGCTACCGCGGCCGCGTCTAGGAAGCTTCCGGTAATGCTTCCAGGAGAAAATCGGTTCAGGTGTGGGTTTGATGGTCCACTCTTGCTGCTCAAGGATCCAGCCACAAACACCGACATGTTAACTGACAAATGTGTACTTAATCTGTGATGAACATCCCAGAACATTAGCAACGCAAGGAAATATATTTTGTTGAATCTAATTTAACATTCACAAGGCTGTACCTAAGCTTACTAAACTGGCTTGTCAACTGGTTTCCCAACACTGCAAAAGCAGGGGCAACTTTAGGGAGTTTTAAACAGTGTCCAGGGAGTTTTAAAGCTCAAGTGGTATATTTCCCTTTTCTGCCATGTACCAATATACTTTATATTCCATTCTTCTACTCCCAAGAATTTAATTGTCGCACCGATATTTGGAGTCAATGATTGAATGGGATGCTGATGGTTGATGTGGTGCGCTGTGGGATTTGACAGTTCGAGCACCATCTGCCGTTGCAAAGCACTTCTCCCACCGAGTTCATGCTCAATCCCATCCACCTGCCGAAGTTCCAGAAAAGCTACGCCAGATACAAAGGCTCCCTCACCACCCCTCCTTGCACGGAGGATGTCACTGTTGAACTCAAAGTATAACCAAGTTTGCATTCAATGTGATTGCGATACATTATAGACAACAGGGTGCTGTCTTTATACATGTCTGTACACTAGGTACCACTAAGTAGCTACAACTACCGTTATAGGTTCCACTAACTAATTTGTCCGTTACTAATTCAAGTAGGCTAGTTACAGTTACTGTAGACTAAATGAGTATGTGAGATTGAGAGACAGTTGAGAGCGTTTAGTTTTCCAACACCCTCCCTCGCTCGAAACCCTCCCTCAATCTCATGTTCGCAGCAGTCATGTCTCGATTCACGGGTCTCCCAAACGATATTTTACGTGAATTTCAAAGTTATGTTGATTGCCTGTCGTTGGTGAGTCTTCCGTTTGATTCTTGGTTGTGAGACTCAAATTAAGCTTGTTGACAGGTTGCGTACTGGTGTTTGATTCGATTTCTTGTCTGTTGCAAGTTCAAGTTGTCCTGATTATACTATGGCTCTGTGTCGTTGTGATCCAGCGGGTCTGTATTGGTGTCGAGAGCTCTTGTATTTACATGTGGCAGTTCATCCACGGGGGAGAAGAGAGCATTCGAGGGGACCTTGGTATTAGGGTATCTGATACTTCTCTCGGTGAGATAGCTGATGCCTCAAGGAGAGATAGGACTAGCAGCATCAGTTTGAGTGAGGCTATTGAGGGGCACTGGAGACAACTTGTCAACAATCCTGAAGAGTGGTGGGACAATCGAGCAACGCGGAAAAACCCAAAAGCCCCCGATTTCAAACACAAGGCTACTGGAAAATCGTTGTGGATCAAGAGCTGGCATACTCCAGGTTGGGTTCGCACTAGGTTTGAGTGAGGAGCGGAACGATACCTGCACTTTGTCGATTCTTGATGAAGCTTTGGTATGTGAGGGGTTTTGTGAGAAAATCCGCTTGCTGAATCTGAGTCGGCACGTAGTCCATTTGTACTGCTCCTGCCTTGGCAGCTTCTCTTATAAAATGATGTTGGATTTCGATGTGCTTTGTTCTGGCGTGTAGCACTGGATTCTCCACCAATCTTATGCATGATTGATTGTCGCTGAGGAGGGGAGTCGGTCCTTCAATGTTTAATCCAAGTTCATTAAATAGTCTCCGAAAGTAGATTATATCTTTGGCAGCATCGGTGAGGACCCTGTACTCAGCTTCTGTGCTAGAGAGTGATATAGTCGGTTGCATCTTGCTACTCCAATAAATACTTGAATCTCCAAGCTTATGGAGGATTCCTGATGTGGATCTCCTAGAATCAATATCTCTCCCCCAATCAGCGTCTGCATAAGTATGGAACTGCTCGTTGTTTGTGGATGTCATGAGGATACCATAATCTACAGTGCCGTTGAGATACCTCAAAATCTTTTTGGCTGCCTTCAGATGTGCAATTTCAGGTTCCTACATATAACGAGATACAAAACTGACAGCGTAGCAAATGTCCGGGCGGGTGTAGGATAGATATATCAAACTTCCCACAAGAGAACGGTAGAGAGATGGATCCACTCTTGTAGTGCCCATGTGTTTTTGCAGTGTTTCCTTTGGATCGATTGGAAGCTTTGTGGAGTTACAGTTCTTTAAACCAAATTTTTCCAGCAACTTGAGAATGTATCCCCTCTAATTGACAAAGATGCCATTTGTCTGTCTATGAATTTCTACTCCTAGGTAATTACTTGCCTCTCCTAAATCTGTCATCTCAAATTCCTCTTGCAATTTGTGTTTCAACCTGGTGATTTCAGATTGGTCATCCCCAGTGATCAGGAGGTCGTCCACGTACAGGAGTAGGATTGTGAGTTTTCCGTCCTTTTTGAGGTAGTATAAATTAGGGTCGTTTTCGCTTCTGGTCAGTCCTTGTTCATGCAACCACTGATTGATTCGATCATACCATGCTTTTGGCGATTGTTTCAGGCCATACAAAGCTTGGTTGATTTTACATACCTTTGATGGGTCTCCGGCTCCTAGAAAGCCATCTGGTATCTCCATGAAGATTTCCTCATCTATGGTACCATTCAAAAAGGTTATAATCACGTCCATTTGGAACAATGGCCAGTTGTGTTTGGCTGCCAGAGCCAAAACTATCATGATTGTCGACCATCGTACTACTGGCGCAAAAATATCATGATAATCAATTCCTTCCTTTTGCTGAAAACTTCGTGCCACGATTCTAGCTTTAAGCTTGTTGGTTTCTCCTTTCGCATTCTTTTTGATCTTGAAGAGCCACCGCGCTGTTATGGGCTTCCTATCTCTAGGACGATCGATCACTTCCCAGGTTTTGTTTTTAAGTATGGAGCTAATCTCACTCTGTATAGCGGTTTTCCATTCGTCATGTTTTGCTGCAGTTGGGAAGTCCAGTGGTTCTTCCAGCAGCTCTGATATCAACGTCCAATAGTCTTGTAGTTTTATGGATGGGGTTCGGTGTCGGGTCGGATATCGACGAGATGCTGAGCCAACTTGCCGATCTACAGGAAGGAGTTGTCTCTGGTATGTGATTAGGTTGGATCCGGTATGTGATGGGCTTGGCTGTTGGGTTTGTTGGATTTGCTCTAGGGCAGGTATGGTTTCTTCGGGAGGGAATTTTACCTCTGATATACTGTGCCCATTCTGATTGTTCGAAAGGGGGGTCTCTGTGCTTTCACTAGGGTCAGTTGTTGTTGGGCAATATTCAGATAATTCAAATATGTTTTGATTGGGTATAGCTAAGTCTAGATGTTGATAGCCAACTAAGGTTTCGTCAAACACCACATCTCTACTGATGATCACTTTTCTTCTAATTGGATCATAAATTCTATATGCCTTGGTTTCATCATCAAAACCAAGGAACATGCATCTCTGCGTTTTGCTATCTAGTTTCTTGCGGTTTTCCTTTGGTACATGTAAGTATGCCATGCAACCGAAAATTTTCAGGCCAAAGACGTCAGGTATCATACCTGTGTATTCGGCCTCTGGGTTTTTGCCTTGGTTTGCTCTGGTGGGGCTGCGATTCATTAAGTGATTTGCATGCAATACAGCTTCAGTCCAGAGATTCGCCGGCAAGTTGCAGTCATGAGAGATACTTCGGGCGCGCTCCATGATGGTGCGATTACGTCTTTCCGAAACGCCATTCTGCTGCGGTGTGTTTGCTTGCGTCAACTCACGTTGAATTCCGTTGTCTTTACAAAATTTGGAGAATTCAGTTGATGTGTACTCACCTCCACGATCAGATCGTAGTGTTCTTAGTTTGGCACCTGTTTCAGCCTCAATCTTTCGCCTGAAAGCACAAAATATTGCAAAGGTTTCGCTCTTGTGCTTTAAAAAATATGTCCAGCTTCTACGAGAGAAGTCGTCGGTGAATACGAGAATATATTGAGACCCTCCCAATGATGGATGCGGCATTGGGCCCATCAGATCTGAATGAATTTTCTCACCCGGTTTGCTAGCCTTGGTGTTCGACTTTCTAGGGAAACGTTCACGGTGTTGGCGGCCCGCAAGACAACAGTGACAAATTTTCATTTCTGGAATGATTTTTGGCAAACCCGTTACATTTGATGTTCGTGACAGGTGACTCAAGCCTGCAAAGCTTAAGTGTCCAAAACGACGATGCCATAAGTTTGTCAGGTAGCTGCTTTCTGCGGACAAGGCAGTTTCTTGATGTGCAAAATAATAGAGTCCGTTTGAGGGGTCTCGGCGCCCAGAGGCGATAACTTGATGTTCAGCGTTCACAATCCAGCATTGCAGGTTTGAAAAAACTACTCTATGTCCGATATCAGCAAGGGCTCCTACTGAGATTAAGTTCTTCTTCATACTTGGCACATACTTAACTGGTGTGATCTTTATTTCACCATTTTCGGTTTGTACAGTGGCAGAACTGGATCCTCTCACGGGATGGGACTCTCCTCCTCCAGTCTTAATTTCACTTATCCCTACTCCTGAAGATTTAGGGAAACTATCCAGCTTCTGATGATCAGCAGCTATATGTCCTGAAGCGCCACTGTCTAAATACCATGGGCCATTGCCATAATGGTAGTATGGATTGTAGTCAAGAAACTCAGCAGAGTTGGCATATCCTACTCCTTTCGATGTCCCTCTCTCTGGATAGATGGGCAAATTTCGAGGTAGTCTACAATCTCGAGCATAGTGACCTGGCTTATGACAGTTGAAACATACCGGAGGGGTTCGTGGTGGTCCATATGGCCCTCTTCCTGAGTATCCACGTCCTCGGCTGCCTTGCGGCCATCGTCCTCCTCTGCCACGGATTGGTTGCATCGTAGCTTGTTTGTGGAAGCTTGCAGCCAACGCCTCTTCATCACCCAGTTGTTGATTGCGATGTAGGCGTCTATGAGATTCCGACAGCAGACGAGCACTCAACTTTTCAAAAGACATGTCAACGTCTAAATGGGCAAGTGTTTGTATCGTGCTTTCATAGGAATGTGGAAGACCATTCATGATGATCTGGTTCACATTTCGATCGGTGAGTCTTTCGCCCATGCTACTTAGTCGGTTCTTCAGTTCTCGTGCCTTCCTCAAGTATTCTTCTATCTGGTCTCCTTCTCCCATCTTCATTGCTTGCAACTGTCCCATAAGAGTGAGTATTTGGGATTGGTCTCCAGAGTTGAATTGGTCCTTCAGGGTCTTCCACGCTATTGATGGATCTGCATGTTCTGCGATCAAGTCTACTAGACTGTCAGTCACTGATAAAAGGATCAATCGACATGCTAGCACTTTCTTCCTCTTGAGTTGGACTTCCGTCAACGGTTCCCCATCTATCGTGACTGGGAAGACTGTGTGCCTCTGCTCGGTCTCTGTTATCACCCATTGGCCTTCAGCTCTGAGCACGGCCCTCATTTTTAAGGCCCAAACATAATAATTGGACGAGCCTTTTAGCTTGTCCCCTTCACGGAATGCTACGCTTGAGCTGTCTGTCATTTTTCCTCTCTTTCTATTGAAAATAACCAGACCAGGAGCAGTGCTTCACTGTGTACTGGTTTCTATCAATTCCTACGTTCTCATCTGTATGCTTCACTTCCTCACTCACCCAGGAGCAATGCTTCACTGTATACTAGTCTCTATCGATTCCTATGCTCTCATCTGTACCTCGCTTATCAACACCCTGTCAAGACTAACCTCGCTCTGATACCATGTTGAACTCAAAGTATAACCAAGTTTGCATTCAATGTGATTGCGATACATTATAGACAACAGGGTGCTGTCTTTATACATGTCTGTACACTAGGTACCACTAAGTAGCTACAACTACCATTACAGGTTCCACTAACTAATTTGTCCGTTACTAATTCAAGTAGGCTAGTTACAGTTACTGTAGACTAAATGAGTATGTGAGATTGAGAGACAGTTGAGAGCGTTTAGTTTTCCAATAGTCACCTAGACCGTCATGCTGTGGAATGTAAGCTTCCCGGAGTCCAGTTTCGACTTTACTTTTACTTTTTCAGCAAGCAATTTGTGATTGCCGAAGAGGCCTATAATTTCTGTTGGAACCTTCCAGACACAAGAATTTCCCAGTAATTAATGGAACCGCACTTCATTGCTCAAGTGTCGTATCTGAATATATTCGAGCACCTCACTCAGCTCGTGTTGAATGTTGCCTGATCATTCTCTGTGTGGGATTTGCGCGCAGTTTCCCACTGTTTCCGAGCGCCAGATTCGGCTGTTCAAGAAGGCGATGCCGGTGAGTGCAATCTCTTGCCATTCAATTGGCTACCTGCTTCTAGCTTCAATTCCAGAATATATTCTGAACAATAGAAGCGACTGATTAAGTAGTACTCACATCTCTAGCTAGCCAGCTAGCAACAAATGAAAGTAGTCCTGACTTGGTGGACCAGTAAATTGAATTGGGAATCTGATAGTGGAATTTATGCTTGTGGACTGCAGATTGCAAATGTGAGACCCTCGCAACCAAGCCATGGACGCCATTTCCTCATGAACGCATATTGATGGATTTGGTGAAGCAGAGCTCGATCTTAGTTGGGGAATCAAGATTTGGGTGAAGACTTGAATTGGAAGAGCAGTTCTTCATTATATAGTTGACGCTCACTAGCTCGCATGCATGATCTTGACTCCACGGGCATGTTTTTGAAAGGCCTGTGGATTGTGGAATTAGATTCTACTCGAATTAGTTGCGACAGTGTAGCAAAATGTAGAAAGCGTCTGGCCATGATTTATGTCGTTGAATGGCCTGATGCATTGGATGTACAATTAACCATTCTTTCCCTTCTCGGCAAATTACAGCTGAAGGAGCTTGTTTCACATACGTATTGTTTGATGTTTATGGCCTGCAAATTCAGAGGTTCTCAAATTAAAGGAAAAGTTCTGCATTGAGTTGCATAACATTACGCACGTACATACCCCAACTTTTGATTCATCACCTCCGGCATCACCTCCAGGGTCGGGGACATTGCTTTGACGCTCCAGAATTACTACGAAATTAGAATGAGCGTGCATGATCGTCGTTGCGCGCAATCGTGGCATGTGTTCAACCAGTGCTGAGAATTTTAAGATTTCATCGATTACCATTTTAAACACCAAATATTAATTGACTTATTACTGCCTTCAAGACTGCCTGTTTCTGTTTATAACACTATATTCATTAATTTGGGAATTTGGGACCCTCTCAAAATAATGTATCTATTTAGATGCTAAAAATTGAATGTTGGATTTAGACAATTTAGGTTGATATACACTGAATTCATTCATGTCATTAGAGCAATTTCCATTAAAATGAGAGTTTTTTTACTTATAGAGTCTTGCAATACATTTCATTCTTTGTAATAGCAATTTCTGATTCATATAAGTGAAGATCATTTCCTATCCTGAACACCAAGTCATGACATCTGCGGTTGGTTGTAAGAGATCGTTTTTCTCATCCAAGTGGTCCGGGTTCGATTCTCATTGAATTCGTATGAGCGCATGACAAAAATACATGACTTGGTGCTGCTAAGTGAGCTTTACAAGCAGAAAAGTTGTAACCTCCAACCGGCCCCCTATCCTAAATGTGACAAGTGCTTAACATGTTAACAAATAAAAAAGTGGGTATACCCACTACTTTTTTGGTTATTATTCAAAGTACATTTTTAAATGAAATATACACAATGTGAAATAATAAAATGAATCGAATGAGACATAGAGAAAACAGAGCACCATAATATATTACAAAAGATATGAATACTAGATGTAAATGCATTATTTTTTGTGCATTATTTTTTGTAAATTAAAAACATACACTTCGAAAGATTTATACATTAGCAAACATTCATAACATAAATTCATCGCCCTAAAGAAATTCCATGTATTCTAATTTTCAAATTCCATCAATTCTACAAAACATGACAATGTACTATAATATAATTAGGAAACTATTCCATCCTGCATGCATACTTATCATTAGATATCAAGTGTATGATGCAAGACTTTGGTTGATGACTTCAATTTGAACAGCCGGGATCTTGATAGTACATCGCACGACATCTTTTTTGATTTGTGACCTCCATGCTGTCATCAGAGCGTTCGTATGCTCCCAAACTGGCGGCTCATTTTCATCGACCTTCCAACGCAAACCTCTTTCGCTATCCCATCCAGTGTAGTAGTCTTGAACATCTTGATTTCTAGATGTTGGACGAAAGTATTGAATGAATACACAATTCGGTTTCTCTGCATTACAGTTTGGATCAGACAATGCCCTTGCAACCCAAATTGGTCGACTGTCACCATCTGCAGGTCGAACTGCAACAAAATAGCCATTGAAGAGATCACGTCCCACCCTAAAGGATGGTTGTAGGCGACCTGACAAAGGCCCAACATAGGCATCATCCTCAACAAACTCTTCACGATCCTCACCATCCTCGCCTAACTGATCCACCGGAGTCGCTTGAATACGCGTCACTGGCCAAAAACCGTCCCGCAGAATAGTAGTGTCCGGTACCGGGTTTAGCATTGCCACCCTCACATCATGCCAATAATGCACTAAATGTTCATAGCGCCTTCGATACTCCCCAGTAACATCTGCATTGCACATGTTTTCCCAATACTTCTCAAATCCAAGTATACCTTTCATAATGTCTTGCGCGCCTCTTATGGCTCCTTGTTGAACTGCCGAAGGTACTCCATGCGGCCACAAACTAAGCCCTTCAGCATCTTCTTTCCACAACTTAATGCCTCTTCCATCGTCCCCCAACCAGTCCACATCAGTGCATAGTAGCTTGTACTTCATGACCGGAGTTCCATTTGAATCTAAATAAAATTTGACTTGTTGTGGCCTCGTATGTCCTACGAGGATATCGCCACCGTCAACAAATGAACCTACAATGAAGCCCTTGAAATTGGGCACCTCTTCAATTAGGTGAGGAATAGTAGGAATGGATTCCACATCCATGAAAGACTTCATGAGTGCAGGAACTGTTGGGAAACTCTCCTTCTTCAATAGCATGCTCCATCTTCCAAACAACGCATCAATATCGTCATGCGTATGACCAACAATCATGAAGTTCACATACACTTCACGGAAGATCCTGTTCGCAACAAGAAGAGACCAAAAACAAAACACATATCTGTTTTTGTTGTCCCCTGTGGCATTATCCATTTGCACATTAAGAATAGGTGGCAACGGCGTTGCAGGCACTAAGGTTATTGGCGGTTCAGGAAGTGACGCTTGACACATCTCTTTGCCCTTGAGCACTGCTTCAAACAATGGTGATGAGCCTGTATTGACAAACAACTGTCTAGAAGAAGACTTTGGTGGTTGTTCAAGGTCTCGCAACAACTTTGCCATTGAACCAATGGTGTAGTTTGAATCATGGGGAAAGAGATCCAAGCCATAATGTGCATACCGGACGTCGGCGTGACCATGCGCAATCATACCAGTGACAGAGACGGGCAACTTCATAAGACCATCAAGCTCCTTACTTTTGTGAGAGAAGATAGGTGAAGCTGTTTTTGCATGATCCATTTTGTCATGCATGATTGTCAGACATTCATGGGGAGAATTATGCGACCAATAACGATTCGCATAGTAGATCTCTCTATGAGCCCGAGCAATGGCAAGGTGTTTGTCCAACCTTCGAGACCATAACAGAGTGGTTTCAGACCCTGCAAGAGCACTCTTCATGAGCTCTCGTAACTTGTCACAAGTACCACAACGAGCAAAATTATCTCCGGGTTGCTTCACATCGTACTCAGGGAACCTAGTAGACCTGATTTTGCTCAAGTTAGATGTGGACACTTCCTTCAGCCCAAATGCAACATTGGTCTCGTTGATTTTTGCCATTTGACCTTTCCATTGAAAAGTAGCGGGTAAGATTTTGGAGACGACCTTATCCCCCGATTTCAAAGTTCGGGTATGATGTGGCATGTGATCTGCTTCTTTTTCTAAGATACATTTAAGAGTAACAGCTGCTTGTTCTGTGTGCTTTCTTGGCTTCATCAATCCCAAATTACCATGCTCCCTGGCTTCACGACCGTCCTTCAAGGCGTATTTCTGATAGCGATAAAAAGTAGACTCCGGGACCCCAGCAATGTGCATCCAAGCTCTCATGCAAACATCTATCTCATCAATTGTAACCACCCTTCTACCTCGCGAGTCTTGATGCACTTGTCTATGCACTTCAGTTTTCATGAAAGCTCTATGCTTGAACGTTGAGTTCTGGTACATGCGCTGCCGGAAAGCTCGAATTTTTTCTCTTAGAAAAGGCTGCACACAATTTCTACTACAGCACAATTTACTAGACACCAAGTTGATGGATTCCTGACTGAGAAGGTCCTTCATTTTGATGCAAGACTCGCGAGGCGCATTTCGAATGCTACTTGAGTATGATCGAGTTGACTTCAGGGAAGGTGGGTTCGTACGGCTTGCTAGTAATCGGTTGTGATTATCCCTGGCATCATGGTCATGCAGACTTGCTCCGTGGCAGTGGACTAGGCAAATAGGCCAAGCTACCAACGCACGTACCCTCTCCTAGGGGATATCTACTTCAGAATGAGTCTTGGAAATGTGCACTGCTACATGAGTATCGCCAAGAGGACCGTCGGCACCGAGCACGAGCTCAAAATTCGCACTGTGACATACACCATCACCAACAAGAGTACCTTCCTCATTATAGAGAGTAACAACACTTGTATTCCACAGATGTCGAGGAATTCCCTCACACTCAGGAATGTCAACAATCATATCATGTCCGCTATCCCCATCATCGTCAGACCACAGTATATTGTTGAAAGGATCAATCGTAGAGCCCATAGTATCTACACATAAACAATGTGATGTATAGTTAGAAGACAAATCCCTGAATGTGCTTGTTTAAAAAATAAGCAGTTATTGAAATCATTAGGTCGAATCGACCTAAACAATAAATACATAAATTATTGCATAGAAAATGATTTAAATAACAATGGACCTTATACTAATTCATATGCACGAATTTTATTTAGGTTGAGTCGACCTAATGTCCACAAGTATTTAAGTCCCAGGACCACTGAATGTTTTGTAAAATAAAAAAGGATAAGTTCAAATAGTTGCAAAGGTCATTACATGTAATGTCTACATTTGCACCTCAAGTTAATTCTAATTCTATATTCAGTACCATAATTTCATTTAGGTCGACTCGACCTAAATATTCTGAATAAAAAATAATTCATTAATTATTTATCGATTTCTTATAATTTTGGTATTATATTGTTTCGGATTTGGAACAATTTCATTGTGATATTTAAATAAACATAACATTCACTAATCTATCATTCAGGTCGACTCGACCTAAAATCTATAGTATTATGAATTTATATTGGTATAGATACTGACATCGCTAAATACAAGATCGTCATTCAGGTCGAATCGACCTGAATCTCAATACCAGTAATAAAGTTCCTTCACTCTGTTTAAAACATGATCACCACGATGAGACTCCTCTTCATGTTCAGTTAGGTCGACACGACCTGAATGTCTCCGGAAATTCAGGAACTGCAAATGCTTTTTTCTCTTACTGTCGTATTCCGTGATTTCCGGCGACATATTTGGATGTTTTTAAACTACTACTATACGACTCTGACATATAATGAATTGGTCCGTATATGAAAGCAGTACACAATGCAGCAGTTACAAGTGTACCATCTCGCGAAATATGTACGCTGCAGACGACTCTGACTAACTTGAAATACAAAGAAATTCTTGAGTGAGGAGGAGGATAATCATAAGCAAAACCGTGAAGCCTACGGTACATTTCAATAGAAACTTCCCGAGACACTAAGGATTCCTGCATGTCATACCAAAAACGTGAAGCGCGTCAACGAACTACAATAGTACAATCGTGCACGGTCTGTGATTGAACAAGTCTTCACGGAAATCAATAGTGGTGGAAAACAAAGGAGCAGTGCGTAAGCGGAGCTTCACAGTCGCTTGAGAGGAGAAAAGGAAAACGAAGAAGCCAGAAATCGATAGTACTCAACTACTTCTAGGCGGGAATGGGGATGGCGGCAACTACAGCACCGAATTTCGAATTCTAAGATGCCATGTCAACAACATTCGTGCTTTTCCTCGAAATTCCTGGAGTAAGGTACTGTTCACTAGGAAAACGACATGGGCAGCTGGTAGCTTTCTTTATTCTTCGCCTTATTTAGGACTGACAGTTCATAGTCTAAATTATTCTGGGTTTAGGTGTTTTAGTTTAGAATGAACTTTTTCTGAACTTCTTTTTTGAGCTTCCTAAAATTCTCTTTCTTATCTTGGACTGCAGTTTGCTTTACTGTTTCTGGAATTGGCCGGACTTTTTCTTCATTCCCTTAACTATTTGTACTCCTAATTAACCGAGGCCTATTCTGAGCTTTTTGGAATTTGCTCCAATTTGAACAAAATGCCATCATTTTAATAAGCTGTATTATTGTTTTATGAATTGTAAACGTACACAATTTAGGGTTTAGGGTTTAGGGTTTAGGGTTTAGGGTTTAGGGTTACCCATTGCAATCTTCAGTACCCTTAGTGTTGAGAGATCTTGAAATGAGTCTCACAAACACTAGACTTTGGACTAAAATCACACCGGAAATTCAATTTTGAAACATTATAGAATAGATTTGAAGAAGCCATCAATTGTTTGGGGTTATACAAATTAGGCCCTTAAACCTCATATTTTCTCGGTCACCAGGTTCGTACATCCTCACTTTTGTAAAGAGCATTGAAAGACTTCACATCACTCTTGCGATTTTCACCCTTGCTCAAAATCTTGAATAGAATAATCAATATTATTATTTTTTCGATCGTTATTTAGATGCTAAAACTAAACTTCTAGAAGTGTTATTGAAAAGTATGAACTACTAAATAGGATTAATTTTACTTCGGCGTTTTGCAAATAATAGATTTTGGTGCCTTAGGCATTTAGAAGTTAAACAATAAGTTGACTTGCACTTGGGCTATATATATGCAAAACAACCTCAACAACATTTAGGGATATTTATAGCCCAAATGCAAGTCAATAAATTCTTCAAAAGGTAGTACAATATTTTTTTTTTAAATTCATCGAGAATGTGATTCTTGTTTAGAGTAGACAATTTAGGTTGACTTACCCAAATGTGAACAAAAAGTCAACAAAGAAACAGTATATATATGTATGATATAAAATATAAATATAAGTAGTAGATCTTATTCTATATTCGATTTTATGAACTACATTCTCCATCACAAAGTGTAGAGTCTAAAGTTCGAGGTTTGAGGGCCATATAGGTTTGAGGCACCTTCATGTGTGGAAGGGCGACATTCCTATAAAAGGCCTTTCATGAGCTTTCTAATAAATAAAGTCGTAGACTAAGAAACACATCCCAAGATATAGACATTGTCATATCAAGATATTTGTCAAAACAATCACATGAAAACTTGTAATAGAATCTTACTGAAGCTAATAAAATAATCACGAATGAAGATTAAAATCAAGATCTTTGATGGTCCATTTTTGTGTTCATTACATGTTCAAAGTTTAAAAAAAGGTCATTGAACATCCACTTTAATTTGTATATACCCTAGTACCTTGTATATTCATATGTTGTTATTTAGAAAAAAATACTTAATAAAAAATAAGAATGTGCGTCATCCATAATTATTTCTCTTATTAAACAGAGGGACAGTGTACTTGTAGTACATTGGTGCTTTTACTAAAGTTTTAGTAATTATAGCTTGAAAGGTTAAATTCTAAAATGGTGACGTGTAATTGTATGGGTTTTATTAACTTTTGAAAGGTGCATAATACCTTATTTATTCATGCACTTCACATGCGGACATAATTGCAAAACATACTAATGTAAGACACATTCTAAAGTTAGACTTTGAATTTCTTAAGTGAATGAATTTGGTAATTACAAATCATAGTCTTAAACATGATGTATCCTATAGTTATAATTAATGATTACTTTGTTTTAGAGTATGAGTAGGCCATGAATTGAAGCAGTCATTGTAAAAAGCCATGAATGAATGAAAATGATTGATGGTTTAGGATTTATTAATGTTATGTACTTATGCCCAAACTGCCTAATTGCTTTTCGGAATTATACCAATTATCATCAAGCATAACTGTATTCTTTCTTGAGAAAGGCTTACTTACTTTTATAACAATTAAATTTTATATTAATGTGCTTTACTTTATGTATTCTTTAAAATTGACATGTAGTTTATAGTAGAACTCATAGAATTAATGTATGAATGCTTGGAAAAAGATTCATACATGTTTTGAATATCACAAAGTCACAAAGATCATGGAAACATTCATTTCATAGAAGAAGGCATTTAGTCATTTATTCATTCCACATATTTTATATTTTTTACTAAACAAAAATCACCCTAAGCAATGTCATTATGCGTTGAAATTTCCCAATGAAATTCTGATTATTCGTATGAAAAGCATATATTTATAGAATCATGTAACTACTATTTCTTTCATTGTAAACAAGACGTTAAAGCAAGTCACGTTTTCATTCATTGTACTTTCAGATATTTAAACTTTAGTACAATTCTTTTAATTGTTGCCGAGTTGTTTATAATTTCAAGAGTTATAATTCATGGAAATGTTCAACGAAATTTGTTTCTCTACAATTGACAACAATTGAATGAATTGAAATTCATAAAACCATTGAACTAATTCTTATTAATGTAAATAAAGAAGGAGGACACATACATTTCTATATGCGTTGAACTTTAATTAGATCTTTTAAATGTGAGAAGTATCCCAATTATTAGTGAGTTGTGTTCAAATAGAACCTCTAGAACTGCTAAAATTTATAAAGAATTTTAATTCTAGAAACTTATTGAGAATTATTTTACTATGCATTTCAATGGGACTTCTATGCCTTTAATCAATTATGTCCTTTAAAATACATTTCATGAATTAGGGCACACATGACATCATGTGTGCTTATTTGTTTTGCAAGCTAAAAGCTAGTAGGTCCAAGTAATTCACAAAACTTCCTAAAATACTTATTTAATGATGATATAGTTTATTTCTAACCAATGGCTAACTAAGAATTGTTTAATGTACAATAGGAGTCGAATTGTTTATCCTTACATAGTATAGTGGGCCAATTTTTATTAATTATAAAGCAGTATGAACTATAATGATAATTATTATTTTCATAGAGGTAGATAGATGATGTCAACTAAACGTACGGATGCATTCCGCAATCATATTGAATTACAATACTCTAAATTAAAATGTTAATCTAATGTGAGATACTTATAAATTACATAGAGTGTAGCAATCCATTTTCACTATTTAGCATATGCTTTACACAACAATTTGCACATGAGGAAGGGGCACATTATGAATAGGGAAGAGTCATATGAACTGTACAATTCGAAAAGACTATATAAGGTTATTGATGAAGTGCTAGAGTATGAATGAGGAAGACATGTATTACCTCTAATTTTTAGGAGGACAATGTGAGATCTTTAATTACATTTCCTGGAACAAAAAATTAGGTTTCTTTAACAATTAAGTAGCCTTACTAGAAGAAATGTACTTTAAAAGCTATTAAAGTCATTCAATATACATACATACATTTGAGATTTTTCTAAGAGAGATTCATGACTCTTAATTACAATAGTGATAGAATTAAAAGTATTCAAAATGTAATCCTAAAGTACATTTATTTATATACTATAGAACATTCATAATTTACTGTGGTTAAAACTTGTAAGGAAACTATTTTTATTTATATAATAAAGAAACTGCAAGTATTTAATACTACAAAATATTCTTCATTCATAGTAAGGCACCCTAATTTCAATTTTCAATGGGCGGTTCATACTTTAGTTGCGAAAATGTTGTAATGCGTATGAATTCATACTTAAGATTCATATTTTTTTAATAGATGGATACGAATTCGTACTAAAATTTCACCAATATTGTGATCAGTATCAATTTGTGCAAAGTTATTTTCATTAATTTTTTTTTTTTCATTTTAAGGGAATCTACATGTGGTCTCCAAATAAGAAGTAAGTGTCTAAGGTTGGGCGCTTTCAAATTTATTTTTGGTTTAGGATGTACCTTCAAGTTATGAAACTTTTAGAGTTCTATGGCTTGAAAACAAAACCTAAAAAAACATCTTTGACAATTTCATCTTTTAGACTGGTGCAATCATAGGCAAATGGATTTCAAAGAGTGATGCAAAATCTACATGTCATCTAAGATGTGTATTTTACTTTTTACACTATTTTCTCTAATTTTCTCTAATTTTCTGTTTGTTTTTAGTCTTCTTATTGGAAAAACAACAACACTAATGAGTTAGTATGATTATTGTAACACTTATTCCTGAACTTCCCGAATAGGGCTAGGGAGAAATGACCCCCTTGCTCGGCCCTGTGGGCAAACCCTGTAATTTTTTTTTTTCGCACATGAATTTTTCTGCAAAATTTTAATTCATTTTTGCAATCAAATACCCAAATTAGTCTAGGGAGGTTGAGAGTATACTCTAGAACAGCCCAAAGTACGTTTTAAAAAAAAAAATGCACCCCTGGTATTGACGAGCAAGGGGGTCAATCCACTTTGATCCCCGAATACATGCTCGATTTTGGAATGGGAATGGGTCTGGTGAGGCAGGTGGGGCTCGGGAGAGGGTGGGTCTGGGAAGGGGTCGGGTTTCGGAAGGGGTCGGGTCTCGGGAGGGGCCGGGTCTGGGGAGGTGGGTGGGTCTCGGAAGAGGGTGGGTTTGGGAATGGGCCGGGTCTGGGGAGGAGGGCGGGTCTCGGTTTTAGGGTGGGTCTCGGGAGGGTCCGGGTCGCATGAGAAAGGCGGGTCTCGGGAGAGGGATGGGAGGATGCGGGGAGGACAGTCTGCGGGGAGGAGGGCCTGCGAAATACTTGTTAGGGTTTGGCACGCGGAAATTCCGATGTTGTGCTTGTGATTGTGAAATTCCGATGTTGTGTTGTGCTGTGGCTTTGAATCCAATGCTAGTGTTGCTGAAGTCTGCGCGTGGGTGAATTGCGTTTGTTTGGAGCGCCCTGTTGTTTGGAGCGCGCTGTTGTTTGGAGCGCCCTGTTTTTTGGAGCGCCCTGTTGTTTGGAGCGCCCTGTTGTTTGGAGCGTGCTGCTTTTACATTTTTCGAGTCTGGGAAGGAGGAAGCGGCATTGACAGATTTCCTCACAAAGCCTCTCTCCCAACGCGCACTTGCAAACGCTCTCTTTGTTTTACGGTGAGACTTTCAAGAGATTTATTGTGGTTTAGGGTGAGTTCATTGTGGTTTAGGGTCAAGGCTTGCTGCAGGTGTTAGAGTTATTCGGCAGTTTCATTGCTCCATGTTTAAGTGCTTGCTGCAGGTGTTAGAGTTATTCAGACGTTTGAGTGCTCCATGTTTGATTGCTCCCAGTTGGAGGTATTTAGATTTTGTGAAAGTTTGAGTGCTCCCAGCTTGAGTGCTTCCAGCTTCAGTGACTTTCAGGAGGTTCATTGTGGTTTAGCTTGAGTGCTCCTAGTTTCAGTGCTCCCAGCTTTAGGGTTAATTTCTGTGGTTCCAGCCACGTTTAAATTTCTGTGGTTTAGGCTTGGTTTAGGCTTGGTTTAGGCTGTGGTTTCTGTGGTTCATTTCATTTGGATTCATTTCAGTACGCTGGGTTTAGGGTTCAATTCATTATGCTTGGTTATAGCTTGATTTCCTAACGTTGATCTAGGGTTTACGGTTTCTGCTCTCATTTCTTGTTTTCTACGTTTGACTGCTTGCACAGTTTTGTGTGAGTGGTTTATGCTTGTGTTTACGATTTTTTGTTACATTCGACCTTCTGTTGTAGTTTGTGGTTTAGTTAGATTGAAAAATCTGCTGTGCATTTCATAGATTTTGAAACTGTAAATGTGAAAAATTCCCTTCTTTAACTATTTCAGAACTTCCCGATTCCTTCTAATCGTACTTCATGCTTCAGTTTCTGTTAAACTGTTTTTTAATGTTTACATATGTGTAATGTGCGCAGGTACGTGTACCGCGTTTGGGATTTAATCTTAATTCTTGGTGATTGAAGTGCGTTGGTGTTCCCATTCTCGGAAAGGTATGACTTCTTGCTGTAAGTTTTGTATCTTTTAGGAACTCTGAATTCATTGCCAGTGCATTTCGGGGTTTAGGAAATGCTAATGTGTAGTGGAATGTGCAGTCATTTACCGTAATTTTAGGTCGACTACTGTCCATTTAGGTCGACTACAGTTCCTCCGCGTGATTGAAGACGTTGGTTTAGGTCGGTCGACCTAAAATGAAATGTGACACAGCAGCCACAGAGCAGAGTAGAAATTAGCAGATGAACTGAATTTAGGTCGACCCGACCTAAAATAACAACATGGTAACAGTAGAACAACACTAAGAATTTCCTTATGATTAAATGAAAACAAATCCGTTTAGGTCGGGTCGACCTAAACAGTCCATACTAAAACAATGAATCAGAAAACAAGAAATATCTTTAAAAGAAGACCATGTCAAAGCCTGACCATGAAATGCATAAACAACAAAACTAATACAACTTAGGTCGACTCGACCTGATCTCGAACTCTAGAGATTACCAAATCGTTCACACGAAGAAGAGACCAAGATATAAATATAACAAATCAGGTCGATTCGACCTAAAACGTATAACCAAAAGACCTGACCAGTCCTCAGCAATAATTGAAACAATTGGAAATAATGTAATTTATAAAATAAATGAAGAATTCAGAATGTAACAAATCAGGTCGATTCGACCTAAAACGTTTAACCAAAAGACCCGACCGGTCCTCTTCAATAATTGAAACAATCGGAAACTGAAATATTAGAGCTCCCTCTATGAATGGAGAAATTTAGATCGGCTCGACCTAAATATGTTGGATACCTCACTTGTTGTGCAGTATGGACGTTCAAGTGCCAAAACTTGAAGCCTTCTTCAAGCGATCCCAACGTGAAAGAGAAGAAGACGACGGAGATGACATCGACAACGAAGGAGAATACTGGGAGTTCCAGAGTCCTGAGAAAATGCAATACTGGAGTCTAAAGATGATTCCCTGGAAAAATCTGATCTGCTTCACTTACACGTATGTAGACAGTGAACCATATTACTCTGTCTCATTTGAAGAGAAGATCAAGGATATCGCTCCAGACAGTGGAAGCATTGTAAAAATTCACTGTGTGACGGCATTGTCTGGGGTACCGGAGAAAGAACAATATCATTTCACATTCATTGTAGACTCCGCGAAAATTCCATTCAACATCACGCCCTTTCTAGTTACGCTTGAGCCCACAGAGTACAGAGATGAGATTCCAGAGTTGGAAAAAAAGATTGACGATAACTTTTTTAGGTCCACTACTGGTAAGACATTCACTGGTAAGACATTGTGCAACAGACTGAGGAAGATGTTCACCGATTTCACGGTACTAGCAGCAAAGTTGGAGTTGAAACGAAACGAAATGGCACCCAGATCGGTATCACAGGACGTTCCAAGCCAAGGAGGAGAAGGACAGGGTTCATTGGGTACCTCGGGCACACAGTCCAGCAGAGGAACAAGAAGAATCCTCAATAGCACGACACCTCCGCCCGGACCAAGAAAGAGCAATCTGGCGTCCAGTTCATCGAAGAGAGTTGCAGAGCTGAATGCGGCTGCCTCCGCCAATGTGGAACCTAGCTTCGCCTCCAAAGTGACCGATGTTCCCGAGGCGCACGATCCGAAAAGAAAGCACGATTACAAGAAATCAGTGGAGGCGTACAAAAACTACTGGGCTACATGTACTGATGCGTACATTTTTGAAATAGAAGAAAAGAAGTCGATCCATATCTCACAATTGATCGCGGCGCCAGCAGAGATGAATATTAGAAGCCACGAAGATCGACTGGCAACGGACATGTTGCACTTTCTAGTACACATGCCAGATCATACCACGAAGCAGACTCTATGCGTGATGCCAACAAATCAGGCACTAAAACCCAGTAAAGAGTCGTGGGAGGAAATAAAAAATGGGGAGTTCTTTTTAATTAATGGTCAGCACAGCGTGACGGCCAGCAAGAAGATGGTGGAAATGAATTTAGACGAGTCCATCGTCAAGAACTTCCGGCAGTGGGATTGCTACGTGGTGTGGTCTCAAGATACTGCAAAACTGAGGGCCATCTCTGCCTATTATAACCGAGTAAACCACTTCATAGCGATGAAGCCGTCCTGGTCAACAAATATCCTAGGAGCCAGAACTGTTTGGGAGGCAATGGGAAGACCAAGAAACCCGAAGGATGCCAACCCAATCGGAACGCAATCAAACGCTCGAAGAAATGCTGAGAACAAAGCGAACAAAGCGAAATTTCAGGTAGCTAACAAACTGCGTGCTTCAATGATATGTGAATGTCGTTTCAGAACATGCTAGCAATTCAGATCGACTCGACCTAAATGTCATTGTCTGATGTTCACAGGAATTTGTGAAGGCTATGAACAAGCGATTCGCGATGTTGGATGTTGTCAAGTCGCAGAGAGCATCCCGAGGGAAAGATGCTGAGGAGAAGCTGCAGATTAGGAATGAACTGAAAATCATAACCGCTCCAGATCCTGTATTTGCATTGTGGAGTGAAGTCATTTCTAGTAACGCTCACGGCGAACTCATTGACCCCGACACTCTTGTCAAATTTAATAAGAAGGCAGGGTGGAAGTTAGAGTCAGGAAATCTGCCGCATGAATTCTTCAAGTGGCTTGGCAACCTCTCGTACGACGACATGAGTAAATTGGTGAAGCACATTCTTCACCAAGACAGAGTGAAGAGAAAGCACAGTCACCCGAAGGTGACAATAAAATAGGCATCCTCCGTTTTGGAAAGTTGTTATACATGCAAGGAGTGGGTTGAGCGCCGAAAGAGGAAGTATCTCGTCAAGAAGGAGTTGAACAACATTGACCCCAGCCTGGGCTTGTTGAACGCCTTCAATGAACTGAACATCCAGAAGTGGAGAGAGTTCAAGAAGAGTCGCTCCATTACTAGAGCGACGATGAATGTTCTTCTGGAGCAACCGGGGGATGACTACTGGAAAGAGGCCAAGCAGACGAAGTCGCGGAATAAAAAGACAGAGGTTATTTCACCCTACGCAGCAGAGTTCTTTAAGGTCTTCTTAGCTCAGCGTGCAGCATTTGTAAAACCCATTGCGGTGGCGCATTACCGACCATATGACATCAACAGGGATGAACACTCGAATTGGCCTGTACGTGCGTGGACGGAGAGCACTTTGTCTGGGATTAAATTCGGCATATTAGATTTCCGATACACTCCAGTTGTGCTTAACAAAAGCAAATGCACTCCAGCGATGCCGTATTTCTTTGCGGTTATGAAGTCGTTCCAGGAAATGAAGAAGCCCTTGCTTCATGAAATTCAGACTTGGCTCTTTATCTGTTCTGATCTAGTTGAGCAAACTCAAGCCTTGCACTATATACAGAGCGATGAGGTCCTCAAGACATACCACATGGATTACGCGGACTACGTGCCAGCGAAGCATGAATGGATGGGAGATTATTCTGCGAGTAATAGCAAGGCAGTCGAGAAAGTGTATTTGACCTTTCTACAGCATCCGGATAAGGCAACAATTATTCCTCCCAAACCAGCCTACCGTGCTCCCAACACCGACGTCTTCAATAAGCCGCGGGCATACAATGAGCTGGAGTACCGCATTCACAATACTGAGTTGCGCATGGAGTTTTACATTAACATCCTTAGGCGCTACTCAATCGGCTGTAGGAGTGTCATGTCATTGTTTGTAGGGGCGAAATTCACATGCGCTGCAATGGTATGTTGTATTTAGGTCGAGTCGACCTGATTATTGCGTGGATAGCATATTGCGATTCAAATTCCTACGTCGACTCATTCAAATAACAAAAATATGGAGTTCAGCATTTGCATGCTGATTATCTGAATTACTGTGCAGTCTTTGAGATGTTTAGGTCGGCACGACCTAAACTGCATGTATAATCAAGTCACCAACATCCAATATTTGAATTGCCTGTGCAGATGCTAGGGCTTAATGTCTACGCCGTCGGGACATCTGACGAGTCGGATCCCTGGACATCAATTGTCAATCTGGGAAAATCGTTAGACAAGAATGACTTTCTGCCGGGGGGATACTACGTGGACGAGATGTACCATAGTAGAAAACCCGGTGGTCCTTCAACGCCATTATCGTCTAAGAGAAGGCGTAAGTCTGCATGGAATTTGTCACAGACTCCTTCATCGCAACCAGGGCCATCACAGCGAGAGAGTGTTGATTTAGACACTGACGACGACGACGACGATAATTCTGATGACTTTCCGCTCGAGGAGGATTACACTCCCATCAATTTGTCCCAGAACGTGGGGACATCGTCTGCGTCGTCAGGGCAACCGGTTCGCATAGAAATGGTCGAGACTCAGCCATCGAGCACGCCACCGCCCGTGCACCATGCGAAGCGGAGGAGGGCCGCCTTCGACCAGGAAGACTACGGTTCGCAAATCGCACAGTTGCGAGCGGAGAGGATTCAAGATAGGGCATCAAATCTTGCAATGTATGCAGAGACAAATGTGCGACTTGATCAACTCCAAAATCTAATTTGCGATTATACAACGCGGTCGGGTAACCAGTTCGAAGCCATCATGAACAGGATAAGTGGTGTAGTTCCTCTGGCATCGATAGAGCCCGCGCAGACTGCTTCGCAATTGATGATCCAGAGTCAGTCTTCTGATCCGGTGGACGTTGTAGGGGCCTCTGCTGTTGACGTTGGTCAATCTCAACGCAAGTTGACGAACCCGAATCTAGCACGGCCACCTACAAGAGCAGACGTTCCTCCACCGCAGCCCTTCAGCAACATTAGCCCAGATATTTTACCGCCGCTTCCCCCGACGGAATTCGCCCCAGACGTTCCTCCCCCGCCTCCCCCGAGCGACATTGTCCCCGACACTCCAGCGCTACCACCCGAGATTGAATTGGAGGCTACTAGAACGAGGGACTCGATTGTTTCACCTAAAGTGGATCCTTTGGACTCTGTTGATTTGGATGTCGCTGTGGACCGATCACCAATGAATGTCGACCAGCGGAATATCCATTCGGATGAATCAGATGAAACTGCAGGTTGATCAATATAATCACTCAGTGAAATTTTGTAGTTTTAGGTCGTCTCGACCTGATTTGTATTATACGTAGGTGTAGGTTTTAAATCAGAGACAAAAACTATTTTTTGGTGAATGGAAACTCTTTGTGAACTAAACGACGAAGTTCATAATTTTCATCAATATGTCTTGTATTGTATTGTTTGTTTTCTGCGGAATTAATATAAAATGTTCTTACATTTCCCTTTTTCTATAATTCTAAATGGCAGGCCCAATTGCTGTTGATGTTATGCCTTCCTCCTCCAATGTCAATCCAAATGAAGAGCATGATGTTCTTCATGTTGATCACGATGATTTTATGGACGTCCCCCAGGAAGACACGCAGTTGCCTGTCCTTGAAGCTGAAATCCTACCCTCGGCAGAACCGGAAGTTGACAATGATGATTTATCTTTTGCTGAGATTTTGCCCGGAGAGGTCGCAATTCAGCAATCTCCAATGAAGGTGTCCGATGTCGTCAAAATGTCGCGGGACTCGAATCCTAATCAGGTATTACTTCTGTGACTGTAAATTAAAATTGCCGTAATCTCGATTGTCATACTCCATGCAATAGCCAAAGTTCATCTTGTTTTTTCTTTTTTTCATTCATTTTGTATTTTGGCGTTCAGTTCGTAAATGTGTCAGTGCAGGCTAGTAACTGGCTGCACATTTGTATCTTTGATAGCAGGGTCCGGATCCTCCATGTCTGCGTGGAGAGCTGTCAAGGGAGGGAACTATTCCATCCAGGTCTGGGGTGACGGAGAAGTGGCTCAACGTCATCCTTGACCTGAATGGGATTTTATGTGCGACTACAGATTTGAAATCGAAGGGCTATTATAGTCACGTACTAGATCCTTCGCAGGGCTAGTCGGCCACAAATCCCACCATTCTGGGATCGAAAGAAGTCCATGTGAGGCCGCACTGTTCTCAGTTCCTCAGTGAATTAGGAAAGATAGCTACTATTTCAGTGTGGAGCTCCATGGTTATGGCCAACACTGAACGCGTAGTCAAGCATCTTTTCAATGGTCTAGAGAGCCCCGTAATTGTACTTGCTCAAGACACCTGCACGACTCTTAAGTGCAGGGATGGCTTTGGAAGGGTCGTTACTTTCAAAGAGCTGGGTACAAATAAGGACCTCTTCCTCAAGAACTTGAGTGCCTTGTTCAATGGCTCACGAGGGAATTTTACGTCTGATAATACTATCATAGTGGACGACAGTCCAAGTAAGCAAATCATGAACAAGAGCGAGAATGTAATTCTCCCCGACACTTGGACGAATAGGGGGAATAGTCCTAAGGATACGTTCCTCTTGGATGTCCTACTGCCGTGGTTGAGGCGCCTTCACTGCAGTCGTGAAATTGGCCTCAAATCATTTAGGGCTAATAGTTCGGCAAAAATTGGTCGGCGAATGCTGTGCGACGAGCGCAATAGGCGAGAGTACAACAGGCTCATGGACGTGGTTAGAGTGTCTAAGAGTCTGACATGAGTCTGATAATCGTATTAGGCAATTATTTTAGGGCCATTTCGACGACTGCGAGGATTAGCTCGAGTCGACCTCTTTCGAGGACTGCCAACCTTAGATGGAGTGAAACTGTTTTATAGATAGTAGTCGACTGTGGTTGATTTCGACTTCCTTGTACATATTGTGATGTTTTTAATAAAACTGGAAAGCATTTCAATTTTAAAATGTCTTTATCTTTTTGTTTCAGGCGATGTCATTTGCCTATATTAGTTGAGTAAATCTCAGTTCTGTATCTTCAATATGAATATTTTTTGAATGTTTTGTTTTTACAGAGTATTCGTATCTTCACGTCCTTAGATCCGAATGCAAGTCTTGAATGCGCTGCGTCGGTAGATTCAATATGGGAATATGGGCAGAATGCAATTCTGAGCACTGGGAATTTCCTATGCTCTGCTGCAACAGCCAATTCCACTATGGATTTCTCTCTGAAGCCGGTGGATGATGATGTCGTTGACAGTCCGCCAAGTAGAACTCCTCGTCCGCCGAAATCATGCTCCCCTTCTCCCCTTCGATCCAGACCTCCATTCACGTCTCAAGTGTCGCTGACTGCTTCAGAGAGAGTGCCACAAAGAAGACTGTACGAAGAAGCTGGAACCTCAGTTCTCCCTATGCTGCAGGAAGAGGTGCCTGGAAAAAATGTAGAAAATGTGGTCGTCCCTCCTTCTCGTAGACCACCACATCCACGAGACAGTGTTAGGTCCTTTGGCGCGCGGAAGTCGAAGACTCACGATGGAACACTGCCAACTCGGCGCATACCCCCATATCTGGACACATGGGATCGAAAGCTCATTCAGCTCCAGAAGCGGCAGATGCTGCGAGAGTACAAAAAACGAGACAATGGATACAGCCGGGGTCCGGAGATCTTTCGGGCGATGGAAATGTTGAAGAGTAAAACACACATGTAGTACCTGTTCATATTGTTCATGCACGGTCTACACATTCAAAGAAGTTGTGCAGTTACTGTATAGTTCTCAAAGTAGTGCATTCATGGTGCTCTACTATTTTGTAGCTAATGAGCGAACTTAAATTGTTAATAGCACTTGGAATCACATATGTTCTAAGGCAACGAGTGGAGTTTTACGCGCTATTGCCTTCTCTAGTATGCAAAGTAATCGTTGCAAGAAGGTGTTGAAGCCGCTTTATAGTGAATCTGGGGGGATATGAGGGTTTGTTTATATGGTTTCCGGGCTACTGCTTTGCAGAGTACTTCTCAGTTGTTGACTTCAGTGGTTCCAAGACCTTGTGGTCATGGGCTCATATACTATGATATACTCTTCGGACACTTCAAAATCACTACATAGTATGGGAAATGGGAATGCGGTACTTCGCGGCCTGGAATGATGGTCACCGCAAAGCTTTTTTTCCCGCACGTTTTACTATGTGTTCATCCATTGTGTGTATATTTTAAAGAAATCTTCTTTTGTTGATGGTGCATAACACAATCACTGCATTGTTCTATGAAATATATTGTTTGGGATGCCAATCAATTGCTTTTGTCGTGATCATTGAGAAAAAAAACCCTTTGTTTTAGGTTTGGATGTTTCCACAAATCCGCAACATGTTGAAAATAGACTCCCATTTCATTGGAAAACTCTCATTTTAATGAATATAGTGTTTTATCTGTGCATGTCCGTTCAATCTCTTTCTGTGTTGTGGATGGATCTGAGTGAGGAAATACGGTCAATTTCGTTGATATTGGCTCCATTCCAGCGCCGAAAAGTCTCTCATTTTAGTGGATTCCCTGTGGAAAATCTGTACGTAAGCATTTGCTTGACAAACCTCAAGATTTGGTATGTTAACCCTTAACTTCCAAGGACGAGTGGCATTTTGAAAGTAAACCTGAATTTCACATAGTGCTTGATTTAAAATGGTTTTCAGCTTAACCTCAGTAAGCGCTTCAATAATCTACTTTTGATTCCGTTTAATTTTTTTTCAAAATTGTGAATATTGTAATCTTTGTGATATGCTGAAGGTAGCATCTGGAAAGCTTTATTATACTTTTATAAATTTATTGTACTATACTGTTTAAAAATGAAGATAAATTTTAGAGTGATATATATTAGTACATGAGAAAAATATCAAATTTTTGAAATGTGTGTTTCATATAGAAAACTAATGAAGTGTGACTAAATAGGGACATGAATTGTCCTTCAAGGATTATTGGTAATTGTTCATGTAAAGGAGTTGACTTGGTTAATATTTCTGACATTGGTGGAAAAAAGTGTGAAACCTTCAAAAGGATTCATATAGGAGCATCATATCTATTAAATTGGTGTGATAACTGTGATTCAATGTGCAATTCCAGGGCAAAAATTTGTAACATATGTTTACAAAAAGTTCCAAAAACTATGAGATATGTAGATTTATAGCTGAGGCATTCTGCTTAAAGTACCAAAATTGTGGATTATAACCAATTTAATGAAATTGACTTTATCTTTGTTTTACCTTTTTCAAGATGATCAATCTGGTGTCAGAAAAAACACCTGGACAGTACAACAATCCACTCAAGATCAAGAAGAGACTCATGAAGACGCCGGAGGAATCATGGGCATCACAAAAGGGGACTTGTATTAGTGGATGAAATCCATCCACATTCTACTCAGGGTTTCATTCACTGTTTGTTTCATAGACTATTAGTCTGCCTTTCCTGCCTTTGTTGTTTTAGTTTGTTTTGCAGTTAGAGAGTGTCTGTGTTAGAGAGAGAGTGCAAAATGCACATTGAGCTCTGTGAAACACTAGAGAATTGTAATACGACTCATTTGCATTGTTGAATAAAGGATGAATAAGCTTGTACCATATCTGTACTCTGGACCAGTGATTTTTTTTTCAATATAAGGAAATCTAGATTAGGGCTCCAGGTGAGTAGTGAGTGATTGAAGTTAGGCACCCTAGAAAAAAAATTTGGTGCAAAATTTGGCTCCAAGTTAAGAATGAATGTGAGTAATATGGCACCAAAGCTAAACCTAAGTAAATATCTCTTGGCAATTTTGCAAAATAGGTTGACAAAGTTTTGAAGAGTGGTGCAAAATGAATTAGGAAGACTACAACTCACAAGTAGAAAAATTCCATTTTTTGATTACATGGCAACATCAAAATGAAATTTCCACAACTCTAAAGATTGATATGCTCTCTACAACAAAAATGCAACCTCAAAGATTGCAATTGCTAAGAAAAATCAAGCAAAATTCATTTTTAATTTCTTATTAATAGACAAAAAAAACATGGCGATATGACACATGCGGCTACAATCTCTATTAATCTTACCAATGTTGGTGTAATTTAGGCTACACCAAATGAAAAGTTGTTGAATCAACCATTCTACAGGTGGCAACAAGGTTGCATACTTCTAGATTCATTATGGAGGGAGTGGCTGCAAGGGTGTCATCAAAAATCTGAATCTGGCTTTTTTTTACTTTTTTATCACCAAATTTTTCTAAAGGCTTGGTGCAAGAGATATTTTTTTGGTGCTTTTAGGCTGTTTATCGCCTAAAAAAAAAACCCTGCTCTGGACGAGAGATAGTATGGTTTCTTTAGGATATGGGTCCTAAGTGCCGTGCAGCGAATTTTTTTTTTTTCAATTTCTTCCTGTGGCTTTCTACTGTTCCGTTTTTTGCTGTTCCGTTTGTTTGTTTGTTTCTGTTGTTCCGTTTTCAGGTGAGTATACAACTTTCTTTTTGGAATGCATTTTTTTTTTACAAGTTCCTATTGAACTTCTTTCTCCTCAGCAGAGTCTAATTTCTTCCTTTCCTATTGATAGTTGTAGAATCTTAGCTTAGATCCACAAATAGAAGTGTGTTTTTATTAGATTAGTGAGGACTAGAGTTTCTTTTCTTTTCTATCAAAGAACTATAGAATTTCTGGCTTAGAATGATTCACAATTAGGAGTGTCTGTTTTTGTTTTCTATTAGATTAGTTAGGTTTAGATTTCTTTTGTTTTCTGTCAAGAGCTATAGAATTTTTTCCCTCTTCTTAATCTTCTTGAGTTTCTTGATTAGCTATGGATAAGCACGATAAAATTCCTGTGAAGATGTTTGACGGAGCACAATTTTCCATCTGGAAATATCACATGAAAATCGTTTTTGAGGTGAAGAAGGTATTACGAGTTGTTTTGGATACCGAGGAATGTCCTATTCCTGTTAATCCAGCGAGTATCACTCCTGATGAGGTCAATCAGATTGATGCATGGGACGAAAAGAATGCTAATGCACGTATGCTTATTAGCAAGTCTATCACTTAGAGAATTCTTGGTAAATTGACTAGCTGTACCATAGCAGCAGCGATGTGGCAAAAGCTCTGTTCTTTGCACCTTGAAAAAACTCCTGAGAGTGTCTTCACACTTCAGGGCAAATTTTTTGATTATAAGATGTAGAGTACCGATGACATATCATCTCACATTCGGAATATATATTATTAAGATGGCCATGATTCTTACTGATCTAGGTCATATTCCTGATAAGATGATGATTTCAAAAATCATATATAGCCTTCCTCCTAGCTATAATAGCATTATTGTTGCTTGGCTGGTCGAATGTTCCTGAACAAAGTCAAACAGTCGACAATCTAGAGGAACGACTTATTAGACATGAGAGTTTGTTCTACTGACAAGGTGGCGGTGAATCTGAAATAGATCAATTGATCAAGCCTTTTTCACCCGTTCAGCTTTTGTCTCTCAAGCTCGTCCATTCTCCAAGAAGGAACAACACCAAAAAGATTTTAATTATATCTAAGATCTGACGGCACGCACGAAGTGTTACAACTTTCATGAACTCGGACACTGGTCAGTTAATTGCCCGAAGCCAAAGAAAAAACGTCCACATGGAAAAGATCCTCGCAAGATTGATGGTGGATTCAGCGAGGCGAATCTTATTGAAAGTCTCCATCTTTCCAGTGCTTCTAAAGATGATTCTAATTCTCTTTCAGATGAAGATTTTGCCTTTGTAGTTACTTCAATTGTGTTGAATTATGCTCTTGCAACAGAATCTTATGTTGATACATGGTTCGCTGATAGTGGAGCGAGTGAACACATGACCAATAGAATTGAGTGGTTTTCAAGTTTTCAATCGATCCCTGAAGGTGAAGGTGTACATACTGTCCAAATCATAAATGACAAAAAGCTTTGGGTTCGAGGGAAAGGAGATATACATATTCGTTGTCTAGTAGATGGTCAATTTTACAACAGCCTTATGCGGGATGTTTTGTTTGTCCCAAAATTGAGAAGAAATCTTTTCTACATGGGACTTGTTTCTGAGACTGAGGAATCTTTCTTTTGTCATTTTTCGAGGCCGTTGTGAATTTTTAACTCTTTCTGGCAAGAAAGTTTTGGAAGGAACTCATTGTTAGAAGTTGTATCAATTCTCTATTAAGGTGATTCTCCTGAAACATGTAGTAGCACCCCTACGTATTGACTCTACTCATATTGTATCAAGTTCTATAGAGGAAGCGTGTACGACAAATTCATTGGAAGTCGATCTAGTTCTTATAGCTAGTTCTTCAAAGGTTCATGACAACCTTGTTCTATGGCATGAGAAAATGGAACACGTGAACATTGATACTATTACAAAAATGAGTGCCAACGACAGTCTTCACTACTAGAAACAAGGGGGCTTAGCAATGTTTGTAAGCAACGTTTTTGTGGGGTCCAAGTTTTTGAGCAACGTTTGGGTGGCAAGGAGGAGAGAGAGTGATTGAGCAACGTTTAAGCAACATCTAAGCAACATTTGCTCATGGAACGTCACTCTACAACGTTCCCAATGCGGAACAACTCCTCCTCTTCTCTTTTTTTGGTGAGCTTTTATATTTTTGGATGTATTGAATGTTCTTGGAATTTACATGCATTGGGATCCACATTGGACAATGAATTACAAATTGGAGACCAGGAGTTGGCATCCTTCAAGGCATCCTCCAATATCTTTTGCCGCCGAGAGCGTCCAAGACTGCCCTGGCTTGGAGTTGAACACATATTGCAAAAATGGAGCCTCGTGGATGTTTCTTACAATCTGCCCTGTGTAGTACAATGTTATTATTACACAACGGTTTAGGGTCATGTGCCTTCAGTACAAAAAATGGCTTGCCACCACACGTGTCAAGACAAACAATGACTGGCTTGTAAGATTTGAAGGTCGGCCTCCAAATTTGGCTAAGGTAGTATGCTCTAAAAGCGACCATTTAAGAGCTGGTCTGCCTTTTTCATAGGCTTACGTGGACAAAATTATTTTTAGATCATTTTTCAGAGACAGAAAAATGGATGTGGAAACTAACACAAGTGGTTTTATATTTTTCCAAGCATTTTTGAATTACTTATGAATATTCAAAGATTCAGGGCATAGGTACCTATTTGTGACCATAGGTCTCCCAAAATCTGTTCACTTGCAATTTGTAAACAGATGTGCAGAGATCAAAGGCCATGATTGGCTCTTGCAATAGAAAAATAATTTTTTTTTATGCATTCAATTGCTAGAGTGGTCCATTTAATCCCTAAAGGACCAGACTGTCTTTTTTGGCTGTATAGAAGTTTTGGGCAGGTACCTACGAGCGGAGATTTTCATATTTGGGGCTGAAATTTTAAGAGAATGTGGGGGCGAAAAATATCTTTTATATGCACCAAATTTCATGACATTTGGAAATACAAGTCAAAAGTTATAGCCTAATATGTTACTTTTTTTCCCAGCTGGGCAGTTCGGGCAGATCATAAAAAATCACTTTTTTCAAAAACAAAAATTTGGAATTGATTTCCGAGAGTTTTATATACACGAAAAACTTTGAATCATTCCATTTTGATCAATGAGTCAATAGTTATGAGGATTTTTTGTTTGTGGGCAGTTTTGGATTTCCTACTCTAAAATAAACTTTGAAATCCTTTATCTTATCCAATTTTCAATATTTTTGGACAAAAATAAAATCGTATGATGTAGATACATTATTACAACATTTCAACCATTGGGATTGGAAATTTTCAGTTCCATATTTAAATTGTAAATTATAAATAATTTAGTATTTTTAATCATTCTCTACTACTACCTACTTACTATTTTTTTCCTATATGTTGTACTATTCCAAATGATCTGGAATTTTTCAAGCATGTGGCCAACTTATCTAGGAAAACAAATCCAAAGAAGAACTACCATTTAGATCATTTTATCATAAAAATGTGAACTTCTGAAGTGCAGCTGCCTTGTTTTTTGTAGGGTCAAAAAAATGATTGTAGTTGATTTGAATGCTTATATCTTGCAATGGGTGAAAGAAAGCTAATAGGAGCCACTAGTGGACATTAGGGACCTTCTTTGAAGGCTGGTTTTATTGAAAGGAGGTGCCAGCTGTGCCAGCTGAAGGTAATTAAGGTTAATTAAAATTGCTAGTAACCGTCATCTGACACGTACTACGCAAAATTAACTACATGAAATTAACTCCAAGCGGGACAAGGACCATTTGAATTTTTCGGCGCGGTGCTCAGGCGTAGTCTCTCTCCAACACTCTGGTCGTGAATCTCCCCGCGCGCAGCTGCCCAAGTTTTTTTGGCGAGATCAAAGTTCTTGTGCATAGTTGGTATGAGGGTTTAGGGTTTTGAGAGAGGGTCTACGTCGTGTATTTGTTTCAGATTGAGTGATGGAGGAGACGTGGGTACGTCGGGAGAGTTTCGGCAAGGAAGAAAAACGCCCGCGTCAAGAGAGTTTAGGAAAGGACTTTGAGAGGAGGCTCAGTATGAAGCCAGAGATCAGTGTACCGAAGTGTAAAGAGGAGATCGCGTTCTACAACGCACAGACAGAGAAGTTTTTTGCAGAAGAAAGGGGGTTACTCAGCATTGGACTAAACCCCAAGGTAGCTTCTGAGATCACGTTTGTCACCGATGCGGATGTGGAGGAGTTTTTTGGGAAGTGTACAAAACTGCGCACCACGAACACTGTTTTGAAACCAGAAGCAAGAAAAGATCTGATGGAATTGTATTCCAAAATCTATGGATCAAGCTCTGTTACCAACAACGAGTTTGCCGGGTGGCTTGTCAAGGGCTACATTGCGAATTTGAAGAAAAAAAAAGTCAATTGGGCTTTGGCGGCTTCTACTACAGCTTCTGAGAAAGCTGATCGGGCGCAGAGGTTGCTGTTGCGGCTGTTGAATCCAGATTTGAGCAACGAAGCCGGGGCATCTTCAGGACTGAAGCAGAGTACTTGTACATCCCACTGGCGGAGCGATGGTCACTGAAGCGTGGGAGCAATGGTGAAAGCGGAGGGATCACTTGCTAGGGCAGAGAGCAGTCCATTGGATTCTGGGTTTAGGGACCTTTGTCCTTACGGAGTTTCCGCCCATGATTTGGATTCAGGGAGGGTGGTTAGTCAAATTGAGAGTGAGATTCTTGGAATCGCCACAGCTAAAGTCAGATATGTAGAGGCAGAGGTCAAGAAAATCAGGGACAAGCTTGTTGGATTCAAGTTCACCATGGATGATCGGCGCATTACAGCAAAGGAAGATGAACAGAAGGTCGCGCAAGTGCAATTAGACTTTGATCAAGCTACCAAGGCAGTTCTTGAATTGGAGCTTCAGGTACAGTTTAGGGCATATCAAAATTTCTGCTTCAGTTTACGGTGCTGATGTTAATTGTAGGAGGGTGGGTTGCGGTAACGTCGAGCAATTGGTTAGGCTACTAGGGTGGGAAGTGCTTTGCAATTCTGCTTCAGTTTACAGTGCTGATGTTAATTGTAGGAGGGTGGGTTGCGGTAACGTCGGGCAATTGGTTAGGTTGCTAGGGTGGGAAGTGCTTTGCAATTGCCTAAGCTTCACTTGAAAATGGTTTTGTCCATTGATCAAAGATGCATCTTGTTTTGGCTGAATTCAGGGTTGAGGAGTGAATACACGGCATTTTAGTAGCTGTTGATTCCATGTCTTGAATTCTTTGCAGGCTATCGGCATTTCCGTCGGAGGTGTTGAATATGATGAATTCAAAGAGAAATTAGCTTTCCTACGCAGTAAAAAGGATGCACTTGACAGGAAGCTTGACGTTTTTCGATCCGTGGCAGAGTCTAGTCGACAAAGGGCAATGAAGGGGGAGGACTTTTACCAAGACATCGAGGAGGAACAGATGAGAGCAGAATCGGATCTTCAAGTTCTAAAGAGGGAGATAATGGACATGAAGAGACATGCAGTCGCGGTTGAGGAGCAATGTGGACATATGGAAAAGGGAGGTGGTCTATCGTTGTGGCCCAAGCCAGTGCTCCATCCACCAATGCCAACTGATTCACACGTAAACTTGTCTACTTTGTCACTTCATCCTTGTGTGTTTTGCAGCAGGGGTTACCCGTACTATGACATTGTGATTGCACCCTGCAAACACATCTACCACATATTTTGTGCATCGGTAGTTACAAAACGAGACAATAGGTGCGTTCGTTGTGATGAGGTTTTCCACCCTCACTGGTGGCAGACTTTTGGATTCCGGGGTGCATACCCGAACTTGGAAGACGAGATCCTTAGGTTGCAATTACCAACGCAGTTAGAGGAGCTCAAGCAATCTCTGAAGGAGAATGGGAGTCGTCGTGTAATGAATTGTAAGTGGGTTCCGTATCTGAGCATTGCCTATTCCAATCATTCATGTTTTGTCTTCGTATGCTAATTTCATTGCTTTGGAACCTGATTTCAAGCAACAAATTAGAACACAACAGTGCTTAAATCCTTGTCGTGCTTACCATTAGCTTCTTTTATATTAACTCATTCATGAATTCCTTGGTTCTAAGGGAACAAGTACTTTTGCAACGCCAGAAGCTGCTTATTGCTTAGGAAAAGATCCATAATTGCTTTTAGAGAGGTGGGGCATCTGAATGTTTGTGTTTGCTGCGTATAGAAGTGCTTGCTTCTTAGAGTCGGTGTTGTTGCTTACTATTTGTGCTCTTTGCCTACAGAAGTTTCTGGTTGCTTTGATTTTGTGCTTGTTGCTTAGAGAAGGACTTTGGTACTTAGAGTTTGTGCTAGCTATTTAGAGAAGGTGCTTCCTGCTTAGTGTTTGTGCTTGTTGCTTAGAGAAGGTCCTTGCTACTCAAAGAAGGTCCTTAGTGCTTATAGAAGGTCCTTGCTGGTCAAAGAAGGTCCTTGTTGCTTAGAGTGTTTGTGCTTACTTCTTAGAGAAGGTCCTTGCAGCTTAGCGAAGGTTCTTGCTGCTTATTTTTGGACTTGTTGCTTAGAGAAGGTCCTTGCTTCTTGGAGAAGGTCCTCAGTGCTTATAGAAGGTCCTTGCTTCTTGGAGAAGGTCCTCAGTGCTTATAGAATGTCCTTGTTGCTTAGAGTGTTTAGGCTTACTTCTTATTCTTAGAGAAGGTCCTTGCAGCTTAGAGAGGGTCCTTGCTGCTTGCACGGGATGTGCTAGTGGCTTACTTTCCAACTATGGTGCAGGGAGAGGAAGTGCTTCCCAAATTTTTAAGTGCAACATTGTTGCTGTTTTTTTTTTCTATATGTTATTTTGTGTACAGGGTCTCCCTCAAGCTTGAAGCATTCCGATTGGGGATCATGTGGATCTAGACGAGGTATCAATCCGATCAGTGGAGGACGGAGCACAGCCATAGAAAGTGTGCATAGGCTGACCGATCTTGAAAGTATTAGCCCTTGTGCTGAGCCTGAGAACACAGAAGTAGTTTTGCCATTTTGTAACCCGCAAGGGCAAGAAGTAGATTCCCCTGTGAAAAATCGCAACATTGACCACCGAGCTCTTGACGTAGATTCCCCTGTGAAAAATCACAGCATTGATCATCGACCTCTTGTCCTCTTCAAGTAGATTCCCCTGTGAAAAAACGCAGCATTGATCATCAAGCTCTTGAAGTTGAAGACGTCACCCAACATCTAGGTACACACATGAATTGCAATTTCTTTTCCAAAAGTACCTTTGCGACTGCTTCTAGTCTTTTTCATCGTGCAAATGGTACTGGTATTCATGGAAATTCATGTGGGATGTGCTTGCCACGGAACCATTGGCGGCAGAAGCAAGAAAGGCATGTGGTAAGTTTTGCAGCCACCTCATGAGTTTTGCTACTTGTGAAGAAAATTGCAGTTGTGGGCTTGTAGATACAGGATGTTGCGTATTGAGTATTTAGGTGTTTTGTTTTTTTCATGCAGAGAATTCCGACCTGCTAAGTCGGGCTTTACTTTGGAAGCCTCGATGTGCACTATTGAAAAGGCCTGCAGATTTGCCAGAAGATGATGGAGATGGGAGGAAAAAGATAGCTATAGCTGCTTTAGGAGACAAGAATGTAGAAGTGCAGGTTCAGTTTTACAGTGAAGCGGAATTTAATGTCGAAGAATGCAATGAAGATACAGCTTTCAATTCCGCCACTGAGAAGGGTAAGGGCAAAGCGAAGTGTTCCAAAAGAAAGGCGCGTGAGCAAATTCCACAGACGAGCATGGGTAGAGTTTCTACACGAGCCGACACCAAAAAAAAATAAAGAAATAGGTGAACCACAGTAGGTTCCACAGTTCAAGCAACATGTACCAAATTTACGATTAGGACTACAGGTATGCACCAATGAACTTTGACATACAAGTTTAGGGAGTAATACTAATATGGACATGTACTAATATGGAGTAATACGGACATGTACTACATAAGGTACACTTTCAAGTGGCAAGGGTACACATTAGAGGGATGGCACCCAATACTCAAGCAAAATATCTTGAGAGCATTCAATGAATATCAATTGTCATGATTAGCCTTGGATCTGGAATCGTGTGACTAAACTTGCTAGTGTTTTGGGTTATGATGGAGGTCCTTGCAAGTACTTTCTTCTTTGTGAAGGTGAAGACTACAAATTAGACTTCCAAGAGAAGCCATGGAACCCAGTACCACCATGCTCCAGTCCTTCTATACTCTTCTTCTGGGTGCTGGTTTCAGGGTTATTGCAGTTTAGCGTTGCCATTAAAATGTTGGAAGGTGAAGGGGATAGCAGCAACGGGGCTACCTGTAGCAAAGGCCCCGAACGGAGGAGATGCGACAACATGCAAGGATTGTTGAGCTTCGAGAGGACAGTAAAGAAGTCCACATTTTACACTGTGGTGCGTTTCTTTTTTGTGCTTCACGTGTTTGGAATTCTATTGTGGTACTCATGGAGTGATGGTTTGGCATTGTCCTACCTTCAAGTACCCACAAACTAAGGAGTAACTTGATTTTAGATGATGAGGGAGCGAGGATGGTGTCAATGGCTTGAGCAACATTGCGGTTTTAGAGTATGCATCCTCTCTTCCTAGTGTGAGGTTGTTGGCTCATTAGATTAAGGGCTTGCCTTCCAGACTGTACCAGCAGATTTTATGCGCACTTGGGGAGACCAAGTCAAACATCTTGTTTACATTGTTTCAGACAAAGCAAGCATGGTGTGGGAAGTCTGTCTCACAGAGCAGTAGACCAAAGGAGAGCCACAAGTTAAGCTCGGACAGGGTTGGAAAGACTTTGCGATGTCCAATCCCGCTTGGCATTTTGGGTCCTTCAGAACCTCCGCAGTTCAACAATGTTTTTTGATTGACAATGCATTCTTACAATAAGCATGACCATACTTTTACTAGCACTTTCCCCTTGTATGTAGGTTCTTTGAATGCACTTTACTTTCCCTTGTGTTGTGCATTTTTTGGCTTTTTCTTCTACTGTGCTGTGTTAGTGGCTTTGCCTTATGTTGTGCTTATCAGGGTTGTCTTGTCTGACATATTTTTGGGTTTAGGCGTCGTGTATGACGTCTGACGTCGCGTGTCGCGTGTCACGAAGTGTCGAGTTTACTTGACATCGCGTCGCGGAGGGGTAAAAAATTTTACCCCATGATAAATAGATTTTGCCTACGTGGCAGGGCTTCGGAACTGACGTGGATAGCCAGCGTGGGCGACTGCGGGTGTGGGCGCGTGCAGGTCTACCTCGGGCGACCTCGGGTGGAAAAATTGAGGCGACTGCGGATTTAGGATGGAAGGCGACTACGGGTGAAGGGGCGACTACGGGTCTGGGGCGCTAGGGCGACCTCGGGTGGAAAAAATAGAGGCGATTGCGGGTTTAGGATTGAAGGCGACTGCGGGTGAGTGGGCGACTGCGAGTCAGGGGCTTTAGGGCGACTTCGAGTGAAGGGGCGACCGCGGCTTCGGGTACTAAGGGCGACCGCGGGTCCGACAGGTAGGGGCGACTGCGGGTTACAGGGCGACTGAGGGTCGGAGCAGCAGCCAGCGACCGCGTGTTCCAGGGCGACTGTAGGTTCAGTTTAGGATTTCAGTTTGGCATATTTAGTCTTTGAAGTAACACGTCACATAGGTGTTTTATAAGCGCAGAATTAGGTGCTACGTTATATTGGGGTTTACAATTTACAAGTGCAAATAATAGAACCCATGAAATGTAAATTGGACAAACTTCTCTAATCCCAAAAATTCACCTAGTATAAGGCCACAATAATAATGTCAACAACAATTATATTAATAAGTCATCGATATTGCTTTGAGGCGGACTTCAAATGTAGTCATACTTGCATTGCACTTTTATAACCTCGTTGCAGTCATCACCTAACTGCCTACCAATTAGAACTCAACATATATTTTAAAACCGGTAATCTGTCCCTCACTCTAATATGCTCATATGCTTGATGAAGCATTACAAAATCCTTACACATCAGGATGAAGGCTCAAAGCTTGAACTAC
Source organism: Rhytidiadelphus loreus (assembly GCA_947034895.1). Classification (NCBI taxonomy): domain Eukaryota; kingdom Viridiplantae; phylum Streptophyta; class Bryopsida; order Hypnales; family Hylocomiaceae; genus Rhytidiadelphus; species Rhytidiadelphus loreus. The sequence continues at coordinate 27,555,039 of OX344764.1, forward strand.
AAAGATTTGCTACCTAACATATAAGCTAAAACCTTATAACTATAACTATAATTATTGTCTACTTCTCTAGTACTCTAGTCACCAGGCGTGAATGTGGAATCGCTCGGCACCTCATCAGCATTAGGGTCTGTATCTTCGTAAGACTCTTCGTTGCTCCTGTTGTCGCCCGAGCTTTCGATTTCATCATCTTCCCTTGTTACTACTTCGATTTGTACCTCACGCTCTACCTCTGAGTTCAGATTTCGAACTTCTGTATCTACACCACTTAATCCTTCAGTTTGCACAAGTCGTTTCGTGAGCCTCAACGCATCCGTAGTTCCATCCATGTTGGATGCAGGGTGTCGCCCTCCTCTACTTGATTGTCCAACATTCTGGGTGGAACATCCCGCTCCAATGGTACACCGTTGGACAATTTGAGTGGGTCGTTTAGGGTTTCGAGGTCCCCTCTCGTCAACCCTCCTAATACGCCTTTTCTGGCCTCTACTGTTGCGCCCTTGGATTCCTAATGATGATTCGCCAGGGCCAGACACGGATGAAGGTTGAGTGGGTTGTGGAGCTGAGCTGTGAACCTCTTCATCAATCATCCGTAGAGCACCTCCACGCACCGGTGGCCTTGTTGGAAGGGTTGGAATAGACCTCCTCACCGTTGCCACATTTGTAGTCGTCTCTGGATTCAACGGCACATTCCGACTTCGATTCATAACATATGCCAATGGCACATCATCATCATCTATAGTAACAGTTGTTCCGAGGGTAGATGCGTTCAATACAACGGGATTTGGTATGCCCTCGTGTACAACTTCATTGACTTCGATGGCCTCTTCTTCATGTTCGCTTCTCATTGGAACTTGTGCACTGCTTCTTAAATTGCGGGCCATATTCGGAGGCGAACTAGTTGATATTGGAGATCTAGCTTCTTCCTCTACAAGTGCCATGGGAATAGGTACGCCTTCGTCGTTGTTGTCGGGGGTGCTTTCCCTCCTCTGTGATGCATGTGCCGGCAAAATTGCATCCATATTGTGCACGACGTTCTGCGGTGGACTATGTACAGGTGAATTTCCAAGAGAAACATACCCATCGTCACTAAAGTCAAATGTATTCCCGTATATTGGTCGTGGAGGACTATGTGGCGGCCTAACCATTGCATTCCAAGGATTGTTGCGCAACCGATCCTCTTCATCCCTGTGGTTCTCGCGTTCTCTCATAAAATCTGGAACAACATCATCTTCTTCCCCTGAAGACAAAGGCCCATCACGCTCGTCCTCATCGTCTCCATCTGCAAGCATCTGGTCGTAAAAAATGGCTGGGTTGTGTCCACGTTTTTGACGTTCAAGTTTGCTGTTCGCGTAGATATACACCAATGTCTCCGCCTTTGTCGTGGCCAAGCGGTTTCGCACTTTATTGTGCACAAAGGAATACATGCTCCAATTCCTTTCACACGAAGATGCAGAGCACGTCAAACCGAGAATTCGCTTTGCAATTTTTGGAAGAGCATTGCCCCCCACACGATTCCACCATTGATGAGGCAATAATTGACATTCAATGATATCAGGAGCCTCATGTACAGGATCGAATGCACCTGTCTTCTCTTCAAATTGAGTTAGCTCCTGCATTGCTTCCACCACTGACACGTTCAATGGTACGCTCAGTTTTCGTATGACTCGATCCAAAGCTCCCTTCGCGTAGCCATTGTTATGAATAGCCTCCACATCACTCAAGTATGGATTTAATAGTGCCCCCGCATAGTGTAGGTCAGTAATCATCAACTTTCAACGAGCATCAAATTGATTCTCATATCGTGTTGCCACCACTGGATCAAGGAAAAATGGAGCATTTTTGAGAGAATAAATGTGCTCCTTCAAGGCTGTCATCATTACTAAAGCTTTCGGCATTGCCGGGACTTTTCCATCAAAATGACGAAGACAAAGCAGCACGGGCTCTACCATATGAAGGAAATTGTTGCACTGAACCCAGAACTCTTCTGAACGGATATCTTGCCTTGCAAGTTTGGCCTTGCCCATAATGAAATGTCCATTTCTGCGGTTTTGCAAACTCAACTCGAAGGTCATGTATGTCTCATCCAGTGTCACGTTGTGCACTGCTTGCTTGCAGTCTACCAAACGATCAATCATCGAGAAATTTGTGGCAAAACGTGTTTTGCTTGGAAGTCTCAACACTTTGTTTGGTGAAAATCTCCGAAACAACGCCAAAGTATGTTGGTATTTCTTGATGAACTTCACAATTGATGAAGCCTTTTTTACCAACTCCTTTACTCTCTGATCCTTTCCCCAGTCTTCTAAGAGTAAGTCCAAAATGTGTGCCGCACAACCCTGCCTATAAATGTGAGGGTACCTTTCTTCCAACCTTGCCATCGCCCCCGTCATGACTGCAGCATTGTCCGTACACAATTGCACAACGTTGGTAGGCCCAACTTCCTCAATGTATGGTGCCATCGTCTCAGTCGTGTAAGATATATCCTTCTTCTCCCCAGTACTATCCACTGATCCCAAAAAGACATCCCTGGCGGAACACACCAATATCATATTTAGTAACGGCCGCGAATTAGTATCGGACCAAGCATCTGAACAAATTGTCGCTCCATACTGACTTATTGAAATCCTCGTCCGCTCCGAGACCATGGCTTCAACCAATGCCTTCTTAACATCTATCATTTTCGTGCGAATCGCATTATACGGTAGCGGTTGGTACACGAATCCAGCTGCTGCAGTTTGTTTAACATCATTCACGAAGGCTGGGTGGCGCACAACATTAAATGAAATGTTTGCCTCGTAAAAGAAAGAAGCCCACAACCTATCCAACTATTGTCTGCGGCCCGTCTGTAATGATTCATCCATGCTTCTTTGCCGAGAAACAGATGACATGTTCCTCCTTCTCTCAAGCGTTGTTCCAGTAGAATCTACTGAATCAAGCGTAGGATTTGGTCTTGCATTTGATTCAAAGGGATTGAGAGACCCTTCTTCTTCGACATCCAACGCAGGTGCGACAATAGACTCTGCAACATTAATTGGTGCATCATGTCTAGTCGGTGCATCATACATCTCTTCGTAACTCATGGACCTTGGAACTTGCCCCTCACCAGTCCGAAACTTTTCTCATACAATTCTAGGGATCTCCTTACAACGCTCCGATGTAGTCGAGCCGCCATAGCCAAAGTGAATCAATGCTCTCTTTCGTACAAATGCTTTGCTCCACCCACAAAACACGCATTTTCGAGCATGGGGGGAATTATCAATTGGGGTACACGGTACTAGCCAAGGGTCCCAATCCTTTGTGGACCTCCGCGTATCATTCATGGTCCCCCCCCTCCCAACACCTTGTCCAGCCATGTAGTAGATCAACACTGGGTCTTCAAAGAAAATGACTACAATAATCACACTAATACTATGGAAGATGTAATGACAAAGCAACCCGCTTAGAGTGGTCTTGTAAACCCTTCTAAACACGGTTGTTGCCCTCCGAAGAAGTTAAACGTCCGCATGAAGCCTCTTTCGAAGGTCCAAGATAAGAGTTTTATCAACGGAGCCAAGGTGATAAAACAAGGGGTATCCCTAGAACTTTATACAAGAAAACACCTTGGACCCGCGGTCGCCCCATGAGAGAATGCGGGTCCAAAAAACTGAAATAAGTCAGGTGATGGGAAACTACGGGTCCAAGATTGGGTGACAGCGGGTCCAGGAGTGGGCGACTGCGGGTCCAGAAGTGGGCGCCACGGATCCAGTAATGGGCGACTGCGGGTCCAGGAACAGGCGATTGCCATTTTTTGGATAATTCTTGCATCCCCTGGGGTAATTTGGGGCCTATAATTGAAACTATGAATTCAGAATTTCCACCAAAAAAAATAAGCCTTGAAAATAAAAAATTCTAGTGTTTGCCCTGGAGTGGCAATGAATAGGTCAATTCACCCTAGCCGTGACAATTGCTCTGAACTTCAATAACAAGTTCTTTCCAATCCGACAAGTTTTGAATTTTCCTTTTTTTTTAATTCTCTTTTAATTCCTAAAGTCCGAACTCCCAAGGTCATTTTCTTGCCAAAATTCCTAGAATATTCAAGTATTCACAACATTGCAAACATAAATAACCAAAAATTCATATCTATATTTATGTACTCTTGTCAAGGAACTACATAGAATTCAATGTGCTTGCATTGGAATGTTCAAAATGGATAATATCCTTTTATATATACATAATATGGAATATACATAGTCCTCAAAAATGTGCTAAAAATGAAAATCATTCAACATCCATTTTGGCCTTTTCTTTGCGGTCATGAGCCTCACCTTCCATCTCATACAAAACTTTCTTACCTTTCAACTGCAAAATCCTAAGGTATTGGTCATCCTTCCCCAATTTCTTTTCCAACCAAAATTGCTTGTATGATTTTTTGAACTTCAAAAGCGCCTTCAGTGCATCCCGATGTTCTTCCAATTTTGGATCCAATGACAAAGAAACCCCAAGCTTCTTTTTCAAGTCAACTACTTCCGTAAGAGACAATGTTTGTTTAGTAGCCACGTCTTTCCAACCACACATTTCTGCAATACGGTCAAGGGGGGCTTTGTCCTTTAATGCTTTCAAGGAATTTAATCTTGATCGTGCTTCTTCCACCCCTCGCTTCTCCAAGTCTATCTGATCTTCCTCCAGCTTGCATGCTTCCATAATTTTGGCAAGCCGTTCTTTCACAAACTCATTGCTAGAAGAACTAGATCCTCCAGCATGCCGAGAAGAGAATCTAAGGTAAAATGCTTCCAAGTCTAAAATCTTTGTTATTTGCGTTGACAAAGAACTTGCCGACTTTCAAGTTCAACACGTAAGCTATTTACAATATCTCCACTCAAAGTTTGCGTTTCTTGATTGCGAAGCTTCTCACATTCTAGATGCTTTTCATCCAACTCATTTAGAAGCTTCTTGAGTTGAGCTTTGTAAACAACTTTGGTGTCCAACATTACTGTGTCAGGGACAATTCCATCTTCAACGAATTCCTCACTTTGGTACATGTCATCAACACAATCCAATTGGAACAAAGAAGGCTTCACATCTTCTTTTGTTTCCATCTCTGTCCAAAAAACATCATCTTCTGCTTCTTGCATGCATGCAAGCACATACTGCAAAACTTCGTCTTCTTCAGTGTGAGGGACTGTAATCGGATTCACCATAGCAAGAGGCAAAATATCAAGATTTTGTGGTTGCCTAGCTGGTTCACCCTCTTCTTCCATTCTCGGGGGAGGTAAATTTTGTGAAGTAGAAGCCACCATCGCCATGTTTGGGGCTCCATTGGAGGGTCTTCACCAAGGTTGTCTTCCTCTCCCGAAGATGAATCAGATGACGTCCAATGAAACTGCTCATCGGGCACTCCCTCCTTCAAGTTTTTCTTCTGGCCTAGCCCTTCACGTGGATTGGCAGATAGAGCCGCCTTTGGAATGTCTTTTGTCGGTGGAAGGCGAGCATGCTTCACTCCCTTGATTGAACTCCAATGCACGCTTCGAAACAAAATGAGTTCCGCATACACCATTGCACATATGAAATACTGGACTTCGCTCCTGGGCACTGAATATGTGCCATACAAGTATCGATAAATTTCGATACAACGTTGCACAAATGCATCATTACGGCATGGATGCAAATTGGCCGTATTGTTGCGCCGATTCGTGTAGTGCCGATGATAGGGTAATAACTTGTCGATGTGGCACCACCCCACAAACGACTTACAAGTCTTGGCGGTCCAATGGCCCGTAATTCAATCCCAACCTCGGTAGGCCGCACACGCTGGGTCCAAAAGGATGCGTCGTTGCCTAGGGTGCATGGCTCCTTTTGCCTTGGTCTTCTTCTTGTGGTCCGCCATTGGAGATGCTCTCGAGATTTGGGGCAAGGAATCTAAACTTAACCCTAAACCGCAAAGTATTATCTAGCGATTAGTGAGTGATGGAGTAAAATCAAGAACATGAGCCACATGTAAGTGAAACTCAAAACCCAAGCTCCCGGGCACGCAATCAGCCACTGTAAAGTAGGTGAAAGGCAATACGCACCAAGAAGGGAAAGTGGCGAAGTCGGGTGGGGAGACAGCTAATTAACCCGCACTCGCCCTGGGGCGAGTGCGGGAAGGGGCGCGTGCAGGTTTGAGAGCGACCGCGGGTAGGAGGACTGCGGATCTAAGGGGCCGACTGCGAAGGCGACTGCGGGTCTGGGGCTACTGGGGATGGGTGACCGCGGGTCGAAGGCTATAGAAGTACTGGGGTCCTAGGCGACTATGGGTCTGGGGCACTGGGGATGGGCGACCGCGGGTCGAAGGCTATAGAAGTATTGGGGTCCTGGGCGACTGCAGGTCTGGGGCTACTGGGGATGGGCGACCGCGGGTCGAAGACTATAGAAGTATTGGGGTCCTGGGCGACTGCGGGTCTGGGGCTACTGGGGATGGGCGACCGCGGGTCTAAGGCTATACAAGTATTGGGGTCCTGGGCGACTGCGGGTAGGGCGACAGCGGGTCTGGGGCTAGTGGGGATGGGCGACCGCGTGTGGGGCACCACAGAGTAATTTCTGGACCCCGACAGTGGGGTGACCGCGAGTGGGCGACTACGGATACAGGGCGGGATTTTGAATTTCTGAACCTCTAAGACTTTCACTTTGAAATTCTCTTACACAAAATTGTGGACATAAATTTTAGTTACCAATGCACTTCATAAAAATGTATTGCACCTTTTCATCTTTTATTAAAATTCGGGTTATGCATCTTTAGCCATTTTATTAATTATTGTTGCAACTTATTAGATTTGACATGCAAAAAGAGGATTCCCACCCTAACATCACTTATGCAATTTCAATAAGAAAATAATCAAACATAAGAAATTTACCATCCATGATTCACATGGTTGCGTTTTATTTTCCAATGCAATCTCTATTATGTTTAGTTTGAATTTGTATGGTGAATCCATTGTAAAACAAGATCCAACTATGAAGAATGTGGGATTCTTGATCAATGTAGACCACTTTCGGAGAGCTCCAAAAGAAGGGGTTTGGGAATTGAGGAATAAATACCTGTTATTCATTTATGGTGAAGTGTGATTGACACATTATAAATTGCGTGAGAGAATAAAACTCAATATAATCAATTATACAATGCATAGGATAGGTGTAATAAGATGGTTGTTCAAATATCCCATAAGGATTGGGTGTGACAGCATTAGCTCCCATATAACTTTCATCATGTGCTTCATCAAGCACCATGAAGGTGTAGCTGGAAACTAATTGTCACAATTAATTGTCATAGCTATTTCCCAGCTGATTTCATGGTTTTGTTCAAATTTTATTTATGTGTACATTCATAGGTATCCAAACAATAAAACTTGTTTCATATTAATTAAAAGTGTAGCCATCATATTTACAAACAAAGGAATTAAATCAAGGGCATATATTTGTACATTTTCAATATTGGGGGATTTCAAACTTGTGAACCAAGAATAACGAGCCACAACATTTATGGGTATATATTTTATTGGGGGGGTCACATTTATGGGTATATTTTTTGGGGGGGGTCACATATGTAAACCATTAAAGTATTGGGCACTAACCAATTAAACATTCATATACCATGGACTGTTTAGTAAAATATGATCATCCATCTGAGATAAACAATCCATGCATTGTTTAGCAAAATCATAGTATAGAAATGTAAAATGAAGTTCTTTGTCAAGCACATTGCTATTTCACATGTCTAGCATGACTTTAGTACTATTATCTTCATAAATAACTTATTTCTTTTTATGATCCCACTTCAAAAATCAAAATAGGGTCTTATGCTATGGTACAAGGCTGCCATTTGATGCACCACAACAATGTCTCTAGTCACGAACGATTTGCCCGTGGCACAAGGTTGTCCAAGTTTGCGCGAGCTTGGTTTAATCTATTATTGGTCCGCTCAAAGATATCCGTGGTGTTGATTTGAACGCTCAGTGATTGTGTAAATGCGCGTTCCGTCCCGTGCTCATCATCCTAAGGTGGAATTGTCATTAGTACATATGATATTCACAGAATGGGGTACAAACAATATTAACCTAGCAAGTATATTAACTCGTGTTGTGGTATTGCACTAACCTTAATGAGTTGTAACAACAAGCATCCATTCTCAGACTCGGAAAGTTTCTTGACATCCTCAAATTCTTCTAATAAAGCCCTGCATCTCCCGGCCCCCCATATCAATGAATATTAAAACATGACAACTACATATGGGTATTTTTAGCATATAATCTTATAATACAAGTTATATACTAGAACAACCGAACCTGAGGTTTGTGCAATCTTTTCCTTGCCGAACCCACACATATTCTTCCATCATGGCCCACCCCACCCTAATGGCCTCATCAAATTTGGCTCCCCAAACAATATCGCGTGTGTTTTGTATCAAACACATCACTCGTCCTACAGCAAATAAGCACTAATAGTGAGATGAAATGTCCACCACTAACTATCCAACTAGAAATGTTCATTAATACATGTTCATTTCATTATTCAAGGATTCAAATCACCTATACAAAATGAAGGGCAATATTTTACTCACCCATTTTGCTGGCTTGGAAATGGCCTTTGGACTCATTGCATTGGCCATAATGAGCAAAGCAATACAATTTGTAGCCTTTCCAAAAGTCCTTAATCCTATTTCAAAGATCACAAATCAATTCCAATAGAATAGTCATTGTCATGGTGATTCTCCCACCTATTAAAAAGACATTGTCTACAATACAAGTGGATGACAATAAGGAAGTCAAAGGCAAACTAAACAAATTTTTACCGGAAATATTCATGGTCGAGAATAATTATGACTTCCTCTAAGCACTTGCTAAATTGAACACCTGCCATTAAGCCTGTAAGGAGCCAAATAACTAATCATTAGCAATGCAAGAAGATTAAATTTGAATAGGCTACATAACAATTGAGGCCCCCCTACATTACTATAACACCCAAAAATGAAAGAGAATCAATGAAGAACTAAATGAATCATTTTCATTTGAATTGCTAATTGTTTTAAATGTAAATTTAGTGTACCCTTTTTCGGTGACTTCACACCCATTTGTATGTGCATCCTTATTATTCAACAACTTTGCTACAATGAATGCAATTGCCGTTTCAAGGCCCTCTACATCAAATGGCTTTGATATTCTCACTATCCTAAACTAATGGAAAAGATTTTGGGTTCATTGAAGTATACAAGAAGTGTCTGCTATATTGTTGGCTGTTTGTTGGAAAGCAAAAAACCACGAGACCTCCACAACATTGGGCCTACATTCAGCCACTACAAGGCAGGTGAACTACAAGGCGCAATTATGAAAATTATGGACCATAGGCTGGAACAACCCATGAAATACCCGCGGTCGCCAGGGGCGCATGCGCTAACCCTAACAAGGATACTAGGGTGACTGCGCATGGGGCGACTGCGCGTGGGGCGACCGCGGGTCCGGTCCAAGGATCCCTCGCGTCTTTCAAGGGAGACCTCGAGTCAGGGTGACCTCGGGTCCTCCAGGGGGAAACACATTTCAAAATCCCCCCTCAATCAGGGCGACTGCGCGTAGGGGGCGACTACGGGTCAAGGTGGGAGACACCAAAAATTTTGAAAATGCAATTTCCCCCCTTCCATCAGGGCGACTACGCGTAGGGGGCGACTACGGGTCAAGATGGGAGCAACCTAACTATTTCAAAATGCAATCTCCTCCCTTCCATCAGGGCGACTACGCGTAGGGGGCGAGTGCGGGTCAAGGTGGGAGACAACAAACTTTTTGAAAATGCAATCTCCCCCCTTCCATCAAGGCGACTGCGCGTAGGGGGCGACTGTGGGTCCCCAGATCACTTCCAAAATTAGACCTGGGGTTCTAGGGCGACTGCGCTTTGGGCGACTGCGGGTATGGGCATGTTTCACGAGATGGTGTTTTTTTTGGGACCTCTCCCTTATTGTTTCTAATTCCCTTTAATCATATGTTACTTCCTCCATTTTGTTTACAAATTCAACAAAACAAACAAATCCTAGGTTTTGCATTAGCTCTCCAACATTCCTTTGGCAAGAAGTTCCAAATGAAAGTTTTATGTACATTCTAATAGTGGGGAGGTGTAATTAGATTTATTTGGGCATGTTTCACGAGATGGTGTTTTTTTTGGGACCTCTCCCTTATTGTTTCTAATTCCCTTTAATCATATGTTACTTCCTCCATTTTGTTTACAAATTCAACAAGACAAAAAAGACATGATTCTGTTTTAGGTCTAAAACACTACATCTTGTGTAGGATGTGTAAGTATTTTTTGTAGGTTTAAGGATTTGATTCTAGATAAAAGTTTTATTATTGTTTTCCAAGGTCTAGGATCTAGGGTTTAGGGTTTGGGAACCCCTTCACATTGTGAGAATAATTCTTCCATTGCCTTGCCATGTCTTTGATATGAACTGACGCCTAACATTTATTACCAATTTAGTATGTGAGATAAGGAAAAATCAATTAGAATATGCTGCAAATGCTAATTAGTGTTGGGTCAGAATGGTTGTTGGTTTAGGGCGACCTCGGGTCAGAGGCGACCGCGGGTCATCGACGAAGCGAGAAACACATTTGAATCAGGGCGACTGCAGGTCAAGGAGGGAGACTAATTTTTTGGAAAATGCAAATTCAATCTCTAGTGGGGCGACTGCGCGTAGGGGACGACTGCGGGTCAAAAAGACTTCTTTGTGGGCGACCGCGTGTGCAAGTTTCGGGATGGTTTAGTTGGTACCCGCGGTCGCCCACGATCCGCAGTCGCCCTTGATGCGCAGTCACCCATTCCACGTTCCAAAAACGTACGGTCGCCCATTTCCGTTGTCTTCAGACCCGCAGTCGTCCCTCTTCTGACCCGCAGTCGCCCCCTCCCGACTCGCAGTCACCCAAACGCACGCGCCCTGAGGCGACTTCGGGTACTTAAGCGTTAGCCCCAATTCCGATTCTCACCTTACTTTAGCCTTGCGCACTGTCTTTCACCTACCTTCAGGTGGCTGGATGCGTGCCCTTGGGCTGGGGTTTCAATTGGGGGGGGAATTTTTGCCCTTTCAATCTACGAATTTTGAACTACGGTTTTGAATTGTTTTTAAGTACAACATGGCTTTTCCACATGAAGGCAACACTACAAGGAGAAAGTCTTTATGGGATCTGGACCTCGATGATCCAATTTTTTTCGAGGTTCCGATAGCTGTAAATGAAAACGAAGGAGGGAGTCAAGAGCGACGGAAGGGCAAGAAGCAGAAGTCAGCACATGACAAGGACTCCAACTATCCTCCCCCGAGTTATACCCGATATGTATACGAAGCGTGTCTCCAGTGGTACGCAGGGAAAAGTGTACAATTCTTGGAGGCAAGCTATTTGAGGTGTCCTACAACTGGTAGTGTGGCCTTGCCAAACGATTTACAGGCTCGGATTTTAACCAAGCTAAAGGGATCCGATGATTTCGCAGACATTGACTTGACATATTCTTCAAGACTATTTGAATGGCTTGATAACACATTGAAAGCGGTGATGTTCAATACCAAGAAATTGATGGAAGAACATCGACCGTTACTTCCAATAGTAGAGGAATCAGAAGACATCAAGGCATTCCGCCAAAAGATAGAGTGGTGGTCTAGCGTAGTGAAGAAATTGGCAAGAGGCTCGGCAAGGGGTTTTAAGTGGAAAAATGCAGCGGTGCAGGCAACATTTGCACGAGATGGTGGATTGTGTATCATGTGGATCCCCGATATGGCGAAAGTGGTGCCCCTTAGTGCTTTTGAACGTGAAGGGGGGTATGCAAAAGTGCGTAAGGTACGCATTGAAGGAATGGATACAATTCCAAGCTACATCGCTTTTGCTGGGAAAGTATCCAAGGCAATAAACCCGCGCAAGGGGAGAGCGCAACGATCCATGGAGGCCCTTGCATGCCCCTTGAACCACCCTAGCATCATTAAGTTTTTTGCCATTCATTCTCGCACGAATGAAGCGTATACTTTGTGGTGGAATGGGGGCCATTTGAATGAGTTGAGGCATTTAGATCGTTCTGTATCACCAACCATTGACTAGCATGAAATGCAAAAAGCCACAAGACTTCCTAAAGAGAAACAAAAAGAACTTGGTCTCTTCCGAAGGCACAAGGCAAAGTTGGCATGGGCTTTAGTATATGTGACAAATCTCATGCACAAATGCCGCGTGCTACACAATGACTTGTCTCCCATGAACATCATGTTGCATTTTCCGGATTATTCAAACGACATAATCAACATTGGAATTTGTGATTTTGGAATATCAAGTCGTTTTGACGAAAACGCGCCTTCACATTTTGGAAAGCCATCTGAGGCCGAGAGGGATCAATACCGAGAAGGTCGTTGGTGGGTTGCCCCGGAGTTGTTTTATGCATATGGACCTCCAAATTCCGATACAAGTATACCGATCATGCAACAACGGTATAAATATACGCAACAGTCAGACTCGTATTCTATTGGGAAGTTGACCGAATGGATGAGAATTGGTGATATGGACGACTGGGACAAGGATTTGTTCAAGAACCGCGAGGGATCAATGTACTTTGGAATGAAGTTGCGTGAACTCGTGAACATTGACCCAAAGAAGAGACCAACGTGTATAGAAATCACAAATTCCCTTATGTCTCCACCATGGTCCATGATGCCCCCCGAATTGGTGTTCCGAGACTCACCTTTGTAATAGGATAGTCTAGAGCAAGACTTTAGTGGTACAAGCAATGAGCTTGGTGGCCAATTATGTGTTGTTTACTTTGTAATATTTTCCTATAATATATGAAGGAATTTTATGCTACGCGCCTTGTCTTTAGAAAAACAATTACTCAATGGGCTATTTGTCAAATTGTATATATTGAATATGGCCTTTTACACATTGTTATGCAAAGTGTAACAACTTTTGAATTCAAATGTTCTTGGTCCTTTTTGATTCCGTAGTATATAATGGATGCAAGGAAAATAAGAAAATGAAAATAAATTAGTTGGTAATTGATGTTGAAGACTTGTATTATTTCTTGAATAAAATGTGCTAGTATGCAATTGAAAGGAGTTTTACTTTCATGGTCATTGAATTCAAATAGTTGTTTTTTCAATCCCTAAAAAAATGTAAGTCATACATCATTTACATTCTCTTATTATTTTTTCTATTTCCAAAAATAAAAGCAAGTTTTTTTTTTTTCCTATTTATTCTAATTCAAATATAGGAAACATAAATTTTATACTTTTTTATACTTTTCCTTCTTATTCGTACTTTACCTATTTCAAAATAGATGAGAGATGTTTTTATTTATTTATTTAACCTTTTTCGCTCTCTTCCTATTTATTTTATTTGGAAAAAGGAAGTTCATTGACTTCTTGCCACCATTTTCTTTTTTTTTACAATGAAACAAGAGTGGATATTGCAAAAAAGATATGTAGCCATAATCTTTGTCATTTATTAAACACGCAATTCGAGAAAACTCGAATGAATTCAATAATAAATGTAAATCTGGTTTTACCATATATATTATTCCTAGTAGCATAATGTTTTCCTACCATATTCTTTTTTTTGGTATATGTCATCCAAATTGATAAAAACACACATTCTTTCATAGATGGTTGGAGTATGATATAAGTCCAACAATGACTTTCATTTATAGATTTGTGTCCATACAAGAAATTTAGTTATTAGGCATGTAATTTACCAAAATTAGTGTCTGTAACATAGTATGTAATTTGAGTCTACATCCAAAAATACATAATGAACATCTCATGTCAAAACAATTACAAAGACATTATTGTTACAATTGCAATGGTTAATAATCATAACATTAGTTATTAACAATTGAATTAGTTATTAACAATAAATTAGTCATTAACAATGAAATAAGTCATTTACAATAAAATTAAGAATTAACAATGAAATTAATTAATAAGAAAAAAATTAGTTAACAACAACTTCTTCTAAAACAATTGCAAAGATTTAACTTCTGTTCAGATAATCAATAAGGAATCCATTTGTACCACAACCCACCTCAACCCTAATGGCTCCCCAAATATAGTATAAAGTATAAACTAGTATTCCATAAATTTTGCAACACAAATGGGATTGAGCTCACAATCCTTTTTTTTTCCCTTGCGATTTGGTGCTCAAAAGCAACAAAAAATTTAGGCTAGCTATAAGCTATAGGAATTTTTTAGGAAAATTTTGGATGAAATTGCTAGAAAAACTTCAACTTCTAGAAAAGTCTTCGATGAAATCACCACAATGTAAATGAAAATAGAATTTTAGATACTTAGTATTACATTTTCTATCCAGTACGTGGATGAATGTTGAAGCTTGGAGCCCCTCCATAACATTTAGTATCGCCACTTTCCCAGCGCAAGGAAAAATGGAAAAAAAAATATCACAATCTATAAACATGTACTAAGAAAGAAAAGAAAAGTCCATGCATTAATAGATGGACCCGCGGTCGCCTGGGACCCGCTGTCGCCCAGGACCCGCGGTCGCCTTCGCAAAGTGGACCCGTGGTCGTCCTGGACCCGCGGTCGCCTAGGACCCGCAGTCGCCCTGGACCCGAAGTCGCCCATTCGCCCGGGCTCCTTCGACCCGCGGTCGCGTTGGAGCACCTGTCCAGACCCGCAGTCGCCCCACTCTCGGACCCGCGGTCGCCCTAGAGCACTTTCACTGACCCGCACTCGCCCCACTTCAGGACCAGCGGTCGCCCTGGAGCACTTGCGTTGACCCGCACTCGCCCCACTTCAGGACCTGCACGCGCCCTAGGGGCGACCTCGGGTACATCAACGTTCTCCTCCACCCGCAGTCGCCATTTCATTTTCCCTGGCATTCTACGCACTGTCTTTCACCTACTGACGTGGCTGAATGCGTGCACAGAAGCTAGGGGTTTGAGTTGTGGGGGGGGATTTTTGTCCCTTTGCACGGTTCATTTTATTCACACTTGGATGACATAGGGTGTTTCACGAGAACATTGTATTTTTGTAAATGTTAAATGTGATAGGATTACGTTTAGCATTTTTTACACCTACGGTTTAGGCTTGCAACCCTAAACCGCATAGTACTTAGTTGGCTATTTTTGAGACGAAGTGATCGTTATGGAGGGCGAGGACTCTCAACCGCCACACGGTATGTCAAGATACCGACTTCGGCTCACCAAAAAGGCGGTTCGTGACAAGGATCGTAAAAAGAGCGGCAAACCTCGCAAGAAGCATGTACCCATCTTGTTGCATCCAAAGATGAAGGCCTTTTTGGGATGGGAAGTAGAACCAGAGCCTTGGACATATGAAACTGTAAACAAATATGTGGATTGGTGCCACATCAACAAGTTGTTCCCGTTTTGGCGACACCCTTTGCACGTGAAGTCTAATAAGGCAAATTTGGCTTACTGCAAGAGTGTTGTCTTCCAGCGAAGGTGTTTGGAGGTATGGCAGCAACTCTATTTGGAGTCCCAGCCTTATCGAAATGACAACTTCTCTTTCTATCTTGTGCAAATGGTGTACGTTGAAGTTCAATTGAAGAAAAAGGTAGATTGGACAACCTTGAAGGAGCTTCCTATCGGTGACCGCCCGGACACACCGATAGTGCTGGATGAAGAAGGACTTCTTCAAGCAAATCAAAAGCTTTTAGAGGCAAAGCCTGGCAAGTTGGCTGTTGGTGATGACCAAGTTCAATGGTCTTCAACTTCTAGCTCAGATGAGCACACTCACGAATACGATGGATATTCTTTTGAGAGTGACGACGAAGACATTGGCAAAGAAAAACAAGAGGCGGCTGAGGACGTTCAAGTTGACAAGAAGGGAAAGAGGAAGCTTGAGGAGCTGCAATCATTGTCCAAGATTCAAAAACAAAGCGAAGATGTTCATGTACCGATCAATGTAGACCGTTCTGGTGCAGACATTGGGTCTAGCGGAAGCAGTGACAATGATTCGGAAGACAATTTGGAGATGTTGGGCACTAAGATCGAAAGTGCACGAGCAACTTTGACTTCAACAGTAGCGGATCTTATGAATTTGAAAGAGAAGGTATAACATCTTCCAGTGAATCCAACTGTTGTGGATGGGTTGAAGAAGGAGTTAGAGGCGACTGAAAACGCCATTGCTGAAAATGAGAAGATTTACTCTAAGTTAAACAAAAGTAGAGTAAATTATTTCAAGAAGATCGAAGACGGGCGAGCACACATTTCCAATGATTTAGCGGTGCTTCAAAATAAACTTGATCTTTTGCAACGTGAGAGATGGTCCCATCAAAGCGAAAGGAGAAGCTTGAATCTTCAAATACGTGAGCTAGAGATGGAATATTATGATGATGCCTTAAAAGAAGCCAAAAAAGAAGGCATCTTGGCTTTAGCTCCGGATTATGGTAGCAATACAGAAGAAAGAGCAACGCTTTTTTATTTGGTGAAGCTACTGGAGAAAAAACAAGAGTTGTTGCACGAGGGCATATTGGACTTGGAGTGCCACATCCTTTATTTTAAGGAATGGCGCAAGTGGACCTATGAAGCCATAGGTGCCACCCGTGCGGAACTTCAAAGAATGGGACCGGAGCCCAAAGAAAGTGACTTTGTGAATAGTGAAAAAAGTGCTTAGTGGTTGGATCTAGTGTGGTAGAAAAAAACATTTTGGCCTTCCAATTTTTGATTTTCCAAAGGTTTTGTGGAATAAAGAAATTCACACCTTTGTTTTTGAAATGTACATATGTTTTTATTATATTTTGAATACGAGGGCTATGAATTTGGTGTCTTTGCAAGAATGGATGTCAGAGATGGTACCTACGGGCTGAAATTTTGGACTGAATTTTTGAAACTTTATTTGAAGACAGAAAAAACGATTACCTTTGTGGTAATATAACTTTTTTCCCAATCGGTGCCCGGGAACAAAAGTTATGCCCATATAGTCCAAACTCCAAAGCAGGGGAGAATGGACAGCAAAAAAATGTGACAAGCATTTGAATTTATTTTTCTAAATTTTTTTCCCTCATAGATTATAATTTTGTCTATCTGGAAAGCTTTTTTTCATTTCATTTGGATTTTTTATGAGAAAGTTATGGACAATCTTGTTTATTGGGCAATTAGAGCTTCTGGTGGGAAAAATACCTTGTAAGATTAATTTAGGAACGCAATTTTGGCAATTGTTCAAGAAAAGAAGTTTCACATGGTTTAGTTTGCTTGCAACAACAATTTGACTGTGGGGATTAGTGCATTTTAATTCTATCTTAGAAAGAAAATAGATTTTCATTCAATCTCATATGTACTTCTATTCTACAAGTTTTTTAAGAATGAAAATTAAGTTTTTTTGAAAACCTTTTTTTTATTTAGACTCTCAACTCAATTCTCCACTATATTCGTTTAAAGCTCAAAACTTTGTAGTGCAAGAAATTAAAGTGAAAATGTTAAAAGTCAAATAATCTAGTCCAGCAATGTGCTGAAAAAATTGTTTTTTTCACTTTAAATGCGGATATCTTGCAATCTGTAAGATGAAAAATTCTGAAATTTTTTCCAAACATTCTCATACTAGTAAGGTGTAAGATCCTATGGTTATATGTGGGAAAAAAACAATTTTCAAAAACAATTTTGGATACTTTAAGAAATTGTTGAGTAGAAGTAGGTAAGATCTAGTTGTAAAATTTAAATAATGAATATCTCTAAAATGAAATGAAAATGGTGAGAGTGTGCTATCAAGTGAAGTTAACTATGTGACCGGAACTAATTTTTTTTTAGATTGTAGAAATTGCCTGGAGAAACAAATCCTACAAGCAACTTTTAAAAGAAGAAGCTGTAGACTCAAGTTGCCCGCCAAACAAAATGGTCCATAACTTTATCATAAAAAATCTGAATGGAATGAATCAAATTTTTCCATGTAAACAAAAACATGTTGTATGAGAAAAAAGTCCAAAAGGAAAAAATTCATTAAAAGATTTGAAGATAGCAATTTTGTGGGGACCGTGTATGGAATCATTGTGCGAGGCATTACAACAAATGTATTTGCATTTCACCAATTACATTTTAGGCTACAAATGTATAAGTATGCCCAAACCTTCAAAACCAAAGCAATAGAAGGTTGTTGTCCATAAGCATAGTAGTACAATACACAGCCAAGGCGGTATAGTTTTAGAAGCCAACATCTTAACCCTAACTTTTGCTAGAGTACTACATTGTGCGAGTATGGATATGCTACGGCCCTTATACTATGGGCCTTACATCTTGTATACTACTACGATTAACTAGAACCACCGTTGAAGTAAGTATCTCATAGAAATATTTAATTCAAGTCCATTGGATTGTTCTGAGAACCACTCGTTGCACCTTGTTCGTAATCATTGGACTCTCCAACAACGAGTTTCTTCTTAGCACGAGTCCTTGAAGCAGGTCCATCTGCTTCTAAAATAGATTCCAAGACATTGGAGTTCTTGAGAGCTTCAAGTGTCCTTTTAGTTTGCGGAGAGTGTAACTCCAATAGATAATCGAGTGTTTGGCTTTGGTAATAAGGCCCGTATGTTGAGTCGAGGTAAGCCATACTATTCAAGTCTTCTGGAGTGGCATTTTCATCACGATTAGCCCCTTGTTCACCTTCAAAATTCCAACGGTGTCCTTCCGGATGAGCACCCCACTTGAAGGTTTGGGATGTCTTATCAAAATATCCACCAAGGCATTGAAAAAAAAACGCCCTCTTCCCTGCATTGTGAGCTCCTTTTCCCATAAGGTTGAATGCCACTCTTAGGATTTCACGCGGGTCCGTTTCCCAATTCAATTGTGAGGTAGCAGCTCCCATTTCTTGATCATGTAGGCCTTCTCGCCAACTCCAAAGCAAGTCTCGTCCCCAAAATCGTGTCTCTGCCGTCGTGTCTCTATTGTGTTTCCAAGAAGGTGGCATGTAAGTCATCAAGTTGAACATGGTATACAAGCGATCATGGAATGGTGCTGCACAAATCACACATCGTTGTCTAATCAGACATTGAGTGATGAGACATTGAGGATGGTACACATGTGTACATGATCCAAGTGCCCATCCTCCTTCTGGCCCAAATTGTTCTAGACATATGGGGCATTTGGTATGATCCAAGACGAAATGAGCTGGCTTTGGCCACAATAGACTTTGGTCTTTTTCGTTGAAGTGACTAGACATCTGATTTCCATGGTCCCAACCATTTTGTGCCCAATCTATGACATTTTTTTCCGCCATGTCAAGCATGGACATATTATCCGGAAACATGTCCTCCATCAATGTCCATGATGTCAATCCATTCTCTCGTTTAGGGGCATTTGCTACAAAGTTCTTCGAAACTTTGTCTAGCTCTTTCGCAACTTGTTGAGATCGATCTACGGAGAGAATGCACGCGACCTTCCAATGATAGTATGTCGCTGCCAACACTGCCAACTTCTCTCGAAGCATTCTATTTTCCTCAGCCAAATCAAGTTCCTTTGATGATTGTAGATGTGGAATGGCAGGAAACGAAAGTGAATCCTGAGTCCCTTGCAAACCATCAACGTGCGGATTGCTAGAATCTCTTGAGACGAATGGAAGCGGTGCCATTGGAAGAATTGAAGAACGCTTCGTACGCTTGGCAGGGGGAGAAAGGTGAATGACATCGCTGGTGAGGTCCCCAACAAGCTTGTCCAAGTGATGTGGATCCTACTCAACAAAGGTTTCGTCCATGTCCGACAATGTGAAAGTCTGACGCTCTTTTTCTCGGAGGCCTTGTAATTCTTTTGATTGTTGAGAAATGAGAGCATTTTTTTGTTCACATGTAGACTGCCATTTCTTCACATCACCTTCTAAGGTTGCAATTTGTGCATCCTTGGTCTTCAAGAGGTCGAGAGCCTTCGCCAACGTCATCGCATTGTGAACAACATCAGATTCAGACTGTGGAATGTGAATGTGACTTGTGGCATATACGGGTGAGTCGTCACTTAAAGCAAAGTCGAAGACGTTGCTGGCGTCTTGTGGTGGCAAGATTGGAGTCGCAATTGTGGTTGAGGCTGATGCCAATTTAATTTTCGTGGTGGACCGTCGCACCTTGGCAGGATGTTTCATCTTCTTTCCCCGTGATGATGAAGCGGCTTGAACATTTGGATCTGGAACTGGAACTGGAACTGGAACTTGGACGGGGGTGATAATCTGCTCCTTTACTCGTACAAGCTTAGGAATCCGTGTGCCATCTGAATCATTATCCTCTTCTGATTCTTCCGTGTCCACCTCTTGAGTTTCTTTGTTTTGTGGATCACTTCGAAAAGGCCCAAGTCCACCCTCCGGAAATTTCAGAACCCCTCTTGGAATTATTCCAACTTCTGGACGCTCCATGTAGGTACTTTCTTTGATCGTGGTCCAGTCAACCTGTTTGTTCAAGGCGACCTCAGCATAGGCACCTCTAGCAATGAATAAAGGGGCCTCATTCCTATCTACAAAAGGGGTTTTGTAGAGGACCTGCCACAATTCTAAACACCTTCGTATGAAAGCTGGATTTTCACAATACTTCAAATTTGCCTTGTTATTGTGTCGGTTGTGATGATGGCGCCATGCCGGAAAGAACTTCCCGATGTGACACCATTCAATGTAGTCTTTGCACACCTGCATACTCCATGGCTCTGGCTCCTCGTTCCACCCTTTGAAAGCTAGGTGGTTATCATTGTTCAACACATGCCATCGCTTCTTGTGAATGTTACCCCTCCTTTTTCTAGTCTTGTCTTTGGCAGCCTTCCTAATTGCACCAGGAGTGCGTACAGTGGAAAAAACCGGAAGGGACCCATCACTGCTACCTCCAGTTGCCATGAGATTTGCGGACGTCGCAAAATTCTAAGAACCAAATGATAGCAAGAAATAGTATATATATTATCCAAAAGGGTCACGCATGCAGCCAACAAAGGTTGCAAGACAGAAAGCCTCAATGGAAAATGAAGGTGATAGCATGATGATGGGCTACTGGCTATATAGGGCGAGTGACTTCGGTCTAGGGGGGCGAGTACGGATAGGGCAAATGCGTATCCAGCGACTGCGGGTTTGGGTAGGGCGACTGCGGGTCTCGAGAGGGCGACAGCGGGTCCAAATTGGGCGACTTCGGGTCCACCACCGGGTCTAGGTACCTTTTGCGCACCCGCGGTCGCCCACCCAAGAACACTTCCTGAACCTGCGGTCTCCCTCCCAAACCCGCAGTCGCCCACCCGCGGTCTCCCTCAGCAAACCGCAGTTGCCCACATGTAGTCGCCCTCTCCCATCCGCAGTCGCCCACCCGCAGTCGCCCCTACCCGCACTCTCCTACCCGTACACGCCCTCCAGTTTGCCAAGTGGATGCCATGTGGCATCCACCTGGAGGGGGGTAATTTCCTGTAAAGTCAAAGGTAAATTTGACTTTTCGTGACGTCGCGCGATGTCTGTCTGTCGCGGTGTCGCGCTATCGCAACGAACAACCCCGGTGCTTATTGCATGTTTAGTAATGCATGAGATTGTTTGTGGTTTTTTGGGTGCTTCAATATTTGAGTTTCGGTAGAGATTTAGAGGACATACTCTTTCAATGCATGTTTTCCAAGTAATGTATGTGAGTTTGTTTGGGGGTTACGGTCATGTTAAAAGTATTTTAGCGTTCATGAGATTTAGGTACGTAATATTCAATCCATATTAGTCAGGGTACACAAGTCTTCAGATTGCAAATGGAAAGCACATGAGCATTGTAACTCCAATGTCCAATACAACCTCATGACAACTACTTATGGAATTGGGAGTCCACCAAATTCAACACGAATCAACACAAGCAGATGTGCAAAACTATGGGCACAAGTAGTGTAGTCAATCAAATGCAGTCATTTCATATTGACAATGGGTGAAAAGAAACTTTACAAAGCTTGGTGGTGCCACTAAGTCATCACTGAAAAAGCTAAATAAGAAAGCAAACACTACTCCGCCCAAGTGTAGAAATCCTGCTTCAGTGCCATACATCTGCCAAAATTCAAGAGATTGTGTAAGCGCGTGCCACAAGTTTATCCCCAAATAGGAGAAGCCATGACTACATTCAAGCAATTTTTCCAAGACACATGGCCAAATTGACAAAGCAACATGTACTCTAAACCATGACTTGCAGTGAAAGTGCTTTAGTGCTGGCCAAGGAGACCTTATCTGCTTCAACGTTGGTCTATGTGCGATGGAAGTGCATCCCCTTCTGTACGCAGATTCAGATGAGTATCCAGCCTAGAGAATCTGTCACAACCTGCTACTGGTGTCCGCATGGGTTCAATTGTCATTTGGGTCGGAGTTGGGTCAAAGTTATGATTTTCGTCAACGTCCCAGTAGATACTGTCCTCTGGGTCGGAGTAGTAATTTGGGTCGCTGTCCCAAAGACAAATGTCATGGTGAATTGTATAAGCAACTCCGCTACAGAATTCCATGTTCCGCAACTCAGCATTAGCAGCTCGTGTCCACCTCACTTGTGGCCCGTCTCCTCTCTGCAAAAGCGCCTTCACTTGTTGTCCCCCAAAGAAAGGAACCTTACCTTTGCGTTGTGCGATCGCGTCATCAACCCGTGCAAGGTAAAATTGCAACTCAGCCTTTGTCATAGGAAGCTCCGCCATTACAAATACTAGAGTGCTTTAGATGGACAAGAATTGAAACTCTGAGCAATTAAAGCAGACTTGAAACTAAAGCAACGCAGGTGAGTCACAGGATAAGAAGGCTCCGGACGCTCCAACACTGGACCAAACACAGGTGACCTGGAACGACGAGCAAGACTGAAAGAAATGAACAAGGTGAACTTGTTGTATACCTCAGCTTACCTGTTGCTGGTAGTAGTTCTGCTCCGTGCCCTACTCGTATGCAGCACAATCGAGAACTAATAACTTCATTAGACACGAGTGAATACACATACGCAATTAAGTGTGCTCATAATTTTCAATGCAAATAGACTCTAACTAGTCAGTTCAGACGTCCTACACGTATGAATACAACGACTGCAAAACTAGCATGCATTTAGAATTGAACATTGGATCTAGTCACACTGGGATGACGTCAAGAATGGTAGCTGCCTATGTCTCAGCTTCGATAAGTAGCCCTATTCAGTCCTATATTCTAAACCTTTAGTGCACTGTTAGAATTTGAGATTCAGTAGACACATTAATGTACAAGGAGCAGAACTAGTGAATCTAATGAATGTAATGAGATTTGTTTGATCACATACTCACCTAGTTTGGAGTCCCCGACGGCAACTGTCAACTAGCCTAGAAGCCTCTGGCCTCGGCATCTAAGAGAGACCTAACTATAGAATCTAAGATTGGCAGTTTCAATTCATAACTGCTGAAACTCCCCTTGACTGTATGGGCAGTAGGAGGCATCGAGAAGTCTTGTAGCAACACCGCATGGCTATGGACATATGCAAATGGCATGTCATCTCGTAGGAGATAGGTTCTACTGTCAGGTTGGTATTGCTCATACCAATACCCTTGAATCAAAGATTCACCAGGCACGAAATCATTTCCAAAGTCATCAGTAAAAGCATCAGTGTTCACATGGTCACCCCTAGTCACGAGCATGACCCAGAAGCTTTCACCATCGTCAATGTCGGCCCTCACAGCTATGTTAAATCCAACTCGAATTCGGTCTCCTGAAACCTCGGTATCTAATTCAGCCTCAGTGTCATCCCATTCCAAGTCAGATAGTACCCGTATGCCCGTTTTTCTCTTCGCACAAATCCTTCGTAACGTCCACTGCGGCACATGGGCCTTCTGGTAGCAACTGAGATTTGAGTTTGGATCTAAACAAGCAATGCAAAAACAAGTGAGCTAGCGGAATTGAATGAGAGTGGGGTCCTTGCACGATAAAGACCGGCATTGGTGCATGCCCCGACTCCCCAAAATGGTTTCAGCCTCCAACTTGTCCACCCTTTGAATGTCACCATCTTTGATCTCCCAGAAGAATTTATTGATTGTCTTCCATTCACCAGGACGCCCTGCATGATATTTATTGCTCTCCTCCTGCAGAAACTGTACAACTTGAGCCGCATTTTGCAACTGCCGACCATTGGGTTTGATTTGCTCCTTATACAACTCTCTTTTTAAAAGAGCACTAGCCCCGTCAACTTCTCCTTTGCCGTGTCCAGAGGCGAAGTAATTCCAGCACATTTGGCAACCTTCTAGCAATTGCTCACTCATAGTCAAATTAGGAAATCTGCTAACAAAATACCAAGCGCGAGCTGATTTGAACTGACCGCTACATCCATCACTCCACACCACGTGATTAGTTGGTTGAAATCCATTGTCCCTCATGTGATTCCAGTGTAGCATGAAAGCATGCTGAACATATAATGAATCGTGTTGTTTGTCATCAGACACATAATAATGGACCTCTTTGAACAAGTAAGGCTCGCCATTGGCCTCTGACCAATCAGGGTTCAGACGGTACGTAATATGGACAAGAATTGAAACTTGGTCAGTGCGCCAATGCATGGACTGTATCTCATTCTGCACCTTCATGGAGTAGTTTTCCGAGAAGTCCACACAAGATATGACAGTACCTTCAGGGACAGAAGAGAATAACTCTTTGAATTGAAAATCTTGCCAAGAAGCCAAGAAGTTATGGACAATGAATTCAGCTAGTTTCGGTTTCAAGAAATCTATGAGTTCGGAAGGCTTTGTCTCACAGTATATTATCTTAATTGCTTTTTTAGGCTTACCGTCCTCCCCCATGCCAATTGTCTCCACTACAAGAAAACTGCCAAATATGTGACTGCAATATGTGACTGCAGGAAAAATGTATATTAGTTGTCTTGTGGTTATTTAAGTAGAAAAAATAAACATTATGAATCCATCCTCTAGGGTTTTAAAAATGGATTTTTGAGTGGTTTTGGCAGAAAAACGGTCTTCAAACTTTAGGGATTTAAAAAAAAACCCACTTACACCTTCATATTTGCCAATATTATTTCCATTTTTTAAAAAATTTGTATATTATTTAAACATTCTTGTAATTACTTCAATTTTTATAAATATGTTTCTTTCAAAAATCATATAGAATTCAATTCAATGTCTTCAATTATAAAAAAATGAGAATGAACTTTAGACATATATGTTAAAAAAATCACATTTGTGAAATATGTATTTACTCCCTACATGCTTAAGGCTTCTTTTAAGATTCTAGAAATTTGCTCTACATAGAACAAAAATCCAAATTTTGATAAATATTATCAATTTTTTTAGGAAAAATAAATATTTTACCTATGAACATTATGGATTAGCTGATGTACTCCTTGAGATCACACCAAGACAAATTTGATAGAAAAAGTTAAGAAGTGGTGTATTTTGAGCTTTTATGATACTATCTCAAAAGTGTCACAGAAACTGTAATTTCACAAAAAATGAAAAAATTCAAATGGAATAAAAAATGCATTATTGGAGCTACATTTTTGTAATTAAACTTTAAGAAATTGTAAATGAAGAACTATGTTAAAATTCAAGTTTTGACTTTCAAAATGCTATAGGGGCTTCGATTGTCCTATATATGAGGATTAAGGTAGTCTGCTCTAAAAGCGATCATGACATCGGGGTACATTTTGTTTTCTTAAATGTACTGACAATGTACATTTTAGGAAGTGGTTGCTTTTGGTGACCACTGTGTTTTAACTTAAAAAATTCATAATTAATTTCATGAAGGTCCAAAAATATGAAACAACTTGGGTTAGATGCCAATTCCATTTTTCTTCCTACAAATTTCTTTTGAATTTTTTTAAGGAGTTTATCTTCCCTCCAAAGACAATCAAGTATTAAACAAAATGGTTGGCCTAAGAGCATACTACCTTATACAAATTTGAAAGGAATAAGTTGAGCACCTCCAAATTTTTGTGTTGCGTGGTTCAAAGCTGGTCAATTCATAGGGTCCTTATGTAGAAGGAGCCACTTCGAGAATGAATTATACAATCTGTCTAACTTTGTGTCAACAGTGAGACCTGGTGTGATTATTGTTTGGAAAAAGTAGGATGGTTAAGGCTAAATGATGCCTATTGCCATTGTAGTCCCAGAGAAATGCGTCAAATTAAGCCCATTTGAAATCCAGCTTACAAATGTTGATTCATAGCGATCAAACAAGGAAAAGCTAGGGCTAACAAGGCAAAAACAGGTAGTGAAATTTTAGCATGAAATTATTTTATGGGATGGGTACTCTTTCTGTAAGGTTGAATGTCAGTGGGAATGGAGATGCACAAAGGGTTCATTGTTGTGGAACTCCTATTATTATCTAAACCTCGGTGAGAGAATTGGCTACCAATTAGCTGTACTGCCTGCGTTGGAAGTTCAAGGGTAGATCCTTTTGTTGGATACTCTGTTTCTCTGGTTTAAGGTAGTATGCTCTAAAAGTGCCCACCTTCTTCAAACCTCTCCTATTTTGGGGTGAAGAATGGAGGCGGGTTGATCCTCAACCCTTAAAGGACTGTCACTATACTTTCACCAAAAACGCTCCAAAATTGCCATTTCTAGTGCAAGTACCAAAATTTTGAAAAAAAAACTTTTTTTTGACATATCTAACCATAGGATCTTGTATTTTATAGTATCAAAAACATGTGGTAAAAACTTTAGACATTTCCACCAGGTGGATTGGGGTGAAAGTAAGCTAATAGGAGCCACTCGGGCCGTAACCATTCCTTTTGGGGAGTTTAATTTCAAATTTGAAGAGGCACAATCTTAGATTCTCTTAATTTTTTTTTTCTACCATATGCAAACATTATACATGTGCCTTGTCCCAAGAAATGGTGGTATTTGACAAAGTGAGAGAATGGATTAAGGACAAAAAATTGCATGTAACCAGCCCTTTTGGTCCTTAGTTCCTTGAAAAAAAGATTGAAGATGGATGAAAGGTTGGTACTAGGAGTGAATGAAAGCAGCAATTGAACATCCGTGGAGGAGAACTTTGGATCTCTAATTGCAGTTTCCGATGAACATGAAGATCCGCTCATAACTGCCCATTATAGCAGATGCTCTGTTTGCTCCCAACGGCTGTTGCCATGTTGAAATTCTTGGTGGGAAGCTGAGAATCCTTTTTTTTCAAAGTTGCCGCTCATTGGGAGTCTAGAGTTCTCTGGTTTGCATCGAGGCGTGCAACTTTTTGAACGTTGCAACCGGCAGTTGTGATCTTCCTTCATTGATTCTAAGAAGTTGAACGTTGCAACTTTAGAGTTTAGGGTTTACGTTGTGCACACAACGTTGAAGCGCGTAAGGTTCAGTGTAATTTACACTTGTCTTTCTTCAAAGTTGGCAGTCTAGGGTTTAGAAAATATGAAGAATGTCGCCTCCGTTGTATATGGTGGCCCCAATTCACGCCGTCCAGGTGCAGCATGGCAACAAGTGAGTACAACAGTTTGGGAATTTTTGAAGCGTATTTGCGATGATGAGGTTGAATCCACGAAGGAGGAATTTTTTTGGATGCCGCCTGTGGGCGCTTAATTACCCACCCTTGGTAATTAATCGGACACAACCAGGTTCTAGGGGTTAACTAAATTCTAACCTAACGGATGACTAAGCGTAGGTCCATTGTGCCTTCCAAGCAATGGATCTTCTTTTCTAAGTTCCTAGTTTCCGCAGGTGACAACGGAGTTGCCCCAATTAGCAAGGGATTAGTTCGGGCTAACCGTCCCCTAACGGCAACCTATGCGAACTCTCGTGCGAACTACCACCGAATCTATCCTAATCTATGGGAATTTGAGGCTAAATGACCTTTCCTAAGACTGAGGAAGGATTACCTAAGTCCCCTCCATGGTTTCCTAAGTTGATTGGGTTTTTTTCCTAATCTAAATTATCTTCTAATCTAATTTATCTTTTTTCCTAATTTAATTTATCTTTTTTCCTACTTTATCTTCTAATTTAATTTATCTTTTTTCCTAATTTATCTTCTAATTTAATTTATCTTTTACTTCCTACCCTAAGTCTTTATTACCTAAGGCAATTTTTGATTTGCTAATTTAACTCCAACTCCTAGTTGGATTATTTTGTCCTAATCTAGTGTTTACTTCTTGGTTGAGTTCTGACCTTAACGGTCACTAATTCCTAGTCCTATCCTATCTTAGTCTAATTTGGTTGCTTTTATGGTCAACTTCCATGTATGAGATGGGTTTGGATACTTCTAGTCCTATCGATAAACTTCTATGTCTAAACTTAAGGTCCCCCCTAATTCCTATTTGCTAATCGAAATTAATCACTACCTATTGTAACAGAGTTTAGCGTAAATTAAAAGAAAAGCACCGGAGATTAGTTTACTGACTCACCTGATCGTCGTTGGCATGCGCGGCATTTTCCTCCATACCTCTAGCCGCGTGCTCGTATTCCATAGTGGACACGTATTTTGAAGTGGTCAAATGCCTACGGCTTAGTTGTGGAAAATATTACATTCTAGTACCCTACGGCATTCTCTCCTCTCCTTATCTCTCCTTTTCTTTTGCCTTGGTATTATTCCCACCAACCCCTTAATGGGGGTCTTACGCTATGACGCTAACCCCTTGCAAACTCAACCCCCCCTCTTACGTTGTCATCTTTGTGTCATTATAATCCCCCTTCTAATGGCCGTGGAAAGCTTTGGAGATTTCCGTGCACTCTAATTGAAGCGACTATGGATCGTCTCTCTCCTTCTCACACCTATTTCAACCTCTTCTTCCTAATCTCCTACCATTCTTGTTTTGTCATTTTGGTGGTGATGAGAGAGTGAGAGGTGCGTGTTTTGCAGGTGTGGCCGTGGAGATGTCGCCTCTATTCCTTCCTTCCCTTTTTCCCCGTTGACCTTAACGGCCTTAGCTTCCTCCTAAGTCTCTCCTAATCCCCACTTTTAGTCCTTTTCTTCCCCCCTAATTACGGTTATAGGCTGGGTTTTGTTTTGGGCTTTCCCTTTCCCTCTTTCTAATTTTTTCCCACTTCTCCCACAAGCCCTAGACTCCCTGGACTTGCCCCAACGACCTCCCCCCTTGCCCCAGCGACCTCCCCCTTTGCCCACAGCGACCCTCCCCTTGCCCGCAGCGACCCCCCCTTTTGCCCGCAGCGACCTCCCCAATACCTGGACGACCCTCCAGTACTTGGACGACCCCCGTACCTGGACGACCCCCAGTACCGACGACCCTCCAGTACCGAACTCCCCCAGTCCCGACCCTGGGCTAGCTGGTATTTGAGGGGGACTGGTTGGTGTTAAGGCTGGGCTGACTGGTGTTTAAGGGTAGGCTGGCTAGTGTTTAAAGGCTGGCTGGCTGGTGTTTAAGGGTAGGCTGGTTTTGTTTCTTAGGGGTGGTCTCCCCCAGGACTAGATTTTTTTCCTAAAAAGGAACGGGGTTTTTGTTGTCAAAACAAAAGGAAAAGACCTCTCTACCTCTAACTCGGACTGGGGACCTGTCAACCACTAAAAAAAAAGGAAAATAAGCACACGTGTCTTGGGGGCTAAACTTTGGGCTTTCCCAAGAAGGTCTTGGGAACTAAACTTTGGAACTAAAATACGTAAGAGTTCAAAGCTTCGCCGTAAGGTTGGTTTTGACACCAACTCTAAGACTTGCAATGTCCCTAGGTTCAAAGCTCCGCCGTCTAGGGCCTATTTTGACACACACTCTAAGACTGGGGTAAGTTGCAAGTTCAAAGCTTCGCCGCCTCACAGGTGGTGGGGTCCACACACAACAACACGGGAAGGGTGACTATGGTCAGGATGTACACACGAGGCAACCGTACCCACAAGTAAGCATAAACAAGGCAATACTTACACACTAAAGGCCCCCCAAAGCGGCATTGCCAAGGTACGGTGGGGGGTAACTCCGGGGTTAGTACAAGACGCACAAAAGCAAATGAAATCCGCTTGACTCGCAACAAGTACAAGGTAAGATGGAAGGACCTCAAAGGACCTTCAAAGAGCTTGAAATAGAACAACACGGGGAGCCAAAAGTGCTCCGAAAACACCGTAGAGGTTTTTTGGCTTGAAACGCCAAAAATTCCAAGATCACTTGGACCCACGGACCCAAAACAAGTATTGGGGGTGTTTTGGGAGAGAGAAGGGCCCCCTTTTATAGGTTTCCAAGGGCCCACTCCTCCCCTCGACGAGTAACCTCATCCATCCGGATTTTCATCCAATTTTGAGATTTTCACCTAATCTTGGGTTTTAAGCTGGTCCTAACCTCTAACTTTTGGAGTTTAGCTCGGAATTGCAAATGGATTGCGCCAATGGCTTCAGAATGCCATTTTTAGCCAAAGGGAACCCTACCTCCTATTTCTATCACAAAAAACCCATCGGAAACTAGTGCCAACTAGAGCCAATTAAAAGGGTGAAAACCTAACTTTTGGGGTTTACCTCTTTTGGCTTGGGTAACTAGCTAGGGTTGTTGGGGAGGCTCTAGGGAGTAAAAAAAGGCTCCTTGAGGTCTTCGTTTCGACTTCGTATGCTCCCGGGACGTCGGTCAACCCCGCAAAGATCTTGCTGTAATTATTAATTGGGGGGATGTTGTCAGTTTCGGCTGCTTCCCGCTATTGGAACACCATGAAATTTGTCGGGGCGTGTTATTAATGTAAAAGATGCTAGTCTAATTTTTAGTGAGATTTTACCGCGGCCTGGGATTTTCCATGAATTCCCCACGTGGCCTTTGGCGGTTGACTGCTCGGAAAAAGATCCTTTGGAGATCAGAAAAAACCGAGACTTTTTGGGGAACCTCTCATGGAGTTCTCCAAGCCACGTGCCAAGTCTTGGGCTATTCTAGCACACAGTTGGTGGCGAGGTAAAAACTGACTTCGGTTGAATCACCGGCAGTTAGGGAATCTTTCACATGTGAAGGAATCTTGGCGAATGGATGTTGCCGTGGATACCCCGACATGTTCCGGATCCAAGAACACTATCCGGTGGCTGTGGATTCCTCCATGCAGCCTGTCTGGGACAAGTAACCCTGCAAGCTAACAATTTGGATTCCTAATGTTTCGTCGGTGGAATGGGGAAACTAGAACCTATCTTTGGAGATTTACGTGAGGACCTCCCTAACTCTCCTAAGACTAATTTAGCCTATCATGGTCACATGCACTAGGTTTGGGCTATTTTGGGTAAGTTCCCAGTAGCCCTATTGTTTCCCACTAATTACGGGTTCTAACCTATATACAAGTGGGTTTTATGGGTAATCTATGGATAAAAGGCTATTTATAACCAAATGCTATACTAGTACGTGACATACCTATTTTGGTTCTACACTCTTTTTTGGGCTTTTTGTAGTACTTTATGCCTTAATTTGTAATAAACTAAAAAAAAGAAAACAATGAGTCCCAAGTGACGAATTTGGGGCTCACACAGTCACACTGCCTCAGAGACCACAAGAGTTCCGTCCTTAGGCTTTAGAGAATAATTTGGATTCCCACTCAATTTCAATAAGGAAAGCAGCCCGTCTTCTTCATATGCACGACAGGATTGTCGACCAAGTTCTCTGGGAACCGACTATTCAACTGTGTGCATCGGAGGCTGTTGTGCGCAAATGTCGTTGGCGGCAGACCACTGTGTGCTTCCCTCCCGGTCGAAGACGTGACTCAAGAAGGTATTCTTCTCCCATTGCAACAAAGCCTTGAACTTGTGTTTTTCGGATTTACCATTACGGGTGCAACACCTTTGATTGAGAGTTTAGGGTAAAGGTTTGATGTTGTAGTGTCTACGGCGTGAGGGACGTGTGCAAGGGTGTCTTTGAAGTCTCTTAAATTGGTTTTGGCTTCTTTGATTGAGCGTTACTCTGTAGAAGAATTGAGTTCCAGTTGTCCAAATGGAAGGGTCTAGTGCTAATTCCGTCGAGTTTGAACAAACCGCTGGCTCTGAATTCGCTACCGAATGTGCATCTTTCTCCATAACAGGCCCCAATTACTGGGTTTGGTACGCAGAGAAACGCAAAGTTGATAATCAAGAGAGGACTCGTAGATGTCGTGCGAAGAAATTTGAATTGTGAAATGTTGCAGAAGCGAATGTAGGAAGAAGCGAAAATGGAGACCCCAGGTGCCTAAGTTCCGGTCAGAAAAAAAGAACACAGGACTAGTGCCCGTCTTGCTCGAGAGATTAGCTTGTATGCAGCTCAAGAGTTAAAAAATCACGATACTGAGGTTCAGCACCTGAGCATCACGAAGTTTTTAGGGCAAGCAGTGCTGAAAGGAATGGTACCACCTTTTTTGAGTGATCAAAGAGCGGTGAAGTTGGGACATGAGGTCCTCGGTAGTTTCAAAGATGGTATGTGTGGGCGCTTAATTACCCACCCTTGGTAATTAATCGGACACAACCAGGTTCTAGGGGTTAACTAAATTCTAACCTAACGGGTGACTAAGCGTCGGTCCATTGTGCCTTCCAAGCAATGGATCTTCTTTACTAAGTTCCTAGTTTCCGCAGGTGACAATGGGGTTGCCCCAATTGGCGAGGGAATAGTTCGGGCTAACCGTCCCCTAACGGCAGCCTATGCGAACTACTACCGAATCTATTCTAATCTATGGGAATCTGAGGCTAGTTGACCCTTCCTAAGACTGAGGAGGGATTACCTAAGTCCCTTCCATGGTTTCCTAAGTTGATTGGGCTTTTTTCCTAATCTAAGTTATCTTTTTTCCCTAATTTAATTTATCTAATTTATCTCCTAATTTAATCCCCTAAATTAATTTATCTTTTTTCCTAATTTAATATATCTAATTTATCTCCTAATTTAATCCCCTAAATTAATTTATCTTTTTTCCTAATTTAATTTATCTAATTTATCTCCTAATTTAATCTTCTAAATTAATTTATCTTTTTTCCTAATTTATCTCCTAATCTAATCTTCTAAATTAATTTATCTTTTTTCCTAATTTATCTCCTAATCTAATCTTCTAAATTAATTTTTCTTTTTTCCTAATTTATCTCCTAATTTAATTTTCTAAATTAATTTGTCTTTTTTCCTAATTTATCTCCTAATTTAATTTTCTAAATTAATTTGTCTTTTTTCCTAATTTATCTCCTAATTTAATCTTCTAAATTAATTTGTCTTTTTTCCTAATTTATCTCCTAATTTAATTTATCTAATTTACTTTATCTTTCTAATTTAATCCTCTAATCTAATTTATTTTTTCCTAATTAGATTATCTTTTTACGTTCTACCCTTGACCCTAAGTATGTCATTATTACTTAAGGTAATTTTGATTGGCTATTTTAACCTTAACTCCTAACTGGATTATTTTGTCCTCATCTAATGTTTAACTTCTTGGTTGAATTTTGACCCTAACGGTTTACTAATCCCTAGTCCTATCCTATCCTGTTCTACCTTGTTTTGTAGTCTAATTCCTAATTGCTAATCGACATTGACCACCTCTTAACAGAATTTAGCACAAATCGAAAGAAAAAGCACTGGGGGCTAATTTACTGACTCACCTGATCGAAGTTGGCATGCGCGACTTTTTCCTCCATACCGCCGGCCGCGTGCTCGTATTCCATAGTCGACACGTAGGTTGAAGTAGTAAACTGCCTACGGCTTAGTCTTTGGCGAAGGAGTACACTCTAAGACCCGTAATGGGCCCTTCCTTTCTCCTTATCTCTTTTTCTTTTCCTTCAACACTATTCCTACCAACCCCTTAAATGAGGCCTTATACCATATGACGCTAATCTAATGGAAGAGTCACCTAGTCTCTTACGTCGTCATTTTGGTGTCATCCTAATCTCTTTCCTAATGGTTGTAAGAAGCTTTGGAGATTTCCTACCTAATCCTATGACGCAACACTATTTATCGTCTCTCCCTTCTTCCTCTCCTATAACTACCCCCTTCCTAATTTTGTCATCATTGTGTGAGGTTTGGTTTGAGAGGTGGAGGATGTGGTTTGCAGGGCGCCGCTTGGAGTTTGTCTTTTTTCTTTTCCCCCCCCTTCCTTTTGTATGTTTTGTTTTGATTTCCCCCCCCCCTTTTGATTTCTCTTTCCCTTCCCCCCGAAACCCTTGGACCCCCCCCCCCAAAGCCCTGGCCCAATCTCCCCGAAGCCCTGGCCCTCCTCCCCCGAAGCCCACTGTCTGGGTGCCCGCTGCTGGGTCGCCCGCTGTTGGTCGCCCGGTTGGCTGGGTTGCCGCTGCCTGGATCGCCCGGCTTGGGTTGCCCACTGTCTGGGTGCCCGCTGTCTGGGTTGCCCGCTGCTGGTCGCCCGGCTGGCTGGGTTGCCGCTGCCTGGGTCGCCCGCTGGCTTGAGTTGCCCGCTGCTGGGGTCCTGGCTGGCCCTGGCCTTTACACTCCTTTCCTAACCTCGGGTTCCCGTATGGGAACCCACTTAACTAAAAACTAAACCGGACGTTACGGATTATGGTCAAGGTAAAACAAGAGGCTAGACTAATTTTGATGTGTTGAAGTCAAAGCTTCGCCGTGGGGGAAAGAACTTGGATGTTGACCAATCTATCTCATGGCGGGGAGTTTCTTCCGCGTTTCTACTACCTAGGGGTATCTTGGGAACTAAACTTTAATTTTTCCCAAGAAGATCTTGGGAACTAAACTTTGGAATTTAGACCTACCGGGGCCCAAAGCTTCGCCGTAGAATCGGTTTTAACACCGACTTTAGGACTTGCAATGGATTGGGGTTCAAAGCTCCGCCGTCTAGGACTCGTTTTAACACACTCGTTAGGACTAAGGGGTCACAGGGTCAAAGCTTCGCCGTCCCCCGAAGGGTGGGTCCACTTGTCAACAACAAAGAAGGGGTTTACTATGGTTAGCACTTACTTCCAAGGCACACGTACACGCAAGATGATAATGTTAAAGGACTTATGCACCAAAGGCCCCCCAAAGCGGCATCGCCAAGGTACGGTGGGGGGTTACTCCGGGGTTAATGCACGACACAAGACAACTTACAAGAACTCTCCAAATGTGACCAAAGGATGTTTAAAGAAGACACACAAAGTACAAGTGAACGAGAAGGACTCCAAGAACCTACAAAAGCTGTAAATAGAACAACAACGGGAGCAAAAAGTGCTCCGAAAACACCGTAGAGGTTTTTTGGCCTAAATGCCAAAAATGCCAAGATAACTTGGACCCACGGACCCAAAACAAGTATTGGGGGTGTTTTGGGAGAGAGAAGGGCCCCCTTTTATAGGTTTCCAAGGGCCCACTCCCCCCCTCGACGAGTAACCTCATCCATCCGGATTTTCATCCAACTTTGAGATTTTCACCTAATCTTGGGTTTTACGCTGGTCCTAACCTCTAACTTTTGGAGTTTAGCTCGGAATTGCAAATGGATTGCGCCAATGGCTTCAGAATGCCATTTTTAGCCAAAGGGAACCCTACCTCCTATTTCTATCACAAAAAACCCATCGGAAACTAGTGCCAACTAGAGCCAATTAAAAGGGTGAAAACCTAACTTTTGGGGTTTACCTCTTTTGGCTTGGGTAACTAGCTAGGGTTGTTGGGGAGGCTCTAGGGAGTAAGAAAAGGCTCCTTGAGGTCTTCGTTCCGACTTCGTACGCTCCCGGGACGCCGGTCAACCCCGCAAAGATCTTGTTGTAATTATTAATTGGGGGGATGTTGTCAGTTTCGGCTGCTTCCCGCTATTGGAACTCCATGAATTTTGTCGGGGCGCGTTATTAACATAAAAGATGCTAGTCTAATTTTTAGTGAGATTTTACCGCGGCCTGGGTATTTTCTATGAATTTCCCAACGTGGCCTTTGGCGGTTGACCGCTCGGAAAAAGATCCTTTGGAGATCAGAAAAAACCGAGACTTTTTGGGGAACCTCTCATGGAGTCCCCCAAGCCACGTGCCATGTCCTAGGCTATTCTGGCACACAGTTAATGGCGTGGTGAAAACTGACTTCGGTTGAATTACCGGCAGTCAGGGAATCTTTCACATGTGAGGGAATCTTGGCGAATGGGTTTTGCCGTGGATGTCCCGACATGCTCCAGATCCGAAAACACTATCCGGCGGCTGTGGATTCCTCCATGCAGCCTGTCTGGGACAAGTAACCCTGCAAGCTAACAATTTGGATTCCTAATGCTTCGTCGGTGGAATGGGGAAACTAGAACCTATCTTTGGAGATTTATGTGGGGACCTCCCTCCCTCTCCTAAGACTTAATTTAGCCTATCATGGTCACATGCACTAGGTTTTGGGCTATTTTGGGTAAGTTCCCAGTAGCCCTATTGTTTCCCACTAATTACGGGTTCTAACCTATATACAAGTGGGTTTTATGGGTAATCTATGGATAAAAAGCTATTTATGACCAAATGCTATACTGGTACGTGACATACCTATTTTGGTTCTACACTCTTTTTTGGGCTTTTTGTAGTACTTTATGCCTTAATTTGTAATAAACTAAAAAAAAGAAAACAATGAGTCCCAAGTGACGAATTTGGGGCTCACATATGGCGGCCATCTGCGATATGATTTGAAAAATCATGAGAACCTAGAATGTTTTGCTATCCTTGGGCACACGGTCAAATGTTCTAATGGCGACCTAAGGGTAAGGCAGCTAGTGCTAAGTCGGGTAGGGTTGTTCTACCATCATGTGGATTATCTAGTTGACACTACAAGAAAGTTCTACAATATGTGACTGGCACATATGACTGCGCGACAGTCGTATTCGAGTTGCGCGACTAGTATACGACTGCAGGCTTTGCAGTCATATTAGTTGAGTCGTATAGCAGTCACGGGTGGTTTTCCATTAGCACCATCTGTCGTACGCGTAATACTGTAGTAAGCGCTCTTAACCACAAAAACGTGGCAAGATGACACGGAATATCGTCCCAGGCAACCCCAGAGGGTGTTCTAAATTCCGTCTAATCCGGTTTATTGTAACTACTTCAATTTTCACTCCCCAACCGGATTCTATCTCTATCCGGACTCTCTACCAGATCCGGATTATCACAAACACCAGATCCGTAGCTTTAACATACGGTTTTCGATACCTCTGTTTTACCTTCAGAGGGTCCTCACTGACTTTTCCGGAGGGGTAAGGACAACACCACTCCTTGTATTTCACTAACTCTAACTTCCTAATGACACGTACCCAAAGATCTTTCCGTCACAAACAAGGAACACACTGGCTGACCCTCACAACTTCGGACTTCTCCAGAAGCAGGTCACTCAGAATACAACCCGACTCCCCTTGCTACAACGACAAATACAAGACTTACCCGGAAACTGAGACGGGGTCCGGTACTAGCACTCCAACTTGTGTTTTGCAAACGGACGGAACTTTCCGGGTGAGCGGGGGGTTTCCACAGACGGTTGCTTATCTCCGCACGGAACCCTCCCTGGCCTTCCGGACTCGCACCCACACCACCAACGCCGGACTCCGCACAACTTCCTACACACGCTAGAACTGCTTCCCTGGACAACACACAGTTCACAGACCCGGGAAACCCTGAATCCGGACTCCTCCTTACCACCTCTCTACTCTGTAGCCAAAACCTTCAAGCAAGCGCCCAAGCAACCTTCAAACTCCCAAAGAACAGGAAACCAAGGACCCACAAAGAAAACTAAGGTAATGAGTAAAAAGACAATAAAAAAATGCACACATATATTTACTGCTCAAAATAAGGAATAGCAAGAAAAGGAATCCAAGACCACAAGCGGTCCCTTCCTTTTATAAGCAAAACAACATGCCGTAAAACCCGTGGAAAGTGCCACTAAACACCATCCTAAACTGCCCTAAAAATCCGGGTGGATAAGTTAACTGAAACTTACCCCTGAAAATCCGGAATCCGGGTTCTGACTAAGACCCGGAACTCTAAGTCTAACAAAAAGATAACTAAAAACACTATCAGTCTAACTATCTACTTTCCCTTCCGCTGTTTCTTTGAACTACTGTCAAACCCTAACTGCCCCCGGGTCCTGGTCTTGCCTTGGGGTGTACGGAGGGACGCTCGGGTGATGATCGACGTCTTCCGGACCGGAGGACTGTCAGAATCCGTCTCGTCCGTATGGACGAGAGACCGGTCCGCCTTCTCCAACGACTTCGGATCTTCCGCCACTTCTGCTTCTTCTGCTTCCGGTTCCTCCGCTTCCGCCTCCTCCGATATCTCGATGGGATCCAGTGTAGGTAAGGGCATCGGTGGAGTAGGTTCGATATCCTCGAACTGCTCCGAATGCGTCCGTGCCGGATTCTGGACAAGGTCGATCCGGGCATCCAAACTGCTCCGGACCGGCATATCTTGTCCCAGAAATCCGGATGAAGGCCCCCCTTGAGTGACGATGTTTATCAGTGACCCAAACTGACCTGTCCGTTTGATGGGCGAGATGGGAGGTTGCGTTGCCGGAGTTGCGATGACATCCGGAACTTCCGGAAATCCCCCGAAGTCGAGAGGCTTGTTCGGATCCATGTTCGTCATCATGGACCGGAACTCCTTCAACGATGCCTCCATCCTTCCAGACATCTCCACCATCACCCGGACTATCTTCGTGTTGGTGAGGGCCGCGGACGTCTTCTGCATTTCGTCATACAATGCCGCCTTGTGGTAGAGATCCGCCGGACTGACCATCCATTTCTGGAAGGTTTGGAACGCTTGGTACGCCTTCTGCGTCGCCCCTTGAGACTGGTGCAGCTCTTCTTCCGTCCAGATCAGCTTCCCCTTGAGCGCGTCCCGTTCCGTCTTCAGGTTCCGGATTTCCGTCCTCATCTCGTTCCATTCCGACTCGGCCGGTAACGCCTTCAACGCGTCCACCAGGTTCTCCGGTTCGCACTTCACCACTTCCGCGGACCGGAGTACGATCTCCGTGAGCCTGTCGTGGTAATCCTTGGCGGTCCGGATCCAGTCTTCTCCGCACTCGAAGAAGCGGGGTCCTTCCCACTCTTGTTTATCCTGGATGAGAAAGGGACCCGGGAGTTTACCTCTGGAAGCCGGAAGTGTCGACTTCCATCTTTTGCTTCCCAACGCCTGCTCCCGTTCCTCCTTCTCCCTCTGCTTCGGTTCCGGTTCCGGCTTCTCTTCCTTGATCTCCGGCTTCACTTCCGGCTTGGTTTCTTCCTCCTCATCCTCAGACTCCTGCGTTTCCTGCTCCTCGTCGTCAGAGCAGTGGCATTGGAGCATGATGAGACCGGTCTCGTAATCCGTCGCCTCGTCTTCCGTCAAGAGTTCCCGGTGCTGGTACAGGTGGAGCAGGTACGTGCTGAGCGGGTTCGGCTTGTTCTTCGCCAAGTTTCCGGTGCAGCGCCCCACCACGCTCGCCACGATCCGGCCCCAGTTCACGACCCGGTCCTGAAACGCCCCGAAGATCGTGTTGGCCATGGTTACCGTAACCCGGGAACTCTTGTCCGGGTACAGAATCGGAAGCAGGAACCGCAGCAGTCGCCTGTGCCTCTCGTCCCGGCAGTCCTTGATCGCGTAGCCCTCCTTCGCGTGTGGTGGGTTCACGAACTTGTGCTGGTGGTACTGGTCCGTCCGGGCAGCGAATCCGCTTCCGGTTTGGGAGAACCCGTACACTTCTGCCCACAGCTCCTCTGTCCACTGGTCCGGATGCCCACGTACGGTCTGGTCGTACTGGTTCGGAGCACCTGCCGCCAACTTCCGGAGTACCTGGTCGCTCTGGATGTTCCAGGGTTTCTTCAGCAGACCTGCACAACCTAACACAACCAAATCGTCCTCTAAATGCCGCAAGTGCAGCGGATCTTCCGGATATACCAGACTAATCTTCCGGGACGGTACTGTATACCAAGTATTAACCCCTGCCATCCGTCTCACCTCTCCTATCGCGGTAACCCTAACTCACCACACTTTCTCTCACTATCAGCCAGATGCGGAGCAACTGAAAGAGGGCGAGAAATGAGGAGGAACTCGGTTTATATAGAATTCCTGCGCCCAACGTTCACTGTAACGGGAACGCAGGCTACGGAACGCCGTAACGTATCCCTAGTCTACCGCCGCAAGCTACTGAATTTAATGCCTACGTTCCGGGTTTTTGTGTTCCGACTCTTGAATCCGTCCACCCGGATGTCAAGTTCCGTCATATTTCCGTACTGGTTCCGGAACAAAGTCTAAACTAATTCTAAGTATTTATTTGTTTCCGCTAGTCTATGCCTAAACTAATTTTTTTCAATTTTGATCTATTTTAATTTTTCTTAGTCTATTAAGGTCCGTACTAAGCTATTATGGATTTCGACACCATCCAACAGAGGGCAAATGGAGGACGGATGATAGAAGCGATGATACATCCACTGGCCGTTAGTGAGGTGGACAAGGGCGTGTGCCCGACACACACCGTTTTCACGTATATGTGGCAGGTGCTCGTTCGTCGTAGTCAACCGAAGTGCCAGTCACGGCGAAGTCACTTTCTAGTCATGGTACGGATTTGAAGGGCCAATTGGCTTTTGACACGTGTCACGGTATGGAGGGTCATTAATGAGGCATTTTGGGGTCTGTAGGGGTGTTATATAGTGTCCTGGAAGTCAACCAGGAGTGCCTTCCTAGTCATTTTACAATGATAGGGAAGTCGCGTGGAAGTCATGAGGGCAACACCACGACTGATGGACGACTGAAGTCAACCAGGAGTGCCTTCCTAGTCATTTTTCAATCATAGGGAAGTCGCGTGGAAGTCATGAGGGCAACACCACGACTGATGGACGACTGAAGTCAACCAAGAGTGCCTTCCTAGTCATTTTACAATCATAGGTACAGTCACGCTGTAGTCACTGCGCTGTATTGTTTAAATCGTTGTGTAGTTCCGGGGTAGTCATCTTACTATGGAGGATACAAGAGTGATTGCACACTGCTGAACTGCACAGTACTGTTGCAGACAGCCAATACGGTTCCCATTCAAGCATACTAAGCAATTTCTACATGCATATTGTAACACTAACACAGACAAAGTACTAATACGGAGGCCCTTAGCGCACTAGACATATCCAAAGCATCATACTCAGAATTCAAAATGGAACTTGAGGGAAATAGTCATTAGAAACATGCAACCAAAAGTTGTGAATTGGAGGCTAGTTTATAAGACAATTGTTCTGCTCCTGTGAACATAGTCCACTACTATCTTCCAGGCTACATCACAATGTATACTAACTAGAGGTGCCTGCCTCCCTTGCCTGCGGGAGTAGAAAAAAGGGGCTTCATGTGACCAGCTTCAAGTTCTTTTCCCCCCACATTGCGTTGGCACCCTTGACGTTCTGAATCATATATTGATCTCATTTTTCGTTGGGGAACATCAAAGAGATACCCTCTTGCAAAACAAGGCGCACGTCCACCCTCCACCACCCCCTTGGGATATCTTGTCCGTGGAATTGGTGTTCACCTGGTACACCGCTGATGGTTTCCAACGCCACTTTCTGCTTCACAACCCTCGGATTCATGAGAAATACTTCGTCCCCGACCTTGAACTACAAAGAA
Source organism: Rhytidiadelphus loreus (assembly GCA_947034895.1). Lineage (NCBI taxonomy): Eukaryota > Viridiplantae > Streptophyta > Bryopsida > Hypnales > Hylocomiaceae > Rhytidiadelphus > Rhytidiadelphus loreus. Next base: position 27,596,296 of record OX344764.1, read on the forward strand.
AACCACATTAGCAATTTTTGAGAGTCCCGACCCATGTAGAGCAAAATCCAGCATCATTTTGCAAACGCCCCCCCTTGAAAGTCACTAGCACGTCACTCACTAGCAACTACATTGTGACTCGCTACTTCAACCCAAAACTGCCGCACAACTGGCGCGTGACTGCAATTTCACTCAGACAATAAAAAAAACAAGAGAATCGGGAAGGCACAAGATTTTTGGAGTGCTGGAGTTTACCTTCTTTGGGTTGGCGTCCTTGTTCGCCACAGTCTTCGCCCTCGTCGACGGCTTCTGCATTCTGACCTGCACACACACACTAAACCCATCAAACATAAAACAAAGGGGCAGATGAGAGAGAGCACCTTCAAAATCCGGACACGAAGCCTCTCCTTGTTTGACGTGCAATGAATAATGTCTTAGGGGGGCTATTACCTTGCTTGGAGACTTTGCCGGCTTCTTCCCTTTCTTCTGCAAGGGATCCAGCCGTACTAGCGGTACAGATTCCTCTACGTCGGATTCCACAACTTCATCACGAAGTGTGGGCAGATCCGAGACAACAGAAGGTTCGAGCTTCAAATAATGTTGTTTTTCACAAACTTCTTAGACTTCATTAACTTTCAAGAATAGGGTTTAGAGTACATTTCATTGTTGAGAACATTTGGAATAGTTTTTGGTTGTTTCTTAGTATATGTGCAATTTGTGTGATGTTTAGGTTTCCTTCAAGTTATTATGGCTCCAAAGAGGAAGAGTGTTTGGAAAAGAGATGAGAGGGCCAAAGAAGCAAGAAGAGCTATAAGTACAAATGAAAATGTAAAAAATGTAGAAGCAAATGCTAAGAAAAGGATTGAAGACATTGTTCAATCCAAATTTGAGAGGGAAAAGGCGTCTATTTCTCCTCTCATAACCATGAATGAGGATGTGAAATCCTCTCCTCTAGTGAAGGCCATGGAGAGAGGATTTCTTGATGATTTGAAAGTCTTTCATATGAAAGACTACAAATTTGTAGTTCAGATTTTTCAAGATTCCAGCCATGTGTATGTGTCTTACATCATTCGTGCATTGCGGGCATATTTCGACAACACTACAAGTAATGCGATAGAACAAGCAAGAGTGGAAATAGTTATTACCTATTTTGAAGGTAATTTTCTATTTTTCATATTTTTCTTTTTAAAAAAATTATGTCATAAGATTGTCTTATTGCAAAACATGTTGTTATAGGTGTCTCTTTCTTTTGGTTTAGTTTCTTTTATTTGGCATATTGCTCATGTGATTTAGCTTCATTTCATTATCATTGCTCATTTTTCAATGCAATGTGAAATTATGTAGATGATGATGATGGTGATTGGGAGCTCTATGAGAGTGGAAAGGCATCTCATCTAATTCACCTTCTTCAAGCTAATGACTTCTATTATGGAAAGAAGTTGTGGGAGGATGAAGAAAAGTTAGGGAAGGGCAAAGGTAGAGGTAAGAGATAGGTACTTTGCATTAAAAAGAGGATGTTGTTACTATTGTGAAGTTCTTTTTGTAATGATGCTTTCTCATTGTATCATTCACATATATAGTATCTACCTATGATTTTATGTACTTGCCTAATTCATAATTTTTTTTCATTTGATGAACATGTTATTGGATGTGTGCTTCCAAATTTGAATTTCTTTCTTGCATAACCTATTCAACTACAAATCTCCAAGTGTAATGCACACTTTGAATATTTTTGTTTTGTCATTTCTCCACTTCAAAAATTGAAATATTTCTTATGCTCATACCATTTCTACAATGAAGGATTCTGAGTCATTAGATTTTCATTCTACTAAGTGTCTTGGATCAATAGTATACCAATGTTTGGAAGTAGGAATTCCTCTATAATGTTTGTTGTTAGCATTTAATTGATTGGTTGATCTAGTAATTAATCCTTTTTTGTTTGTCAATGCAACTCCTAAAGTATAATTGTGTAACTCATCACCCATTGTGTCAATTTCCAAAGTACCATGTACATATTCTTGACTCCTAAGAAACAAACCAGAACCATTATTTGTTTCAAATTTGTATATCATTTGAAACAAACCAAATTGTGCTCCTCCTAGATGTCCTTTAGTGAACCATGTGATAATTGATGATTCTAAATCATTAACATCATACACTACTATATTCCCTATAAAATGCATTTACAAAAAACTCATGCTTTAGTGTAAATTGGCAAGGAATTATATACATTTTCTTATTTCTATACCGCGCACTATGTGATGTATATGTACATCCCTTAGCACCATCTCCATCAAAATTCAATTCAATAAGGTTATGCTCCTTCATCAATTTCTATGAAATTAGTTTATTCTTTTCAAAATTTTGCTCTCCGTGATCTCTTCCTTCCTCTCTTCCTCTTTTCCTACCAATTGATTGCGAAGATGCCATGACAAACAATGGAACAAATCAAACAATTTCTGTTGAATATATAATGCGAATGGCACAAATCAAACAATTTGTGTTCAATATATAATGCAAGTAAAATGACAACATAACAAGAACTTCTTCAATGCCTATTTATAGTCCAATGGAACCTTCATTTCAAAAGTAAAATAACTCATGTACTTTTTTTTTAAAGTAAAAGAAATTATTATAGAAAGACATAATTTACTTTACAACTTGAACAATAAATTATGACTACATGTTATTGTTGTAATGTGAAATGAATGACTCCAATGATACATTATTGAAGTGAAATTTATAAAACAAGTTGTAATAAGAAGTTTTCATTTTAACCTAAGAAATGAATTAATAAAATGCTACTATTTATAGTAGCATTCATAGAAGAGAATTTCCTTTTGAAATCTCAATGCCTAGAATGATTTATATATTTCATGTACATTTTCCTCATTCATTTTTACCATCCATTTTTGTGGATCTCTACATGGATTAGTAGCACATGATATATTTTTGAATATCAAGTCAATAATTTCTCTAATCCCAAAAATAAATGTTAGTGCAATCAGTGATACATGACTCTTAAAAAATGAAGTTTAGTATAATTTAGTGACATGTGATATAAATTTGAAATCATATGTGTCTAATTGCTTTTAGTCTAAAAGTGGAGGTTAGAGCACTTAGTGACATGTACAAAGTTTTCAAAATAATGTGTCTAACTACTCTAAGTCTAAAATTGGAGGGTACAGCGCTTAGTGACACATGTAGATTTTTGAATATCATATGTGCCTAACTACTCTAAGTCTAAAAATGGAGGTTACAACACTTAGTGACACATGAAAAGTTTTCAATATCATATGTATCTAACTGCTCTAAGCCTAAAAGTGGAGGTTAGAGCACTTAGTGACACATATTAAGTTTTGGATATCATATGTGCCTAACTGCTCTAAGTCTGCTAATGGAGGTTAAAACAATAAGTGATACTTGATATTTCTTTCACTTGTAGTCATTTATTAGACTTCTTTGTTTTTTATTAATTTTTCAATTGTTTTTTCAAGAGCACATATACTAACTAAAATCATAGAAAGTTTACAATTAGATAAAAAATTTGAAAAATGAATATCCAAAGAAACAAAATTGAATATTTTCTTCTTTTTTAGTACTAGAAGTGAATGAAAAATATAAAGCACAATTCCATCATAGTAGACCCAAGCATGTAGGGGTGAAATAGTCATTGCAATTAGCAAATTGGTCAAGTGATGGTACAAGTTATTAACTCAAGAGAATTATGAATCATTCATGCACTTTGGATTGTATAGTTTAAAATTGCATTTTCATACCAATGAAATGAATCCCAATCCTGAACTATAATAGAATCAAAATTTTAATTAGACATGACTAATGCACCCAATATCCATTTTGTAACTTCTTCCATTTCATTAAATTACCCAAACACCTTTTATACATGTGGATTGTGATATTTTCAATTCAATAAACCATATTGCTAAAAAAATTCATTACATACAAGCATACATTCTTGTCAATGGTTCATGCATCTAAGGAACTTCGCTAATAATGAAGTTGTCTAATTATACCCTATCCCTTTTTCTCTTTAGAGAGGAAGAAGAAAGGAAGAAGAAAGGACCCTAAACCCTAATAAGCTCTTCATTTTCTTTTGCACCTTTGCACTTGTTTGTTTGAGAGCTCTATGCTTCTAGAGAGAAGGTTTTTCTAGTCACTCTTAGAATTTTTGTCATGATATCTAGAGCTACATGTTTTGAATATGGAACACTTTGTTTTCAAAGTCCTAGTTGGTACTTCATTTCATATTGTTCTTCTTGGCTTAGAGATTTAGGGTTGTAGAGAGAGTGTTCTTCTAATTACTTTGTACTTGTTTGTTTGAGAGTTCTAGATTTGTAGAGAGAAGACTTTATAATCTTTCTTAGGGTGCTTCTCATGATATCTAGAGCTACATGTTTAGAGTACGGAGCACATTTTTCAAAATTGTAGACATTTTCAAGTTAGGAAGATAGTGTTTTTGTGAACACTTTTTGAGAGATTTATTTGATCTTATCTTCCTTGGGTTCAAATTTTTTAGCATTTCATTTTCATACTTTTAAGTTTGGCTTCATCATGGAGGAAGACATTGACTTCAACGACAATGATTGTTGTTATCCTAGTGATTTTGAGGATGACGAGGAATATGTAGTATGAGTTGAAGATATACTTCAAGAAATTCTACAAGGTCATCCATCCACTTCTTCTACAACAATGGAAGATGTCTATTTCTATTTGTCTGATTTTGAATCTACCTCTGGATCTGATGAAGACATGGAGCACAAACCGGAAGGAGATGCTAAAGGGGACTTGAACTTTAGGGCTACCAACCTACCACTTTTCATAGATGAGACCTCAAACCTTTCTTTTTATCATATTTATGTAGAGCCTTCTACAAAATTCAATCAATTCACTCTTGCAAGTAGGAACCTCATGATTCAATGTTTACAAAGTCAAACATTTCCTACCTTCCATGAAATTTGTGAATCAAATGGAAATTTCCGTCCGCTTCTCAAAAGTCATAGACAAATCGTACATGCCGATGATCCTATCCGTACTGAAGAACGATGGGTGAAACTTCAAAATAGTTTGAAGTTGATAGAAACCATTCATGGAGTTAGTCTTTCAACTTCAAGTGACACGAAAGGTAGAGAAATACCTCATATAGGCATTTGGTCATCTCTAGTGTCTACCTTGCATGGTGGTCCCAATGGGAAGCATTTATCATTAGATGCCACTGTTTCTCCTATACGGAGCAAATGGATCATGGATGAAAGGTTTGGAGGTATTTCTTTATGTTTCATTGAGAGTTGCATTAAATCTTGTTCTACTTGTCACAAAAATGAGTTTTGGGATGAGGTCCACAATATCCCTTGTGAACTTGTTAATGACAAACTAGATGAGATATGCAAGACTCATATTGTAGTGAGACGCTTTTGTCAATCGAACTTTACAAAGCATTATAAGATCTCCTATTACCAATGCCATAGAGGGGGGAGGAAAAGGTCAAGAAAAAGGAAAAAAGAAGGAGATGTTTCCACTCCCATATGTAGAAGAGAGAGGAAGTCTATGAAATGCCAATGTCAATTTCAAATTAAAGTGAGGGTGCCTCTTGTAGACGAAAAGGGTTCAATGGAATTTGAGAACTCTATGGAAGCAAACATTTTTGTGCATTCAAAGCACAGTGGACATCATCCAGGTACAGAAGGTAATAAGATGTTTTTACCTGTACATCCATTGGTTGTTTCCTTTGCAATGGAGAATTTAAAGCATATGATATCAACGTCTACGGTTTCATTGGTATCTGTTCGAGAAGAGAAGAAAATGCAAGCCATGATTCCAGAGAACCAACGTACAACCTATCAATTTTTTTTTATTCCAAAGGAAGTTGAACAACTATCATACTTCAACAAATTAAATGGTAGTTACCTTCTTCCCATTTTTTAAATTTCGTTGTTTTATACCAAATGTGTGATTTGGAATGTGATTACAAATGGGTTTTTTTTTGTAGATGCTTTGAGAACAGACGATTGGGATGTAGCCAATGTGGAAGTCATTAGACTTCATGAACAGGGAAAGGTGATATTCTATCAAAAGTATTCTCCAGAGCATGAGGATCCAAGCCAAAGACCTTTTATTGTTGTTATACAAGATGACTTTATGAAAACAAATGCTAAGCAATTTTTGAGGGGTAATTCATGGGCTTTCAATTCAACTTTCAAAACCAATCATTATGATTTGCCTTTATATGCCGCAGTTGTTCCAAATCAAAATGGCAAAGCAATGCCCGTTTTTTACATGTTATGTACTAAAGACAAAGAAGGGGGGCATGAAAGAATAGCAATAGAACTTGCAATTATACATGTGTTCTCTAACATTGGAGATGTGAGACCGTCGGCATTCATTATTGACAAGCACAAGACATCATTGAATGCTATACGACATGTTGTGAACAATGACATTCATTGTTGGGAACATGGAATACTTGGAGAAGAACAAATTGCAGGACGGATTTTTTTGTGTTGGTTTCATGTTATGAAGGCTTGGAGTGAGAATCTCCTGACTCGAGTACCTATAGCGGAGAAAGATAAGGTTTGGCAAAGCCTTCATGTACTTTTGAATTGTCCAAGAGAAGATCATTTTGAAGAGAACTTGAGAAAATTCTATGCAGATTTTGAGCACATTCTTGGAGTGGAAGAATATATAAGATCTAGATGGGTAGATGAAACAGTGCCTTGGAGGATGATGTGGCCAAAATTTGGAAGACTGTATGCGTATGGTGGAGTGGATACCACAAATCATGTGGAGAGGCATTGGGAATGGATAAAATATACCCTATTACAAGGGAAGGTGAATCGATCACTTCTGGACTTGATAGTTGCCATCATTGGAAGTGCAACCAATGGAAGTCGCATTGGAGGGCCTACCTTATTGGACCACTTTAAACAAGTACAAGCTATAAGTAAGTACATGTTATTGGATTGATGTTCTTTTTTCTTTTTTGGAAATGCAATGGAATTTATCATTAAAGGATACTTGCACTCTTGGGAATGGTCTTTAACTTTGAGAAGCAAAATTTGGAAATGAATGATGAAGTTGTTTATTGAATTTTGTAACATTTGACATTCTAATTTGTACTTTGTGAAATTATAGGTGATTCAAGGAGGTTCTCTAGAAGAGCAAATGATAAACCTCATCAATGTCGTCTGGCAAGTGCGCAAAGACTCTTTCAAAGATATCAAAGTCAACCGGAAGATATCTTAGAGGCAGTACATGCAAATCAAATGATATTCCGTATTACAAGTGAGACTTTTCCTAATACTAGGTACAATGTGTCCCTCAATACTCATTTCTGTAATTGTGCCTCCACAATTTCAACATGTAAGCACATTCTTGCAATGCAATTGATTGTTACATAGTATTATCAACATTTGAATGATGAAGGAGCTTCATCTTCAAATGTAAATATAGCACCAAGTATTGAGCCCCAAATAGAAGACTTCCAAATTCAAGATTCTATGAATGATTGTGAAGGAGAAGGTGGTGACAATGGTGATGGTCAAGACTTACTCGAAGTCATCCGTGAAATGGAATCTATGTTAAACAAACTTTGTAAGTGTGAAGACAAGTATAAAAAGTTATGGAAAAGAAGAGATGAAGTATAAAATTGATGTCATGAAATAGTGCATGCATTCTATGACGGAGCCTTTCACATTTGAGAGACCTTCACGTATTACACTTCCAAGCAAAGGTTCCATTTCAACTATTCAAGAGAATGTACAACGTACTAGAATGGGACATGGAAGGACTTCGAAACAAAAGAATTCAATAGAGAAAGAAGGGACTTAATGCTTAGGGAAAGAACGACCTATTATAGCACCTCCACCTCACAAATTGGTGTCTACATCCAAACGGAAAAGGACTATTATTTCTAGAATTCCCAAGGTTGTTTGCGATGCATGCTTTACTAGACACATGATTGAGAAGGGAGATTTAGTAGTGCATTGCCGTAATTGTGACAAACTTCTAAAATGTACTTGAAGGAAAATGTTTTTTTTCCATATATGATAATGAATTTGATGTTTAGATAGTCATTTTTGTATATTATTCTATATATTGAATAAATTAGTACATGCAATTTTCAATGTTCAGTGACTTAAAACTTAGGTGTACGCTTTGTTCCATTTTACTTTGTATTCTTGATGTTGAAAACAAGGGAAAAAAATGGGCAAACCTAAATACTTTAGTAGCCTATGTGTATTATTATTGTAAGAAAACTTGAAGCAAAAAGAACTTATGGTTGGGTATTAAATTACTTCTAAAGTGAACCACCCCGTTTAGACTAAGTTGTTGAGATGGATTTCATAATCACTTCAAGAAACCAAGAACACAACCGCGGGGCACACAATCCCAAAAATCTCAATCTAATAAACAAACAAACAACCTAATTAAGATATTGATTTTTCTCAAATCTTTCGTTTAATCATTTTGGATAACAATGTAAAAGTTTTAGATTTATCATGTTGAAGTTTGTAAAAATAAAAATAAAAATAAAAACGAACAAAAAAACGAACATACCCTACACCCAACCATACACTGCTTTCCAAAGTGCATGGCCCAAACCACATGAGCCATACACTTTGGCAACTTGTGTATAGCTTATGTGGCTTGTGTCGAGGCTCGCCATACACAAGTCGCCAAAGTGTATGGCTCATGCGGTTTGGGCCATACACTTTGGAAAGTAGTGTATGGCCAGCTCACACGGTGCCTGGTGCAGTCTGGCAGGGGAGCGAGTTCGTCGGAGGGGCTGTCGGGGGAGGGGCTACCGGGAAGGGGCTGCGGCAGGGAAAGAGGCCGCGGCAGGGGGGCCGGGCAGCAGGCGGGGTCTGAATCCGGCGTTAGCTCGGATTCTGATTGGGACTTAGTGCCGAGGGCTGCCTAGTAAGCTCACTCCAGCCAGGTGCTCTTCCGAGTCCGACGTTCAGTTCTCTAGCTCCCACCGTTGGAATTCCAACCTGTTCTCCTAAACCCTAATCAGTTTCGCATTTTTCCACTCTTGGGTTTTCCCTGTCTGCACTCGTCGATTCGAGAACCTATGATGGTGGCGCACCCTAACAAATGGTGACCAAAGCTTGTGAACCATCGGAGCGACATGTGATCGCCCTTCAGCATGGCAAATTTTTTTGGCAGAGTGCTGCTGGAGGGCAAAGCAAAGGAGCGACAGGATATTGTGCTTTAGCAGGGCAAAACTTTTTGGCAGGGTGCTACTGGAAGGCAAAACAACGGAGTGACAGTTGATCGTCAAGTTTTTCTTTTTTGGGCGTTTAAGTGCTAGACTCTAGTTTCTTCACAAAACTGATCATGTTGAGTGAATCTCGGGTAATCATCGTAAGTGAACCTTGGGCATTTGAGCTTTGCATCATTATAATTGTCTTATGTCCTCACTTGCACCTTGTGTTTTTTTTGCCCATGTGACCGTCAATTGTGGATAGACTATTGCAACTCAAAGGTGCGTATCTGTCACTTTTTGCTCAAACATTTCTGTTCCTAGAAAAAAAACATTAGGAGTATATGTAATGCTGCAATCTATGTAGACAAATTTCTGCAACGATGTATTACAGTTCTCCTACGATGTGCTTTTTCTTTGAAGATTTTATCTTGTTCCATAACTGAAGTTGCCTTTCAAGTGCTTAGGAATGCCAAACTCGTTCAAATGTTGATATTTCTAGGGTTGGCAGTTTTCTAGGCACCCTTAAAATGTGCTCCAATCTAGCAATCACTCCAGAAACATTATTAAAATTTTCAAGGTCTTTGACTGAGAATTTCTACAAGTTTGCAAACTCTTTACACGTACCCCAGTACCGTAAACTTCACTCCCAAAAGCGTGAAACTGGGTGAAAAGCTAAGAGGAATCCAAGATTCTAGGGTCCAGGAACGGAAGGAAAAATCGTTGTTTAGAATTCCGAAATAACAGTTACTCAGATATTATGCTTGCTTTCAGCAGAAAGTAAGGACTAGCTTTGGATTTTTCATTATGAGCCGCAAGTTGTATTGAAAATTATTATTCTCACTTGTCAAATTCGAATCCCCGCCTCACAGGAGTCATAGCAGCATCTCGGGAAGTAGGAGTCGGAGCTTTAGTTGTCTACAGTCTGAACAGTGGTATAATATTGAAGAATCGTTGTTGTAAAGCAAGGAACCGTAATGGGAGCTACCATAAACATTGCAAGAATAAGTTTTAACCTCTTATTCAGCATAAATGAACAATTTGAAGTGTTGATTTTAACTACTGTGCAGATCTCCGATCTTTGTGAACTTAGAAGGAAACATGCCATTTGTACCACTCGGGGACTAAGGAGGACCCCTTTGCAAACTGGAATGGAGTGCTTGCTTTGATGTGAATGATAGCATAAATTTTCTGTAACATGTGTAGCTCTTCAGTTGGTGGTGTTCCTGCTCAACTGCTTATTTTGCCTTCTTGAGAGTCGGCTGTCAATCGCACTCATTCTGACGCATATGAAGAAAACCAGTAGTATCACAAAGGTTGGTTTTTCTGTATTCCATGATTTCTATTTGCTAGAGCTTGCACTCAATGACTTAAAAGCATGGATTTATTTTACTATGTTATGTGATTGCTAGTTGCTAAGGCTTGCACTTAATGACTGAAAATCATGGACTTTATGAATTTGCTTTGATTTTACATGCCCTGTTGAGATTCTTCTATTAAAATGTTATCAGAAAGGGTTTTTTTGGTGTTTCGTGATTGCTAGTCCTAGGGCTTGCACTTAATGACTGAAAAGCATGGATTTACACAATTTCTTTGATTTTTCATGCCCTATTGAGAATCTTCTTTCAAAATGTTATCACAGAGGTTGATATTCCTGTGTTCCGTGATTGCTACTTGCTAGAGCTTGCACTTAATGACTGAGAAGCATGGATTTACGTACTTGCGTTGATTTTGCATGCTTTGTTGAGATTCTTCTTTGAAAATGTTAGTTGCACCAAATGAAGTGAGGGTTTTAGACAAACACTTCTATAGAAGCGTTACAAGAAAGGTTTGTAGATAATATTGTTTAGTATTAACTTTGGATCAATGTTCTACGGTTTTAGGAAAGTGTCTTCTATCTCCAGTTGGCCGGTCTCTGCTTCTAATGGTCATTTATATCTTGAGTTTGATGTACTCACTGGCACAAATGTGGGTTTATCACATAAAAACATCAACAATGTATCAAGGATCACCTCCAATACCAAGGCAGCTCAAGGCAACATCCCTCAAGGTGTTTAGATGTCAATTCAATATATTAGCATCATTAAATTAAAATGTACATTGTCTGAAACTGACCTGGACAATGCTAGCAGTGAGCTGCATTGCCAAAGTCATTTAGGGTTGATTTACGAGGTTCACTCAGGAACAATGTTGGAAATGAAAATTGGTCACAATTCAAACCAGTTTGGTGTATTTATGGGTATGTAACTATAGCTTTGATAATTGATACTCATTTTCGAAATAAGTGGAATAAAATAAAAAACCAACATTCTTTACAACAAATTTTATGCCATGTGTCGTTTACAACAAATTTTATGGAACCTATTCTATAATGCCATGTGTCGTTCAATCCCTAATGTAATATATGATTCAAGCTTATAAATAAAAAAAGTTATAATGCCATGTGTCATTTAAGGGAAGTGAAGTACTTGAAAACTCAAGCCGGCAGAAAATAGCATCCTAATTTTGGTAGATCAAAGCAATTGGGAACTTCAAAGAACCCGTTCTTACATTGCTCAAAAACATTGCTCAATGCATGTTCCAAAACGTTGCTTCACCAGAGCAACATTTGCAACGTGGCTTCAAACAACCATTAGATGGGATTCAGCCATCGGGGAGGGTTGTGAGTTCCCCAGTCAAAACCAGTCTGAAACCCGCCGTTCTCCGCTTGTGCTGACTTGGCCAAGCGACTGCCAGGTCAGAGTTTTTGAAAAAAATAAAAAAATAAAAAAAAATAAACTTTGTTTTTCATTTTAAGGACTTAAGAAGAAGAAAAAAATTTGAAAAAAAAAATTTGCCGTCGCGTTTGATGGGGTTCCCGGGGAACGGAGCTGGGAACGGCGCCGAAAAGGCCCTCCAGCCCCTTGGAATCCCATCTAATGGTTTCAAAGATCCTTCTACTTCACTTCTTTAGTGTATCAAGTAACGTCTGGGGTGATGCAAAGCCCCTCTGTTTCTAGTAGTGCTTTCTGATTTCAAGTTGGAAAAGCATACTCAGCTTCAACACCCGTGTGAAGGCTAGATGCTTGGTAAGCAACACAAATCTTCTTACAAGCATGATCCAAATAAGCAACGCTCTCTTGTATCTGGTCAATTGATTCATGGAGATGTCTCTGGAAAACAAAACTAGAATCCCTCACTTAAAGGTTTCCTATATTATGTGTTATAAAAGAATGATGCCACTGTGTACCAATTTGTCCATTTTTTTTTGGCAAAAATCTGAGGCATTTCTATTCTTTAAGTAAGTAGTCAAGATTGTTAAAAAGGAAACAAGTCAAGACATTATTGCCATTCGAACAGATCAAGGCTAGGAATTTGTCAATGAAGCTTTTGACAAGTATCTTGATGACATGAATATCTCTCGACAAACTAGTATGGTCTATACTCCACATCAGAATGGGTATATTGAATGTGACAACAAAATTGTGATGGAGATGGCGCGCAGTCTTCTTCATGCTAAAGATTTACTGAAGAAACTATGAATTGAGGCTGTTAGCACGTCAGTATAGGTATTGAACAGGACCATCAATCATCAATTTGGCAATACCACTCCTTATGAGAAGTGGTTTGGAGAGAAACCTTCAGTCTAAAGTTTACGAGTTTTTGGCTCCTTAGCTTGGGTCTTCGTAAACAAAGCTGTGAGGACAAAATTAGACCCTAAAAGCATCCAAACATACTTCGTGGGATATTCCTCAATGAGTCGAGCATATCGGTTTTGGGAGCCTGTGATTGATAAGATTCTTGAAAGTGTCAACTACACTATTGATAAGCAATTTGAAAAGCAGGGTTGTCTACCCAGACAACTCGACAACTCGACAAACTCGATGTCGAAGACGTCGAGTAGAGGGTCCCGTCCGTCTAATAGAGTCAACTTTACCCTTTGACTTTTTCGGAATTTATCTCCCATTTACCTAGGCTTACTTGGCTGCCATGTGGCAGCCACGTCACAAATTTAGGGCGACTTCGGGTGGGGGCGACTATGGGTAGAGGGCGACCGCAGGTAGAGGAGACCGCGGGTAGGGGTGAGTGTGGGTAGGGGCAAATTCTGTACTACAATTCAAAACTGCCACTTTTGTTGCATTCATCCAAAAAAATAGATTTTCTTTTAGAATCTAATCGTAAGATATTGTACTTCACTTGTCTAAGATCACGTGGTAAAAATTTCATGAAGTTTGACTGTATAGATTGGAAGATATTAACAATCAAAGTTGGAAAAAAAAAATTCTGAATTGTGACCTGCAATTTCAGTTGACTTTGACTGTCATTTGTGAAAAAATTTGCACTACATACTTTGAATTAAAAGACACGTATGTTGAATAAATAAGTTGAAAGTCTAGGGAAAAATATTCACTGATAAAAGCACTTGATTTGCATTCTTTAACCCCTAAAGGACCATTGTCCCTTTGATTGACAAATTGGATTTTGGGCATGAACCTACAGTCTCATTTTTTGTCATAATTTTTTGAAACTTTTTTTAAAGATAGAAAAACTAATTATCTTTTTGGAAATATAATGTTTTCTCAAGTGGTGCCTAGGAACAAAAGTTGTGCCCAAATAAGTTCAAAACAAAGGCAACAAAAAAAAATTCAAAAATTTTAATTTTTTTTCCTCATATATTATATTTTTTTTCTCAACGGAAAGCTTTGATTCATTTAATTTGGATAAGTGGTGTGAAAGTTATAGACAATCTTGTTTTTCTAGCAATCTAAGAATCTTGTTCAAAAAATAACTTGCAAGATTCATTTCTGAAATTTATTCCACACATTTTTATACTAATTATGTATAAGATCCTATAGTTAGACGATTAGATGTGCAAAAGAAACAATCTCCAAATTTTTTACTCTTTGCAATAGAAATGACAATTTTGAATGTTTTTTGGCAAGAAAAAGGCCTTGGTCCTTTAGGGGTTAAGAAATTTTAAAGTAGAAGTAAGTCCAAGATTGAACAAAAAAATTAAATTGTTAAGAGCTCTAAGATGGAATTGAAACGCAATAATTCCAATGATGAGATTGTTCTAGTGAGCAAATTTAACCTTGTCAAATAAATTTTTAGAAAAATTGTGAAAATTGCATTAAAAAATGAACCCTCTAAGTTTTGTTTTCAAGAAAATGCTAAGTTTGTCCAAAAAACAAGATTGTCTATAACTTTTGCATTACTAGTCCAATTACAATGAATCAAAGCTTCACATGTAGACAAAAATATAATATTTGAGGTGTCCACTGACCTCCATTTTTGGTTTTAGGGTGGCATAAATTTTTCTTTCAAACACTAATTGAAAAAATGCTATATTCCTACAAAGATGATATATTCTTCTATCTTCAAAAAAAGTTTCAAAAAAATCACGATGAGAATTGAGACTCTAGGCATTATGTGAACCGAAATGAAAATTCCTTAAGAACTCTTGGTCTTCTATGGGTTAAAATTCAACTTCATTTTTGTAAAATTTCTCACACAATAGTTTAGAAGCAAATAAACTATAATTAATTGTTTGACAAAAATTACAAAATATTTGCACAAGAGAATTGAAATTTGAAATTCTATACAATAACTTTTGCACTTTGCATTTAGAATATTCAAGTCATTTTTTTAAATGTCACATTGTATAAAAGTCGTTAATATATTTACATTGCTCTTCAAAATTTAAATGCATGCAATGTGACCTATGTTTCTATTTATACTAATCTGGTAATATCATGTCCTATTACAAAAATATTAGTGTGGAAAACAACTTTAAGAGGCATCATCAATCATGGTTTATCAATGAGCAAGTTTGCCACCTATCCACATATTAATTGCTTCTTTAGATTAGGCTCAATAAGGTCACCTAACTTCCTTACAAAGTATCTCACTATCAATGTATTTTCAAATACTTCATTGTCGTATTTTTCCATATCATTCATATTCATTAAGTGGCCAATTTTTCTAATAGAATACAAGATGGATTTCATCGTATATTTATGATTTTCTTGCATGATCTCTATGGTCCTCTCTGAATGTTGCAGCCCATATACATACATTAGAGCCACCCGCTAACAATTCTTTATATCCTCCAACTTCTTTTCCTTAATAGGTTATCTGTAATGAATCTTAAGAGACTCAAAAATGATAGCAAGGCACTTAACAGTAATCCATATAGTGAACCAATATGTCCTTTCAGTGATAATTTCTCATTCTTGAATGACATCAAACGTTTCAATTGAACAACCAAATTGATTATTTGCATTGCACAATTACAAGAAAGAACTTGCAAATCATAATAACAATTTTTGTATTAAAATTAGGGAAAATTCAAAAAACAAGGGAAATTTAAAAAGACCCCACCTTATAAAGACCCTAGGAATCAAGAAGAAATTCTATAAACATTCCCAATGGAGTTCCTAAAAATTAGGTCATATATGTATTAACAACTCCAATGTAATGAAAGAAATCGAGGGGAAATAAACAATAAATGGTTTTTACTAATCTAAAAAATATATATTTTGAAATTGATATGAAATATCAAGAGTCTAAGAAAAAAAATATTATTAAGAAACTTTCAAAATAAAAAACAAATAGAAGAAAGATGTTTAGAATCTCTTATTTATGCAGGAAATTGTAAAAAAAGGACATCCTCAAAGCAATGGCTCCCACCTCCATCCACAGTTGCACGATACAAGAGGTCCCTTTCACCCTCGATCTTCTCTAATTAAGAAGTCACCGAAGACCCGAAGTCGCCCCTAGAAGCCTCCCAAAGGCCCAAATTTGCCAATTTGGGGGCAAAGGGAGGCCAATTCTTCCCACCTCCATCCGCGGTCGCCCCCTACCCGAGGTCGCCCTCACCCGTATTCTCCTCCCCAAGAGGTCGCCCAAGACTCGAAGTCGCCCGTAGAAGCCCCCCAAAGGCTCAAATTTGCCAATTTGGGGGCAAAGGGAGGCCAATTCTTCCCGCCTCCACCCGCAGTCGCCCCCCACCCGAGGTCCCCCTGACCCGCGTTCTCCTCCCCAAGAGGTCGCCCAAGACCCGAAGTCGCCCGTAGAAGCCCCCCAAAGGCTCAAATTTGCCAATTTGGGGGCAAAGGGAGGCCAATTCTTCCCACCTCCACTCGCAGTCGCCCCCCACCCGAGGTCCCCCTGACCTGCGTTCTCCTCCCAAAGAAGTCGCCTAAGACCCGAAGTCGCCCCTAGAAGCCTCCCAAAGGCCCAAAATTGCCAATTTGGGGGCAAAGGGAGGCCAATTCTTCCCACCTCCACCCGCAGTCGCCCCCTACTCGAGGTCGCCCTCACCCGTATTCTCCTCCCCAAGAGGTCGCCCAAGACCCGAAGTCGCCCGTAGAAGCCCCCCAAAGGCTCAAATTTGCCAATTTGGGGGCAAAGGGAGGCCAATTCTTCCCGCCTCCACCCGCAGTCGCCCCCCACCCGAGGTCCTCCTGACCCGCGTTCTCCTCCCAAAGAAGTCGCCCAAGACCCGAAGTCGCCCCTAGAAGCCTCCCAAAGGCCCAAATTTGTCAATTTTGGGGCAAAGGGAGGCCAATTCTTCCCACCTCCACCCGTAGTCGCCCCCACCCGAGGTCCCCTTGACTCGCATTCTCTTTCAAGAGAGGTCGCCCAAGACTCAAAGTCACTTAAAGAACGCATTTGATTGCATTTTGTGGGTGTTGAAGGTAGAAATTGAGAGCTTCATTAGAGTCAATTACTTTTGTTTTAATTTGCTAGGTGTATTAGTGGACCTTCTTTGTTAGGTGAGCTAAATAAATGGACCTTGATGAGATCAGATTTTGTAGCTTAAACACCTAATCTCATTTATTAGAAATGAAAGCTCCTCTAAAAATCTAGTTGCTTTGGATTCTCTATAGTACAACTTGAATTTGACAATATTTTGTTTGATCTATTAATTCGCTCTAGTATATTAATTTTATGACAAGATGTCATCTTCCATTGAACACTCAATTTTTGCAAACATGCAATTTTTTAAAATATATATCAATGGTTCATTATCATTTATTCGATTGTGATTACATGATATGAAATAAAATAAAATAAGAAAGATCATACATATCTATCCATCTATTTTTTTGTATTTTGAAATTCATTTGATAAATTATACACTTGTAGAATGACTATTTGAGATTTGCTTAAATCCATAGGGAAAGTTCTTATTTAAATCTCTTTCCTCTAGTTTTAGGTTAGAGGTGAAGATAGTAAGTAATTCATAAGTACAAAGATGCTTGGTGAATCAAGAAAATTAAATGGGGAAGGTATTGCAAATATCTTCATGCATTATTTTGTATTTTGAAATACACTGGATAAATTATAGACCTATAGGGTAAATCTTTGAGATTTGCATAAATTAAATCAAAAGGGGAAGTTTTCATTTAAATCCCTTCTTCACTAATTTTTTAAGTTAGAGATGAAGGTGGTAAATAATTCATGAGTACAAAGATGCTTAGAGTATCAAGAAAAATACACTTGATAAATTATTAAACCCATAAGATAAATCTTTGAGATTTGCATAAATTAAATCAAAAGGGGAAGTTTTCATTTAAATCCCTTCCTCACTAATTCTTTTAAGTTAGAGATGAAGGTGGTAAATAATTCATGAGTACAAAGATGCTTAGAGAATCAAGAAAAATACACTTGATAAATTATAGACCCATAGGATAAATCTTTGAGATTTGCATAAATTAAATCATTACATGTGATTTGGCTCTCGGGGAGGGCTGCGAGTTCCCAACTCGAACCCCCCCGAGAACCGCCGATATCCGTTGTTCCCGGCCTGTGCTGACCTGGCCGAGAGACGGCTAGGTCAGATTTTTCGAAAAAAAAACAAAAACAAAACAAAAAAACTTTGTTTCTCAGTTTAAGGACTTAAATTTTTTTTTTTTTTTTTTTTTTTTTTTTCAAAAAAAATAAATCTATCAGTGGCGTTCTTTTGACTGCCGGGGGAACAGCGCCGGGAACGGCCCTGAAACGGCCCTTAAAATCCTGAAATCTCATCTAATGCAAAAGGAGAAGTTTTCATTTAAATCCCTTCCCTACTATTTTTTTAAGTTAGAGATGAAGGTGGTAATAATTCATGAGTACAAAGATGCTTAGAGTATCAAGAAAAATACATTTGATAAATTATAGACCCATAGGGTAAATCTTTGAGATTTGCATAAATTAAATCAAAAGGGGAAGTTTTCATTTAAATCCCTTCCCTACTATTTTTTTAAGTTAGAGATGAAGGTGGTAATAATTCATGAATACAAAGGTGCCTGGAGAATCAAAAAAATTAAATGGGGAAGGTATTGTAAATATCTTCATGCATTATTTTGTATTTTGAAATACACTTCATAAATTATAGGTCCTTTAGTAGGATAATTTGTTGAATTATGCATAAATTAAATCAAAAAGGGAAATTTTTCTTTAAATCCCTTCCATCTAATTTTTAAGTTAGAGATGATGGATTGATGGTGGTATATTCTTCATGAGTACAAGAATACTTGGAAAAAAGAAGAATTCAAATGGGAAAGTTTTTTATACAAATCTTCGTGCATTATTTTGTATTTTAAAATCCACCTCATGAATAATCACTAGAAGAGAAAGGAATGTTTTAGGTATGGTCTTAGCAATATAGTTCTATAATTTATGACCTTTTAGCAAATTATAGTAAATATTTATTAGAAATACATTTGTTTTCAATAAAAACTTACTAAAAATCTTTCTAGAGATCATAAGATTGTAGGACTATACTACTAGGTTGTACTTATTAAAACAACCTTTTTTCTTGTAGATATTACATTGTTAGGATGTTAAGCTCTAAAGTCTCAATTGTCTTTGTAGCTTGGAAAATGGATTTTGGGCAACTTCATATAAGGTCAATTTTTTATGAAGCTTTTGATACTTTTTCATGATATAGATAAACTTATTAGTTTTATGGGATTGTAATTTGTATTTTAATTGGTGCCAAAGAACAAGAGTTATACCACAATAAGCCTAAATATAAATTCAGTGAACAAAAAAAATTCACAAAAATTTGAATTAAAAATTAAAGTTTTTTTGTTCTCATAGATTGAAATTTTTTTGTACTTCAAAAGCTTTGGTTCATTTTTTGGGGATTGATGGTATAAAAGTTATAGATCATCTTCTTTTGTGAGCAATCATAGTATCATATTAAAAAAATTAGGCATAGGATTCTTTTGGGCCATTCAAGTTTCAAACTTTTTCAAAACAATTAAACAAATAAGTTCAAAAAATTAACTTTGATTCATAGAACAATCTCACCATTGGGATTAGTGTGTTTTAATTCCATTTTAAAGCTATTAATGATAAAGTTTTTTCTCTCTATAATGTACTTTCTTCTATTTAATAATTTTTTAAAGAATGAAATCACATTATTTTTAAATTTTAAATTTTTTATATTTTCAAATCAATTTTGAATGATGAAATTTTTTTAATTCAAGACTATAATGTAAACTTTTTTAAGTTAAGAAGATTCAAAGTAGATGCCAATATGTCACAAATGTGATTTCTTCACTTTGAACGCATTTACCTTGCAATCTATGTGGTGAAAGTGTTTGAAATTTTTTCCACACAAGTCTCCCCTAGGGACCAGAGGTTGCCCCTAAGGACCAGAGGTCGCCCTAAAGACCAGAGGTTGCCCCTAGACCCGCGGTCGCCCTTAAAGGGACCAGAGGTTGCCCCTAGACCCGCAGTCGCCCTAGATTTTGGACCCACAGTCGCCCCCTACCCGCAGTCGCCCCTCATGAAGCACGCCACGTCACAGCCACGTAGGACAATCCGTTTTACCTAGGGGTAAAAAAATTTGAAATCCGAAATCCGTACATGACAACAAAAACCGCCCATACTCGACAACTCGACAATTGGACATGTGACATGTGACGTCTATTAGACACAAAAACCCGAAATTCTATCAGACAAGACAACCCTTCTGAAAAGTACCATTCAAGTTTTCCGCTAGATCCTAGCCTTGAAGAATTTGCGAATATATCGATGGATTCATTACCGCAACTTATAACTAATCCAGTTATTCAACTCCACCGTCCTATTGATATCATTGATGATATTTTTGATGGAGCTGTGGAAAATTTGAGTAGCAATGCGGATTGGCCGCAAATTTCATCCTCAAATGATGTTCATGATTTTGTACATGAAGAAGCAGCGGCACTAGTTGTTGCTCCTCCCAAATCACCAGTGGGAGTTTCATCGCCTCCAGATATTTTGCAGGTTAACTCCTTGATAGTGGAACTTGCTGATGCAGATGAAGAACCGAATGATCAAAGGTTCCAATCCATCCAAGAGCTCTTGAGTTATACACCACGTCTTCTGGACTACCTCAACTTCCCTGAGTTACCGAAAGAACCAGAGTCGCTTGATTTATTACACAATGATCCAATGCATCCGGATGCTATTTGTATTTCCAATGCTTTAATTGCGTCAATGGGAGAAACAATTCAAGAACCTCAAACATATCACAAAGCAATATCTTCTATTCATTCTACATCGTGGCAACATGCAATGGATCATGAGTATTCTTCTCTAATCGAGAATCAGACTTGGGAGTTGGTTCTGAAACCTCTTGATCGAAAATCCGTATGGGTATATAAGGTTAAATGGGTATATAAGGGTATATGAAACAAATGGGTATATAAGGTTAAATATAAGCCAAATGGTGAGGCTGATAAATTCAAATCAAGACTCGTTGCTAAAGGTTTCACGCAAAAAACCTGGGATTGACTTTAAAGAGACTTATTCACCTATTATCCGTTATAATTCTATTCGGGCAATTTTTGCAATTGCAGCTGCAAGGAAGATGGACCTTCGGCAATTCGATATAGGTACTGCCTTCTTAAACAGTGACCTTTCCGAAGAGATTTATATGACACAACCACACGGCTACGTTGATCCGCAAAGGCCCAAATATTATTGTCGCCTTAAGAAGAGTATCTATGCTTTACGTCAGTTTGAGAGACAATGGAATTTGCGCATTTCAGTTTTTCTCAAGCAATTTCGACTGATTAGTAGTGAAGCAGATTTTTGCGTTTACTCAAACACTACAAAAAAGGGCCATTTTTTGCAACTGGAAACCGTGATTGCGCCGAAAAACGTAACTAGGACATGACTGGCACTCTCTAATTGCACCACGTGACTAGAGTGATCAACTACGCAGTCGCATGATAGTCGTGTTAACCATTGCCGAATGAACGTTTACGGGAGAGGGTCTCTTAATCTGCAGTTTTCCGTCCTCTTCATCGGCTACGGATGAAGATGCTCGGCTAGCCCGGACCCATCTAAATTGACGGGCCCCATGAGTAGGTGAGCAAACAAGGCGAGACTTGTCCGTGACTACCGCGTGACTACAACGTATCTTCTGTGAACTTTCGGGGCTCTGACAGTGTCACTGGGTAGTACTACAGTGCATTAACTACGTCTGTAGGGAAAGAAAACACATGGGGATAAAGAAAGGCCACAAACCTACGCTGTGGGGTGACTGCGTTGCAACTAGATCTCTAAATTTGGCTAAACTAAGTAGAGCAAAGGATGGGGACACAACTAGGGAAGACATTGGGTTAAAAAAAATGTAGGAAATTGATATATTAGTGGTTTTGGAAATTGTGGACATGGATGGGGGTTGTAGTTCATCTTTGCAAAGTGGGGATAAAATGTAGAAAAAATTGAGAACATTTTTGGATAATTAAGGGGAAAATAGAAGCACAATTACAGACAACAATGTCTGACCTAAAAGAAGACTCCAAAATTGGAAAAAATATAACAAGACATGCAAGATGGAATCATATCATGAATGGAGAAACGTAGGGGATAAACAATGGGGGAGAATTGGAGAAGAACATTGGGCTTCAGAAAAAAAGGAGAATGTAATGGGGATAGAATTCACGACTACAGGCTGAAAAGAGGTACTTTCTTGGCAATGGAAATCTGAAAGCGCCTTGAATGTATAGCCATTTACACTTAGTGTTTATCATGCACAAAATGACCATGCCGCCACTTTCACAGTAATATTGGAGGAGCGGTTCCATTTATACACGACTACGTACCATCTTTGGTGAAACTTCACAATGACTTCCACACCGTGTAACACAGTAACACTTAAGTTATGAAGTAGCCACTAAGAACTCCGGGTACTGTGTGGATCGTAGGCATTCATGAAGCACGGAGAGCATGGGACAATAATGATTTCATTTCTTCAAGTTCGAAATTACAAAAGACATGAAACGTGACTAAGGATTCAGGCATATTGCGGCCATGACTAGAGCCTCACTGGTACCCCTCCATTGCCAGTAAGTTCTCTTCTTCCGGCAACTCAATGGCTCCAACAAGGTTTACATTTTGAGATGGAAGTGTGAAACACTCTGGTGCTGTTAGACCTGTAGGCTCTGTGGTAGTGGTGATGAATGCATCCATGAGCTCTACTACTTCCCGCCGTACTCTAGGTTCTTGGCGCAAAACTACCTTCCACCCCGGTCTCTCAACAACATCGGAGAAGAACACTTGGGTGGCTTGGCTAGGCATAATGAAAGGCTCAGCCAATCGCGGCAAGTGGTGCCGAAAGTTCACTACAAGGAATCCAGCTTCGTCTCGAACATATGTAGGGTTGCTTCTATTATCTTGTGGCTTCACCCACTCGCATCGCAATAGATTAATTTGTGTGTTAAGGGCTCCATAGTCCAACTGAAATATGTCCTTCAAGACTCCTACGTAGTTCACGTTTGAGGCAGTTGAACCTTCCGTCGGCACTTCAAACATGGATGCGACACCGCTATTGTAGGATAACAATCGTGAGGTAGTCTCGTCTTCTATTCGAAAGTGGTTCCCGAATGCAGTCATCCGAGAGAACCGTAGTGCTTTTCGACTAGGGGGCTTGCTAAGCAACAATCGCTCCATGTCTTCCGGGTTCCTTAAATCAAGCTCGGACTCCAAAATAGCTTCTTGGATCCACTTAGGTAGGTCTGGTGTTGCTGAGTTTTACCTTCGGGCATCCCTCCACTTTCTGCATGCACATGCACGTCGGATTAGCAAAATAGTAGACACATTGCAATCGTGGGCCCAATAACATATTCAACACAGTGAATCATATACCATAGAGGGCGTTGGACTCTGGTCATGTCTATGACTAGAACGTCACTTGAAAGAAGTCACACACTAGTGAAGTTCTAGTTACGAGAAAAAAAGAACTAATTAGTGACTGCAAGGTGACTGACATGGCGGGGAAGCACCGTGCATGCACATTGTGGGCGACGATCTGAAGAGAAGTCTCTTAGTGCCAACTTCATAGATCCGGAGGATAAGGTGTAGAAGCTATCAGGTAAGTCCTTACGTATAATACTCTTGCATTACATTGACGTTCATGAGCACATACAAGTGGGTTGTATCACGAAGGTCTGCTGACATCAAATATGCTTTGCCCGCACCCTGTAGGACCTCCTCAGCATCGCCATATTCTTCATCTTCGTCCCAGACACGTCGTTGAGTGCCATCAAACCCCCGCAAGTACTCAGTTAAGAAGCCTAAGCATTTGTCCTTCAAATACCCCTCCGCCATGCATGCTTCGGGGCGTGCAGGGTTTCGAACATGGGCCTTCAACACTTTCATGTACCGCTCTACAGGGTACATCCACCTTGCCCTCACTGGACCACAAAGGTCCAGTTCCCTTGCAAGGTGGATAGGGAGGTGCGTCATGATGTCAAAGAAACTTAGAGGGAATTCCATTTCCACCAATGCCATGCTCTCCGCAACATCCGCTTGTAGTGAAGGAAAGTCTTCTGGGTTGTAAACCTTTGTGCAAAGGCGTCTAAATACCTTGCACATCCTCATTATAGCCATCCGTGGACGGGGTTGCATAAGTCCACGTAGTGCCAAGGGCATCACTTGTTGCATGAGTACATGGTAATCGTGCAACTTGAGGCCTCCAAAATTCTTCTTGCGGATGCACTTCCCTAAGTCAGACGAAAATCCATTTGGTGCCTTCAAGGATTTTAGGCAGCTTGCAAATCTCTCAAACTCTGCTTCGGTCATGACATACGAAGCTGCAGGCTTCACCATCTTGCCAGGCTTCCGTGGGTGCGCAGCTAGCCACAAGTGGGGGCGGATATTTTGCCTTTGTAGGTCTCTCCTGACCTTCACCGTGTCATTTTTTCCTGTAATAGTCTTCAAGAAGTTCTTGGCTAAGTTCATCTCGCAATGCATGACGTCAAGGAGGTGGTGAATGAGGAGATCGTGCACCGGCAATAGACATTCCAAAGGTTAGTTTGTGGGTATACAACCTTACAGTAAGTGACCTACATCTTGAGTTCGGTTGATAGAACTAGAGAACCACTGGAAGACAATGAAACACAACAATTTCGAAGGCTTAGTAATCAAAGGAGTAAGTACTGGGGTCTCTTCAGAGAGAGCTACCGCTGCTCTAAACAAACATGTGTTCAAAGTCATGAAGTGAGTGACGACCCACTCCACTTTCCTGCAACTTAGGTACGTCAGTTATATGACTTGATGGTAACTTTTAACGTGATTGGATCTAGTGACCATGTCTTCCGTGTAACTCAAGAATGACTACAGTTTTGTACTTCACCTTCCAGTAAGGAAGCAAGTACAAAATGCTTAAACGTTGAATCCCATATACTTTAGATGGGTCCCCAGCAGCACCGTGTCTGTTCCCGCCTACTTTTCAGGCCTCACACTCTACTGCATGCTGTAGCTGCTCTTCCACCGTAACCTCCCGTGGCTTAGGACGAGTTTCTAAGGAGCCATTGAAGTAGTCTTTCATACTCTCAGACCTGTACGAGTGCCCTGCTGGTAACCATCGTCGAGTCCCCCCGTAAACTTGCTTTCCAAGCTCTGTAGAATACTCGGCTCCTAAATCCTCGCCACACCAAGGGCAAGCTGCATAGCCTTGGTGAGAGAATCCTCCAACTGTACCATAACCAGGAAAATCGTGAATTGTCCACAACAACATGGCGCGGAGTTGGAAGGCCCTGTTCCCAACATCTTTCGTTACGTCATATGCTGGAACCCCAATCCACAATTGCAACAACTCTTCAACCAAAGGCTCTAAGTATACATCAAAAACTGAAGAAGTCGCAGACTCTGGCCCGGGAATTAGCAAGGTTAGGAGTACAAAAAATTTCTTCGTTGTCAACCATGGTGGCAAATTGTAATTTAGTAGTAGGACTGGCCATGTTGACCATGTGGAGCGATTCTGTTTGAAAGGGTTTACGCTGTCTGCCGCTAGAGCAAAGTGGGTATTGCGTGGGTCATCTGCAAACGTAGGATCCACGTTTTCGTGGAAGTGCTTCCACGACTTTGAGTCATAGGGGTGCCGAACTAGTCCATCACCTCTAAGCTGGTCGCTCCTATTTTCTGAGTGCCACACCGACAACTTTGAAGTTGTCGGACTTTGGAATAGTCTTTGGAGTCGTGGAATTATTGGAAAATGTCGCAACACCTTCAACGGGAAACACTTATGGTCTTCATCCCTATATCGGCGCCCACCACACTTGGGGCATCTCAACGCATGTTCATGGTCACCACGGAACAACACACATCCTTTTTCACATGCATGTATGGTATTGTATGTTAGCCCTAACTTTGAAGTAATAGTTTTGGTGGCATGATATGTTTTCGGCAACACATTCCCTTGAGGAAGAAGAACACGATATTCGTTATTTTGGGAGTTTTCCTATCTCCCAATTTACGTCGGTTTGCGCTGATCTGAATCACAGATTGGGAAACTGAAATTTTCGAATGGCCATAACTTACTCATATTTTGTCCAAACTGGGCATATGAGGTGTTTTTTGACATCTGCAGATTCCGTAGATGTCAAAAAACACCTCATATGCCCAGTTTGGACAAAATTTGAGTAAGTTATGACCATTCAAAAATTCCAGTTTTTCAATCTGTGGTGCAGATCAGCTCGAACCGACCTGAACTGCATACTCCCAAAATCATGGAATTCTCCCAAAATAACGAATATCGTGTTGAAGGTGGCTGTGTAGGAGGCTGAAGAGTTCTTGGGCGCAGTGATTGCTGACACCATGCACAGTACAAAGATTCATAAGTAGCATTGTCGCTGCTAGCTTGCTGGACTGGGCACCAGTGTAGAGTGGCTCCATGCACTCCTCAAGAATCGTGGCATCGTAGTTGTTGTTCTTGTCGGAATCCATAATAGCTTAGTACGGACCTTAATAGACTAAGAAAAATTAAAATAGATCAAAATTGAAAAAAATTAGTTTAGGCATAGACTAGCGGAAACAAATAAATACTTAGAATCAGTTTAGACTTCGTTCCGGAACCCGTACGGAAGCATGACGGAACTTGACATCCGGGTGGACGGATTCAGGAGTCGGAACACAGGAACCCGGAACGCAGGCATTAAATTCAGTAGCTTGCGGCGGTAGACTAGGGATACGTTACGGTGTTCCGTAGCCTGCGTTCCCGTTACAGTGAACGTTGGGCGCAGGAATTCTATATAAACCGAGTTCTTCCTCATTTCTCGCCCTCTTTCAGTTGCTCCGCATCTGGCTGATAGTGAGAGAAAGTGTGGTGAGTTAGGGTTACCGCGATAGGAGAGGTGAGACGGATGGCAGGGGTTAGTACGTGGTATATAGTACCGGCCCGGAAGATCAGTCCGGTATATCCGGAAGATCCGTTGCACTTGCGGCATTTAGAGGATGATTTGGTTGTTTTAGGTTGTGCAGGTCTGCTGAAGAAACCCTGGAACGTCCAGAGTGACCAGGTGCTCCGAGAGTTGGCGGCAGGTGCTCCGAACCAGTACGACCAGACCGTACGTGGGCATCCGGACCAGTGGACAGAGGAGCTGTGGGCGGAAGTGTACGGGTTCTCCCAAACCGGAAGCGGATTCGCTGCCCAGACGGACCAGTACCACCAGCACAAGTTCGTGAACCCACCACACGCGAAGGAGGGCTACGCGATCAAGGACTGCCGGGACGAGAGGCACAGGCGGCTGCTCCGGTTTCTGCTACCGATCCTGTATCCGGATAAGAGTTCCCGGGTTACGGTAACCATGGCCAACACGATCTTCGGGGCATTTCAGGACCGGGTCGTGAACTGGGGCCGGATTGTGGCGAGCGTGGTGGGGCGCTACACCGGGAACTTGGCGAAGAACAAGCTCAACCCGCTCAGCACGTACCTGCTCCACCTGTACCAGCACCGGGAATTGTTGACGGAAGACGAGGTGATGGACTATGAGACCGGTCTCATCATGCTCCAATGCAACTGCTCTGACGACGAGGAGCATGAGACGCAGGAGTCTGAGGATGAGGAGGAAGAAGCCAAGCTGGAAGTCAAGCCGGAGATCAAGGAAGAGAAGCCGGAACCGGAACCGAAGCAGATACACAGGGAGAAGGAGGAACGGGAGCAGGCATCGGGAAGCAAAAGACGGAAGTCTACACTTCCGGCTGCCAAAGGTAAATTCCTGGGTCCCTTTCTCATCCAGGATAAACAGGAGTGGGAAGGACCCCGCTTCTTCGAATGCGGAGAAGAGTGGATCCGGACCGCGAAGGATTACCACGACAGGCTCACGGAGATCGTACTCCGGTCCGCGGAAGTGGTGAAGTGCGAACCGGAAAACCTGGTGGATGCGCTGAAGGCGTTACCGGCCGAGTCGGAATGGAACGAGATGAGGACGGAAATCCGGAACTTGAAGACGGAACGGGACGCGCTCAAGGGGAAGCTGATTTGGACGGAAAGAGAGCTGCACCAGTCTCAAGGGGCAACGCAGAAGGCACACCAAGCGATCCAGACCTTCTAGAAATGGATGGTCAGTCCGGCGGACCTCTATCACAAGGCGGCACTATATGACGAGATGCAGAAGACGTCCGCGGCCCTCACCAACACGAAGATAGTCCGGGTGATGGTGGAGATGTCCGGAAGAATGGAGGCATCGTTGAAGGAGTTCCGGTCCATGATGGCAAACATGGATCCGAACAAGCCTCTCGACTTCGGGGGATTTCCGGAAGTTCCAGATGTCATCGCAACTCCGGCAACTCAACCTCCCATCTCGCCCATCAGACGGACAGGTCAGTTTGGATCTCTGATCCACATTGTCACTTAAGCGGGGCCCTCATCCGGAATTCTGGGTCAAGATATGCCGGTCCGGAGCAGTTTGGATGCCCGGATCGACTTTGTCCAGAATCCGGCACGGACGCATCCGGAGCAGTTCGAGGATATCGAACCGCCTCCACCGATGCCTTTACCTACACCGGATCCCATCGAGATATCGGAGGAAGCGGAAGTGGAAGAGGCAGAAGTGGAGGAGGATCCGAAGTCGTTGGAGAAGGCGGACCGGTCTCACGTCCATACGGACGAGATGGATTCTGACAGTCCTCCGGTTCGGAAGACGTCGATCATCACCCGGGTGTCCCTCCGTACACCCCAAGGCAAGACCAGCACCCGGAGGCAATTAGGATTTGACAGTAGTTCGAAGAAACAGCGGAAGGGAAAGTAGATAGTTAGACTCATAGTGTTTTTAGTTATCTTTTTGTTAGACTTAGAGTTCCGGGTCTTAGTCAGAACCCGGATTCCAGATTTTCAGGGGTAAGTTTCAGTTAAACTTATCCGCCCGGACTTTTAGGGCAATTTAGGATGGTGTTTAGTGGCACTTTCCGCGGGTTTTACGGCATGTTGTTTTGTTTATAAAAGGAAGGGACCGCTTGTGGTCTTTCATTCCTTTTCTTGCTATTCCTTATTTTGAGCAGTAAATATATGTGTGCATTTTTATTGTCTTTTTACTCATTGCCTTAGTTTTCTTTGTGGGTCCTTGGTTTCCTTTTCTTTGGGAGTTTTAAGGTTGCTTGGGCGCTTGCTTGAAGGTTGTGGCTACAGAGTAGAGAGGTGGTAAGGAGGAGTCCGGATTCAGGGTTTCCCGGGTCTGTGAACTGTGTGTTGTCCAGGGAAGCGGTTTTAGCGTGTGTAGGAAGTTGTGCGGAGTCCGGCGTTGGTGGTGTGGGTGCGAGTCCGGAAGGCCAGGGAGGGTTCCGTGCGGAGATAAGCAACCGTCTGTAGAAAAACCCCGCTCACCCGGAAAGTTCCGTCCGTCTGCAAAACACAAGTTGGAGTGCTAGTACCGGACCCCGTCTCAGTTTCCGGGTAAGTCTTGTATTTGTCGTTGTAGCAAGGGGAGTCGGGTTGTATTCTGAGTGACCTGCTTCTGGAGAAATCCGAAGTTGTGAGGGTCAGCCAGTCTATTCCTTGTTTGTGATGGAAAGATCTTTGGGTACGTGTCATTAGGAAGTTAGAGTTAGTAAGATACAAGGAGTGGTGTTGTCCTTACCCCTCCGTAAAAGTCAGTGAGGACCCTCTGAAGGTAAAACAGAGGTATCGAAAACCGTGTGTTAAATTACGGATCTGGTGTTTGTGATAATCCGGATCCGGTAGAGAGTCCGGATAGAGATAGAATCCGGTTGGAGAGTGAAAATTGAAGTTGTTACAATAAACCGGATTAGAAGGAATTTAGAACACCCTCTGGGGTTCCCTGGGACAATATTCCGTGTCATCTTGCCACTTTGTTGTGGTTAAGACTTAAGAGCGCTTACTACAGTATTACGCGTACGACAGTTCTCCTCTACTCCAGCAGCGTCTGCGTTGACGGGTGGGACACCATCACGGCATTCTTCAGCCTCTGCAGTGTCTTCAATCTCCATTTCCATGCATTGTTCGTGTAAGTCATCAGCGGTTCCAAAGGCCTCACTCACTTCCTGATGCATTCTTTCTTCAGAAGTCTCAAGATTTGCATCGTTGCTGCGCTCTACTCCCTCTGTCTCCATCTCTAGGTCTACCCTTGGGTTGCGCGCCTGCTCCAACATCCCGCTAGTGTCCACAGCAACATCCACTTGCATAACCGATGGAGTGGGATCAGTCGGATTCCAAAATTCGTGCTCCCACTCCTCATCAGATGAGTCTTGAGCGCCTGGTCCTCTCCAAACTCAACAGGACGCATCTCGATCGTTTTTCCTCAAGTAGTCACGTACGGTCCGCACAAGTAACTTCTTCCGCCCTTTGCATTTCGTGCATGGGCAGTGAATTCTGTTGACACTGTGCTCATGAGCTCGTTGCAACTCTCTAATCCACAGACGCTCATCACGTAACCTTTGCCGTGCAGCATTTGATAAGGGCAGTCGTCCAGGGATCATATTGAGGAGCATGCACAACACAAAGTAGGGGGGAAGATCCTGAAATGAATTCATGGTGGATTGTCAATTGCTGACAGATTGCTGCCATGTTTGCATTCAAGTGCAGACCACAAGTGCAGTGACACATGAGTGACACATAACTCACAGAACTGATTTGCGACTTGAACATGATTAGATGGTTAGGAACATGACTAAGGCATCACTACAGAAGGATTGAAACAAGTTGGACCATGTCCACATCTGTAATACTAGTGACCTGTGCAAAAAGGTTACAAACTTAAGAGTTGCTAGTGTACATGCAAACTTCCTTTAGGGTGATTAATCTCGGGGGTTGATCAGAGATGAGGCATCACCAAAAGCATATTGCATGTGCAGATCCTCGTAGGAACTGAAGAAGCTAGAAATGCATTTTCTTATGTGCATGTTGGGACACTTGAAAAGGAAAAAAAAAACATCATTATTGTCTCCTAACAGTACTGTCGGAATTCAAACAACTTAGCAATGGACATTGCCTTCCATTTTGAAGGAGGACCCTCCCTGCCTCTATGCATGTGTTCAGCCGCCACCCCTTGCATGGCATCCATTCCTACTTGCCTACAACATATGGCCTTCATATCAAAAGTGCTGAGCTTCACTTATTTTCTACTTGACGATAACTTACTTTTGGAATTACCCGATTCGGGGCTACTGCAAGACTAATCAACTTGGAGTTGACTTCTGCCTCCAGCTCCCGTGGCGACAGTGCAACGGTAGTACTGATAAACTTTACGCTCCAGCTCCACACTTGCGCTAAATCACGCACTAGTAGTAGAATTCGCTGTAGAAGACAAGCAGCAGACGGGGGTTCTTGAACTTGGCGGCAGCGGTGCCGATGGAGTCATCGACAGATAGCCCGCCTCACCCAAAGACCTCCTATAAACTCTGGCGAGACAAGAAGGTGGCGGAGCTGAAGAAGGCACTAGAGCGTGCTCAGCGATCTAAAGTGGACCTGTACTTGAGCTCCTTCCGTGTTGAATATCCGCCACCGTCGATGTAGTAATTGTCTCAACGTTCTCAAACATTCTCCCACCCTCTCTACTGCAAAAGAGTGCGCATTTGCTTGTTTGTGCATCGTCCCTTCAGTCGCCTTCTGAATTTGCTTTCTTAGTTGCTCATGCAAGCATGGGAGCCCCAGCTAAAAGCTTCTCATGTCCCAAATCTGTCCTACAGTCCTTTAAATTGTGACCCGTTGGAAGCAGCCAAACTCATTAATTGCGCCGCCATTCCGGGGCAGCAGTCACATCTTAGTCATGTTATTGGTAAGGAACTTACGCGTCACTTCCATGAAGTCATGACTTAGTTTCAACTTAGTTTCGTCTAAGTTTCACACCGCAAAGTATTACATAATAAGGTATCAGGACACGTCAAACAGCCCTCTATGTGTGATCGAGGACCTATACGAGAGGGAGGTGCAGCTGTAAACCCTAGCCAAGCACCACTCCTTCTCCCTCTTTCCGCGACTGCTCCTCACATCTCGTACATGCCTCCCCTTGCACATTTTTGATTTTGCGTTCATGTTGCCCAAAGGTTGGGATAGTATTGTGCCTGAGAGTTGCTAAGTTTGGGTGGGCGCTTCCGATACGTAGGGATAAGGTACTCGTGTAGAAGGATGAGCAGTAAGCACCGGACGTGGAGGTAGGAGGAAGGGAGCCCACGCGCCTTCGAGGGAGAGTGAAATCACTGAGGGAGACTCGGAGGCAGAGAGTGAGCCCGACAGTATGTGACAGTACGCAACATCGATTTTTTGAGCAGCATGACCAGCGGACGAGGCTCATCATCGGAGGCAACAGAGTCGAACGACGAAGCCATCACAGCAGGTATGCTACGACTTGCAATCGCTTGTGTTCAAGTGCGGCAACAATCTGCCCTGGAGACGGATGCCACAAGTACTTTGTGGTTACGATCCTTGCTCTTTTGGTTTGGCTAAATTAGGGTTTCCTCTTCATGGATTTGTTGTTGTAGGGCTATGGGTTCCTTAAACCCGGCAACTAGAAAGTGTCCCTGGAAGTATAGGTTGTATACTGTTCGCTAATTCATTAGAATTTTGATGAACTCACACATTTGTCCACACACTTGAATCATCTTTTGTTTGTGGTTTGAGGGTGCATTTAACGCCCCTGTGGCATGTAGTAGATGGAGAGTCCCCGGAAGAACAAATGGACTCCAATGAGGATTTAATGGAGGAAGTAGAGTGCCTGATTGACAAAAGAATGAAGCGAAGGAAATTGTTGCCTACTGAAGAATCTCCCAGGAAGAAGAAGGCGCTCCATTCTCTTAGAGGTGACACCGAAAGAGAAGAGAAACGCGACAAGGGTCAGTGGACGTGGGTCCCTGCCCAGTGGATGCCCCCACAAGGAGGAGATACACCTCCTCCGTGGTCTGGTCCACCTTCGTCATACCCTTCCCAAAAGAGTGAAGATCGCAGCGAACGCCGTAGCAAACGCTCAGCGTATGAAGCAGGGAGCTGAAGTCGATTTACCTCAGGCGGCAAGCCACATCGGGTGACAGTGAACGAGGTTGGTGAGGTGGATGCGTCCTGTGTAGGTAAGCATGCTTGGGACGCAGCAATTCGTCAATTTGTGCCCCTAGTTTTGGACGTCAATGTCATCGACTAGACTAAGCACAGCCCAACGGCATTGAAGAAACTTCGAAACTTGTTGGATAAAGAGTTCGAATATGAACCAAGAGCACTCAGCCAACAAGGCTTCCAGGGCGCCATTACAAGATATTTGAAGTCAGAGAGATGTCGGCTGAAGGCGAAGTGGCAGACGGGGGCAGTTGAGTGTCCTCTTAGTGTAGACCGCAGGGACCAATGGGATAGGCTCATCAAATACTGGAAAACAGAAGCCCAGCAAGCTGTGAGTGTTTCTAACTCCACCCTTAAGTCAGAAAGTTGCACACAGGTTCTAGCGGCATAAGTTAATGGTTTAATTGGGTGAATGGTAAACTCAGTGTTCTTTGGCCTTCCAAGCAATGGACACTTTGTTATGTTGATTTTTACCTACTTTAAATACTTCAAAACACTCTAATAGTTAAGAAATAAAGGTTGTTAAGGGTTAGTTAATTGTGATTTAAACTTCTAACTAAAATAAAATTCTACCTAAACTAATTCAAAGAATACAATTTGCCCTTTCCAAAATGGTAAAGCAAGTTGGATTCTGATGTTCCTAATGAAAGTTATGTGTAGATGAAATTCGTACCTAATTCTATCCTAAAAACTTCATCCGTCAACTACAAATAGCAAATTAATGTGAAATAAATCTAAATTTCAGGGTTGAAAGGTTAATTAAATTATCTAATGGACTTTTTAGAGAAAACCTAATTTTAACCTATTTTAGGATTTTTCATCCAAAACTAGGTCAAATCTTCATCCACACTTTTATCTTTCAAATTAAAGTAATTTTAAAAGTAAAAGGTGGATTTGGAATCTTCAAAAGATTTTCTAAAAGATTATGGTTTCAAAAGATTCCCTAGTTGGGCCTTGAGAATATTCCTAATTGTTCTTTAATTAATCCTAATTCTAAGTTAGTATTCTAATTTAGTGAATTTTTAGGGTTTTATGGTTTTTATGAGTAAAGTGATTAATTAACTTCTTGTTAAGATAAAAAGTAAAAATTTAGAACTTTTAGGTAAAAACTTTTAAATGGATGAAAATTCCCTTTGGTTGGATGGAATTCCTTCCTTTAATAATTTTCAAGAGAATAAGTAGATAAATTAGGTTTTGACTTTCCCTAATTATTCTAATATTTCCTAAGTTCCTAGATTAAATTAGATTCCTTTTGAGATTCTTTTGGATGAGATTACTATTTCGTTTTCCAAATTAATTCAAAGTTAATCTAATTATTATTTTTTACGATTTAGATAAATTTTCAAAGGTTTTCTAACAATTTAAATTCTACTAGCTATTAGATTCTTAATGGTTAATTTTGTTAGTTTTAATTTTCTAATCTAAATTTTAAAAGAATGAAAGCAAAAGAAAAGATAAAAGTTAAAATTTGAAATCATACCTTGGTGTCGAGAATGTCGATCGTCCCATCATCGCAAAACACCATCATAATCGTCTCCTCGAAATTCTCCATTGTCTTTCATGAATTTGGAAGAAATCTTAGTATTCTTGTTTTTAAACCTATCTTAAAAAGTCCAAATTTGTTAGTTTTGGCAATTTAAAACTAATCCTTTGATTTTAGGAATTTAAATTAAATGATAATTTAATTCATATTTCCTAAGTTTTCAATGAATAGTAGTTTTATTCGATTGCCAATTTTTTAATAGTTGTTTTGTTAAATATTCCAAGATATTAGTTGTTGTTTGTTTTTATTGTTTTGGCTTATTAGGCCTAATAAAACAAATTCCCCAAACTACAAACAAACAACTAATTTGGCTTTGGAATCCTAATTAATAACTAAAACCAAATGAATGAATAGTATTCTAATAAAATAATCTTAAATAATCTAAAACAAATCTATCAATGAATAGGAAAAGGAATAAAAGGATGAACGACAATCCAAATGAATAGTAAAAAGAATATAACAATCCAAACAATTCCAACCTCAATAGTAAGATGCCAATCAAAACAATAAAATAATCAATCAATCTAATTAGGAAGATTCTCACCTTGATCCTTCGTTCTCCTTGGCTAACTTCTTATAATCCTTCCCCTTCCTTCACTTGTTGTTTTTGTTGTGTTGTTGTTGATGGGGAGCTATGGTGGTTTATAATACTCATGTGTTGGAAGCGAATTCTTGGTGTTTGATTTTTCTCCCAAAAATCAAAAATTTGGTGCGTGGCAACAACCGCCTATGCTTGATTATTTAGATTTTTGCTTCTAGGAATTATTTGTTTCCTTAGCCCCTAATGACCCCTGGACCTCCAATCCCACTGAATTGAATTTCAATCAAGAGCTTGCCTGACAACCCCCTAGTGCAACCCAGCAGTGCCGTGGCACTACCCAACAGAACCCCCGATCGCAGCCAGCAGAGTTCCCTCCTCCCCCCGGCGTCAGACTGCGGCGCCCGTGGTTTCGGCGGCAACCTGCGGCAGTCAGTCCGTGAGCCTGACTGGAGGCTACGACCCGGCTGGTCAGTCCGTAAGACCCACAGCGGAGGACACAAACCTAACTGGTCAGTCCGTAAGCCCCACTGGCTATACTATTTTAATCACCCAACTGGGTGGTGGGTTATTATACCTTCCCAATTGGTTTTCAGCAATCGTGATGGGTTAATCCCAATTTTGGGGGGTTAATTTTCCAACTACAGATTCTGACCAAAATTAACTACAAGCAATCTAATAAATTAAAATAACGACGACAACAACTAAACTAATTTCTTTGAAGTAGGAAATTTTCACTAAGCATCTAGACTAATTTAATATCTTTCTTCAATGATGCAAGTGACAAGTTCCAAATACTAAAGAAAAGAATTCCTCTACAAGGAGTATGACACCGGATTACTTAAAGTTCCTTGGTAAAGGTTTGAATTTTAAAATTTCACCGTACGTATGGCTTAATTTTAATATTTCAAAGTCAAAGCTCCGCCGTGCGGGAGCAACCCTAGGAATTAACAGTCAAATCAAAGTTTCAAGTACCCGTTTCCAGATTTCAAAGTCAAAGCTCCGCCGTGCGGGAGCAACCCCAGGAATTAACAGTCAAATCAAAGTTTCAAGTACCTGTTTCCAGGTTTCAAAGTCAAAGCTCCGCCGTACGGGAGCAACCCCAGGAATAACCAGTATCCAAGGACCCAAACTAGTATTTTGAAAACTTAATTCTTAAAGGAGGTACACATGACAGTGTTTAACCGAACATTAAAAACTAATTTCCAAAATTCAAGCAAAGTTTTAAGTTTAATCACTAAAGGAGGTACACATGACAGTGTTTAACTGAACATTAGCAACTATTCAAACCAAACACCCGTTATACAACGAGTTTTGGCACGTGGTGATGCTCAAAACCTTTTGGCAAAGTCTGGCTTTGCCGCTTTAAAGTTTTAAGTTCACAGACTATTATCAATTCACACAAATGGTTGATTAGTATCAAAAGAACAACAAAATCAAAGTAGAGTTTGGGAACGACTCCCACAACTCCCAAAATGTCAAAGTTTTGGGGCTTGAAGCCTCCAAATTCAAGAAATAAGTTGGTTAACACAAACAATACTAGAGTTAGGGGATTTCCTCCACCTAAACTCTTGAAAATCAAAGTTTTGGGGCTTGAAGCCTCTAAATTCAAACAAGAAAAGAAAACAAAGCTTTGAAGGGGCCCTCTGGACCTTCAAAGTACAAGAGAGAACAAGAAAATAGAAGAAAATAGCCAAAATTTGGCTTAGAAAGTGCTCCGACAAGTGTCGGTAGCACGACAAGAGTAACAACAAGAATGAAACAAAGAATGAGGGCCACGAACAACCTCGAGGAAGGGCCTTATATACTCGCTCCCGGCCCCCCCCCCCCCCGGTAAGTTGTTCGTAAATTATCTTTTACTTTCAATCTAGATATTTTGCTAAACTACCTAAACGTATTTTCAAAATAATCTTTGTTTAATGGGAAGGAAGGTTCTCAAGCGAGTTCCTTCTAGGCCCTAAATGGCCTTAGAATCTTTTCCCAAATCAAATATTTGATTTTCCCAAAGATATTTTGAAAACCTACCTAATTAACCGAGATATTTTGTGGTTTAATCTAGGGTTAGTTCTAAATTGGCTTTCTTTAGTCCAAAAGATGGCTTCTTACGCAAGACAAGTATCTTGGGCAAATCCAATCTTCGATTTTACAAGAGATATTTGCAAAATCAACCCAGATTAATCAAAAATTACCTTTTAAAAGTCAAACTAAGGGCTGACCCTCTCTATCTTTTGAGGGACAACTCGAAACTGAAAACAAACTGCGCCATCGCGTTCAGAAGACCCCAATTAGCCT
Organism: Rhytidiadelphus loreus; assembly: GCA_947034895.1. Taxonomy (NCBI): domain Eukaryota; kingdom Viridiplantae; phylum Streptophyta; class Bryopsida; order Hypnales; family Hylocomiaceae; genus Rhytidiadelphus; species Rhytidiadelphus loreus. Next base: position 27,633,620 of record OX344764.1, read on the forward strand.
AAGGAACCCCTTACCCCTACCTCTCCAGCCGTTTTAAAGCGCAAATTTGAGTCACGGTAACTCAAAACAAAAGTTAAAAAGCTAACTTTTGGAGTTTGCGTTTTTTGATGAAACTGTCGGTCCTAGGTGGTTTAGAATATTCGTGGGAGTAAGAATTGACCCTTGAAATGCTCCGTTCGGACACCGCTAGCTCCTGGTTCGCCGGTCAACCCATCGCCAAGTTGTAAATTCTTGTAAAATTCGCTGTCGGTCCTAATTCTGGTACTTGGGAATGTCGGAATGTCTTCAAACTTGACAGGGCTCTTTATTGGCACACAAAACACTATCCTAATTTTTAGTGAGATTTTACCGCAACATTGGTAATTTCTAGGAATTTACGAATGCAGTTTTAAGCGGTTGACTTCCCATGGAGTCATCGTGGAGTTTTGTAAAATCCCGAAACTTTTGGGCAATCTTCTACAAGATGTCCATCAACTAAGGGCAAAACCAAATCTCCAATAAGAATGCTATTTTTAGCAATTCTTTAATAATTTCCACCCGGGGGGGAAATTATTCTTGATATCGGGGGAATCTTGGATGATCGGGCTTCTATTTGACCTCCTAGCATGCTTTGACCTAGAAAAGCACCTCTCTGTATGTTCCAATCATCATTTCCTCCATCTTGATCTGCGAATGAATGTATTTCTCAAAATTACCTGCAAACAATAAATCTAACTCTTTCGAGTTTGATTTGGACTGACTCGGACTAGACTCTAACTTTTAACCAGGTTGTTTCATGTATACTTATATGTATTGTATTACATGAACAAGACACTAGGACTGGTTAACTCTCAAATTCTCACATCGCTCGGAATTACTAACTTAACTACTTATTTCTACTAATAAGACCTAAAATTAGTGAAAATGTAACGTCTTACGTATTTCACGCATTTAAGGCCATGACACACCTCTTTGGTAGGGACTTCTACCAAAACCCACAATAATTGTATTTTTATATGTTTTTTCCTATTTTCCACTTAAAAATTAACTAAAAATCGCGAAAAATAAGTTCAGAGTTCCAAGTGTCAACTTGAGGGCTCACACAAGCAAAGTCAAAGAAGATGAAGGATGCTCGCCTAGGGGTGAAGAATCCTGGGCAGTCAAGTCGTCACAGGCCTCATTACAGGGATGTACGGGTGCGTGACATGCTTCTCCTTCATACTCATATTCTATGTGAACATGTCTGCGTGTGCTATGATAATTAGTTGTATAAACCTCAATCCACATTCAATTTCAAATTTGAGCACTTGACATCATTTCTTTAGATTGTCAGTATAACCCACTCTGTATATTGCAGGGACATGGTGAAACAGACAGCCTTGGCAGCCGTGACATCCATGAAGGTGGTTCCTTAGGTGAACATGCGCCTCTAAACAATGAGGTTAGTGTTCCCTCAATCTCCATTTTCATGCTCTATGTGGGTTTGCCGCCATGTCACAAATTTTTGTGCGGCCCGGTAGTGGTTCTTCAAGTGACGACCGAGTTGTTTTGAAGTCACGCGAAGTCATGATCTAACAAGCGAAGTTCTGTAGAAGTTGTGTACCAGTTCATGCTTGATGTCGTGACTTCTGAGTAACTTCTTTACAACTGTAGGGTCACTTTTGCCTTCTCCGTTTGTTGTTTGTACCAGCAGATTGTGATCAGAGAAGATTCGTCTCTAAAGGAAGTCGTTACGTCTTTGAAAAAAGACGTCGATGTCAAGTTCCAACAAGTTATTTCTAGCTCTAATGCTCTAATGCGCCATTGAAGAGTTGCGGGGCATGTTTGTCAGCTTTATGGGCATGGTTAAAACCAGAGATGAAGGCAGTCCATCTATAACCTAGTCTGCCCTAGACAATCAAGCTACGCAATGGGTGAAGCACACAGAGGTAGCTGGGTTCCTTCCAAGTTCAAAGAAGAAGACGATGGCCGTGGCGGAAGTGGAGAAGAAAAAAACAAGCCCTGCGAAGCTGAGGCGAGCGGCTGTGGAGAAGGATGCAAGTAAAGGTGAGTCCATGCCCCCTCCAAGGCAGCCATCAACTTGTCAATTGCTTCCGAAGGGGACCTTGGAAAGGCAAGCATGTCATCCCGCTCGCGCCATGCAAAGAACCCACTCAATGAACAAGGCATTGTCGAATATCCCAAGTCCGTGAGAGATTTGGACATCGAGCTTCCTCTGCAGTCATCGTACTTGAATCCCAACCTATTTGAGGATCTCCTTGAAGAAGGTGCAGTAGGCATTGTTGCAACTCAGATTAGTGGGTTCGAAGGAGGAGACTCAGATCATGAAAATCCAGCACCGGATGCTCCTTCTGACACGACTTTGGAGCAACCGAAGGTGGTCAATCCTACGGAAGCCATGCCGGAAAATGAGGAAAAGCTGTCGAAGGGGCCCACCTTGCCAAGCACAGGAAACATGGTCGTGGCATTGGAGCAGGAAGGACCTATACGAGAAGACCTCGTAAACTTCGAACAACCATTGCCAACACAAGCCACAACCACAGTTACGGCGCCAGCAGAAGCCACAGCCACAATTACGGCGCCAGCAAAAGTCACAGGCACAGTCACGGAGCCAGCAACTGAAGATCCAGCAGAGGAGCGCGAGGGAGCAGCGGAGGGGTCAAGGGATCTGAATGGGGAGTCTCGTCATAGTGCCTTCAAGGATTCTACTGAAGCTGTCGTGTGAGGGGCTCCCACCAAAAAAACATCGAAATCGGCAAAGTCTCCTCCGAAGGTAAAGGCCTCTGCACATTTGCTGGGATGTGCATCGACAAGGGTAAATCCAGTCAAATCTGTGGCATCCATATTGGTAGACTTCATAGGGGGGAATTCGAATTACGGGCCCAAATTGATTGTTCTTAATGTGCATGGCACACTCGAGGATTCTAGTTTGCTTGAGAGCACATTGCCGCCTAGTAGAATACGTCCAAGTTTGCAAACTTCGAAACGCATGCTTGTTTTCCGGCCTTGGTTGAAGCCATACCTTAGTCGTTGTTTCCCGCACTTCACAGTGACTTTCTGGTGTAGTAGCAATACTGCCTACATGGCAGATGTAGTGCCGGCTATGGTTGATGGGTTGAAGGGCCCAGTTCCCTTGTTTTGTTGGTCTAGAAACGAATGTGAGGTTCAGGATGTAGGTGAGGGTGCTCAAAACCCGAGGGGAAAGAACTTGAGCCTAGTTTATGAGAAGTGGCCTGATTTCAGCGCAAGTAACACGTTCATTGTGGATAGTAAGCGCTGTAGGGTGGACCGCAATCCTGAAGACAATGTCCTAATCACTCCTCCATTCTATGTGAAGTGGATTCTCAGTTTGGCTGATGACAAGGAGTACCTCACGCGTTATCTGTGGCCGCTATTGGAGGCGTTGTGGAAATCGCCAAACATCAATGCATTCCGTTCCAAGTACCCAGGGATTGTGAACGAGTCAATGCAACAAATTCTCCATAGACGCAGAAGTGGATTGCCTTATGAGTTCTTGGATGTTGTGGAAGGTGAGGGGACCATGCAGTCCTTGTGACATGTGCTGGGAGAAAGTCCCCTCACCTTCCTATAATCTCAGTATTTGACAAAGTGTCTTTGTTCTTTGTGTTGTGTAGGTGAGAACACAAAAGCGGGAGACAAGGAGCAAGGCAACATCTACGGCGGCCCCAAAACGTGACGGGCCATTAAAGAAGGTGGATTGAGATTCTGGCCCCCTTTAATTGCTTTGACAGCCAAAATTTCACATTGTAGTTATTGCGAATAGCACCCTCCTTGCCCATGTGTTGGAATGGTTTTCCAATCTTGAATCCCAAAATTCATGCCCCTTTGAAGTGATGGTGGAGAGACGTGGCAGTGGGCCCTTGAGTGTTCCAGTTACATTGTAGTCACGTCCTAGTCATGTTTTAGTGAAGCTTGATGAACTTTTACTGTCACAGAGGTCATTGTCCAAGCTCTTTGTGCACTTGAATCAGAGCATGCGAAGCTAACCTGTGTGCATTGTAATGCAGTTCGCCTATGGTGACGAAGTACTGATCATGAACCCCTGCAGTACTCGACAGAAGTTGGCACAGGGCAAAGTGAGTGGACTTGGAGGCAAGGACTTATTCCACGATATGGAAATACCTCAGGAGTGGATGAGGGTGGATGTTTTCGAGATTCTACACTCTAGTGTGCAACTGATGTTCTCCAACAAAGTTGTGGAGCAGACCTGCATTGAACACACAAAGGGCTCTTCCCTAATATGGGACTCCAAGTACGTGAAACTAGTCACATGAAATGCAGTCGCGCTTAGAGTGGGGACAGTATACATCAGATTGGGTCCACTCTTGCACTGTGTGCAACTTTCACAAGGTGGACCTTTCTTGAAATTTACAGAGCAACCCTATAAACCTAAAACCAGGCTTGTAAATATTACTTGTCTGTACTTTGTTTATGTACATTCTAATACATTAGATGTTTGTCTCCAACGATGTTATGAAATCGACACTCTCAATGCTTGTGAGTAAATCCTAAACCCTCAACTATGTGGAATGCTTTTGTTTTCTCTATCCATGAACCATGACACAATGTAGGAGCGAACAACGTTGTGACCTTTCCCCAAGTTGTCTAATTATGTAGCCTGCATTCACTACGTCATTTCTGGGTTGCTCATTCGTGGTCAATGAACTCAAGAATGGGCCATAAGGTAGGTCACCACGTCCACACAAGTAGGTCATGACTGGTTCATGACAGTGGCACGTCTATTGCACTACTACATCAGAAAGACCGCATGACTAAGATGCAACTGATGCACGACTTCATTACAATGTTTCGTTTCCACAAACGGTGCTTGTGGCACTACTTTTAGAAAGCCACGTAACTGGCCTACGACTCGAACGTGACTTCTGTATTAACTGCAGCATAACTAACCCGTAACTGCTTTGCCATTAGCTTTGTCCGCAAACTTGTCCGATCTCTATGACTTCATTGCAACTCCAACATGACTGGATACATGGTGCTCCGGTACCGGTTGACGAAGTTCGACTATAACTGAAACGCAACGTACACGTAACTGCCATGCCACTGCCCCCCAACAGGAATTATGAGCATCTATGTGACTAAAATGCAACTAAAACATGACAAGACATGTGGCGGTCCACGAATGGTTGCCAAACCTAAACCGTAACTGATACGTAACTTGAATGTGACTACAATCAAAATTCGACTACAACACGACAAGACACGTGGCAGCCTTCAACTGGTTGATAGAAGTGTCCCGTAACTAAGACGTGACTTAGCCGTGACAAGAGGACGTACATTCTGGACCGTCAGATTTATTCCCCTCAGATGGACACGTGGTAGTCCCATAGCCATTTCCTTAACTCAACTCTTTCTTTTTCACCTCATCATCCAAGAGCACTCTCATCCATCCTTGTTATGGATGCCAACATCTATTGTCACTTGTGACTAAAACATCACTTGTCCGTTGTGACTTCACTGGACCTAGTCACGCTGAAGTCATTTTGTCCGAAATGACTGGCTTTGCGACTGTCATCGTGACTACGATTTTTTTGTAGTGAAACCATGGCAACTTGCATACTATACTCGGCATCTACGTGGACGATGGGGTCATTGCATCCACAAATCCAGCTTATATTGAAAGCATTTTGGTATATTTGGAGAATGCTTTTAAAGTCACTCATGGTCAGATGGATTATTTTGTTGGATTTCAAATTGAACATTGTCTAGTTACAGGTTCTATTTTTGTTCATCAAGAACAATACATTCAGGATGTCCTTGTTCGGTTTGGATTACAGGATGTTCATGAGGTGGCAATCCCAGCTGATACACATGCAAAGCTTTCGAAGAACAATGATCCTAAAGACCTTGCGGTGGATGTTCCTTATCGACAAGGTGTTGGCTATCTTATGTATGCCACAATAATTACATGCCCGGATATAGCTTATGCAATCAACAAAATTTCTTTATTTCAGGAACAACCCCAGCAAAGCCATTAGACAACAGTGAAGCGCATTATGCGTTATCTTAAACGTACCAAGCGTTTTGGCCTTTACTATAATGGTCAATTTCCTCCTCCACGTCTAATTGGCTATAGTGACGCACATTTTGGTGGTGATTTGGATGACCGAAAGAGCCGGACTGGTTTTGTTTATATTTTAGGTTCTGCAACGATTGCCTGGGGAAGTCATAAATAGGGTTGCTTTGCAGATTCGACAACGATTGCAAAGCTAGTAGCTATAGCCAAATCAACAAAGGAGACGATATGGCTATGTCGACTACTTCGGACTCTTGATTGTACGCAGGAACTTCCTCTCACAATCTATTGTGATAATCAAGCAGCTATCACTCTAGTAAAAAATCCTGGTTTCTTTAACTTGCATTGAAGGGTGAATCTGGGAAAGACAAAGAACTTGTTTACATTAATTCCTGACTTGAATGACGATGACCTTATGGAGTTGCAGGACAAATTTCTTTCTTTATCTGGAAAGATGGTCCTAGGTAGTTTCAAAGATTCATTTGGGACTTGCGCATTAGTGCAATACTTCAATCATGGGAGATAGCTAATTATTTTACACAGATTGCTCTGGACATCAAATCTTGATGAGGTCATTGAGTAAGTATTTTCAGGTCCAATATGGGGACCTAGTCAGTCAGGGCTCCATTCGTGAAAATGTACCTCAAGTTGCCAAATTTGGGGACCTCGTGATGTCATATTATTATCAGCAATAGTGAAGTCTTCCTCTCAACCTGGACTCCGTATTTTGATGGCCTCAGACTCTCAGAGCGTCGCCAACGTTTATCGGTAGGAGTGGCGAGGCAAAGCCCGTATGCCGGGCTCCATTCGTGAAAATGCATGTACCTCAGTTGCCAGCGTTCGCCACACTTGCGTTCGGCAAGTTGGTTATGACCCGGTGCAGGCGGGTATTCTTGATTCTTCACGTGCAGGCGGCTGAATTGGTGAGAGCTGACAAGGTCACGACAAGAAACTTCACAAAATAGTGAAATTAGGTTGCCCCACACTATAGTTGACCATGTCTGAAAGTGTTAGATATGAGAAATTAGTGTGGGGCAACCTAATTTCACTATTTTGTGTTGAGCAAATCGTGATTCCGTCAATAAGCTCGCAGGATCGGCAGGTTGGCATTTGGAGGGCCATATTTAGCGAGACCACGCATTTTCCTTCCCTGGCAGTGGGGGACGGAAATGAGACCAGACAGGCCACTCCTACCGAGAAAGTGGAGAAACGCTGGCGAGGCTCTCAGTGACTCACAACCTAGTAATGACCGGGCCTTTGATGGCAAGATAGAGAGAATCAAGCATCTAAAAGATATGGCTGTAAAATTCCCTGTGTGGCTGCAAGTTCCAGCTGGTCTCCCGCACCCACTGCAAACGAAAAAGTTCCTCAGTCTCTAATTAAAACCTTCCAGGGCTTTGTCTGAGAAATACCTAACATTGATGTATGCTGCCAGAGAATACCTTTCCAAATTGTCAGGTCTGAGGATTCAGTTAAGATCGATCCTGGTAGCCAACATACAGAAACATCCGACTGCAACCTTTTATTCCGAGGAAAGATAATATAATGGTGTGAAGTAGAAATATTACTTGAAATAGTAGCATATCGTTCCAACCAACGCTAGCTCGATCTGCCGTGATACTCTTCATATTGTTCAGGATTGCCATAAGCCACGTACGTTCGAATTTCGATGAGGATGTTTCTCGATCAAGGCCCTTCGCCCCAATTGCAAAAAAGGTCCTCCAGATCATCACCAGGCACTTCAGGAGGTGATTTTCCCTTGATCCCGGCGAATGGATTGAGTGACCCCTTTTCATTTTCAGTGAGAAAGCGTGCGATCGAGATCGAGTTGTTGCTTGCTGACATGCTCACCTCGTCAAGATGGGCGCAGGGTTTTTTTTTCTGGCGATTTGGTGCAAAATTGCACCAAATTTTTTTTCCTAGCACCAAACCATAGGAAATATTTAGGAAATTTTTGGATGAAATCGCCAAAAAATTTCAAGTTCAAGAAAAATCTTGGATGAAATCGCCACATTGTGAATGAAAACAGAATTATAGATACGTAGTAACACATTTTCTATCTAGTACGTGGATGAATGTTGAAACTTGGAGCACCACCGTAACATTTAATATCGCCACTTCGCCACTTCATGAAAAATGAAAAAAAAAACCTTGGATGGGCGTGAACATTACCGTATGGTTTGTGAGGAGGACAGGGAGTTGCATTCCATGTGCAACCTTGGAGTGGGTTTGGAAGAAGCACCCGAAACCACCAATTTTTCTACCCCTAGTGGCAGGAACTAGGTGGGGAAAATAAGGTCAATTTTGTTAAATTGGCGATATTTCACAAGGCACAAACTGTGACATATATCTTAACAAATGTCTAATTTCACACCAGAAATGAGGATCCATATAGATTTGGGTTTCTAACCGTGAAGATTGAACTACATCAAAGTCGTGAAATTCCCCCAATTTAACAAAATTGATGTTAGATGACTTATTTTTTAATGAAGTGCGAGAAATGCCCTCATTGAGAGAACACCAACCTTAGAATTTTCAAAATTATTAACTCTCACACTATATCAATCTATAAGTTTTTTAAAGTTGAAAGCATTGGATACCTTCTAATGGATTGCTACTAGAGTTTGTTTAATTGGACACCCTTGAAGGACAAAATGCTTCAACTTCCATGATTGGTTGCCTTAAGAGAACTTTTCAACTACAATTTGGCAATTATGGCCATTAAATATTGCTCTTGAAAAGGTGAATGGAACAATTAGAAAAATCGTGCAATTGGATGGAGATACCTTTAATGTAGACAATATTTCTACACAATTGATTCAATTAGTATGTTCGAGGGCAAATACATAGTATAATCAACCAACTAACTTTTGAACAAAGATTCTATACTTGCAAGCTACACTGAATAGTGAAATTAGGTTGTCACTTAGTAATTTTATGATATTTGATACTATATAAATATTTATTGTTAATGTACAAAAATGCACTACTTTTGAATTAGGTATTGTTGTAATTGGGACTCACGAACCTCCATGGCTCCATGCCTTGATGTATACAAATGAAATGTTTTTAGAAATGCAAAATATTATAGTGAAATTAGATTACTGTAGCGCACATTGAGTACAATGTGTGCATTTGTTGAAAATATAAGTTTTAAAAACAAATTAAAAAATATATAACATTACTATAATGAAAAATGAAATAAACAATGTGAACAATTCCACTATATATCAACCATACTTAGAATAAAATTTCAAGTTATGAAAAAATGATTTATGTTAAACATTTTGAATTCCAAATCTCCCATTTTGATCCAAAATTTCATTATAAAAATTGTCCATATTAAATTTTAATTTGAGAATTCTTCTTAAAATTTTTTAAGAAAATTCATTTACAAATGCATCCCAAAATATACTATCAAAAAAGTTTTTTTTAGAATAAAAAACAAGTAAAATAAGTAATAAATAAATAAAAATTCAATTCAAAAATTCAAAAATCTAAATCTTTAAGTTTTACTTTCTTATATTTGAATTCAAAAAAATAACAACTCATAAAAAAATAATAGCTCAAAATTCATCAACACAATCTTTTTGTGAAATTCTGGGTATACTTTTGCAAATATAACAAGTTGTGTTTTAAAATAATCTTGCATTCATTTGGTACACAAAAGTTGGTGCACCACTACACCCTATTAAGTATGCATTCATCCTCCATTATTCTAGCACTAAATCACACTAATTATAAATTATTTGAATTTGAAAAGTATACAATATGGATGCCTACAATATTTTAAGTAAAATCATTATAGTGACTCTATTCAATTTTCATACAATATCACATATTGTACTTGTCATCTAATTAAAGTTCATTTGATTGAATGTTTGTTCACTAATAAGTACACATTTGATTTCATTCATCTTAACCCCTAAAGGATTGGACTGTGTTTTTTGGCTGTATAGAAGTTTTGGGCAGGTACCTACGAGCGGAGATTTTCATATTTGGGGCTGAAATTTTAAGAGAATGTGGAGGCAAGGAATATCTTTCATATGCACCAAATTTCATGACATTTGGAAATACGAATCAAAAGTTATAGCCTAATATGTTACTTTTTTTTCTTCCAACCGGGTAGTTTGGGCAGATCAGAAAATCACTTTTTTCAAAAATAAAAATTTGGAATTGATTTTCTAGAGTTTTATATACACAAAAAGCTTTGAATCATTCCATTTTGATCAATGAGTCAAAAGTTATGAGGATTTTTTGTTTGTGGGTAGTTTTGGATTTTCTACTCTAAAATAAACTTTGAAATCCTTTATCTTACCCAATTTTCAATATTTTTGGACAAAAATAAAATCTTAGGATGTAGATACATTATTACAACATTTCAACCATTGGGATTGGAAATTTTCAATTCCATATTTAAATTGTAAATAATTTAGTATTTTTAATCATTCTCTACTACTACCTACTTACTATTTTTTTCCTATATGTTGTGCTATTCCAAATGATCTGAAAATTTTCAAGCATGTGGCCAACTTGTTTAGGAAAACAAATCCAAAGAAGCACCACCATTTAGGTCATTTTTTCATAGAAATGTGAGCTTGTGAAGTGCAGCTGCCCTGCTTTTTGTAGGGTCAAAAAAATGATTTTAGTTAATTTGAATGCTTATATCTTGCAATCCCCCCGGTGGAAATGTCTGAAGTTTTTATCGCACGTTTTTGATACTATATAATACAAGATCCTACGGTTAGATATGTCAAAAAAAGTTTTTTTTCAAAATTTTGGTACTTGTACTAGAAATGGCAGTTTTGGAGCGTTTTTGGTGAAAGTATAGTGACGGTCCTTTAAGGGTTAATTAATGTAGGATCTTGCACTAATTAAATTAACTTGTGTGGTGATTTAATAAAATCACTATTTGTCAAAGATTTCTTTAATTTACATTAAAAGAAAATTGATAGTGAACATAAAGTCATAAACCAAAGATCTCCCATACGTCTTCATGCTACAAATGTTCTTGAAATAAACTGCAATTCTAGCACATGGCACATAGCAAAGTGAGAATATAGCACCACACAATGTGACGGACTTCAAATTGAGCAAAGAAAGAAATGCAAAGCATTCCCTTGCAAAAAGAAAAAGAAAAAAACTCTTACACCAACCTTCAATGGTCCATGAGTGAATATAGAACAGAGGCTAATATAATCAAATATACATTCTAGTTTTGCATAGATGACATTATGAAGTGCATTGATGGAGTCTAAACAAAGTAGGTATGGATTCTAAAGTACAATCATTTGCTGAAAATGTATCACCACTAAATTGACCATATATGGTTGATTAGGCAATTAGGGATTGACTCCTCACCACCCAAGGCCTTTTAGGGTTTAACTCTTAAAGGACACTAGCCACTATGACCAAGGTAGTCATTGAAATGCTTTCATTTTTGGACCAATTTGTGCATTATCTTGTTTCTACCAATCATGAGCAGTCATGTCATCCATTACATTTTTTGACCTTAACGTCATTTAAGGGTTTAAAACATCATTGCTCATTAGATGGGATTCATCCCTTGTTTTTCTACGTTCCCTTGCGTTCTTATCTTTGCCACGCAGCCTACTCACGTGGTCAAGAGACGGCACATCAATAGGCATTAAATTTTTATTTATAATTTATATATATGTTGTCTTTTATTTTAATATTTAAAAAATGTATATATTCTTTATTAATATTTAAAAAAAAATCATTTTTTCAGACAGTATAGGTTGGTTCCTAGCAACAGGAACCAGTCTAAAACCACCTTCCCGAAGGGCTAAATCCCATTAATGTTTGAAGTATTATAGGTCTAAATGTCACTAACTAAAGGTGTAGAAATCTCAACCACACAATCTTGTAGTGTACATGTTGAAGATGATGTGAATCAAATTTGGAGTCATTTGGACACGTAGATTGCAAGGTTATAATGTTTTATTGTAGAAAAAAGATGCATTAGAAGGGATTTAGCCTCTTGGGAGGGCTGTGAGTTCCCTTGGTTTGGGAACAACCCCCTAGCAGTCCCCAACAGTTCGCAGCAGTTCGCAAGTGCTGCTTGACGTGGCAAGGCGACTGCCACGTTATTTTTTTAATTTTTTTTATAAAAAAAAAAAAAAATTCAACTCAATCTTTCATTTTGAAATTTTGAAAAAAAAAAAAAAAAAATTCAAAAAAAAAAAATCTGACAGCGGCCGTTCCCGGACTGTCGGGGGAACAGCGCCGGGAACAAGCCTGAGACGGCCCTCCCGACCCCCCAAATATCATCTAATGCTGAAATTTGCCTAGCAATACATTTGGAGGTGAAATTTGAATCCTAAACCTACTCAAATACAAAAAATTTAAACTATAGAGTGATTCAAAATTAGCATACAAACACATCGGTAAAAGAAAATATCATTCAAATTAATCATTGTGTGTGCAAAATGGATTTGAAATATCAAAAAATAGCATAAAGAGTTGCAAATAACACATTTGAGGCTGAACTTCCTTCTACTAAAATACTTCTCATTCACTCATGACGTTTTGGATTGATATAAAATTCTAGGTATATGTGAGTGTTTTTTACCCCCCCATGATAAATAAATTCACAACAGGTTCTTGTTTATTTTCACTTGTTTTGCTAGGGGTGTCTAAGCGTCGTCCATTGTGCCTTCCAAGCAATGAACTCTTCCTTTAAATTCCTACATGTTCCTACTTGTGTCAAAAGAAGTTTAGTTTTTACTTAACTAAGGTTATTCCTTTAATTGGTTCAAAGCTAAGGTCACGGTGGTTTCTAAGTATAAGTAATTACAGTCTAAATTTAACTACTTAACTTTGTAGGTCATCTCATGCCATTTCTAAAAACATAAAATTCATCGAAATCCAACCTTCCTAGCCAAGGTTATGAGCGGATGAAGTTTTGTCCTAAAAGGACCCTGAAAACTTCATCCAGTGTTTTAAAATACTTACCTAATTCAATTAATTCTGAAATTTGACCTACTAGCTTAAGTTACTATTTAATATTTATGGTTTTAATTTCAAGTCATTTGGATGATTTCTATTCTGTGTCACCCAAATTCTTACCTATTTTTCATCCATTCATAACTTCTTCAATTTTGATCCAAATTAGTCGTATGATACCTTCTTAGAAAGATATGGACTTAAGCTTTAAGATCATACTCTAAAACTTTGGAATTGAAATAGTCTAGTCTGACTGACTTGATCCTCTAATTCGGTTCCTATGTCTAAATACTACTTTTGAAGGTTAAAAAGGAAATTCAAGAACTCAAATTCATACCTCGGGGTTAATGTCATTGTGAAGGTTGTAGTGTACTCCCTCGATATCTTCATTGTTCGCCATCTTCCTTAGTCCTTTGATAATTTTGCCCACGGCTTAAAAAAGGTGTTAAATACAAGTCTAAGTTCTATTTCTCAACTTCTTCCTTCCCTTTTCTTTCTTTCTTCTTCTTTTACTTCTACACTATTTAGACTCTATTATTTGATCCTCTCTAAACAATAATTGACTTCCAAACCTTTCAAGTCAATTATTATTCTATCCTATTTCTAATGGTCTAAAATACTTTGCAAAGATTTCCAACCTAATCCTAACAAATCTCAATTCCCCTTCAAATCCCTACTTCTCCATTCCCTTCTTCATTTGCAACCTATGTTTTGAAAGGTGAGATTTCTACTTCAATTGTGCTATTTCTTGCTAGATTGTTTCCTTTGAAAGTTTTGCAAAGAGTTTTCTCTACTTTATCCTTCTATTTGGCTTCCTTTCCTATTTTATTTCTATTCTATTCGCATCACAATTTCTATCCTATACTAGACATACATGCAAATCTATTATTTTCTTGGAGTTCTACAAGTCTAAAAAATCATTTTTTAGGAGGAGAGTTAGGAATCAGTAGTCCAGAGAGGAACCAGTTTGGTGAAGGTCCAGATCAGTAAGGACCCCGTTCAATAAGGGAGCCCGTTCAGTAAGGACCCCGTCAGTAAAGGACCCCGTCAGTAAAGGACCCCGATTGGAGCCTGCTACCGACGTCCACGTGGCGGGACTCGATTAGACGGACCTGTGTGCCGAGGTGGCGGATGACGTACCCCCCCTTTGGCTCGTTGCTCCAGGCCCTTAGCTCGCTGCTTGCTGGTCCAGGCCCTGTCCAGGCCCTTTTCGGAAGGTTTTTTGGTACTCAAATGTTTGGTTTTGTATTTTCTACTCAAATTTTCTCCACACTCTTGTAGACTAAAAAATTCACCACTTCTCACACCTTCTTCTACATCTATCTAGGATTCTAGGGAGGGGTTTGACTCTAATTTTGGAGGCTAAACTTGAATTTTTTCAAACAAATGTTTAGAGACTAAACTTGATGTGTTAAAAAACACACCCACCGGTTGGAAAGTTGTTCTAATTTTGTAAGAGGTTTGTGTGAGAAATACTAATATTTTTTTGGGAAGTAGCAAAGTCAAAGCTTCGCCGTATTTTGTAAAATCACCGGAAAAAACTCTAAGTGCCTTAAACGTACGAAGTCAAAGCTTCGCCGTAGCTTGGAAGAAACTCTAAAGAATCCTAACAAAAGGGAACCATAGCTCCGCCGTATTTCTAGGAAGTACTAACACATTTAGAACACTCCTAACCGTACAGCCAGAGCTTCGCCGTGAGTTGGAATATGAGAGATTTTCTAGACAAGTTTCTAAAGAGTTTGGCTTGTCCAAGGGAAGAGATAGGACACAAAACACAACACTTAAGAAATTTACAACAAGTGAGTGTTAGTGATACAAAACACAAACATAATTAGTACAAATTGAGAAATAACAAGCTAAAGGACTTCCCTAAGCGGCATCGCCAATCACAAGGGAAGAACCTCTAGAGTTAGTACAAAGTTAGTCCCAAAACACCAACAAAAGTTGCCCAAAGAAGCAACACACAAAGTTAGAGCAACAAAACACAACTAATACTTTCCCAAAACATGCACAAATCAAACACAAGGTTTGAAGGGACCCCAAAGTCCTTCAAAGCTTGCAAAAACAACAACAAGATGAGCTTGAAATGCTCAAAAAACACACGTTGACAACTTTGGCTCAAAAAATGACCAAAAACTCCACATTAATGGAGCATGTGTATAAATTTGCCAAAAAATGGCAAGAAGGGGTGAGAAGAGAGGAGAATGAGTGCCCTTTTATACGTTTCCAAGGGCACTCAACTCCTCTCATTTTCCTACGGTAATCTTATCACTTAGGATTTTCATCCTAATTTTCCCTATTTTCACTTCTACGCTGGACCTAACTTCTAACTTTTGGAGTTTAACTCCAAATCACAAACGGATTGCGCCATTGGCTTCAGAAGGCCATTTTTAGTCTATGGGTACCCCCCTCCCCCTTTCTATCATTAAAAACTCAATGAATCCTAACGCCAACTTAACGACCAAAAAGGGTAAAAACTCAACTTTTGGAGTTTGACTTTTCTATGAAAAGTAAGTGGCCTAGGCTCTTTAGTAGGTGTAAGGGAGTAAGAAAAGACCTAACTTTGACCTCATTCCGATTTCGTATGCTCCCGAAACGCTGGTCAACTCCACGGTAATCTTTAAATTTGCCGGTCTTAAAGGAATCTTGCAAGTTCGGGTACTTCTGGCTATCAGAATGTCTTGAAACTTGTTGAAGCATCTTATTAACATAAAACAAGCTACTCTAATTTTTAGTGAGATTTTACCGCAATTTGGGTAATTTTTAGGATTTCTAGAATTTCCCATCGTAAGTTTTGAGCGGTTGACTGCTCGGAAAAAGATCTTTGATGATCAGAAAAACCGAGACTTTTTGTGGAACCTCTCATGGAATTCCACAACCTATGTGCAAGCTCATATTCTTACTTTGCACAATGGTCATAGGAGATTCGAAGGATGCCATCTCCTAGAATTATCGGTGTCTAGGGAATCTTCCACATAAAGAAGAATCTTGGTAAATCAACTTTGCCGTTGAGCTCCTAACGTGGTATAGACGCCAAAACACCATCCATTGGCCATAGATTCTTTGTACTGGACCGTCTTGAATTTGTGCCACCTGCAGGCTAACAATTGGGGTTTCTACTAAATTGGATAAACGTTTTGGAACTGAAACCTCTCTTTGGGAATTGACTTTAGGGTTCTCACCTAGGTTCCCTCGGACCAAATTGGCCATTGTTTGTCACAAGCAGGGTAGATTAGGCTATTATGGGCAATATCACTCAATATGTACAATTTGCCCTATTTCCCGGGTTTCAACCTATATACAAGCGGTTTTATGAACTAACTAAGCCAAAACACTCAATTTATGCCCATATACCGTATTGGTATGTGACATACTCATTTTGGCTTTTTACTCTTTTTTGGGCTTTTTGTACCTAAAACCTAACTTAATTTTGCAAAAATTGAAAAAAAGAAAATCATGAGTCCCAAGTGACGAATTGGGAGCTCACAGTATACAAACTAGATTAGTATGCACAATATTCCAATTTTTTTTTATTAAAAACAAATATTGTATGAAGAAGAAACAAAGCTACCAAAGTTCATTGTAATCCAAAAATGTTCAAATTTTGAACTTTGAATTGCTCCTAAACATTCAAAACAACTTAGATTGACATGATAATTATATCACAATAACTAGACTACAAGGGAACATTGTTCAATTTTTTATTTTATTGAAAACAAACAATAGACGAAGGAGATACAAGTGCCTGAAGTTGTAGTCATCAAATGTAGTTTGGTTAACTCAAATCAATACTCTAAACTTTGGTTGGCTTACAAAAAATCAATACATATTCAATTAATCTAAAAAATTTACCACACAAACTAGAAGAAAGAGTGCAAATTTTGCAACAAGTTTTGTTGAATCTGGACACTAGATGCAAAAGTACTTTGAATTTAACTTGAAACTATGTGAAGACACTTTTGGGTGAACTGACCCCCTCACTCGTCCTCGAAGGAAAACCCTGAAATTTTTTATTTCCCATGCATGATAAAATTTGCAAATTTTGAATTCATGTTTGCAATCAGAAGCTAGGAGAAATGTAGAGCATACATTTGCTCCCATCTTCATTATCCCATAAGCATTGTCCTTGGTGAGACTCCCATGAAGTATAATTTAATAAGCATGTCCCCCGCAAAGATATGATATCAACATATTCTTCTTCTGTACGGCCTGTACGTTGTACAGGATGTACATGTTTTACAGTATCTTGTACTATAGGTTCACAATATGTACACTGTATAATATCTAATATATTATATATGTATTATATTATATGTCGTATGTACATTATATATATAATCTCAGAATGGAAGTCTATAATTGGCAATATACTATTGTTTAATAATTAAACCGCTGTATAATTATCGTATATTAGAATTAATATTTCATTGTTCCAAATAATGAAATAATAAATATCTTCTCTTCAAAAAATAGATAGTTACATTATTGAGAACAAATGTTCCCGAAGGAGAGAACAAGTGTTGCATAAGCATGTTCCAAAACGTGACTCATTTTGAAGGACGTTTTTAGCAATGCTTTCTTGTGAAACTTTCAAATGATTTCTGGTGTTGTTAGCAACGTCTCTGCTGTTGCGAAAAGGCATCGTATGTAGTAGTGCGCATTGCCCTTGGAAGAGAAGACGCTACAGGGAAGCCAAGAGAAGACTGAATTAAGTCGGGGAAGATGAACCGTTCCGCTCGATATGGGGACAATCGGGACAATATTTTCATGTTTTTTTTCCATCGCGGCCCAACTCGCGATCCCAGCGCAGGACGTAACCGTCGTAACGCCGTCCTAGTTACGTACGAAGTCTGCGGCCAATTCAAGGTCTGCCTCTTCCCCCAGCCAAGGGTCAATGTAAAAAATTATCTCTATGGTTAGTATTCTGCGCTCTTCTCCTCTCCTACATGTGTTCTTCACCTCTTCGTGCTAATTTGGGACCTCTGATTCCAAATTTGAATACAAAATTTCCAAAATTTAGCATGAGTGGCAAATAAAAAATTCCAGTGTTTTCCGTAGGAGTAAAACAACAGACTTCGTGTGATGCGTTTAGCGTCTTGCACTCTCAGCTATTCAAAATGTTAGATTATGCATTCTGTTTTACCCTGACAGAATTCAGCTTAACAACTTGGTTTCATCAAGACAAAATGTTAATATATGTTGAAACATGAAACATGGCAAAGCTTTTGACTGTGAATTACCACATCCCGATTTCCGTCTCAAACAATCCAATTGTAGGTTAAAACTGTACGAAAGAAAAATCAACAACTTATTGATAATGATGGACAACTTATTGATAATTATTCTTGTTTATCTGTAAGATATAGTGTTGTAGGCTTATCCATGGCATCCAATGTCATACACGTGACTAAAATATGAATAAGATGTTACGTACAAGGCTTTAATTAATAGGTTGATCAACTTATACTTTGAGAGTCGGCAAGCGAGTTCACTTGACAGTCACAACATACATAACATAATAATCTAGCATGAAAACACACATTTGGAAATCAATATAATTTGTATATTATACTGACTACTGCAATGGGCTTTGGGATTAAGCCTTGTTTTATTAATTTGGAGTTCTTTCCTGTTACCCGGTAGGTACTTCATATCGGTACCTACCCAACAGAATCACACATATATATATGTAAAACACCTAGAAAGAAACTCTGCACGGCTATACCAATCTGGTCTTTTCCAGATATGTCAATCCACTCTAGACATATGACGTCGTCTGTAGCGACGCTAGCTCCATTGTATTCGGACTTGGCTACAAGTCGAAGTCATTTTTAAGTGAAAACCCAAGAAGCGCCAGAGAAGGCGACGTTAAAGTAACACTCCCCAGCATTTGGCCCGACGAGGGTTGATAACGTCGTTGTGCATCCAGTTCCGGTGAAGACAGTGGCCGTTTCACCACTCAGCAGATTTGCGATTTGAACTGCTGCCGCACCAGCGTTTTCAGAGCAGCATGTGTCGGCCTCTAGGCTGTAGCACCCGGACGCAACCGTTCCCGAACACCCATTATCGTTGTAGTACAGGACGTCCACGGCCTCCACTGAAGAAGTCTGCAGCAGCAGCAGACTTGCGAGAACCATCATCAAGACAACCACTTTGATCCCGAATGCTGCCATGACTGTTTACTGCTGCTGCTTCTAGCTTGATCGTTCAATCTGAGTCACATATGCATCAGTCACATATTAGCCAATGAACTTCCGTGGGCTAAATATATAATTACAAGCTCAACGAACATGCCAGGGCGATGCACAGATCAGATAGAACAATATCATGTGTAAACAAAGAAACTTGTTATGAGTACAAAGTACTTTGCAAAGGTGGAGTACATTGCATTGAATGCATAAGATGTAAACACAAAACAGGGAAACAGATTTGCATGACTGAATATTTTCAGTACTCGAGCGATCAAAATGGAAGTAACTTAACCACCTGAGAAACTGGAAGATCGACCAACCTGATGTAAGTTAGAGATGAGAAGGCAGATGAGAAGGCAGATGAGAAGGTAGAGAGCGAGTCCATCTATTTATAGTGCTGATGATTTGCAAGTATTTAGAAACAAGGGCACAAATTTCATGCATCTGATAGTCAAATGACCACCTTCAAAGACCAGGCACCCCTCGTGCGAGGGGCGTTCTTCCCTTAAAACATTTAAGTATACTTGAAATTCGTGCCCTTATCATCGATCTCGAATTATTCCATGCACCATTTTTCTATTCATTTTCTTCTTTATTTAGCTCTAAAGGGTAGGACTCCTATACATTTCAGAACGCACCGTCTAAACGAAAAGATGCCAAGTACAGTGTGGAACACCACCCTGTTAACGAAATTTTGGTTTAGTTGAGTAACTGGCGACGATTAAGTTCTCGAGATCTAGAACTGGTCGATCTATGAAACTTAATATCTGGATTGAGGCCCCTCATTCGCTGCACTTCGCACGTGATATAAGTTTCTCTAATTCTTTGAATATGTGTTGAAGTTTCTCGAGGCCGATTTGCGGGAAGAGTGCTTCCGCAGCTGCTTGCAACTCACTGTTGAGTTGAAGTGCTCCAGTACGTTGTCGGACTGTTACCGTATGATTTGTGAGGAGGATAGGGAGTTGCATCACATGTGCACCTGTGACTCTGTGAGTGGGTTTGGACTTTGGATCCAATGGAAGAAGCACCCGAAAACGCCCAAGTTTTCTGCCCCTAGTGCCAGGAACTAGGTGGGGCAAATGAATGATGATTGATAAGGTCAATTTTGTGCGATATTACTCAAGGCAACAATTGCTACACACATCTTCACAAAAGTCTAATTTTCGGACCAAAACTAGAACATGTGTAGATTTTGGTTTTGGACCGTGTGGATTGAACCACACCAAAGTTGTGAGATTCCAACAATTTAATGAAATTGATGTTTGATGACTTATTTTTAATGAAAGAATGTTAGAATGCCCTCCTCTAGAGAGAGAATAACCAACCTTAGAATTTTCAGAGTTTTTAACCCTTACACAATATTCTAATATGAGTTTCTTAAGTTCAAAGCATTGGATACCTACTTGCATAATTAGTTACACTACGGACCGGACTTTCTTTATTCCAATGTCCTTGAAGCATAAAATGCTTCAACTACCATTGATTGTTAGTGAAAAGCTATGACAATTGTACCTTGTGGCAGTTTGCTATTTTAAAAAGTGGCCATTCAAGGTTGAAATATAGATGGAACGATTAAGAAAATGGTACAATTGGATGGAGATACCTTAATGTTAATGTAGAAAATATTGCTATACAATTGATTCAATTAGTATACATGATGGTAACAAATGCATGGTACAGATGTACGGTCAACCAACTAACATTTGAACAAAGATTTCATACAAGCTAAAGTACTTTGAATATAGTATCTATTTCTTTACAACTTAAATTTCAATAACAAATAGAATTACAATGATGAAAAATAAAATATTAAGTAATGTGATTACTTCAACTATATACCAACCATAGAATATAATTTCAACTTGTCAAAATTGGTTTATTTTAAAGATCTTGAATTTCAAATCAGTCATTTTAATATTAGTTTGGCCAATTTCTATCTATAATTTGATTGTAAGGATTTTCCATATTTAATTTTTACTTTAAAATTCAGTAAGAATTTTTTTTAAATTTCATTTCTAAGAACATCCCAAAAAAATTCAATCCAAAATTCACTTTAAACAATTTAAAAAAATAAAAAGTACATAACCATTCAATTTTAAAATAAAACATTCCAAAAAAATCTAAGTTTCTTTCAAATTTGTTTATTTTCACATATTTGAATGTATAATAAAGCAAAATAATAGCTCAAAAATCATCAACAACCATACTTTATTGAAATTTAGGGTACAATTTTGTAAGTGGGAATGTGGGATGTGCAACAATTGTTTTTAAAAATCTTGTATTTTACTATTTTTGTGAGAAAATAATTATCATTTAATGAGATCCTAAACAATGGCAGTACAATATTGAGATTTCAAGAACACCTAAAATTATATTTATACAAAGATTAATTTTCAATATATCTCTGCAATTTTTTGAAAATCTCAAAATTGTCCATTTGATGCACTAGGACTAAAAGTTGATACATTTCTACATTTCTACCAAATGTTCACCCTCCTTTGTAATAACACTAATCTACACTAACTTAGGAATTATTTGAATTTGAAAAATACACTATATATAGAAGTTCAAAATATTTTAAATTAATATCAATATTTAAATAGCTTTATACTATTTTCACACTATATCACATATTATAAATGTATGTCATTCCAAGTTCATTTAATTGTTTGTGAACTAATAAATACATATTTTTTGTTCATTCATTTCAATTAGTGTAGGGTCTTGCACTAATTAAATTAACTTGTGTTAGTAGTGATATGGTATAACCACTATTTGTCAAAGATTGCTTTACAATATTTTTTTTTGATAATGAGTGTAAACTAAAGATTATGGAAAGTAAGCTTCAGTTGTCATTAAGCAAATCAAGTTGAGTAAGTCCTAATGTACATGCAATGCACATTTCATAATCAGTGTGCATTGTCTTAGCATGATTGCAAATTCACTATTCATGTGTCAAATTGAACACTTTAGCAAAAAAATGCAATTTGAAAAATGCCAAATTCTTTAAATATTTCTTGAATATGTTCTATTTCACCATACAAAAAAATTGAAAAAATAATTTTTTTAACTATTTACTTTTAGAACTATTTTAAGCTAGATCTACTAGAATCGAGACTACAATATTTTCATTATGTTCCATTATGGTTACATTGATTTATTCTATTAGAGAGGGTACAAAATTAATATCACAAAGACACCAACAAAATTAGTGACTTCAAAATTCCATTATTTACAAATAAATACTACTACTTCTATTTCTAAAAAAGATCAATGTTTTTTTTGTAATAAAAATAGAAATAGAAATGGTCTTTTTCAAAAATAGCAATATAATACAATAATATTTCAACAAGCACTAATTTTAGATACTCACTTTGGTAAATTAGTGTAGAGTTATTCTAAAGTCATGAAATGTCACCTTCTCTTTGGTCCCTAGTTTGCTTTAAATTCTAGATTGCATTTGAATTTTTATTCAAACCGTCTTTTTTGGAAATACAACAAAGTATCATTGTTTGAAATTTAATTGTATTGGATTGTTTTTTTTCTAAATTTAGGTTAGGTCACACTCTTGCAAAAAAAAGGATAGAATGCAAACTTGCACCAATAGAGGTCTATATATGGTCAATTTCGTTGAAATGGTGGTATTCTATTAAAATGGCACAAAATGAATCCATTGAAAGAATGAAAACAATGGAAAGATTGTCCGAGGGGAGTGGAAATGCGTGAACTAGGAGTGATTTGAATGTGCTAGGCATAAAATTGACACATGTATGATCCTATCGCAGCACACTTATTCTCTTTTGTAGAAGATATTCCATTAAAATGGCGTGTGGAATACCGCCATTTTAATGAAATTGACCATATATGAAGTTTACCACCTCCAAGATCAAGCAACATTTTTGGTAGAAATTGTGAAAAATTGCCACTTTTAAGGGCAATGAGAAAGAAATGGAAAAAAAAGTTTTTTTTCAAAATTCAACAGTACTAATTTGTACTAGACTACTATGGGAATGTGTTACATAAGAAATTTAGAAACTTTGAGTGCATGGATAGAAAGATTATAACATTTGAAGTTAGAAGGAAAGTTTTTTCTAACCTTGTCTCATAGGACCAACAAGTTTTAACTCCTAGAGTGAGAATTTTATACTACACATGTTAATTTTTTTTTGACACTTTGTATCTCATGGCATGTAAGTAACTACCACATTCCATATGTCCTCTCTATTCTTGTTATGGGGAATTTTGTTAATTGATGGCACTTGTTCTGCAACTTTGGCACTTTTATAGCTTTGAATCTTAGATTGTGTGATCTGAAATCTAAACTTATCCTAGATGGTTTAAACCACGCAGTCTAAAAATGGCTTATGGAATATCACCATTTTAACAAAATTCAGTCAGATAATTCTGTTCCCATTCGAGTATTCAAGTCCACGTGTTGCGACTTTCCTTCTGAGATGCAACTTTGGGACTATATATGGTAACAGAATCATTGGTTTGTTGCAATCGAGGAAATTGGGTTGTAATATATATAAATTTGATTAGCATTTGTTTCCCGATTTGTGTTGAAATGACGGTTAAATGAACTTTTGGACTGCCTTCATGGATTCGCAAGGATTCGTAATAGAAATAGGAATGAATGAAAATGTAGTCAACTATGATCCAGTGACTGTAGGACATTCAATTACCGAGACAAATTTGAAAATTATAGAGTGATTATCAGCAATAGATCATTACTAAGCATTCTAGAGCGACTCTACTAAATAAACGACCCAATTAATGCAAACCTGTTCATACAAACACAAAGCATGCATGTAACAAACTTCAATTCATGTATCGAACGTTGATAGAGATCGATTATCAAGCGCTGTTCCAGCTGATAGAGATCGACCAGGCCAGTTCCAGTTCCAGCTCCAGCTGGTCTCGAGAACTTAATCGTCGCCAGTGGAGGGAACGAATTTCGAACGTCTCGCAAGTGAGGGAGGCTGCCTGGTCTTTGCACGCGGTCTTTCGTCTTTCGTCTTTCGTCTTTCGTCAGATGTTTGATATTTAGTCTCTTGAGCGAGAGGTGGGCTGGTCTTTACACTTGCATTGGTCTTTCGTATTTCCTGCGTGGGACGAAGACTCGGACTCTCAAAGTCTAAGCTGATCAACCGATTAAAACCTCATAGTTAACATCTTATTCATATAGTATTCACGTGTATGACATGGATGACGTCATGGATAAGTCTATCCTACCGATAAACGAGAATAATAATTGATCAATAAGTTCAAAAGCAGTCTGAGAAGCTATCCACAACGCACTTCAATTGCAAAATGATTAATAAATAACATTGTTGATTTCACTTTTGTACGATTTGTAGGCTAGAGCTCGATTGTTTATGTCGGAATTCGGGATATATGGTAATTAATAGTCAAAAGTCTTGCCCTTTTTCAGCTGGCTGGGGGGATTGAACCCCTCCCTTTGATGGATGCTGGGATGAGGGGCCGGTTGGGTTGCCATTTCCTGTCTGTCCCGCCGTTGCTGGGGCGATGATTCCGCCGCCCTCGCTCATCGCTGCTCCCGATCCGCTCAGACCATACATTGCAGGACCTGATCATGATTGTCTGCAAAAATAGCTTAAGGCAGGGACGAATTCAATTCTTCGCCATTGGCACGCGCGGAGGGAGCGTTTCCTCTTCCCAAGTTGACGCAGACCCGAACATGCACTGGTGCTCTGGGGCGATCAAGATGAAATTTTCGACGTTGAGATGGCTTACAAGTTTCACAGGAAGATTTCACTACGTTAGCCCCAGGGTCTAATCTTCATCGGGGCCTGAACTCCCCAGCTTTAGACCCCTGGGTTTTTGAACTCCCCCACTTTAGCCCGACCAAGGTGTGCAATTTTGGGGTCTAAAGTGACGTCCACAAAGAAAATTTGAAATTTTTCGAGTCCCTTGTAAAAAGGGGCTAAAGTAGGGGTTATTGCGTGTAACATTAGCCCCTGCTAATCCCTCGAAATCTTCTTGTGAATTTCAAAGGACTCAATTACATTCCTAACTTCTCTCCTGACTGTACATAGATATTATTTCATTTTTCCATTTGTATATATCCAAATGATCATTACATTGTCAAAGACCGAGTACAAAATAATACAATCTCCTTTTAAAGTCAGAGTAGATCTGTCGAATGTCGAATCCTTGCAGTAGATCGCTAGAGCTTCTGCTGACTGTATATTTTCTGGCAAAGCTCTCACTTCAAAGTTTGGTTTGGTGCCAAAGAGTATGAAGCAAACTCTGAAGTCAGTGCGTGTGCCAAAGATTTGCCTCATGAATCCACATTTTTTTCTCTTTGTATCTTTTGATAATTTATTTAGAAAGCGGATTGTGTTGTTGTGCAATTTACGAATTTTTTTGATAGTATTTACTCAATTAGAAGTTTACTTCACTGTGTAACGAACTGTACAGACAAATCCTCCGCACAATGCAGTGATGCTGCGACGTAAGAATCCAGAGTTTCCAATATCTTGGAATTGGTGGTGGCTTGTGAGTGCTGACAATCGAATTCCCTGGTCTGTGCTAACATATAATGGAATTGTACTGTTATGGATAATTATCTTCTCAAACTGCTTTTGAACTTATTGATTTTATTCTCGTTTATCGGTAGGATATGGTATTGTAGACTTATCCATCAATGTCATCCATGTCATACACGTGAATAATATATGAATAAGATGTTAACTATCAGGTTTTGATCGGTTGATCAACTTAGACTTTAACAGTCGGCAAGCAAGTTGATAGTCACAATACTCTAGGTCGGACCTGGTGCTAAGCTGCGACCAAGATCGGTGTTACTTGTTGGGAAATCTGTGTTCTCTCTTTAGATTGTGTGGTAAATTTTTTTATTTTTTTTCTTGAAACACATGGACAATTTCCATTGATAAAGGAAACAGTACACAGAATCAAAGGAGAAACTCCTCGGCGACAATATTTGTGTGGTAAAATTTTCAAATGCAACCAAGATGTACTGATTCGGGGGGAGTCATTCGAAGTTCACTGGTTTGAATTCACCAAACTGCATTTTGATGGCTGCATCTTTGGGGACTTGTATCTCCTCCATCCAATGTTTGTTTTCAATACAATTTGTTGGGTTATGTTCCCCTTGAAGTCTATGGGGACTTGTATCTCCTCCATCCAATGTTTGTTTTCAATACAATTTGTTGGGTTATGTTCCCCTTGAAGTCTAGTTATTGTGATAAAATTGTCACATCAATCCAAGTTGTTTTGAATGTTTGGGAGTAGTTCAAAGTTCAAAATCCTGAGATTTTTGGATTACATTGAACTTCGGTAGCATGTTCAATCTCATATCAGTTCAAGAAGTTATGAGTAGCTTGTTCAATCTCGTATCACTTCAAGAAGTTATGAGTGACTAATAAGCATTTTAGTAGAAAGTTTAGCCTTAGTTGTGTTTTTTGCAACTTTTTTTTGCTCATTAGAGGGGATTCAGCCCCTTTGCAGGGTTGTGAGTTCCCTTGGTCTGGGAACAACCCCTTAGCAGTCCCCAACAGTTTGCAGGTGTTGCCTGACGTGGCAAGGCGATTGCCACATAAATTTTTAAATTTTTTTTTTCAAAATAAATAAATAAATAAATTCAACTCAATCTTTCATTTTAAAATTTTGAAAAAAAAAAAAAAAAAAGCTGACAGTGGCCGTTCCCGGACTGTCGAGGGAACAACCCTGAGAATAGGCCTGAAACGGCCCTCCCGACCCCCCAATTATCATCTAATGATTTTTTGACATTTCAAAAGCCATTTTGCAAACATAATGAACCTAACAAATGGTATTTTCTTTCACCAATGTTTTTTTATGTTGCTTTTGAATTACTTTATAATTTAGACTTTTTTTTTTTTATCATTTGAGAAGGTTTATAAATCCAATTTCACCTCCAAATGTATTGCTTGAGTTGGAAAAATTTGAGCATCCTTTTTCAACACTAAAACATTATAATCTTGCAATCTATGTGGCCAAATGACTCCAAATTTGATTAACATCATCTAAAACACCTACACTACAAGATTGTATTGTTGAGATTTCTATAACTTAGTGACATTTAGACCTATAATACTTCAAAAGCAATGATGTTTTTAAACCCCAAATTAAAGGCCCTGGGCATTTAGGGGTTAACTCCTAAACTTATGTGGAGTTGAATGTGGCATAAAGATAACACTTCTCTTTACTCTAAGAGTACTCCATCACTTGCAATAACAATAGGAAAACTATCAACTTTTACATAAATACAAAAATGAACATTGGAGAGTTTTAGAGGTGCTTTTTTGTAGTGGCCTTCACTAACACCCACTAGAAAAAAGCGGTGTCACTAGTTATATTGACCACCACCTTTGGATAAAAAAAGAACTAAAAAGCCTAAAATTCCAACATGATCAATGATGCAAATTTCTAAAGACAAATGACTTGTAGCCACTTACTTGAAACCCTAGAATAGGAAGGATTGCTATTAATATGTGAGCCTAAGAGCATGAGCACATGAGCCTAGAAGACTATATCCCAATGTTATAGGTGTCAATATTATAGAAACCTTCCATAATTTTAGTGTAACTATGATGTAGGTACCTATATTATAGGTGTTTACATAATAAACACCTTTAATGGTTCCAATATATCTACTTATATATATGCTCAAAGCTCACATGTTCGCATTAGTATGCTCACATACTAGCACCATAGGTCAAAATTACAGACGAAAAAACTCCTTTAGAGCAAAGAATAGGAAGTATCACCAAGAAATGACAAAGTGAACTAATTTGCCGATGCGCTTCTTTGAAAACAGTGAAAGAAGCACCACAACTTTGCTAAAAACAAACACTACAATCTCCATGAGCCTCTGTGACCAAGATGGAATCAACCAAACCACGATTGAACTCAAGGTACTAAATGGAAATGCAAGTAAAAAATTGTGAAAGAACTTCCATGCAAAACCAAATTTATTCACAAACTATAGAGTGCAACATCTCATAACAGGAAGCGACAAACTTCAGCTGAAACTGAGGTGAGAGAGCGGGAGGGGCACCATGTGTGTAGAGTATGATGTGATTAGATAGCGCCACTATGCCATGTTTCATTTTTGTAAAAAATCAAAGTGTATGTAAAATGCCCTCTAGCAATTCTCAAACTCAGGCAGAGGAGTCCACGATGTGCAATTTCAGGCCTGGTTTTGTGATTTCGACGCCCGTGGAGCGACCGAAATGCACGGTCCATTGGGGAACTCGATCAGCCTTTGATGAGCTAGGTGGATGACGACGGGGTTCGGCCGGATCGGAGTCATTTAATGCGATGCGATGATGATGCAGATGACCTGAGCAGGCTTGGCTGCTGATGGGCTTTCACATGTACATGCATGACAAGCTCGAGGTCCGGATTGTGTAAGATTTGAAAATGACTAGATTTCAATGAATACCGATGTTGCGCCACGAGTAGAAGTGAGTGTGTTTTTCCACTCAGTGAAATGAACCAGACCTATCATACACTCTGGTTCGATCTCTCCTTCATAGATTCGTTCTCTCATCCTTGAGTTCGCAGAAACGTTGAATCGTTCACGTTTACCGAAGAACTAATTAAACAATGCTGCAGGCACGCAAAGCTAGTAATCGAAAGAATGTCAAGAAAGGCGAGTACCACAGGCTAGGCGAGTACCATTGGTGACATGCATGAGAAGGTCGCAGTCGGAGACAAAGAGAATTAATGTCTCCTTCGACAGGACAGTGAAGAAGTCTTCTTCTTCGTCTCTGGTGCATTCTTTGTCCCTGGGATGGTTGTGTTTCTAAAGTCGTGACGGCTTCTGACTGACTACATGACATACCTTTCTGAGTGTGCAGATGGTGCCCGCCTAGTTTGTGCGCGACCATGGACACCATTTTAACCAAATCTTCCGCCTTCAATCTTATGGAGACACTTATTTTTGGCGCGTGAAAGTGTTGGTTCAAATAAATTATGGACGCCCACAGGTATCGTTCGCAAGCGAGTGGAGAGATTTCGTTCACTCCTGCAGTGTTGTGGAAGGGGACCGTATGACAGTCCAAATTCGTCATTTCCATTAATCGCAGCAGCGAGAGGGCGACCGCTTGAGATGATTTCATGAATCCTCCGCATGAGGTATTCCGACCGTTCTGCATGGTTTTTCCATCAGCCTCATGTCGTCCATTTCCCAAACACATCCTCCTCGACGCTTTCTTTCCAATCCTTCGTCTGCATCCGTAGACAAGAATCCACTTAGCTGCAGTACCATCGTGTACTCATCTTCCGCAGAGCGCCAATCCCGCGAGTTATGTGAATCAATTCGGGACGGACTTCATTAGCAACGGCCAGTTTGTTGACATCGATTTTGCTATTGTGCACTCCTATCCAGGTGATAGTTGGTAAACTACGACGTAAACATCCTCTGCTTCAAATTGACGTTGCATCAGTATAGCGTTTCGAATTGTCGTTGTATCAATTCAGGGTTCCGGAGTTTAGGGTTTCGATTTCGAATAGAATTGAGCCTGTCTCGATTCCTGAAGAGTTAGTGTAACCCTAAACACACAATAGTTCTTTGTCTCACCATGCGTGCATCTGGAATGTTTAGGGTTCCGAACCAAGGAGAAGCACAGAAGAGGGCTTTCATGACGTCGTGGATCAAGACTCACATCAACGACGCCAAGAACAGGCGAAATAAGCCTGTCTTGTTCGCGGAGTTCGGAAGTTCGGACAGGGCATCGGGATACAACACGCGCAACCGCTTCGACGATATGAACAACATGTTCAATGCCGTCTACGCCTCGGCAAGCATCGGAGGCCCGGCTGCCGGTGCACTTGTGTGGCAGCTCGCCCCGCAAGCTCTCAAGAATAACGTGCAAGACAGATACGTCATCGTTCTCTCTGAGGATCCCACCATTGCCAACCTCATGCGCAAGCAATCCTCCCGCATGTCTCGGCTCTAATCTCAGGCTTCTTCTCCGAGCTCAGGGAGGCAACCGTGATATGGTAGGCTCTGCACAAAGACTCGAAACCCTAGGTATCTAAAACGTTATTTACACTTGCAGATGTATCTTGTGTACCGTGTGGTTATCGCCTATGGCACATACGCAGAGAAGTAATATTGTACCTGGATACGAGTGACACCATAGCTTCATGAAGCCCATTTGGATGTAAGGTTGACGCAAGTTCTGGGCCCTTCTCCTTCTAGAGGTTTCACCACATTGGTAACTTAACCAATTGTTGCCAAGAAGTTTACATTGTTGTTTTCTAGTATAGAAGCAAGGAAGGGCTCCCTCATGCTAGTTCCATCATTGCAATACAATAGGATCTACCATGCAATAAGAGATCCCCAAATGCTAGTATTCGGGAGTATATGCTTGAATTTGTGGATCATGTCTGTAGACATCCTCTTTGAGGTTTGATGCCACTATGTATGTGATTGTCACATTAGAGTATACAATGGGTATTTTAGAACTAGTGAAGGTAATATACTGAGCTCCTAAGAGAAGATCCGGATCCTTGAAGGTGCAAAACATATCCTGACACGGCTCAACTCCCCGGCCAATTTGAATAACGCAAGCCTCTTCATCTACCAACACCCAGTATTGACAGGAGGGAAACTCCACTAAACTCTCCTCTGTCCACAATGCAGGTCTTTCTTGTTTGTGTTTCCTGACAATTGTTTGGGAGTTTTTCCATCCTCCGATGAGAATCTCATACATGGGTTGTGTAGTATGTGGTTCAGCTGAAATGGCAATGTGGACATCAATTCCTTCGGCCGCAAACGATATGAGTCCCCTCCCTGGTCTTGGTAGCTTCCAGAACCGAGCCCAATTGTAATGACCATGTAATGGTACAACATTCCAGTTGGACCCATCTTGCAGATCAATCCACTTTGAAAGACTATATGAATCCGACGTCGACATGTGTTCCATTTCTGAAACAATGACATTGGAGAACGTCACCGGGGTGATATGTGAAGTGAAAGAGATGTACTGCACGTCTGAAAAGAAATGGTCATCTTTGTAGATGGAAAAGACATCTTGGCCTGGCTCTCCTCGACCAACCTGGATGGTGGACGTCCGGTCATCGATTGAAACCCAGAGTCGATTGAGAGCGTCAGGGTAGGTGAGGAAAGCTGCAACGGCAAAGGCGACAGGGCCTTGGTACCGCTTTCCTATGGAGGTCATAGTGTTCTCCCAACCCCCGATGCAGATGTGATACATGTCATCACTGGATTGGCACTTCTCGGAAATGGCCATATGGACATCTGTATTACCTTGTGCTGTGAATGATATGCTACCTCGGGCACGTCTAGGAAGCTTCCAGGAATGCTTCCAGGAGAAAATCGGTCCAGGTGTGGGTTCAATGGTCCACTCTTGCTGCTCAAGGATCCAGCCACAAACACCGACATGTTAACTGACAAATGTATACTTAAGTTGTGATGAACGCCCCAGAACATTAGCAACGCAAGGAAATCCATTAATTAGTTATCAATATATTTTGGTGAATCTAATTTAATATTGACAAGGCTGTACCTAAGCTTACTACCTTGTCAACTGGTTTCCCAACACTGCAAAGCAGGGGCAGCCAACACTGCAAAATTAGGTATATAATTCTTAACTAGGAACTATGATGTGCATACTTAATGCTATTCTAAATATAGTTAAGGTTCATAATCAGAATTCTAGTGTTGTCATCAATGTTAACCTAACTGCTTAGTCTTTGCCAATCACAACATGCTATAACAGCAAAACTTATCGATGTTGAGATTATGGACTAGGTAATGGTAAAGCAAAGATATGAATAGTAATCACAAGTCCGGACCTATTGAGCAAAGGAAGTACTGAGATGCGGTTGTTCTTCATACCTTGGCATGCTTTGCCATAAGACATAATATCATGCAATTTTAACCCAATTGATTGCCAATACTCACACAAGAATCAAACAACAATCTTCAACTCTGTTGCACAACTCTCAGCTACTGTGCGCATACTTAATGCTATTGTGAACACAGGTGAAGCTCACTGTCAGAACTCTTTGTGGCATTATCAGTGTTATCCTAGCTCTTCTTTACCAATCACAACATCAGCAAAACTGAGATCATGGAATCGAAATAAACCGTACCTTGCACCACGTGGTATCATACTTCATAGCAACATTGCTCCCACTCAAATAACACAAGCGCATTGCGCTTCCAGGGACGATGAACCGACCGCTCCGCGACATTGATGCACAACCCGCGAGGTTGATTTCCTCCAACGTGGTGAGGCATTCCAACCCTTGAACGTCTGTCAATGCTCTGCAGTCACGAAGGTTCAAGACCGACAACAGCCTGGCAGCTGCCAAGGAAGGAATCGCAACGAGCTTGTTGCAATTCGCCATATTTAAGTGATGCAATCACCACGGCAGCGCTTCCACTGACACCAGAGCCGGACAATCTGCCATCTGCAAGTGAATCAACGACTTCAAATCCCCAAAGCTTTCCTGCACGACGGTGATTATTTTATTCCCACACAAGTGCAGCGTCGTCAGCGCCGTGAGGGCGCCGAGAAACAGAGGGAACTGTCCGTCTAGTTTACAAGCCGACTTCATGTCCAACTCCTTCAGAAGTCGAAGCTTTGTCACGGAAACCGGCAATTCGTGTAGCGCCTCACAGTTGGACAACTGCAAAATTGCCAAATTCAACAACTTCCCCAACTCCATTGGTAACTCCCTCAGCTTGCTGCAACCATCCAACATGAATCGTTTCAAATTTGTCAGGTTCACGATTGCATCTGGCAAGCTTCCCAAGTTCTTGCAACCCGAGAGAACGAATTGTTCCAAATACTTCAACTGGCCGAGTGAATCGGGTAAGGCTCCTATCATCGAACAGCTCTCCATTTCGATTGTCTTCAACCTCGGCGTGCTCCGGCCTATGGTGGATGGAAGCTCCTCCAACGCTCTAAAACGAATGAGTATCAGCCTCTGCAGCAACGGGAACTGAACCACGGTGCCTCTTTGCCAAATTGAGATGAGTCAAGTTGCAGCTGTCAGTGAGATCCAGAACAGTTAGGTTTGGGAGATGCAATGGTGAAGGAAGCTCTGCACGAGGAATTGACCTCCATTGCAGCCACCGCAGCTCTGGTGACCAAGATCTGAAGTCGGAACCCTCCACGGAGCAACCATCCAACACCAGCAAATGAAGCTCCTCCATGCCTGAAAATTAGTTAGTGACATAAGGTGGAGCACTGTCGACGTTTTCGTTTCGAGAGAGCTTGATTCCTCGAATTCTGTCTGTCCCCTGCACACACGTGGGAAGTTCTCAGACTAAAGAGAGATCCACTTTCTCCTGGCACCGGCTCTCAATTCATACTCGCTTTCAGCATATATCTGTCAGGGACGTTGCACAGATGTAAAATATCCATATTAGTAGCACAGAGAGGGCTATGCTAAGAGCGAACAAGCTGGGGTTGCTGGTACCGGCAATTGTACACGACTAAGGTGAGCTAGATGTCTACTGTCCAGAACAGCCACCATAATTTGTAGCCATGGAACCAAGAAGGTTTCAAGTATGTAACATAGTCAACTACATGGTCAAATTTTGCTGAAGTGCCTTCCTCTTTGTGGTGATCTAATTCCTACTACTGTAGTAAGCATTAGGTTGTGTGCACCCATGCATTGTTTTGCGCACCCAACCCATCAGAAGCTGACAAGTAGTGTATGAAGGTCCATATCTCGAGAAGAATTTTGGGAGAAAAAACCATCCTTTATATGCTATTGCGACGAACTCCCTTCGTCCATATTCGCCTTAGTCAGTAGCAGCTGAAGTGCGGTGAAACGTATTCTGTGTCCTCTATAGTGTGGACTGTGGACTCCCAGGCGCCAAAATTCATGCTTTCAAACAAGACTAGTGTGCCATGTGTCGTTGCCACAGTATGATAAAATTAAAATTAAAGTATTTTTTATTTATTTTTTAAATCATAAAAACTTCGAAATTCAATATTTTTTTTACTGTGAGTTTGAACATCACAAAACAAAGCAGAGGGTTTTCTAACAGCACCTAGAATGCGACCAGGAACACAGAGGTCTGGAGATCTTGACGTAACCATGGAATTTTGGATTGGAAGAATTCTATATCAGAAGGGAATAAGAAGCACAAAATATCATCAACCCTTAAAGGTCATTGTGTGTGTTGTCTGATAAATGACTTCACCTAAGTTTTACAAGTGTCACATTTGTTCAAAGAATATTTTACCCTTTTTTGACAAAATCTAGGTCCACCACAATTTGATTGGCCAGCTCTCATTTAGTACTACCACTTAGGCAAAAATACAAGCCAAAATACGCAGCACAAAGGGTTCATGAATATGTTATTTACCTGGTTCTTTGTAACACCTTCGCTGCGGTGGTCGCTCCCCACAAGTGAGTTCTCTCTCCAGGGTGTTTCGGAGGCTCTTCCCAGGGATGCGAAGATACTCTCGTGACAATCTCTCTCCCCATGTCTCGAATCACATCATGCATACTCAATTTCCCCGCCTCCACTCGCACCAACGACTTGTCCACAAGCCTGCGCAACACCAAGTGCGGACCTTTCGAAGTAGAGCAGTACTCGCTGCAAGGGTTGCAAGAGTTCCAAATCTCCATGGCTACTTGCTCACGCATCCCAATCAACAAACATGCTATATCTCGAAACATCGCCTTGTCTCCCGTCGTTAGAAGGCTGTCGTAACTAATTCTGAGTTGACTCTGAATGTCGGGATTCTCGTTCAACGTCTTCACTGCATCCAACCATATCTCTCGGTCTTCGATTTCTCTTTTGTCGAACAACGAAGCTCCAATTAGGGTTAGGGCTAACGGGTGCCCCCCTCACGCATCAGCGACTCTCTCGGCCAGATCATGAAACCCTTCGCTTGGTGTTTCGCTCAGAAACGCATGCCAGTTGAAGAGGAGACGCGAGTCAGTTGAATTCAATCAAGGGTTATAGAAGAATGACACCATAACCCTAAACACTAACGCAAACTCCTTGTGAAAACAACATGAAGATGAACAACATTGTATTGAAACAACACGAGTAGAATTTTCAACTTCCCTGCCAACTGGTTGAAACAACATCCCAACATAGTTTGGGCATTCATTTTTAGCCAATCCAAACTTCTTTTGAGAGTTCGTCACCATGTAAGGAATTTATTGCCATGTAGGTAGTTGGAGGACCATGGCCTATGGACTTGTGCCTTCTAGTGTAAAGGGTCGAAAGGCCAAACTTTTGGTTTCTTGAAATTTGATATGTGGAAACCCACAGCCTCTCAAACTTCGGCCATAGTGTGAAGTGGCCCTTAGTCCTACCCTATCTAAACCACTTCCCTTCTTACTTCGCTCCATTCTTGTATGTTGAGGTCTCCTACTTTGTTGTTGATGTTTTGAGTTGAAGGTGCACACTTGAGAGTGGTGGTCATGAGGCTTTTTTTCTTGCTTTTAGAATTAAACTTTGTCTCCTTCCATTTGCACCTAGTCTAACTTCTACTTCTATCTCTATTCTATCCTTGTTCCACTAGTTAACTTTTGCTAAGTCTACCTCCCTTCTTATGAATTTTGGATGCTAAACTTTAAATGGTTTCTAAAGTATTTTGGAAACCAAACTTTGGAGTTGACCGGTAGGGGGATTCAAAGCTCCGCTATCAGTCACAATTTTAACACACAACCTAGGACTTAGGACACTTGGGAGGTTCAAAGTTTTGCCATCGGTCACAGTTTTAACACACAATCTAAGACTTAGGACACTTGAGGGGTTCAAAACTTCACCGTCGAGGAGAGATCCATTAGCACCAAGTGCCCCTTTTAACAAAGGTTAGTCCACTAAAACACTTATGAGGCCTCTTCTAGTCACAAAGTGATAGTACAAAGACAAGAGAGTAAGTTAGTACAATCTTCTTAATTAGCTTTACTCAAAATTTACACTAAAGGCCCCCCAAAGCGGCATTGCCAAGGTACGGTGGGGTGTCTTTAGGATTAGTAGATAAACAATGGACTCTAATTTTCTAGAAAGATTAGTTTCTCACATGGATACAAAACACAAGACAACTCCTAAGTTAGTACAACTTAGCATTCACAAGTTAGTACATGTGTTAAAATGAGACCACAACTTAAATACTAAAAGCCCCCCAAAGCGGCATTGCCAAGGTATGGTGGGGGGTGACTTTAGGTAAAGTACAAGACACAAAAAAAACCTCTAATTCTCAAGTTAGTGCAAGAGAACCCACAAAAATAGCCAAAAAATACACACAACAAGATAGAGGGACCCCCCAAGACCTTCAAAGCTTGAGATTGAACAACATCAAAGCCAAAAGTGCTTCCAAAACACCGTAGAGGTTTTTTGGCTTAAATTGCCAAAAATTCTAACATAAATTGGAGCCAGAGATCCAAGTACATAAAAATGGAGGTTGATTTTAGAGGGAGATGGGTGCCCTTTTATATTCTTCTAGAGCACCTACCTCCTCTTATTTTAACCTGGGTAATCCTATTATATTAGATTTTCATCCTTCTCATTTAGGATTTTCATCTTTGGAATTTTTTACATTGGTCCAAAACACTAACTATTGGAGATTAATTCCAAATCACAAACAAATTGCACCGTTGGCTCTAGAAGGCCATTTTTAGTCTAGAAATTCCCTACTTCCTATTCCCTCTGCAAAAAACTCATCTAAAAGCTAGCGTCAATTAGAATTAGTTAAAAGTTTAAAAAATCAAACTTTTGGAAGTTACCTTTTCTGACAAGGGGGACTAGCTAGGATTGTCAAGAAGACTTTAGAGAGTAAAAAAGGATTTTTTTTTATTTTTATTTCATTCCAATTTTGTATGCTTCTAGGACACCAGTCTATATAAGCTCCTAATTTGTCACTTGAGACTCATAGTTTTTTTTTTTAGATTATCAATTCAAGTCATAATATCATATATCCCTAGAATTCTCCCAAATCCCACTTGTGCATAGGTTGGAACCAAGAAATAGTAGGAATCAACAAGCTTATAGGGAACTTATCCAAAATAGCCTTAAACCTAGTGCATGTGACCATACTTGGCTAGATTGGTCCCATGAGAGATAGAAAGATCCTGACGTAAATCTCCAAAGATAGGTTTCAGTTTTTCCATCCCATCGACGAAATATTAGAAACTCCAATTATTAGCATGCAGAAGTCTTTTTCTGAAGATAGGCCAATAGAGGAATCTATGGCCATCAGATGGTGCTCTAGGATTGGAAGCATGCTAGGAAGTCAAAAGCGAAATTTGTTCGCCAATATTCCTTCGCATGTGAAAGATTTTTTGATTGTCGATAAATCAACTGAGGCCAGTTTTACCTTCTTGCTAGGCGTGCACAAGACCGACACAAGACTTGGCGCACCCCTTGAGAAACTCTATGAGAGATCCCCCCAAGAAGTTTTGGAATTTTTTAACTTGCAGAAATGCCTTTCCGGATGGTTAACCGTGTAGATCCACAAGGGGAAGTTCATGAAAAATTTCTGGTTGCGGTAATATCTCACTAAAAATTTGATTAGCTTCTTTTATATTAATAATGGGACCTAGCAAGTTTTGAAGTGTTTTGATAGCGGGAGGTGTCTGAATCACCAACATTCCTCCAAATATCAAATACGGCAGGATTTATGTGGAGTTGACCGGTGTCCCGGGAGCACACAAAGTTGGAACAAAATCAACGAGGAGTCTTTTTTTACTCCCTAGAGTCTTCCTGACGACTCTAGCTAGACACCCTTGTCTGAAAAAAATAACCTTCGAAAGTTACTAGCACTAGTTGTTGATGAGTTTTTTGTGAGAGAAACACGGGGTAGAGAGTGACATAGACTAAAAATGGCCTTCTGAAGCCAATGGCGTAGTCTTTTTGCAATTTGGAGTTGAAATCCAAAAGTTAGAGATTAGGACCAACATAAAAAAACCTAATGAGGTGAAAATCCTAAAAGATAAGGAAGAAAGTTTAAAGTGATAGAGTTACCTAGGTTAAAAAGAGGGGAGGAGGGTGCCCCGAAAGAGTATAAAAGGGCATCCTTTTTCCTCTCAAAATACCCTCTTTTTGTACTTGGGTCCATTGGGTCCACTTTGTTGAAGATTTCATTAGGAAAAAATTGAAACCCAAAAGAGGCCACGAGTTTTTTTACTAATTTTAATACTAATTGCATGAGTACAAAAATAGCCACATCCTCATTAGAGCAATCACGTAGGATTGCTTGTAGCCACTTGTGGCCACTTGGTGTCTTAGAATTTGGAGACGTGTGTTCCATCCTTCATGATGGAGCCATCATGAACTACGATTTCCTTGAAAGATTGAGTATTTCCATTTCAAATTTTTGCGCCTTCTTCTTCTTGGCTTGCATGAGACTCTTTATTCCCCAATTCTTGTGCCTTCTTTATTTTGGCTTACATTGGACTCTCAATCCTCCAAAGCTTGAATCCCTTCAATGTGCAGTGATGGTTTCCCACTTCAATTATAAAATTTAAAAAAATTGACATTTGAATCTATTGAAATCTACCTCTCATAGCTTCAAACGAATTTTCTACTTGTTTTTTGAGTTTTCAATCAAAAAGTGAATCTCTTTTTATACATAGGGGGTGGTAGGATGTTGAACAAACCATGTGGGATATGTTAATTTGAATTCACTATGAGTTCTCAAGGTTCTATTAATTCCAATTAACATATCCCACATGGATTGTTCTACTTCTTACCACCCCCAAGTGTATATAGTGCGTTTCTCTTCCAACAAGAAAATTCAAAACAAGATGATAAATTCATTTAATTCTATTTTTGGACTACAAAAAAATTCTTGTTGGTGTTACATTTGTTCAAATAAAATAATCAAAATGCATTTGGATTCTTGTGAGTGCTAGTTGGGGTTGGTACCAAAAATCAACCTCAATCACCTTTGGCCGTGGCTGGAAAGGCAAGAACTTGTTGGAGCTTTGTGCCAAAATCGACCTCCCGCTTTTCTAGGTTGACTTCCAACAATGATCCACGTTGACTTCCAACTAGGATGGAACATTTTCGCCCCTAAATTGTGGAGATGGATTGTGTAATCTTGAGCCCATCATGACAAATATTTGAGCCCCATCATGCAAATCTTGGCTCAATTAGTGAGTTGAGAAGGTCATTGCCATCCAAATTTTTGCATTGTAAAGCAACCTCTTTTGGGATTCATTTTTTCTTAATGTGGCCTCTTTGGCCAAAACCCTTGAGCAGTGTGTTTAGGCTCCTTTTGAGCCATTGTCGGTGTTTTGTTGAGGAGTATAGAGGACTTTGGGGGTCCCTCTACACCTTGTTGCTGCTTGGGGTTGGAGTGTCTATGTTTTCTTGCTTACAAGTGTGGTGTTTGAATTGGTCATTTACCTTTATTTTTTTGTCTTCACGTGTTATTAACCTTGGCAATGCCGCTTTGGAGGGCCTCTAATTCCATGTTTTTGCAAACTTTGTACTAACCACTTGCTATTAACCACTTAGTCACTTCTGTCCTTGTTACTAACTCAAGTCTTATATGTTGTTTTGTGTCTAGTCCTCATTATCTTTGTTAGGAAAAGAGTGGGGTCATTACAAGATAAAGGGGTTCTTTAAGCTAGTTTTTCAGTCAAAAAATGCATACTTAAAGTTCAAGTCTTTTAAGTAATTTTTACTTAAAATGTTGTCTCTAGAACATACTTTAATAGACAATACTCAGTCACAAACATGTCTTTTAAGCACTTTCTACCATGTCTTTTAAATTTATCATTTTCCATAAAGCGAAAGGGGGTCTTTTAAGTGAAAATTTAAGTCAAATATGCATACTGAAAAGTCATGGATTTGCATTAATATACAAGGATGTCGTCCTTTCAATACATAATTCTATGACTTTTAAGTCATAGAATCTGAAATGCTTACTATTGGAGTTTCTTTTCAACTCTTTGGGTACCCTTCCCCTTACAAGATGCACTATCTACGTGTACTAAATTCCGCCCTTATGCAACACCATGAGATTTCACAAGAAGTGAATAAATAAAATGAACTACCTCCATACAATGCAGGATGCTAGATCCTCCACAATTGGGCCAGTTGCAGGCCAAAGTAGTAAAAAATCAAACATCTGAAAATACAAAGTATAGAGGTAGTCACAAGAATGGTATACAGGCTCCATAAAATAACCTGCAACCTCCCCTTTGACAAGGAAGCGGGTCTTTTTTCGAAGTTCATCTTTGGTTGTATCCATAAAGATAATTAACCAAGAAATCTCCCTGCATTTTACAATTGTATTAAGCAAATTAATTATATTAAATGCAAGCAAAACTGAGAGGACTAGTTATACTAAAAGCATTACATAAAATCTTTTCCCTCAATTAGTTACAGAAACCTTCACATGACTTAGAAAACACCATAGTCTCCTTTAAGAAACTTAATACAACAATTATATGTTTCACACATCATCGATCAAGCAAGAATAACCACATTCTGTGTGGTTTCGTTACAACAATGATGCATATGATAAATGGGATGAAACACTACGATGATGAGATCTATGTTTGATTTCTTGTTTATTACAGATATTTGTAACCATTGAACCAGTAAAACATCAAACACAAGACAACAAAATAGACTACTATGCACTACAAAGACATCAAATAATTCATCCACTTGCACTATAGAACAATTTGCATGGTTGGAAGGCAAATCGGATCAAAATCCACTTACAGATTTACTTTTAAAAAAACATCCCATGCAACAAAATCCTCCAACTCCCACAACAACGCAATGCCAAGCCACGCAAATCACTAATTGCACTCCAAAAGAACTGAGATGTAACCCTCATCAAACTCCCAATCCGTCAAACACCTCGGGTTCTAACACCATCGCCATTCACCTTCTGTCGGAAAAAACAAAAACATGAGCATCAATTGAACAGCTACACGCATTCAAATGGAACAAAACGACACATGGTGTCACGCTTCGGCCCTACAACATCAACCTGTCAGTCGACACCCTAAAACCCAAAAGAGGCCCCGACCAAAAGCGACACACAAGTGATGTACCTTCTTCTCGCCCAAGAAGTTCATGATCTTGATGTTGTCCTTGTTGGCGCCAATACTGGCATTGATAGGGAAATACGCATACACAAACCTCCTTTTGGACCTTCCTCACGCCGGTGATGAGGTTGTTCACGTGGCTAATGGTGGTGCAAATGGCGGCCATTGTCTTGCAGCTGGAGTCGAGGTTGAGGTGCTTGAAGTTGCAAGTGAACACGCCCCAGGGGCCAGTAGCCCTAATTTGCTTGGCCTTGATTTCCACCTTCACGCCCTCGGGCAGGTCCATGGTCTTTGTGCCAAGATGGTCTTCATGATGGTTGATGGACAAGCGAGCATGGCGATGGAGGAGGCAGCTGTAGCGATGGCAGAACAAGATAAGCTCAAAAGAGTGCATAATCGAGGCTCCTCTTCATCTAAGCTTAACCCTTAAAGGACCGCCACTCTACATTCACCAAAAACGCTCCAAAACTGCCATTTCTAGTACAAGTACCAAAATTTTGAAAAAAAACTTTTTTTGACATATCTAACTGTAGGATCTTGTATTATATAGTATCAAAAACATGTGGTAAAAGCTTCAGACATTTCCACCAGGTGGATTGCAAGATATAAGCATTCAAATTAACTAAAATCATTTTTTTGACCCTGCAAAAAGCAGGGCAGCTGCACTTCACAAGCTCACATTTCTATGAAAAAATGACCTAAATGGTGGTGCTTCTACGGATTTGTTTCCTAGACAAGTCGGCCACATGCTTGAAAATTTTCAGATCATTTAGAATAGTACAACATATAGGAAAAAAATAGTAAGTAGGTAGTAGTAGAGAATGATTAAAAATACTAAATTATTTACAATTTAAATATGGAATTGAAAATTTCCAATCCCAATTGTTGAAATGTTGTAATAATGTATCTACATCCTACGATTTTATTTTTGTCCAAAAATATTGAAAATTGGATAAGATAAAGGATTTCAAAGTTTATTTTAGAGTAGGAAATCCAAAACTGCCCGCAAACAAAAAATCCTCATAACTTTTGACTCATTAATCAAAATGGAATGATTCAAAGTTTTTTGTGTATATAAAACTCTAGTAAATCAATTCCAAATTTTTGTTTATGAAAAAAGTGATTTTTTCTGATCTGCCCGAATTGCCTAGTTATGAAAAAAAATAACATATTAGACTATAACTTTTGACTCGTATTTCCAAATGTCATGAAATTTGGTGCATATGAAAGATCTTCCTTGCCCCAACATTCTATTAAAATTTCAGCCCCAAATATGAAAATCTCCGCTCATAGGTACCTGCCCAGAATTTCTATACAGCCAAAAAACACAGTCCAATCCTTTAGGGGTTAAACGGACACCTTCGCGACCAAAAATGTAATGTTCTCCTACATTACCTTGACTGATCACCACTCTACTACTAAATTTTTTGTTTTCGACTTCCCATTGTGACCTTCTAGCAATACAAAGCATTTTAAAGTAATTCTTTATTGATATCTCTTCTTAGAAACACTCACATCTCTTGTAGTGCTTGTTCCATTTTCTTGTTGGTGCCGCCATAGAGGAGGAGCAAGCACCACCTAGTGGAGAGGATGTATGGATCAAATCACTCTCAAAGATACAAAAAAAAAGGTCAGGCCCAGTAAAATCTACAATGTAATTTCTTTTTAGCTATTGTTTTTTAAAGCTAATCTATTAGTTATAGGTAGTTTAGTCCTTTTTGACTAGTACTTCAAGTCATATTAAGCCTAATATTTATTTATTCATCAATAAATAAAAAATTCTTTACTATAGTTCCAATTGAAGTTCATATGTCAACCTGTCAAGTTTTTCAATGGTAGAGAAACCAGTAGAAAAGGGGTCTACTTTCTAATGAATAATAATGTGATTGAATCCAAAAAATCAGATGTATATATAATCATAAAGATATCAGAAAAAAATATACAAGAAGGCAAAAAAAATTGATTAATTAGATTTTATTTGGTTGATATTTAGTGATTTGTAATACAAAGAAAAAAAATATGAACTACCTTTTTTTCCAGTAAATCATTCACAAAATTACCTAATATCATATGTTGGGGTCATCAGATTCATTAAACCCCGTATGAAATCATTTTTTTGGAGTTGAATACCCTTTCATTCACTCAATTAAAAAAATTTGGGATTTCATTTCACAAGATTTGGAGTATTTTCTTGACCTTCAACAAGGTCCTCCTAGCTTTATTGCGGTAGTTATGGCTTTATCAAAATTTTGTGACCTTTTGCAGTAGGGTCCTCCTAACTTTGTAAGTTAGTAAATTTATAAGTGAGGATATGTTCATTAAAAGGATTTGAACATATTCTCACTTATAGGGTGAAAAAAGGACAAAGCTTAGGAAGCTCATGTATTCCATAGATTTTTTACATTTATAAAGCAACCACCTTGGTGTGTATATTTTTTTCATTAGGTTATTTTAGAGCATACAAATTATGTTTATTAATATTTTCTACACTATTCAACTATCCCCCCAAGGACCAAGTGTTTGTTCAAAGTACACTAAAATTTTTAGGGTTCATTCCTATAAAGTCATTTTTGGTTGGATGTTAATGAATTTGTACACAAGTACGTCCTTGCTGAAAAATGATTTTTTTTTCAATTAGGTGCCCGGATGATAAATTATGTTGCCCTAAAT
Organism: Rhytidiadelphus loreus; assembly: GCA_947034895.1. Taxonomy (NCBI): domain Eukaryota; kingdom Viridiplantae; phylum Streptophyta; class Bryopsida; order Hypnales; family Hylocomiaceae; genus Rhytidiadelphus; species Rhytidiadelphus loreus. Next base: position 27,677,513 of record OX344764.1, read on the forward strand.
TGGTTGGGCACCTTAGGCAATTTTAGGAAATCTTTTAGAATTCATTTGCAGAAAACCTATTCAACTTTTGAAATTTGGCAAGTATGTACCTAATAAAATATGGCATACAATTGTCCCCAAAAAATAAAAATTGTAGTCATCAAATCACATTCTAAGAGGTATCAAACTTTGTTAGCTGTATTGGAGGTGGTTTCAAGAGAAAACATTTACTTCTAACTTTAAGTCCTGTTATCCTACAATCTATGAAGTCAAAAATTTTGAAACATTTTCCACATATATCAAATGTTTGTCTCTAAACTAGCTCTAAAATTTCACATTTGGTTTTGAAATAAAAAATTTCATCATCATGAAAAATAAATGATAAAAAAATGACTAGTGTATTGCCAATTCACTTGACTTCTTTGCATTGTAGGGTGATTTAGAATAAGGTAGAGAAGTAGACTTCATATTTGCTTTTCAATTTTTCCACGAGTGAACCTAATATCATAGACTATGGAATGGTCAAAATCCTCATTTTCGTGTATACCAAAAATTATATTCCAAAAGGGTTTGAAGTCTAATAACCCTCTTTTGTAAAAATGAAAAAGAAGTTTTTTTCCTCATTGCAAACGTTATAAACTTTCAATCTACATGGTCAAATGGGCTGAAATTTTTTCCGTGTTTTCATAAAATAATGAACTTCAATTTTGTATAGTTGAAGTTTTAAAATTTTTAATTTTTTTCGTAGAAAAATATACCCAAAACCCACAATTTTGTGACCATGTCTCTTTGAAACCCCCTTGTTTTTTTTGGAGTTATGGCACATTGAGATTTCTAAAAATCTCATGACATGCTATATTTAATTATATTTTGAATTTTTCTAAACAAATCTCAATGTGCCATAAGCATAGGGTACTCCCGGGGTAACACCCTAATCATAGATGTTGGGAATTTTTTTTTACTACAACTTTTCTACTATGGCAAATAGAAAAAAACAAAAATAAAAAATTTAAATTTGGCATGCTCAACAAGCCACTTGATCAATTCTTTCCAACTAAATTAAATGCTTAACCCTAAAGTATTTTGATGTCCAATTTGTAGATGACGAAGAAACTTATATTCTTGTTTATTTCACATTATTTCTTGGATGAAATTCATCCTAATTTGTCCTATCTAATACTTGGATTTGGTGTTAGTAGAGTACATACTTTTCTAAAATTACAAATGTGGAAGTATGTCAAGTGGTAGACCAAGCCAAAATTGCATTGATTGTAGTTCAAAATTGGATTTGCAAAAATGAGGTCATACATTTAAAGAATACAAAAATTTCAAAAAATGCCCATGTCAAAGGAACCTCATTTCAAATTCATTCCAACAAGTTTTACTCACAAAATGATAAAACTTTGTTTGTAATCAAATTCAAAAGGAATTTTAAAATTTCCCTTTTAAAATTTATAAGAAAATATTGGCGATGACATTGGTGAATCTAACCATATAGATGGAATCTAAAACTCAAGATCTACAACTTATTTCCATAAACCAATTCCAAAATATACTTCCAAATAGTACTTTGTAATGATTTTCTAAATTGTCAATTCTAGAGAACACTTTGGAAGTTTAGGGGTTGATGATCAAGGACAAATAATTTCCTTCTCATTTGTTGTAAAACATTAAAAAAAATGAACTAAATTTAATGATTAATTGAAAATATTGTACATTTTGCTAGAACTAAACAATTGCAGCTGATGACCACGTGATTTTCCATTCATCAATACCAATGCTTTACTTTAAGAAAAACCACATTTTGTATGAAAAATTTGACAAAATTGAGGTAAATGACATATATTCAAAAAGACCTTACCATAAAATTATTGAAATGCCAAAAATATTTACTTTGGATGGGATTAATTAGATTTTATTTCGTTAATATTTTAAGTGATTTCTAATATAACTCAAGCATCAAATGTTATAACTCAAGCATCAAACAAACTTTTTCAAATATTATAACTCAAGCATCGAATGTCATCAACAAACTTTTTCTGCCCAATGAGTATCCTTCACAGTGAAATTTGGCGTCTTCTGTCATCCAAACTCACTGTAATGAAGATGGACTGATATTTTCCATTCAGTTTGAGTGAGTTCTTCTCCAAAAAATAGAAAAAAAAAATGACTGACTTAGGGCCCCTTTACACCTAGTGGCCAAGCCAACTTGATACAATACATTCTTTCATCCCAAAAGACATGATCTAACATGGCTTGAGCTTGTTGAATTGGATGCACCAAAGATGGCAGGCCAATTCTTGGCCTAGGAGCCAATGCTAAATTTCAATAAATAAAAACTTTTTTGTGAAATATTATTTTTTTCAACAAATCAAATCCATTGGATGTTGTGCAATTGACCTCAAGGGGAATTGCCTCGACCTCAAGGTGTAAAGTGGCCCTCCAAATTTCAACCCTTATCTCTTTCTCTCTTTTAGGTTTTACTGAATCGCCCCAACTTCTTGACCCCAAGGCCTTAACACATGGCAAAATTGTCCCTCATCATAATCTTATTCTAATGAGTAGTTGAGGATGGCCTCCAGCCCAAAAGGGGCTGAAATTTTGTGCAATTGGCCTCAAGGAAAAATTGGCCCGGACTCTAGGTATGAAACGGCCCTTACTAAATTGAAAACAAATCTGCTGAAACCGACAATTGCCTGATGCCGATCACCATCAATTAAATTATTTGGGCTCACGAAATTACTAGCCAGCCACTAGCACAACAAGTATTGGCATCCGGTCAGAAACTCTACACTCCACCTGATCTTCTATTAATACACCACATAACTTTGGATGCAAGGCAGTGACAGTCTCTCTGAGTGTTATGACGACAAGGTGAAGCCAATGATTTAAAACTACTATTGTGACTACTATGGGAGTCTGCTCTTAAAGCGACCGTTTAAAGGTTGGTCAGCTTTTCCGATGGTTCCTAGATGCACGAATTTTTTTCCCCTTATTTTTCACTTGAAGAAAAATTGATGTGGAATCTAACCCAAGTGGTTTCATATTTTTTGGAGCATTTTTGAAATACATATGGATTTCTAAAGAATTCTGCCATAGGTACCTATTTTTTGATCGTAGGCCTTACAAATCCCACACATGCGTAGTCTGAAAAAAGATATGGCTTCACCAAAAACAAGCATTGTGGCATGCAAAAAGTAATAGACAGAGTTCCAAAATGCGACCTTTACTAAACTTAACCCCAAAGTGACAAAGAGGACAGAAAGTGTCCTTACACAGTTTAAGGTCCAGTTCAAAGTGCTGTAACTTTTTCATCCAAGGTCCAAATTCAATAAAAAACTTGTTGGGAATGTTGCGTTCTCCCCTCTAGTTTGTATGGTAAAATTTTCAGATCAATCCAAGATTTATTGATTTTTTGGAAGCCAATCAAAGTTCACAACTTCCATTTGAGTTCACCAAACTGCATTTTAGGGCTGCAACTTTGGGGCCTTGTATTTGACTCCTTCATCCATTGCTCATTTTCAATAAAATTTGTTGGGTTTTGTTCCCCATGAAGTATAGTTATTGTGGTAAAGTTTTCATGTCAATCCAAGTTGTTTTGAATGTTTGGGACCAATTTGAAGTTCAAAGTCCTGCCATTTTCGGAGTATAGTGAACTTCAGCGGCTTGTTTCTTCTTCATACAAAGTTTAGTTTCAATAATTCTTTTTGTGTGGCTAAAATTTCATGTTAATCCAAGAATTAATGAGTGACTGAGAATCATTCTAGTAGAAGGAAGTTCACCTTTAGATGTTTTTTTTGCAATTTTTTTTGATGATTTTTGACATTTCAAAGCTGTTTTGTAGACACAATGAGTGAATTGAATGAATTTTTTTTCCACCAATGTCTTTGTATACTAGTTTTGAATCATTTTTATAGTGTAAAATTCTTACATTTGAGTAGGTTTAGAAATCAAATTTCACCTCCAAATGTGTTTTTGGCATTAGAATAGAAATGAGGCCTATGAGAGACCTTCCGGCCATGGTTCCCCATGCTGCAAACCATGGCTGGATAGTCTGATTAATTAATTAAAAAAATAAAAATAAAAATAAAAATAAAAATAAAAATTTTAAAATTAATTCATTAATGCAGTCCGACCTCTCAGTCTCTGTGCCAAGTCGGACTGCTGGTTCTGCGACGTTCCCATTGTACGGGAACGTCGGAGAACTCGAGGTCCCCAATGGCCTAAAAACTCTTATAATGGAAAAATTTCAGAATCCATTTTCAACACTAAAACATTATGATCTTGCAATCTATGTGGCCAAATGACTTCAAATTTTCTACATGTCCTTTACAACATGTACACTATAAGATTGTGCGGTTGAGATTTGTATAACTTGAAGACATTTAGATCCTTAAAGCTTCAAAAGCAATGATGTTTTTGAACCCCAGAAATTGAATGTCACTTTGGGGTTAACTCTTAAAGGGCCAAGTCCTCTTTTTTTTGACAAAAATCACTCAAAATTGCCATTTTTTCTGCCTTCATCCAAGGAAAAAAAATTAAAATTAAAAAATCTAACCGTAGGATCTTGTACTATATTTAGATGAAATCATGTGATAAAAATTTCATGAAGTTTGACCATACAGATTGGAAGATATTAGCATTCAAAGTTGTGGGGGTAAGCTTTTTTGAATACAAGTAAACATTTCAGAAATGGATCCACCTTGGCTCTTATTCCATCCACTAGCAAAGTATAAAGGAACATTTGGCAAATGCTTAACCGCTTTGATAACATTGACAAAACATTCAATGCTTAACACATATCCATTTTACAACCTCTTAATGTCCATTTCAGACCCTGGCTAGGGATGGTTTGAAGAACAGGGTCGGAATTAGAGCAGACTATCATATACTCCGAGTATATATATTTATGAAAACATGAATGAATGATAGTTACAGAGTTGGAAACTAAGGAGTCAATATTCATGAAAATGATAGCTTCGGGCGACGTTTCCCCCGCGGCACGCACGTGCAGTTCCAAAATATTTTTTTATTTCGGTCACAATAAGACAAATCGATCTGAAGAAAATTATTAAGGATAGCGACTTAGCCTGCTTCAAGAGACTGGTGACTGGTGGTTCCAAAGTAATGTTGCTCACAAGCTCTATTTGAGCACTGTTATGCACATATATTCAACAAATAAGAAAACCGGTATCACCAGGTACAGCAACCAGTCTCTTACTACTTGCAATGCACGCATCACTAGCTAATTCACAGGAAGAACTTTCTTAAAACAGAAAGTTTGGGGGGGTTAAAGATGCATGTTGAAATAAAATACCCCACGGGTGACGCCCTGCCGTTCTTCCTGTGTAAGAACATACAGATCATGGGCTCGCTCTCTGCTTTCTCATCTCTAATCTACATCATTGAGGTTCCTCGTCTTCCGGTGCATGTGGCGACTCACTATCCTCCTAGAATTTACTTACATTTTGAGTATTTAAAATCTTCAGCCTTGCTAGTCTGTTTCCTTATTTTGTGTTTTACATCTTATGCATTTACGGCAAACAAAGAAACAAACAATCCAATCATCCCTGGCTCGGTTGTACCACAAGGGCGTTACAAACACCACAGCTAGAGGCTTGGATTATGGATGATAGTTCAACGAAATTCCCTGCCTGGCATTAATCCAGAGCTCAAGCTTCTATTAATTAGACGATAAGACGATCGATTCCAACATATATATATATATATCAATGGCATCTTCTTTGGAATCTCTTCTATCTGATAAATTTTCTTGAAGGCTCCAGATAGTTACAACTCAGGGAGATGTTGAACTTAACGCTACGAGAACATTTGTAGCCTACTTTAGCATGAAGATTCAACACTGCTAATTTCATGTAATGAATACATAATTAGCTAGAACACAGATCAGTACTTCGAGGCAATAACTGAACGGTTCCTGGACCAACTCAGAGCAGCTGCATGGCGACCCTTGATCAGGAGTACCCAGCTAGATTAGCAATGGTAGAAACTAACGTAACGTACGTCAATCCCAAGGATGCTTTCGCTAATTATAAAAAAGGAAATAAGGTATGGTCACCCAGAATCGTCACCTGAAATGTACAGAGAGCACTCATTCTAAGTGACATCACGTACTGTAAGCACGTACTTTAAGACAATTGCAACACATGTTCGGTACCAGGGAGACCGGCAGGGTGGTACCGGTACCGGTAGTTCATTCTTCAATAAGTCCTCTAGCTAGACTGTTCTTGTTGCAGTATCATTTCATTCATTGCGCATGATCCAGATAATTCTGTTCCCACTCAAGTATTCAAGACCACATGTTGCGACTTTGCTTCTAAAACCGAAATAGATGCAACTCTGGGACTAAGGTTCGTAGCAGAATCATTGGTTTCCTACGATCTAGTAAATTGAATTGTAATATAAATTAAATTTAGCATTTCTTTCCCGATGAGAGGGTGTTTTTCTTGGCATTATTGTGCCAGATTGCACCGGAAAAAAATAATTTGGCTAAAAGATGGCAACAAACCATGAAGTTTTTCACCAGAAAACTTCAAATTAAAAAATAAATCTTGGATGAAATCATCATGCAGATTGTGAATGAAAACAAAATTATGGACATGTAATATGTGCTAAATGTGATATTTTCTATCCAATATGTGGATGAATGATGAAATTTCAAGCACCAGTATAACATTTTATATCGCCACTTTGGCACTTCATAAAAAATGATTAAAAAAGACCTGTTCCCGATTACTGCATATATGTCCCGATTTGTGTTGAAATGACGATTAAATGAACTTTTGGACTGCCTTCATGGACTCTTAATAGAAATAGAAATGAAAATGTAGTCAACAATGAGTGACTGTGAGACTGTAGGACATTCAATTACCGAGACAAATTTGAAAAAAGAGTGATTATCAGCAATAGATCATTACTAAGAATAGAGCGACTCTACTAATTAAACGACCCAATTGAAACCTGTTCATACAAACAGAGCATGTAACAAACTTCAATTCATCAACGTGTGATGATCTACATCGAATGTTGATAGAGATTATCAAACGCTGATAATCTATATCAAGAATTTCTAGGTCTCGAGAACTTAATCGTCGCCAGTGAATTACTCGACTACTGTCATAAGGGCACGAATTTCGAACATATCGGATGAGAGGCAGGCTGGTCCTTAATTAATTTGCACGTGGTCTGTCGTCTGTCTGATATTTGAATTTGTTCCCTTGTGCGAGAGGTGGGTTGGTCCTTACGATTACGCTTGATCTTTCGTATTTCCTGCGTGGGACGAAGACTCGGGAAAGCAACGAAGACTCGCCAAAGTTTACCTGCAATCCTCGCCGTCCCGTGCTCTTCGTCCCGCATCTAGTTTCTTACTTGCAATTCACCATCAGTATAAATAGACGGACTCGCTCTCTTCCTTCACATCTGCCTTCTCATCTCCAACTTACATCAGGTTAGTCTTCCAGTTTCTCAAGTGGTAGTGATTCTCTACCCTCCTTGAAGTTACTTCCATTTTGATCGAGAACTCAAAATCCTCAGTCTTGCTAGTCTGTTTCCCTGTTTCGTCTTTACATCTTATGCATTCAATGCAATGTACTCCACCTTTGCAAAGTACTTTGCGCTCATAACAAGTTTAATTCTTGTTGACATGTGATATTGTTCTATCTGATCTGTACATCGCCCTGGCATGTTCGTTGAGCTTCTAATTATATATTTTGCCCGCGGAAGTTCATTGGCTAATGTGTGACTGATGCATATGTGACTCAGATTGAACGGTCAAGAAGCAGCAGCAGTAAACAGTCATGGCAGCATTCGGGAGCAAAGTGGTTGTCTTGATGATGGTTCTCGCAAGTCTGCTGCTGCTGCAGACTTCTTCAGTGGAGGCCGTGGACGTCCTGTACTACAACGATAATGGGTGTTCGGGAACGGTTGCGTCCGGGTGCTACAGCCTAGAGGCCGACACATGCTGCTCTGAAAACGCTGGTGCGGCAGCAGTTCAAATCGCAAATCTGCTGAGTGGTGAAACGGCCACTGTCTTCACCGGAACTGGATGCACAACGACGTTATCAACCCTCGTCGGGCCAAATGCTGGGGAGTGTTACTTTAACGTCGCCTTCTCTGGCGCTTCTTGGGTTTTCACTTAAAAATGACTTCGACTTGTAGCCAAGTCCGAATACAATGGAGCTAGCGTCGCTACAGACGACGTCATATATCTAGAGTGGATTGATATATCACCCTAACTAAGACCAGATTGATTAGCCGTGCAGAGTTTCTTCCTAGATGCTTTACATATATGTGTACGTGATTCTGCTGGGTAGGTACCAATATGAAGTACCTGCCGGGTGACAGGAAAGAACTCCAGGCCAAATAAGACAAGGCTCAATCCCAATGGCCACTGCATGCAGTTGAATGCCAATGAGCATTGCAACAGTCAAAATAATATACAAATATTGTGACTGTTTTCATATGTGTGTTTTCATGCTACAGTATTCTACTCTGTATGTCGTGACTGTCAAGTGAACTCGCTTGCCGACTCTCAAAGTCTAAGTTGATCAACCTATTAATTAAAGCCTTACACGTAACATCTTAATATTCATATATTATTCATGTACATGACATGGATGACATGGATAAGCCTAAAACACTACATCTTACAGATAAACATCAAGAATAACAATCAATAAGTTCAAAAGCAGTCTGAGAGGATATCCATAATGAACTTCAATGGAACAATTGCAAATTAATTATTAAATAACATTGTTGATTTTACTTTTGTACGACTTGTAGGCTAGAGCTGGATTGTTTGAGACAGAAATAGGGATATGGTAATTATTGGATGCAGATGAAGCCAACACTGGATCAACAGGAACCATCATCAGCCAGAGAAGCAGCAGTTTGAAATTAGAAGACGAACCAGCAGTAACGATGACGGGTACTTCCTGCCTAGCCCAGTGTATTAAGCTTATTTAGTGCCAGTTTATACTTGGGGCTATATTGAAGGCTGGCTGGAACTTACTCTCCAAGTTTGAACCAATAAGATCACACTATTTTTCCAAATTCGGCCCAAGAGCTTTATGCTAGGGCTGGATCGGCGCCGTTCATGGTAACTTAGTCACCACCTCGGTGCAGATGGTTTGCCTTTGGGCTTGCATGTTGTCGCCTTAGGTGACATGGTTTTGATGCCAAACCATCTGGCCCCAAGGGAGCAAACGGGCCGAGGTTTTGGGTGGCCTGATTTCCCATCTAGGGTTGGGTTGGGGTTCGATTGGGCTCCTGTGTTGAATCGTACAAATCTCAACCGTCTACTAATGCAAAGTCATTTGTTTCTTTTTTGGTACATGTTTCTTTAGTTACGTTAATTTTGAGCTCAATCTCATCTATGTTGCAAAATTTCTGGAACACTAGAATATACTTGGAGAGACATTAGCCATTAGGGTTGAGTCATGCTATAGAACAAATGCTTATTTCTTGTTTGAACATCATGCTGTGTTTAGTCCTTGCAATTGTTTTAACACAAGAGGTTAAAAATTAATTTTTTTTGTTAAAAATTATTATTTTTTGTTAAAAATTATTTTTGTTTGTTAAAAATTAATTTTGTTTGTTAAAAATTAATTTTCTTTGTTAAAAATTAATTTTGTTTGATTAAAAATTAATTTTGTTTGTTAAAAATTAATTTTGTTTGTTAAAAATTAATTTTGTTTGTTAAAAATTAATTTTGTTTGGTTAAAATTAATTTTGTTTGTTAAAAATTAATTTTGTTTGGTAAAAATTAATTTTGTTTGTTAATATTTAATTTTATTCATTAAAAGTTAATTTTATTCATTAAAAGTTAATTTTATTTGTTAAAAATCAATTTTATTTGTTGAAAACCAATTTTATTGTTAATGACCAATTTTATTGTTATTGACCATTGCAATTGTTTTAATATGAAATGTTAATAATTAAATTTTTTGGTATAAACAAAAATTACATACTAGTTATAGACACTAATTTTGGTAAATTCTATGTTTAATAACTAAATTTATTGTACAAACACAAATCTGTAAATGAAAGTCATTGTTGAAGTTATGCCATAAACTTTGAAATCTATGAGATAATGTGTGTTTTCATCAATTTTGATGACAAATACTTGAAAAAAGAATATGGTAAGGAAATAATATGTATGGTAAAACATGATTTACATTTATCATTGAATTCATTCAAGTTTTCATAATAAAAAATTTCATGCTTTTCTTTAAAATAAACTAAAAATATAAATTTGAAAAAGAGATGACAACTATTATAGGGCTACAAATCTTTTTTCAATGTCAACTGTAGTTTCAGTGTCAAGAAAAAAAAAAGATTCAAAAGAAGTCAAAGAACTTCCTTTTTTTTCCAAATAGAAAAAGGTTAAAAAAAAAGTAAGAAACTCTCTCTCTTCCATTTTGAAATAGGTAAAGTAGGAATAAAAAAGAAAAGTCTTAAAAACTCTAAAAAAAAAATTCTACATTTGAAATAGATTAAATAGGAAAAAATACTCTCTTTTATTTTTTTTGAAATAGAAAAAGTAATAAGAAAAAAAAAAGATGCATGTCTTAGATTTTTTTAATTAAGCTTTCTAAAAATCCAAAAGCACATTAATCAAAAATTTGGCCTTAGAATTGAGCCTCAACACTTTACATTACCTAAGGCTAGAGTGATGAATTGAAATTTAGCCCCATAATTCAGCCTCATCCCTTTGGACTGGATTGGCAAATTGGGGCCAAATTGTGGGCTGGATTGAAGGCAAATTAGGTTGACCTTCCATCTAGCTCTAGGCCGTGTACTGGACCTCCATATATGACACTGTGTGCAACCACTCTCCTTTGTAGTCGGACTTGCTTCAAGTCAAAGTCATTTTAAGTGTTGTAATACCAAAATTCGTTAGTAAGATAGTATGCTCATAAACCGTCACTTTAAGGGCTGTTGGGCCTTTTCGATGGGTTTCAGATGCCTAAAAATATTTTTACTTATTTTTCACTTGAAGAGAAGTTGATGCAAAATGTAACCCAAGTAGTTTCATATTTTTTTGAGCATTTATGAATTACTTATGAATTTCCAAAGAATTCTGCCATAGGCACCTATTTGTGATCCTAGGCCTTGCAAAACCCATAGACGTGCGGTCTGAAAAAAGATATGGTGTGACCAAAAACAAGCAGTGAAGCATTGAAAAAGTAATACTTAAGGTTCCTAAATGTGACCTTTACTAAACTGAAGCCAAGGAACCAATATTGTCTTCACATATCTTCAAGTCCAATTCAAAGTGCTCTAACTTTTGCATTTAATTTCCAAATTTAATAAAACTTGTTGTAAAATTTGCGCTCTCTCTTCTAGTTTGTGTGATAAAATTTTCAGATCAATCCGAGTTATATTGATTTTTTAGGAGCCAATCAAAGTTCACAAGTTCAATTTGAGTTCACCAAATTGCATTTGCTTGCTGCAGCTTTGGGGGCTTCTATCTCCTTCATTCTAAGTTTGTTTTCAGTAAAATTTGTTGGGTTATGTTCCCTTTGGAGTCTAGTTATTGTGGTAAAATTTTCATGTCAATTTAAGTTGTTTTGAATGTTTGGGAGCAATTCGAAGTTCTAAATCCCAACATTCTTTGATCACAGTGAACTTTGGCGGCTTATAACTTCTTCATACAAGGTTGGTTTTCAGTATTTTTTTGTTGAAAAAGTTGCACCTACTAGTCTAGTTTGTGTGGTTAAAATTTCATATCAATCCAAGAATTAATGAATGACTGAGAATCATTTTAGTGAAAAGATGTTCAGCTGTAAATGTGTTTCTTGCAAAAATGACGTGGACACCTTTCTTGTATCCACTCTTAGTTTGAAATCAACCCACCTTAAGGTAGGTGGCTCTAAAAGCGACACTTTAAGGGCTGTTGGGCCTTTTTTATGGGTTTCAGATGCGTAAAAATATTTTCCCTTATTTTTCACTTGAAGAGGAATTGATGCGGAATCTAACCCAAGTGGTTTCATATTTTTTGGAGCTATTGTGAATTCGTTCTGAGTTTTCAAAGAATTCTGCCATAGGGACCTATTTGTGACTTCTAGCCCTTGCAAAACCCACTCTTAAATGGTCTGAAAAAAGATACAGCTTTACCAAAACAAGCATTGAGGCATGCAAAAAGTAATAGATAAGGTTCCTAAATGTGACTTTTACTAAAACTTGAATGAAAGCTTGAGTTAATTATTATTTCAGATTTTTTAACATATGTAGGAAGGTAGTTGGGCTGCCAATTCTCATTTTGAAAAAAATTAATAAATGCCTATCCACTTAATTAGAAATGGACCTATAGTGCCTCTTAAATCAACCTTTAAAGAAATATAAACCATCCATTGAAGAAGAATGAACCAACTCTTCCTCTTCTCTGACATAATTAGTAGTTCATAATGTATCCATTTTTCAGCCACCTAGAGGGCGGTTTGAAGAAGAGGGTCAGTTTTAGAGCACACTACCATAGCTCTTATTACAGCATATGTGAAGATTAAACCTACATCTAACAAACCTTATTAAGCTCACATTATCAAAAGCCCATTTTAGAACCACTTAGTGTCCATTTCAGAGCCTCCTATAGGGACGGTTCTAAGAAGCGGGTCACAATTCTAGCCACCTGCCTTAACACATGCCCAGACGAGGTGTGCTATCTCTATTTTGCATCCACCTTATTGGACATGGGTGTAGACATTGGGCAATTCACCATTCAGCAGATTTACAATTTGTACGACTGCCAAACGATGTGGGTGCAGGCAAAGTTTAGGGTTCACGGCTTTTTTTTCATTTTCTAAGAAGTCCCAAAATGTTTGGGTGGTGCTCCAAATTTTCACATATTGGATAGAAAATATCAGATAAGCACATATCACAAGTCCATAATTTGGTTTTCATTCACAATCTGGCGATTTCATATAATATTTTTTTTTATTTGAATTTTCTTTGCAATTACATACATTTTTTCTGGGTATTTTTCTGCACTTTTTATTCAGATTATTTTTTTGAGTACAATCTAGCACCAGTAAGAAAAGGAAAAAAGCCCTGGTACATAGTACCAATAAATCTTGTTCACGTTCTATTGATTACCTTGAACTTCGCTAGATTCATTCAATACTAAAGCCGCTTCATAAGTACGACTCATCACTTCACTTCATCAACACGCTACAAATTCACTGTGAAACTGGTGTTCCAGAAGAGCTGGTGGTCAGCAAGTTTGAAGCAATAAGTCACCGTCATTCTGGCACTCCTCCACAAAGGAGTAAAACATGCTCATCATCCCACCAGACCTCGTCCTATCAACCCGCCTAGAACCCTACAACCCGAAGTGTAAACCCCAAGTGTGCACACTGTACAGAAGTGATCAGCAAGTTTGAATAGAATGCCATCATGTCGGCTATCAAACCAATAGGGAAACAAAAATTCATCACTTCACTTTGCAAATAAACGCTTCCAACCAAAATCGCTCATCTCATGATATTGTTGGAAAGACTACTAACATCGCGCCGGAGATCAGAACGAGAAAGTTAGAGGTGGAGATCAGCAAGTTTGAAGCAATGAGTTGCCGTTAGTCTGGGACTCCTCCAAAGAGGAATAAGAATGCTCACCCACCACCCACATATCGTAGTGTCAACCCAACAACCCCTATCTCTAAAACCCCAAAATGTAACCCCCAAATATTGAAAAAAAAGTGCAAACAGTACAGAAGCTCATCACTGCATCAATCGCGTCAACAAACAATAACACAGTTTAAGCAGAAGGAAGCGCCAGGGTCAGCCCTGGAGCCAGCGAGGAGGTGAGCGGAGGAAAGATGTCTGCGTTAGCAGTCTCGAGGGACTTTGTAGCGAGAAAATTAGGTTTAGGGTTTACGGAACGGGTCACCCGGGATCTACATAATTACCCAGGATCTAATTCAATCACCGGGAGAGTTCACGAAGCTAGGGTATTCTATAATTCTGAGTTGTTTCACTTCGTGTATTTTTTTTATCTTTTTTTCCCAGGAAGAATGTGGCTATATCAACCACGGTAGTTAGCCAAAAATTATCATATATTTTTATTTTTATAGTCTCTTTGAAAGTCAATCATCAAACACGCTTTAAACTCTCAACATCTTTATTGGGTTATTGTTGCTTTCTTGGATATTTTTGGTTGTTGAATTGTCTAGTATGCTTGAAGTGAGAATTCTATGTATTTCATTAAGATAGGATGAAGGTGGATGGTTGTTTGGAATATAGTATACTTTAATTGTCGGTTTGCATGAGGTTTAGTTGACATTTGACCACAAATTATTGCCGCTTAATGACATAGTATGTAAAATTGCAACAAATTATTACCCCTTACATCCTAAAATGACTATTCACAATTTTGTTGATATTTTTTTCACTAGAAGAAAACCGTGTTAAAATCCCTGAAAACACGTCACCTTGTTTTTGTTAAGTTCCCGTTTCAAAATGCAATGAAAATGCAGAAAAACACAGAAAAACGCTTTTTCTGCGTTTTCTGCGTTTTGAAATGGGAACTTAAACAAGGTGACATGTTTTCAGGGATTTTAACACAGTTTTCTTCTAGTGTTTGAGCCAATTTTGTTGACCATTTATGAAAAACATAATTAAGAAAAGTTCCAAATTTTATATCACTAGAATCAATGAAGCACATTGCAACCTAAATAAAATTAGCCACAAAGAAGTATTTTTTTTACCTACTCATAACAACCTTAAAAAACATGACATTCAAAGTGGACAATCATTTTGGGATAGAGGAAAGACAACTTTTGATGCTCAAGATTTATTAACCTTACAAATGCTTATCTCATAATCTCTATAGCAAGGCATTCATTTACCAAACTTGTTTAGTGTGTACTTTCTTGGCTAACTTAAAGGAGATTCAACTCCCTACATTTGGATGCCCCTTTGATGATAGACTTATAGTATGATGTATAACTATTGGTCAATGATGCTTTTGTTTGGCAATGCATTTAGTTATTTTTGTAATGATATTAAAGGTTAATTTTGCAAAAATGTTGGCTTCATTTGTCCAATTCTTTTGAAATTTATCTTTTGTAAATGTGATGGATCTTGTTGTCTATATCTCATTCTTTTAACGTAATAGTACTCAAATTTTGTGAATTTTAGTTAGAACTTAAAGATCACCATGTCCAAATGTTTTACATGAAAAATTGATTTTGTTTCTATATGAAAAATGCATTGAAGTGATATAAATTCAATACTAAATATGTGTGGCAATCAAACTCAAATTGAACAATTTTTTTTAATACAACCATGTTGTTAGAAAATTTACTTCTAATCATCCTAAAGGTATGTTTATACTTAGTATTAAAGAGTGTTGTTACTAAGGGTCTTAGGAACAAATTTAGACTTGTTTCTAGACCAAATTCACATTGCAAACATCACCCCTAGTACAAACATATCTTAATAAGAGGTTGAAATGAGTCTTTGTTAGTTAGTTTAGATTTGATTCATGAATGGCTTCCATATATTTAGGTATATCACAAGTGAAACCTCTTTAAAAGCACTATTTTTATGTTCTTAAAATTTGTTTTTCTTTAGGCCTCTTCCAATTGGCCTTAGTTATCACTTGTAAATTTTTGTTAAGAATCCTACATTTCTGTGGTAGGTTTGTATTCACACATGAATGGCTATGTAAGGAGTTTTTTCATGAAGTTTAGGAACTACCACCTTGAGATTTTAGGAAGAGCATTCACAATGATAAGGTTTTATATAAGAATTTCATTGTCATTGTTTGTAGTGGAGCTACTCAATGAACGAGCTACTCGACAACAATTGATCACATGGGACCTTGTTATCAAACAACAACCAAATTGTGTCATCAATGATGCAGATGAATATTAGGTGGTAAGTTCATACTCCTTCCCAGCCTTAATACATATTGACCTTGTTGACCTTGCAGCTAGACAAGCAATGCTGAAAAAATTGATGCCCTTTCCGTTCTTGGACGGCATGCTAATTTTGGGCTCTACAAGGCACCGGTCTTTCATAATGGAGCTTTCATCAACAACTCAATTACATAAGAACTCCCCAATCTTCCTCAAATCTTCAGTTTCAAAGATTTAGTGAGCACTTGTTAGCTACAACATACCTATTGCTTCTCCAATAATTAGTGGCTATAATAGTGCTCTTCTAAGCATGCCACATCACTTGAATGTAGGCTCGGTAGATAACAAACACCGCAAGTGAGAATGTGCTGAAAATTTATCTTCGTTCTCAAGGATAAGAGCGAGGGTGTAAGGGCAAGTGGGAACAGACCTTTACTTTTACACCAAAGAGCCATATTCTTGGTAAGAATCTCCAAAATGCAGTAATATTCAAATTCACAGTTTCAACGGATAATACTCTCCCTGCCAAGAATACTCAATTTCAACTAACCAGCTAGGATTTCCCCAACTTCCGTGACATTTGACAAACCAGATATGGAGAGTTAAAGGGCATTTGATGTACTGTAGATGTCTCATTGAAGAGACAGAAAGCAGATAAAGGGCAAAATTTTCTACCGATGTAATGGAGGAACCAGTTCTATGTTGATTTGGCACCAAAGATGGTAACAAAATCAAGGTAGAACTGACATCCGAGTTCGCATTGACTTCACTACACTGCATCAAATGCTACGTAGAGACTAAAAATGGTTTCAGACTACACTTGTTCATTTACCACAAATGTAAGCTCGAAGGAGCGACGAATGATTCTCGCCATCTTGACCTGATTCATCCACGTGAGAACTAGAAGTGAAGCGGTTCTGTAATGCAAGCACCAAGTCACGAGCTGTTTCAGCGGTATCTGAAATTCCTGGGCCAACGCCATTCTTTATGGGAGCAAACTCTTCACTTCTATCAACCTCCAAAACAGCGACCTGTGCAATCGTATTTGTCACAGCCAGTCAGAAACACAGCATAGGCATTATTTAGAATGAAAGGTACCAGTGATTTAAAATGCTTACACAGGATTGGCGCTAGTCTGAAATGCAAGGAAAGCAATTTATAACTTGAAGTATTTGAAGTGTGTGATTCTATGCATCTGATGCAAAACAATCAAATTTTGATTTCACTTCATCATCAAAACCACAAAAATTAAAAAAAAGTTTCAGCACCAGTTTTCTGACGGACTACTTAGAGTCAATTGAAAGATTCAATAATACACTCAATTGAAGAGAACTTCAGGTTCTTTGCCTTCATTTCTGTATGAACTTTAATTTCGGAAAAGAACTTTTGCAAAGAAACGAAATCAAAGAAGTGAAATGACCTTAAAAAATGAGATAAAGTGCATGGTGTAGAAGGGATGACAGACCAGAAGACTCACTTTCTCAGGGTCACAATGCGCGAAAGCATCGAAAATAAACTGCTCCAGCTTCACTCCATTCGGTTGGTCGGGCGCATGAATTGCCATTTCCCCTGATTCATCTTGCTTCAGACACGGTATTCTCTTTAGTGCAATATGGAAACCAAGTTCGAACTTTGGGTATGCCAACTTGAACAGGTAGTCCACTGAGAAAAGGTTTATACAAACATGAGCTGCTCGGTAAACCAGATCATCTCCTTCTTTCGCAGTTCGTAGTGTGTCTGGCATCTCATTGTACTCTAAGACCCCATATTGTCGGGAAGATGAGGTGTTCTCAATATCATTCATATCTCTTTCTTCAACCACATCAGACTCCAAAACATCCTGGCTATCTTCACCCTTGGGATTCTCTTCAGTGTGTTTTTGAAGGCACAATACACCTACGGCCTCGTCAGGTGAAGTTCTCTTCACGACCTTGACACCCACATCCGCTTTCTGCTCATGTGCATACCCAAAGAACACAGGGTCTCCAACTCGTACTAGAGCATTATCTACTGAATACACCTGCGGTACCCAAGCATTATTCTCATTAGTATGAACTAACTCAAATTAAGTAATTCTAGACCAAATCGGTGTTTAGAAATAATATAGGTCATATGTCAAGCAGTTGTCGGGAACTTCATTTTCCCTGAAATTAGAGTCTTCCAAGAAATTTGACATAATCTTAAAGAAAAAACATCCCAATGATGGTTGATTGTCAAGAGTTTGATAAACAGTTTAGAATTATATAAAATAGAGTTAGCTGGCTGTCTTCGGATAGATTATTACTGAACAAAGTGGTTGTCAGAATTCTCAAATGCAGCACTGAATGCGCATAAAAATACGGACAAGGGAAAACGGAGTGAACAAAAAGAGAGAGAATTTGGTTACTTAACAGAAAAATTCCAACTGTGCATCCACTTCCAAATCCAGCATACCTGGACATAGTTCACGCCTTCTTCAGAAAGTCGATCAACAATATTTTGCGACTGCAGAGCAGAAAATAGACCTCCATTTCCTGAAGGCGCTACAGCTAATTTCCATGGTGATTCTAAAAGGATAGTATGTCCCTCATTGGGTTCCACGCAGGGTAAACTGTCTTGCTTAACAAACCACACCTGCCAAGTCTCACTGTCTCAGTCCACGTGCGAAATTGAAATCATTCAAAACAAGCAGGAAGTAATGTAGGACACAAAAAATGACTCTTCAATCTCTAGTTCAACAGTGACAGCTTCCTCCCTATTCCGCCTATAGTTATAAAAGCCAAAGTAAGAAATTGCATCCAATTTACATCCAACTTTGAAGTGGTGATAAACTGAACGTGGATCGAGGTCTTCAGACGCATGGTAGTTACGGCACTTTCAAGATCCTTACTGGCATGCTTTACAAACACGATCTCATTCTCGAAAAACTTTAGATGGATGTACAATAACATAACCTGCAATCTGCTTGAGAAGATGGAAGCGGTTTTACCTGAGATACATCTAATCCAAAATAATCTTTCTCCTCAAAGAACGCCTGAGTAGGAGCATCAGTAGCATCACTTGTCAAAACAATCCATGGTATTTGAGGGGTTGCTTCAGGGTCAACCTGCATGAGAAAATAGAAAACAACAGAAATTTCAAGTTCTTATCACACTTGGGGACCCAGTTTTGAGATTCATTCTGGCTGCGAGAGTCATAGCAAGCCGCAAACCTCAATCAGAGGCGAATAAATGAGTGCTTCAACTATGAAGCTAAATGTAAACATTGACCATACCGTTTTTGCAAGTTCTTGTACAAGCATCAATCGCTCTGCTTGGAGCTCAAAGAGAGACTTTGCTTCAGGGAGGTCAAGCTCCAACATTCCTTTCACGGGAGGGCCACCAGGTCCTAGCCTAGTGCCTTGACCGCCAGCAAGGACTATCACAGCTACCTCTCCATTTGCAACCAGCTGCAAGCCCTTGTACCACCAGCGAGCTGTATCATTGTCACTATTCGCAGGTCTCTTCCTGTACTTCTTGTTATTTGACCAGCTCTCAAAGTCCGCCCAGTTAGCTCGTGGTATCGCAGGAGGTGGTTGTAGCTCACCAATTACTCTGTAATTCAAATAAACTAGTTAAGGTGGGTGTGAGTTGTCTCACAAAGAATAAATGGATGTCACCGGTGCAAACGACAAAACTAAATTGCTTGACCCCTAAAGGACCAAGGATTTTTGAGTTTAATAAGACAAATTTTATCGATCAGATCGTCACAAAACAGAATTCACGTGAGATAATATTTTATATCGACAGAATCAACGAAAAAACAGGCACGTGTTGGCCATACACACAAAAACAACAACTGGACTAAGTAAAGTCTCCACATGACCCGCTCAAAAGGGACACCCAAACAAGAAGTCCAATTTTGAGGTCCACTAAGGGTTCATAGAAAACACGAAACTCAAGGCAGAACGACTGGGCTTAATTACTTACGAATTCGCAGTTCCGGGACCACGGGCATGCAGTAGGGCTCGTTGGAAAAGTCCAAAATCAATGCTCACTAGTTGGTCCATAAGCCCCTGACGCTGAGATTCTTCTCCTGTGGATAGCCCTTCAAGTACATGTGCCTGTCCTAGGGCTGTTAGACGCTTCCTAATAGCCGATAAAATTGCTTTCCTCTTGCGCTCCTGCACAACACACAAAGATCTAAGAGGGCATTCTCAAAATGGTCGAAGACGAATCTTCTCATGATCTAACAATACAGTACAGAAAGCAGAAGTTCTTTACCTCCTTCCGTATTTCTTTCCGAGAAAGGCCTTCTATTGGTACATTAAGATCCAGCAGACCCTCTGGCGGTGTAATCTCAACTCTGTTGGCCGCAATGTCCACAACTGGGACAATGTCTTTAACGAAAGGAATCCATATTCGGATGTCCTGGCCTCTATTTGACGGTATCAACTGGACGCGTAAGAGATCGCTTGCCCCACTGTTATGCACGTCCACTATCGTCCCGATTCTCTCCTTGGTCTCCTATCGTTGAGAAGCATTTCAGTAGATTAGCAATTCGTCCACATATGACCTATTCTCGTTGCCTGCCTGCCTGCCGGAATAAATATGCATGCGTTCACACGCTGCTCAGAACTTAAACTACTATTACGGAAATCCACGAAAGCAAACAAAAGACTGAAGAATGACCCACAACAATATTAGCAGCCCAAACTGCTATACAAATTGAAACTGATATTTTCATTTGGTGGAACACAAAACTCACCTCAAGCACGACGTCCATGCCTACAAGATCAGGTATGTAGTCATCGTCTTCGCCTAGTGATGCTGGTCTCTCATTTGCTCTCACCAACATGGTTGCACCTTGCAGCTCACTTGCCTACATCAATCTCCACAATGAGCAGAATAAATTCACCCTTCACAAGCACAAGACTAAGAAAATGTTGTTCTGAATGTAAAGGTATGTCCTCGCAACAACCGAATTGCTATTAGCAAGCGTAAAGGGCGTCACCTTCTCAGGCGTGTCGAAGCCCTTTAGTGTAACAAGCCATGACGACTGCTTCCCCACGATTTCTCGACCTTCCACAAGCTCCACTTGCGAAATGGAAGGTTTGCCCATGGCCACTCTCTTTATCCAACGAGTCCCTGGCTGTTCATTCACAACAAAACAATCCACCAAATTAATAGTAAAACGAGACATGACATACCCATATTGCCAATGCAGGATTTTGAAGCTCATGTGGGAGAGTTGAGAGGAGGAAGATTGGAATCCATAGCACTGGTCCTATATAATTATTCTTACAACACTAAAGAATCTGATTTAGAAGATATGAAGAGCACAAATGTACTCTCAATGTCCACCTGCAGTGCTGTATTATGAAGTCTAAAACTTTGACCGAGATGATCATGTAGCATAGTTTCTTCGAATCAATGGTTGAAAATTTGATAGTAGGACAAACACAACATATCCGTCCTCCAGATTCTATAGTTGGATTTTGCAAATGAGAACCAAAATAAAACTTAAAAGAATTATATTTTGGTTGAAATTGCCATTCGTACGTCCGGTAACGGCAATCAACGCCACAGTCATCGAAAATAAACTTGCAAGTTAGTATCTATACCGAGAAAATCAATCTTAATACCCGTGGCCTTGATTGTCATTACCTAGTCCTTGGCGATGCATTGGAGACTAAGTCAAGATAAAATCGAAATATGAAAACTGGAGTAACCATAGATTCTAAATCTGCATCAAGTGGAATCGTTCTTCGTTACCTTTTCAAACCGCTCTTGGGGAAAATCAGTAAGAGAACGGACTCGTAATTCGCCATAAATTCCATGCGTCTCAGCAATAGTGCCAATTTCCACGAAGTCTTCCACATTGGTAGCGATCTCTGCTTCTGCTACAGCTGTTCTCATCCCAACGAAATGCCACCAATTTCAAACCATCATTCAAAAACTAGATTTCGCTACTCATCAAAAAACATCGGGGAAATTCGAATCTCTTCACTCACGAGATGAAGCGCGCGATGAATGACAGACGGTAGGCCTAGTTCCTCCTCCATTTCTCTGAAACGCAGCTTCATTCCTTATGCTTGAACATTTTCGAAGGTCCAAAGAACGCAGGCAAGAATTAGTGTAAGAGCTCCCTCGCACTCGGCTGAGACAAGATTTCGAGGACGGAATCAGCTGCTTGAGGAGCAGCAACGAATAACACGGCGAAGCACCCAAACAGGATGCAGTTGAGGTCGCCATTGTGCATACACTCCACCTTAAACCCTAAACCCTAAACCTTAAACGAACTGAACCGTCAAAGGGAATTCCTTACTGGACTCCTAAGAGAGTCAAAGCAGCTTCGAATCCGAGCATTTGCTGGACTTTTTTTGGCTCCTTCTCTCCACAAGTATCCACTTAGTTCATTAACTCTCGATTTCTGCCAAATTAAGAGACCAATAAAAGACAAATTCTAAACCCTAGCTCTCCCAAGCTGCTTGTTGCTCTCCATCTCCGAAATGGAGAAAAGGACAACCTCGGGAATCAATATCAAGCTCTGATTCTCCAGCAATCCGAAAGGTGAGAATACATTCAAATTCTCCTAAAATATTGTGGCTTCTATTCTGGAGTATGGACTAAACGAGTACCCTAAACAGAGTGAAAGAAACAGCATTCATGCAATGGTGAGTAAATGGAAGGCAGCAACTGAAGCATGAGGATGCCGGCAACTCGCTGTGAAAATGGGTTCTGATAAGGGGTTCACAGTAAGTAGATATGGCCGACGAGACTCGAACGAAATTGAGACGGAAACTGGGTCCTCCGACGAATTAGGTCTTCGAATAACTAACCACTTCCGTCCGCCATATATATCATAACATTGACAAGTCTCCCTTTTTTTTGAAGGACATGAAAGAAGAAAAATTGCTTACAAGGTAAAACAGTTAACTTAACCCTTTATGTACTAAGAAACCTAAATTGGACCTGACATTTTTTGAAAAAATTTGAAGAGTTTATATGGTGGGACTTTTTCTTTTATATTTAAAAAAAAAAATGTTTGCAATGTTCTTCTCTCAAACTAATGATATAATAAAAAATTTACACAACACGATTATGCTTTCTATGATATGACTGATCAATTAAAGTCCGCAACTTAAAATCATGAATTTCTAGTATGTAAAGGCTTAAAGTTGATGTACATAGAAAGAGTCAGAATTACAATTATGGAATTCTTTTGGACCAGCAAAAATCATAATTTTTTTAATCATATTTTTAAGAGGTTCTTTTTGTATTTTTAGTGAATTTTCAAAGTGAAATCTCAAAGTGTTCTATAGGTTCATGTTTGAAGCGCCTTCAAGAAAATCCAAAACCATTCACTAAAGGCTCTATTATTTTGCAATTGTGTTTAGTCATGTGTAAATTTGGAGACATTCCACCATGATGGTTTAAGGTCATTTTTAGAATACTTAGGTCATTTTTGCAAATGCTAGATAAAGGTATCATTTCACTTGGTATTAGTATTAACCAAGGTATTAAAAAATAAATTAGGTACCTCTATGGACTACCGTATACGAGAGAGTGTTTCAAGTTGAATTTTTTTGTGGCAATAGAAATAAAAATCCAATGTTTATAGAATAAAACCACCTATTTGTATTAATATCTTGAACCCCATATTTTTCAAAAATAACCAATAAAAACAATTGCAATTTTACAAGTATGTCTCTATGTGATTATATCTTTTATAATATAAATACAAGATTATTTTTAAATTTTTCTTAGATTGTTTCAAAAACTTCATAAAGAAATATTCTCAATGATTCAATCTTCACTTAGCCTATATATAATCATTGCTATCCGTGGGATTTTTTCTGGTGATTTGGTGCAAAATTGCACCAAATTTTTTTTCCTAGCACTAAACCATAGGAAATTTTTAGTAAAATTTTGGATGAAATTGCCACATTGTGAATGAAAATAGAATTCTAGATACATCGTATCACATTTTCTATCTAGTACGTGGATGAATGTTGAAACTTGGATCACCACTGTAACATTTAATATTGCCACTTCACCACTTCATTGAAAATGAAAAAAACAAAACTGATTGCTATCTAAAGAAAACATCGTCTAATTTATGAAAATTATCCATTTCATGGTTTTGTTAAAACTTCTTGAAACAATCTAATTTCACTTGAAATTTTGTTTGAAATTGTCCTCCTATTTTATTTGTTGTAGACCCGTACCTACTTCCAATAGCTATGCCATTTGTATTATTTCATATAAAAATTACTTAATTACCAACATGAATAAAGAATCAGTTCATTTGAATCTCATATAAATCCTTGACTATAAATTTATAATGA
Source organism: Rhytidiadelphus loreus (assembly GCA_947034895.1). NCBI lineage: Eukaryota > Viridiplantae > Streptophyta > Bryopsida > Hypnales > Hylocomiaceae > Rhytidiadelphus > Rhytidiadelphus loreus. Next base: position 27,701,677 of record OX344764.1, read on the forward strand.
AAATTCTTTAAAATGACATTCACTCTTCTTACAACAAGGCCAAGAACAAATAATTTTAGAAATAGATGCCAATTTTTTTTTAAATTTAATTTAATTTTTAAATATAATATTTTAATAGAAATTATAAATATTGTCAAAGGTTGAACTATATTTTTTAAATTATAAAACCATTATCGTAAATATAGGACAAGTTTGATAAAAAATAATTTTGAAAACAGATACTAAAATGTTCAAATTTTTATTTTTCTAAAATTATTGTTTTTATATAAAAATAAATCTTAAAGAATATTTTTAAGTTTAATACAAAATAAATCTTATTTTCTAGAATTAATTAAATATTCAACAAAAATGTGTTGGCTTTGTCCTTCACTCTTATAATAGTTAACAAGCACATACATAAACTTTCAATTATAGAAACTCAAATATTGTAAATCCAATTTCTAAAGAATGTTTTGTAAACTTCAAAGCTTTAAAAAGGTTCGATAATGTTTTGAAATTTCACTTGTTACTAACAAGTGTTAAAGACACAAGGACTAAAAGCAACAAGGGAGTGCTTACCTAGCATATGACTATAGAATCTATAAGTAAGAGTTTAGGAGTCTATATTATAAACACATTTTATAGTTATAGGTGTCTATATCTATATTATGTCGTTTATAGGTACCTATGTTATAGATTATGTCTATGTTATAGGTACCTATTTTATAGATTATGTCTATGTTATAGGTACATATGTTATAAACACCTTCAAATACCTAAAATTAGGTTCAAGGCTTGTAGGCTTATGTCTTTGCACCTAGGCACTAGCATTGTTGAAAACAAAGCATAAGTAATATATTGTTTACATTTGCAAGAAATCAAAGAAATTTTGAAAACTATTCTACAATATAAACTATTTATTGATCTTTAGGCAAAGAAAGCAAAAATTCAATTAATCATTAGATGAGTTTTAGCTTTTGTTAAGGGCTATGAATTCCCCTTGTGTTCCCAAACGCTAGGATCTTTGCCACACAGCCTATTGACATGGTTGAGAGATTGTCACATCAACAGGCATTAAAAAATTATTATTTTTATAATAATAATAATAATTTTATATTATATTATATTTTTTTATTTTTTTATTTTTTTATTTTTTTTTATTTTTTTTTATTTTTTTTTATTTTTTATTTTTTTTTCTAAACAATGTTGGCTGATTCCCAACAACGGGAACCAACCTAAAACAATCCTTCCAACAAACCAAAACACATCTAATGTGGTAATTGTTGTATTCTATGGTAGTTCTCTCACCCTTATATATAGTCTTTATGAAATTCTAGAAATCCTTGATTGAGGCATGAGGTGCATGAACATTTTTGAGGTCAAAAATAATATTAGGACTTCTGATATCAAAATATATCATCTTAAACAAGGTGTGCCTATTTTTTGCCGATTGTTTAGCCCTACAATATAACAAATATATCTTTAGACCTAATTCTTAGTGCTTCAATAGTATCAAGACGAGTATCAAGACTATATCTACTATCAAATCGTGTCAACATCTTGAACTCCGGACATTTTAATGACAAAATAAAAAACAACATCAATTCTACATGAGGGCATTTGGCAACATGCAAAGCTTTTGAAAAGTGGAAATATCTACTTGCTATCAAAAAAGACCAATCTCTCATGTTATTACAAAGAAAATAGAACTTCATTAATAACTTGGATAATATAAAAAAATAAAATAATACAACATTGTGAAATGTTCCATGAAACTAAAGATTGCCTTGTCTCACTTCATATTTATAATTATTTGCACTTGAAAAACTCCTTGAAGATATTCAATTTCTTTATAAACATGTATAAGGTTTATAAGATCTTAAAGGACTACAAAAGGTTTTGAAAGATTCTAAAATATCTTGGTAGATCTTCAAATAATGTAGAACTTTTGGAAAGATTTTTAGATGGTTCTGATGGTGTCTATTAGGTACTAGAGAACTTTAAAAGTATGTAGATAATTCTAAAATTTTCATGACAAAATGCATTGAACATTATGCTAGAAGAGTTTCAAACTTTTGAACATTCACTCGAAGAAATTATTTGAACCTTGCAATGGATATAGAAACAAGATATTGGGTAAAAAAACAAGGGTTCCTATCACAATTTTTCATTTAGATTGCTTTAATATTTGTTTGGAGTATAGCATTGATTATTTTATAAAATGCCCATAGTTTTACATAAAAACCAAAGTGTATTATATTGTAAATCAAAAGAAAAGGTGGTTTATTTTTCATTCTCTTTGCCCCCAATTTGCTACCCTTTAAAAGTTATGGCATAACCACCAAACAAATTCATGGTTCTCGAAACATATTAGAAAGCTTGAAACAAATTCAAAACCACAACACTATAAGAACATTGTAAGAAAACTTCAATTCCCATGCACTCAATCTATACAACCACTAAGGTAGAAGAAAACAAATGACATAGAACAAAAAGAGAAGCAAGCAACTCTCAAGCATTTGAAGCATCAACAAGATGCCACCAAACCACCGTGATGAATGTGTACAACTGTACAGAATGCGCACTTTTAATCATCATAAATTGCAACTTAACATAATTGCTATTAAATGTCAAGGTTTGTTTTCATTGGGTTGAATTGATAAATGAATATCCTATGTCAAGATTAATTTTGTAAAATAATTAAGCAAAATTTGAAGCATGTCCAAAATTTTATAAATTTACAAACTAGTTTCTAAAAAACAAAGAAATTTTTATTTGAAGGACTTTATTTCATTATGAAATCTAAAATACTATAATTACAAATTCCAAACAATTTTGAAAATTTAAATGGCATGTCAAACAATCAAAATTTCAAAACTAGACCATTTTGACACACAAGTGTTGAAACTAATTAGTAGGGATTCTAACACAATTTACAATGTATTATTCTAGAAAACATAAGAATAAGTTAATATGAATATTCTAAGCACAAGTTATAGGTGTACCATAAATTGACACACATTGTTTAAACCTTATACATCCTCAAAATTAATATCTTCATTAAAAGCAAGAATTTAGATGTGATAGTTTTTGGTTAATGATGATTTTGTACTTACCTACAAGTACAACTGTAGAAAGTTTTGTGTTAGTATGAAACCAATTAAACTTTGTGTTGGAATTGCAACTAGGATTGATTTTGGACCTCGAGGCATTAAAGGAAAGGCCCAACAAAACCACATCATGATGGAAGGTTCAGATTAACCCCTAAAGGACTAAGCTTTGTTTTTTCACAATATAAAATTTTTGGGTAGGTATGTGTGACTAGAGATATTATAATGTTTTTGGCCCAAATTTTAATGGACGGTGTGGATGAGGAATATCTATCATATGCACTAAATTTCAGGATATTTGTAAATATGAGTCAAAAGTTATGGCCTAATATGTAGTTTGTTTGTCAACTCAAGTAGTGCAAGCAGATTTGAAAAAATCAAGTTTTTTCAAAAACAAAATTTGAAATTGGCTTTCTAGATTTAAATATACATAAAAAAACTTAGAATCATTCCATTTTGATTAATTAGTCAAAAGTTATGAGATGTTTTAGTTTGCGGACAATTATGAATTCTTTACTCTAAAATAAACTTTGAAGTCCTTTATTTAACTCAATTTTAAATATTTTTGAAAAAAAACTAAAACCATTAGATATAGACTATTTATTACAACTTTACAACCATTGTGATTGGCTTTTTTTAATTACATAAATAAACTCATGACAATTTAATATTTTGAATCGTTCTACTTCTATCTACTTAGTATTTTTTTTTCTATATGTTGCACAATTCCAAATGATCTAAAAATTTTCAAGCATGTAGCCAACTTGCCTTGAAAATGAATCCAAAGAAGCACCACCATTTTGTACATTTTTTTCATACAAATGTGACCTTGTGGAGTGCAGCTACCTAGTTTCTTGTAAGACCAAACTTTTAGGATTTTTGTTACTTCAAATGCTAATATCTTGCATCCTACACGGTGTAAATTTCTGAAATTTTTTCCACATTTCTCAAAAAAGACCCACAATGGGTACTCCTATTTTGCAAAATCATGTTCATAGAAATAAGATATTTAATCAATATTTTTCATTGTCCAACACACGCAGGAGAGAGGTTGGATAGAGGTTTTGCAATCCAAGTAATCCTCTGCTAATTGCTCCTCCAAATTACTAAAGTCTACTGTTATAAATGAATTCAATCAACTGTAGGGATGGAACCAGTGCACAATTCATAATTATTAACGTCGCCTACGAAAGGAAAATCTTGTATATCATGTCATGCAAAAGAAACGAAAATTTCAAAACAATAATTTGTAATAGATTAATTACGAATCGGCGCTCCGCAAATACTGAAGCGGTGTCCAGGTGCTGATAAGCACGCAAGCGAACTAGTATACAACTTCAGATACAACTGCAGTTACATCATCTGCATAAAAACTGCAGTGAAGACAACAGGAATGATCCACAAGTAGTGGAGAATTGTAGTCTAACCAAGGAAAATTGAAAACCAAGCGACAGAGCCTCAACAGAAGGCCACCTGCATAGACCTCATTCGAAATTACCTCAAAAAAATTCCAAAATCATCGTCGAATAATTATGTACACAGATAGAGGAATAACATTAAGCACCTGATAAAGCCGGCCGAGACATGCACGCTAGTACTTCACATAAGAGCCAAAATCAGACTTCAGAGAGTATCTGCAATCTTAGAATGACGTTGATGCCCACATCTAGGACAACAGGTCGGTTCTGGGATTAAAGGGGCAATGTGTGGCCGTAGAAAAGGGTGCTCGAGAAGCTCTGGAATTCGAAGCCGCTTTCTACGATCCCACTTTAAGCACTCTTTAATCATATCTGGTAACCAGGGATTTGATACACGAGGATAGTGGACCTTGTGGTGTTGATTTGTAATGGCCTGTATTTTTGAGTAGAACGAAAGCTCAGCAAATGGAGTCTGACCATAAACCATCTGATAAAAGATGCACCCCAGAGACCAAATATCTGAGGCTCGGCCTATCTTGATTTCCGCACCGTCTTCATCTGTTTGACTCTGTAAAAATGCCTCTGGAGACATGTAATTCATCGTGCCTGTCTGAACAAATCAAGAGAGGAGAGGAGCGACTTCAGCATACCTAATTGACTTGACCATCCAAATCATAGTATACCTCATAAATGTAGGAGACAATAAATGCAGCAGTAACGATATGAAAACAAGTGGTATGTATGCAGGCAAATAAATATCATATCGTTGTTAAGCTTGAACAAGATCGGCAGCATACCTGATTTTCTTTTACAATACTGGTGGTATCATTCTGAATAGCTTTTGCTATTCCAAAATCGATGAGCTTCAGTTCTCCTCTCACGAGCATAAAATTAGCTGGTTTCAAATCAGAGTGCACAATGCGCTCATCGTGAATAGTCCTTACGGCCTTAAGAATTTGCTGTCATCCAAGTGTGACAATGAAAATCAGAAACGTGATCAAGCAAGAAAAGATCTAGGATAGTATGATGATCCAACGCAAATGACTTAGAAACCCATCATTTTTATTCGCAAGAGCTGCCCGAAATCATACGTGTAGCTATACATTTAACTCTGCAAATGTAAGCAGTCAAATACACGTTTCAGGCAGTATCTCATTAATCACCTTGAAAGTGTGGACCGGTGATATAATAAAACGACATGAGAGATCATACCTGCCAGTAAAAGCGAAGCCAATTCTCGTCAAGATCGGATTCATTGTTGCCGTGTGTTTCCTTGCGCTTAGCAGAAAGAATGCCAGCCAAATCAGTCTCCCCGTACTCCAGGACCATGTAGATGCATGCTTCCTCCATAATGTCTCCACTCTCCGATCTTCTCTCCAACACCTTCTTGTTTGTAACCTATATCAGGGAATTCCACTTACTTAAGCATATGAGATCCATCACATACGTATACCAGGATTAGTCAAAACAACAACTGGATGATATTCATCAGACTAAGTGAATCCCAGCAACAATGCATCTTCACATACCTCAGAATCTATAAGCTGAATAATATGAGGTTTCCCTCGCAATGCTTTGAGGTACTTAATTTCTTGGTAAAATTCTTGAGCAGTTGACCAGTCCCGACCTTTCAAATTGATTCTTTTCAGGGCATATATAGAGCAGTCGGTCGCAATAACCTTAAAGACCTCACTGCTGCCACCCTTTCCAATTTTGCCCAACTTCTGGTACCGTATTCCATTTACGTAAACAAATCTATCAGTCTCAGTCTCTGTTCTCATTTTTCTTTGTGGCTGTGGGTTGTGGTGGGCAATCTCTTGATTCTTTTCTCCTCTGTCCTTAGATGGATCACTAGCTCTAGCAGACTGTCCTTCAATACCATCATGTAACGGAACCTCAGCAGCAGTCACAGTTGATCTACTTGTTGATTTTGGAAGTGCATTACGATCAGGCATGTCAGTTGCACGATCCCCCTCTTTAGAAGGTTGCTGACTATGAGGTCTATGTTGCAGATCAACCCCATGCGACGAAATCGCAGTCGTCTTGTGCGGAATCAAAACACTTGGTGAAGACACCCCAGTTATTCCAGTCACACCTGTAACTCCAGTATTAGATCCACTTTCACCGGGAACGAATTGAACGTGGTGTCCAGAAACATGAATCTGGGTTCCCTGAGTAGACGTTTTGTCAGCCGCGTTTGAACCCGAAGCAATCTTCTCTTCGATGCTGATGGTACTGAAAGTGTTGGAAAGATGATTCACAACATTGTCATCAGCACAGGCAAGGCCTTTCACATGAAGATTTGAGCGAGGAATGACACCATTGTTTGCCTCACTTTTCTCTGATTCGTTTATCTGCTTGAGAACGCTAGAATGATGTTCGAGGGCATCCGATGCAGGCGAGCCATTTTCTTCTGACTTTCGCTCTCGAGATTCTAGAATCTGTTCAACACATCCATGGCCTTCTTGTGAGCAAAGAATTTCACAATCACAATAGGTTACAATTACAGACCAAACCAAGAGTCCTACGTCCCTCTTGATCTGCGAGATAACCAAAAAGATTGGCGTAATTTGGGAAACATAAGAACTATGACATTACAACCACGAAGGAACGAAGAGGTAAGCTGCTTTGCACAAGACAACCCCTTAATCCTAAGAATCGACACCAGATAAACAATTTCCCTTCTTGATGGGAGTTGGGCCCAGAAGACACTTACAGGGGGAACATAACGAGGTGGTATGCCTCCAATGACTTTCCCAGACTTTGAATGATCATGCGAAGTCGGTGATGGAAGAGTCAATGCACGTGTGTCTCTTGCTGTTTTCCACGCCCAAGGCTCCCTCTCATGTCCTGGAGTGCCTTTCGTGCAGGAACTTGTCAGGGGATGACCAGAGACTTCCTCAATCCATCTTTCGTCACTTTGCTCCCAAGCAGTTGGCTCTACCCTAGTCCCTTTTTCCGTACTTCCTCGACGTCCTTCGCGTTCTCGTTGAGCTGAATTGCCTCCTATGTTGACACCTTCGTGGGATTCCATGGCAATAGCATTTGAGATCTGTCTATCCTTGCCTAATCCCGTAAGAAAAGTATCTGTGGTAGAAGGGTCAGTTTCAGCTTTTCGTTTCCGGTGCTCACTTAAGAAACCGTCGTCTGTCTGCATTGACGCATTTTGGTTACCCCCCTGATTGCTCACTCTGGACGATAAGGTCCCGGCCTCTGATATCTTCGGCATTGTATGGCTATTGGCATGAATGTCAGCCATTTTCGATGCATGAAGTGCCCCCGGGCTCTCATGGTCATCGTCGGTCGATTTCTCAGAACTAGGACTCTGATCAGCCTTGGAATAAGCCCTTGGGTCATCTCTGCGGACCCTCAGTGCAGGACCTGCCCATGTGGACAAAACATGAAACTTCAGAGATTGGAACATCAATTCAGTCGACAGCAGCCCAAATAGGTACTACTAAAATTGAACTCATTGGTGGAAAATTAAGTGACTTGTCACAAAGGGAAGACCAGAAATAAATTTACCGAAACTATGGATTTTCGAACGCTTGATGATCTTATCTACAAGAGCACTACTCGGTAGTGCTTGGCGCTCAACAGAATTCTCGCGACTGCTCTTGGCCTCTCCCTCTCGAGGACTGGTATTCCGTGAAGTTTCACCAGCAAGGGAGTATTTTCCTTGAAGGTCTTGAACCACAACGCTTTTTGCTTCAACTAGGGAGCTGCTGACAGTTTGTTTGTCGCTAGAAAAATGACCTCCGCTATCAACCTTGGTCTGAACTGCTCGTCCTGCAAAACATTGCAAAAAAGTTAAATCCATAAAATTGTAAAATCAGTAACCAGGGCATGCCTCCCTCGTTGAGACATACCATGGAAGCATATTCTTCATGTACCGTACCAGTATCAGCTTCACCAAAACATCGCTGACAAAAACATTTGGAGCAGAAAAGAAACATGCCAGATAGTTTCTGGAAAAGAAGAGACTTGAACATGTCAGTGATAAGGACACAGGTAAAAGCTCAACACTCACTTGAGGTGTCAATAGAATCGGAACCTGGAAGTTTGTTCTTGTACGGATTTCCACGGGAGAGCAACGATTCATGTTTCTGCATCGACGACCCGTCATCATTTCCAGCCAAAGACTTTGCTGGCGTCAAAAGAGAGATTGGTTTTCCACGGTCATCAACGTCCTGCTCTACTGGGTTCTGCTGGTGAATGGGCTGTGAAGTATTCCGGGAGTTTGTCTCTCGGTTATGTCTTTGACTCTCTGCTTTCAGAGTTTCCTTCTGAATACCTCCTAACTTTGAAACCTTATCATCCAAATACACATGAACGGCAGCTTCAGACACATTCGGTGAGAGACCTCGCTGATCAAATGTCGAAGTTGATTTGTGAGTTTTAACAGCACCCACACTTTTCAGCTGCCCAATTTTTTCCTTCAGGCGTTCAAGCGACCCAGCGGATTGCTTCCCACTACAGTAGTCCGAGGAGACATTCTTTAGCCATTCCTTCTCGGTAGATCCCAGATTCGTCTTGCTTGAGCTCACTGCTGCAGGAGCCTGAAATCAGGCAGAAGACGTCAATAACTGCACGTTTTGACTGAGTAAGACTAAGTTGGGATCGCCATTGTCAAATTCGAATACCTCACTTACGCTCACGCGCGCATAGGGATACACATTCAAAATGCTAATTGGTTGCCTTTTACCTGAAGATTTATTCACTACAGACTATCATGCCACACACCCTAACCTCTAAAGGATCAACGATTCGGGGCTATATAGTCTCCAATTCAACTGATCAAACTATAAAAAATATAATCTCAAATAGGACCAAATTTTATATCCCGAAAATCAATGAAGAGCATTGCATATAATGGTAAAAAATGAATACAATTTGATAACCAAAAAGTTCCCAACTGACCTACTTAAAACTGCTTAAAAAAGCAAGAGATCCAATTTGGACCATAATAGAATTGAATACAGAAAACGGCTCTACCTCCAAAGTAAAAGCACCACAACGATACCTGATTCCGTAGCGACGATTCCTTCAAGACGGTTTGCAATCGTTGTTCATGGTTCATCAATCCTCTCGTTCGAACAGAGCCTAATCCACCGGAACCCGGTTCAGACCTATGAGCTCGGGGAACCAGGTTTTCCTTCTCTGAGCTCGGGTCACACCTCGCCATTGCACTGTCCGGATAAAACATCGCTATCTACCTCTGGTCGGATCGTCTCCCTGTACATCAGTCAAAACCGCCATTCAATTGCGCATTGAACGCTGTAAACTTACATTACCAATGCATCAAACACAGTATGCTGTAAGAGAGCTAAGGTCTACGCATATTCTCCAAATTGCTACTGCACCGCGGTCTCGCTGACAATCAAATTCGAACTGAGAGCTTTAAAGCATTACATTCCAAAGCATCAACAACTTTACGATGCCAAAGTTTCAATATAGGGCCAGATTCTCAAAATTCACAACCTATATCCCACGAAATAATCCACGAACGCAAACTTCGCGAACCATTTGAGCGTGCTCGAGCGAATAATACAAGACATAGTACCTCCTTAACACGACGACGACGTTTCATCGCAGGAACCTCCAGTAGCAGAGGTTCCTCCTACGCCTCCCATTCCAAACAACGGAACCCTCCACAATCAATGCGGAAAATGTCTATCCACACCACGACGCAAAACCCTTCACTCTCACCACCTGCAACCTACAAACGCCCAGCCTACACTCCAACCGATAAAATCTCTCCAAAAACTCCTTCCAAATTCTACGAAACTCAATACATTCTCGCCAAGCGTCTCGAAATCGATTTCACCGACACATTCTCGCATCACTAATGCAATCTACACCCTCCGAAACCCTACCTCCCAGACTCAAATCACTGGCCCCCTCCATGAGCCCAGTCCTAAACCCTACGTGACTGAAACTACCGCCATCCTGCACCAAATGCGATGACATAAAGTGCAAAATGACGGGACGAAGAAGGTGATGCGCGTGGTGCGATCGCCCCGACAACGATACTCCTGCGATGACCACGGGAGGTCGGCGACAAGCTGCATTCTCTCGGACGCCATCAACGCAGAGCTTCGAAAGTTTGGATCGAACGGGGCTGTTGGCGGGATTTCTGACCGTTACGAAAGCATCGAGGGCCGGGTTGACGGGACCTGTGCAGGGGCCGTGATTTGAGTTCTCACAGGCTTTGGATGGATGACGGATGGATGGAGGATGGATGGAGGATGGATGAATAGAGAGAGGCATCCGTTAGCAACGGCAGAAACAAGAGCTTCAAGTACACACTTCCGGGGAATAAATTCTAATGTGGTTGTGCATTTGTTATTAGGGAATTTGCTAATTTCTTTTTAAACTTTGAATACGGTATACTCACACTAAATATCCAGCCAACCAATTTTGGGTAATTTTTTTGGGGAAAATTTTTTTTTTAACATTTGAATATTTTAATAAAAGATTTGTATTTCATAGCACATTTAAATTTTGTTCACATGTGATTGGCATTAGGGCTCAAAGGTGATAGGAATTTTTTTTAATATTGAATGGTTGCATAGCAAAAATATTGACTTGGATTTTATAAAATATTTACAAATGATAATCCAATTTAGAAAAGTAAAAAAAAGGTGGCTTTTTGTAAATGATAAGAGAATGGTTTTGTGAAGAAAAAGCAATGTACAAGTCTTTATAATTGAAATATCTAAACCTGGTTTGATTATTATTGAAAAAATATTTTTCCAAAATCCTCTTGCATATTATTTAAAAAATATTCAATTTTAATGTTTAAATTAATATTACAATGTTTCATACATGTGTCCATTATTTAAAAAGTCTTATCCAATCTACATTCTTAGGAACATAAATTGTTTCAAACCTCTAGTCAAGATTGCAAGATATACTATCTTAGAATTTTAAATCTTAAAATTTGTAGTGCATACTTTACAATTAGGTAAAGACAATGATGCAAGTGTATGAGCCTAAAAACATGAGTCTACAAGCCTTGAGCCTAGGTGTAAGTAGGTTCCCTACAACCATTGAAGGTGACTATAATATACATACCTGTAACATAAATACCCTATAACCATAGAAGGTGCCTAGGCTCCTAGACTCATTCTAGCAACCTTCTATACTATAAAAATGAGTAACTTGGGACAATTTTAGATCCATTTGTAATCAACACATTGAAAAATCATCATTTTTTTAATATCGAAAAATATTCATAGTAAAATAATACGTCATCGCCTTTCATATTCAATTGTCAATAAGGCCCAACAAAATAAGAAGCAATTCAAAAATGAAATATGTGCTCAAATCCTTAATTAGAAGATTTTAGATGTGGTCGTCTTAATTGAAATCATACAAGCCAAATCTCATGACATTTCATGAAAGAAAAACAACATTTATGAAATAGAAATATGGAATGGATTGTTGGATGATAGTCTACTATTCATCAAGCAACAAGGCAAAATGGTCTTTTTAATAAAAAGATGAAATACTTTGTAGTTATAAGGTGTTTAAATATCAACATACATGAAAATTAGAGAAGATGGACAACATCAAGCCATTCATAGAACTTACATGTCATACAAACATTTGTAGTGAAAGTCAGAGCATTTAGCACTAATTATTTTTGCCTTGCTAGTGAAGAAATCAATAGTTTTTCACGAACCCCTAAAACATTCTATTGTCTATTGCCTAACAATTGTTAGTTGACAAATAATTCTATAACTCTTAAAACATAATTATCCAATATTTTTTACCAACAAACATGTATTTTGAAATTTATTAGAATAAAATGTTTATTTTTAAACTTATAAAATTTGTGTTTTTATCTTGTATATTAGAAATCAACAAACTTGTATGAACTCTCTCAAAAGTTTTTTGATCTTGTTCTACATATAGTTGGATTATAGAAATTAGTGGAGATGGAATATTAGTTGTAGATCATGTGTTAGTTATTTGTGTTACCGTATATAAATTTTTTGATCGATCATATGGAATTTGGAGGTTGTTTTGATTTATTAGTAGAAGTTTTATGAAGTGGTTAAAATATTTAATTAAAATTGTTAATCCAAAAATAAACAACATGTTTGAAGCAAAAGCAATTAGAACGACCTAATAAACTCATCACATGTCCAAAAGATATATAAATGAAGTAAAAACTTTAAGGCATTTGTTCATGACTAAAGAGATAGCTACCTTTTGCTACTTTTTGAATTTTATACAATGTTGATTATCATGATTTAATATCATTTTATACATTTTTAAACTTATTCAATTGGATTGCCAACAAGATTAAACAAATAATAAAGTAGTATAATAATAGAAACCATACATACCGATAAAGTTTTTGGGATTCTTTCAAGACATGGTCATTGTACCTATGATGTGAACTTTTGTTTTGTTTTTGCATTTCTCATTCAAATTTTGAAATTTGAGATATGCGTTTGTACACAAATTTAAATACAAATGGAATCAATTGAATTGTATCAAATTCTAGGATTAATAGGTACAATTTTTTGATTTTATAATTTTCCAAAAAGTCATTGATCGTACACATTTAATTCTTGGTGCCTTTATTAGATTAATCCTAGAAGATTGTAGCCATATCACCAAGACAATTAACCAAAATGATCAAATTTTAGGATTAATAGGTGAATTCTTTGTTTCTACAATTTTCGTAAATGACATTTATTGAATAATTTTAGTCCTCCGCATCCTTAAAGTAGGAGGTCCATAAAGTGACTAAGGTCTAAAGCATTCAATCTTTAATATAGAGGTACATATTGTTTTCTTCAATGTTCCAATTGCATATGTGAATGTACCAACAATGAATTTGTTAGGGATGAATGCTTATAGAACCATACTTGATTCCAACCTCAATTTCATAATTAATTTGACAAACATCCCAAATTATAAAATAGCTTGGAATTAGATGCAAATGCCATTTACCTTTCAAAGGAAATTTACTAAAAAACATTTCAAGAAGTCAAACTCTCCAAAATTGCAAAATTAGCTAGTAGATGGTCATTTTATGGGCCTTCATAGATTGTTGGGTTTACAAGTAAGGTACTTGTACACCAGTCCTTTTTTACCTCTTTCTAAAACTGCCCCCTACAAGTTCTTGTCTATAATCTACCACTCCTATTGATGAAAATCTAGGGTTATGTTTGGGAGCATCTATTTTATAGTGTTTCAAAAATTCATTATTATGGTGTTTAAAAAATGCACAAGAAAAGAATCTAGAATACTCTTTTGACTTCCAAGAGGATCCAACAAAAAATTAGGCAATTTAGTAATAGGAAATTAGGAACAATGCTCAATTGCTTTTATGGACACATTGAGGTATAATTGCCTTAAATCACCATTCTTTCACCAAAATTCTAAGGTTGAAGCACACATTTCCAACCTTGTATTCTAAATCAATCTTAAAAGTATATTGTTATAAGTAGTCCAAAATGTACAAGTTACATACACATATACAAAAATTGGTTTTAGACACACCAAGTATTGTTTATTCATGCACATTTAGAAATTATCATTTAAAAAAAAATTCATGTTTTCAATTATAAGTGAAGTAAAAATAGTTGCAACCTTGATTTCATTCCAAAACATATTGAATTGCTTTAATTAAGGTAAGGCAACACCTACATGCATTTAAATAAGCTTTGTACACAAATGGATATGCAATAATAATTGACAATCAATTTTTGCAAGTAAACACCCTCAATTGAATCACAATGGATGTGGTTGCATAAATTTTGAATCACTATGAATTAGTTACAAACTTTCAAAGATGCAAGATATAGGAGGCTATAAGTGTAATCTAAATGATGCTAAAATCCATTTGATGTGCATCAAGAAAATGACACTAGTAATATCAAAACAAGCCGTAAAGAAAAAGTTAAAATAAAAGAAATTGTAACATCTTTGTAAGGTTACCACCTTCATAGTAGTGTAAATAGAGCCATTCATTACCTCTAAAGTCACCTTCAAAGTAGAAGAATTAAAATTTTTGAAGCTGAAGAGTTTTGAAAATAAAAAATCCACTTTGTTGAATCCAAGGAAAATTAAATACAAAGAAAGTCAAAATGTTGGAAAAAGAACTTGTACAATTTGATCCTACACCATCCAAATTCATTCTTTTAATTTTATAGCAAAGCAAGGACACTATCAAAAAGTAACAAGTTCGTTGAAAGCCATGACTATTACTCTTCCGTGCAATGAAGGAAATTGTTTAACTTCCAAGATTAAAGTTGAATTGTTGCCCAAAGTTCAAAAAAACTATTTCATAATTGCCAAATAACTCATTAATAAAAAATGAACCATTGAACCAATTCTTCCAATTTTAAATAATTATTCAAAGGCTATGCTACCTTACACTCCAACTCTACCTTAGTGACTTTACACTTGTCCTTCTAATGTTCACCATTTGGGATATCCTCCTTCTATAGTTTCTTTTCAAAAGTAGAGATTGGAATTAGGTGTGGTTACTTTATGTTAAGAACCATTTTTTTTATGCACAATTTTTCACCAATTGGTCGTAGCCAAAAGATGTTGGCCATTGTTTTGGTAAAGGATTCTTTTTTCAATCAAAATAGCCAAACTACTATTGTGTTTTTAGACCAATAGCCAAATTTTAGCTATTTATCACCTAGTTTTGATGTAGATATCACCCGGCTAGCACCCAAGTATATCAATTGAGTATTACATCCATATGTGAAGTTAGATTGTTTTTTTTTGTTTTTTTTGTTACGTTTAGATCTTTGAGACTGTGCGTCCCTCAATTGTGTTCTTGGTACCATTGGAAAGTCCTCTTGCAAGGAGGGCTGCACATGCTTTGTTTCATGGCGTTTTGACTCATAGTGTTAAAGTTATGGAATTTTGAAGTTTAAAAAAATTAATATATTAGAAAATTACTTTAACTATTATATTTTATTATATTGTGGCAATGAAACAATATACACTTGTCCATACTTTAAACAAAGTTGTTTGTTTTGTTTGTTATGGTGAGATCTCCCAAACCGTGCATCCCAAGTCACATTCTAGCTTGATACTGTTGGAAAGCTCTTTACAAGGAGGAGTGCACGGGCTTTGTTTCATGGCGTTTGGACCTACGGTGTGAAAGTTATTGAATTTGGAAGTTTGAATAAATTAGAAAATTACTTTTACTTCTTTATTTGACTGTGGCAACGGGCACAGGGCACACTATTGAGTATTGAAAGAAACAACTTTGGCTACTTCTCCAAAATACTCAAAAGCAACACTATCGTAAAGAAGAGCCGCGCTAGAGCGCGCGAGACGAAGAGTCAAAGCAGTCCGCCCAAAAGACCAGTCAACTACGAGCGTGGTGAAGCAACCGAGAACGACGACCTGCCTGCAGTTCCTCGCCGAAGTCGCTCACGTTCCGTGTGTTTTTCTAGCCTTCAGTTTCTCCTCCGAACTTTACTTCCATTCCTCAAGCCCCTTTCACCCTTCCTCAAAGTCCAACCTCACCTTCGTACCTCCATAGATTTCAACTACTCACCCTTGTTGGGACCCCACATTCCTTCTTAGTACTGCCTCCAAATTCCACAACAGAGCCGAAAAAACCAACAACACGCGAACCGTCAAAACCAGTTTAGACCATTTCCCACATTTTCGTACACTTTCCTCCCATTATTCTTGAGAATCGGAAGGGGAGCCAGGAATCGGGCTTAGTTTGCACTGCTCTAGTACAATTACCATCTGATCTGGGTAGTTTGCACTCGGTGGTGGGTGAATTTTCTCAATCAGCAGAGCGAAATTCGGGTGAGGTTCGATCAATTGGGAATCGGGTACCCAATTAGCGTGCTTTGGTGACGTTCACAGAGATGGAAGTTTGGGTTTTTTCTAGGATGGGTATGCTGGAAGTGTGATTTACGTACGCCATGGCTTAATTACAAGTGTCGGTTCATGTTTTCTTTTCTGCTCGGGAAGTTTTTGTGATGAGTGAGCTAGGCGATCCATATTCACTCTTTTGGTTGCTGATGTGTGAATTGCTGCGAAAACGCAGTGTTGAAAGGATATAGGAAGCTCTTGAAGGATGCGTGTCTCGTGACTCTGGTGGTGGAACAATTTCCGATTACGCCGTTCTCCTTGCAGGTTCACTACATTTCTTCAGTTTGTTTCTTGCTTTCCTTTGTGTTGTGGACCGTAATCTGCTGTCAAGGCAGTGGTGTAGGGAATTGAAACTAATGCATAGTATTTCAATAGTGCATTCTCTTTGCGGCCATAGGGTTTCGATTTTATTCATAATTTATCGACGAGTTTTTCAGGGTCTATGGGGCTCTCACAAACAGAGGGACCCTCGCTAGTGATGTGTGCATGCCCGTTTTTAATTTAAATCCCTTCCCAAGGGTAGGGATTTTCCATTCTCTTATGAATGAGAGAGAAGGCTACGGGGGGTAGATTCCTGGAATATAGAATGTGATGTCTACGGGCGGTAGTTATCGTGGAAAATGGTACATACATGAGATTTTGTTGTTGAGGTGCTGTAGAGTTTTTTCGCCATTTTTGCCCTTTGTGATGTGAACTGTGAGAACTGTCAGTGTTAGTTGTTCTAGGGAATGCAGGGGTTTGAGCTATCTACGTGTTGGTCACGCAAACTAGGGTGGCCTCTCTCAAGTTTAAACTGATAAATATGATAAAGTTTGAAATGTGTGAAACAATCTAATTTTAATAATAACCTTGCTTTATTCACTCAACTCTCTCTACTTACAGGCTTTGTGATTGAACATTCCTTGTATGTCCTCAGAATATCTCATGTGTGTACACATTTGATTGGGCAACTTTTCATCTTTCAAGTTGTGAGCGCTATTAGGAGACCATTTGTCCCTGAGGCAGTGTCATTGGAAAGGGTTGAGTGTAGTGTGGTCACTTTGAGCAAGTTTCCAGGGTTATGAGAATTTTAAAAAGGACCCAAGTTGCTGTCCTGAGATTGGTGTCCAAAAATTAGTGAAAAGTCCGGATTTTCTGAAACCCTGTGAAAGTTGCTGTCCTGCGATTAGTGTCCCCAAATCGCTGAAAATTCCAATGTGTCTGAAATCTCTGTGAAAGTTGATTATACTGTGATTTTCGGGAGTGAAGCAGGATTGTCGGCAGCAGCATGACATCGTGGAAGGCCCAAGCACCGGCGGCGTTAGAAGTCCCTGGCAGCAGCATTGCCGAATCCTCGCCTCTCCACATGACAACCCAACCAGACAGTCTGCTTTCCCCAGTGGATCCCAGCTTTCTGAAAGGGGCTTCGTCTCTGGCCAGGTTTGGACTTGACATTGGTGGCACTCTGTGCAAAGTAGTGTTTTTTGAGCCTGACGAAGCCCAAGCAGAGCCCAAAAGCAGGCTTTCTCGGACAAGCTTTGAGGATGAGAATGAGGATAAGGATGCTTCATGTTCCAATGGCAAAACGGAAGATTTAGAAGCTGAGGATTCAAAGGAGGAGTCTTCCATGAGCAAGCAGAGCAGGCGAGGCTTCAACAAGAGTGGCATGTCCGCAAGGCAAGCTCGCAAGATGTGGGTCTCCAGTCACGAACCTGTTTATATTCCTGGACGAGGCACCCTGTATTTCAAGTGCTTTGGTGTGTCCCAGATTCAAGCCCTGTAATCTTGTTGTCTTACCTACTAGGACTGCTTGATTTAGAATATTTGTTTCTTGCTTTGATCTGAAAACGAAATGCATGAAGGCATGTGCACCCATAATCGGCACTAATTAAAATAAACTAACTAAATAAACTAGCTGCATCTTGTTGTTTGCAATGGGGATATTCATTAGGGGTTCAGATTTTGCGTTAATTGGATCAAAACTCAAAAGTCATTAGCAAGGGAAGGTCAGACCTGTAAGTAGGATGTTCCACATCGTAAGGTTCCTGCTGTGGTTGTTTCAGAAACTTGGAAAATGGAGGAGTTTCTGGCGCTCACTAAGGAACATTCTTTGGTTAAGAAAGGCCGAGCTCTTGGTGCCACTGGGTACGTTCTAATGAGTTACTGTTCTGGCAATTTTTTCTGCTTAATGCGGTTGGGCAGCTTTTGACCGGATCCGATAGCTGAAGTGAGATATAATAGCATGGAGATATAGATGCCAAACGTGTTCATTGTTGCCGCTTCTGTAAAGAGATTGATCTTCTTTTTTCAGGTTTGATGTGGTTTTTATAACAAAATTTCACTTGTTCGTAATGTTCATTTGCCTTGAATGACCAAATCTATGTTTACTGCCTTTGATGGCGCGTGTGATTGTGAATGTACAGGGGCGGTGCTCGAAAGTTCAAAGATCGCTTTCTTCAAATTGCTGGCCTCCTGCTGGAGCGTGCCGATGAGCTCCACTCGTAAGTCTCAGTACTAAATGCTTGCTTGGCTTAACGACCTGATGCTTACCATTGTTGTGATATTTTTTGTGTCATTACGGAACTGTTGCATAGAGCTCTAATTTGCAAACTCATGGCTTTACTTGCATGTCCCTCTCTCAAAGTAGGGCATCGTGCTATGCATAATCTAGACATTCATGCCTTACAACATTCTTGAGTATTGCTGGACTTGCACCCTTTCCATTCTAGCCCTACATTTAAGAAAAAATTCGAGAGCTAGTAATGTCAGCAGTCATGTGGCCCCAAGACTTTGGAATTTTAGGACGATGTTGTGGATTTCGGTAACTTTAGAATCAGGTGGCATGTGTTCCTCGGCTGCAACTTTGGGGTTCTAATATTGACTCATGAGCTAGGGCGTTTGTCTTCAAGTATTTAACATATTAGCAGAAGTTCGCCACAGAGGATCAATGAATCTTGGATACTCTGATTCTTCCTTGAACACCAAATGTGCTCAAGGTGTGAGGGGCTGATTTCAAGAACGTTATGTTTGCTTTTGTACAGTATGAGCACATTTTTCATTTATTTTGGCTTGTTTTGTTTTTCGATCGTAAGTAACGGTAGGCTTGTAAAGTCTGGTGCGAGGTATCGATTTTCTGGCGAGGCACGCGCACCATGAGAGCTTTGAATACCCGTTGGGCTCCTTTCAAGGAGGCGTCATACAAAGACCGCTGAAAGAGATTTGTGGGGAAGAAGAAGACCTCCGTGCAAACAGGTCAACAAATTCAGAGGACCATTCAAATGAATCAAATGAAGATAACAATGAGACGGAAACTCAGGAATCCATCTTGACTGGTGGCCCAGTTCCTACCCCTTCAGCTAATGGACGGTTGGGGAGACCGGAAGCTCTATATCCATATCTCGTGGTATGTGCCTCCAACACGCTCAAACCCTAAAACCCGAAACCCGAAACCCTATGAGGGGAAAATAATTTTATTTCAAACAGACCTCCTCTCAAGGATTCTCTTTGGGGATTGCGTTTGAAATGCTTCTATAAGTCTCTGTGATGTGCCAGCGAATTTCTGTTCCTTTCCTTCTGGGAAGTTCCATATTTTCATCAGAAACTCGTGCTCTTGAATCAGTATCTAAGTTATTATTTAACTAGGGGTCTGCTATGTGATAAAGAGACAGTGTTTCCTTTTTGTGAAATCACTTGTTACTTGCCCAAGATCAACAATTTATTTGGGTTGAATGCAGGTGAACATCGGTTCAGGTGTGAGCATATTACGAGTTGACGATGCTGAAAGTTTTGAGCGTGTTGGAGGAACCAGTCTTGGCGGGAGGTTATAAGTCTCTCCTACTGTGGCCTCTGGATAGTCAGATAATAGAGCATAGATTATGATTCCTAATTATGTCGCTTTGAACTCTCAAGATTTTATTACTAATTTGCAGTGTGATCTGTAAATGCTTTTCTACTGTCTATCCATGGCTAACTCTAGAAGTTCATCTTACTGATTGGAGTCTTTGTTTGGGAAAGTGTAATATGGGGAACGCTGGCTATAATACTGACGCTTCACAGACAACAGTCGCAAATATAATGAAAACATTGTCTTTAGTTTGCTACCTTTAATGTCGTCTGTTTCAGATGGTTCTGATGTGACTCCTTGTGCTTGTCTTTAACAGCACATTTCTTGGACTGGCCTCGGCTCTTACTGGTTGCACAACGTACGTGAACTTCCAATGGCGCATATTTTGAATTGTGTTGATGTAAATCAATTATTAGACCATGTTCATAGCAACATTGAATTGTGTAGCCAAACTGTACTAGATCTGATGTGAAATTTTTTATTTCTCATCAACAAAATTGCTTGACGCTGGTGATATTTATGCAGTTTCGAGGAGGCAATCAATTTTGCGAGGGAGGGAGATTCCACCCAGATTGATATGCTTGTTGGAGACATTTATGGTAATTCAAAACCCTTACGGATCTGAATAAATTATTACCCCTGTCTCTGTCCAGAGCCACTACTTGGAGTGCACCAGTATCATATTTTACATATTTGATCACGTTCGTGTACCTGGGACGGTCATTCGACTTGCTCCTTACATGTGGTCTTTGATTGCAGAGTCCTCTCCAATGCTGTTTTGGCATTTGATCGTTAGCCATTGACTGCGTGATGGTCCATTTTAGTTATCAGTCTAACTCGACAGTACTCGTTTGTCTATCTTAGATTGTATCATGCAAAAAAATTTGCACGATTTATGAGAACCAACCGAAAGTGCTCACTTTTTAAGTTATTTAGATAGAAGAACTTTTGAAAGTCATGAGGACTTTCATCAAATTGTAACGACAGGACCTCCAACCACTGGTAACTGAGATTTACATAGCTGTCCTAGAGGTTGGCTTCTTTAAGACTGTGCACTATTAACTACTCTAGCGTGCATTGTTTGTTGGGTGATCTTCCCAGGCGGTGATTACACAGAAATGGGATTAGCTGCGACAACAGTTGCAAGCTCCTTTGGCAAGGTACTTCTTCACAGATGCTTCAAATAAATGCCGGTGTGCAGAAACATGATTCCTGTTTTCGTTTGGTGTATGTAAATGTTGGATTGATCTTCTTCCAACTCCTAAGTGACCAACTGGGCAAAAGCGTCTGCTTCTATATCTATTGGGATTGAAATAAATCATTTAGGAAGCTTCAAGGAAGGCAACTGTATGTGAGAAATCTGTTTTGAGATTATTCAAGAAATATGATTCGAAAGTTACTCTTATCAACTATGAGCTTTTTATTTCGAGTTTTGGCATTTAAAGATTATAGTGGTCTCCATTTGGGTGCCTTATCTCAAAGGAACCGTATATCTTGTTTAAATTTGAACGAGGATGGGGTTGGGATTGGCAGTTGGTGCAGCCAGAAAGACGAGAAGCAGCAATGAAGACTCCCCACAACTTGGCCAAGGCTGTGTTGCTCATGGTAACCAACAACATCGGCTCCATTGCCATGCTGCACGCCCGAGCTGCTGGCGTCCGCCAAATCATGTTTACCGGCAGCTTCTTGCATGAAAATCAGGTCATTTTCCTCAAAATCTTGCGATATATCAGCTATCTTGCGATCGTGCTATCAGCTCAAACAATCTACTTCTAAAATCACAAATTCAGATAGCGGTGAGTAAATGTTGACATCAATCAGTCTTAGGATCATTTTAATCTAATGTCAAGTTAATGCTTCAAGTTAATAGTTTCCAATATAACATGAAATTAATGCTTACGACACTAACATAAGGATAACCCTATTCGTTTTCGACTAACACTAACATAACATGGACTCAACATTAGTTTTTCATGAATCTAATGCCTGTTAATCCTACCATTGAAAACTTCGTCAGTCCAGTAGGGTGGTTGAGCTTTGACATTTCCAAGGCACCTTCATTTAGTGCTTCCCGATTGCTGACTCCTTTTGTGTTTAAGCAGCTTGCAATGCGGCTATTGGCAGTGGCCATGGAATTTTGGTCCAAGGGCAATATCAAGGTGAAAATTCTGATCCTTCTATTATTTCTGTGTATCAATGTTTCAATGTGCTGTATTAATGAGACCCAAGGAAATGGTCATTTGACAATGCCTTCTCGGGATACTGTTAAGTAGATAGCAGATTAGGCACTTAGCTATGCCGAATCGAATGTCCACGTCTGATTATCAAGAGCGTGAGCCAATTGAGTGATGCCTTGTGACACTGTTTGTGACAAAAGAAACAAGTAATTATGCAACATTCAACAATATGTGTTGAGGCTAATTTAGGTTGGACAAATTTACTGCAGGCTGTGTTTCTGCGTCATGAAGGACATGCTGGAGCAATGGGAGCCCTGCTTAGTACTTTGGATCCTTCAAACTCCATCGACAAACTGCTGCTTGACGCGAGCTGATGCAACGAAACTATAGTTTATCCATCTTTTCCTCATTCCTTGGCTTCTCTTATCTATTCTGTATTTATAGGCTAGAGATTAGAACGCCCATTCTTTCTTCCTTTTTTTTTCCATATTATCTTATCTTGCGACACTAGCTAACGGTGTAGATTCTCACAATACTAACTGTGTTCATTGAATAATGACATACTGCAAGCATTCAGAAAGTAGCAAAAGAAGGTAAGTTCATGTGATTTTGAACTTGTTACCAAAACCAACTCAACTCATCTAGATTCTTTGCCTTAAATTTACTCTCTTGACTGAGAGAGAGAGGCTGAATTGAAATTGGGCACATCTACTGTCGGAGAGACATATCCTATATGGATGGGATGGAGTCCACAAAGTATTGTGGATTTAATGATAGGTAAATAGGGGCGACAAAATAGTTGTGCCAACAAATTCAATCTTGAAATAGATGAAAGGGTATGTCAAAATAGTCATGGCGACAAATCCAAACTTGAAACAATTGACTCAATGGATAGAAAATGATGATAGAAATTATGTAAAAATAGTTGTGATTGCAAGTTATCATGTCAATTTGTGTAGTTTTCATGTTGCCAAGCATCTCAAGCTTCATAATTGGACCTTTTATTTGTCAATGCATAAATGAAGAATGCATAAACCAATTTTAAAGGTGGTTAATGGAATTAATGTTGTTGTTAGTCCTATTTAGATTTGCAATGGATCCAAAGAATTTGCTTGAATTGCCCGTAGAACAAGAAGTTTCATAACTTTTACATCATGAATCCAAATGGAGTGAATCAAATCTTTCCATGTAGACTAAAATATAATCTATAAGAAAAATTAAAATTATTTCCAGTTTTTGTGGGGTTTTTTTGTTGCCCACCCTCAACTATTTTAGGCTTATTGTGGCAATTGTGGCAACTTTGGTCCTAAATATTTCTCCAAAGCTAATCAATTTTCTGATGTTGAATTCTTTTTCAAAAATCTTGCCAAAATTGAGATCATAGATTATCCATCTTAAAAAAAGTTTCAAAAACTTGCTAGAGATCATATTTCCTTTTTAATTCAAAAACTTTGCCAAAGATCATAGGTACTTACCCAAGCCTTTAAGAGTACTTTGAAGTGGTTGTTGGAGATTGTTGGGACTTAGGGAGTTAATTTAAAAAATAGATAAGGTACTTTGTAGTCAAAACAATTTTACATAATTAGTCATTTTGTTCTTTTTAATGTTTTTTGTAAGGGTCAAATCATTTTCATTTAGTTTTGAAGAGACAAGTTGTCAAATAGTTCACACTAATATGAAAAGGGCTTACAAATTAGATTCGAACAAGGTCAATTTGACAAGATTAGAAGGGTGGCAATTTGTCTTAGGATCAGTTTTAGGCGGTTGATCTTCTTCTTCATATATTTCGACAATTTGTCATTTTTCACCAGACCCTATGTACTCAGTTTTTCTTTCGGTGTGTAGATTTTGTGTCTATTACTGTATTATGAATTCCTTCAAGTAATATCAATCCAGTTTTGATGACTAATTGTCTTTGTTGCTCTCTGTGTGTGTGATACTTGGTGTGATATTTTGGTTGTTTTGTTAAATCCAGTGATTGGATTTGGTATTTATTGGCTATCTTGACTTATTGTGTGATTGGTTTATATAATTTGTATTTTATTCATAATCCTTCCCAATCTATGGCAAAATTCCTTGTGAACGAACCTTTGCTACTATACTACAATAAAATTGACAATCCTATTGGGGTTGTTCATTTTTGCTTCGACATACTTCATACATGACCTTTCAAGTTTCAACTCATATCAATTATATCTCCATTTCAATACCATATTTGAACTTTTAAATGCTTTAGTATCAAACAAAAGGTTTAAATACTTTCTAAAGAAATCTAAAATTCACCATCTAAAGAATTAATGTTTGATAGTTAACCACTAAAGGACCAAACAATATTTTTTTGGCAATATAGCAATTTTGGGTAGCTCACTACAAACACAAAAATTCACTATATTTTTTGAATTATTTTTGGATGTGGAGACAAGGAGTACCTTGCCGCTTCAACAAATTTTTTCCATTTGAATTTTTCCATGAGAAGTTATGGGGGAAAATGTCATTTTCACCAAAAAAATTCCATTTGAATTTTTCCATGAGAAGTTATAGGGGGGAATGTCATTTTCAATGGATAAGGACAACACAGTTACATGGGTAGGGTTATTTACACTA
Source organism: Rhytidiadelphus loreus (assembly GCA_947034895.1). NCBI lineage: Eukaryota > Viridiplantae > Streptophyta > Bryopsida > Hypnales > Hylocomiaceae > Rhytidiadelphus > Rhytidiadelphus loreus. Next base: position 27,726,665 of record OX344764.1, read on the forward strand.
GAGCAAAAATTGCAATACCAAAAAGAGCTGAGATAGGGCTATGGATAGGCTTTTAACTAAGGTATAGGTTGGATACTTCACTAACATTTTTTTGAATTCATAAATTTGTCACAAGTACAAAGAGGTAGTGACAAGGAGGCAGTTGTTGTGTGGCCTCTTTTGGCCTAATGGGCAATTATTCCTAACTACCACGTTTGAAAATAAATAAATTCAAACACCTAAAGAATCCACTGAACCAATTACAAATGACATTTGACAAAATACCTTTCAAAAAAAATTGATGGCTAAATGAAGCAACTATTTCATTGATAATTGTAGATATGTTGAAGGCTAAAGAGGTTATTTTTATAATCAAACTCATTGTCTCTCATGAATTCTCAAAGGATATGGGATAATTTGAATATGAGAGCTTCCACTCATTGTTAAAATGTAGGAATTGTGTTAAAAGTAGAATTTTAGTTCTCATTTGAAGTTTTTAGTTAGATTTTATTTTGACATTTTTGGTGTATTTTGGGTGGTTTTTATTGACTAGTTGGGAACTTGGTTACTTGTTGAGTTGTCCAAATTGGTGATTTAATGTGTTATGCTACTATTTGTGGGGCAAGTTTTGCTTGTGCAATGCCAAGTCAGAGTAAGTGTGTTGGTGTGGTGAGTTGCTAGCTAGCCCAATTAAAATTGAATGTTTTATATTATAGGTGTCTATGTTATAAGCACCTTCCATGATTATAGGATATTTATATTATAAGTGTCTATGTTATTGGTACATGTATTATAAGCACCTTCCATGGTTATAGGATACTTATATTATAGGCACCTTTAATAGTTATAGAGTACCTACTTACACCTAAGCTCAAGGCTCACATTGGTTCACATTTCTACAGTCACATGCTAGCATTGTTGCTTTTCAACACCTAGAGTTCAAACTTGGTTGACCAAAGCACACATAGAAGCAAGCGCATCAATACCAACGCAAACACCAATGTTGACATAAAGACAACCAAGTACACTATGTCAACACGCTAGTAAAGTACTTGAAACAAATTGCAAACCTTTTCTATGGCACATTGCTAGGTATAAGAAAGAAGGGAAGACTTCTTTGTGTCACAAAGTTCAAGTCAGAATGAAGAAGAATACAAGGAGAGATGTGTCCTTCCTTCACTCGAAATAGCTAGCAACCATTTGATGATGATATGCACCTCATGAAGTGATTAGGTAGGACTATACAACATAATCTTAATGCATCCATAGTTAACCATTGCAACAAATAGGAAACATCACATACTAATCTAAAAGTTGTCGTTCAATCCGTAGTCATTATTCCATATCCTAATATCTAATCCTAATTCTAATCGTAGATATGGTAGAGTGATAATCCTAATGTCCGATATCTTTTCCAACCAAAAGGTCTATTGAATAAGAATTTCAAACTTTCCTACTTGTACATGCGAAGACTTCATCACTATGAGTACAGCTACACTTGGTAGTAGGAAATCATAAGTGAACTACAAGCATTGGTCCAAGTGAATCTTGAAGGTGCTATTTGAAAAAAAACTAACTAACTTTAGAACACTGAACTAGCCTCAAAATTATTAACAAAGTTTTAAGGTCAACAATTCAAATTTTAATAATTTTTGTAAATTATTGTTTTTAGAATAAAAAAAGAACTCATTTTTTAGGACATATTTAGCAACGTGCAAAGAAATTTTTTGGGGTGATGAATGGATGATGAAAAGATGACATGGATGAAGTTTATTTGTACATCAAATCCATGGTTGTGAAATCATCTAGTTGTAGAAAATGCTAGTTTTCATTGAATGATGCCCATTCATGTCACATTTGACTACAAAATTGATTATCTTGAATAAAACTTTTGCAACTTTTTTTGTAACTTTTTTTATTTTTGGTTTTTGACATTACTATATTTAGTTCTAACAACCCTATTAATTACTCTGACATGTCTATTTTTAGTGTAAAAACTCACAATTAGCGATCAAATCTAATTGTTCATTACTCATTGTTCCTAATCACGTTCTAGCACCGTTGACATGGATGATGTCTACTATATCTTATATGCACAAATATAATTGCTTTTGTGGATATATTCAATTCCTTGGAGCATTTTTCTTTTTCAAGAGGCACCATTGCTTTCATTTGGAACTCACAATGGCCTTTCATAGACTTCTTCTCTCTTCTTGATGTTGAAATAGAAACATCTTTTTCTTTTCTCTTTTTTCAAGATCTTTTTTTCCATCTCTATGGCAATAATAATATGTGACTCTATGATGCTTTGTAAGCATCATGTAATAGACGGGGCACTACAATGTGAGTCTTGCACATCTTGTTAACTTTGTTATTAAGAAGTTTATGAAGAATTTGTGAACCTCATCCCAAAGTTGTGTTTCTTAACAACTTGGACAAGATTTAACACAATTCTCAATATAAGATTGAGAATGTCTTCTATCCTTTGATTTGTGCTCTACTTGCTTTGTATAGAAGAAATGGTAGCATGTAGTGATAAGTATTTACGACTAGGATCAATATGGGAGTTAGATACTATAGTTGACCAATTTTCAATAGGAACAATTTGTCTTTGTTTTGTATCACTTGAAGGTGAAAGGCCAACTTCATCAATGGTTTCTATCAATTTCAAACTCTTTTAAAGTTTCTCCGCCTATCATTCTTGAGTATGGATAATATCATTGATATCAATAGATCTTCTATGGCTTGTAAGGAGTAGATGGAAATTTCTGTCCACTTCATGAATCTCATGGAAAGTAGGGGACTTCTCCTTTTGTAAACAATCAATTATGAGATTCATACTAGCAAGTGTGAATTGAACAAACTTTAGAGAAGACTCTATTGAAACATGATCAAAAGAAGGTTTTGAGGGCTCATCTACAAAATATGGTAAGTCAATAGTCATAAAGTTTGAGTTTCATCCACCATCCCCTTTAACTATCTCCTCCGTGTCTTCATTACAATTTGAATCAAATTCAAAATCTAACATATGGAAGTAGGCATCCTCAAAGGTCGTAGAAGAAGTGATCCCATGACTTCTACAAGTTCCGTGAAGTATGTCTTCTACTCTTAGAACATACATTAGATTGTCTTTTAAATCAAAAGGATAAGAATGTTCATCCTCATTGAACTCAAATGTTGTTTTCTTCCATGATGAAGCCCTAAACCAAAATTTGAAAGTTGTAGTAGACAATTTGTTAAAGTGAAACACTCAAAACTCTAAACATGTAGCAAAAGAGCTCATAAAAAGCACCCTCAAACTCTTTAGGAGAATACTCTCTTTATAACCCAAACCTGATAGCAATAGAGTCTATGACAAACATGTTCAGAGTGTGATTAGAAAAAACAACACTCTTTTTAACCCTTAAACCTCTAAGGCAACAAGTACAAGTGTTCGCTAGAAGAAAACCTTGTTGCTTTCAACACAATCTATATAACATTTTTATTTTTTGTAACATAAAATTTGCATTGAAATTGATGTTTTATGTTACAGAAAATAGAAATGTTATGTAGATTGTATTGAAAGCAACAAGGTTTTCTTCTAATGGTTGAAACAAAAACGAAGTGCCTATTAGGATTTTGTCTTTTTCATCTTCCTCTCTAAAGTTAGAAAGTGAAAAGGTCAAAATTAGAGAACCTCATTATTAGTATAAAAAATTGAATGCATTTACCATTGACAATGTATGCCTATACATAATGGATTATCACTTTTTTCATATGGCCTTATTTGTATTATAAATATGAGATCCTAAACATAGAAGACATATTTGAAATTGAAATAAATTAATCATGGTTCCAATGCTCATCTAAAATTCCCACTACATATACATGTATGATGAAGTACAATATAGAAGACAACAATAGTACTTTGTGTATTCTTAACCCCTAAATGACGGACCCATCACCAATGATTTCAAGCCTCACTGCCCATCACTTAGTTTGTTTCCATTTTGCAACTAGATATGTATGAAAAAATTTAGATTTTTTTGTGGAAAATTGATTTTTTTGAGAATTTTTGAAGATAAAGTGAAGAAAAATCACATCAAATAGACAATTATTTCAACAAATCTGAAAATTTCACCATGTGTGTACATTACAATGACAAATATTGTAGTGGAAACTCCATTTCCATGTCATTCTATAATTAGAATTCAATAGACATTGAAAATACATACAAAATTCAAATTGCAATCAAATATTTAATACTAGAAATTTTTCCAAAATTGAAATTGGAGTAGAAACTAGAGTAGATGACTTTCATTTTGTTAGTTGGGCTCACACTCGAAAAACATCATTTTTGTGGAGAAATTTCAGATTTAGAGCAAGGAGCAACTACTTCCCAAAATACACTAAAATAGCATATTTTGTGATCCGTTTTTTTTTAAAACTCCTCATTTTTGTGAAAACAAACATTGACTAGACTACAAACTCAATTGGATACTCTTTATAACTCAACATGAAAGGTCAACAAAGAAAACAGGGAACAAAGAGTTTTAAAATGGATGAAAAACCTCACTGGATTGCCATCCGAACGCCACAGGCGTTCCAGGCGTTCCAGGGTTAAGGAAGATATCCATCTCAATGAACTTACCATTGACCTAAACCATTATTGAACAATGAAACTTTAGAAGGCAAAGTATCAAAATTCTTCATACAACTAATTATTAATGGACTATTTTTCATTTTTATACTCATTTTTTGGCTAAAACTTTCCAATGTACATTTATAATTCTACTTATGCTAATTTTCCTATTTTTTCTACTTATTATTGACATAAGTATTGAAGGGCCATACAAATTTTCAGAAATCATAGGCTCTCTTGGTGTTAGAATGGTGGTGGCTATACATTGCACTCTTGAGTGTATGCTTCATTTTGCCAATAAGGTAGGAGGCTTTAATGTTTGGAGGGTCATTTAGAACCGCTCATGTAGACTCACCTATAATGGACCTTCTTCTATCTTTGAATGGATCAATAAAAAAATATTATTTATTGTAAGAGCCAATCATTTGCTTTGCTTTCCCCATTTCTCTCTAAAAGCTATGAGTGAACGATTCATGGAAGTCCTATGGTCAGAAATAGTGACCTATGACTCATCTTGTTTGAAAATTCATAAGTAAATAAAAAATGCTTCAAAAAACACAAAATGGCTTGGATTACAATCATAATCTATTTTTCTTTGTCTGAAAAATGAGCTAAAAGTAATCCCATACAAGAAACAACATGAAAAAGGCAAGCCAGCCCTTAGAGGCACGCTGTAAGAGCCTCCTACCTTACCATTCACTCTGAAGTGCAGCGTATGGTCATCCCACAGGCGCAGATTGTCGAGCGTCAGCTGATAAGGCCGGGCGGGGGCGTGAAAAACCTTGGCAGGCAAGATTCGAGCGGTTCCCCCGATCACCCTGCGACATCGGGCCATCCGGCCAAGGGACGGCGATCAGGGCAAGGCAGGGCCCCATGCCACTGCAACTACCATATATGGAGGCCCCCCTTTTGCACTGCCTAAATTGAATGAAATAAAAAAAAACTGCCTCCATGCACCGAAGTGCAGAAGTGCCACTCAGTGAAAGGGCAGGCCCCTCACCCTCCTCATTTCTGTCTTGTGGGTCATTTCACCAGGTTTGCTTTTCGAGCGTTGTTGGCTATGGGGCCAGGGTTTCGCGAGGGACAGCGAACATCAGCTAGCGTGCTGTAATTTCTTGTGCAGGAGTTTGCCACCGATCAAGAGTTGAATACGTATTTATATATCTCTTCATTCTCAAGTTCTCACTGGATCAAGTAGCTATTAATGTCGGTTGTCGGTAATTAATCATCGGCGTCGTACGTGTCTGTATATGGCATCGTTCTTCGAGCTATTACACCTCGCAAAGAATCGAATATACAGTAATATTGCGATCGATATTTATCTCTGTATGTGCTGGAATTAAGGTCTGTTACGAATTAGTGAATATATTGGATTGAGTACTGACTGTCTGTAACTTTTATTAGTGTCACGTCTATCAGCTTTCACTTACAGCCGAGGCATGAAATTATTCTTAGTGGCCACCCCTTAACATATGAATGAGGTCATGCTCGATGGATGAATCCGTCTAAAAGCTAGTAAGAATTCAAATTTTTTCTTCAATCTTACTTCGGAGTCCCGTGAACCAACAACTTACTGATAGTTCTATTCTTGGACAAACACCTTCTTATTGAGTGTTTAACTGCTTGATCTCGAAACTATGTGGCCAATCATCGTTACGGGGGGGGGGTTCATTTTAACCATACTGCTGGGTTGGATATTTGTGAAAATCTTCCACCTTGATAATAGATGGCATGTTGCGAGGGAGCTTGCTACCGGCATTGACACTGATGCGGAAGCGGCACGGAATCTGAAGGACTCAAAAAAGAAAAAGGGAGAACGTCCTCTGCACAAGTACGATGTTTTCGTAAGCCACCGGGGACCAGATGTGAAATCGACGTTCGCTGCGGACCTCACCGATGCTCTCTGCAAAGCTGGGTTCCACCCCTTCTTAGACGCGAAGTCCATCGGGCAAGGGTGCCATGTGTTCGATTCCATCGATGAAGCACTGAGCGGTGCCTGTGTGCATGTGGCCATCTTCTCCAAGCGCTATGCGGAGTCGAAGTACTGTCTCGATGAGCTGACCAGCATGATACAAAGTAATCACATTATCCTCCCTGTTTTCTACAACGTCAAGCCCGAAGATTTGCGGTGGATTGACAAGGGCCCGTTTGCCGGAGGGTTCCGCAAACACAGCAAGCGTGGGAGGCAGGAGAAGATCAATCTCTGGAAGGAAGCGCTCTGGGATGTCTCGGAACGCCGAGGCTTCCGAATAGATGAGTTCGATGGGTGAGTCGCTTCATCCCTTGGTCCTAAATTTTAGGGCTGCATCAATAGCTGCGTACTAGCTGTATGGTCTGCGTCAAGTAGCCACAACTACATTCGCCCAACCCGTGCTAAATTTCCCAGTTTAATAATTTTCTTGTTTTCAGTTTGTTGAGATGAATTTGTTTTGAAGTTCTGAAGGGGAGTCACAGTTCTGCACTCAAAGTCGTTGAAATTCCAAATTTCTGAAATTTTCTGAAATTCTATCCTGAAAATAGCGACATGAAATGTTCAAAGAAGGTCTTGTGCAAACACATACTATGTTTCTGATCAGCTGGTTCACAAGTTTTGGTAGAGAACCATGACTCCCCAAATATGAACATTGAAGGTACCTTGAATGTTCAAATTTAGGAAACTTTCAATTGTGCACATCCTTTTTGAGGACTTTCCCATGATACCAAGCATGTCCATTGGCCTTGTACTTGGGAAGATCTACAGACAAAACAAACACCTATTTTATTATATAAATATACACTTAATATTTACTTAGTATATAAATATTTATGTTGTATCATTGAAGTCTTTTCATTGTGCTTAAAAGAAAGAAAAGTTGATGAAGTGTGTTTGTGAGAAATTTGTTGCAGGGATGAGAAGCAATTGATAAGAAGTATAGTAAACACAGTGCATAAAGAAATGCCGGCTGATTTACAACCCCAAACACACCAATTTGGATTAGAAGAGCCATTGAAGGAAGTTCTTGATAGAATTCACGAGATGAATTCTAATGATGTGGGGATTCTAGGTTTAGTTGGTATGGGTGGTATTGGCAAGACCACCCTTGCCACTAAAATCTACAACTACTTTGTCTCTCTTTGCAATTTCCATTATCATTCTTTTTTGAAAGATGTTAGATCAAGTGGGCCATTAGAATTGCAACGACAGCTTGTACGTGACTTGATCCAAGAAGAGATGACCACTAGCACCAAAAAATATAGCTATTGGTTTCACACCTTCAAAAACAGAAGAGCGCTCATCATCGTTGATGACATAGACAACATCAAACAATTTCTGAACCTAATTCCGGACATCCAACAACTTTCTCCAGGTAAGCTTCCTAAAGCAGAATTATTGTCACATAATGAGTTACTATAAAAGAAATTGGTGATTAGAAAAATTGTTCCCTTTAAAGCTTAAACATCAGTGAAGCAATCAAAACTTTGGCAAGGAAGTTGAAAATTCTCCTCGTGTTGTTTCAGTACAATGTTGTTTATCTTCATGTTGTTTTCACAAGGAGTTTTCACTAGACAGTGTTTAGCATTATGGTGTCATTCTTTTGTAACTCTTGATTGAACCCAATTGAACAAAATCCAGTCACATAGATTGTGTCCAGTAATGTGAAGGAGAACCTTAAGTGTCTAGACATGTTATTTCTCATAACGAGTATCTCACCTAGTCAAGGAACCTTAGAATTCCTGACATCCAACACCTCTCTCCAGGTAGTAGGATTATCGTCACATCCCGACACCGAGACGTCTTGAATTCTACTTTGACATCAACGGATTGCAAGAGCATATACGAAGTGAAGGTGTTGAATTCAATTTACTCGCGTCTCCTCTTCAACTGGCATGCGTTTCTGAGCGAAACACCAAGCGAAGGGTTTCATGATCTGGCCGAGAGAGTCGCTGATGCGTGAGGGGGGCACCCGTTAGCCCTAACCCTAATTGGAGCTTCGTTGTTCGACAAAAGAGAAATCGAAGACCGAGAGATATGGTTGGATGCAGTGAAGACGTTGAACGAGAATCCCGACATTCAGAATCAACTCAGAATTAGTTACGACAGCCTTCTAACGACGGGAGACAAGGCGATGTTTCGAGATATAGCATGTTTGTTGATTGGGATGCGTGAGCAAGTAGCCATGGAGATTTGGAACTCGTGCAACCCTTGTAGCGAGTACTGCTCTACTTCAAAAGGTCCGCACTTGGTGTTGCGCAGGCTTGTGGACAAGTCGTTGGTGCGAGTGGAGGCGGGGAAATTGAGTATGCATGATGTGATTCGAGACATGGGAAGAGAGATTGTCACGAGAGTATCTTCGCATCCCTGGGAAGAGCCTCCGAAACACCCTGGAGAGAGAACTCACTTGTGGGAAGCGACCACCGCAGCCAAGGTGTTGACAAAGAACCAGGTAAATAACATATTCATCAACCCTTTGTGCCGCGTATTTTGGCTTGTATCTCTGCCTATATATTTTAACCCTTGAAGGATGAATAGTTGCACTTCTGTCCTACTAGAAGGATTCCCCGTCATCCATCATACGCCAAACGTCCATGTCAACGTTTAAGGGTTAATGGTGCAGTATTTGACATTGCATCTGAGTATACATCGGTACCACAAATATAAATATAGTTATGTAGTCACCCAATTGCATGTAGCAAAATGCTTATGCATCACTTCCTCAATAAGGTAGGTGTACCCAATACCAACCGCTAACCTAATACCACCCAAATGTAGGACACTTGTTGATTTTAGAATGAGAATTTATAATACGAGTACATGCCTTAACTTCACTAATAAGTGAAGTTAAGGCATGTAATACCATCATAGATTCTCACTCTAGAATCAATGATAACCATACATTTGAGTGGTATTAGGTTAGCGGTTGGTATTGGGTAAGTCTACCTTAGTATTTTGTATTCGATAGCGGTTTGTGTTCTTTGTTAACCAAGCTATCCACCTTGTGATAGAAACAAAAAGCACTAAATAGTGAAATTAGGTTGTCTTAACAATTAGGTTGCCTTACCCCATTACAAGCCATCAAAGTCAACAAATACTTATACATATTTTCATTTGTACACATGGAGGTTCACGAGTCCCAATTACAAAAATACCTAATTTAAAAGTAATGCATTCTTGTACAATAACAATAATTATTTATATTGTGTCAAATGTTGAGAAATTAGTGTGGGGCAACCTAATTTCACTATTTAGAGTAGTGCTTGTATGTATGTGCTAGCATGCAATTGGCTATGTCCTTGTAGCACATTTGGTGGTGTGGTGCCACGGTATGCAACATGGCTCCTTGAATTGGCTCAACACTACCATGTCTGTCTGTCTTGCATTTTGGGTGGCCATACTTCACATTGGAGTACCAACACACTAGTATGCTACAAAGAATATAGTTATTTATGAAGATATATGATGTACAAATGGATAATCCCCTTCAAAAGCTAATTCTTTAAGACAATATTTTCCCATTTTATCAATCTAATCCAAATTTCAGTTTTTCTAATGCTATCACTTCAAATAGATTTAGAGATTTTCTTTCTAAAGCCGCTCTTCTAGATTTTAAAAACAATTTGGTTTTTGAGAAAAGGCCCTTCTTTTTTCAATCTATATGTACTGTTTGATGCTTTTGACCATGACATTTCATCTTTTCCCACATCACCTCAATGAATATTAATTAGTACATTCAGATTGGAAAATGGTTGGTTCAAGTAGTGCCTAAACTTAAAACTAGAAAATCCACATTGCAAATTATAATCAATTATAAAAACCTTCAAAGATATTTTTTATGGTATATTTTCTTCATAGTATATCTTTTGCTTACTTTCTAGAAGCTTTCTTAATTGCTACATGTCAACTCCTAGAGACATGGAATTAGACACTTTTTGGTCAATCATATAAGTGAGGTACTCTTAACCCCTAAAGGACCACAAATGGGATTTCAAGCAAGTACCTATAGGCTGAAATTTTGTCATAATTTTTTGAAACTTTTTTTGAAGATAGAAAAATTGATTAGCTTCATGAGAATATTATTATTATTTCAATCAGTGCTTGGGAACAAAAGTTATGCCCAAATAAGCTCAAAACAAGGGAGAGGGGGCAACAATAAAAAATTTTGAATTTTGAATTTTGAATTTTTTCCTCATAGATTATATTTTTTTTCAACATGGAAAGCTTATATTCATTCCATTTGGATTTGTTATGAGAAAGTTATCGACAATCGTGTTTTTTAGGCAATTAGAGCATCTTCTTGAAAAAATAAGTTGTAGGATTCATTTCTGATGCAATTTTTACAATTTTTCAAAAAGAAAAGTTTTAGGCGGTTTAGTTTGCTTCCTAGAACAATCTCACCATTGGAATTAGTGTGTTTAAATTTCATTTTAGAGATATTAATAATTTAGATTTTCCTTCTATCTCAAACCCACTTCTACTTAATAATTTTTTAAAGAATAAAAATTAAGTTTTTTTCAAATTTTTTTTTTCCTAGACTCTTAACTCAATTATACACAATAAAGACTTTAAGCTCAAAACTTTGTAGTGCAAAAAATTTAATTTAAGAAGGTTCAAACTCAAATAATCTAATACTACAATGTGTTGAAAAACTTGTTTATTTTTCACTTTAAACGCAAATCTTGCAATTTGTGCCATAAAAATTTCTGAATTTTTTTTCATACATTTTTATACTAGTTAGGTTAGGTTTATGGTTAGATGTGCAAAAAAAATAGTTTTCAAATTTTTTTACTCTTATAGGCAATTTCGTTAAAATGGCGGTATTCCAATATAATGGCACTACATTTGTTAGAAAATAACACTACATTCCGGTAAAATGGCAAAAAACTGCCGCCATTTTAACGAAATTGCCTATTCTTTGCTATAGAAATGGCAGTTTTGAGTGTTTTTTAGCCAAAAAAGGCCTTGGTCCTTTAGGGGTTAAAGGGTGGGCACATGATCATTGATTTTGAGCCTCATTGCCCATCACTATACTTGTTTCCATTTTTCAATTAGATATGAATGAAAAAATTTATATTTATTTTTTAGAGATAAATTTATATGTCTAATAAAAGTTATGAAGCTTTTAAAGTTTATAGAAAGTTTTAGAAATTATTGTGGACTTGTATAAGAAATTTTTGTTTTAGAAATTATTGTAGAAGAAAATTGATATCCAATACAAAATGTATTCAACAAATCTGAAATTTTCATTGTTGTACATTATAGTGTATAACATCATGGTATAATCCGAAGTTATCCTATCATTCTCAAATTAGACAATCAACAAACCATAGTTATAGGCCCAAAGCTCATATTACTATAAAATATTGAAATTTATGATCTTTTCAACATTCCTAATTGGAGTAGAAATTGCACTTGACAAGCTTTATTTATTTAGTTAGATTCAAATTCAAAAAACATCATTTTTATGGCTAAAATTCACATCAAGAATAAATAGCAAGAAATGATCCAAATACACTATAGGCTAGGATGATCTATGGATTAATCACCTTCTTCTTTAGAAAAGTCAATAAGACCATAATGAGGGAATTTACAATACTATTCATTGAAAATATACATCCAATTCATTGAATAGAATTGGATGAAAAAACATTTTTTTTCCATCCTACAAACCTAGATGAAGTCACAATAAGCATCCGCAAACATCCTATAATGATATTTTGTGCTACTTATTCCCTTCTGATACAAAATTCCTCCAATCCAAAATTCCATAATTACTTTAAGTTGTTTGTTTTGTTTTTTATGTTGAGATCTCCGGGACTATATGTCTCCCAATTGCACTCTTAGCACCATTGGAAACCCTCTACGAGGAAGGGTGCATAGGCTTTGTTTTGTTTTGTGATGTCTAGACTCACAGTACCAAAAAATATTGAATTTCGAAGTTTTTATGAATTAAATTTTTTTTTAAATACTTTTATTTTTATTTTATCATACTGTGGCAACGACACATGGCACAGTAGTCTTGTTGGAAAGCATGAATTTTAGCGCCTGGGAGTCCACAGTCCACGCTCTAGAGGACACAGAACACGTTTCACCGCACTTAAGTTGCTACTGACTAAGGCGAAGGGAGTTCGTCGCAATAGCATCCAAAAGTCTTCTCGAGATATGGACCTTCATACACTACTTGTCAGCTCCTGATGAGTTGCGTGCTCAAAACAATGCATGGGTGCACACAACCTAATGCTTACTATAGTAGTGGGAATTAGATTTCCACAAAGAGGAAGGCACTTCGGCAAAATTTGACCATGTAGTTGACTATGTTACATGCTTGAAACCTTCTTGGTTCCATGGCTACAAATTATGGTGGTTGTTCCAGTAGACATCTAGCTCACCTTAGTCTTGTACAATTGCCGGTACCAGCAACCCCAGCTTGTTCGCTCTTAGCATAGCCCTCTCTGTGCTACTAATATGGATATTTTACATCTGTGCAACGTCCCTGACAGATATATGCTGAAAGCGAGTATGAATTGAGAGCAGGTGCCAGGAGAAAGTGGATCTCTCTTTAGTCTGAGAACTTCCCACGTGTGTGCAGGGGACAGACAGAATTCGAGGAATCAAGCTCTCTCGAAACGAAAACGTCGACAGTGCTCCACCTTATGTCACTAACCAATTTTCAGGCATGGAGGAGCTTCATTTGCTGGTGTTGGATGGTTGCTCCGTGGAGGGTTCCGACTTCAGATCTTGGTCACCAGAGCTGCGGTGGCTGCAATGGAGGTCAATTCCTCGTGCAGAGCTTCCTTCACCATTGCATCTCCCAAACCTAACTGTTCTGGATCTCACTGACAGCGGCAACTTGACTCATCTTTGGCAAAGAGGCACCGTGGTTCAGTTCCCGTCGCTGCAGAGGTTGATACTCACTCGTTGTAGAGCGTTGGAGGAGCTTCCATCCAACATAGGCCGGAGCACACCGAGGTTGAAGACAATCGAAATGGAGAGCTGCTCGATGATAGGAGCCTTACCCGATTCACTCGGCCAGTTGAAGTATTTGGAACAATTCGTTCTCTCGGGTTGCAAGAACTTGGGGAGCTTGCCAGATGCAATCGTGAACCTGACAAATTTGAAACGATTCATGTTGGATGGTTGCAGCAAGCTGAGGGAGTTACCATCCGAGTTGGGGAAGTTGTTGAATTTGACAATTTTGCAGTTGTCCAACTGTGAGGCGCTACACGAATTGCCGGCTTCCGTGACAAAGCTTCGACTTCTGAAGGAGTTGGACATGAAGTCGGCTTGTAAACTAGACGGACAGTTCCCTCTGTTTCTCGGCGCCCTCACGGCGCTGACGACGCTGCACTTGTGTGGGAATAAAATAATCACCGTCGTGCCGAAGAGCTTTGGGGATTTGAAGTCGTTGATTCACTTGCAGATGGCAGATTGTCCGGCTCTGGTGTCAGTGGAGACGCTGCCATGGAGTTTGCATCACTTAGATATGGCGAATTGCAACAAGCTCGTTGCGATTCCTTCCTTGGCAGATGCCAGACTGTTGGTGGTCTTGAACCTTCGTGACTGCAGAGCGTTGACAGACGTTCAAGGGTTGGAATGCCTCACCAGGTTGGAGGAAATCAACCTCGCGGGTTGTGTATCAATGTCGCGGAGCGGGCGGTTCATCGTCCCCGGAAGCGCAATGCGCTTGTGTTATTTGAGTGGGAGCAATGTTGCTATGAAGTATGATACCGCGTGGTGCAAGGTACGGTTTATTTCGATTCCATGATCTCAGTTTTGCTGATGTTGTGATTGGTAAAGAAGAGTTCTGACAGTGAGCTTCACCTGTGTTCACAATAGCATTAAGTATGCACACAGTAGCTGAGAGTTGTGCAACAGAGTTGAAGATTGTTGTTTCTTGTGTGAGTATTGGCAGTCAAGTGGGTCAAAATTGCATGAAATATGTCTTCTGGCAAAGCATGCCAAGGTAGAATAGCATTAAGTGTGCACATCATAGTTCATAGTTAAGAATTATATAGCAAACTTGCAGTGTTTTGAGATCTCAGTGCAATCAAATGGTTCAAACTTGCTTGCATCGAGATTGTCAAGTCGTGACAAAGTCGTGAAGAACAAAGTACTACAAGGAGATACTTCCTCCACTAATGACACTACAAGTCAATACTTCAAGTCTTTACTTGTGGTTCTTCTTATAATTTGGCCTCCTTTGTCATTCAACCTAGTCCATGGGCTTGATTTGGTCAATTCTGAAATGCATTTATATGAAGTTTGAAATGTGTATGACTGACATTTCTTCTATATGTCTTCTTAACACCTCAATTTCTTGTTTTTCTTGAGCAATTACAAGAAACACTTGTCCTTTTTTTATGAGCGACAGGCAAAAACTGCATCTCCTCTAATTACTTCAATTTTTCAGTTGCTAGTAAGAGGAACACGTGTTTGCTCCACATGCAATGGTATTGATAGTACTTTCTAGCATGTAAAATCAACCCAAATAACATTTTGTGAGAAAATCGATAAGTGTTTTTTGTAATGACCCTTTCTACCTTTGTTAAGGATAGTTTCTCACAATCTTCAAATTCTTGTTGCAGAAAGAGCCGGCTCTACAAATTTTGAGCTACTACGACGATGCTATTGGGAACATTGCTAATGGAATGTCGGAGAAAGTGTTAAGCAGACCTTGGTCGTACGAGCTGATAGTGGAGACAACCATTGTAAGCAATGCAAAGTGTGTAGCCCTCATCATCTGCTGCGTGGGGCATGATCAAGGCTTTTTCAGTCACTCTGATGAACATGGCCAGTACAACGGTCATTGCAACATAACTGTAGAAATCAAGCGGGGAAGCAGGGTGGTAACTGACACTCAACTGTTTGTATTCCGGCATGCGGATGATCAAAACCAAGTATATATTTGCACGCTGAGGAGAAAGCATTTCTTAGTAGAGTCACTCCAGGTTGGAGATAAGATTTGCATGTACGCACGGTCTAGATGGGCAGGATGGGCAATCACTGTGTTGGAGGGAGCTGTGTGTGTTATACATGGAGAAGACGAACAACAAGTTATTGCAGTCAATTCTGAGTTGCTGAGCCAGAGTGAATCCGAGGGATTGGCAGCCAAGTTGGGCGAGCTGGTTTTGGCAGATCATTGTCACTCATCACAGGTGAGAACTCTTGCATTTGAGGTAACTATGCCCTAATTTGTGCACGTAAAGAATCGAGTATAGTTCCTATTATTAGACGGGCCAATTTTATTAAATTTTTGTCAGCAAGTGCAAGATGATTCTAACACAATTGAGCATGCTGTATTTAGACACTGTATGCAAAAGTTATAAAGGTTCAATTTCTTGACCTAACATGGACCCAAGTTCTGATGTTAATGTTAACTACATTCTCAAAGTCAGTGTGTATTTATCATGGAAGGTTGTCCTGGTGGTCCATATAAGGACCCTCTTTGATAAGAGGTACTAGTTACTTTTAACAGTCATTGCATGAAGTTTATTCAAAGTCTACGTTGTAGTTATTCACAGTGCACTGTTTGCTGGGTTTTTTATATCTTTCCACATTATTGAAAGTGTTTAGCAATGTTGTTGATTTCTATTAATTATATGGTTGTGGGTTGAATCTAATCAGATGTCAGAGCTGGGAGGTGATGAATCCAGTACTATAGAGTCCAAGGATGTCAAGCTAGCAAGCGAAACAACCTATCTCAGGGAATGCACTGTGAATCCACTCCCAATTGAGGTATGTGCCCTTCATAACCTAACTTTCTGACTGAAAAAACGGCAGTACTGTACAAGTCATTTGTTGAATAACGTAGTTATACCCAAAAGCAGCCTTGCACCTAATAGTTGCTTCGGCTACATGGCAGGAAAGGGAAATATACCACTTGAGCTCTAAAACTCCCTGGACACTGTTTAAAACTCCCTAAAGTTGCCCCTGCTTTTGCAGTGTTGGGAAACCAGTTGACAAGGTAGTAAGCTTAGGTACAGCCTTGTCAATATTAAATTAGATTCACCAAAATATATTGATAACTAATTAATGAATTTCCTTGCGTTGCTAATGTTCTGGGGCGTTCATCACAACTTAAGTATACATTTGTCAGTTAACATGTCGGTGTTTGTGGCTGGATCCTTGAGCAGCAAGAGTGGACCATCGAACCCACACCTGGACCGATTTTCTCCTGGAAGCATTCCTGGAAGCTTCCTAGACGTGCCCGAGGTAGCATATCATTCACAGCACAAGGTAATACAGATGTTCATATGGCCATTTCCGAGAAGTGCCAATCCAGTGATGACATGTATCACATCTGCATCGGGGGTTGGGAGAACACTATGACCTCCATAGGAAAGCGGTACCAAGGCCCTGTCGCCTTTGCCGTTGCAGCTTTCCTCACCTACCCTGACGCTCTCAATCGACTCTGGGTTTCAATCGATGACCGGACGTCGATCATCCAGGTTGGTCGAGGAGAGTTAGGCCAAGATGTCTTTTCCATCTACAAAGATGACCATTTCTTTTCAGACGTGCAGTACATCTCTTTAACTTCACATATCACCCCGGTGACGTTCTCCAATGTCATTGTTTCAGAAATGGAACACATGTCGACGTCGGATTCATATAGTCTTTCAAAGTGGATTGATCTGCAAGATGGATCCAACTGGAATGTTGTACCATTACATGGTCATTACAATTGGGCTCGGTTCTGGAAGCTACCAAGACCAGGGAGGGGACTCATATCGTTTGCGGCCGAAGGAATTGATGTCCACATTGCCATTTCAGCTGAACCACATACTACACAACCCATGTATGAGATTCTCATCGGAGGATGGAAAAACTCCCAAACAATTGTCAGGAAACACAAACAAGAAAGACCTGCATTGTGGACAGAGGAGAGTTTAGTGGAGTTTCCCTCCTGTCAATACTGGGTGTTGGTAGATGAAGAGGCTTGCGTTATTCAAATTGGCCGGGGAGTTGAGCCATGTCAGGATATGTTTTGCACCTTCAAGGATCCGGATTTTCTCTTAGGAACTCAGTATATTACCTTCACTAGTTCTAAAATACCCATTGTATACTCTGATGTGACAATCACAGACATAGCAGACTAGTGGCATCAAACCTCAAAGAAGATGTCTACAGACACGATACAAATTCAACCATGATCCACATATTCAAACATAGACTCCCTAATACTAGCATTTGGGGATCTCTTATTGTATGATAGATACTATTGTATTGCAATGATGGAACTAGCGTGAGGGAGCCCTTACTTGGTAAACCTCACTGCTACATACATACTTTCATACTGGTTCTTTCTATTCAAAACTAGAATAATATTACTCTACCAAGTCTACCATGCTTCTATACTGGAGTACAACAATGTAAACTTCTTGGCAACAATTGGCTAAGTTACCAATGTGGTGAAACCTCAAGAAGGAGAAGGGCCCAAAACTTGCGTCAACCTTACATCCAAATGGGCTTCATGAAGCTATGGTGTCACTCGTATCCAGGTACAATATTACTTTTCTGCGTATGTGACATAGGCGATAACTACACGGTACACAAGATACATCTGCAAGTGTAAATAACGTTTAAGAGACCTAGGGTTTCGAGTCTTTGTGCAAGCAAGCCTACCATATCATGGTTGCCTCCCTGAGCTCGGAGAAGAGGCTCGAGATTAGAGCGGAGACATGCGGGAGGATTGCTTGCGCATGAGGTTGGCGATGGTGGGATCCTCAGAGAGAACGATGACGTATCTGTCTTGCACGTTATTCTTGAGAGCTTGCGGGGCGAGCTGCCACACAAGTGCACCGGCAGCCGGGCCTCCGGTGCTTGGCGAGGCGTAGACGGCATTGAACATGTTGTTCATATCGTCGAAACGGTTGCGCGCGTTGTATCCCGACGCCCTGTCCGAACTCCCGAACTCCGCGAACAAGACAGGCTTATTTCGCCTGTTGATGTGGGTCTTGATCCACGACGCCATGAACATTCTGTGCTTCTCCTTGGTTCTGAACCCTAAACATTCCAGATGCACGCATGGTGAGACAGAGAACTCTAGTCTGGTTAGGTTTACACTAACTCTTCAGGAATCGAGACAGGCTCAATTCTATTCGAAATCAAAACCCTAAACTCCGGAACCCTGAATTGATACAACGACAATTTGAAACGCTATACTGATGCAACGTCAATTCGAAACCTTAGACTGATACAATGGCAATTTGAAGCAGATGATGGTTACGTCGTGGTTTATCAACTATCAGGATAGAAGTGCCACAGTAGCAAAATCGATGTCAACAAACTGGCCGTTGCTAATGAAGTCCGTCCCAAGTTGATTCACATAACTCGCGGGATTGGTGCTCTGCGAAAGATGAGTACACGATGTTACTGCAGCTAAGCGAATTCTTGTCTACGGATGCAGACGAAGGATTGGAAAGAAAGCGTCGAGGAGGATGTTTTTTGGAAATGGGCGACATTAGACCGAAGGAAAAACCATGCAGAACGGTCGGAATACCTCATGCGGAGGATTCATGGAATCATATCAAGCGGTCGCCCTCTCGCTGCTGCGATTAATGGAAACGACGAACTTAGACTGTCATACGGTCCCCTTCCACAACACTGCAGCAGTGAACGAAATCTCTCCACTGGCTTGCGAACGATACCTGTGGTGGGCGCGGCGTCCATGGTTTTTTTGAACCAACACTTACTTTCACGCGCCAAAAATAAGTGTCTCCCTAAGATTGAAGGTGGATGATTTGGTTAAAACGGTGTCCATGCTCGCGCACAAACCAAACCAGGCGAGCACCGTCTACACTCTCTCACCAAGGCATGTCCTGTAATCAGTCAGAAGCCGGCACGACGAACGAAACACAACCATCCCAGGGGCAAGAACGCACCAGAGACGAAGAAGAAGACCTCGATCTTCACTGTCCTGTCGAGGCTTGAAATCCGGGGATCCGTGTCAATGAATACCAACCCATGGAAAAAAAGGCTGCAATTTCTTGGCTCTTGTCCGAAGAAGAGGCTGAGCGTTGACAGAAGCAACCCTCAAGAAGGTTAACCTTACTCACTAAATTCATGAAGGAAGGCTTAAAAAAGAAAAATGAAGTTGTTTATTGTACATAATTTTTGAAATTTTAAAATAATAGACACAACAGGGGATGCATATTGCTTACTTAAACACTCTCGCTATTGAGATTGACAATCCTCAAATTCATAGGATACATATTGCTTACTTAACCCTCGAACACCTCGAACACCATTCTCTGGCGTTCGAATGACAATCCAATGAGCTTTTTCATCTGTTTTAAAGCTCTTTGTTCCCCGTTTTCCTTGTTGACCTTTCATGTTGAGTTCTAAAGAGTATCCAATTGAGTTTGTAGTCTAGCCAATGTTTGTTTTCACAAAAATGAGAAGCTTTTAAAAAAAACGGATCACAAAATATGCTATTTTAGTGTATTTTGGGAAGTTGTTGCTCTTTGCTCTAAATGTGAAATTCCTCCACAAGAATTATGTTTTTTGAGTGTGAGCTCAACTAACAAAATGAAGGTCATCTACTCTAGTTTCTACTCCAATTTGAATTTTGGAAAAATTTATAGTATTAAATATTTTATTGCAATTTGAATTTTATATGTATTTTCAATACCTATTGAATTCTAATTATAGAATGACATGGAAATTGAGTTTACACTATGATATTTGTCATTGTAAATGTACACACATGGTGAAATTTTCAGATTTGTTGAAATAATTTTCTTTTTGATGTGATTATTCTTCATTTTATCTTCAAAAATTCTCAAAAAAATCTAAATTTTTTGTGAAGTAATGAAGACATGTAATTTCGTCTCTAAAAAATAAATATAAATATTTTCATACATATCTAGTTGCAAAATGGCAACAAACTAAGTGACAGGCAATGAGGCTTGAAATCATTGGTGATGGGTTCGTCATTTAGGGGTTAAACACTCTCACCATAGAGATTGACAATCCTCAAATTTTTGTCAAAGTTATTAGCAATTTATTAAAGATGAATATGAAAGATTTTTTGGTTCAGTTTTTTTCCATGTATTCTCAACTCATTTTGCAACATATTGGCTAAATTAATTGCATAAGTTATAGGACATATACAATTTTTCCTAAAAATGTTGAAAATCAAAAATTTGTTTTTAGGAAAGACCTCAAGAACCTACCTTTTTGAAGTTTAGACACGTCAATCAAATTGCAATCAATGTGAATTTTCAATCATTTTAAAATTTGGGGTGAAATTACTTAAACAAGTTACTAAAAAGATCCTACAATTGGATTTATTAGAAAATAAACATATATGAATATCATAGCCTTGCTTTGGATATGAGTATTTTTAAGCAATTTTGAGTCTCAAATCACCATAGAACAGTAGGGGGTAAGTTCTACATCATTTTGGCATTTTTTCATCAATAAAACATTCAAAATTGCCATTTCTATTGCAAAAATCTAAACATAAATATAAAATTTTGCATATTAAAATTTTGCTTACTAAATTTCTTTATTTTTATTTTAAACTATTTTTCTTCTAGTTAAACCACATCTTCACAAAGAATGCCTCTCTAAGTCTATGAATCTATAACTATTCTCCTTTACTTTCAAACTTCTAGAAGTGTGGGCCCAAAGCTTGGATCTAAAGTGAAATTCAAAGGAAATGGAAGAGAAAATTGATAATCAACCACATGTACAAAGAGTAGAAGTCAAGGAGGCAACGTTTACAAATTTTTGCATGAAATTTTTAGGATAGCTTCATAGCATCATACATTACATGCATAGCTTAATTTCACATCATTCTAATAAATATTGCAAAAGTTACAAGGGACCTTTTTTTATTTCAATGTCAAAGCAAGTATAGTACCTAAAATTAAATTTTAAAAAAAGATTAATTAATTTCAATTGATTGTAAGGATTGATATTTACACAAAAACATTTGAACCATTCTATCCTTACTAATGAGATGAATATTATGAGAAGTTTTCTTTTTTGGCAATGAAGGTAGACAAAACATATCAAGTTGTTCTTTTAAATGAATTTTGAAAATTTCCAAATAAAAACAAAAATATAAGATACGTGTTGCTAATTAGAAGATATTCACCATAGAAACTTATAATTCTCAATTTCTTGGCAAAATTAGTAGTGATTTAGGTTTTTCTTTCATTAAGTACCAATACACCACCTTTATATTGTTTTATAATTTTTTTTAAATGAATGCAAATTTCTTTTTGATAACATTTGTTTCTATGTATTTTTTACCTAATTTCCAATGTTTTGGCTAAAACACACAAATCATAGGGCATACATTGTTTTTCTCAAACATTTGAAAGACAAAGTTTTGCCTTTCGAAACGGAAAGGGCATTAAAACCTAATTTTTGAAATATAGGCTCATAGATCTTGCAATTGGTAGAGGTTTTCACTCTAAAAATCTAGGGAAATATATTTGAAAAAGTGAAATAAGGGATCTTATAGTTGGATCTATCAAGGAAAAAATTAAGTTGAAGATTTTTGCCTTGCTTCAATTCAAAGTATTTAGATTGGAACAGGTTTAGCCCCAACTAAACACCGTAGCATTAGATGTGATTCGGGGGGCTGGAGGTCCGTTTCAGGCTGTTCCTAGCTCTATTTCCGGGCCCCATCGAACGAGGATAACAATTTTTTTTCTTTTCAAAAAAATAAAAAAATAAAAAAAATTTAAAGTTCTTAAAATGAAAAACAAAGTTAAATTATTATTATTTTTTAATTTTTTTTAAATCAACGTGGCAGTCGCTTGGCTAGGTCAACAGGCCTTGCGAACGGCTAGTTTCGTCTGATTTCATCCAGTTTCCTACTTGGGAACTCGCGGCCCTTCCTAGTAGGGAAATCTCATCTAATGGAATTTAGGGGTTATGTTTTTTGTATTAAATGTATAATATTGAAATGAAATTAACAAATGTTAATCAAATCATAAGATAAAATAAAAAAATATCAAATAAAGTAATCAAATATTTCATAAACCTGATTTTGATAATCAATAAATCTTCAAAATCTACTAAATTTCATGTTATTTATACAATTTTAAGAAAAACATTGTTGCTTATTCTATTTATTTACATAAAACTTGTAATGCCTCTCAATATGTTTTGTACATTTACAAAAATTGCCATAATTAATTGAGAGATTAGATTTATTCAACAAAATTTGGACATATTGAGGTGCAACTAACACACTTCTACAAAATGATTTTTCAAAAAAACTATAATCAAAATATAGGCATTTAAAAAATTGAATTGAACTTTATTGGTGAGAAAGAACTATTAACACATGTACAAAATCTTCAAGATTCTTTTGGGAATTTTGTGGTAAAACATTTAAGAATTTTCAAATTTATTAAATGAAAAATTATTGAATAAAATAAGATCCCAAATATTTACATATTTTATAAAAAGGGCCGGTTTATACTTGGGGCCGGATTGAAGGCCAGTTGGAACTCTCCAAAATTGAACCAATAGGATCACTCAATTTCTCCAAATCCGGCCCAAGAGCTTTATACTAGGATCAAATTGAAACCACAACTTATCTTACATGGCACCTTAGGTGGTATGGTTTGGGCACCAAACCATCTAAACCCAAAAGAGCAATTGGGACGAGGTTTAAGGTAGCTTGATTTCCCATCTAGGGCCAGATTGGGGCCGGATTGGGCTCCTCCATCAGATTGAGCAAATCTCCACCATTTACCAATACAAGGTCTTTTTCTTTTCTTTTTTTGGTACAATCATGCTTATTAATTGTGAATTCAAGTGAAACTTCCTCGCATTTGCATTGCTGAACTTTTGAAGTACTAGTATTTTGTCTTCTTGCCATTTGTATTGGCCAATTTTTGGAGCATTGGGGCTGAGATGTTGCTTGTATGTTACATGTGATGAAAAATCGTTAGCTTATGCTTGTGACTAAAAATTGTTAACTCACATCTGTGATTAAATATTTGTGATTAAAAACTGTTAACTTGTGCTTGGGATTAAAAATTGTTAACTCACATCTGTTATTGAAAAATTTGTGATTAAAAATTGTTAACTTATGCCTGTGATGCAAATATTCGAGTGTTCTGTCACAAACTTACATCATTCTATGAGTGGGACTCATTTAACTTGTTTTTGTTGAAAGATTATGGTACTTGAAATAACATGGGTGATAAAACCTAATTTATATTTACCATTGAATTCATTTAAGTTCTCATAAAAAACAACTACCATGACTAAAATTCTTTATTGCTTGAGATTCTTTAAATTTTATGAAAATAAATGACAACTATTCAAGAGTTGCAACTCTAATTTCAACATCATCACTTTCAAGTCATTAGATTCTTTTATATGTGGCTCTAAAATTTGACACAAGAAGTAGAAAGTTTCTTTGTTTATCCTTAGTCGATCTTTGAATAATCACTTTTTTCCTATAAGTAGTCAACATGTTGCAAAGATAGGGCAATAGGAAAAGAGACTCAATGTATACTAATTAAACAAATAACCAAAAAAATACAAAAAATACAAAAAATCCCTTTTATTTTCAAAATACAAAAAATAGGAAGAAAAAAAAAAAGGTTAATAAACTTTTAAAACTCACTCTTCCATTTTTGAAAATGAAAAAGGGAAAGAGAAAAAAAAGGTTCAAGTTGAAAAAATCTCTCCCTTATTTTTCACATACAAAAAATAGGAGGAGGAAAAAAAATATGTGTGTTTTACATTTTTTTTAATTGAGCATTAAAAGAAATCCAAGAGTACAATAATAAAAATTTGGCCCTAGAATCAAGCTTCAACACTTTACATTACCTAAGGTTGGAGTGATGAATTGGAATTTGGCCCTAGAATTTGGTTTCAACACTTTACATCATCATGGGCCGGAGTGGTGATTTGGGGCCAGATTGAAGGCAAATCGGTCCGGCCTTCCATCCAACCCCAAGGCATGTATAAACCGGGCCTAATTGACTCCGTACAACTCCAAATAAATCATGAAAAACAATTTATAAACATTTTATACACTTTACAAATTTTCTTCAAACTTTTGAAGATCTTCTTACAATATTGTAAAAAACATGAATATTTTGGGTTCTATTTCATCCAATAATATTTCACTCATTCAAATCTTAAAATTCATAAATATTTTTACCAAAAAATTCCAAAAATATTTTAATTCTCTTTACTAAAGAATCTTGAATTTTGTGTTTGTATTAAAAGTTCTTTTCACCTATTAATTTTAGTTAAAATTTTAAAATGTCCAAATTTTATTTAAAATTTTTGAAAAATCATTTCATACAAGTGTGGTATTCATACCTCAACATGTCCAAAATTAGTTGAACAAACTAATTTATCATTTCATTATGATAGTTTTTGAAGTATATAAAAATGTATGAGAGCCATTGTCACTAGTACCAATCCTTGCTAAAAAATTACTTCAAACCATGGATTTGTGCTACATCTAGATCGAAACTAATACAACTACATTTAAAGCATGTATTTGAAGCACTTAGTTTAGCTATGATTTTTTTCAAAAGTTTCATGACTTATAATATCTTGGCAATTGTTTCTTCACTAATATCATGTAAACATGAAAATTGGTTTTCAATCTAAAAATAGGAAACGTTACCATTTACAAATCAAATGGAGGTACGATTCTATACAAGTGCATTGTCTTGTTTTATTTGTGTATTCCATCTTGCATCAAACACTAGATATAGATGATAAAACCTTGGATTAGTTTGAGTATTGAATTCACACATGATTAAAAGTTATACTTTAAGTGCATAATTGGATAAGGTATTTCATGCACAACCTTTTAAGTTTCAACTCACATTTCCTTTACAATATTGTGTTTGAACTTTAAAATGCCTTCATATCAAACAAGAGGTTAAAATACTTTTTAAAAAAATCTAAAAAGCACCATCTAAAGAATCATTGTTGGATAGTTAATAAAATACTATTGGTATGTTAAAAGGCAAAGTTGTATGTCATCTATAATAATTAGATACATTCACTCCAAGAAGCCTACATCATCAACTCCCTCGCATTCTAATGCTTCATTTAAATTTTCAATCATTATTACCACTATATTTCAATTCATCAATTTCATTTTGATACTTTGAAATGCATTCATCACAAATCCAAGTTATGGATCCACTCATTCTTCTATATCTAACCTTGTTCAATTTAAATTTCTCACAAAATAAACTTTCACTTACTTTCATACAGTTGGGCTCCAAAAAAATTCTCAACCACCTTTGTACCTCTAATCTATCATTGATCAAGTTCCTTGATTGATTTCTCAAATCAGCTAACAACAATTCTTTAGTTGTGGTAGGAATTTGACAATCTAAGATATTAGATGTGTCAAAAATCAAGGTTGCAAAACCACCATCACTCATTACAAAAAATTTGAACCTAGGAAAGGGTCACAAGACAACATGTAGTAAGTGCAATTACACTTAGTAAATTATTAAAAAATTAAATTAAATTGTTTTTCTTCAGGGATTGACATGGCACTAGTAGTACCATGTCAGTTTGGCGATTTCAAAATTATATATATATTTTTTGGAAATAAAAATTATTTAAAAAAATTTCCTGTAAATTAAATTGCCTTGTTTTGGCCTGAGATTTTTTGTAATGAAAATTGGGGACCATTTCACCCATCCCCAAAACAACATGTGCACCAATCTTAATCAATATGGTAGCTATCTTCAAACTTCAACTTAATATAGAAAGAAGTGCTTGGAATTGAGTTATACAATATTCATAAAGGATCATCTTAGATTTGAACCCAATTTGAAAAGTTACAAAATTTATTTGTTTTATTCTTGGATAGAATGATATACAATTTTCCCTCTTTAATGCCAGCTATTCAATTAGGGAATAACTAAATTTGTAGATTTTTAATTTTTTAATTGTTGATTTTTAATTTGTAAAATTATAATATATAAATGTGTAAAATCATCATAAATAAATTTACAAACTTGAAGAATTATAGTAAGTTGGTAAATTTTAATTTCATGAAATTATAGAATTTATCATTAAATACGATTTTTGTGATAATTTCGAGGATAATTTATTGATTTTAGATTTTTAGATTTTATTTTTTCCCAGGAGTTTAGTTCAATAGATAAATGGTGAGATTGTTCTAGCAAGAAATCTTAACCTTACAAAACCTTTTTTCTTTTAAATTGTGAAAATTGAATTCAAAATTGAATCCTACAAATTATTTTTTTGAGAAGATGTTTTGATTGCTCAAAAAATAAGATTGTTCATAACTTTCACATCACTAATCCAATGGAATGAATCAAAGCTTCCCATGTAGATGAAAATACAATCTACGAGAAACAAATCTTTAAATCTTTTTTTTTTCCTACCCATTGAACTAAAATTTGATCTTATTATGTCATAACTTTTGCTACCAAGAACCAATTGAAATAAAAATTATATTCCGAGAGAGCTAATGTGATTTTCTCTCTTCACAAAAAGTTTAAAAAAATCATGACGAATATTGAAACCATAGGAGCCTACTCAAAATCCATTTTGTCCCCAAAGTAGACAATGCGACTTTAGGGGTTAAGAGGGATTTGATATAAAAACTTATTAAAGAATACTAAACAAGTGATGTTGCCTTGAATCCATTTTGGTACTTTTATTTAATTCGACTTAGACTACCGGTATATTACAGGAATTACTGATATAATTTTGATATACAGTAATTTAAAGTGAACCTTTGATCTGTTATGGGTGCAAACCACCCCTTTTCAACAACACTAATTTTGTTCCGGGACTAAATTATTGAGTGACACATTTCACAGATTTAGGGTTTGGCACTCCTTGGTTGTGCGGGTTGTGTCTCCTTACTCAGTTGCAGGGTTTAGCTTGGTTTCGCAATCCTCTGTTTGAGCGGTCTTGGCTTCTTCCCCAGTGTTAGGGTTTGGGTTAATTTCGCA
The DNA here is from genome assembly GCA_947034895.1 of Rhytidiadelphus loreus. Lineage (NCBI taxonomy): Eukaryota > Viridiplantae > Streptophyta > Bryopsida > Hypnales > Hylocomiaceae > Rhytidiadelphus > Rhytidiadelphus loreus. Next base: position 27,754,191 of record OX344764.1, read on the forward strand.
TTCCATTGCTTGAGCGGGTCTTGACTTCTTTGCCAGTTATAGGGTTTGGATTAATTTTGCATTCCATTGCTTGAGTGGGTTTTGGCTTCTTTGCCAGTTTTGTAGGGTTTTGAGGATTAGCATTCCGCTTCCCCTCCGCGACTGCATTCCTAAGCATCGGCATTGTCTTATGTGTTCAAAAATAAATAGCAGGGCGCCAGTTTTAGTTTCGCATTCCTTTGCTGAGAGCTTCTTGACTTCTTCCCCAGTTTTAGGGTTTGAGGATTAGTATTCCGCTTCCCCTCCGCGACTGCATTTGCAAGCATCGGCATGGTTGATTGTGTTCAAAAATATAAATAGCAGGGCGGGCGCACTAGCTATGGATCTTCTGGTGCAATACGGCGATGGCGGGGAGGATCCGGACGCGCACACTGCTGCGTCGCCCTCAAGCAGCATCTTGTCGTCTCCTGAGTCTTCCCCGATTCGTCTCCTGGAGCCTCGTCGCTCGGCCGCTCCAGAAATAAGTGATTCATTGCTTTTGGTGAACGCTGCGGGAAGCTCCGCCGTGGGTACTTCGCGGAAGCCCTTGGACCCGTCGCAGCGCAAAGTGAATTACAATCCCACGGCGGAGCAGCTGTGGGCGCCCGTGGCCGGTCCCGCGCACCCTTACGCGAAGGATGGCGTGGCGCAGGGCCTGCGCAACCACAAAATCGGCTTCGTGGAGGACGCCTCCATTGCGCCTTTCATGTTCGACGAGCAGTACAACACTTTTTACGCTTATGGCTTCGCAGCAGACCCTGGCGCTACGACTGGGAACAACATTGTTGGCGACTTCACTGCCGTAGAGGCTACCGATGGCGCGTCCGTCTACAACCTGCCGCAACACGAGCATCGGAAGCAGCGCAAGAAGAGGCCACGGAACGACGACGAAGGCGAGGTCGACGAGGAGAGTGTTGAGAATCCTGCAACGGACGAATGGCTGCTGAAAAACTCCAAGTCGCCGTGGGCTGGGCAGAAGGAGGGTTTACAGGGGGAGCTGACGGAGGAACAGACGGCTTACGCTGAGCTTCATGCAGAGAAGAAGAGTCAAAAGGAGAAAGGCGAGAAGGTGGAATTTGATGATAAGAGTACCTTTCATGGCAAGGAGGAGGTGGACTATCAAGGTCGCTCATGGATCAGTCCCCCGAAGGATCACAAGGCCACCAACGAGCATTGCTACATTCCGAAGCGATGGGTGCACACTTGGAGTGGGCACACCAAGGGGGTTTCGGCAATTAGGTTTTTCCCGAAGTATGGTCATCTGCTTCTCTCCGCTAGCATGGATACCAAGGTCAAAATATGGGATGTTCATGGCAGTGGGAAGTGTATGCGAACTTACATGGGTCATTCGAAAGCAGTTCGGGATATTACTTTCAACAACGATGGGTCTAAGTTCCTGACGGCTTCGTATGATAGAAAAATCAAGCTTTGGGATACCGAGACTGGACAAATGATTTCGGCGTTCTCGACAGGGAAGATTCCATATGTCGTGAAGTTCAACCCGGATGAGGATAAGCAGAACGTGTTGCTGGCGGGTATGAGTGATAAGAAGATTGTCCAGTGGGACATGAACACTGGAGAGATTAACCAGGAGTACGATCAGCACTTGGGTGCTGTGAACACCATCACTTTCGTCGATGATAATCGGAGGTTTGTTACATCAAGTGACGATAAGTCGTTGCGTGTGTGGGAGTTTGGCATACCGGTGGTGATTAAGTATATAAGTGAGCCGCATATGCACTCTATGCCCTCCATCACTGTCCACCCGAACACCAACTGGTTTGCAGCTCAAAGTTTAGATAATCAGATTCTCATCTACAGTACCCGGGAGCGCTTCCGGTTGAACAAGAAGAAGCGGTTCGCCGGGCATATTGTTGCTGGGTACGCATGCCAAGTGAACTTTTCACCAGATGGGCGGTTCATCATGTCAGGAGATGGTGAAGGTCGCTGCTGGTTCTGGGACTGGAAAACATGTAAAGTCTTCCGCACTCTGAAGTGCCACGAAGGAGTCTGTATAGGAGCAGAATGGCATCCTCTTGAGCAGTCAAAAGTGGCCACCTGTGGCTGGGATGGTCTCATAAAATACTGGGACTAAAAGAATTTGGAATCCTTGTGGCAATGACCATTTTAGGCTTCGACATCTTGGAAATTCGGTTTCTATTATGCCGGGTTCCAGAATCCCGAATTGGTCGGACCTCTCGGTGACAATTACAAGTCGAGTTAGGCGGGTTTTCAAACGTGATTGTGCTCAACGTTACTTCTACGCGATCACTTCACCGCGTGGTTTTCAGCACTTCGAGATTCTATGAGGTTGCTATCTTTTCCTTTCATGTAATTGGTTGTATAGTTGATTAAGGCGCCATTTACGGAGGTTTAGACTACAGCCCATGTAATTTTTCCTCATGTGGTTTGTGTCGTACAGTAGTCAACTGCCACTTCGACTATACGCATAGCTACTTGCAAAGGCTGAAGATCGTCTTTAGCAGATGTACAGTACAGAAGATATTAGTTGAAGTCCCGAAATGTTCACTAGTTGAGTAGCCTTTTAATGCAGGATTCACGAGCCTGGGCATCAGAAGTCACAGCAGGAAAGTTTAGCTTTCAAAGACGGGTATTATTTCTGCTATTAGCACCTTCTTTGGTAATTTTTTTTTGTGCTAGTTCTTTTCCTCTTGTGACTTCGCCAATGTTGTATCAACTTGACTACTAGCGAGTAGCATGTATGTAATGTATTATGAGCAACTTTGATTTTCTAAGTCTTTCTCTCATTTGCATTTGCGGCAGTATGGTGTTTCACCCCTTTGGAGTACTGCTTCATGTATCCGGACCTGTTTTCGATTAAGCTTCCTGTACTGTACATTCAAGCGATGTTACTGCTGGGTGACTTATTTTCTGTTTGGTCTGGAACAAGTCCAAGTCTGGGATGCTCAACGGCTTAAGTTCTGGGGTGGTTCCTCTGCTCTTTGCTAGTTCAGATACAAGGTAGGATGAACTATCTTGGAGAAAATTTCACTTACAGTCGTGATTGTGTTGAAATGAGGTCTGTTTTTCTGGTCAGAAAAATCGTGAAATTGTGGCAGATTTTAACTGGAGTCCAGGAATGAGCTCAAAGTTCAGTTGATAGATATTTCAATTTCAAATCCTTGCCCTAATTTCAATGTTCAAGTGTTGAACAGTTTGTCTCGAGTATCTACAGTAGATTTATTAGGTCACACCCTTAGATAGTTGCTGGGTTTTGGTTAACTTGGTGACTTCTACAGTATCTCGACAGAAATTCTGAATTAGGTTTCTGTGTTGTGAAATCCTCCCGGTTGAGTTATGAGTTGGGCTCGAGCTTCATGTGACATGTCAGTTCAGCGGAAGTCGCGGAGTGGGACTCTCCGCCCGCATGACGGGGCACCGGTGGTCTAGTGGTAGAATAGTACCCTGCCACGGTACAGACCCGGGTTCGATTCCCGGCCGGTGCATTTTGCCATTTTGGTGACTCCTTCAAGGAAAGGTCAGAAGGTTAACGTGTCCTGTTATTGGCGTCGTGTTGTCAGCCCACCTCCCCGACAGTTGGTTGTGCACACCAGACCTCGCTCACTTCTTTAGCTTTTGCTAAAGACTGATATGACTCTGCTGCCTCTTGGTGCATCGCAGCTAATCGTTTTGGACTACGATACCTAGCGTTGGATTTGTGGGCCGAGGTTTTCTTCATGCTTGCAGGGGTCCTCGAGAGAGCTCCTCCTCCACCATGAATGAGTTTGTGAGACTGCTGTTCTACCAATGGCTCCCCCAAATTGCCGCCTTGGGGTACTCAGCTCTGGCGGTCCTCATCGTCTACCTCGTTGTCCATTTTCTCAAGAAGCCGTGATCTCCAGTGCCCTTTTAGGTCCAGTCCTACTCTAGGGTCCTGCATGCTTCCGTGATTTCTTCCGTTGAGGCAGACAGTACTGCATTATTCATTAGTTTGCTCTTTTAAGTCTGTTTGCTCGATGAGCGTCCTCTCTCTTGTCTCCCAGGTTGAGGGTAGCACTACTTCCCATTAGCTTGCAACCCCGAGTGTATCATTGGAATTGATAGACGAATTGATTTGGCTGGTCACTCACATCCACGGTTCGGAGAATGCAATTTGCGCGGAATTCAAACTCTAGTGATGTTTCTAGCGTGGCGCCGTCTTTTCAGGTAATTGGAGTCTCTGGACCTGTCGTAGCTGGTTGCATGTTTGCTTTTATTGAATACTGTTAGGGCTAGTTTTTGCTATGGACGACTCAGAGGTGAAATCCCAATTAGGGTTTCTTTCTCCAAGCCTGAGGGCGAGATGAAGACTGGCAATTCTAGTTTCATGCTGCTCCTCAATGACCCTCATAATTTGCAGATCTTATAGTGTAACTTACTAGTGACTAGGATTTGCTATAAGGCCTAACTGCTGCTAGTTTGTGCAGGCTGACCTACTCAGGATCTAATACATGTGTTTACAAGAAATTGTCCTTTAGGGTTGATCTCCTGGAGCTTAGCTTTTTGTGAATACACTAGGGTCCTCTGCGCTTTGGATAGAGCTTCTCTGCTTTTCATGTTCCATAGAACGTCAAATCCTTTACACTACGCCTGTCCCATTGATAGTTGGTGAGCTTGAAGACGTTTCAGTTTGTGTTGAACAATTGCCCTGCTTGTGCACTGACGGGGATGTCTGCGTGGTGTGCCTCAGGCTACAGCATGCATGTGTTTGGGGAAGGTGCTGGCCATTTAATGCAAAGGGACTCGGTAGTGGCTATTAAGCTCCCGAGGTTCAGATTTTCTGCTCATGATGGCTACTCTCTTGAACTCGAAGATTTTCTACTCATAAATCCCATGGTTCTTATGAAGTATGGTTTGCCTGGAGCTCTGTATTGCGTTTATGAGGCTTCCTTGTGAATGTTTTATTGACTTTATTACGTGTTCGTTTGATGTTTAGGTTTGTCTTGGTGTACGGTGTGAATACCTTCTCTCTGAAGATGATGCAACTATGAATACAGTGCTTGCAAATGTTTTGAGATTCTCCCTTCGGACGAATTCTGGTTTTTCTGTGAGGATTCGAAGAGTGATGATTTTTTAATGAAGTTGTAAAGTGGCTTATTCTTGTGTCACCCTGATGCTGGAATTGTAGAGTGTGCAAAAGGCCTCTGGCTTTGATGTTGAATGATTTGGTAATCATTTAATTTGTCAACATCCAGAGGATCTGATCCCATTGCAGCAACCAGCAATGCCATCAACATCCAAAGGATCTGATTCCAGTGCAGGAAAATCCCTAATCAGCCACTTCATTGTCAAGTGTATAATTGTATCATGGCTTATGTATAGTCAGTATTAAACGTATCATGTAAATTGCATTTTCGTGTGTTGAGAGAATCAGTTTGGCCCAGCAGATCTTGCGGAGGTGATTCTTCAAGTTGCATCTTCTGAATTATGTGCTTGTACTTCCTTTAACTGTTCATGAAATTCGAAAGTGTGACTCTCCTGTCTACCTTCTAAAGTCCTCACGTTATGCTTGTAGTCCGATTGAGGTGGTTGATTGATATTTGGTGGTTGAGATATTTTAAAGCCCTCGATGCAGAACCTACAAAAGACTGTTCCTTTCGTGGTGAGGTTGAACAAGAAATTACAATACAAGAGACTTTGATCCTTTCATTCAATCCTTTTCCATAACCGGTTGTTGACTTTTCAATGATAACATGGCACCATCCCATTGGCAACTTGTCACCAACCATTTTTTTTTACTTTTTGACAAAGTGCCAAGTTAAAATTTGGTGAAGCATTGTATTTCTGCATTCATCCATCTTTTGGAACAAAAAACACTTTTCAGTTATATTCATATTTTTTTTCATTCAAATTTGGCAATTTCATCCATAATCATATTAGAAATGGGAAATTTTCGGCAATAAAAGATTACTTTTGTTTGGCAAAAAGTAGACATTTATTTTGAAATGGTGTAATTTGGCCCCATGGTGTTGGAAAAAAATGGGGTGCTTGTCACCATTGCTATTACAAGTTGCACCTTATAACCTTCTTTTCTTTCAACTTACTTCCTACACCCTTGGGTCATGAAGATCAAAAGTTGTGATTGAAAAATGTACAATTGATTATGTACAATAACCTATTTGTTGCTAGTGTGGCCCATCGATTGTCATTACAAAAAATCTTAAGCTTCAACAAGATTGTTACAAAATTGTTTGATTTTTGGTTGTGGTGCAATTATAGGGAAATAAAATATTTAAAAAATAATTTAAAATTTAAAATAATAATAATAATAAATTGTCAATTTGACATGGCATTGTTGTGGCGTTGTCATGGCACTAGTAGTGCCCTATTGGATTCCAAAAATTAAAATTAAAAAAAAAATTAATCACTTTTTCATTGTAATTGCATTGCTACCAAAAAAACTTGCAGCCCATTACTAGCCTCATAGTATGATATTATGTAGTTTTGTCTCTTTGAAAAGAAATCCATATAATAAACAAAATTGTCTCATATGGCCAAATCCAATCCTTGAATTAATTCCTTGGACCATTGTTTGTTTACAATGCTATGGTCAACTATAAGAAGATCTATTGTTTATTGCAAAATATCTTGGCATTGTAAACTACATAATACTCCGTACTATACTATGAGTAATGTCATGCATCTTCACAACATCACATGTGGAAGTTGTCCAATCAAAACACATTGATTTATTAGCCACTTAGTTCTTGAATTAAATATAGTACTTGAATTAAATATAGTAAGTCCACTTTGGAAAAAAATTCATGTTATTGGATAAATCTAAAATTTGTTGCGACTTTTGTCATTAATTAATTTTGCACTTGTCTATCTTGAGTTCCCTAGCTAATTTTTTTATCTCAAAGTTCAAATATGAATTAAAATTTGTTAAATATAATCATTTGATTGTGAATAATAAGTTCTTGGATTTTTCCCAAAGTGAATAGTTCAAAAGGTGCTTATTATACTATAAGTGTTAGAGTGTAATAGGATGACTATATCTAATTATGATTCATTTCTAAGACTAACCCCTAAAAATTCTTGTCTAAAATGTACAATCTTGATTCATGAACAACCATGATTCATGGACACTTTTGAAAATTTGTAGTTTACTGATACGATGTCTAGGAAATGCTTGCTAAGAGAATCTAGGGTCTCTTTTAAACTTTCAATAATATCCAACAAAACTTTGATAATTTAATAATGATAACTATAATCAATTGATCATTCAATTGATTCTAGGTATTATATTCTAAGGTAATTGTACTCATAATCCACACTATAATAGCAATTGAGTATATATACTATTATTGATCATAAATTATTTTCATTGGATCTTATTGGCAAGTGAAGGAGGATTCCAATGCACTTTAGCATGCATTATTTGGACATCATATAAATAAGGATTAGAATTTCAAAGTGTTGTTTGTAGGATTACCAAAAATCAACACTATCTAGGCTCTCCTAGGTTCTCATTTTTCAATTTTGTACATCTTGTACCATCAATTTTTAAGTTAAGTATCACAATTTGGTCTAAATGTAGGTATCACATTTTGTTTAGGATGATTATGGTGTGCACAAGGTAACTTCACCTACTTGTGACCCCTTTCTAAAACTAATCCTTATAAGTTCTTGCCTATTATGCATTGTGTCTATTTTTTAGAGCCTAAAGGAGCTTTTGGGTATATATGGTGTTCAAAAAATGCATAAAAAGAGGAGAATCTTGAATCTTCTTTTGACTTCCAAAAAAATCTAACAAAAAATTAAGCAATTTAATAACATTAGCAATGCTCAATTTCTTATTTAAATGCATTTTGGAGTTAGTTAGGGCTAACTTCCATATACCTAGAAGACCCTCCAAAAATAGAATTCTACATGCAAGTGTGCAATAGTTGCAAGAAGAGAATTATATCTATACAAAACTATTGGCTGGCAAAGTTTTTTGAAGAAGTTGATTAAAAGTAGGAAAGACAAGTTTCTAACCTTCAAACAACTATTTTTAATAGCAAGCTTGAAGCTTGCTTTAATAGTAAGCTTGAAACTTGGGTTTCTTTTAGTTTGACAATAAAGCAAATCTATTCCTAAAATTTGGTTTCACTCTTTTTCATATAAATGTGAAACATCATGAAACTCAACAAAGACAATTGCAACTTTGGAAAACTTGGAAATTTGTTTCTAACATAGCATGGAAATTTACTCTTACCTTACCTTAGGGCACATTTTTGTGTAGAGTCAAAATCAAAAAAAACTTTTGAGTTTCTTGGGATCAAAATTGCTTTGGCTAACTTCCATGATGTTTATACTATCATGTGAATAGGAAGAAACTACATTTAGAAATAGGTTTGTTTTGTTGTCAAACCAAAATACCAAATGCAATCCAAAAAATCAAGTCCAATGTTGAAATTAGTTTTCTAGAAGTCAAAAACTTGCTCCCTCCACTTTTCATAGGCCTCTCCTTATAATCTTGCTGGCAAACTATCTTCATTTCTTTCCTTCTCAAATATTACACACTTCCATGCATGTAGAATTTTGAAGAATATTTCATCTTTTGTACAAAATTTGAACAATTTTAACTTATGAAAGTAACAAAGTAGAGGTCCTAAAAGTAACCAAATTCTTCAAATTCTTCCTATATATTACAACCAATCCTCCATCAATGTTAAAATCTCATATTTGTAATGAAGATTTGTACTCCTGTAAAATATACACTATCAATTGAAATGTTTAGTTCCCTACTTCATTGATTTGATTTAGACAAGTGATAAAGTTGGAAAAAGTTGTGACAAAGTTGAAATAATTGTGGGATTTAAATATGTTGAGAGTGCATTTGAAACATTGAGAATTTTTTTGAACAAAGACTTACTGACATCATGTAATTCATCAAGAATGTCTAAGCACTTCAAAAGCAAGTACAACCTTAACCTCTAAAGTCCCATTGTCCCTACAGGGGACAAAATGGATTTCGGTCAAATTCCTATGATCTCAATTTTTACTGAATTTTTTTGAAACTTTCTCATAAGATAGATAAACTTATGAGCTTACCGAGAATATAATTTTTGTTCCAATCGGTGCCCGGGAGCAAAAGTTATGCCACAATAACCTCAAAATGGGGAAGACCGGGCAACAAAAAAAATTCACAAAAAATTGAAATAAAAATTGATTTTTTTTCTTGTAGATTATGTTTTCTTCTAATGTGAAGCTTTGATTCATTCCATTTGGATTAGTGATGTGAAAGTTATGGAGTTTCTTATTTTGCGGACAATCATAGCAACTTCGTGAAAGAAATTTTTTTCTTCCACTTTGAATGCTAATATCTTTCAATCTCCACAGTCAAACACTACACATTTTTTTATCACATGATTTAAGAGAACTAAAGAACAAGATCCTATGGTTAGATTCTAAAAAATATTTTAAAATTTTATTTATAGGTGAACGTAGCAAAAGTGGTAGTTTTGAGTGGTTTTGGCAGAAAAATGGCCTTGGGATTTTAGGGGTTAAATAATGTGAAGAAAAATCTCATCAAACTACTATAGATTCTTTCTTTCAACTAGTTTAGATGAATGATGACTCATATTTTTTTGTGCTTTCATTCTTTATTTTAATTATATTTACTTTTGAAGTCTTATAAATGCTATTTTAGTAAATGTCATGTATTATCGAGATCAATTGTCATAAGTTTTAAATGTTGATACTCTATATGTGTTGTAGTATTGTCAGCGTCCGACCCCTAATACTTAAGGTAACAAGTCCATAAAACACTCACACTCTAAAATTGTCCACCTCCTGAAATGTACACTATTTGTACATGTTGCTTTTTCATAGTATCAGCAATGTACAAACAATGTACACTTGTTGGAGGTGGGCGATTTTAGGGCCCACTACATTTGAACTTCAAAAATTCATAACTAATTCCAAAAAGCTCCAAAACATATGAAACAACTTGGGTTAAATGCCAATTCCTCTTGTCTTTCAAGGATAATTTACTGGAAAATATTTCAAGAAGTTTCACCTCCCCCAAAATCAGTTCCAGCTCTTAAATGGTCGATTTATGGACCTGTTACCTTATTTATGGAGGGCTGACAGAGCTGGGGGAAATGCCACGTGTCGCGTTCTCACCACCAACTGCCTGGAACCGCTAGTTACTCCCCTTTCAGTTCGCCCGTCCCAACATTCCCCAAAAGATTCCCTTATCTTCCCACTTTCACTTTTTCCCAACCTTTTTCTTCCACAAACCTTTACTTTACATTACTTTTTGTGGGGACCATTGACCGTGAGCGTCCGTCTCTCCCATTCAGTCTGTTCTGTTCCCCTTCATGTGAAACAGTGTCAGTACGTTAGTGTCGCCATCGCCGTGGGTTTGGGTTCGCCTTTGCATTTGCATTCCATCAGACGGAGAAGAACTGGAGGGCGTGCGCTTGGAGCTTTGCATTGAGCTCGCGCTTCTGGGCTTGGCCGCATTAGTCTCCGTCGCAATGTCTAATTCGCAATCGCACGAGGCCGAAGCTCTGCCTGTCGATGATTTTGCAAGTGATGATGAAGTTGTTACTGAGCCTGCTCTAGACAAACAAACCCCTGCTGCTGCTCCTGTTCCTGTTCCTGCTCCCACTGCGGAGGTTACTCACCAGCACCCGCCTCTCAACGAGCGTATCCTTGCAACCATGGTGAGCCGCCATCTTACGTCTTCAGCATGTCAGGGGTTGCAAAGCCTGGGTGATCAAGAATGCAAGATACTTTTAATGGGAACGAATTGATTCTAGAGTTTTTAGATGTGCCCGATGTTTGCGACAATGGTTTGCTATTCAGGTTTTCAGATTTTCAGCCTTGTGTAGCTCCCCCCCTCCTACATCTTCTTCTTCATGCCAGGGTCGCAAAGCCTGATTGATCAAGAAAGAAAGCTACTTATAGTGGGAACAAAAGAATTCTAGAGTTTTTAGATTTCCCCAATTTTTGCACAAATGGTTTTGCTATCCAGGTTTTCAGCCTTGTGTAGCCCCCCTTGTTCATCTTCTTCATGCCAGGGTCGCAAAGCCTGAGTGGTCAAGAATTCAAGCTTCTTTTAATGGGAACAAATTGAATTTAGAGATTTTAGATTTACCCACCTTTTGCAAGAATGGTTTGCTATTCAGATTTTCAGGTTTTCAGCCTTGTGTAGCCCCCCTTGTTCATCTACTGCGTGCCAGGGTCGCAAAACCTGAATGATCAAGAATTCAAACTATTTCCAGTGGGAACAAATTGATTCTAGAGTTTTTAGATTTACCCATTTGTTGCAGAATTGGCCTGCCATTCAGTTTTTTAGGTTTTCAGCCAAGTTGGGTAGCCCAATTCTGGAATTTCCCAATTTTCGCCTTCAATTTCTTATACTCTGTTTTCCTGTCTATCAGCAACGTCGCAGTGTGGCCGCCCATCCGTGGCACGATTTGGAGATTGGCCCTGATGCACCGGCAGTGTTCAATTGTGTAGTGGAAATTGGGAAGGGGAGTAAGGTTAAATATGAACTTGACAAGAAGAGTGGTCTTATCAAGGTTTTCCTCTCCTACTTGGCCTCTCTCAGTGAATTTTGGTTTTGTTGGTTTGATGCTTTTGTTTTGTTTCTCGGTCTTATTAGTGACGAATTTCGTTCGTTTTTCTGTTTTTCTTTCCAGGTGGATCGTATATTGTACTCTTCGGTTGTGTATCCCCATAACTATGGTTTCATTCCTCGCACTCTCTGCGAAGATGAGGATCCCTTGGACGTGCTGGTGATTATGCAAGTCGGTACCGCCTTTCTCCTTTGTTTAATTCTTGCTGTCAAAATAATAATTTGATTCCATTCACTTACTGAGGAATATTGATAACCGAAAACTCTTTCAAGATTCCAATGTTTACAACATCCTGGTTCAAATAATCATTCAAAGGGCATCTCAAAAGATCCTCTTGTTATATTCACAAGGCTATTAATGATAAGTTGATGTTAGTCTAGTGGAATATTGGATCAATATTAAGATATTGTTAAATAAATGTTAAGTTAGTTTTAAACTAATGTTGCCTGCGAATATATCAAACTAATGCCAAGGGTACGAACGTCGAGTTATGTTACTCTGACATTAACTAGCTCAACATGAGGATTATATCATTTATGTGAATGCCTGCGAACTTAACATCCAAACTCAACTTAACTTTGACAATCTATTGGGTGGTGGTGGTGTCGTCTTTTGTGATGGATGCACATAGGATAGTTCTAGTATACCTGGGAGGCTGTTGTCAGTCATTGACATAATGGCCGAAGTTTCCACATTCATAAAATGCAACACACCTATTGGTTTGTAGCTAAAAATACATTTTGTGATGGAAAAAACCTCTATGTGCATGTGCTCATTTTCCTGGTTATCACGTTTGCAGGAACCTGTTCTCCCGGGTTCGTTTGTCAGGGCTCGAGCTATTGGCCTCATGCCCATGATTGATCAGGTCCTTCTCCAAACACATTTCGATGAGAAGTTGTATATAATTGGCAGGGATTAGCGTCGTGAGTTTTTCTAAGAATACATCTGGTGGGGGTTTCCGCACATGTTTGTAAAGTAAAGTCTGTACTACTAGCTATGCTAATGTTTGAGTATCAATTAACCCACCAAATATCAATCTACTGGCACCGATCCTGAGAGTTTCTTTTCCTTTTCTCAAACAGGGTGAGAAAGATGACAAGATCATCGCCGTTTGTGCTGATGATCCCGAGTACCGGCACTTCAAAGACATCAAGGAGCTTCCTCCTCATCGACTAGCTGAAATTCGTCGTTTCTTCGAGGACTGTAAGTGTGCAGAGTTTCTTTTGTTCTCTATCTCTTAGTCTTGCAGGTTCACCGTTGCTGTGTGAGTTTAATTCCTGAAGGACAAAGATTATATGGTTTTCAAATGATCAATTGATTGATCATATTGTGAACGATCAATATCTCAGATGGGCCACGTTTTATATCATTAGAATCGGCGAAGAACATTGCATGCGTTGGCTTGTAAATAAATAAAATATTGATCAAAAGATAGTCCCCATATCCAAAGATGAAGCCCTCTTGGTCCAAGAATTGTTAATCCGAGAAGAGCGAGTAGTCGATGTTTGTGGGATTTTATCTCCCCCCATATGCACCAGAATCTACCTGTCAATCATCACAAAATGTTTGTAACCGCAGCTTCCAATTCTTTCAATGTAGGTACTGATTGGGCGTTGTGTAATTAAGAAACTCCAAGGGTGTTATATTTCATTTTTAACTTATTTGGAAACGATAAAACTAGTAACCTAGCCTTGAACCGTATTTGCTCTTCAATTAATATTCAACATCGTCTGCACTTATATCAAATATCTTTTCATGAATATAAAACCTAGGCTTTGTCAAATAGGAAACATGGTTTCTGTTTATCCCTTTACTGATACATCTAGTGATTCTGACATGTTTTCTTCAAATGGTTTTTCATCAGACAAGAAAAACGAAAACAAAGAAGTGGCTGTGGATGATTTTCTCGGAGCCGATTGTGCTGTTGAAGCCATTGGCCACTCCATGTAAGCAAACATTCAATTTCGTTTTTCCACGTCCTAAAATTTACAGAGCATCTTTCTTTGAAGGTTGCCAGGAGCCTTCTAACAATAAATGTCACTTTTGGGTGCACTTCCTATAGTTGCATTAATAAAATAGTTTGATTTCAGTTAATTAATTTTCGTCTTGGAATACCCTTGATGAAATTGGGAATGGAAACTCATACCTGTACTAATTCGCCTTGAGAATATGCTTTTTCAGGGACTTGTATGCGACCTACATTGTGGAGAGCTTGCGACAATGAAGATGTTTTTTCAGCATCAATGTTGTGGGGGCAATGACTATGTTCCTCTATTCTTAGCTAATGAAATTTTTTAGTTTCAGTTATTGGTGTACAACCACCCAACATCGATTCTGAGTGAGCATGCCTCGTCTGTGTTGCTACTGAATAGTTAAACTCCAGTTGCATTAGGCAAAAATGTTCACAAAGTTGACCTCGTAAACATATTTGAGTCTGACAAAAGACTTTATGTGAATGAGTTGACATTTATTTCTTTAACAAATGCAATCACACATCCACTATCAACGCTTTGAGAGTTCATGGTTTAGGCTTATGATGTTCAAAACACAAATGTCAAGAGATCCAAGAATTGTATTACATTTGCCAACAAGATCCAACACAAACTATGCGATTTAATAATAGGAATCATGTTTACATGTTCACAAGGTGTACATCTTAGGCAAGGGTCAATTTTAGGCAACAAAGGTCACAACGAGAGGGAAAAAAGACCTAGCAAGCGAATTTCACATGGGATTTATGTATGAATGCATGTGTTGTCCACATAGAATCTGCAATAAGAGAGAAAGGAGCACAGGTTGAGAGATAGTAAATTGGAGACACCTCATGGACAGTTTGTCTTGAATTGAAAGACTTCATTGACATGAGAGGATGCATAAGTTCATATGTAGGTCGAAAAATAGGTGCAAAGAAAATTTATTTGAAGAGATGAGCAGGTAGGTGTGAAGCTCACATGATCTGTTGTTTGTTCCACAAGACACAGTAGGAATGGAAATCTGCAGTGGAATCAAACCAAAGGTATGTGCGTTGCTCCTGCTTTCCTTGTCCATTGGCATAGACGTTGGTTTGCAGGATGTAGGGCTGCCCTGACACGTTTCCAAGAACTCAAAATACATTGCGTCGCGCGAAGTCTCGGAGTCTGTGATGACATTTGTGAGAAAGAAAAAAGAATATATTTCAAATGCTTGAACCCTATGACATGTCGAGAAACTTTGATGCGGCATCTTTGACTTGCCGGGCATACAAACTCCAGGACATGGAAATGCAACTCTTATTCCAAAAGCAGGGGGGCATTTCATCAAACAAACCTGAAGTTGGTTTAGCAAAGAATTGCTGGACGATTTTCGATTGACCTCTCGAAGGGAATTTGACAGAGATCATCTGCCATGAGTCGGGGGGGGGGGCTTACACGATATGCTGTCATGGTACAGGCACAGTTCCCAGGAACCAGTTTCATGTGAATGCCAATTTTACGAAACAGATACTGGTTCGTGGGAGCAAATTCAGAAGCTGTACAAGCAAGAATCGCTTAGCCCATGACAACTCCGACCCATTTGTTCTAGAGAAATAAGAGTTCACGTCCATAGCCAATTTCAACGATGCAATCAAGGAAACCAAAAAACAGACACGGGTTCTTGAAAGCAATGAATGTATCTAGCTCTTGTTAAACCCTTTCAGAATCCAAGCATAAGATCGTCGCCTTGTAGTCCCAGGACTGGCAATGATCTTAAGCTAAACGCACTACTCAAGAACAAGTATCAATGGCATGGATCTGAAATCGAGAGAGGCTGTACAAAAGACTTTATGTGCATCAATTGAAGTGTATTTCTGTCACAAATGCAATCACACTTCCTTTGCGAGTCATCAAACTGATCACACTCTCTTCATGCACGTGGAACCAACGTCTAAGACGCTTGAGATACTCATTTCTTGAGACTCTTGAGACGTTTCCACTTTTCAGTGTCTAATGGGGGTTGATCTTTAAGCCTCTTCAAATCGAACGTGTACACCTTGTGACCATCTTGTCCCACCTCAAGGTCGTAACGAGACACCCTGTACAATCCATCATAGGAATAGATTTTGTTCCATCCAGAGTCCACATCATGGCCCCTAATCAAACGAACACATCCCCCACGCTTGAAGCTATTTATCAGGGCCTTGTTCCCTGCCTTGGGCTTTTGATCCTCCAATTGCCGCTTGTCACCTTTGTAATCGTTTCCACCCTGGCCAGTGTATTTGACTGTCTCCCCATGGTCATCATCATCCCGGTAACCACCCGAGACCACCACGCTAGAAGCCACCTTCTCCCCTCGATAATCAACCCATGCAATCCCTCCTTGCACTTGACGGTGCAAACCAACCACAAAAATCTCCGTTCGAAATTCGAAATTATCCCCAACACGGACACCAGGGACATCACCGAAACCTTGAAAATCCAACGATGTTCCCTGTTCATTCATCTGCTTCATTGCCTGCAAGTCAGGCCGATTACCAACCAACTTACCACTCTTCTTGAGTATCTGATAATGCTGTGAGAGCCGGGAGTATAGAGCACGCCGCTGCAAAAATTGATCCCGGACACTGAACTGGTCAAAATCTCTTGGTAGTTCTCCCTCTTCCTCATCAGCTCCTGCTCCCTCAGGGTCTCGAGTTGCCTCAAGAGTTCCCGCTGGTTGTGGCCTTGTGGAGTACTTCCCGACTTTCCTCGGCAGTCTCACGCAACCCTCGGGAAAATCTCGCATGGCAATAGGGCCGTCGCCATCCATGTGGAACAACGCTAGACGGACTGCGTTCACATAACAATGATGAATTACACTCACCGCTAACAATGTCTTCTCAATACAGTCAAAAAATCAGAGATTGTGATAATTCCTCCATCACAAGGCGTAGAGACAGTAGATGTTAGTAAAGCAGCTTCTGCTAAAAGCAATGTTCATGGATCCTACTCCTCGCTGCCACTCTCTTGGCTAACCATGACATTTGCCATTCTAGGCTGCTAAAATTGAAAGACAACAAAAGTACTCTCCAAACAGAACTTGGAATCTATTCAGCAGCAAAAACAAAACGGGTGAAAAGAACTTCAATCAAACTAGATTGCAATCACACAGTACATTTCATAGAAAAGCATCGCCTTAAGCAATCGATTCTAGACTAGCTGGTGAAAACAGAGGAGCGCAGGAAAACAGGAAAACAGCACTCCATGCCAGTTACGATCGTGAACAATGAACACTATTTCTGCCATTTCCTTGTTCTAAAGAAGCAGCACTTGCGGTGTGCACATCTGGGAGCGCCGTGTGAGGAGAACTAAATCTAGGCTCTTTCCATCGAAAGGAAGCAAAAATGTCTTCTCTAAACATCACGTACTGGAGCCAATTCAATTGAAGAAAGCAAAAGTATGTTTTGAAAGGCTCAAAACTAACACTAACATCCATCTACTCTGTAAGCAGAAACTGGAGTCGTACCTTACAGGAATCTCGTTGAGAAATGCAAGGGACCGACACGAAAAGCAAAACTGCAAAAGAGAAGTGGAGCACTGCCCGTTGGCAACTAAAACGTCAACGAAGACGAAGTCATGACTCGCGCTCTTTCTGCGGAGAGACGAACATCTCGTTCGTCCATCTTCAGAATGCATCGTGCGGTGATTAGGCAGAGGTGTGGCGGCGCGGGCTGGGACCGGGCTGGGCTGGCGGCGAGGCGGGGGGACACGAGTCACCTCAGCTGCGGGCGACCATGCGACGCATAACATTGTTTACTAATGAGGCAGGGGATGCTTGAAGAGGGGCCCCTTACATTGCAGTGAACAAAATTGTCTTATATGGCTCATGAGCTGACACCAAACGTTTTTGTTTTTGTTTTGAGTGAAATGCACTCAACTTGGGAGGATTTGACCACTCTGTAATTGTCCCTCCAAAAATTGGTATATGCAACAAGGTCAACTGACACTTCCAACCAGTGTTGTCTTTGAACTGTCAACATTGTCCTTGAATTGACTGGTAAGGCCTTCCTTGGTATCTAGCAAAGCATAATACCTTCCAAATATGGGTAGGATTATGGCTTTGTCAACGACAAGGGGACAAGGGTCACCTCATCTGCACGCATACTATACGTCCCGTAACATTATTTACTCCTCATTTAACATTGTCCTTGATTTAACCCTTAGCCCTTAAACGCCCGGTTGCTCATCGTGGAAATCATGTGTTTTATACCATCTTTGGAAGACAAACTACTGTAGATGATCTTTCCCTTCTACACAAATTTTGAAGAGATTCTTTGTCATTCATCTACCAAGAAACAACCTTGGCATTGTTTAAGGATTAAAGGACGCATTGAGGCCAAAAAGTGGCCAATAGATGACTTGATTGATCACTTGTACAAACAAAGAATGCACCCATTGGTCCAATAATCCAACATTTTGGCGACTACCTTGGTCATGGGTTTTTGCGTCCTTTAATCCTTAACCCTTAATCCCTAAAGCACCAAATTGCATTTTTTTTGGCAACATAGCAATTTGGGGCAATTCATTACAAAGGGATTTTTTAATTTTTTAATTTGGAATTTTCACGCAATGTGTGCCCGAGGAGTAGATTTAAGGTACAACAATTTTCATAACTTTTGACTACATGATTAAAAAGTTATTGCATGATATGTAATTGTTAATGCTTAGTGGCCTAGTGGGCAACTCAAAAAAATCAATTTTTTAAGAAATAAAAATTTTGAATTTTTTTTCCTAGATTTATATATATGTGGGAAGATTTTAATCATTCCATTTTAATGAATAAGATGAAAGTTATGAGGAGATTTAGTTTGTGGGCAGCTATGGATTCTATAATCTAAAATAAACTTTGAAATGTTTTAGTCAATTTTCAACATCTTTATAAAAGAAAATCATACAATATAGATTGTTTATTACAACATTACAACCATTAGAATTGGCATTTTTCAATTCCATAACTAAATTCATAACAATTTAGTATTTTGAATCATTTTCTATTTCTTTCTACTTACTATTCTTTTCTTATATGTTGTACAATTCCAAATGATTTGAATTTTTCTAAGCTTGTAGCCAACTTGCCTTGAAGAATGAATCCAAAGAAATCCACCATTTTGGACATTTTTGCATATAAACTTGACCTTGTGAAGTGCAGTTGCCCGGTTTTTTGCAAGGCCAAAAAAATATTTTTGTAACTTAAAACGCTAATATCTTGCAATCCATGTGGTGAAAATTTCTAAAGTTTTTTCCACTTCTTCTCAAACTAATGCACTACAAGATCCTACGTTTACATTTGTCAAAAAACTAATTCTAAAATTTGGTACTTGTACTAGAAATGGTAGTTTGGGAGCGATTTTGGTGAGAACATAGTCAAAAATCTTTAGGGGTTAAAGGACACAACCCCCCATGACCAAGGTAGTCACCAAAATGCTTGGATTATTGAACCAATACTTAGGTGCATTATTTGTTTCTTGTCAAGTCATCCATTGGCTACTTTTTGGCCTCACCACCCTTTAAAAGTTAATTGATAAGGCCCTCCTTGGTATCTAGCAAAGGATAATATATTTCCCTCACGGATAGGATTATAGTTTGGTCATACAATGTTATCACTAGGTCTCACATGGTTGCCAAAAGTTTGATTGATTGAGTATCTTAACTATATTGTACGCTGAATTATATCATATTAGTGTGAGTGATAAAAATTTAATGAAGTCACATTCTTTTAAATTATAATTGTATATTGAAATGTTACTAAATTGTACCAAGTCTTAGTTAGTTGTTGAGATTTTTATTGATTGAATTTTTTAATTTACACTAAAATATTGAGTGAAATTGATTACACTATTTTAAATAATGATAAGTTAAAATATTATTGAATTACACTATTTTCAAAAAGACTTTAACCTAAAAACGAATTTTTTAAAGATACTATTTTTTCAAGCGATGATAATTGATGATACATCATAGTAGTGTGATTTGCAATTTTGATTGGAAAAAATAATGTAGATTATGGATGAAATATCTTATGTAATGTCCAAATGCCACAAAACAAAGCCCTTACACTCCTTCATGTGTGAAGCTTTCTATTCGTATCAAGAATGCATTCTCTTGCAACAAAGCCCTTGTACTCATTTGAATTTCAAAGTTTTTACAAATTAAAAAATTAGAAAATTATTTTTACTTTTATTTTGGTTGTGGCAATGACACACAACACACTAGTATTGTATTTAAGACTTCTCAAATTTCAAAATTCTATTTATAATTTTTTCAAATTTGTCCCCTAATTTCAATGTTTTGAAGTTCTTAGGATTTCTTTGTGGGATTTCTACAATGATTTGGAGAGGCAACACCAATGGCATAGAATGTTATGAACATTGACATTTCTTTGCAAAGGTCAATGGCCATAGATATTAAACCATGTCATACTTATATTCCCTACTAATAAATCCAATCAAGTATATAAAGTATCTTCACCTAAAGCTTTTCAATAAGTATATACCCATTATTAAATTATCATAGTTTTGTGTTGAATCTTGTTGGCAAAGGAAATAGGATTCTTGGTTCTCTTGACATACTAGTATGAATTGTGGACACCATAAAGAATAAACAATAAATTTCCAAGATGTTTATCATTAGCATATCCAAAATAGATCTTAAACTTTCATGTTTAAAATGTGTACATATTAGGGAAAAGGCTAATTCTACAACAAGGGTCACTAAGGTAGGACCACCCATTCCCAACCAAAGACTCATACCCAACTTGTAGGGTCAATGTAGTTATTTCCAATCAAGGTTGGAACACATGTCCATCCAAAGCTTGAAATGTTTTTTTTCCTCCTTTTCAAGGTTGGGACTAGTAAGATCATGACACATATCCCAAATTAATGAGCAAGAAAGGAAGAAGTAATGAGTAAGAAAGTAGTTTTTGAATGATTGGAATTGGATGACTTTGAACATTGGACATGGATCTAAACCAACTTCTACCTTTCAAAATTCATAGTAATTTCACTTCAAATGATCAAATTTCCAAAGTTTTTGCAATCCCCGTCATTTCTATCATTGCACCTGTGAAAATATGTGCTTCACCTTGCACTACTCCGGATCATGTCCAGAATTGCATATTTGATCGGTTATGGGTTCCTTCGTTATACATCAAGTCTGATTACCAGTGACCTTTTCCATTTCCATTCTTTCTTTTCAATCTAAGGTCCCAAACTGTTGTACTGCCATAGCCTCTATGTTATAGATGAAAAGAGAGCAAGGAAATGAACCAAAGATTGAGAAACTGGAGAACTTTATTGAAACTCACTCCAAGTCACACGTGTGCGAAAATTGACACAGTGATTCAAGCGTACCACTCAGTTATGCAACTTGTGAGAGCCTTGGAGTGCTTTAGTTTTCACATGCCTCTGACTGATCGAGAAGTCATTGATTGAAGTGATCTGCAACAACCACTGATGCACATTCACAACTCCCTGAAACAGACCGAGGCATGTCTAGTACGGAGTATTATACCGTATGCTGCTTCACAAATCGGTCAGTTCGTCTCCATGAGGTGTCTCCGATTTTAATCTCCAAGGATAACTGACTACTTTAGGCTTCACAAATTAGTCATTTCCAAGGAAGAATCGATTCGGATCATGCTAAGAAGGGAATATATTCCATGTCTATATGCTTCACAAACTAGTCAATTACTACATCAATTCGATCGATCGGGATGGTGTCCCCATGTGGAGACCGAGAAAAGTTGAATTAGAGGCCATATATAGCCTTGGGATCTATAATGGGTTTCGGGCGCATTCGGGAGCAGCAACTAGAAACCGCTTCCGATCGTCACAATAGTCGTAGAGGAGGTAGTTCTGCCGCACCCAACCCAGTTGAATGATTTGAACAGCACCCAGAGTTTGATACTCCGACTGCGCCCACCAGCTGTTGGTTTGCGCCACGCAACTAGCCGTGTCTCCATTTTGGACGAGACAAGCGTCCACGTCGAAGGATTCAAAGTTTACGACAAAGGGGCTGTATGTCCAATTCAGCTTCGTCCAACCGTCGTTCGTCGCCCAGTTCTCTCCATTCCAGATTGTGCTGTAGATCCCCACGGGCTTGGAGTCTGGGTAAGGCACACCAATGTCCTTATTGTTTTTGTATACACGAATGGGTGTGTTGTCCACATAGAATCTGCAACACAAGAGGAAGGAACACATGATTGAGAGATGAATTGGAGACATCTGAAGGCGGTCTGTCCTGAATTGAAAGACTTCATTGACATGCCTGAGAGGATGCTCATCTTCGTGCTTATGTCAAACAAAAGTGAAGTTAGAAAGTTTATTAGAGAAAAAGACAGGATAGGGGAAGCTCACATGATCTGTTGTTTGTTCCACAAGACAGAGTAGGAATGAAAATCTGCAGTGGGATCAAACCAAAGGTATATACGTTGCTCCCGCTTTCCTTGTCCATTGGCATAGACGTTGGTTTGCAGGATGTAGGGCTGCCCTGACACGTTTCCAAGGAACTCAAAATCCATTTCGTCGTGTACTCCCGGAGTCTGTGATGACATCTGCCAGAGAAAGAAAAGAGATTGTCTTTCAGATGGATGAAACAAAGACATGTCGTGAAACTGTGATGCGGCATCTTTAACTTGCCGTCGGTGCATACAACAAGACATGGTCAACTCTAGTTTTATAAGCAGGGAGGACTTGGCATAAAAACATCCTTAAAGTTGATTTTGCAAACAAATTAAAAAATAAATAAAGCTGGAAAAATTTGATCAACAAGGACAAGACAAACTAAAAATATATTTAGTTTAAGATCATTTTCGTATAAAATTAAAAACATTATAGTCCATTCACTATTGATGTAAGGAGTGCTGTTAGAAAATTGGACATTGTTTAAATCTATACCTAAACCCATGCTAACACTCTTTCTAGCACTCTTTCTAACACTCTCTTAACACCAATTGCAAACCTTCGCCATTATCTGAAACTCGTTGAAATTTCAACCATGTTTAAAAAATTTAAAGAACGACCAACGGAAGGTTTGCTAACACCCAAGGTTTTTCAGTCAGGGTCAGTAATTTTCGTGACTATTTTCGATTGACCTCGACCAAGTGAATTTGACAGAAATCATCTGCCATGAGTTAGGGGGCTTACATAATATGCTGTCACAGTACCAGCAGAGTTCCCAGGAACGAGTTTCATGCGGAGGCCAATTTTACCGAACAGATATTGGTTCTTGGAGCCAAATCCAGAAGCTGTACAAGCAAGAATTGCTTAGCCCGTGACATGCTTAACCCGTTTATTCCAGAGAAATAAGAATTCATGTCCATAGCCAGTTTCAACGATGCAATCAACAAAACAAGAAAACGGACAAGGCTTCTTGAAAACAATTAAGTATCTGGCTCTTGTTAAAGTCTTCATGAATCCAAGCATTAGATCGTCACTCCGTAGTCCCAGGAATGACAACCTTAAGCTGAACGCATTCCGCAAGAACACGTATCAAACGCATGGGTTTGGAATCGAGAGAGACTACAGAAATCTGGGGTCACACATTCCCTATCCAGTACCTGCGTATTCATCCAACACCAGCTGCACTCGTGTGCCATTGTCAAGTATTTTGAAATGTTGGGCATCCGATTGACTTTCATAATTATCCAGAAAATGCACGGTGCTGTTTAGAGACACAATGCCTTGGCCAAGCACTGATGGAACCTTATTCAAACCCACAAGGACCACCATAGAAAGCATCCACCACCTCGGAAGAAGTCCAGCCATGACTGTATATCTGAGGTCAATACCAATCACTTCCTCAACCTGGGGAATTGAGAACCCTGGTGCAAAGAGTTGATCTGCACACAGACTGAAGCTGAAGTCGGAGCTACACTGTAAAGTCACCTCTGCAGCGCCCAACTTGCATGAGACTGCATCACATGCCTCTCTGGCTTTATGAAGAACGGTGAAATGTGTATTCCCTGTTGTACAGTCTGGTGATGATTGCTGCAGGGAATGTAGAAGTCAGATATATCGTCCAAGACGTAGTTCAGAAGCAAAGAAACCCACCTGTAAGCTCAGCGTGTGCATAACGTTATACGATGTGACCTCCCTAAACCCTTTACGAGGTTTATCCCTACTTCTAAGCCCTTAATACGAAAAACTAAAGAAAATTTCACAAACTGACACATCAATGCAACGTACTGCCCGAACCAAACAAGCAGGTAAGCAAAGATGAAAAGCACCCAATGCAAAAGAGCTCGTACAATTCATTCTACAACACTCACCTCAATGCAAAATCTACACAACTGATCGAAGACTTGGTGCTATCAGGACCAGTTGGTTTTCTTTCAAACCAGAGAGTTTCACATCAGCTCGTCTCTTGAGCAACCCAAACAGTACCTGCATCCCACCCGTCATTCATGCAAGCTCAAAAAAACTTCAATCAAAAAGCTGGAAGAACAGTACAGTAGCGACTCCCAAGTCCCTACAGAAGGGAACTCGAACTTTTAACTTACCCCCTGCCAGAGATCGAATGTGTAACCAGCTGACCTGCGCGCGCTATTAAGACGTGTACTTCAGTAAAAGAAATCGGCTGCACATGTAACGCTGCAAAGAGGTCATCAATTCGCTTGGATCCACAGGGCTGACGCATTGATGAACCTCATGTGCTGCAGGACTTCAACGGTGCCATTCGCAACTGAAGCTACGCCTTAGGGCTAAACTGCTAAGTAAGTTAACACTGAAAGAATGCCCAGGACATTTGGTTGAAATTTGCTTACATACTCTGGTTTCCCAATGTTGCGTGATGCACAATTGCACACCAAGAAGGCAAGGCGGGATTCATGCAAAGATGATTGTGGGCTTCTTTGCAAGATGGCTTGAATTGGTGGGAAGCAAAGGCGGCGATAGACAACTGACTGCGCTGTTGGGGGAAGAGAATGAAAAGGCTCGCTCTGGAAACTAAGTTTAGTGTACGGGATTAGTGAGTGCCTGAGTGGGTTAGTGAGGAGGTTTAGGTGTTTTTAAGTAGACCTGGGTGGATTAGGGAGTGATCAATTAACACGTGTGAGGAAAGGGGGGAAGGGCCGTTAGCAGGAGCCAGCTGGGTTCTGATAACGCTGTACGAGTTTCTCGAGTTGGGCACTCTGCCAACTGAGCTTCAGTAAAGTATGGCTCACAGTGTTGACTGGGGGGCATTTTACGTGGGGAACTGGGGATTATGGGGGCACATAACTTACTTCAGTAATTTTGTAAGTTGAGTTGGCTGTCACAACCATTTTTCTACGTATTTTAGAACTTAGCTACAGTGGGGATCATTATTACACCGGTAGTCCGGTACAGTCCCATAACATTGTTTACCAATGAGGCAGGGGCCCTTTGGCATCTTTAATCCTTGACTATCGAAGGGGTGATGCTCAAAATCATCCTTTTGTATTACCGTGTGAATCATTGGTCAAAGAAATAGCAAAAGCAACTATTGGAAGTCAAAGTAATGTAGGAGATCTTTCCTTTCCAAACCCAATTGCAAGGATGAATAGTTGCACTTTCGTCCTACACTCAAAGATTCTTTGTCATCCATCGGACGTTTGGCGGCCGTGTCGATGTTCAAGGCTTAAGCATTCTGACGTCCACATTCTGGACAATGAATAGAGGGCTTGCAGGCGTTGTTTCATCCACCTACCTTTTCGTTTGTCCAATGTAACACTTGAATCTTGAAAAGACAACCTTCTTTTATGCCCAATTTCATGAAATTTTGGTAAATGGTATTATTGTACAAAGATATAAGCAAAAATGTGCCAAAATTTGAAAAAGGATTGAGGTGTTAAGGGGTTAAAAAGGGACCCTACAATGAACAAAATTGTCTTATATGACTACTCCTAAAATGTACATTGAAAAAAGCAAGACATATCTCTATGTTAGAGGTTGCTTGTTTTTAAAGCAAGGGTGCTTTTAGAGCACTCTACCAATGTTTTACAATGTTATGTACATTACTTGAAAGAAAGTTTTACATGATTTCTTTATAGTTACCTAAAACTCTCAAGACACACTCAAACAAAAAAAACTTTTGATCTAGCTCCCGATTGTAGTCAACAACCCTTGTAGAAACTATGAAAAGGTGTGAACACCTAGGGTGCAAAGGAAAAGGTAGTCTTGTAGGTGGATTTTTTTAATATCTAGATGGATGAAATGTACAATACCCAAAAGAAAGTATACAATAGTACTTTGTAGTAATACTAACATTGTGTTCTCACTAACAACAATTCCAATTGGTCCATAGCAAAGCCCTAGAAATGGTCAAAACTAAAAAGAGACCCAATCAACCCATTATGCATTCTTCCACCCTTTCAACCTCCACTTTATCCTTCACAACCCCATCACTTTGGAGTTGTCTTATCAACACGCAACACTTCATGCCAAACATGAGAATCTTTGACCACGTACTCTAGTGACTCTACCTATCCACACTAAAAGGTTATAAGATTCTATCTTCAATTAGGTTTAGAGTTTGGTGAAACAAACTCACTTTGAAGTGGCTTCAAGTGTTTAAGAGGTCAAGACACCAAAAGGCACAATACATGTGTAGGAACTAGAGAGTGTCAAGTTGCCTTACTAGTCGATTAAGGACTACTAACTAAATGGCTTTACCAATGTCTCATTGTATTCCCTTTAATTTTGAAATCCTTCATTGAATCTTGGACATTTTTGCTTACATCTTAATGCAAGTAAATTATTTGCGTTGATTTCATCAAGTTGTCTAAAATATTAATAAATTGAGATGAATAAAAAACTAAGGATTTGGACAAAACATTGTCCTAAATCACTCAATGCATGATTTACAATATGAACTTCAATTTGCTCGAAGGTTGAATTTCAAGTTTCAAATACAAGAGATCTATTTTTAGCATTATGATAATACTATAACTACCATCAATGTAGATGGTGACATGGATTACATATTGTTAAACACCAATTCACTTTTATACACATTTTCATGCAATTTTTGTCGACCATGGAAATTATAATTATTCAAGTCCAAATGAGTTCAAAATCTTTGTATTACAGAGACCATATAAACAATCTAAAAAAACTCAAATGTCAATCATAGATGTCTCCAAAATCAATACTAAACTCTCATAATTAAAAGGTGTATTACATTTTTGACAAGAATCTCTAAAAGTTTGTTTTGACAACATGATTGCAATAAGTTGTGAGTATCTTAGTTTGATTTAAACCAAGAATTAGTAACATCTATATTTACATTCATTATGTTTCAATATTGCATTACTTAAAGCAATCCCAATCTGGCCTCTACAAAGGCTCAACAATGGGAAAGTCACGGTTTGTTAACAAACTCATTGTAGTCACAAGCTCGTTATTTAGAGTCTTTTGCTCATCAAATTTGGAGTATTCCATGAGCACTCAAAAGCACTCACCACTTGCTTAATAATGACTCATGGCACCCATTCCGTCTCATTAGCTACAAACATGAAGAACTTTTCAAGCTAGTTGCAACTTCAAGTTTGTCTTCAAGTGCCACAAAATTTTATTCTAAAAAAATATTGTTTTGGATCATGACTTCTAATTAAATGTCCATGGCTAGTAATTTGCACAGCAAGGGCGTGGGCACGCAACTAGACACTTTTCATGCTAGTGCAAGGCCGATGTAACGTCTATAGACTAAAGATGCTCTAATCTACAATTGTACTTGTAAGGCTCTACATAGGGTGGTTGCAAGCTATGGGCCTCTAATTTCTAGACAAGCTCTTTGTACACTTTTGCATACTTAGCTTGCACTCTTGTAGATTATGGCAAAATCTTGATTTATAAATCATTTTTATAAATGTTTAATGTCATTGTATTATATATAATTATAAAATTCAAAAGATCAATTTTGAGATGTATGTATGAATAAATAGAAGATTGAATTTAAAATTTAAAATTTTTTCAAACAAATTATCTTGAAGATAGAGAATTTTGAAACCTCTCATAATAATAATTTGGCCAAACAATGATAGTACTTCAAGATTTAAGAAATTCCAATTTGAATTCAACATTTGAATTTTCATTACAAAGCCCATCTAAGAGCATCCCCACTAGTGGCTTTCCTATCTCTATCTAAATGAGTTTCATTCGGATAGGGAAGAACTCCCACCCCACCCCCACCAACATTTCCTATGTTTAAAAATTTAGCAAGGGTAGGTCCAAATTCCCCACATGGGATGATGGATAGGGAACTTTTAGATGTTTTTTTGAGCCTCCGGGAGACCACGAGTTATAATGTTGTGATAACCAAGGAACATGACTGTTGCAGTGACACTGCAACAATCTTATGTGGTTGAAAGGCTACCATCTCATTTTTCAAGTTTTAATTATTTATTTAATTTTAATTTTTTTTTGCACTCAAAGAAAAAAAAAATCGCATATTTTGCATATTTTGTTTGACAGCCGTCCGTTCCTTCACTACAGGGGAATAGTGAAGGGAACAAGCTTGAAAAGGTCTCTTGGATGTCCAAAAAAACATCTAATGTCGAATGGAGTAATCCGTAAACCACTTTTCACCCTTCCAACACGAGTTGTGCTTCATTGATTTGTGAAAGTACTATTCATTTGGCCTTGTTACTATTTCTATAGTTTTGTTTTGACTTCTTCCTACCTCTATTTAGCAATAAGTTGAAAATTTAGGAAAGAACTAGTGGGAGCTTGCCTTCCCTATCTCCATCTTTACTGGCCAGGGTGAATTGATCCCCTCATTGCCTCTCTAGGGCCAACCCTGGAATTTTTTATTTACAAGGCTTAATTTTTTTTTGAAATTATGAATTCATATTTGCAATTAGAGGCCCTAGATTACTGTGAGGAGATGCAAGAATTACCAAAAAATTGGCACAATATAGGGGGCTTTTTTTTTCAAACCTAAGTTGACCAGGGCAATGAGGGGGTCAATTCTCCCTGCGCATCTTTACTCCCCTTCATCCTAATGGAGATAGGAATAGGGAAGACATTGGTAGGGATGCTTTAAGGATTTCAACTCTAAACCACGTCCAAAAATCAAAATTAAAAAAAATCTAATCTAGAAATATAATGAATCATCTTTAAAATACTAATATAAAAATTAAATATCTACAAACACAAATACAAATATTTGATGATTTCATTTCACATATTTTTCTATTAAGAAAAATTCAGATCTAAAAATTTCATTAACAACCTTTTTTTTTGTCATTTAAATTTTTTTTGAAGTCCATTTATTGAGGTAGTGTATGTCACACTAGTCAATTATTAAAGGGCTCATTGAAACTACTAAATTTTCTTTTCACATTTACAAAAAAATTCTCAGGTAATTGATTAGAGGTTTTATCTATATAAATATATTTTTGAAAACTAAAAAGTCACAATTTAATGGGTGATGTTTTGAAAATTCAAAATCCTAAAAAACAATGAAAAGTATTGAATTGTGATGTAAAAACTAGTGCACTGTACCATGCAAATGCCTAATAGTTGAAATTATTGTAACAATTGATTTAGGGCATGTTCTCACACAATCCAGTGTAAAGAGGTTGCCCACCTTGGTTTATATTAGTTGCCCCCCTTTCTCCCCAAAAATTTAAAGGCCATTGATTTTTTTTAAATGTTCCCCCCTCCAAAATGCCGTCAATTTCTCAAAATTTCTCAAGCTATTGATCTTTGAGATTTAATCTGAGCTATCCATCCAAATATGAATATGGATACGGAATCATAATACGGTTATGGATACAATACCAAAATACAGATACATATACTTGATATTAGAATACAATACAATATGGGTGCGGATATGGATACGGGTACAGGACTTTCATTGTCCTATATTGTTTGTCATGTTAACCTCGTTCAAAAAATTACAAGTAGGGAGGACGGGGGGATGAAAAATCAAGAAATTAATTTTAATTAATAATAATTTTTTAAGTCCGGGGTGGGGGGGAGTTAAATTTTTTTTAATTAATTAATTAAAATTTTGAGTGCATTGTGACAGAAGAATTGCACTCTAAGTATTGTGTGCCTAGCTGGTACAACCACTTTTGAGTGCATTGTGACACTTCTTGTAGCATCTACAATTCAACATTGCTACTTAACCATTGTACATTACAAATGCAAAATACTTTTGAGCAACTGTAGATTTGTTAAGGTATGTGAGTATACAACGTCTGTTGCGTCTAAGTATAGGCTTTGTATTAAAACATCACATCACCTATTTGGAATCATTGTTGTAGTAGTAGCTGAGAGATTCTTAGCTTTTTAAGTGCAAAAGTGGCCTTATTTAATAGCATTGACTAAGTAGTGGAGTGTGGGATGGAGGGCACAACAAGAAACATAAATATGGCAAGCCTAAGGCCATTTTTGCCAAGCTTTCAAAAGTAAAGAGGAGCTTGAAGGTTGCAATGGGTCTCACCATTGCTTAGTAAATGTTGTAGACTGAGTCTCAATATTAGACACATTGAGGATGCTCTACTTAGGAATGAAATTTACTACACTTTTAAACTAAATTTACTTTCCAAACACATACCGTTATAAGCAAATCTCGTCAATTTAGGCATTTTTGAGGAATAATTAGAATGCAAAATGAGCAATTCAAGTTGCTTCTACCACAAGAACGTTGAGAAATTGCTCTTAACACTAGGGAACGCACCATGTGGGACGCATTCTACACAATAGCTTGCTCATCTTTCCAGGCTCGCCAAAGAGCTTGCTCTTGCTCAGAATGCATTCCATATGCCAAACGGCTCCATCTCCAGTACTTAACTTAATTGGCTTATGAACCAATTTCTAAGGTTGTTTGCTTTAAAAGCGCCTGTGCTCTGAAAGCGATCATGACATAGAGGTACATTTTGCTTTCCTCAATGTACCAAAAATGTACATTTCAAGAGATGGTCACTTTTAGTGACCATTGTGTTTCAACTTCAAAAATTCATAACTAATTCCATGAAGGTCCAAAAAATATGAAAGAATTTGGGTTGGATGCCAATTCCATTTTCCTTCCTACAAAAATTTACTGAAAATTGTTTCAAGGAGTTTAGCTCCCCTTCCAAAGCAATCATAATGGTTGCTTTTGCAGAAGACCACCTTATGTAAGCTTGCTATCTGAATCTGTGTTCCCGGAACTCTCTCTTTATTATGCTTATTACCTTTCTATGCAGAAAATTAAAAAAACAGGGGCTTGTATGTACAGTACAAGGACTAGATCTGCCGAGATGGAGATGGAGACGGAGGACCAATAACCTAACCTGTATTGTTGAGAGAGATGGTGGTTTCACCCTCACTGAACATCTCTATTTCAACCTCTATTGAAAGGTGGGTTCACACCCTACCTAATACCGCCACCATCCCTCTGTGCACATCCTCCAAAATCAATATGGAAATCTGTTGAAGAAATGATCTTAGAACATCAACCAACCAAACAACTTTGACCCTTCCTAACTTTTGCATGTGGTATTCCAATGCCATGTTTTTTGGTGTGTTGGAACCTCACTCCTTTCACTTGCCAATAAGGAAAAATATGAATTTTTTTTACAGTTCAAATAGTACTGACTAGGAGTAGGAGCAAAAAGTGACGGTTTTGGAGGTACTCACCTTAGTAGGTTGAGAGTCTAGACATATGTATGGTAGGTGCAGTCCTAGCTCCTCTGTTGCAGTAAAACTTTACATCCCATGTAATGCACGTCGTGATCTGCCAGAGTGGGTGCACAATATGTTACAGGACAAGGGGGAACCACTCACTGACTGATAAGTATTGTATAGTATGACCAGACCAGTGGAGTTCAATTTACAAGAGTAGGACTCCTTATTTGGATAACTAGTAGGTACTCCTTATAATGGAGTATGTTGCATTCGGTAACACGGTTAACGTAGTTGTCCACCGAGTGTAACTTAATAAGGACTAAGGGGAAGCCACCCATTCCTGATCAGGACCCAATAACCAATCTATAGACTGACTTATTTCCAACCATAGTTAGAATGGGTTTTTTTCTTCTTTTCGAAATTGGGTCTAGTAGATTCATGACACATGTCCCAAAGTAATGAGTAAGAAAGCGAAAAGCATTTAGTAAGACCGTAGTTTTTCAGTGATTGGAATTGGAAGAGTCTAAAGATTGGCATTGGGTTCGGAGCACTTTTTGCCTTTCAAAATTCATAGTAATTACAATTCAAGTGATAAAATGACCAAAGTTTGTGCACTCCCCATCATTTCTATCCTTCCACCTCTGAAAATATTCGCTTCGCCGTGCACTACTCCAAATCATAATCATAATTGCTTATTCAGTCGGTTATGGGTGGTCCTCCCTTAACTTTCAAGTAGTTTTGGATTATAATTGGGATGGACTGCCATTGTGCTCGATCAGGGTGAACTGACCCTCGCTCGTCCCCCCAAGTCAGTCCAAGGGGTGCAAGTAAAAGAACATGCCCCGTATTTTGTGCCCAGGAAATGTATGTTCTACATCTTTCTAGCTAATTTGGGGCCTCTGATTGCAAATATGAATTCAAAAATTGAAAATTTTATCATGTGTGGGAAATTAAAAAATTCAAGGTTTCCTTCAGGGATGAGCGAGGGGGCAGTTCACCCCGGCCTTGTGCTCTTGGACAATACATTTCACAGGCCATCAAGGTTCAACTCTAGAAGCCATTTAAGGGGAAGCCACCCATTCCTAATCAAGACCAAATAACCAACCTATATATTGACTTATTTCCAACCATAGCTAGAATGTGTGTGTTTTTCTTTTTAAAATTGGGACTATGGTGGGAGTACCCATTACCAACCAGGGATGGGGCCCTGACTAATAGGATACCGCTATTTCTGGACAAGCAAAACTTCTTTGTAAACCATGTTTGGGAGTTTAGTTTTAATGACATGCACAATATGCAAGGCTGTGAGGACCAATTGCTAAATGCCATGTATTATAGCATTTATTATTTTGAAATTTGTACGCATGAGTAGTAACTAGTCTCCCCTACGAGTGGAATTGCAAGATTCTAGCTGTCGTGTACTGGTTCAGAACACTTTTTGCCTTCTAAAATTCACAGAAATTTCAGTTTTGCAAATAAAATTCTGAAAATTTTGCAATCCCAATATTTTCATATCTCCTTACACGGGAAAAATTTCAAACGCACCCAACTGCTCACCATCTGTTCCACAAATACTTAAGTGATTAGGTATGGGTGGTCCGACCATAATAGATCCATGACACATGTCCCAAAGTAGTGAATAAGAAAGCAGAAAGCATTTAGTAAGACTATAGTTTTTGAGTGATTAGAATTGAAAGAATCTAGAGATTGGAGCACTTTTTGCCTTTCAAAATTCATAGTAATTACAATTCGAGTGATAAAATTACCTAAGTTTGTGCACTCCCCATCATTTCTATCCTTCCACCTCCGAAAATATTTGCTTTGCCCTGCACTACTCCTGATCATATCTAAAATTGCTTATTCAGTTGGTTATGGGTGGTTCTCCCTTAGAAAGTTACGGTCCAACATTCTCTCAATCTTCATCCTCATCAACCTGAAGACCTAACTTAAGTTAGATATTGAGTTAATTGTAAAGTATATGCAATGCGAGACCAGGGCAGGAGCTAGGAGTTTGAGGAAAACACCCAGGACCAAACTCCTTGGAGAATCCAAAGTGGGGTCTGTCTGATGGAGTTTTGTGTTGTGTTTCTTTTGTACTATTCTTATTACTACTTACACCTTCCTCTGACA
Organism: Rhytidiadelphus loreus; assembly: GCA_947034895.1. Classification (NCBI taxonomy): domain Eukaryota; kingdom Viridiplantae; phylum Streptophyta; class Bryopsida; order Hypnales; family Hylocomiaceae; genus Rhytidiadelphus; species Rhytidiadelphus loreus. Next base: position 27,787,485 of record OX344764.1, read on the forward strand.
CCGCCACTGTTACAACTGGAGATGACCTTACTATTAAACTCTATTCTATGCAGGTTTAAGCCTTCAGTCCACTAACTTACTTCCACAGAGGGCTTGCACGTGATTAGCGTACTGTGTGCTTTAATTTTGCTCCAGAGGCCTCACTGGTGCATCTTCTGAACTCTTTGTTACTTTGTGTAACTCAGTTGTCGAGATTCCCTGGTTATTTATTTTATTTACTTTTGTTGAAACACACGGACAATCTCCATTGATGGGGGGAAACGCACGGCCATGTGAGGCTGAGTTCAAACCAATGGGACCAATGCAAGTCCCCGCCTGGTGAGATTCCCTGGTTAAGTATTGTGCCCCACTTGAGAAAATGTAATGAGAGTATGTAAGCTAATGTACACAAATTGAACTTGGCCTCACATGGCCGTGCGTTTTCTGAATGATCATGCTTGGCTATTCTCGGGCACCACTTCAAAATTTACAGTCGTTCTAACTTAAGTTAATAATTCAAGCCACTCGAAAGTCTTTTCCTACAGACAGCAGCAAGAATCTAAGTTTGCTCTGCTCCACTTTTGCACTGGGAGGATTCTTATTTCATTTATTTAGGGAAGCGCAAAGTGTGCTGTGCACTGCGGTGATGATACGATTGTAATCCGTGCAAATGGGGATGGATGAAACATGTATGAAGAATACTGTAGTACTATACGGGTTCAAATGCATTGATTAGTCATCCAATGTGAAATTGCATCCAAAATGGAGTGATATGTACCATCCCCAAATTTTATAGCAACTAAACAGTTACATCTATTGAGAGAAGGAGAATATATAGCTGCATGTTCCTTAAAAAAAAAGTTGTTGAAACTATTTGGAAAGTGGAAACACTTTTTTGTGGGAAAATTGTCAGAAAAAGGTAAACAAAAGATTTCATGGAACTGAATCATATTCAAAGTGATGAACTCTATGTTTTGAAAAGATTACTAATTAATATTTGCCACAAATGTGATGAAGATGTGGTTTGGCTATACAGAATAAACAACTATTTGAGAACTACCAAAGCTGATTGTGTTCTGAGTAGAAAATTAAACCTGAAGCTTACAAGGAGATTTTTTTGTGCTGCATTATGAGGTAAATAAATGACTCAATTGCTTCAGAATAAGCAATATTATTCAGCATAGTAACCTAATTTTTAGTTGGATCTTATTACAAGTCAAAAAGTCATACTCTTGATTCTCTTCTTTAGGCATTTTTTTGGACAATCTATGAAATAAACTATGAATTTTCAAAGTCCTGAAAATAGATGTATCCAGAAAAGACTCTAGATTCTCATGACTGATAGAGGCAATACATTTTAGACGATAATTTGTTGGGGTAGGTTTTAGAAAGGGTTTACAAGTAGGTGGAGTTTACTTACCAATTCTAATTTTCAAAGGATACAAACATTTCACTCACTCGGTGGCTACTACATCAAAGAGGGTTATTATTCTTATTTCTTCTCTGTTTTTCCTTATAAATTCTCTCTTATTATAACCCAATTAGATTAACCAAAACCTATAGAAAGGACAACTTGACATTACACCCAATAAGGTAGCCAACCTCTTTCCGACCACTGACCTATTTTTGCTAGTTAAACTACTTTATTTCTGATCACTTGTGACAGCTCACATGATTAGGTGACAGCTCACGTAGCACAAATGTTGGGAGGTGTACATTGAATTCATACAATGATCATGAGATGTACATTTGAAGCCGCAATTATCACCTACTTTGAAGCATGGTCGATTTTGTAATCAGCCTATGGTTGGAAATGCGGTACCCTATATAACAAAAATGGATTGAAAGGAATCTTTCCAAAAAAAATTCATAATTATTTTATTTTTGAGGGAAAAAAAGGAAAAATTTCTGGAACCCTCTTTAAATCTATTTCTCTACATGGGAGATTTTTCTCCTCACCAAATTCATACTGGAACTACACTGAATTGCTTATAAGGTGGGTACACCCATTATGGCGCAGTGCCTTAAAGCGCACCCTAGATTAAGCTTTTAAATGGTGTAGTTATTTACTGAAAATTGTCAGTGAGTGAATATGGTGGTTCATCAAAGAACCATTGGCCATTTTGGTATCGGTGACATGCTTCTAAGCTCACATCACATGTTGATTTGTTTTTCTAACAAGGTAATCATTATAAACTCTTCTTTCAAACACATGGACAATTCCCATTGATTACTGACAAGCTTTTCTATTGCTTGTTGGTTACTAATTTTTTTTTTTTTTTTCATTGTTTAAACACGATTGCAACTCCATTTCTTATCATTTTGACACCTTGGGAGAGGAACTTTGTGCATGTGACTACTCATTTTTAGTGTAGCCTATGAGCTCTTTTGAATACTCTACTTCCAAAACTTTGTATCCCTACTGTGGTCTCATATTTGTCAAAATCTGAATTTTTTTGGTGCATTTCTTCCTTTTCTACACATCTCTTTACAAACCTGTATGCCCTATTACCTATTTAGCCTTTAAATTATTCACAGCCCAATTTGTGGCGCTTTAGGGTGTACCCACCTTATGGTGGGACAATTTGTGGCGCTTTAGGGTGTACCCACCTTATGGTGGGACAATTTGTGGTGCTTTAGGGTGTACCCACCTTATGGTGGGAATGAGGTCGGCTACGTTAATCCCTCCCCACGGTAATCCCAAGAACATTTTCAAAGGGTCATTTGCCCAGAATCACGACCTGTACCAGGTACGTTATAAGTTATGAACTAGAAGTTATTAGAGTCCATATCATGATCTCAGTGAAGCATTTTGCCAATACTGACAATTTGTGAGTGAATGATAACCGGTCTCCATTCAAACTGACTGACTGAGCATTCAACACTGACAATCACAAGTGAAATTATAACCTGCTGGGGAAAATTGGTCCTTTTTCCATATCATGATTGAATTGTTATTACAAAAATCCCTGAGGGTGAATTTGAAGATGGCCCTGGCTACATATGAACATATAAACCACACATTCAACTGGTAAGGTAGGTGTCTTGAAAAGCAACACTTTAACCCTTAAACGTCGAAGGGGGGACCCTCGAAATCTTCCTTTTCTATTACCGTGTGAATCATTGACCTACAGAATTGCAAAATTAGTCATTGGAAGTCAAACTACTGTAGAAGATCTTCCTTTTCCAAAACAAATTTAGAGGATGAATAGTTGCACTTCTATCCTATACAGTTTGATTCCTTATCATCCATCGCACACAAAACGTCCGCCTCGACGTTCAAGGGTTAAGGGTTGTTGGGCCTTTTTGATGGTTTTTAGATGCCCCAAAACATTTTCCCTTATTTTTCACTCGAAGAAGAATTGATGCGGACTCTAACACAAGTGGTTTCATATTTTTTGGAGCATTTATGAATTACTTATGAGAGTTTTCAAAGAATTATGCGGTAGGCACCTGTTCTTGATCCTAGATCTTGCAAAACCCACTCAGTCTGAAAAAAGATATGGCTTGACCCAAAACAAGCACTGCTCCATTCAAAAAGTATTACACAAGGTTCCTAATTGCCACCTTTACTAAACTTAAATAAACTCTACATTCTTTTAACATTTGTAAGAAGGCAATTGGGCAATCAATTCTCATTTAGAAAAAATTAAGAGGACACACCCTGGCTTTGAAATGGACCCTCCTTGGTTCTTATTCCAACCATTGGCAAATAGATGACAAATCTCAATTATGCTTTCACATTGTTGGCAATCCATTTTAGAACCAATGAGTATTTGTTTCAGAACTCCCTACGGGTGTCTTTGAAGAAGAGGGTCACTTTTTGAGCCACCCTTGAAAAGGGGACTCCTACAATGAGCAAAATTGTAAAGCATAATACCTTCCTATCATGGGGAGGACCATTATTTGGTTATACAATTTTATGGTGGAGTTCTCTAATAATTTAGAGAAGGTATGGTTACCCTAAAAAGCAGTTAAATCCTAAGTGCCCAAGTCATTTCAAGTTTTTTTTTTCCAATGAAGTAAATTAATTTTCCTTCAAAATTTAACTACATATAGATGTTTAAAGAGCTTGCTTATCACTATGCACACACTAGTTTTGAGTGTGAAACTGCATAGGAATTGTGAGATTATAACAAGAGAAATGTATGTATCCTATTTTTAATATGTTGCCCCTCCCTAGAATGTTTGAGAAATTTGTATAGAAGAGTTTTTTGGGGATCGGAGGTGATATGAACAACTAAAAATTGTATTAGCACAATTAAATGCACTTTCAAAAACCTTAACCCTTAAAGGACCAAACACCGTTTTTGGCAACACAACAATTTTGGGTAGCTCACTATGAACAATTTATTTTTTTCTTTTGAAAATTTCACACAATATGTGCCCAAGGAGTAGCTTTAAGGCACAAGAATTTTCATAACTTTTGACTGCATGATTAAAAAGTTATTCATTTCATGATATTTAATTTTCGGTAGTTGGCCGGCTACCCCTGATGCCTACTAAAAATTACATATCATGCAATAATTTTTAAACCACAATTGTAGTTAAAAGTTATAAATTTTTTTGTACCTTAAAGCTACTCTATGAGTATACATTGTGTAGAATTTTCAAAGAAAAAAAAAAAATTGTTTGTAGCGAGTTGCTCCAAATCACTATGATGCCAAAAAAACGGGTTTTGGTCCTGTAGGGGTTAAGTTCAATTGAAGAGCTATCAAATTCATTACACAATCCACCTTGCAATTGTTGAAATGCAATTTTTTTTTACACTTGATGAGTAGAAATAAAAAATAACTCCAAATCAACACTTGCATGTTTAAATTTTCAATGGTAAAAATCATGAAAGCACTTTATTTCCATTGGGGACCATTTTCAAAGCAAATGGATAATCACAACTTTTTAGATCTCAAATCAAGTAAAATTGGGAAGCTTATCTCAAAGCCAAGGAAATAAAATAAAATTGACAAGCTCTATTCTTCCACTAATGATTCATATTTTCCTTTGTGAACCTCTCAAAAATCAAATAGTTACCTTTTCTAGTTAAAAATAAAAGCTTACAATAGTTTACCTTGAATAATGCTCGTGAATTTTCAATCAAAGGAATTTAACTACCCAAACACAAACAAGCCAAAATTTTGGATTGACTGTACATAGTTGCTTAAGTGGTTAAGAGTTAACCCTAAGTGCAAGGTCATTGTGAACAAAAAGTGTTGGATGAAAAACTTTTTGAGAGTTTATGTAGAGAGTTAACATGTAGAAATGAAGATTACTCATATCCATTAAATGTATGGATAATTACATGATTGATGACCACAGTAATAAGATTGTCATTGTAGGGTCAAAAAAATTGATTGAAATTTGGATGAAGGAACAATGTGTTTGTTTTGGAAAATAGAATAGCACTATAAAAAAAGTTGGTAAAAAAGAACCGCACTCAAAATCGAGTGCGGTTCTTTTAACCACTATTCTGCACAAGCCCTAAACGACTACAAAATCTTCTTGTTGGATTTCTGAACTCAATTTTTTGAATTTCTGGGCGTACAATACACTGTTGGAAAGATCTTGAAAATACCTTTTTGACAATGTATTATGCGCCCAAAAATTCAAAAAATTGAGTTCAAAAATCCAAAAAGAAGATTTTGTAGTCGTTTAGGGCCTGTGCAGAATGGTGGTTAAAAGAACCACACTCGATTTTGAGTGCGGTTCTTTTTTACCAACTTTTGTTATAGCGTAGAAAGCATATTGAATTAAAAGTAGATAACTTTGTTCATATAATGAAGAGATATCAATGACTTCCAAACTTTGTCTCAATAACTTAATATCTTGAAAAGAACATGATGAACATTACAAAAATAATGATAAATTCACATAATGACACATATTCAATTACTTATTCTAATATTTTTCATGTCTTTTTCTACAATTCATGTTCATATTTTAGGTGTTGATATTTAAGTAGTATCAATAATGGATGTTCATACCTTATATCAAGGCATTAGATGTAATTTCCCTACTGGAAAGGGTCGTGAGCTTCCAAGTGGAAAACCTCCCGAAACTGGCCAAAACTGATCGTTCGCGAGCTGTGCTGACCTAGCCGAGCGACCGCTACGTTTTTTTTTTAATTTAAAAACAAATTTAACTTTATTTTTCATTTTATAAACTTAAAATTTTTATTTTTTTATTTTTTTATTTTTGAAAAAAAAATCTGGCATCTGCGTTCGATGGGGAACGGGGAACGGAGCTGGGAACAACTTGAAACGGCCCTCTAGACCCCCCAATCCCATCTAATGTGATGTGAGTTTATCAATACATGAAATTTGCAATATCTTCTTGTGAAACCATTTTGATTTATTATGTGAAGATGAGACCTTTCACCAAGGTATTTTCCAAAGATAATCTTATTTTTAAACCAAAAGGTGCATCAATTATTTCTACAATAATCTTGGATTTCATCCATGGGCAATGTTATGGCTTCAACATCCTTTCAAAGTGAAAGGTAACTTCACATAATTCTAACCCCTTTCTAAAATTGACCAGAACAATTTTTCACTATAAATGTACTATCTCTATTCCTGAGAGCCTACATGCACTTTTGGATACATCTATTTTCAACAACTTGAAATTCACAATCTATCCATACTAAATTGAAGAATGTAAAAAAAAATTCCATAGTTGAGTAATGTGACAATACAATATTTTACCATGACTCTATAAAGGTCTAAAGTCTTAGTGGGAATTGAGGATATTATCTAGACTTACCATATTGAAATATGTAAGCTCTAGTCCAATTTCAACTTTCAGTTACTAACTAAGAGTATATTTTGGATACCTTCTGTATATCAAAATATAGTAGAGAAAAAGAGTGAAATAACTCCAAATACCCTAAGGTCCGCTTTACATCTAAAGGTAGGGCCAATTTTTCTTGAGGCAAATTGCACCAAATTTAAGTTTCTTTTGGGCTAGAGGTTGACCTCAACTACTCATCATAATAAGATTATAATCGGGGCCAATTCTCCCATATGTAAAGGCCTTAGGGCCAAGAAGCTAGGTCAATTCAATAAATCTAGTAAATTTTAGCGCCCCCCTCTTTCTCTCTCTCTCTTCGTTGCCATTTGTACATGATGGATGAACAAAGACAAAAGGTCATAGTGGCTCTTGTATTCTTCATGGCTATGTAACGTGTCATGGCAGTTGTTGCAATTTTGCAAAAACTTGCTTTGCATCAACATTATGCTAGCTACCATGGCAATGGTTTTTGTTGTGATGATTAAAGAGGGTGGTGCTTCTAGGAGGACATGGAGCATTTGGATGTATGATCAGAGTACTCTTTGTGTAGACAAGCGATTGTTTGAATGTTACTCAATGAAGTTATTCAAGCAACATACAAGGTTACTTCCTGAAACTTTTGATTATTTGTGCAGTGTCTTATCTCCATCATTAAGTTGGAAGGATACAAGATTCAAAGCATCCATTCTTCTTAGAAATCGGATTGCTTTTTCTTTTAATAGACTTAGTATTGGTAATTCATTATGCGGTTGTGCTAAAACTTACGGAATTCACGAAAGTAAAACATCTATCATTGTTAGGGAGTTTTGTGCAACAATTGAGAAGCATTTAGTGATTGAAAAACAATTTGCAATTACTTTAAAGAAAATTGCAACTGAGTTTGAAGATCTTAATGGATTACCTTATGTAATTGGAGCGGTTGATGGAAGTCATATACCTATAATTGCTCTTCCTATAGACCCTACTTCATATTATTGTAGGAAAGGCTTTTATTCAGCTTTACTTCAAGGTGTAGTGGATAGCAAATGTAGGTTATGGGAATACAATTTTGGATGGGCTGGGGATTGCCATGATTGGACTTTGTTTTAAAATTTAGATATTGGGAAGAGAGTAATGAGAGGTGAGCTATTATCTTACAAACTAATGGATGATGTTAATTAGCCAATGAGCCTGTAGTTCTATTCTCCTTTCAAAGGTGAAAAAGATGGATTACCTAGAGCAAAGGTGCATTGGAATTTCATTCAGTCCTAAAAAAATGGTTGTAGAGAGAGCATTTGGCACATTAAAAGGAAAGTGAAGGATCATGTTGAAAAGAATTCATATGCTTTTTTGACATTTACCAAATTTGGTTACAATTTGCATTTGCCTTCACAACTTGTGTATAATACACCGAGACAAATTTGATGATGAATGGGAAAAAGAAAGAGAGAGAACTATGTCTACAGAAAATACAAATCAACTAGAATAATTAAAAAACCCAAATATTTTTATGACAACTACTGAACTCACAAAAGAGATGAAAAAATACTTTAAAATGGATGAGGTTGAAGCAGGAAGTGTGTAAATTGAAGACATTGAAGAGACCGTGGTAAATGACATAGAAGTTTTAGAGGATGATGAAGATTCAAATGCAGAGGCTATTGAAACAAGAAAGGATAAGGAAGCTAGGATGAAGAGCATGCTTGTGCAAACTACACAAGCATATGAATTACTAGTGGAGTCTTTTTGCATTGGATAGCACATTCAAGGATGGAGGGAAAAAATTTCATCCCTTCTACAGAATCAAATGCATCATAGAACTTACATGTGTGGTGGTTTGATCTTGAAATTTCATTTGCCAACTTCTCTTCTTTGTGTAGCTTGTACAAACTATTGAATTTCTTTTTGTAAACCTTAGCCGTTTGGTTTAGTCCAAGAATTATTGCAATCAAACCAACATGCAGCTTCAATCAAGTATCGACACCTGCACATTATATATAGAGGTTGAAAATATAGTAGAAAGGTGATTTGGGCTTGATTAGGCCTTCAAACAATGAACAAGCTGTAAATTCCAGCAGAAAAGGTGATTCAAGCTTGATAAGGCTTCTAAACAGTGAACAACCTATAAATTCTAACAATAGTTTTTGTATAAGAACATCATCTTGGTTGAAATGGACATCAAGGGGAGAAGGAAGGTAGACTTGGATATCTTTTAAAGAGACCTCTCCTTACACCCGCAAGGTGGAAGGATCAAACCCTAGCTCCAACCCAAATTACTCTTCCAATAGTCCTATAGATGCTTGTTTGGGGAAGGGGGGGGGGGCTCAAGGCAGCAATAGCTAAGGCCTTTAAAAGGCCAAATTTGAAATCTGATTTTTTTCTATTTTCTTACAAAAATTCACATATATAGAAATCATTTTGCATTCTTCAAAAGATCGGGTTCCATCTCGCCACGCAACAAAACATTACATGTGTTTTGGCTCTCGGGGGAGGGCTGCGAATTCCCAACTCGAACCCCCCCGAGAACCGCCGAAATCCGTCGTTCCCGGCCTGTGCTGACTTGGCCGAGAGACGGCCAGGTCAGATTTTTCGAAAAAAATAAAAAATAAAAAATAAAATTTTAACTTTGTTTCTCATTTTAAGGACTTAAAATTTTATTTTATTTTATTTTTATTTTTTTCAAAAAAATAAAAATCTGTCAGCGGCGTTCTTTGACTGCCGGGGGAACAACGCCGGGAACGGCCCCGAAACGGCCCTTAAAATCCTGAAATCTCTTCTAATGTCATAGTCTCCATGTCGTAATCCTTCCAATTCTGTGACAGAGCCGGAATCTTCATCCTCTTTCTTCTTGTGAGGCTTCTTTGCAGCTGTGTCTCTTTTCTTCTTTGGTGCTAGTAGAGCTACAATCTATACTTCATCCTCCTTGATTTCTTTAGCCGCTTTTCTTTTTGAACAAGTTGCACGCATATCTATAATCAATGATGGTAGTGAAGGAATAGGAGTTCTAGGAGGTAGTTGAAAAAAATCAAGAATCCCTACACTCCCTACATGTTGTTGCAAGCTTGAGTACTTTGATACCCTTGCATCACCTCATATCCTTCATTAGAATTCCATCACTCATCTCTAAAGTTCTTCCTCCATCTTATCCCTACAACGATTTGGCAAGCCCAATTTTTTTTAGAGAGAGATGTTTTGCAAGGAGAAAAAAAAGAGACAAAGAGAAGAGATGAGAGGATGAGGTAAAGATGAGACCAAAATAGCCATTCAAATTTCTACCAAATCCAACGGATCTAGTTTGTTGAAATATATTATATTTTACAAAAAAAAAAATTGTATTGAAATTTGACATTAGCCTCTAGGCTAAGAATTGGCCCTCCATTTTTGGTAGACCCAATTCAACAAGCTTAGGCCATGTAAGGTCATGCCTTTTTCAATTAAAATTGTCAGTTCACCAAATTGGCCTAGCCTTAAGGTGGAAAGGGTTTTGGGCGGATTTTAGCCTTTTGACCAATCATTCACAAGTGAGAATTTCAGGCCTCTTACACAACAAATTAGCTAGGCTTTAGGTGTAAAACAATCCTAAGTAGTTGGTGTACATGAAGGTGTCTAAAAATCAGACATCAAAGTGTCCATTTTCTTGGCATTTTCCATTGTGATTTTTTTGTGCATAACCTTTAGAGCTAAATTTTTCTAAGTCTAAATTTTAAGAGACATATTATTTTTATTTTTATTTATAAATTATACTTTATTTTTTTATTTTTTTATTTTTAAAATTTAAGATGCCATTCATCTATATTTACAAACCATATCAACAAATTCAAGGCACATTTAAAAAAAATTATTCCAAAAGTCACAATACTCATTGAAATAGGCTACTTTGAGCCAAAATAGTAGGTGTTTCTTGCAACTTCCCTAGTGTTGTAAACAAAGGAGGGAAGGGCAAGGAAGTATAAAGTTGGAGTAGAGTTGGAGAGTAAAGAACATTGTTTGTTCTTAGGATAAGGCAATTATATTGGGAAGTGTTTGATTGTTTTCTAACTTTTATTTGTATACTAGTAGGCAAATGGCATATTTAATGGCAATGTTATTAATGGTAGAGAGTAATTTTTTTAAAGCCAAAATGAGGACTTCAAGATGTTGATGATGTGATCGTAAGGGTTGTATATGAGTTGTGCCATGAGAACTTGCAATAATAACTATTAGTGGTTGTGTATTCCAACCTAGGTTCTGAGTGTTAATAATGTGTAAATGGTATTTATTGAGCTTATATGCTATAGAATTTCGGAAGAATCCGTCATTGCAATAAGTGAATTTGATGAATTAAATTGTATGTTGTTGTGGTGGGGTAGTTGTAGCTTGGGGGATCATTTTGGAAAGGTGTTTTGAAAGGTATTGTTCAAAGGTAAAGCATGTCAAAGCATGCATAGACAAGCTTCACATGTACAATTCATGGGATTAGGACAATGACAAGGATATAACCATGGTGCAATAGTGTGCTCCAAGGAGTGGGATCTTTGAAATTTCTTGCATTTAATATGAATGGAGATATACAAGTTGTATTGAATTTTTGTATGCTTTGCCCAAGTTGGTAGCTTGTTTCTTTGTTTTGTGTCCAAATGGGTCATTTTATATAAAAAAATTGATCTAATTGAGAGTCTTTTTGGATCGTTTTCTTGAGTGTGCCAATTCGGATTTTTGGCGTATAAATGTGTGAGGTGGTAGTTCCTAGGTGCCAAGTTGGATTGTGTGGCATTGGAGAGGCGGTTCCAACTTGGTAGTTGTCTTTTGTGTTTTACTAGTTGGTGTACCTAATCAGTGGGTAGTTCTTTTGTAGTTGATCAATGTGTGGCCTACTAAGTAATTGTTTGGGTTGTGCTTCCTATTTGTTTTGTAATTTCTGTCATTTTTTCTTACCCGTTGTTTAAAGTTCATTGTATATTCTAGTCAGTCATGCTGTGTAGTTTGCTTTCCTATTTGGATGTATGTTTGTGTGTGTGTGATGTGATGAGGGTTATCACTAGAAGAAACCTATGTTTTTTATGGTGTTTTTAAAGATGTAAAAGTATGTTTTTTTCAATTAAAGGTATGTCAACTCTAATGTCACCTAAAATCCGTTGTAGGCGGTGTTTCCACAAACGGTTGAAATCTACTATAACGTGTTCTAATGTCTGCATGTTTCATAAAAACGGTTGTTGATACCTTGTGTTTTCACCCTCCAAAAGCTTGCCACGTAGATGCCACGTGGCTGCCACATCATCTTTTTTTGTTTGGGCAATGTCTTTTTTTATTAATAAAAAAATCATCATGATAATACAACACATGACGTGGCTCACTGAAAATCACAAATGGTATTAATTGTATGAAATAATTATCTTTAAAAAATTATATAAAATTATATAAAAATAACAATAATTTAATTACATGAAATAATTATTATTTTTAAATTCCAAAAGAAATGAACAAGTGAAATTGTCAAATTCACCAAGAATTCACTATCTACCATCAAAAGAATCTTTAATGGCAAAGTCAAGTAATTATTTCATTGGCATTTAGTAAAAATGGAGGGTGGAGAGGTCTCTTTTATACTGAAATTTGTTGACCATCCGTGACAAAAGATATGGGATAATTCACAAATGAGAACTTGACAACATTGTATGTGGATGTTGTTTCAGACATGAGGACGTTTTTTTTGACATCTACATGTTATTTCCGACATCTGGAGGTTGTTTTAAACATATGGATGTTTATTTAGACATTCAATTTTGAACAAAAATTTTAATTTACATATCCCATATGGTTTGTTTTACTTCCTACTGCTCCACTTGTATAAAGAGATTCTTTTTTCATCCATAGTATACATCCATCCATTTTCTTTTCTTTTCAAAGCATGCCACATGGCTACCCTTTCCCAATTTTTTTCACATCCGGTCAGCATTTTACATTAGCCTACAATAACTTATAAAAATTTACCCAAGTGAATTCCAAAACCCTAGTTGACGTGGCACTTCCATGTTTTTTGGAATGTTCTAATAAACGTCACCATGTTTTATTTGATGTTCAAAAAAACCTACACGTCCCTTGTGTCATCCATATGTTTTTGCTCTAACATCTCCATGTCTTTTCTAACATTAGCAAAAATCTGCCTCCCATAGGCTTAGAATTTGTAATGCATTGATGTCAATGAAAACATGACCCATTTCTTCATAACACCACAGAAAACACGGGTTTCTTATAGTGTATGTTTGAAGTTGGTGCTTGGTGAATGTTGGTAAGATGGTGTACCTGTAGTATCACAAGGGTGATTCAGGTTGTGAGTAAAAGATGTGTGTGTCCTAGTTGGGATGGAGCTAAGAAGAATTGCAATTTGAGTTGTACACAGGTGTACTAAATCGGTGTGTTACTGTGAGGAAATGAAGTGTAGGAGATTAACATATGTGATTGAATAAGAAGATGAAGAAATTAAGTAGGAAGTTGAATTAATGGAGAATGAGCGGAAATTATAAAGATGTGAGTCCTAATTAGAGTGATGAACAAGATAATCTAAAGAAGTAAATTGTTAAATTTGTTAATAGTGATTTGTCACCAATTTGGTTAATATATCGGAAATTACATATTGAATTGGTTGTTGAGAGTACTTGTGCATGTGGATGCAAAGTTGAATGAAAAGTGCTTACTTTGGATGTAATCTTGTAATTGCTTTTGTAAATATGTGAGTCAAATTGAAATTAAGTGGTTATGAATGCATGTGCCTTATGTGTCGTGAACAATTGAGAAATGTTAGTTTGTGTTTGTCAATGAGTGTTTTCAAAATTGTTAAAGATGGAATTTCAAGTTAGAGGTAATGTTAATGTGTGTACCAATTTGGAACTCTAGGTTAGTGTCTATGATTTTCTATTCAAAAGTTGAAGAGTCTTACAATGGTGTTTATGAAGTAATTTCCAATTTGTGTTTATTTGAGAGTCATTTGCCAATTTGATGAGTATGGTTAAGTGTATGTGAAACTTTAGTGAGGTTTAAATTAAGGTATATTATGTTTGAGTGATGGCTCGGGGGGGGTCATTTAGAGTGTCCATTAGAAACTACATGCAAACAAAACTTTGGCCCCCCTATATACTTTTTGAATTTTAAATAAAACAAAATTAAAAAAATATGAATAGATTTTCCTACTTTGAAAGTTTATATTTTGAATTATTGATATTTTTATTTGTTAATAATAATTAGTTACAAATTTTTGAAGTAAAAAGATACACTGTAGAACTGAAAAATAACTTTCACACCCCTATATTATATAAAAAAAAATAGTCTAAAAAATGAACAAAAAATTCCTAAAAATAACTCATTATTGAAAGCTCATTTTGAGTTGAATATTGACTCAATGGTCATCTACATGTGTCCACTATAATTATTTGAGTTGAAAAACATGCCATTTTAGTTCATTTTCAACCTCTTCTAGAAATCATTTCATATTTTATTTGAGTTGGAAATTTTGGCAATAAAAAGCTATAGTCATTGTTAAACAATGTTCAAAATTTTAGGTTGAAATTATAGTTTATTAGAAACCACAATTTATTTGCACGTGGTGTGTTATAGTAGAACTAAGTGCACCTCCCGAGAGTGATGGAGAATGTCGAGGATGAAAAGTTAAATTCCAAGCTGATGAAGGAAAATTGCAAATACTAGAAGTGCAAAAGTTACATCAAGCCAAAGTGTGAGAGTAAGAAAAAGATATCCAAGTTGGAAGATCCTGTTGTTCCTAAAGTAGGAGACAAAACCAAGTAGCAAGCTTAAAAGACTTGGAAGTTGTACCTATGCAAAGCTCAATTTGGAAAAGATTAAGATCCCAGCATGGTAACAAGTTGTACCAGTAACAAGGCCAATTTGATAAAATATTATTTTAATATTTATTGACATGGCCATCTCTAGATTATGTCAATAGTCTATGTGGCGGAGTTCCCAGAGTTTGAAAATGTAGAGGAACTTGTAGTTTTGTATAGCAGTTGAAACTCATTTATGATTGCAAGAATGACTTATTAATTTCACACCATTTTAGGCTAATACTCAATGTACTATGACCTTTTGCAAAAAAATTTAAATAAAATAAAGATAAATTATCGTAACACTAAAATAACATATTACCAAAAAATGAGACCTAAAAAATGTAGGTCAAAAGTTATTCATGAAATAGATTTACAAAGTTTTGGAAGAAACTAGATACTTTGAGTCTTTGACATTAAATATGTAAAAAATATGAAAAATAATTTACAAAGATATTAAAAATTGTCAATTTGTGAGGACTTGATGGTGATGATTTCACCAAAGTAAAGATCTTGAAACCATCTTCAAGTGCACATGAAAAGAAGCCCTATTTGCACAAATGTGGAGGACGTAAAATGATATATATTTTAGATGCCCCTTAGTAGAAGCATGTCCACCTATTGGATGAATAGACAACTAAAATTTTAGCTCTAGATAATTGATTTTAGTGAGTACTCCTAATCCTCTAAAATCCCTAAATTTGAAAGTGTGAGAAATTAGCAAAATTGATTTTTAAATATAAAATGACTTTTTTAATTTCTAAAAAATATGGAATATCATTACACTCAAGGAAACCATCTCCAATAAAAATTATCAAGTTCATGCAAGTTATGCTTCAAAAGTTACCGCATAGAAAAGCTTCATGGAGGCTTCATCACTCTTTGTGTGATGTAATTAAGTATTGGTGTTTCTTGCAAACACCCTTATAGCACGGCTAGATGCACAGTCCCAAACAAATTCTTCATTCATGATGATCATTGATTCATCGAGCCAACATTTTGAATATTACTATTATGTTTATGATTAAAATGCAATTTATCACCTCTTAAAAGTTTTTAAAAGATTTTGAAAGCCTCATTCAACTACCACCACTACCACCTCCTCCACCACCACGACCACCACCTCCTCCTCCACTAGCACCGCAACAATTGCCACTGCCGCCACCACATGCACCTCCATCCCTACCGCAATTGCAACCATCAACACCTCCATTGCCGCTGCTACCACCACTACTATTTCCATTGCCACTTCCACTACTGCCGTTACCATTACCTTCAAGATATGTCAATTTACCTTTGTTGAGGCCAATATATCCACCTTCAAATCCAGCAATATCATTGATTTTGTCACCACCACCAAAAGTGTCATAAAATAGCTCAAATATTTCAGGAGACCACTTAGGTTGAGGGATTGTTTTCAACTTGTCATGATATATTTTGGCATCAATATTCGAATAGGAGCATTCCTTAAATTTCCACAATAAGGCTAACAGTGCCATGTTGTTGTTGCTATCTATATTCATTGCACCTACAACAATAGAAAATAAGAAATAAGTTTCATATCTATGATTTCAAAAGTGAGCAAACTTGACAAGTTATCAAGTGCAAATCAAATACATCACATAAGCAATAGTTTAAAAAGCTATTACTTCCAAATCCAAAAGACTACTCAAGTTTTTAAAATTAAGAGTAGTAGGCAAATTACTTATATTACATTTTTCTAATAGAACAAGAGATGATTAAAATTTTTTGAATGACTTCTAGGCAAAGATAATACTTCTTTTGTATTCCAATAGACACTAAACAAATCAAAATAAATGATTTTTAGTGTAGAAATACAATATATAAATTATTTTAGTGTAGCTTGCACTATTTGGAAAAATTTGAATACCAAAGTTTCAAACAAATACAATGGAATTGTGTAGTATCTCAAATGCCGCGTTTGTCAACTTGAGAATTTTTTATTTTATTCTTTTTCGTTGCTCTTGTGTTTATGTCTGTGGTCTCTTCTTCATACCAACCTTGGACAACTAGAGCTATTACAACAACCATCAACATTATCATCATTGCATTCTCCTCTAGAGAGATATGAATAAATCATATAGTTGAATCAAATATGAAACATTTAGCATCATCCTTGAGAGAATAGTGCAAAACCAATGTCGATCTTGAAAGCAAAGTTGTTAAATTCTCAAAACTAATAACCACAAACCAAAATGCAAACTCTTTTTGATTGTTAAATGTGATCTTATAGATCCCATTAATTCCCATCAATTTGGATACTCAAGTTAATTGAAAGAATGCGAGATGCACTAATTGTTTGATATCACATTATTCTACAAAGAACCAAAGTTTTGGATTTAAAAAGAAGATCGTTACAATATAAAAAACATTCTTCAAAACTCATTTTGAATGAGGGTTTTGGATTTCAATTGCACACCTCCATAACAATGACTTTCTAGTTGAATAATGTAGTTGCCTTTCCCGTTGGACCATTGTCTGTTTTTTTCTAAATCATAGTTACATATCCTAATTCATAGTCTTGTTGCTTGAGAGTTTGGTGCATTCCTATTGTCCTAAAACTTTGAGTTTTGGAGCCCTTTTTCAAAGTGTAGTATTAAGCTTATTGCAATGAATTATACTTCTCAAGTTATTGAACTATAGTGTACTTTACACTAATATCACTAATTTGCATTGATTTGGAAATTTGTAAGGTACACTAATATGCAAGCAAAATATATTAGATAAAACAATCTAATGTGGACTATACTATATACTATTTATGTTCTATTTCAAGTAATATTTTCATCTAAATTTCATCTAATATTGACACTAATTGAATCACATTCATTCCAAATTCATTCAAGTAGTGTGAGGAGTTACCTTCTTATGACCATATTCAATCTCTTCCACTATTTGAATTGACTCTACAACTTTTGTGATGAAAACATGTGCAAACTTGAATGACAGGGATAATTATCTTAACTTACAGGATAGCCAAAGCCCTTGCCCGTGAGCTCAAAGTGCAATTTTTTCATCCATTGAACATTGTTATCATCTCTTTGCACTTTGAACACAATATCTTCGGATGCAAATAAGGACCATCATGGCTGCTCTTCTTAAACAAACGTGTACCAGCAATTTGTTATTGAGCCCATCCGGCGACTGTATTTGGCACACATGAAGTAGACAAAAAAATTAGTTGTAAATAATCAAAATTGAATTATATAGTCATCAAGAATCCCATATATAAGCTAAGGTGCCTAAAACTAAAATTGCACAAATAACCAATTCAATATGGTTCCCATTATCATGTTGAAATTGTTTTTGTGTGGATCTTCTTGGTAGTCAAAAAAGGGATTTTAGATTCTCTTAGAACGAATTTTTTGGACATCATATTAACCCCTTAACGAATCAATCCTTTTTCAAAATTTGGCACATTTTTGCTTATATCTTTGTACATTAATACCATTTACCAAAATTTCATGAAATTGGGCATGAAAGAAGGTTATCTTTTCAAGATTCAACTGTTACATTGGATGAATGAGAAGGTAGTTGGATGAAACAATTCTTGCAAGCCCTCTGTTCATCATCTAGAATATGGACGTCAGTTTTTTTTTTTTTTGATAATGTCTGTTGAATGAAAAGGCGATATGAGTTATGTAATGAACTCAAGGTAGAAGTGTAGAACTGGCGATTTATGAGGACCGTATGGGAGTTTTTGTATGTCGATTAAGTTCTTTTTTTTGTGTATTATTGGGTGATTTCTTAATTTGGTTCAGTAGAAGTGTGGGCGACTGGTTCTTCTTTCTAGATGCTATGTTGGCGATTTCTGAGGACTATATGTTGGATTATTGGCAACTTTGCAAGAATGGTGGATGCTTTTTGGGCGAAATTATTGTGAGTCTCAAGGTTTCTTAGGCGAAATTACTATGAGAAAAATTAATGTCTTTGAGGACCTGACCTGCGCCCACATAGAAGCCCCTCCAATGCCAAAGTGTGAAAAGAATGTAGCAAAATAAAAACAAGGACAACATAATGAACATGTTGCTTGCACAACAAACTCCACATTTTGACAATTTCAGAACTCGTTGTGGGCACTGCAAAAAATTGTTGGACACTGACTTGCAACCATCCCAAACCCCCTCTGATGCGATAATGAGAATGAATCCTGAACTAAAGCAAACCTCAAAGTTGTGCATGACAAACATCAGGATCCACAATGACTATGAATTACATATTGTTAGGGAACTACTCTTGACATACCGTCAACTTGTGCCTACCCCAAACCCCCTCCGATGCCACAGTGAGAAACTGCTGCAACACACACAGCCAAATACTAGAAAGCATCGACATTCACATGAAAGAAAATGGCAAAAGGGATGGAAGATACTTTCAGGGTTGTAAGTTGCACATACACAATGGGAGAGAAGAAACATACTCATTGAAACAATAGAGTTCTCTTGAAAAAACTGCAGGAACATTTTAACTTCGCTAAAATCAAGAGGTTTGACAAGGTGGAAAACATGTGTATGCTTAAGCAAGCTACGTTTGATCTACCTACCTGCACTGCTTGTATAACAAGACTACTTGGAAGTACGAGTTGTTGGTGAAATTAGAACAAACTGCCTACAACAATGGACTCATGCTGATTTAGGACTCTTGCACACACACAAGCAACACTAAACCCCAACCAGGTACCTTCCTCGCCCTCCTGTAATGAACCAATCGTCAAATACTTTTTGATAGGAAAAGTTTTCCAAGGTGTATATTTTTTGGGAAAACATACCCACTACAACTTGGATATTCTCTTCCAGGTGATTGCGTAATTTAGACTTCAGAAAGCCTACACTCGAGAACAGTCGTTCGTCTTCAACAGAACCGAGAACGTGTACGACCGCCAACTCTGCCAATTTTAGAAACTCACAAAAGTTTTGTGTCAAGCTATTGTTTCCATCCAAAACACGCCACACCTTGGTCAATGGATTTACATCAAACATCAGGAGCATGGCAATGCGGGCATTACTCTTCATGCACGTCTTAAATAGTGACCACTGTGAAATGAGTAAGTCTCGGTCCACCAGAGGTTTTAGAAGTAGCTTTTGGTCTCCTTCCTTGAGGATTTTTGCGTGACTGTAAGTATCCGTGAGAGTTTGCAAATGGCCGTCAAAAGCGGCCTCCGCATTCACCTCATACTAGTACTGCAAATAGAAAATTCCAAACGCAGTCGTTACATTATGGTCCTAGAAGTGCGCGTCCAGCTCTACCACCAGCATTTTCGTAGCCCTTGTTGCAAGACAACCGAGCTCAGTCTTAAGTACGGTGAAAGCCAATAAGAACTGCAAATCCGAAATCCAAATCAGGGAAGAAAACAAAACACGATGTAACTTCTCATTTGGGCTTACCAGTGCACTCGGACTTGACTTTCACCAATAAGCTAGCCCACACATTGTGGTCCACAGGTAAGCCATTGTGCTCCGCATGAATCTGCTCTCCATGGCAAATGAATGCCAACACTGCGGAGTCATCGTTGAGATCTGTAAGCCATTTAATGTGAATTTGTTTGTGACTACAGTTAAAGAGATTTTTGAAGCTCCAATATTCGTCAGTACTGTAGGACGTTGTCGTGATGTGGGCCGTCTAGTATTTGAAGTTGACATCTTTGTTAGTTTCGAAAATGTTATTAGTATTAAGCATTATTAGTGTTTAGTGTTGTTAGTTGTTAGTTGTTAGTATTGGATGATGGAAGTTGTTTGAAGAACGAGCTTGTTGTTGTTGACCTTGTAGGTGCCGGTTGATAACTGGTTTGATTGTAGTTGATACTAGAGTTAGTGGAGTTAGGATTAGGGCTAGCCGCCTTTGGGATTTGGGTGTCTACTTGAGGCAAGGGCTGGTCCCTTGTCTCTCTCTCTTGTTTTTGGTGTGTTGGAAGGTGTGAGAGCCATTTGGGTGTAGGTTGTGTACTTCTTGAAGTTTAATATTGAAGGGAACATTGATTTGAGGAAGTTTTGTGTGGCATTTTGCAAAAGTGTTGATTGAATGCAAAATTTTAGATCTGAGTTTTTGAAGAGTTGATACACAATGAGGCCAAGTTTCAAATCTAGATCTATTATGAAGAAAAAGTTATGAAGGTTTGAAGTGGAGATGTTTGGATTCCAAGGCAACCAAGGAGGGTGTATTGAGGAGCGTCATTCTTATTGAAATTTTATGTTATGGAAATGAAACTTGGAGGGTACTTTCCTTATCTTATCTACTCTCTTGTGTCAAAGTTTTAGCTTCAATGGACTTAGGATCTATGAGTTGTGCATCAAATACAACCGGGATGTGAAGGTAGAGAAGAGTTGGAAGTCAGTATTAGTAAAATGTCCACCAAAGTTGGAAAATACCTTAGATTACAATGAAAATTGGTATGTGCGTACTTGGGTAGGTGATCTACATTGTGGCAAAGTTTCAAGTTGTTTGAAACTACTTTACATATTTTATAGTAGATCAAAGATAGGTGTGGTAGTTTTAGGGTATATTGAGAAGGGTTGGAAGTCAGTAGTAGTAAAATGTCCACCAAAGTTGGATAGTACCTTAGATTACAATGAAAATTGGTATGTGCGTACTTGGATAGGTGATCTACATTGTGGCAAAGTTTCAAGTTGTTTGGAACTACTTTACATATTTTATAGTAGATCAAAAATAGGTATGGCAATTTCTAGGGATTTTAGGGAATTGTAGGATTGGGATTTGGGAAAAAGGGAGTTTGAGGGTAGATTTATGGATATTTAGAGTGTTTTGGGATATCATAGTTATATACAAACATTACCACAGCAAAAGCCCAGTGCTATTCCAAACACATTCGCAAATCTTTGTGACAACGTCCCATTGTCCTCATACATTCTATAAAGATCAACCTGACACACTTTTACTACGACCACGAAATCACAAATATAGACGTCTTGTTTTTGTGCAAATTACACCAAAGTATCAATGGCCTCCAACAAGGATAACAACGCACACATCCCCAATAATGTGAAGGGATCGAGGAGGAGCTCCAAGCAGTCCTGCAAGAGCACAACCCCACAAGTCAAACCAATGTACAAAAGAATCACTAGACGTAGCTTGTGGAATCGATCTTGAAGCCATTTTTCATCAATCATATTGAATGCACAGGCTCTGGTACAGCACAATGCAGTCCAAAGAATTGGAAGAAAAAAAAATCCCCCCCAAAATGATGTCCATGAAAGATGCATTCACAGGAGCCCGGAACAAGAAAATTACCAAAATTAAAGTCTTTTTTTTCAAAAAAAGAAACCAATGTACAAAAGAAATTTATCTCACATGCGAGAATTACTAGATGCAGCTTGTGGAATCGATCTTGAAGCCATTTCTCATCAATCATATCGAATGCACAGGCTTCGGCACGGTACAATGCAGCCCAAAGAGTCGGAAGAAAAAAAAAATCCCCCCCAAAATGACGTCTAGGAAAGATGCATTCATAGGAGTCCAAAACAAAAAAATTACCAAAATTAAAGTCTAGGGAGACTACAATACCTGTGCTTTGTTGTTGTCATTCAAATCGGCTATCATTTTATAGATCAACGTGCGGTACTCGGAAAGTAAGTGGTGCAAGGGCTCAATTAAACTGACCCAACGTGTTTGTATGTTCCTTAGCATTTTCAGGCCTTTTGTTTCCGTGAGCTCCGCTAGGACCTTGAACTCCAAAAATCTCCTTAGACTTTTGCAAAAGTACGCGTAAGTGATGGAAAGAAGTATCTCAACATCTGAGAAAATGCTTAGCAAAGAAAGCGCCTTGAAAGCTAAATTGCAATGGTGGGCCATGCAATGGACTCCAATCAGAAAAGGCGCATGTCTCTCCTTCATTTGGAACGTGACACACTACGTGCACCTTGCAAGGTGGAGGCCCCATCTGCAGCAAAACTCACTATTTTCTTTGCCACAGAATCCCTGTCCAATGCTGCACTGTTGCTGATGGCTGCGGCTATCAAATCCATGAGGTTGTCCGCATTGTCCGAGCAATGAACTCACTAAAGGGAGATGAGAAGCGGGATTCAGACCCAATCTTCTACTATATAAGCATGGACTGACAAGAAACTTGAGTTGTCCATCACAATTACCTCGTCCACAGTCACAGCTATATAATTCGCCTTTGCAATCCACCTCTTCGTTTCCTCAAGCACCTGCTTGTACAAATAACCTCCCATTATCTAGCCTGAACTGTCGCACCAGTGTGTAGCCGGAAGATCAAGAATGCCAAGGAATTTGTAAAGAGCCTGTCGAGACTCAAAGTCCAGCATTGAACGCCTGTCTGCAAGCAATTGAAACACTGCAGCAAATTGTACTCGTTTCTTCCTTGCCTCCAAGTTGGTACAATGGTTAATTTGTTCCAAGACGGATGTTGGAGGCTTGGTAGCATACAAATGCATGTTCTTCTTGTGCTTGCATTGGCTGGCCACCTACTATTCTCCAACCTTGACTTTGTATTGAAGAAGGTCTTTCTTGGCAGTTCTTTTGCCATCATGCTTGAATAGTGTATTGGATTTAGGAGCCATCACAGAAGGCTTTTGATCTATCACGCTATACACCTTGCATTTGCCCACGTGTAAAATTCTGTCATTTGCTATAATACCCTCTGCCCAAGGCAAATTCGCTGTCCAGACAGTTTGAAACTTGCGATGAAGGTCGTAACGACTTTGAGCCTCAAACTTAGAAGTCGGTATCTTCCTCCAATGTTTGCTACCTTTTTGCGGTGGGGGGATTGGAAGTCCGAATCCTCATCGAAGTAGTCAGACTCAATGGAAACCTCTACAAACTTGGAATTGTTTGGTTCAGATGAGTCCTCAAAAAGTGTGATCATCGGCGACTTTGCATTGAGAACCACCATATCGCCTAACCTAGAAGATGACCTCGAAGTGCGGGTCGTATTAGTTGACAAGGACTTACTTCTGCACCGGTCTTGTAACGGAGTCCCCTTGCGATCACTCGTCTCTCGACAGTAGCTCAGCACCCTGACCCTCTAGGAGCAATCTGTCGAAGACATAGGAGAGTGGCTAACTTGCCCTTGATCCGCGAGTGGAATGGAAGTAAGAGATGACGGTCTTCTTTCTCGCATCATTCTTCCATGATGCAATGACCTTGCCCTTCCGCTGCATCTCCTGACAAGTCACCTCCAAGGCTTGCTTGGTTGCTTTATTTGCTCTCTTTAGTAAAATTTTACTTAAAACCCTACGTCGTAGACAAGACCCCCACAGACATGGCCGCCAGGGGTCCCCCCCTAACGCCAGCAAGGCAAAAAAGCCAATTTTTTGTACCCCGTTCCCAGTCCGAGTTTGCCCGAGGAAACAGAAGAGTGCAATCTGGCATTGTTTCGCCAAAAAAAGAAACCCTGATGGACGTTGGAGCGCCTAAAGGTTAATAAACTATGAATTTTCAAAGTGTTTCTAAAACCAACAGTTTGTTGTTCACGGATCTATTGATCCCCATTCTTTGGCAAAACATTTATGGTGGCATGATTACTATTCACCATTCTTACCACAATGCTCTCATAGCTACCGTTAGGTGTTGAAAATTTCACATCATTTCGTTGGGATGCTGCGATGATGTTGAATATTCCACATGAAGACTACTGAATGGTATGTCACCTGCATCTGCTTGCACACTCACGGCTTTCTTTCTGTCGAACGCGTCAAATACACCTCTTTGTTGAAATTTACCGACACTTCTTTCTCCCACTCTTCTTCCACAGGGGCGTTCCATTCCTTTCGATGCCTTTTGTTCGGCTTAGCTCTCCTGAATTCACAATCAAGAATTTTTCAGGAACAAAACACAAAATCAGTCGCACCATAGTTACCCCAAGGGCAGCACAGATAGTACTAAATGAACAATCAAAACAATAAATCCATACACTCATCAGTTGATCTTCAGTTAATTAACCCTTGAGTTCCAGAACTCAGGACGGATTCTTCATTTTAAAATGACCACTTCGATTGATCATACTGTCGAAAGTATAATATAAGTAAGTAGGGAGATTATATTGATATTCATTGGATTACGTAAAGAGGATTCCACGTGTTAATTAGTTCAAGAAAAGAATTACTCAAACTCATAAAAATCCAAATTCAAACTCTTCAAAACTGCCGAAGAAAACACGAGGCCAACAGAGGTTTACGGATGAAATTCAATTCTCACCTCACGCGAGCGAGGTATTTTTCTTCTGAATTGTGGTCTACCATACTTCTGGTCGACCACCGTCCTTCAGGCACAATCCTTCTCTTTAATTTCGGAAGTTTCCTCTGTCGAGCCTCCTTCTCTGTCAAGAGGGAATGCGGATTCGAAGGAACAGCAGCTTTGATCAAAACTTTCGCTAGCAAGCTTTCAGGCGTAAATTGTCCTTTCTTGTTAGGCACGATATGATAGTTTCCAGGTTATCTTATCTTTTTGGAAGTCTCCTTTGATAGCTCTCAAGAGGAAGGGCGAAGGAACAGCAGCTTGGATGCAAGCTTTCACTTGTCTAGCAACTCGGGTGAATTCGAATTCGAATTCGATTTCTTGTGTGGCCCCCAGGGAAACCAGGCTTCCACCGAAATCTCCGGTTGTTGTCGCGGAAGGTCTTGGAAAAGGATGGAGACTCTTCCCACAGATTGATCACGCCCCATGTTCCTCGTACATGTGAGCTCCAAATATAAACCTTTTGTCGACGCCTCAAAGTGCAACATCCGGTAGTCCCCGGGCCACTTTAAATTCTCCACCTTCTCCACTGTGGGAGTCTCGAGTTTAAAACCACCGCAGCTGGTCATGCGCTCGAGTGTCACATAGAAACCCGTTTCTCTGGTGATTGGTGGTATGTTTCTTGCACCTGACACGTTGATGGGTACCTGCAGTTTTTTTTTGTGACTGTGAGACGCTTTGCTAGAAAGTAAGCTAGTAAGATGAGTGACAAAACTTGGTACACTTCGAAATCTCAAATCGATCTGAGGAGCTAGTGCCTAATTAGAAGAGAAGATCACACCAAAAATTGCACTTACTATGAACCAAACGAATTAGATTAAGAGATATTAGTTTTAGCCATCAGTTTAATTAGAAGTTACTATCATTTTGAGATTACTTGAAACAAAACGGGTAAGCGTAAAGTCAGAGTAAGCGGTATAAAACATGATGTAAGCTACACTGTAGCCCACTGTAATTGCACTTCTTGTGTAGTAAGTACGCGTCGGATGCTTCAACTCATTCAATAATAGTCTCTGCAAGGTCAATTTCCTTCAAGTGTCTGGCAGAATTCCACGACTTTGCCACTTCTCAGTGTGCGCGGCTTGAAACGTAAATCTATATGGGTCGTATTTTTAGAGCTCTGTGCAGAGAAGTGACAGAATTTATTTAGCACCCAGAATCGCACCAATAGAACCAAATAATGTCAATTCGTTAACTTGGTGGTACGGTATCCACTACTTTGGTACCTTTCAGGATGCGCTTTGCTGAAAGAACCGTTAATATATAAGGAGTACCATATACCAGTCCTAGAGTTTATAGAGCTGTGTGTAGATTTATGTCCCCAATTTTTGGTGCAGCAATCACGTCAATTTAACAAAATTGACGATAAAGTTGACGATTCTTATATCACTACAAGAGAAAGGGGTGTTTTAAGTAGTGTCCTAGACATCACGTTTTTTAAGTATCGTCTTTTAAGTAAAATTTTACTAAAAAGATAATCTTTTTAGTAAAATTTTACTTAAAAACTTACTTAAAAGACGATACTTAAAAAACGTGATGTCTAGGACACTACTTAAAACACTCCTTTCTCTTGTAGTGTATGCAAACAACGGAAATGTATGCGTGTTCACTCGATGCCTCTCAGATGACCTGCGTAAAACATGTACAAAATCAATGACCCCGTTGAGGAGATTGTGCATTAGCCTGGTAGCATTGCCGTGAAGTGAGGTGGTGTTTCTGTTTCCGGAGTTGCTCCTCGTAGGAATCCGGAGGCAGTCCTGCAGCAGTGCTCGAGCTCGCGGTCGTGCTCGCACTTTCCCCAGCTCCTCCAGACACCTTCGACAAAGACGACGCCATCGCCAATCTCTGTCTCACAGACTCCAAATTCGTTCAATCAAAACGCAAAATCTAATTAATCGACTGAAGATCCGAACACAAATTACTTGAGATCTTCCATGCCAATATAGTAATACTAGTACGTGCCGTAAGAAATGTTGGGATCGATCGAAGGGCCTGATGGGTGAATCGATCGTTATCAAGCTCCGAAACCGACAGAAATGAAGAACGAAAGCCAATTGATCGATAACGGGAACATCCCAAGATCGATATGAGAACATTTTCAGAGGTAGATCGATCGACGTACTTGTACATGCCGACTTCGATCCAGCCTCTACGCTTGTGTGTCACAGTGACCGGCCTCCAAGCTAAGTTACCTGGAGTCATGCATGAAAGTCCAGACAAGGAGCTAAGGTAGAACCACCATTACCAGCCAGCACCCATCGCCACTCAATAGGGTGGCAAAAACTCAAGATATTCTGGTACCCATTCCTGTTTGTGGGGGAAGGCTATGATAAGCTTCATAATTTGACGGTTGTGAGTAATGGCAAGTCTAGAATAGGATAGCCAGGTGTAACGTAATTGAGACCAAGCCACATCGAAAATGGTGACGTTGCAGATTGTAATTGTAATGAGCAGTGCCATGCTTTGATAATCTCAAGTATTGTGTTTGTAGTATATTGTTCATGATTTTGGACACACGTATGGTCATTGAAAGAGAGTGGCTAAGCAGTTTAGGGTTTCAGAAATGGGTGATTAAGGTAAACCAGCTCATTACCGTTAATTTTCCAACTCAGTGAGTAGACCAGCCCAATTCCGTCACCTAATTTTGTCCATAAAACATCCAAATTCATTTGTCTTATGACAAAAATTAAAGCGTTCTATGATAAAATCTGATTTTTTATGACAACAAGGGATACTGTGTCACTCCATTAATGGTCAGTATTTTGTACTTGACTTGGGCGGTTATGGGCTCATTAGGGAACATTTATTACTGTAGTCTACTGACGGTTTTGTAATTTCAGTTCAATTACTTCAAAAATTTATAGAAATTACAGTTTTAATCGAAAAATTATAATTCCACTTGGGTTTGATTCGTGAAACAAGCACACCTCTGAAAAATATGTACCACTATTGAAATTGGCCCCAAGATATTCAGAATGCAAATCAAGGGGGGTGATAGGTAGTTCTATCTTATTACTGATTTTGGAAGCATAACTTGTTGTCGTGAAGTGTCTATATAAATGAGTGACAATTCACATTGTGCCTTTCTAATGTGCTTTGGAATTGGTATGAGAGAAGATTGTTCTTTGAGCTACAATTCTACCAAATTGAAGTCAACATTAGTTTATGTAAGTTACGGCTTGCTTTATTCATTGTTTTGTCTGTAAGTGCAGTGAACAAGGATTTTTCAGTTGTGGTTAGTGCTATCAAATATCCATCTTAGTAAGTTAGCGAGTGCATGAAATTGCAAACACTGTGAGCAATAGAAGAGAACATAATAAGATGGCATTCTGAGCAACATGCTTGACAGATGAAGAAGACCATGACTTCGTTGTGGATGACGGGCAGAGCAATAACAAGGACTTTGAGTGGTCCTTCGACAAAGAACCAAGAATTGGTGATGAGTTGTCGGACTACACCAGGATAGAAGTGTTGTTGCCAAATCGACAGACCAGAAGTCATGCAAGGGCAACTAGCATCCGAACAACAGGAGTGAGCAACAAGTGGACAACAACAAGGACATCTGCATCTAAGGTAATGTTTGCCAATTCAAATATTAGTTTTTGCAAATTGCCAAAGATTATAATTCATTTGCGATGCAAATACCGGTAAGTATTGAATGTTGCTTCAAAACGTTCATTCTTTGTCATTAAAAGGTTCAAAGTCTTAGTTCTTCACACTAGAAGGAACCCGTGTTTTTTTTGACGGATTTTTCTAGACATCCATATGTTTTCATGTTAGCAGTGATGGCAAATAAAACATTGAGATGTTTCATTTAACATCACTATTAACATGAAAAACATGTGGATGTCTAGAAAAATTTGTCTAGAAAAACATGGGGTTCTACTAGTGTCACCAACCATACCTTTTCTTATAGGAAGTAGAAATCCATTGATTGAAGTGTCTTTTGAAACTGAACACCATTTGCTCCCAACTAGAATTTGTTCTTATGTGAACACAAATCCATTGATTAAAGTGTCGTTTCAAAATTGAATTAATTAAAGTGGTGTTTCAAAGTAGAAGAGCTTGTTGTAACCCTAGTACCCGCACAAAAAAGAATGTTGTACCCTTTGAAATGTCGCATCTCAATGCACTTACAATGTCGCTTAGAAACACAATTACACAAACAAAAGGAAAAAAGGCCTTCCTTATTTGCAAGCTTACCTTCGTTGGAGTCAGTTTGTGCAATCTTTTGCTGGCATTGGTAGTTCGAAGATGGAACCCCCGAAGCTACTACAACCACAAACAACAATGTGCAATATATGAATATGGAGAGAACTGATTGGAGGCAACAACACCATTCTATACGGAGAAAAATGGTGAGAAGGAAGATAGGCATGTGGACGAATGAGCAGCTAGAAGCAACATTAGGAGAAATAGACAATGGAAGTACCATCATGGTTGCAATATAGAAATTTGTCATACCTCATTCTACTCTCCACGAATGGAGCTATGGAGTGTGCACCTCACGAAAACGCGGTGCTCCCTTTGTCCTCACTCCACAAGAAGAAGAACAATTAGAGGACTATGTACTTGCCATGTGTGACATGGAATTTGGCTTGACTACAACAGGGCTATGGCTGAAAGTCTATGAGATGACAAGCAATAGGTGGACTCCATTCTACAATGGAGTCCCAAGGAAAAGTTGACTTAAGTGGTGGCAACAACGTCACCCTGAGCTAATACTACAGGTAGCTGAAGCATTGACCTCGTCCAATTCTCAAGGCTTGAGCTTTGCTAATGCCAACACATTTTACAATAACTTAGAGTCCCTATACACAATGGAACCATACTCACTAGACATGATTTGGAACTATGACAAATTAGGGGTGCAAGCAGGCAAGTACGGTGGGGCACGCGTGATAGCTTGAAAAGGGACCTACAACATTCATTCCATAGTGCCAGACAATAGGGAATGGTTGTCCATATTGGTCTGCATCAAAACAACACGTGTATCCATTCCCTCTTATTACATATTCCGTAGTAAACGCATTCGAAAATACTATGTTCAGGTGTGTGAGCTAGGAGTTGCTATGGTTGTACAAGAAAAAGCTTGGATGACATCATATTTACTTTTAGCATAGCTATTACATTTCATCAAAAATGTGAATGAAATTGGAAGGATTTCAGCACAAAGACATCACTTACTGATTTTGGATGGTCACAGTAGTCACGTTACACTGGAGGTGGTATGTCGCGTGTGAGTGTTTCTAACTCCACCCTTAAGTCAGAAAGTTGCACACAGGTTCTAGAGGCATAAGTTAATGGTTTAATTGGGTGAATTGTAAACTTAGTGTTCTTTGGCCTTCCAAGCAATGGATACTTTGTTATGTTGATTTTTACCTAATTTAAGTACTTCAAAACACTCTAATAGTTAAGAAATAAAGGTTGTTGAGGGTTAGTTAATTGTGATTTAAACTTCTAGCTAAACTAAAATTCTACCTAAACTAAATCAAAGAATACAATTTGCCCTTTCCAAAATGGTAAAGCAAGTTGGATTCTGATATTCCTAATGAAAGTTATGTGTGGATGAAATTCGTACCTAATTCTATCCTAAAAACTTCATCCGTCAACTAAAAATAGCAAAATAATGTAAAATAAATCTAAATTTCCGGGTTGAAAGGTTAATTAAGTTATCTAATGGAATTTTTAGAGAAAACCTAATTTTGACCTATTTTAGGATTTTTCATCCAAAATTAGGTCAAATCTTCATCCACACTTTTATCCTTCCAAATTAAAGTAATTTAAAAAGTAAAAGGTGGATTTAGAATCTTCAAAAGATTCTCTAAAAGATTATGGTTTCAAAAGATTCCCTAGTCATGCCTTGAGAATATTCCTAATTGTTCTTTATTTAATCCTAATTCTAAATTATTATTCTAATTTTAGTGATTCTTTAGGGGTTTTATGGTTTTTATGGGTAAAATGATAAATTATCTTCCTATTAAGGTTAAAAGTAAGAATTTAGGACTTTTAGATGAAAACTTTTAAATGGATGAAAATTCCGCTTAGTTGGATGGAATTCGTTCCTTTAATAATTTTCAAGGGAATAAGGAGATAAAATAGGTTTTGACTTTCCCTAATTCTTTTATTATTTTCCAAGTTCCTAAATTAAGTTAGATTCCTTTTAAGATTCTTTTGGATGAGATTACTATTTTGTTTTCCAAATTAATTCAAAGTTAATCTAATTATTACCTTCACGATTTTAGTTAAATTTTCAAAGGTTTTCTAACAATTTAAATTCTACTAGCTATTGGATTCTTTAATTGTTAATTTTGTTAGTTTAAGTTTTCTAATCTAATTTTTAAAGAATGAAAGCAAAAGAAAAGACAAAAGACAAGTTTTGAAATTCATACCTCAGTATCGAGAATGCCGATCGTCCCATCATCCCAAAACACCATCATAATCGTCTCCTCGAAATTCTCCATTGTCTTTCATGAATTTGGAAGAAATCTTAGTATTATTGTTTCTAAACCTTATCTAAAAAGTCCAAGTTTGTTAGTTTTGGCAATTTAAAACTAATCCTTTGATTTTAGGAAATTAAATTAAATGATAAATTTAATTCAAATTTTCCTAAGTTTTCAATGAATAGTAGTTTTATTCGATTGCCAATTGTTTAATAGTTATTTCATTAAATATTCCAAGATATTAGTTGTCGTTTGTTTTTATTGTTTTGGCTTATTAGGCCTAATAAAACAAACTTACAAACCCCAAACTACAAACAAACAACTAATTTGGATTTGGAATCCTAATTAATAACTAAAACCAAATGAATGAATAGTATTCTAATAAAATAATCAAAAACAAATCTATCAATGAATAGTAGAAAGAATAAACCAAATAAACAATACCAAAACAATTAGTTGATGAATAGTTAGATTCTTACCTTAATAGTTGTTTAGTCTTCTAGTTCCTTCACGTGTCAAATTTCTTCCTTCTTATTCTTCTCCTTCTTCTAATTGTTGGTATTTTGTTGTTGTTGTTGGTTGAGTTTCGGCTATGGAGTTTGGCAATCTAGTGTTGTAAGTATGATTAAGGGCATGAGAGCTTTGGGAAATTTTCCAAAGGTACTCAAAATTTGAGCGTGTGTCCAACTATCAATTATGAAAGTTGAAAGTTTTGAATTAGCCTTACCTTCTATTTTAAAGAATCGAGTTCAATAAGCAAGTTGTTTTTTTAGTTTGGATGAGCCTTGGTTCAAACAACCCTGTCTGTCGACAGACCCTACTTCTGACGCTCCTCCCGACCCGACACCCTCCTGGCTGCCCAGTCGGCCTTCAACCCCACCCTGCCTTCACGCTATCGGTCTCTGGCTCCACGTGGCGCGTCGCGATTGGTCCGTCGCAGTTGGCCTCCATCTGTCGGTCGCCTTGCCTTCTGATCGTCTTGCCTTTCCGTCGGTGGTCGTGCCCTCGGGTCGTCCTGCCTTCCCCGTCCATCGGTCGCCTTGCCTTCTGATCGTCCTGCCTTCCCGTCGGTCGCCTTGCCTTCGGGTCGTCCTGCCGGCGTTCCCCTGGGGTTCCCGATCTGATGCGTTCCCGATCTCGTTCTCTTGCCTCGTTCGACCTGGCCTTGTGCTTGCTGCTACGGCCCTGGTTACTGAATTTTTGAATAAGCGACTAACACTGGACCTTATGGAACAGAAACTTCTCTGAAATTCGAATAAAAAATTAAATCTTTCAACAAAGATACTAGCAATTTCCTGAGTAAATTACACTTAGAAAATAAAAGATTGTTAATTCTAATGAGAGAAGCGAAACAAAGCGAAACTAGTTTTATGGAATTCAGATAATGATAAACTAGCAATTAAATCGGATTTAAAGCAACAAGTGGCGAGTTTAGAAGCAAAAGTACCTCCACCACATGTCCAAGGCAAAAGAGAAATAAATCAACGTAACTTGGACTTTAAATATGTTTCAAAAATAATCTTATTCCACGGATTCTTGTTTTTTAAGCCAAAGCTTCTCCGTCCGAGATAATTCTAAGTTTCAAATGGCAACTTTTAAAGGTCAAAGCTTCGCCGTATGGGACAATTCAAGAATTAGTATTTTTCACAAAGGTAAATTTTAACCTGATAAGGTCAAAGCTTCGCCGTGCGGGAGCAACCCCAGGAAGTAACAGACAAATTAACGTTTCCAGTACCCGTTTCCAGTACCCGTTTCCAGGTTTCAAAGTCAAAGCTCCGCCGTGCGGGAGCAACCCCAGGAAGTAACAAACAATTTAACGTTTCCAGTACCCGTTTTCAGGTTTCAAAGTCAAAGCTCCGCCATGCGGGAGCAACCCCAGAAATAACCAGTATCCAAAGACCCAAACTAGTATTTTGAAAACTTAATTCTTAAAGGAAGTACACATGACAGTGTTTAACCGAACATTAAAAACTAATTTCCAAAATTCCAAACAAAGTTCTAGTTTAATCACTAAAGGAGGTACACATGACAGTGTTTAACCGAACATTAGCAATTATTCAAACCAAACACCCGTTATACAACGAGTTTTGGCACGAGGTGATGCTCAAAACCTTTTGGCAAGGTCTAGCCTTGCCGCTTTAAAGTTTTAAGTTCACAAACTATTCTCAATTCGCACAAATGGTTGGTTAGTATCCAAAAGAACAATAAAATCAAAGTAGAGTTTGGGATCTACTCCCACAACTCCCAAATTATCAAAGTTTTGAGGCTTGAAGTCACCAAATTCAAGAAATAAGTTAGTTAACACAAACAATACTAGAGTTAGGGGATTTCCTCCACCTAAACTCTTGAAAAACAAAGTTTTGGGGCTTGAAGCCTCCAAATTCAAACAAGAAAAGAAAAGAAAGCTTTTGAAGGGGCCCTCCGGACCTTCAAAGTACAAGAAAATAGAAGAAAATAGCCAAAACTTGGCTTAAAAAGTGCTCCGACAAGTGTCGGTAGCACGACAAGAGCAACAACAAGAATGAAACAAGAGAAATGAGGGCCACGAACAACCTCGAGGAAGGGCCTTATATACTCGCTCCCAGTCCCCCCCCCCCGATAAGTTGTTCGTAATTATTATCTTTACTTTCAATCTAGATATTTTGCTAAACTACCTAAAAGCGTTTTCTAAATAATCTTTGTTTAATGGGAAGGAAGGTTCTCAAGCGAGTTCCTTCTAGGCCCTAAATGGCTTTAGAATCTTTTCCCAAATCAAATATTTGATTTTCCCAAAGATATTTTGAAAACCTACCTAATTAACCGAGATATTTTGCATTTTAATCTAGAGTTAGTTCTAAATTGTCTTTCTTTAGTCCAAAAGATGGCTTCTTACGCAAGACAAGTATCTTGGGCAAATCCAATCTTTGATTTTACAAAAGATATTTGCAAAATCAACTCAGATTAATCCAAAATTACCTTTTAAAAGTCAAACTAAGGGCTAACCCTCTCTATCTTTTGAGGGACAACTCGAAACTGAAAACAAACTGCGCCATTGTGTTTAGAAAATCCCAATTAGCCCAAGGGCCCCTTACCCCTACCTCTCCAGCCGTTTTAAAGCACAAATTTGAGTCACGATAATTCAGAACAAAAGTTTAAAAGCTAACTTTTGAAGTTTGTGTTTTTTGATGAAACTGTTGGTCCTGGGTGGTTTAGAATATTCTTGGGAGTAAGAATTGACCCTTGAAACGCTCCATTCGGACATTGCTAGTTCCTGGCACGCCGGTCAACCCGCCTCCAAGTTGTAAATTCTTGTAAAATTCGCTGTCGGTTCTAATTCTGGTACTTGAGAATGTCGGAATGTCTTCAAATTTGACAGGGCTCTTTATTGGCACACAAAACACTATTCTAATTTTTAGTGAGATTTTACCGCAACATTGGTAATTTCTAGGAATTTACGAATGCAGTTTTAAGCGGTTGACTTCCCATGGAGTCATCGTGGAGTTTTGTAAAATCCCGAAACTTTTGGGCAATCTTCTACAGATGTCCATCAACTAAGGGCAAAACCAAATCTCCAATAAGAATGCTATTTTTAGCAATTCTTTAATAATTTCTACCCGAGGGGAAAATTATTTTTGATACCGGGGGAATCTTGGATGATCGGGGTTCTATTTGACCTCCTGGCATGCTTTGACCTAGAAAAGCACCTCTCTATATGTTCCAATCATCATTTCCTCCATCTTGGTCTGTAAATGAATGTATTTCTCAAAATTACCTGCAAACAACAAATCTAACTCTTTCGAGTTGGATTTGGACTGACTAGACTCTAACTTTTAACCAGTTTGTTACATGCGTACTTATAGATGATGTATCACATGAACAAGACACTAGAACTGGTTAACTCTCAAATTCTCACTTCGCTTGGAATTACTGACTTAACTACTTATTTTTACTAGAAAGACCTAAAACTAGTGAAAATGCAACGTTTTTCATGTTTCACGCATTTAAGGCCATGACACACCCCTTTGATAGGGACTTCTACCAGAACCCACAATAACTGTATTTTTATATGTTTTTTCCTATTTTTCACCCAAAAATTAACTAAAAATCGCGAAAAATAAATTCAGAGTTCCAAGTGCCAACTTGTGGGCTCACATTGCACGAAGTCAGTTGGGCTAGACCTCACACGCCTTGTAACCCCTCGACTTTAGCATTTTCAAACCTTTCAAGCAACACTTCAAGGCCTATTGCAACTTCTGGACTAGCAAGAATTTGGAGGAGTCACCATCAAAGAAAACTCTAGCTCGTTGGATTTCCCTTGCTTTAACCTCTAAAGGACCGGATTGTGTTTTTTGTCTGTATAAATTTTTGGGGCAGGTACCTACAAGCAGAGGTTTTCATATTTGGGGCTGAAATTTTAATAGAATGTGGGGGCGAGGAAGATCTTTCATATGCACCAAATTTCATGACATTTGGAAATACGAGTCAAAAGTTATAGCCTCATATGTTACTTTTTTTCCCAAGCGGGCAGTTCGGGCAGATCAGAAAAAATCACTTTTTTCAGAAACAAAAATTTGGAATTGATTTTCTAGAGTTTTATATACACAAAAAGTTTTGAATCATTCCATTTTGATCAATGAGTCAAAAGTTATGAGGATTTTTTGATTGCGGGCAGTTTTGGATTTCCTACTCTAAAATAAACTTTGAAATCCTTTATCTTACCCAATTTTCAATATTTTTGGACAAAAATAAAATTATTACAACATATCAACCATTGGGATTGGAAATTTTTAACTCCATATTTAAATTGTAAACAATTTAGTATTTTTAATCATTCTCTACTACTACCTACTTACTATTTTTTTCCTATATGTTGTACTATTCCAAATGATCTGAAATTTTTCAAGCATGTGGCCAACTTGTCTAGGAAAACAAATCCAAAGAAGCACCACCATTTAGATCATTTTTTCATAAAAATGTGAGCTTGTGAAGTGCAGCTGCCCTGCTTTTCGCAGGGTAAAAAAAATGATTTTAGTTAATTTGAATGCTTATATCTTGCAATCCACTCAATGGAAATGCCTGAAACTTTTACCACATGTTTTTGATACTATATTATACAAGATCCTACGGTTAGATATGTCAAAAAAAGTTTTTTTTCAAAATTTTGGTACTTGTACTAGAAATGGCAGTTTGGGAGAGTTTTTGGTGAAAGTATAGTGACAGTCCTTTAAGGGTTAAAGAAGGCCCTATCAGCCAAAAACATCAAAAGCAGTTTTCAAGGCATTGGCATTTGGCCACTGAACGGGCAGGCCGTCCAAAACCAATGTTGTCCATCAGAAGTTTATCAGCAAGCTATATACAACAATTTCGCCCCCAAAACCAACGAAATAGATAATTTCGAAATGGACGAAGGAGAAGGTGACAAAGAAGTATCTGCTTCTTAGGACCTTGCGGCAGAGTTGGAAGAAACACAGGATCCTTTAGTGGAGCATTTTTTTGTGGATGGTGATCCATCTAACCTACATCAATAGTCATAGTTGGTTGGCTTAGACCGCACTGCTGATTCCATTGAGTCCGTTACACACTTCCTTGCCCTACCAACACTAACACCACAAGTCAACAACAAGACACGAGGTCAAACCATGGATTTCACCAAATTGCTATTGTTGATGTCAAAAGAATACATCAATGCTACAGCGTGGAAGAAACAAGCAAAAATTGACGCTACTAAACAACAGGAACGCAATTGTGTAGAGAAGGAAGAATGGAAGAAATTGAAAGTTGCACAACATGAGGAAGAAAAGCGTGAGTGTGCAGCGATATGCGTGGCTAAAGAAATGCAACGCCAAGTAGTCCGTGCACATCACGAAGTGGAAAAAAATAGGAAAGCATCAAAGCGCCTCCTTACAAAACGGATGAAGTAGTTTGTGACAGCAGAGGGGTGTGAGCCCCAAATTCGTCACTTGGGACTCATTGTTTTCTTTTTTTTAGTTTATTACAAATTAAGGCATAAAGTACTACAAAAAGCCCCCAAAAGAGTATAGAACCAAAATAGGTATGTCACGTACCAGTATAGCATTTGGTCATAAATAGCCTTTTATCCATAGATTACCCATAAAACCCACTTGTATATAGGTTAGAACCCGTAATTAGTGGGAAACAATAGGGCTACTGGGAACTTACCCAAAATAGCCCAAAACCTAGTGCATGTGACCATGATAGGCTAAATTAAGTCTTAGGAGAGTGAGGGAGGTCCCCACGTAAATCTCCAAAGATAGGTTCTAGTTTCCCCATTCCACCGACGAAACATTAGGAATCCAAATTGTTAGCTTGCAGGTGTTACTTGTCCCAGACAGGCCGCATGGAGGAATCCACAGCCGCCGGATAGTGTTCTTGGATCTAGAACATGTCGGGGTGTCCACGGCAAAACCCATTCGCCAAAATTCCCTCACATGTGAAAGATTCCCTGACTGCCGGTGATTCAACCGAAGTCAATTTTCACCTCGCCACCAACTATGTGCCAGAATAGCCCAAGACTTGGCACGTGGCTTGGGGGACTCCTTGAGAGGTTCCCCAAAAAGTCTTGGTTTTTTCTGATCTCCAAAGGATCTTTTTCCGAGTAGTCAACCGCCAAAGGCCACGTTGGGAAATTCATGGAAAATACCCAGGCCGCGGTAAAATCTCACTAAAAATTAGACTAGCATCTTTTATGTTAATAACACGCCCCGACAAATTTCATGGTGTTCCAATAGCGGGAAGCAGCCGAAACTGACGACATCCCCCCAATTAATAATTACGGCAGGATCTTTGCGGGGTTGACCGGCGTCCCGGGAGCGTACGAAGTCGGAACGAAGACATCAAGGAGCCTTTTCTTACTCCCTAGAGCCTCCCTAACAACCCTAGCTAGTTACCCAAGCCAAAAGAGGTAAACCCCAAAAGTTAGGTTTTTACCCTTTTAATTGGCTCTAGTTGGCACTAGTTTCCGATGGGTTTTTTGTGATAGAAATAGGGGGTAGGGGTCCTTCAGACTAAAAATGGCATTCTGAAGCCATTGGCGCAATCCATTTGCAATTCCGATCTAAACTCCAAAAGTTAGAGGTTAGGACCAGCGTAAAACCCAAAATTAGGTGAAAATCTCAAATTTGGATGAAAATCCGGATGGATGAGGTTACTCGTCGAGGGGGGGAGTGGGCCCTTGGAAACCTATAAAGGGGGCCCTTCTCTCTCCCAAAACACCCCCAATACTTGTTTTGGGTCCGTGGGTCCAAGTTATCTTGGAAATTTTGGCGTTTCAAGCCAAAAAACCTCTACGGTGTTTTCGGAGCACTTTTGGCTCCCATTGTCATTTTATTTCAAGCTCTTTGAAGGTCCTTGAGGTCCTTCCATCTTACCTTGTACTTGTTGCGAGTCAAGCAGGTTTCATCTACTTGCGTGTGTTTCCGTGTATCTTTTGTGTGTCTTGTATTAATCCTAAAGTTACCCCCCACCGTACCTTGGCGATGCCGCTTTGGGGGGCCTTTAGTATGTGAGTATTGCTTTGTTTATGCTTACTTGGGGGATTCGGTTGTCTCTTGTGCAAATCCTAACCATAGTCACCCTTGTCGTGTTGTTTGTGAGTGGGTCCCACCGCCCTTGAGGCGGCGAAGCTTTGAACTTGTAACTTACCCTAGTCTTAGAGTGTGTGTCAAAAACAGGCCTTAGACGGCGAAGCTTTGGACCCGGGGGGCGTCACAAGTCTTAGAGTTGGTGTCAAAACCAATTCAACGGCGAAGCTTTGAACCCCCTATTCTTTTGGTTCCAAAGTTTAGTTCCCAAGATCTTCTTGGGAAAAGCCAAAGTTTAGCCCCCAAGAGTGCCTAGGTGGTATACAAGTGTAGGGAGAAACCCCGCCACTAGGCCGTTTGTTTTGCTAGTTGTTAAAATTTTGGTCTATCCCCCTAGGCGGCGAAGCTGTGACCCTGACCCGTCCAATTTAAAGTTGTGTAGTGGGTTCCCATACGGGAACCCGGAGAGTGAGGTTTGTAGTAAAAAGTGTGGGACCGGCCTTAGGTCCAGCCCAAGGGGAACAGCCCGTAAGGGGGAGAGCAGTCAACGCCCGTAAGGGGGAGAGTAGTCAGAAGCCCGAAGGGTACAACCCGTAAGGGTACAGCCCGTCGGGGTACAGCCCATCGGGACAGCCCGTCAGGGTCTCGGGGGCCGGGTATCGGGGAAGCCAGTTCGGGAAAGCCAGTTTCAGGGAAGCCAGTTTCGGGGAGGGCCAGGGAGTTGGGGAGTTCTGGGGGGGAAAGGAGAAATCCTTACCTCAACTAAATTCAGCACTACGGGACGATGCCCTACGGGGCCCCACCACACTTTTTGGGGGGTTTTCATCACACTAAGGTTGAAACCCGGGAGTTTAGTTAAGGACTAACGAAAGACCAACTCAAGGCTAAAGGAAGAAGGGGGGAAGAGAAGTCGCCATCCTACGCGTCCAAACCTGCACAACCTCTCAAGGTCCCTCACCAACAAGCCACCTCACACAATGATGACAAAATTAGGAAGGGGGTAGTTATAGGAGAGGAAGAAGGGAGAGACGATAAATAGTGTTGCGTCATAGGATTAGGTAGGAAATCTCAAAAGCTTCTTACAACCATTAGGAAAGAGATTAGGATGACACCAAAATGACGACGTAAGAGAACAGGTGACTCTTCCATTAGATTAGCGTCATATGGTGTAAGGTCTCATTTAAGGGGTTGGTAGGAATAGTGTTGAAGTAAAAGAAAAAGAGATAAGGAGAAAGGAAGGGACCATTAAGGGTCTTTAGAGTGTACTACTTCACCAAGGACTAAGCCGTAGGCATTTTACTACTTCAAAATACGTGTCGACTATGGAATACGAGCACGCGGCCGGAGGTATGGAGGAAAATGTCGCGCGCATGCCAACAACGATCAGGTGAGTCAGTAAATTAATCCCCAGTGCTTTTCTTTTAATTTGTGCTAAATTCTGTTAAGTAGTGATTAATGTCGATTAGCAAATAGGAATTAGGGTGGACCTTAAGTTTAGACATAGAAGTTTATCGATAGGGCTAGAAGTATCTAAACCCCTCTCATACATAGAAGTTGACTGTAAAAGCATCCAAATTAGATTAGGATAGGATAGGAATTAGATTACAAAACAAGGTAGAACAGGATAGGATAGGACTAGGGATTAGTAACCGTTAGGGTCAAAATTCAACCAAGAAGTTAAACATTAGATTAGGACAAAATAATCCAATTAGGAGTTAAGGTTAAAATTAGCAAATCAAAATTACCTTAGGTGATAAAGACGTAGGGTCAAGGGTAGAAAGTAAAAAGAAAAATTAGATTAAACGGTAAATTAAATTAGGGGAAGGAATCAATTAAATTAGAAGATCAATCAAATTAGATTAGAAGACAAATTAGATTAGAAGGGAAATTAAATTAGAGGATAAATTAAATTAGGAGGTCAATTAAATTAGATTAAAAGACAAATTAGATTAGAAGGGAAATTAAATTAGAGGATAAATTAAATTAGGAGGTCAATTAAATTAGATTAAAAGACAAATTAGATTAGAAGGGAAATTAAATTAGAGGATAAAT
The DNA here is from genome assembly GCA_947034895.1 of Rhytidiadelphus loreus. Lineage (NCBI taxonomy): Eukaryota > Viridiplantae > Streptophyta > Bryopsida > Hypnales > Hylocomiaceae > Rhytidiadelphus > Rhytidiadelphus loreus. Next base: position 27,828,291 of record OX344764.1, read on the forward strand.
TAAATTAGGAGGAAGATTAATTAGATCAGAAGATAAATTAGAGTAGCAAACAACCGGTTAGGTTAGGAAACCAAAGTGGAAATTAGGTTTAGCCTAAACCCGAAGAGTTAAACTAAGGGTCTACTTTAAGTTGGAATTTAAGTTGAATCACGAGTTAAGATTAGATAGAGAAGAAACATTAAGTTTAGGAGTCCGGTTAGCCAACTACCTCAAGAAATTAAGCACATCCAATCGACATAGGAAACCATGGACGGGACTTAGGAATCCTCTCCCAGTGTTAGGAAAGGTCGATCAACCTTAGATTCCCATAGATTAGGATAGATTCGGTAGTAGTCCGTGTAGGTTACCGTTAGGGGACGGTTAGCCTGGACTATTTCCTCGCCAATCGGGGCAACTCTGTTGTCACCTACGAAAATTAGGAACTTAGGAAAAAAGATTCATTGCTTGGAAGGCACAATGGACCTACGCTTAGTCACCCGTTAGGTTAGAATTAGTTAACCCCTAGAACCTGGTTGTGTTCGATTAATTACCAAGGGTGGGTAATTAAGCGCCCATAAGGGGCAACCATGCCAGCAAATGCATCCTCTTAGGAGTCCTACAAACAAAAATGACGTAGCAGGCATGGTAGGCTTTCTTTACTTGGGCCCAATGTCCTTCCCTCCTTTCGCCACTTCTACATCACATTGGCAGTCGTATCCATACATTGTCACCCCTCTGCATTGTCCAGTACCAGCCAGACCACAAACAAGCCTTCTATACCCAATTTCCACAAGCTACGGTTACTTCTCAACTACAATGCAACTTCTCACACCCTAGATTTCGACACAAGGAACCATTGCTGCAGCAACAAAGAATGGTGCGGCAGTTGCTACAACTTCCGAAAACTTCGATGGTGTTAGAGATGGGTGGAAACATGAGCGACAACCAGGCGCCTTCGAAGCAAGTTTGGGAGCCATTGTAGGCACATCAATGGCTACACCTATAAGCGGCAATATGTCCAACAAAGGAGGGTTACAGTCAACTCTTCTGGCAGTGCAACAACCACTTCCGACTGTTTTTGACTTAAAGTGCATGACCTGCCATGGCCCACAAGCTACCTAAATACCATGACACATGGTTGTCATTTTGCATGCTGCACTGAGCAACAAGCATTGTCTCATTGATTAGTTTTGCAGAAGCCTATATACTAGCCATGGGTCAACACCACTTTGTGTCTTCAAAATTTCATAGTGTTTTTTATTCAGGCAATAAAATTACCAAAATTTCAGCGATCCTCCTCTTCTCTATCTCTGCACTCAAGAAAATGTTTTCTTTGCCCTACAATACTCCACATGATGTTGTAATTGCTTAAGTTATTGATTATAGGTGGTTCTACCTTAGTCCAAAGCACCATGAAAATTCTCAAACAGGAGGTATTTCAGCAAGTGTGATGATGTTAATTAAGAGGAGAGTTAACATTTTTATATGCATAGAAGCCAAGCTTAGTACGTTTTCGATGCCAGGTCCATCCAATTCCTCGTTTACACTAGTAGAAAATCTGAAATTTTTGTCATTTTGGACGTGTTGTTTTGGACAAAATCTAACATAAATCTGTTATTTTCAACAGATTTTTGTTAGATTTTGTTCAAAACAACGCGTTCAAAATGACAAAAATTTCAGATTTTCTACTAGTGTTACAGCAGTCAAGCTTAATTCCCAAGTATACTAACAGTATTTACCGTGCCTGGGGTCTATCTTATTAGCCACTATATGTCAAACGATATTTTGTGGCAATCATCTAGCAGCACCTGGTTAGCAGGACCTTGTGCCAGGTGCATAACATTGTAGTAGTAACAGGCAATAACTGCCTCTTTTGAGTGCATAGTGACATACTGTGTGTCACTATGCACACAAAAGACCCCCTCCTATTTATTTTATTTAAATTTATTTACCCCCCCCTTTATTTGATTTTTTTGTTTAAATTCAAAATTTTAATTTTGCCCCCCCTCCTATTTGTAATTGTGAGGGAGGTGAAGGAGCTGCAAACATTATGGGATATCCTATTATGGGTATTTACTTCCTGTATTTGTATCCGTACCCATACCTGTATTCCATATTTGTACCCCACTTGTATTCATACCCGTATATGTTTTCTGTATTCATATCGTATTCCAAAACGACGCCCTAGATCAATGTTGATTGGACAACTCAGATTAAATCTCACAAGATCAACGGCTTGTGATTTTTTGAGAAATCGACAACAATTTCAAGGGTCATCATTTTTTTTTTAAACAAACAACGGCCTGTAAATTTTTTGAAAGAGGGGGGGGCAACTAATGCAAACCAGGGTTGTATGCCTCTTTTCACTAGATTGTTTACTAATGAGGCAGGCTTTCCCTTTCGCATCCTTGAAAAGGGGAACCCTACAATTAACAAAATTGTCTTGTTGATGGCTCTTTAGCCAAGTGAACCCCAATACTTGAATTAATTGATAAGTCCTTCCCAGGTATTTAGCAAAGCAAAATAGCAGGCTCTTGTTGGAGTTATGCACCAACACAAGGGAATGACCATAATATTGTTTATTGTTTACCAATGAGGTAGGGTGTTCCTTTTGCATCTTTGAAAAGGGGAACCTTACAATGAACAAAATTGTCTTATTGATGGCTACTTAGCCAACTCCAATCTTTGAATTAAGTACCAAGTTCCATTCACATATTTAGCAAAGCATCATTATATGATTTTTCAGGCCATTGGGAGACTGCAAGTTTCTTGACATTTTGGGACTGTTGGAACGCCACAAAATCGGCAGTCTAACGTGGCAGAGAGACTACCACATCGGACTGCATTAATTAATTAATTTTTAAATAGTTTTTTTGATAATAGTTTTAAAATAGTTTTAAAATATTAAAAAATAAAAATAAAATAATCTAAATGTCTAGTCATAGTTCACAGCATAGGGAACCATGGCCAGATAGTCTCTTAGAGGCCTCATATCTCCCCTAATGAATAATAGACTCTTATTGGGGTTATGCACCAATACAAGGGGATGTCCATAATATTGTTTACCAATGAGGTGGGGGACCTTTTTGCATCCTTGAAAAGGAACCCCTCTAGTGAAAAAAATTGTATTGTTGATGTCTCCTTAGCAAAGATTTATTTTTGAATGAATTGAACACTACAAGAAAAAGGGGCTTGTCCTTTCATTAATTTTTGTCATGCTTAAAAGACAACTTCAATTTTTCAGCAAGAATTAAAAGACAATGTCAATTTTTATACAAGGTCCACATGTCACCCATCTACTTGCCCAACAAGGCAATCCACTAGCCAAGTGGTTCCAAGGGGGTTTGAACCTTGCACCACTTGGCTAGTAGGACAAGGCCCTTTGCCATAACACCATGCACACACGTACATGATGACAAAATGATTATAATGTCATTTATTTAGTTGTTTTCTATGTTTAACATTTCCTTGGTGAATTCAGCAGACTTCAGATGCCATTTAGGCATAGTAAAACAGTTTTTGTTTTTAAACTTTGAACTAAGAAAAGTTGAAGAAAAAAGTTTAATTTCACCTCCAAAAATTCGTTTGCAATTTCAATACTCTAATAAAAAGTTATGGGCAAAATTCAGAGAGGATGTTTAAAAGTGTTTAAGAAATTGTTCATTCCAACCCCTTTCTGAATTTCGTCCATAACTTTTGATTGGACACTCAAAATTGCAAACGGATTTTTGGAGGTGAAATTTATATTTATTTTAAAGCTTTTGTTAGTACAAATGTTTTTGAAATTTGTTTTTTTACCGTGCCTAAATGGACCCTGAAGTCTGCTGATTTCAAAAATTAAAGTGCCATTGTACATAGAAAATTTATTTGACACTTTTGTACTAAAGTGAACATGTTGATATTTTGGTGACTTAAATTACGACTTAAAACACAACTTAAAATGCAACTTAAAAATGTGACTTAAAATGCAACTTAAAAATATGACTTAAAATGCGACTTAAAATGCAACTTTGTATTCATTCCCATGTCCAATTAGCAAAACATGCCTAAATGTACATATAAAAAAAATTCAGCTTGACCTTTCAACAAGAAAATTGGATTTTCAGTACTTTCATACTAAAAACCTACTTAAATATACCCCAATCTCTTCTAGTAGAATAAGTAGCCAATAGACTAATCCCTTGCCTAAAATGTAGCGGTGATCACTTCCTCCAAATTAATTTGGAACATGTTATAGTGTTTTTTGGGGTAGGCCTCACTAGCATTGAGGTGAAGGTTAAATTTCATAATAAAACAAATTAGAGACTCCATTGAGTGAAAGAAGTAGGCTAGTGGGCTACTTGCATGCATCTAATTTTAGCTTAGTATCTAATGTTCAAAAAAACATTTGAGCATATGTGGAAGGCAGAAAGTTTACTATTTAAGAAAAATCTCTTCATAGGCTTCTATAGCTTTAATAAAAATCTTTAAATCCCAATTTTTGAGCTTCAAATTTGCATTTCTAAGTCAAAAATAGTACTACCCCCTCAAAATTGCCATGGTAGACATCCAATTGAGGATTGTTTAAAAATAGTAAAATAATAATTTTTAAATAAAAGATAATTCAATATACTTTAATTTCAAAATTAAATAATTCAATGTACCTTCATTTCAAATTTCATAAAAAATGGACATATGACACAAAAATTATGACCAAAAAATCATCTTTTTGAGGCTAAGGGGACAAAAAATAGGACAAGTGGAATAACAATTGTTATGATAAATAGAAAAATAAAACATGAAGGTGGAATAACTATTGTTATGAACTTTGAAGTGTATGACAATAACCGAGGTCATAAAGACAATGAGGCAATTTTAAAAAGCCTCCCTAAATGCTAGCTAGAAAAAATACACTTGCACACCTACATTGCACATTCTTATAATGAAGGATACTTTTCACAAAAAGAAAAATTTGAAGTGTAAAATCCTTTGGACAAGTGTCCCTTGGCCCTCCATTCAAGTGCTCTAAGAGTTTGTTTTGGACTTTGACCTTTACAAAATTCATTGTTGAGAATACTCGCTCATCCTCCATGGATCCCACCACCATCGATCATGGTAGTCAATTTGAAAAACTGGAAATACTCGAGTAAAGATTGATTCCTCAACCCCAAATTTGTACCAAAGGTTTGCTACAAACAAGTGAGGGGGATCACTATATAGGGTGGTTGTATGTCCTCCTTTGAATTATGCATTATGGCATACTTGAAGAAGAATGCTTGTTAGTCCAAGTCATCCCTTTTAAGCATTGGTGACACCCAATGCTCAACTTTCTTGGCATCTTTTGGGAGCATCAATGTACTTTGATGATGTTGAAATGACCCTCAAAGCATTTTTCCACTTCCTCTATTAACCAATACTATGGATACACTATACCTAGTGCATCCACAAATCCACAATATAAACGATTGGAAACTAGCTTGGCTACTCATTATACACGTGATTATATAGCTCTTCCATTGCATCTCCAAGGTGCAATAATTGAGGCCTCATTCAAATGTGGCTTCAAATCAAGGCTTTTCAACATCACATTCAAAGATGTTGTAACAATCTAATTTTCAACTTAATAAGAGACAACTATTCAAACAAGAATGACCAAGAAGTTGTGACACATAATCCCCACATCAAAACAACCTCCAAATGCAACAACCGACAATAACTAACCCAACAATCATATAAAAATAAATAAACAAATAAAACCGGCAGACTAGCCTATCAAAACTACGAACATGCTTTAAAATTGTAAGAAAAAAATGGAAGCAATGAGTCCAACTGTAATGAAACACTCAAATTCAACCTGAAATGTAGAATTTCAGCTTTGAATTACAAACCCAACCTAACCCAAAAAATCCCGACAAGTCTAAGCACCATTAAGGTAATATGCTCTAAAAGCGATCATTTAAGGGCTGGTCCTCCTTTTTAATAGGCTTATGTGGACAAAATTATTTTTGAATCATTTCTCAAAGAAAGAAAAATGGATGTGGAACTTAACACAAGTGGTTTTGTAATTTTCCAAGCATTTTTGAATTACTTAATATAAAATTTCAAAGATTTAGGGCATAGGTCTTCCAAAATTCATCCATTTGCAACTTGGAAAGAAATGTGTTGAAATCAAAGGCAATGATTGGTTCTTGCAATAGAACAACAATTTTATTCAATTGCTAAAGTGGTTCATTTAGGATCACCCCATCTCCATTCTTCACCCAAAATAGGGATGGTTTGATGAAGTTGAGCACTTTTAGAGCATACTACCTTAACCTAATACAAACTTCATTGTCAATCCATGACAAGTCTAAACTCATAAAGGTTATCCCCTCTTGTAACCTAAAAAAACAATTACCAATGACCAAGCTAAGGCCCATTCCCACTTGGCATTTGCAAATTCCATATGTTAAAAGATAAAAACTCCGCTTAAGAAGGAAATAATATTTTTTACAGGAGTTCAAGTTTGGAATTGCTCTAATTTATTGCCTCAACATTGCTTCCATAAGGTCAGGTGGAAATATACCTTTAGACAAACAAAATCAAGCTCATGCATTGAACTTGACATTAGTGTTTGACTTCAATCAACTTTAGTGAACCTATACTAGCAACAAATTTAGTTTAATTTCAAATGATTGCATCTAAACCAAACATCTAAGGTAGGAGGTCCAAAAATCGATCATCTAAGCGCTGAAACTGAATTTTGGGGAGGTAAAAGATCTTAAAATAATTTTTAGTAAATTTTCCTTGAAAGACAAGGAGAAATGGCATCTAACCCAAGTTGTTTCATATTTTTTGGAGCTTTGTGGAATTATTTATGAAAATTTGAAGTTGAAATGACATAAGGTTCTAAAAGCGACCACCTCCTAGGATGGACATTGTTTGTACATTTGGGTACATTGTACCTGATCATAATTCAACTCATTTTTAAGAAATCAGTCATATTGATCATAGACAAACATCAACTTACTAGACCAATTCCACTATATTGAAATCTCGACTAGCCAAAAATAATAAAAATTCAAAAAACCCTTATTAGGCAGCCACAAACTTGATAGACAAATTAGAAAGCTATACTATTGTGAAGGCAAAACTGCAAAAAAAATTGGAAAAAGCGAAAAAATGATAAAAGGGAAATGACAAGACATTTTTTTCATGGGCTTCTTGATAGATAGCATAGTCTACTCTAGCATATCTTGGGTAATTGGAGCTTGCAACAAGAACTAATTAGACATGTCATATATATGTCATGTACATGATATTGGAAGACATTGATGAACTCTCAAAGTATAAACACTCCACTTTGATTTGCATTGAGATCGTAACCCACTTCATCTAAATGGACTTCGAAGAATGGTCACACAAATCTCTATGCAAACAAAAAGCATTGAAGCAAAGGTAGGTGGGTGGGTCTAAGTACATAGCTTGAATCTCTTCCTAGCAAACTAAGTAGAAAACTAAAATTGTGGTGGCAAAATCTCCAAGATATACATCATGAGCATGGGCAGACTTCAGAAGGCATTGAGAGGCTTTTATAAGTTGCTTATCACCGAAGAAAACAAGAAATTCATGGTGAGAGGGGTAGTTTGTCATAGGTATAACACAACAAAGTAATTGAAACAAACAACAAATTGCTCATCTTTTTTGCTAAAGAGATTGAGTTCCAAATTTTAGAGAACTTTATTGTAATACAATTCCTTGGTTGATGGTAATGTAGTTTTTTTTTGTAATGTGTAAATTGCATCCATAAGTATGGGACTATAATTACTTATAGACAAAAATACAAATACCTATTAAAAAACCTTTGAGAATTTGTTAACCTTGGGACATTGAATCTACATGTAATTGTGTTTACAAAGTAATTATAACTGCTGAATGTTATATAGTATGACCTTTCTTTAACAAGAAATATTCTACTTTCACTTTACCTAGTCTCTAATCCAACGTTACGTAGGGTGATTGCAAAAAACACTTGTACTCTTTGTTGTATTGTGTGATTTCTAGAAATCAATTCTATTAGTCCTATAAATACATTCTAGTACTATTTTTTGGTTGAGCCTTTTGGAGGCTTGGGCCATTTGTTTTTTCTTTGATTTTCTATAGTTTAGGGCATGTGCACCCTCTCTACTAAATTTGCTTTTCATCCTTTAATTTCCTTTCCAAGATGTACTTGGTGGGTACTCGTGCGTACTTTGTAGTATTCAAAATTGCATTCTTGTACAATTTTGATGAATTTTCAAAAATAGTGTGCCCTAATTGAAAATAAGTATAAAAAATGGAACTAATATTTTTTACTTTTTGTGTCTATTTTTTTGAACTTCTTAAGGAAAGTATGAAACAAAGAAAAATCAAATTTAAAGTCATTCATAAACAACTAGAACCCTCACATTGTAGACCTCTCCGAGCAAGAGTGTAAGGCATTTGCAATGCTATTTCTTGAAACCTTACACAAGAAAGGATGAAGGGGTCATGAAATGAGGTTGTAAAATTTTTAGATTATAACTCCAATAAAAAGGTACCACTCAAAAGTACTAAAACCTTAATAATGTCAAGTCTAACAGACCTTAGGGAATACTATTTTACATTCATTCTTTTTATGAAAAATATCCCCCAAATATAGCAGAACCATATTGTCTTTATAAGTCTTTGGTAAAATTTCATAGAAATTTGAGAAGAACTCTAAAAGTTAGGTACTTAAATCCAATTGCCATGCAATATGTAACACAAAGTAGTAAAAGTGTTTTTTGCAATCATCCATTAATCCATTCTTTATATTAACCGAATTTCTGTAGAGCATCTCAATTGAATGGACTGATCATTTTGGGTATAACATGTGTAGTTTCAAACCATTCAAAGCATTAGATTCAATACCCCAAGCCATAGATGATTCAAATTTGGCATAAATGGATTTGGTTCTAGCTAAATAAATGTCTTTGGGCATCAAGGTCTAGGGGCAAGACTTAAAGGGTTTGCTATGATGTGTAATGTCATTGAGTGTGAGGCCTAGTATGTAGGAGAATCACTAACAAAAAAAGACTTGTGAACAAAAAACTTGCTATGAGGGCATTCTTTTCCAAACACCAACATGGTGCAACAACGAGAGATTTTTGTGATGAATAAATTTTTTGGAACTCCCAATTACATAGGATTACCATAGTCCCTTTTCAATTTTAGTAGAAATTAATTGTTTTTTTAGGATATCTTAATTTCATGAAATCATAATGATAATTGCTAAAAATTCCTGAACATTGACAACATTGATTGCCAAAATCAATGGAAATATGCCAATTTTAGGATTTAGTGATCCTAACAAATTCAACAAGAATTAAATGACCAAGTTGTTATAAAATAATGTTTAATGTTAGAAAAAAAGTTCAATGTAAAGTCCAAAGCCAATCTACCATCAAGAAATTTTCTAATGGAATTAAATATGAAGAAATTTCTTCAATGACATTTAGTGAAAATGAAGGATGGAGAGATCTTTTTTATAATGAAATCCACTATCTATTTTGATCCCTCAAAGGAATGGGATAATTTGAAGATGAAAGTTTGATTGCTCATTGTCAAAAAGTAATAACTGTGAATTTCAAGTCTCATTTTGGCAACGGCGCTAGTTAGTGAGCCTAAAAGCGTGAGCCTAAAAGCTGTGAGTGTACTTTCGTGAGCCCAAACATGTATAATGAAAAAGTTGCATTTTTTCTATTTTTGGATTAAAAAAAAATGGTTTAATTTATTCTAGACATTTAAAACAAGTGAACATGACAACAAGGACCTATTACCGTGGGCCTATTACCGTGGATCTTAAACCGTGGACCTATTACTGTGGATCTATTACCGTGGACCTATTACCACTGAAATGTTGTTGTTGTTGTTGTTGTTATCCTGTCATAGTAGATTAAAGAATGGATTAAAATATGATTGACTACCTTATTCTCCAACTTGTATGACATCTAGAAAAATTATCCTTATGGTTTTTATTATGTAGAACTATGAATTCCGAGAATTATTTTTGGTGATGAAATCTAGAATATTTGAAGGGCTCATTCCTTTTAAATGAAGTTATATTGTTAAAAAAATATGACGTGTTATATTTTGGACAGTGTAACGATAGATGTCCAAACTCTTATCCCTTTGCCTAGTGTCGTTGGAAATCATATTTGTCATTCAAGGAATCTAAATTTTCAATCTTGGACAATGAGGAGGCCCGTTGCTATCATCGGATAGTCACTAGAAAAATAAATGTGCTCTTACACTTTAGGCTCTTGAAGGGATAAAATATTTAGGGTTGCTAAGAGAAGAGAGAAACAATAAATGTTATCTTGCTGTCGACATGCCATATGAAGGTGTTGAACTATAGTGCCAATCATCAAAGAAGCTAATACATGTTACAGAAGACCTTAGATTATAGAAAAATTGTTATAAGTTTCAATACTACAAATCCATTAATGCTGTATTTTTGGTACCACATGAGACTCTACAGAAATTCCGGCCTAAATCATTCCAAGGCTACAGTTAATCGTGTACTCTTCCATGCAAATGAAGTGTTTACCATATTTCATTTTGACATTGGACAAAATGAAAAGCACTGCCATCAAACATAATTACATATATACAAGTTCCCAAAAATAGAGAATGAATTGATAGTGTAGAATATATAATATGTATTAGTTGCTAACTCGATATACAAACGGATAGCATATTGGAATAATTCATCCATTCCATATGCATGCTACAGTACTAGACCTTAAGTTTTATCATCCCGGCCCTTTCAAGAAGGTTCATCACTTCATCCATGCTAAAGCTTGGCGCATGAATGAATTTGTCCTTGTTGGAGTCTGCCTTGCATAAGTAACGGAAAATGTAGTATAGGTGTTTGCAGTTCACATATTTCCCTCGCTTTCCAATGGATGCAGACACCATACCAGTAAAGTATAAGCAACTGCAAGCTGGGAAATTTGAGAGAGTCACTCGATTAACCATATGGTGAGGCTCTACACCAGATTGTAGTGTAATGACACATCCAAGTCCCGGGTAGGGCAAGATATTCACTCCTAGAATAGTCCCTGTTACATTTCGGGCACTCTCCCATTGGTTCCGATGATCATCAGTAGGTGCCTTCTCATTCCTCCGAATGCTCTTCCCATTGCGAATGCATGGAGGCTTGTCAGCATGAGGTGGTTTTCCGTAAGTCCATTCAATAACCTCAAATAGTTTTGAAGAGGTAAAGAGGCGTCGTGGAGATAATGTTGGTTGCTCCTGAAGGTGGAACCCCGCGTCTTCCAAGAGTATAATTTCATTAGTGGTGAGGGTCGTACCAATCATAACTGGCCAAATCTCGGGAATCTGTGGTCGGCTAAGGACATGAGACCTTCTCGGACCCATCACGCATCGCTTGATATCATCCGGGCAAAACCAGAACTCATCTGTCTCTACTCTTGTTCCCTTGAACTCCCGTTTTTGACCCTTGTACATAGGAGCAGCAATGGCTTTGGAGTTCCTAACAATTATCATCTTGCACTTAACCTCTGTCTCTGATTGAATGGCATGGCACTTCCTCTTGGACTTCACAGAAATGCGGGCTATGTGCCAATCTGAGGGGTTGCAATCCGTCTCTAAAACATGCTTCACGTGACGTATTGGTGGACTGGGATGAACAGGAATTGGTGGAGGAGCTTCCGTAGACCTCAGTTGTACTCGAGGATGAGAGAAATTTACCTTATCAGGACGATGAGAATCACCTTCGGATCCAATAGGAATGTCCAATTTTCTCTTCATAGACCCAAAGACTTCCTCCCCTTCCAAGTGTGGGATGCGAGTACAGACCTCCTCTGCTCCAGGCATACTGCACATGGCATCAGTGATTCTTTTGCTGTCCATTGATGCAATTGCTCTCTTCAACTTCAAGTCATGTCGTGATGGTCCAAATCCAGGAGGACCTCCGTTCAGATACACTCGATAGTTTGTCATCTGCATGAAGGCGCGAATCCAATCGTCACATGTTGCAACGTATAAGTCCGCCCCACGTTTTCCAGATGCTTGAAGCCACTTGTTGTGAATTGTTTCAGACAGATTGCAAGTTGGAATATCATCCAACTCTTCTTCCGACAATTCCTGTAAGAATGAAAACATGTCCTTCCAATAATAAGGCCAAAATCATGGTTCAACTCTTATTAATGTTGATAAGTACACTTAATGGACAGACTCATCTTTAAAATTGATCACTACAGATTCTTGTCTCAAATGTGCCCTCAGTACTCATGAAATTGTCAAGACCACTTAAAGAACAACTATATCCAACACTTTAAATATTTATTGTTTAATCATACCATGGAATATAATAATGGTGAGCATGCAAAATTACTTACTCTACCAAGTTATATGCAGTTAACTCATAGTCTACCTATCATGCTCATAGAGAAAAAGTAGCAGAGACTTACCGTTTCCATGAAGCCACCCCACTGACGGTATCTGAAGTGCCAAAATGCTAACCACAGTTCAAGTTCTCTTAAAGACTCCTCTGTTGCTGCCCCAGAGGAATACCACCATGCCTTGATTTGTAAGTACCTACTCTCTGCTTCGTCCAAGGTCTTCGCTGCTTTATAGTCTCGACAAAGTTTAACATGTTGGGGCTGTAAATCTCTCTTAATAAGTCTTTCTGTGTGTTGCTTCATTGAAGTTGCCCAATGAAATAGGCAAGTGCGTTCTCGGTCAATCATCTTTACGGACGGATCACCTGAGCCGTAAACGATTCGAACAGCATTCCAGTTGGCTTGAGCACTGTCCGCCATAAAGCCTTTGAAGTTTGGATTGGGTAAGCCGTTCTTCTCCATAACTCTATTTAGACACCTCCACATAATGACCTGTCCTTCAGTATCTTCGCATTGCATATCACAAACTGCAATAGTCATAACTTTACAGTAACTAGAATCGTATACATGGCAGGCAATAGTGGTCCACCCCTTCACACGTCTCACATGGTCGAACATCAACCAACTATTTTCAAGATCAAGGCCCACTTGCATTCGGCGTATAAGATCAACACCACTTCCCGGGCCATCAACAAGCATTTTAAACAGATACACTTTCTCTTGACCTTGGCCAGGAAATACACTGTCGTGGATGTATTCAATCTTTGCTTGCTTCTTCATAGCAAGTATGCGGTCGATCTCTCCGACTCCTATGCTAGTGTTACGAAAGGAGGAAATAATATTTCTAACATTTGGGGAACTGAGAACCTGAAACTTGTCCATAACAGCATCAAGGGCCTTCCCTCAAAGCATTACTTTAGGACCCTGTCCTTTGTGTACGAGAAATGTGTCTAAGAACTCCTTGCTAGCGGCCAATGCAATAGCTGATGTTTTTGCTGTAGGGGTCTTTGCAACCTCTTGAGCAAGAAGTCCAGATATGGTGTCTATGGAATCCCTACACAAACCATCTGCAACTGGATGACAATGACTGCCTAGATGAATGCAAGCCCTTGTCATGTCAATAGAACCTGTAACATAGTAAATTCTGCCATCACAAAAATTTATGCAAGAAGGAGGATTCTTGCATATTTTACAAACCAAGATAGAGTCCTTTGGGGGAACTGAGCCTACAAGAAAGGGAGAGTTTGTGTTACCCGACCACTTAGTTTCGTTTCTCTTGGAGCATCGCTTCAAGTAATCACATGAAACGTTAGTGCATGCCAAGTGTCCAACACAAGATGACTTCCTGAACTTTAGACCTAGATCATTGTGAATATTAGAAGTCATGGTGCGGCACCATACATGTCCATCATAGCGTTTATCCATACCAGTCATGTTCCTAGAAGAACTAGAAGATGCTGCTGACCGACATGGTGGCAACTCGAAGATTACGTCACCATCAAAAGTAGTTGGTAGAAATTGGACTCTTTCGAAGTTTATATTCTCAAAATCAAGAGAAGCAATCTCGTTTCTTGATCCACGAATAGCCCCTAACCTCCTCAAGCATTGCATCACACTAGGATATTCCCGACTAGTAGGGTAAAGGGGAGGGCGAGATAAAATTGAACTACCTGCACTACAATCCTGTGCATCACCACATTGCGTTGAAACCAACTTTTTAGAAGCATGTGCAAGGTCTGATGTAGAAGGACGACGACTAACATCTAATGGCTCGTCCTCTGAATCACTTGACAAGTCAACTATTGGACTTACATTCTCTCGTTTCGCCAAATTGACACCTAGACAACCCTCAGCATGAACCGCTTTAATGGGACTTCCTTTCTCAACTTTCACAGCTCGAAGAAATGGCACTTGTGCCGTGGATGCATCTGATTGGGGGGTAAAGACCTCTGTGGAAGCACGAAACACATCAGAAGACAATCCGAACGCTCTATAAAACCCTGCAGCCAAGTTCCAAAAATCCCCGTGCTCGCTACTGGTCTTAGACATAAGAATGGATTGAAGGAGAACTCTTGCCTCAGAGTGAATTTCTTGTTCAACGTAGATGGAAGACTCAATGAAACCATAACGGACGTGAAGCATGTGACGTGGAACTTGAGCTACAGCAGCATCATTTAAGTGAAGGAGTAAAGGAACTTCGTGACCATCAACTCTAATTGAAGCCATTCTAAGGGAAAGAAAATAATGAATTCCTCAAAGACAGAGCACTTCAACAGCATTGTTGATTCAGAAGAAACGGACTCTATAAATATATAACGGTGTTCAGGCGTTGTACATATATCTAATTTTATGAGTAAATTTGAAAAAAATCAGTAGTTCATCTAGAATAATTAACCAGATAAGTACATTCATTGATTTCAATATATGAAAATCAGAAACTAAAGAAGTACAAGTACGATTTCTTATTTTCTAAAGAACATATCTTTGTAGGGATCTAGAAGGATATTATCGTTATGTTTGCTTTATGGAACGCAAAGGAACAACACGTTCAGAAATTCCAATTATAAATTGGAATTTAAACATGTACATGGTACGGTTAACAATTTGAAAATCATTGAAAATCTTGAAGATATAATTGTACCTCACAAAGATATTACATTATCATAGAACCAAGCGCATAGGATATGTGGCTGTAGATACGATCCATTATGACACAAAAACATAAAAAACGAGTATTATCCATGTCAAGGACAACAACATTGTTAGGTATCCCGTTAATAATGAGGACATCAAGGACACGTGTCACACTTTGAACATTTTAAAATTTAGTAAATGTATACATTCACTACAGTATAAAATGAAGTATTGTTTATTTTTCATGTCTCTTTCTTTGTGATCTGGCGGACGCCTTTCCTATCTATAGTGATATTCGTTTAATCGAATAGGATAGAATTGCGTATATTATAATAGTCCATATAGAGACATAGATGCCACCAACTGCAGAAATATGTCAAATTGATTTTCAAAGTGTCAAAGCCAGAAAGCGGAGGAAGAGTATATTTACTTTCAGTACATCTAGAGAATTGAAAAGGTCTAGAATGAATCGAAAGAGACTTGTCCGAAAAGCCACATCAAATAGTGATGCAGAAATAGAAGATGGGGATCGGTGGAAGGGTAGATTAGATCCAAGCATATGCAAGAGTCATATACAATGTGATTCCGATTATCATAATACTCAAATTATGTTGAGAGATGTTCTAGTTTCAAGACCAAAGCCTCGTGAATTGGTAAGATTGAGTCATTAATGTATTTGAAGTGATGAATATATGATTTCGATATTTATTGCAAATACTAATTACCATATCTATGGGGACAAAAATAATCTGTAGGAAGTCAAAGACCTCACACTGGATAGGCATTTCCGGATAATCGGTTTGGGGCCACGGTAATAGGGTCGACAATTCCCAGTAAACCCTAACTCTTTCGGTACTCTCCCTGTCCCCGCCAATCACGTGCTGTCGACGTCTTCCGCCTTCCGCCTCACTCACCGCTGGCTCGTTCAGATCTGCGCAGGGGCAAAAACTTTGGCGGCAATGGAGACCAGGAGAGGGAAGGAGCTGGCCCGCCGAGAACTGAAGGATACGGCGGCAAATCACCCCAAGGAAACTAACCTGGTATGAATCACCTTGTCTCTCTTGTCTTGACGCTAAGATCTTTGAATGTTGAAAACCGAAGCCGCCGCAAATTACCCGTTGGGGATCCAGCGATGATGGAGGCGCGCGGCAACGAAATCCAGTAACGGTCTCAGGCAGGGAGTCCCGTGATCGTTCTCTCGGTAGCGAGAGATGACATCAGATATCTCTCCGTCGCAGCAGGCACCGATTATGGCAGGCGTCGTTTTCGGTAGGCTCGATTGAAGAAGGCGTTGATGGCGGCAGACTTCAATGGTGGTTCCCCCACCAGTGCCCGCTGGAGATGAAAATCACGTCCAATCTGGACAGGCGCCCGCGATGGTGGCGTCCAGAACATCCGACCGGAGCTTCTTTTTCAGACACTCTGGAGCCGTCGGGACAGTGTCCGAGGTCACGATGACCAGCTGAGAGGACCAAATGCGGACCAAAGGTCTGCTGGATGCCGTGAAGTCGCAACCCTGATGGTTCTTGTTGCCGCGCACGACGGGATTGTCACCACCATGGACCATTTTTGGAATGCTGAACTGGATCAGCGCTGGTGTTACGCGCTCTCAGAGCGAGAGATATTTCTTCTCTCGGTAGCGAGAGATGATATTTCACGTTTCGTAGTTGCATCTGGCTACGATTGAGACAGGCTCCGATAGAAGGCACTAATTACTCATATTTGTTTTCCAGACATGCGCAGGGTCCAGTGAGTCAAGTGCACTGGAGGGAGGATCAGCACGGGAGCAAGGACAAGAAGACGACGCAACGACTGCAGCACCGGAGGAAATTCAGGTATACCTTATTCTCTTGTCCGAGAGACTGATCGGCATTTCTATCTGTCTCGAGCACTGCTGTGGGAATCCGTGACGCGCACTTGTGGAGCATCCTGCCGATTGAGTTTTAGGGTTCCTCGTTGGTCTCTCAAGGACCAGGCTTGAATGATCACCTCTCGGTGGCGAGACATAGTTATCAGGCCACGAGTTCCGAGATGTTGATACACAAATTTTGTGCTCGGTAGTTAATTTTCAATTTTAGTGTTTGATCCCTTGTGCCGATGAGAGCTCCATGTGCACAGCTTGGTCATTGCGAGAAGCTTCATGTGCACAACCTGGTCATTTCGGGAATCTCTATGTGCACAGCTTGGTCAGTTGGGGAAGCTCCATGTGCACAGCTTGGTCAGTTCGGGAAGCTCCATGTGCACAGATTGGTGAGTTGGAGAAGCTCTATGTGCACAGCCTGGTCATTTCGAGAATCTCCATGTGCACAGCTTGGTCAGTTGGGGAAGCTCCTTGTGCACAGCTTGGTCAGTTCGGGAAGATCAAGGATCCGGACTAGGCTCATTCAGACTCCCTAATCCCTAGGTTTGGTTTCCTAATTTACAAACTGATTTTAACTGATACTTGATTAGCACAGATTTGGAGTCTAATGCAATTGGAAAAGATTCAAGCATGGTCATCCCCAGAACTTGTCTCGCTGCCGAGAGAGGTGTCGAGGTCTCCATGAGTCGGAGATCCATACTCAATCTTCAATCATAATTTTCTGTCTAACAATTTCATGGTAGTATAGGCCGGCCACAAAACTTTTAAATGAACAAAACGGAAAACAGTCATAACGGAAAATGATGCAAGAGAGACCTTCTTCGATGATGGCGGCCTCGCGAGTTGCAGAAATTCCAATCTAATCTAATTTGAGAAGTTGCAAGGGGGGCCACTTACCGATCCTGTCTCGCTGCCGAGACCGATTCTGAAGTCCCCAACTGTCGGGATGACATGTCTGAAGGTCTCAAACTGAATTTTAATGCTGGCCGGGTTCTCAAAACCTGGTTCTGAAACCTGCGCACTCCTACGAGATCTCATCCTCCGGAATGATCTCTCGCCACCGAGAGATACCTATTCACCTGCTAGTTATGGAAGAGAATGCCCCAATGTCGGCACATACTTATGATGTGACGGTAATCTGGACAAGGGGCCTCAATTTCTGAAGTCAGTAAATAGAATGGCACCAGCTTATTGTATTTTGGCGGAGATGAATCCATTGAATTTTTGAGGGAGTACTTATGATGATACGGTTTTTTTCAATCCTCCCGTACCTGAGATTGCAAGTACAGGTGGCCTCAAATATCTCTCGGGACCGAGATGTATGCATCCTGCATATAGGGGTGCAGAAACTTCTTTCATATCGTAGGATATCAGAATCCATTGACATATCAGCATCATTTGAGTTATACGAAACTGTCTAGTGATTCCAATAGCACACCGGATGAGATTCTCTCTCGCTAGCGAGACTAGATTATTGGAGCATAGGTCCTGCATCCTTGATTGATGAATTGGTAATGTGTTCTATTTATAAATGAAATTTTCATTCAACTGGACCCTTGTCTAGAGGGCCTCTCGCTACCGAGATAGACTGGATAGAGAGGTGAACTTGGAATTTTTTTAACAAAAATCATAACAGTTCATGTGGAGGCAATGCAGTATTAATGTGATTTTCCGGCGTTCGAACATTTTATCTCATAATCTTGCTTTTAGTAATTTCTTGTATGGTGTTCTATCATGAAGTATTACTTAGTAATGGATGCTTCTTTGTCGAAATATGCATGAGTTCCGGGAATGTGATGAGTGATATTATGTCTTCTTGTTTATTTTGATGAAATCAATGGTATCTAATTATGTTTTTTCTGCCCTGTAGAATACTACACGCCACGTTAAAGACAATGTCACATCTTTGGTAGTGGATATCAACGACAAAATGATCAGCAATCAACCCTCTATCATTGAAGAAGGCAACATTGTTCGGGGCAGGGACGGTGGGGACGGAGATGAGGAAGATGGGGAAGATGCCATTCGTAAGAAACAGAAACTGGATTTTGTGACTACAATTTCTAGTCTAAAACTAAAGCCTCACCATCTCTCACGGCAGAAAATTCCATTGTGTCGTTTTGTTCCGATGCCTATGGTTAGGCCCACGTTAGGATGTGATATTACCAAACTTGAGCAGGACTTTGCCCAAGGTTACGAAGAAGGAGCTCGGGTGTTCTACGTCTCCACTTCCGATGAGGACGGGAATTTGGGACTGTTTTCGACTGTTGAGAAGGTTCAATGGGGCTCTCTGTGGAACACTGTGAACGATGAATTTAACATGTATTTGAGAAACATACCTGAGCTGCAGTACTTGGTGGATGCTAAATTTTTCGTTTGCGATGGGAATCACCGATGTATAGCGTGGATGAGACATATTAATCGTCTTTATTCTACAAATTTGAAGTGGCATATTTCGGTTGATTCAATAATTTTGGATACCAGAGGTCAAGTAGGTGCAGCGATGCAAGTTATGCACGACATAAACAAGTAAGATTCCTCCCTCTTATTTCATTAATGTTTTTTTTTCCATTAATTCAATGAACTCAAATGTTTTGGCCTCCCCACTATATAGGCACACGGAGCACTCGCACATCAAGACAAACCTAGTCCATACTCTATACCGTGTGAAGAAGTATGGATCCATGCCCATTGACAAGTTCAATGAACTTCTAAGTGTTGAGGATATGAAAGCATGCCATCAAAATGCTCGCAAGACATGGTATTCCATGCCTTTGGATGTTTTCACATCTTTCATATTTCAAGTAAGATTCTCTTCACTTTCCAATTTTTTTTGTTCTTCTCTTGATTTTTTATTTGAGTGGGTATGGATCCTATAGACATTTTTTCTATGCTACTTATTTGTTTCATGTGATATACACTTCGTAGCAAGAGATTGCAGCAGCAGCAGATTTAGGGGTCCGCAAGTACCATGAAGAGACGCCACTGGAGGATGTGAGTGTTCTAGGGGTTGCAACGGCAATGCGGGTGGCCACAAAGGAATCAACAGACAAGCTATACAAGAAACTATCTAAGATTGTTTCAGTAGCTCATCCAGCCTTAGGAAATGACTAGCTTCAAGAGGTATTTCTATATTCATTTTTCATTTTTCATTTTTCATTTTTCATTTTTCATTTTTTATGTTTCATTTTTCATTTGCATTTGCATTTTGCATTTTGCATTTTGCATTTGCATTTTGCATTTTTCATCCTTCACGTTCCTAATTTTTTTTTTTTTTCAGATTGAGAGACACTGGAGTTTATACTCTGTTCCGGAGTTGACGCTTGACAAACTCCAACTAATTGCTACGGCAAATGCAAGTCCGAGCCAGAAAGTGAAGTGGCTTAAGTGGCTTAATTCCTCTGGTCCAACTCGAGAGGCACGCCGATTTCCTGCAAGACCAGCCAATGATGAGAAATTGAATTCTTTTCTTTGTAAAGCTTGCTGGTATGCTGGGGTAAGTTTTCTTAATTCATTATGATGTTTTCTAATCATTGGTAGGATAGATGTTTTGTTCCTATTTTGACCTTGTTCTGTTTTTCGACTATTCCAGATCGAGGATTCTGCTGTCGAATTGTATGAGTCCATACTTCGATCAGACAACATTACTATCAATATGGAGGTGCCTCAAGAGCCACAATCCCTTGTAGATTTCATAGAGAGCTGGCGGATGAAGCTTATGGACCACGCTTTTGTGGGAGTCTTCAAGGGGGCTGACTCATTCAAGAAGTCAGATGCATTTAAAGACTTCAAGGGATCTATACTCGCTGTGAAGAGGATCTTATATAGGTATTGCAGTTGTATTTCTTGTTTCTAGTAATCATGATTTTTTTAGGCTCCATTTGTAGCGTCTGTGCCTAAATTCCTTATAATATTTGCAGGTACTTTATGTTCGAGTTGTATGAAAAGAAAGCCATTTCAAAGGCAGATTTACCACCGTTCCTCTACACTTGGCTTGACCGTTCATTACCTGAATCATGTATGTTCTCTCCGGCGCAACTGAAGAATTGGCCAAGTGCTCATCTTCAAGCTATGCCTTGGTACCTTGAGTGTAGCCAGGGATTTATCCCGCCTCATGAATTGGCTCTGTTTCAGTCCATCAAGGAAAGTGCTACTGTGGTGTCAACCGTGGATGAATTTGCAGGCTTGGATGCTGATGCTCGTGCGAGGGCCATGAAGAGGCGAGAGTTATCAGACAAGAAGAAAGAAGAGAAATGGGAAGAAGCGAGGAAGAAATCTAAAGACAATGATGCGAAGAAGAAAGAACGGGAATCCGAGAAAGCCAAGACTGATGTCAAGGATAAGAAGAAGGGCAGGAAGAGAAAAGCTGAGACAGTGGTCCCGGACCAAGCACTGAGTGATGGTGCCATGAAGGACACTTCGTCCGGATTTTCTTTGACTCAAGAGCGCCTTCTGCATGGACCTCTACCTCATGCTCGTAATTTGCAAGGGGTGCCTGCTGTGGATGAGTGCATTTTGAATGTTTCCATCACTACTTTACTGGAATCGGAGGAAGGACATATTCCTAATGCATTCAATTCCATCACAACCTTTTTAGAAAAAGTATTCACTATCTCCTTTTTTCTACCCTAGATTGTTGTGTTCCTCTTTGTTTCTTTTCAATATTTTTCCGCATCCATATCAATGATGCACTTCTACATTTGTACTTCTTCTATTTATTGATTACATACACACTGTTTTGATTTGTGCAGCATGCTTCAGACAAGGATCGTTTTGTTGATGGGGTCTTGACTAAGCAAGCCCTTGTAGACCTCATCATTGTGGATGTCCCAGAGGGTTTATCGGTCCCCACCGTGTCCATTCCACCATCAACAATTCCATTGTGGAATCAATTCTCTGAAGACGGCCTACAAGCTGTCTTTGATCTTGCTGAAAACTATCTTCACGACGGAGGGGCTCTTCTTGTCATGTATCCTCTTAGTCGTAAGATGCAATCCTACCTTAAGGGATTCTGTATGGATTTCGGTGTGAAATCTATCAAGGACTGGTGGGGTATGAATAGACTTCACTTGAAGTCACCTACAGATCCACTTGCCACGGTAAATTCCTAAGCCTTGATTTTGGTATTCATTTCTCAATAATACATTTTGAATAATGCATATTAACTTCAAAATCTTCTACAGACTATGCGTTTTGGTATATCACTGTATGTGAAGGCTATAGCAGGAGAGGTTCCGTCAAAGTTCTCCTTCCAAGAAGTACCTGCTCATGATGCCGTAGGCGTTAGCGTGGCCCGAGACGACGTCCTCCAGAATTTCTGCAACAAGGAGGATGTCACTATGAATGGCAAGACGCCTTGGCGAGGTCCACGAGAGAAGGCTCGAGCCTTCATGCAGATGCTGATAGAGGCGACTACCTCACCGGGTGACATTGTGATAGACTGCACCGCAGCTACAGGTGTTTTTCTTCTTCAATTGATATAGTTTTCCTTATTTTGCATTCTATAAGTTCTATCCATTCCTAACTATTATTCTTTGATCATTTCTACAGATTCTACTATCTATGCTTGTCGAGCTACTGGACGCCATGTCGTGGCTTTGGAAGAGGATAAGTCCATATTTGAGGCTCTACTTGCTCCTTTGATTTCCAGCGTTTCCACTTTAAAGGCGCAATCAGTAGTCTCTCCAGCTCCTCCAATTGACCTTGATGATGACGAGGTGCAAGTCCACCGTATCCCGAAGAAATCACGATTTAGTAAGTAAGTTTATCCTTAATTGTTTTAATGTGAATTTTAAGGGTATATTTTATACTTTGTACTCATACTTGTTCATTTTTTTTTGTAGACAAGCAGAAGAAATGAAGATGGCGCGACATCGACCATTCTTTGGGGATCCAACATTTTTTGCTAGCCCCCCAAAACCTTTCCAGCTACCAATGTATGCTGAGGCTGTGGCGTTGCACCTTCAAACTCATGCTCCTAAACCGTCTTCCAGGGCCCGTAAAGTAGATCCACGCGTCTTGACATACATAGATGACTCTACTAGAGAGTGTAGTGATGAGAGCTCTGCATCTAGATCCTCTAGCAGCATCCTTCATGAATCTACTCCATGAGCCTTTTCTACTACATCTCTTTATAACGTTTATTGTTTTCTGAGATTCTTATATTTTGCTTTTTTTATTTGGTATATTTCAATGAATGGGAAATGCTGCTGGTTAGTTACAAGCTATTAGATTGATATTGAGATTTTTTAAATGAATTAGTCATGTTCGTGAAGGGATTCTAGAAGAAAAATCAAAGTTTTTGGAAAATAATCTGTAGGGATTGATTGGAAAGGAAATAAAGAAGGAAAAAAATGGGGAGTGAATGAGAACATACTTCAATCCTAAACACTTGACAGGAAAATAATAGGGAATTCAAGATAAGGAAACTAATGAAGGCAAAAAAATTGGGGTCGGAATGAAAACCGGAAAATAATAGGGAATGAATGATAAGGAAACTAAAGAAGAAAAATGATGGGGATTTGTCATGAAAATCCACCATAAGAATACATAACTGGCCCCCTCTAAGACATTCACTTAATTGGACAAAAATATGCGCACTACTAGATTAAATACATAATGAAATGGGAGATGAGGAAGACCTAAAATTTGCACTCCCTAATCCCATTTTAGGGTAAAAATTAAATCATCAAAACCACCTCCTGAAAGCTTCGTAATAAATATTGTTAATCACCAAATACATTTATATTTTCTTATTTCAATTTCCCTCAGCTCTGAACCACGGTCATAGGTCCTTGCTCTCAAAATTACAAAAAAATATATTAGTAATCGGAGGCTCTTAGGCTCACAAGCTCACAGGCTCAGCTCCAAGGCTCACAAAATAGCACCCCCGTCATTTTGGCACTGTAAAATAATATTTAAAAAAAACTTTGAACTAAGAAAAGTTGAGAAATAAATCTAAAATTTTATTTTCAAAAATACATTTGTGATATTGAGCCTCTAAAAAGAAGTTATGGACAAAATTCAAAGAGGATGTTTGAAAATGTCAAAGAAAATATCCCTTCCAACTCCTCCCTAAAATTTGTCCATAACTTTTGATTGGAGGCTCAAAACCTCAAAAGATGTTTTGCATATGAAATTTAGGTTGATTTTCCACATTAACTTAGTTCAAAGTATTTTGAAAAAAATTATTCTACATTGCCTAAATGAGGTCTTAAATTCTACTTTGAACACAATTCCTCCTTTTGACTTAACTATGAATGGTTGAGCTCCTACTAATCCTAACTATTTACATATCTCACATGGGTTGTTTTACCTCCTACCATCCAATTTGTATAAAGAGCTTGTCTTTCTCAACTCTACACAAATCTTAATAAGTTGATCTTGGAGCTAGATTCTCATGTACAACTCAACATCCTTATATTGTAAGGAATGGTAAAAAATAATCATTTTTTGTAACAAGTATTAGAGAAAAACAATAATTTTTGCAACAATTCTTGGAAAACAATATATAGTTGCCAAATGTTATAGAATTTAACAATATTATTGTAAGATGAAAGTTCTAGTAAATATTTTTTTAATGTCAAAGTGGAAATCTGAAATTTTATTAATTATTTGGCACCTATTGCTGAATCTGATAAGGGACTATGGTTCAAAAGATTCCTATAATCAACATAAAATCCTAATTCCATTGTAGATTCACCTATTAAATTATCCAAAAAGTTTACTAACAATGCCAGAGGAGAGAGATGTAAGAATATCACTACTTTTGTTTAGGCAAAACTACACACCGAAAATCATGTATGCAACGAATTCTGGAGCTAGTAGTGGTGAGGCTACTACATTTGTCTTCCATTGTGTCCAACCCCTGAGACTCACCAAATAAAAAGAAAGTTGTAAAATGAGACTTTATTCACTAGAAGAAAAACTTGTCCAGCAAAACCAGTTGGTATGCAACTAGTGTCCTATACAACTACCCTGCAACTATAATCCTCTCTATTAGCACCAAATCTAACATGATTGTTTTATATTGTTGTTTTACAATATTGATACATTTGTTTAGTCGCAAAGTAGTCAATCTATAGTTGCAAAAAACAACTAGGAAACAACTAGGAAAGATTGGAACTGTAAAATGACCATAGTTGTTTTCTAGTTGCTTTCCAGTTGTTTCTTAGTCGCTTTTTAGTTGTATACTAGTTGTTTATTACACTATTAGAGAATTCAACTTTTTTGTTGATTTGGTTGCATAAATTTGATTCACCTTTTTGTTGATTTGGAGAGTAATTTGTTGATTTGAATAAAAATCAATACAAAAGTGAACCAAATGAACGCAACCAAATCAACAAAAAAATTGAATTTTCTAGTAGTGAAGCTAGTTGTTTCCTAATCACTTTTAAGTCATAAACTAATTGTTTCCTGGTTGCTTTCAAAGTTCATTACCATTTGTCTTATATCAATTGTCCCATATCAATTGTAAAAGTACCATTAGGTTGGACATATAAGACTTGTAAGTTCTTGAAGTCTAGTACAATAAATTCTATTGATAGAATTTTAAAAGTTTTACAATTTGTAGATATCTATAGATTATAGAAATCTAAAATTTGTAGATTTCTATACAATATAGATTTCTACAATTTGTAGATCTCTATAATCTATAGAAATCAAATAATATTTAAAAGCCAAAAAAAATTTAAATCTATGAAATTGCAAGGTTTCCTTAACTAATGAAATCTATTAAATACTAGTATTTGAATTTTTGAAATCTAAGAAGAAGGTAGATCTAAAAATTTGAAATCTAGAAAAAAGATAGATTTGAAATTCAAAGATCTAAAGAAATCTAGATCTGAAAATCTAAAATCTAAAATAATCTAGATTAGAAATTCTAAAGTCTAGAAAGAAATTAGATATTGAATTTTGAAATCTATAAATTATTGAGATTAATATTTTAAAATCTACAAATTTACAAGTTGCAAACAAGTTGCAAATGAGTCACATGCGAGATGTGACTTTGACAATTGCTCCACCTATTTCCTAGATTTTAGAGTGTCCATTGCAACTACAAGTCTCCAAATTATCACCAGTGGCAAACTAGTCACAAATGTCCTATGCAACTAAAAAACCAGTTGCATAGTGTAGTTGCAAAACCCCTCATTTTCATCTAGTGATTCTCCTAAATTTGCTCTCTTGTCTTTCTAAATTTTCATTTTTGGAGGCTGACAGATAAAAAAATCATAATGACAAAAAGAATCTCCACAAGATGGGCTTACTCAAAATTCCACCAAGCATGTTCAAAGTTTTAATCTTGAATGGTCCAATCTAATAAATTCTATTTGTTGTTTAGAGACAAGGAGATGTTTTGAAGCCTAGACCTTATTAGTCCATCTTGAACTTGTTGTTCTTATAGGGATGGTGATGCTCTAAGTCAAGTTCCATGGCCAAAGATAAGAAGGATATATTTATCATGTTAATTTGTGCAACACCAATTTACCAAGGTCACTCTATTTGTAGAATAATTAGATTACTATGGGCATAAATATTATTTAGTAATATTAATTTTGTAAGTGACACTAATTAGACACCCTTGATAAATTGAATACTTTCATTAGGTTGCCCAATCTAACATTTAGGTCCATGATGAATATTTAGATTTCAAAATCTACAATATTGGTATATAGAAGAGACAACCTATACCTAATTACTTAAGCAATTACGTAGTTTTGGAGTGTAGTTTTTTTAAGTGCCAAATTTTTTCCATGTACAAAAATAGAATTTAGAAGGATTGCATATTTTCCCAAAATTTTATTACACAAAATATAATTACTATGAATTTTTTAGCAAAAGATTCTCTTCAACCTACAATGGTGATATAATTCTCACCGTAGGCTCATTGCAAAACTGACCAAGGGCTGGTTGCAATGTTGACAACCTTGCAACCAATCATAATGTGTTAGAATTGCTCCTTGAAGTGTGCGACAACTTCATAGAACTACAAGTATGGATCATCTCCCCTAATACAAACTCAAATTTATTTTATTCATCATTTCATTGGTTATGGTAAACTACCCGATTACAGACAAAATGGGAGCAAGCCCATCATGGACAAAATTGTAATGGTGGTGTACATTCAAGTTCTGAAATGTACACCACCATTACAATTTTTCCCACGATGGGCTTGCTCCCATAATGGGGTTGTTTACCTTATATGAATTAGTGTGAACGTCAAGCAACACAGAGTAGCTGTCCCGAGAACTCCGAGACCATGTCACGATCGACGGTGATCCCGGAGGCCTCTAGATCGGAGGGTCAGGAGAGCGGCAGACCTTTCTTCACCCTCCTCCTGCTTTCCACCAGGCTCGCTCACTCTACTCCTTTGCGAAAGCTTTCGTGGTTGCATTTGAGGATCATCTCGACACGGGTTAGCGATTGCAGTCCCATCCTCCGCACCTCCAGGTATCTCCAGCGTGACCGTTTTTTGTATGTTTCACTTTGTAACTGCCATTGAAGAGGTTTCTCGCTTGCGGTTGCTCACTTTCATGCTTAGGGCTTGTTTTGGTAGTCAGTTTCAGTTTCAGTTTTAGATTTTAGGGTTTAGGGTTTCATGGTGGAGGGGATAAATGCTGGTGTTCTTGGATGAATCTTGTTCTTGTCTCTCTTCGGTGTGTTGAGGCTGTGGAGAGAGCGCCAGGTATGGGATGAGTAGTTTGGTTTGTGATGTGTTGGAAGGTATTGGATGCTTATTGATTCTGTTGTTGTGTGCTGTTCTTGTGTGTTGATGTTGATTTAGGGTGATTGAGTGGTGGGTTTTTTTCCGTTCCCGGCTTGCCGTCGTTAGGAAGCAGATATGGCGGCACCTCTTAGGAAGCCGGTGTTTGTGAAAGTGGAGCAGTTGCGCCCCGGCACCTCCGGTCACACGTTGACGGTTAAGGTGGTGAGTGCGAAGCTGGTGCTGCAGAAGGTCCGTCCCGACGGGAACCAGGTCCGTCAAGTGCGGATTGCGGAGTGTTTGGTGGGAGACGAGACGGGCGTGATCGTTTTTACCGCCAGGAACGAGCAAGTGGACTTGATGAAGGAAGCTGTAACTGTGATCTTGCGGAATGCCAAGATTGACATGTTTAAGGGCTCCATGCGACTGGCGGTGGATAAGTGGGGAAGAGTGGAGCCCGCCGATGCCGCCGACTTCGTTGTGAAGGAAGACAACAACTTCTCGCTTGTGGAATATGAGCTCGTGAATGTCATCGACGAATAGAGCACACTACTGTGGGATCACGAGTCTCGCGGAAAGATTCCTCCATCACCGAAAGTCCGTATCCGAGGAAGCATCGTTGTTCAAATACATCATAACAGAGAATGCGACAGGTTCTTGTACCTTCCGATTACCTATAGTATGGAGTGTCAGCAAACACTTTCCCCAACTCCAACGATTTTGAAGCGTGTCCTGTGAAATCTGTCCACATTAAGTTGTCCAGTATCAAATCGTCAACAGTCAACTATAATTGTGCTTCAAGTCCTTGTCTACGAAGGCTTCTGTGTTGGGGTTAAGTTACCAATGTTAGGTCACCAAGTTCCAGTGCAGACTCTGCTTGGTGGTGAATTTCTGATCCTAAGACTGCCTAGATTATGTTTTCGTCATGTCGGAGGTATTCACACTTTCATGGTCTGCAAAGCAATCGTCAACCAGGGTATGCATTTTGTTGGCTGAGCTTTCCCGGCTCTTCTCTCTTCTGCCCGCGTCTCGGCAGGTGCAAGTTTAGGGTTTGTTGCGTTGTGGCGCCTCTATGATGTACGGTTCTCTGGAATTATATGCAATGGCCACGGTATAGTTTGGTCAATATTCCTGGCATTTGACACGGAATGGAGGAGACATTTGTGTGGCATTCGTAAAGCACGCTGAATGTGGGTCTCGAATTTGCATTAAATGTAATCTGGCACGTTGTCTGCCGTGCTTGTGAAGGTAGTGTACTCTTTTTGAGAGAGTTTGGCTTGTTTACCTTGTAGCGAAGTGTGAATCACTGTTTGATTGTTTGCAGCTCTGTTTTGCAACTATTAATTAGGCTTGAATGTTCGGTAATGGATCGTTTCAGTGTTACTTATTAAAATACATCTGTGAATCTGAATCGCTGCATTTCCTTTTACATCCGTGGAATTTGGGCAGCAACCAACCCCGAATGCTGTGCAGTTCAATATTCTTACAAACTGTCTATTGTGTCATTCAAAGTATTTTGCTTAATGCACTGTTGGCATTTTTTTTTGGTCATGCATGGAGTGGGGTAACTGTTCAAAACCAATTTTGGAAATATGAACACCCAGGTATCCAAAATGAATTTTGGGATCTCACTTTGATAATTTCATTTGTTTTGATGATAACTTGGAAATTCGTTTCGTTTTTGAATTGGGAGGTATTTGTTAGTTAATTGTGTTCTATTAATTGATTTGACCAATCACATGGGGTTTAGAGGGTGGTTCTGATTGTAAAGTAAGGAGTGTAAATAAGTTTTTAATTTTTTTGTGTGGTTGATGGAGTATTTACAAACCTTGGAGCTAATGCATACTAAGTTTGACAGCATGATTAGCTTAGGATGATTTACTATTGGCAAACCTCATAGTGTAGCATGTCTGAAGTAAGGTTGATAAAATGTATATAATTTTTGACATTAGGATGTATTTAGGATGATTTACTATTTGTAAATCTTGTAGTATAGAATGTATGTAATAAGGTTGATATAATGTGTAGACATCATGACATCATGATAGTTCATGATGAGAGTTCATAGAAGTTGACATCATATAGAATTTGTTCAAGAGGACATGTATAGTAGTGCATATGCAATCTCTATCAAGTGTGTTACAATTCAATTTCTAAAATCGAACTCTATGTTGAGTGAATTTTTCATTTCATTTTCCTAGTTTTACATGATTGATTGAAAAACATTGGTGATGAATTTATAAGGGTTCATTGACTTATGAAAGTTGTAAGCATGTGATTGTATCATGCAAGCTTACTACATAATGGGTATGTAGAAAATGTCCATATGTGCATATTTCATGTTAAAAAAATGTCATTATCAAGTAAGAAAATTTAAATTTATAGAGTTTACCACATGATCATAGGCTTTGTTCTCTTTTAGTGTTAACCTATTATTCTCTTCGGTACTTGTTGTAAAGGCCAGGGTGAATTGCCCCCTCATTGCCCCTCCAGGGCAAACCCTGGAATTTTTTATTTGCAAGACTTAATTTTTTTTTGAAATTCTGAATTCATATTTGCAATCAGAGGTCCCAAATTACTATTGGAAGATGCAAGAATTATCAAAAAATTGGCACAACATAGGGGGCTTTTTTTTCAAACCTAAGTTGACCAGAGCAATGAGGGGGTCAATTCTCCCTGCGCTTGTTTGTTGTGAAGACTCTCAAAAGCTGTAAAAATTTACCTCAGTTTTCTGAGCTTGCATGATACAGTCATATGCTTACAACCTTGCTAAATAAGTCTGCTTCCACAAAATGGAAGAATTTTTATAAACTTTTGGAATCAATTCAGGGGATTAATTCAAAGGTTGCAGTATATCCCACTCCAGCCCAAATAAGCCACATTATAGATTATTTTATTCAAAGAGTCAGATACTATTGCCCAACTAGTTTTTTATAATCCCCTAATTTGAATATTTAGCTCCTCAAATTCAGCCATAAATTCTAAATAAAACACATTCCGGCTCCCAAAAGCTGCTTGATGCGGACGGAGTACGCAGTTTCACGCTTGCAAGTGGCCGAAAAAACTGAGAAAACTACTAAACCAAGAAACGGCGCCCGTTGGTTCTCAGTTCTCCATCTTCTTCGGTTCCAAACCTGCTTTGCAAATTGCCCCTCCTAAGCTTAGTTAGACCTTCTCGCAGGGTTCCTACTCTTCTCATGTACCAACAAACCTACAACTAGAGCGTCATGGAGGCTTTTCCATGGGAAGTTGGCGATTCAAAAGTTCGGTCAACCGGAACTGTTGCTGGAAGATCATGTAATGCAGATGATTAGTTTCTCTGGGCGGGTTGATCGATGTTGGAGTACTATTCTTAGTTCCTCAAAGGTCTCGATCAATATTCTGGAGCCCCGTGCACAGACGTAAGCCATTTTACCAAACCCTGTGTTGAATGAGTTCTTTGCTTTGCGATGAAGCAACGAGAGTTTTCGCGAAATTGAACTCTAGTGGGAGCTAGTTTTTTTGTATCTTTCAGGGGATCGGAATGGTGTTTAGGATTTGTCAACAGATAGTTCTCATCTCTCTGTTTTGGGAACAGATTGGTAGTGGCTATGGTTGCGACGTGGAAGTAGCTATGGAGGCTCCTGGGGTGAGTACTCTCGTGGATGTGGGTTCTCAACTGGACTTGGGCTTGACTGATATCACCAAATACTCTTCCTATTCGAAGCTTTGGCGAATGTTGTAAGTGCTGGGTGACGCTCCCTTTCAAATATTTCCACATTAGATTGTCTGTACCGTCTTTTCTTGCAGAGCTTGAATGATTTTCCTATCTATGAATTTGTTGCACTTACAGTGATGATTGTGATGTGGATTGACTGTTGATCAGATACTTTATAAACGACGCACCGTTTTGTATACACACCCACGGATGCACACCTGCGCCTGGGCTGGCAACGCCCACTTCAGGAATCTGTAGACAAGACATGAACTCCATAATACTTAAACTAGCTCTTTTATGAATAGATGGTAGGGCTTTCAATCGCGTTGCGATCAATATGAGAATCTGCATGAATGTTGCGGTGTAGACGATGACTTCTTCCAATACTTCGGCCTACATCTGTGGTTTGCAGGAACCGGATGGAAGAAAGTAAGCCACTCTTTACCAATAAGCACTGCAGTACAGATCCCAAGATAGAAATCATATCACAGGCACTGATTGTCACGAGGTTTGCAATCAGTTGTAGCCATTTGCTCCACAAAGCGACCTTTACTTCCATGGTCTATGAGTGTGGGGTTTTAGAGAACGTGATGAAGATTGGAGAGCAAGTGGGCAAGTAGTTCCCGTGCTTGTGTTCTAGCTCATGAAGAGAGTAAAAGGCTCTCTTGATTCAGCCATGTACGTGTAGATTGCAGTACAAATCCCAAGATTGTAATATTAGTGGAGATGCAAAATTCCTCCCTACTAGCAACCCCAACGTTATTTGGGGTATCTTACTCATATACCTGAATTAGTCATAAGGTCTTCTCATATTCGAGCTGATCAAGCTTCGAAATTTCAATAAACGATTCATCCTCGCACCGCCGAGTTGTTTTGTGTTACCATTCTCTCCGCTCTTGCTCGGGATGCAAAAGACACTCGGCCTTCTGTCTGTTCTGTCAATGCACAAAAGGCAACGCAACTAGAGACTCTTGCAATGGTCTGAAAATCCCATTGTGTTCCGAATGTCTCTAGGAAGCATTTTATTGAAAGTCAATAAACGTGATGGGACTTTGGGACTAAGATGTGGCCTATTTTTTCATTTGATGACCCTTCATCATAACATTATTAAATAAGTATTTTTTTTTAATAATTTTTATGCTAGAGGCTAGTGGATGTAGAGAAGAAGTTTTCAATTAATAAAAGCTTTAGCAATCGAGGAGACCAAGGAATGTGACTTTACATTCAATGTTTTTAGTTGATGAAGAGAATGATGTAGACAACACTTTTGTCCTTTGTGGCAATAAAAGTGAACAAATTTTGAGTACCTCGAGTGGAATTTACTACTAGCTCACCTTATTAAAGAGGTGGACTTAATGCACATGCCAAGGCCCCTTGGGTCAAATGGTGGTCAAACCAATCATTTAAAATGAATTCACATTACAATCTATGGCCTAGTTACTTTCTTTGACTTCTAAGGAGGGTAGTAGATGGGGCAAGGGTAAACTATTGTTATAAAGCCTCCTAAGTACTAAGAGTTTGAGATGTTTAATATGAAAAGAACTCTAGTTAGGAATTTAATTAGAACATGATGGAATTCATTATTCAATGATATCCAATGTTGTAAATGTTTGCATTACCATTCTAGTTTACATAGAAATTAGAGGGTCTTTAATTTATTTTTTTGAGTATGTTTGCTTTTGAAGAATGAATCAATCTTTGCATCCACAATTTGAATTTTTTTTTTTTTAAATTTGTTGTAAAAATTGTGTTTGCAAAAAACAAGGCAGAAAAGTCTAGTGTATTGTCAATTCTTTGCACATTCTTGCATTGTAAGATTTTTTAGATGTGTTGCATGTCTTTTTTACTTAAGAAAGTTGGTAGAGATATGTCTAATATGATCTTATGTATGATATATTTTAAAAATCAAACCATAGTGCAAAATTTTCTACAAATGGTAGTCAAAATTCTCATGTAGGGTCTCCAAAAAACTTTCTCTTTTGACTTCTGAAGCTAATACACTACAATCTATAGTTCTATACATCTTCATATGCAAGTGTAGTACAAGATCCTATGGTTTGACACTAAATGAAATCATTTTTTTTTTGTTTTCATATCTTGATGCACTAGAAATGATATTTTGAGTGTTTCTTGACAAGAATAATAAGGCCTTAAGTTGAGAATGCAAGGTAGGACGTCCATAAAGCAATTAGGCTCTAAGAGAGTTCTCTAATGCAAAGATACATTTTGCTTTCTCATTGTGCCAACAATGTACAAATAGTGAACAATTCAAGAGGTGGACACTTTTAGTCACCACTATGTTTCAACTTCAAAATTTCATAACTAATTCTATGAGGCTCCAAAAAATATGAAATGAATTGGTTTAGATGCCAATTTCATTTGTCTTTCAAATATATTTTATTGAAAATTATTTCAAGAAGCCAAACCTCCCCAAATTTGACTAGATCATCTTTTAAATGGGTGATGTATGGACCTCCTATCTTAGGAATTAATATACTATGTTTCTACTAAGATTCTAGATAATACAAAATCACATTTATTAAAATTTATATAGTGCAAGTTGAAATATTACGAG
Source organism: Rhytidiadelphus loreus (assembly GCA_947034895.1). Taxonomy (NCBI): domain Eukaryota; kingdom Viridiplantae; phylum Streptophyta; class Bryopsida; order Hypnales; family Hylocomiaceae; genus Rhytidiadelphus; species Rhytidiadelphus loreus. Next base: position 27,862,125 of record OX344764.1, read on the forward strand.
ATTATACTATTTTTTCATATTATTTTTGGTTTTTGCACTAATTTCATGTCCTCTCTAATAAACAAGTATCCACTCTAGAAGAGTCTCTCTTTAGATGTTCTTTTTGGAAAAGCATAGGGTTTTTTTTTCAAAATTTTGAATGAAATAGCTACTCAAACTTCCTCTTCAATGTAATTTAGCTTAACTTTTGTCAATGTAAAGCCTCTTTCCTTTTTCTTTTTCTATCCAAAGCTAATAAATTAGTTCAGTTGAGTACATGGACTAGGGTGAGGGTTGGGTTCAATATCAAATGCACATAGGGGGCCTCTACCTTTGATGGGCATGCTATAGAAATACCCTCCCATTGCACATCACTTGTGCATTGCTTTAATTTTAGCACTCACGGCCTTGTGACTTCAATTTTCTACCAAATTGTAAAAAGAGGTCAACATTATTTTTGGAGAACCTTCTTTCTATCTCTACTATGTGTTTTTTAATCACTGAGTAAATTTTGATGGAGCTTGGGGAGAGCTTAGAAAGTAAAAACTTGAATTTTCTTGGTATGTTTATTTATTTTTTTCATTTTTTTTTGTGAATGGTAATATATGTTGTGGAGAATGTTTCTTTGGTTTTTGAACTTTCATTTTGTGTATTGGAAGGTTTTCAAGGTTCTCTCCTTTCAAGATTTTGAGTCCCGAGTTTTTTTAATAAGATTTGCAAGAATTTTTGTAAGTTAATATGTAGCCCTTTTTTGTGCTTAAGTTGTGCTCATGTGGATGATGCTTTCTATGGCAATGAATAGCTCTTTGAGTTGCAAATCAAGGGCTTGGGAGGTATTGGATTTTAATAGTGGGACTTCAATGGGCTTTCATTTTCTTTTGTTGTTGTTGTTACTTGGCTCAAGGAAGAAACCCGATGCCTTTCAAGGGTAGAACCTAGGCAATCAATACATTGGAACTATGTAGAAAGAATAGTGTGGAAATCAACTAATGAGATGTTCTACAATACATTTGAGATGTTTTATAGGATGAGCTTTGATGCATTTCACAATTTGTTGAATATGTTGATTCTTTTCTTGAGAAGTAGGTGTGTGAATCAAGTGAGATTGCAAATGAAAATCAAAAAAATTGTGGCATGTGTAATTTATAGATTTGCACATTGTCATAGTCTAGAGTACATTGCAAATCATTTCAAAATTGGAGTTTCAACCATTAGAAAGTATGTTGACATTGTTTGTAACATACTTATTGATAGAGATAAATTAATTAGCCACTTTATTAGCATTCCATGTGAAGACAACCTTTAGTGCATCATCTCAGATTTTGAGGAATCAACAAGTTTGCCTAACATATGTGGAACAATTAATTATTGTTGGGACACATATACTATTAGTAGAGAATCCAAACAAAAGAGTTGCATTAGTAGGTACTATTTTTTTTAATAAGAAAAAATTCAACTCCATTTTATTGCAAGTAGGTTGCAATTTACAAAAGATTTTCTAAAATGTGTGTGCCATCCAACTTAGACTCTTGGAGGAGTGCATGATGACGGCCAATTCAAAGTGTCTAATTTGTACAAGGGTTTGAGGAAATGATAGATTGTGGAAGAATCAATGGTATTGGTTGGAGATGTCAAGTATACTCCTTACTTGATTGGGGATTTTGCATATTCCATTTACACTTATTTGATAAAGAGATGAAAGGCCATGGTTCAAGGTTACAAGAAAATTCTTTCAAAAATCCTAAGGTTTAAGATCAAAGCTTTGTTGTATAACTTGTATTTGGAGGGAGTTGCCAAACAAGTTAGGGCACAACACTTGACATAAAATACAGTTTACAAAAAATTTAATACAATTACAAATTAGTATAATGAAGTTAGTGAACTACACGCTTATAAAACACTAAAGGCCCTTCTAAGCGGCATTGTCAAGGTATGGAGGCGAGTATCTCTAGGATTAGTACAAATGGTAATCCAACTCAACTTCGACAATCAATTTAATTAGGACAAAATCACACACACAAGTACAAGAGACTACAAAATGTAAAAGACCACAAGTCCTTCAAAAAAAGCTTCAAAAGTACAAGCAATAGAGCATCAAAGACTCCAAACACCGTCGAGAAGGGTTGGCTTAAAATGCCAATAAATTCACTAGAATTAGACCCATTGGATCCAAGATAATAACATAGGGGTGTTTTGAGAGGAGAATGAATGCCCTTATGTATTCTTCCAAAGGCACCCGACTCCTTTCATTTTCCTACTAGTAATCTTATCATTTTAGATTTTCACTTTAAATTTGAATTTTCAACTTACGACGCTAGACCAAAACTTTAAATTTTTGGAGAAAGACTCCAAATCACAAATGGATTACTTTATTGGCTCCAAAAAGTCATTTTTAAAGTGAAGGACCTTTTCTTATCAACTTTTGGAGTTTACCTTTTTAAAGAAAATAACTAGCCTAGGCTGTGTAGTAGACATGAGGGAGTAAAGAAATACCCCTCTTCGACCTCATTCCATTTTCATACACTCCTAAAACGTTGGTCAACTCACCAATAATCTTTAAATTTGCCGATTTTAGAGAATCTTGCTTGTTCAGGTGTTTCTAGATATCATAGAATAAACTATTTGTTATTAATATAAAATAAACTATGATAATTTTTAATGAGATTTTATTGCAACTTCGGTAATTACTAGAAGTTTTCTATCGTAGATTTAGGCAATTGACTATTCGAAAGATCTTCTGAGAATTAAAAAATTCCAAGAATTTTATGAGACTTGTCATAGAATCCTATGAAGATTTGTAGGCTCATATTTTTATTCTACACATGTGAAAAAGGAGAATCAAATCCCATTATTTCTTTTAATTATCGATAATTGGAAAAAAAATTATACAAAGAGGAATCTTGGCAAACCAATTTTGTTGTTGGACTCTTAGCATGAATTCCACCTTAGATCACCATATTCTGGCCATAAATGCCCTCCACTAGTCCATCTTGGATCTTTTCCATCAACACACTAATAATTAGGATTTTTATTATTTTACAAAATAAAATGGAATACTGAAATCTTTCTTCGGAAATCAACTTAGGATTCTCACATAGGCTATCCACGACCAATTTAACCATAACCTACTACAAGCAAGAGAAGTTTAGGCAATTTGAGCAATTTCTACAAAATATCCATAATTTGTACAATTTCCAGGTATCTATCCTATTTACATATAGTATTCAGATTTGCAAAAAACAAAGAAAAAGAAAATCATTAGTCCAAAGTGACAAATTGAGAGCTCAAAAAGGATTGGCTAGTTTAAGTGGTGAATTCAACAAATATTAAATTCAACCATGTAAAAGGGAAACCCACAATCTAGGCAATAAGGTAATCCAAAGATATTTGAATAAAAAATCATAATGTAATTGAGGTGAATCCCAATGTTTAACGCACCAATCAAAAATGAATTTTTATCCACAAATGTCCTTTTTTCATTCTTGACCATGCATGTTGATAGTTTTATCATCCAAATGAAGATTGTTTTTAGCATTGTTCCACATGATAGACATTAAAGTAATCTTGCCACAACATTGCATTCACCTTTGAGCATACATCCTCCACATTAGCTTAATCATTGTAACAACTAGTCTAATCTCATTGAGCATGACTGTTCTTCCAACATGGCCAAAAAAACTTGTTTGGGAGATTGATATGAATCAATTAAGAGCTTTCACATACAAGGTCTCAAATTTGCTTCCTAGTAATTAAATGTGGGACACCAATAGTATATATCTCATTGAAGAGAGAGTCTTTCTCTCTATTATTAATATTGTTCATAAAATACTATCCACTATTAGTAGCAATATGGTATCACTAGCATTATTTTATGAGTGGTGAGTGAGCTTGTATGTGAAACATTTATTTATGTTGATAATTAACAGTATTGGTTTATGAAGATAGAATGAAATGAGCACCTTATAAGTTATAAATGATTTTGGAATCTCTCATATAGATGTGCACTTGCTCTTAGATGACAATCTACATTGTTGGTTTATTATGACCTTACCACAACAATTTTCCTATCAATTAATGCCTCAAGGGAGAAGTAAAGGTGCATGGATAAAACTCGGGATAAAAAGGGGCCAATTTCAAAGAAAGAAGATATTGGTTGAGAATAGACGTTAGGAGATGTTTTTTCACATGTCTCATGTAGGAATGTAAAGAAAATGAGATTTGTCAATTAATTGGGGTGTAATTGTTCATGTTGGATGTAGACACTTTGGGATGAGGGGGAATGAATTTTCATCTATAGTTGTTATTTTGCATTCCCAACCATACATGTCAATAGTTTGATTACCCAGGTGAAGATTTGTTTTAACATTGCTGAAAATAATAGACATCAAAGTAAGTATGCCATGCCATTACATCCACCCCTTTGCATAGGTTCTCCACATCACTTCAATCATTGTAATAGTTAATCCAATGCACTTCACCATATCTTCGTTATAAGACCCTTAATTCACATTCCACACCTTATGTAGAAATTTAAGTAATAGACGTAAAGTACTTTGCTCTAAAATTTTTAAATGCCCAATCTTTGGACTCATGTATATTTCTAAAACTAACACCTAGATCCCTCTCGAAAGAGTTCTTCAATGATTGAAAATTATTTTTTGGGCCATTTTTGATTCAAGAGGACATGTAGCATTGTATTGAATTGCATTATGGCAGTGCTACTTACTTCATATGAAAGTGAGATTGATTTTTCTCCTATGCTTGAAAGATAAAGTTGAGAGCTGTCTTCTTTTTTTATTGTGCTTTTCTCATTTTGAAACTTTTCTTTCCTAATTTGAAGTCTTTGATTCCGTATATAAAATTGGTGGGAAAAAATTTAAAGGATTATTTTTTTGTAGGATTACAAAGTAAGAATTTGAAGCAAAGGTCCAAATGTTTACCCTTGCAACAATTTGAAGAAGTCTCAAAGCACTCAATTTACAATAAAGGATTCCCACTATGTCCTTCAACCTTCCTTTCAAAAGGCTCCCTAGCTCCCTAGAATAAATGAGTCTCCCTAAGTCCTTCAACCATCTTTTCAAAAGGCTCCCTAGCTCACTATACACTTTACGTGTGAGGTTATTGTTGAAGTGACTATTGGCCGTTTGTTCTTAGGTAGGAATTGTCAATGCTTATCTGTATTGTTTCGTTGATGGTGGATAATGGGCAATGCCTTTGTGATTAGATTTTTTTTCAATCATCATTTTCTTCTCATGTAGAAATTTGTCCCTTTGTGGTTTGTTATGCCGGCTCTTTTTTGCCACAAATTCTTCGGACTACCTCCTCAAATTCTCTTCACCACCTCATTGTTCTTTTGATGTTCACTTGTACCTAGTGGTTTTGTCATATGGATTCTTCATTTCTCTTGTTGCCTTGCATTGATTGGATGCTCATGTCTATTCTTGTGTTTGGTATCACAAATCTATGATCCATCATTCTAAGTGGTCACTACATCACAATAATTTGGTCTTGATTTGATTCTATAGTGCTCTAATGCTTGAGCCTTCCTTAATTATTGTTTCCATTGCCTAGTTAGTTATCTATTGTCTCAGGCTTCAGTTGTCTAGGTTATTAGGGTTTTCAATCCTACGAGTTGTTGTCCCATCGTAATTATTCTCTAAAAATCCCCTGACAAATTCTTCCACATTTTATTGCCTAAATCCAACCCGATTCTTTTCCATGAATTCTTCCTACGAAAATGTGAGAACTACTCAACAAATTATGAAAAATCATCTCTTCACCTAAGAACTATAATTTCCCTCAATACTAGTCTCAATGATTCTAAAGAATTAATTCTCTAAGTTTCCAAGAAGATAGACCATACAAACTCCATCATGAGAAAAAGAAAAACTAAAAGAGAGAAAAATCCCTAATTTTCCTAGTTTAACCCTAAAGGACCAAAATGCATTTTTTGACAACATAACAATTTTGGGCAGTTCACTACTAATAGAATTTTTATTTTTTTCTTTGAAATTTCCACATAATATGTGTCAAAGGAGTAGCTTTAAGGCCCAATAATTTTCATAACTTTTGATGACATGGTTCAAAAGGTATTGCATGATATGTAATTTTCAATGCTCGGTGGGCAACCCAAAAAATTCTTAAAAAATTCTTTTAAATTTTTTAAAATTTAAATTGGTTCTCTAGATTTATATATACATGCAAACTAGAACACCTCATAACTTTCAAAGTTTATTTTAGGGTATCTAAGTTAAAATAAACTTTGGAGTCCTTTATTTTAACTCAATTTTTAATATTTTTTGAAAAAAACAAAATAATATGATGAATAATATTTATTAATACATTAAAATGGCATTTTTCAATTCCCTGATTGAATTCTTAACAATTTATTGTTTTGAATCATTCTCTACTTTTTTCTACTTACTATTTTTTTCCTATATGTTGTACAATTCCAAATTATCTAAATTTTTTCAAGAATGTACACAATTTTCCTTGAAGAATGAATCCAAAGAATTACCACCATTTTGGAAATTTTTCCATACAAATGTGACCTTGTGAAGTGCAGCTGCTTGGTTTTTTGTAGGGCCATAAAAAGAATTTTTGTCAATTCAAACACTAATATCTTGCAATCTACACGGTGGAAATTTCTGAAATTATTTCCACATCTTGTCAAACTAGACTACTACAAGATCCTATGGTTACATGTGTTTAATAATGTTATTCTTTTAAAATTTGGTACTTGTATTAGAAATGATAGTTTGAGAGTGTTTTTGGTGAAAACGTAGTCTCTAACCTTTAGGGGTTAATATCCTATTTATGTTCTAACTTTCATTCACTTATAAGTTCATCCCTATTCTAAATTACCGTAACCCACACTAATTTACAAATTCCCCCCTACTTTAGAATGTCTACTACAAATTAGTGTCTTAATATTTACTCTAATTCTACTAATTAGCTTGGTAGTTCTAGTACTTGCATTTTTTGGTAGTCAATGTCAATGTCATTTCTTTTAAGGAGATTCTTGATTAGTGGATAGGATGCAATTGTTCCAAAGGAAGAATGTAGACACTTTGAGATGAAAGAATTAATTTTCATCTATAGTTGTCCTCTTCCATTCTTGACCATGTATGTCAATAGTTTGATCATCCAAGTGAAAATTGTTTTTAGCATTACCCAAAATGATAATTATCAAAAGAAATATGCCACAACATTCTATCAAACTCTCAACATAGATCCTCCACATTTACTTAATCACCATAAGAGCTAGTGCAACATCATCCCATTGGCCATGACTTTTTCCCCTACATGAAGCCAATTTCCAAGCTTTGTACTTCATCAAGATGGTAGTTTCAAAATATTTGTACTCTACCATGGCACTCTGATGTCAATTACAAAATATTTGATCTCCACCTTTCTACCATGACATCAATTTCAAAATAATTGTACTTCACCTGTCTACTATGACATCTATTTCAAAATCTTTCTACTCCACGATTGCATCTTAACTCATACTCTACTATAAATCCATATTCAAAATAGTTGTAGACCAACATCACCTCATCAATGGCACTCTCTAGTTGCTTTGATTTCAACTTTGACTTATGTGAAGTCCAAATAAACTCAAATTTGTTTGGGAGATTGATATGAATCAATTAAAAGCCTTCCAATATAAGGTCTCAAATTTACTTACTAGTAACTAAATGTGGGACACCAATATTACATATCTCATTGAAGAGAGAGTCTCCCTCTCTATTATTAATATTGTTCATAAAGTTCTATACACTATTAGTAACAATATGGTATCAATAAAATTATTTTATCAGCCATGATTGTGCTTGTATGTGGAGCATTTATCTAGATGGATAATTAATGGTAAGGTAGGAGGTCCAAAGTGGAGCATCTAAGGGCTGAAACTGAATTTTGGGGAGGTAAAACATCTTGAAATATTTTTCAGTAAATTTTACTTGAAAGACAAGTGGAATTGAAATCTAACCCAAGTCGTTTCATATTTTTTGGATCTTTGTGGAATTAGTTACAAATTTTTGAAGTTGGAAAAAGTGGTCATTTGTGGTCATCAAAATGGACCACCTCCTGAAATGTGCATAGGTGGTACATTGAAGAAAGCAAACGTACCTTTGAATCATGTTCCATTTTCATGCCCGCCCCGTTTTATAGCCTCCTACCTTATTGGATTGTAAAGGTAAAATCAAATGAGTACTTTATAAGTTATAAATGATTTTGGGATCTTTCATACAAATTAATGTGCACTTGCTCTTAGATGACAATCGACATTATTGGTTTATAGTGACCTTACTAAAACATGAAGATATTGGTTGAGAATGGACCTTAGAGGATGTTTTTTGACTTATTTTATGTAAAAATGGCATTTGGTGTTTATAACACTAAATCATTGAAAATGTGAACACCCAAAGCTTGGTAGTCAAAACCAACAAAAAAAGGTTTAATCAATTGGTTGAGATGTAATAGTTATTGTTGGATGAATGTAGGCACTTTTGGGGTGAAAGGAATGAGTTTTCATCCATTGTTGTCCATTTTCATTTCCAACTATGCATATCAATAGTTTCATCACCCAAGTGAAGATTGATTCTACTTTAGCATTGCCCCAAATGATGACATCAAAGTAAGCATGCCGTGACATTGCATCCACCTCTTAGCATAGGTCCTTAGCATCACTTCAATCACCATAATATATAGCTTAGTCAACACACCTCACCGTATCTTGGTTATAATATCCTTGATCTCACATCCCACAACTTATGTAGGAATCTAAAACCCTAAACCTAAAGTTCTTTTGCTCTCTATATTTCAAACACCCAGTCTTTGGAGTCATGTATATTTCTAAGACTAATGCCTAGAGCCCCCTCAAAAGAGTTCTTCAATGAATGAAAAATACTTTCTTTGGACTTTCATGATTCAAGAGGACATGTAGCACTATGTTGGATTGGATTAAAGTAGTGCTACTTACTTTATATGAACGTGAGGTTGATTTGTTTTGTTTCACCCATACTAGAAAGAAGAAGTTAACTCCTAAAGGACCAACATGCATTTTTTGGCAACATAGAAATTTTAGCTATGTGATTGGAGATTTGAATATTTTAATCTGAAAATTTAATGTAAGGTGGGGACAATTAATATCTTTCATCTACACTAAACTTCATGACATTTAAAAATATGAGTCAAAAGTCATAGGCAGTCTAGGTAGATCGGAAAAAATCTTTTTTTTCAAACACAAAAATTTGAACTCATTTTCTAAAGTTATATTTATATATGTAGCTAGAAAGCTTTCAATCATTCCATTTTCATCAATGAGTCCAAAGTTATGAGTTTTAGTTTGTAGATAGTTATGCATTTCTAACTCTAAAATAAATTTTGAAGTCCTATATTTTATTAAATTTTCAATATTTAAAATAATAATAATAATAATAATAATAATAATAATAATAATAATAATAATAATAATAATAATAATAATAATAATAATAATAATAATAATAATAATAATAATAATAATAATAATAATAATAGTAGGATGTAGATTGTTCATTACAAAGTTTCAACTAGTGGGGTTGGCATTTTTCAATCCATACTAAATTCTTAACAATTTTGTATTTTGAATCATTCTCTATTTCTTTCTACTTGCTATTTTTTCCTATATATTGTACAATTTGAAATGATTTGAAAATTTTCAAGCATGTACCCAACTTGCCTTCAAGAATGAATCCAAAGAAGCTCCATCATTTTGGACATGTTTTCATACAAATGTGACCTTGTAAAGTGTAGTTGCCAAGTTCTTCGTAAGGCCTCTAAATATATTTCTATGAATTCAAAAGCAAATATCTTGCAATCCATGTAGTGGAAATCATTGAAATTATTTTCAAGTACTCTGAATTCAATACACTATACAATCCTAAGGTTATATGTTCCTCAATGTTTTATTTCAAAATTTGGTACTTATATTAGAAATGGCAGTTTGGAAGCAATTTCGGTGAAAATATAGTCATAATACTTTTGTGGTTAAGAGCTCCCCTCTATTTCCAATTGTAATTTATGCATTTCATGGCCTCTTTTTCCTAATTTGGGGTCTTTCATACCACATATAAAATCCGCAAAAAATAATTTAAAAATTCCATCTTCATTGGACGCCAAGGTAAGAATATGAAGCAGAGGTCCAAATGTTAACCTACTAATGAATAGTTTGAACTCAGGGGTTCTTTTCCTGGCAAAATTTCACTAGTTTGGGTGTCTCTAGCATCATATCATTGAATGGACTTGGAAGGGACGTCAGTGTAGTACCAACTCCTTTGTGTCAGAGTTGGTGGAAAATTTGCCTAAAACAGAAGTTACACTAGTTTGAAAAAATCTTTATGCACTAGTAACTTAGAAGGAAAGAGTCCCACTAAATTATGGCCTTCACTTCAACCTTCCCTAGCTCCCCCCTCTCCTCTTCTCCTCTTGGCGTGAGAGCTTCCGTAGTGAGTCGTGCCTACCCAACATCTTCGGGTCAGTGTGGCTGGGGCAGCCTTGGTTTCCACTGAGACGCATTGGAGCCCCTTCTGCTCGAGTATATAAGGAGTGTGAGATCCACCATCCCTGCTCATTCTTGCAACTCCTGCTTCTGTGTGCTTCCCAAGTTAAGGCCGGGGGACACGCTCGCTGAGTGACGACCTGAGCTTACCGGTGTTTCCATTGCAGCTCGTCGCTTGTTTGCAATTTCCTGTGCAAGAGCTTTAGAAATGGCTGGCGCACCCCGCCTTTCCGACGACATCACCTCCCTGGACACCATGTGAGTCATTCCAATAGCGAGATTTCAAGTTTCTTCCTGATGACCAAAGCTGGTGTTCCTGATGCTCGCATCTCCTGCCTAAGCTCGCTGCTTGCATTGTGTATCTGTTTCCAGTGGCAGAATATGAAGCATGCCATTAGCGTTGACTGAGAAACTTGCGAGGCTCGTGAGTTCTTGCTTGAATGTGCATATGTTCTGTCCCCAGCACTTGCTTTCCAGACGTACTGTTCGCAACTGTAGCTTACCCTGCTTGTGAATGTATGTCATGTTGCAGAAATTCTGTCGCAGCAGAAGCGCAAATGCCGATACGCAGTCCTGGGCCGACGATAGCCGACATGCTATATGCAGCTCGACTCCGAGCCCACCAGCGAGTCGCATCAGGCGAGGTGCCTGGCGCACCAATACGAGTACCAGGAGGAACGTGGCGCCTCGCCTCTTCCGAACCTCGACGAGTTTCTGGTCGTCTTGGCTCACCCGGGCTGGAAATGGACGCCCGAGGCGAGCATTTTCATCTTATGCACTGCATCGCCGAATGCATCATTCCCGGCTTTCGGTACTCAAGTCCCGTGCAAGTGACACAACGTCAGCTCATGCAGAGGCGGCGAGCGGCACTCCGGCTTCGCAACCGTAACCGCCCAATTGCAGTTGGGAGAGAGACTTCCGAAGCAACACTGTCAACGACTGAAGGTTCGGTGCGCTGCTGCGACGAATAGTCCGAAGTGAGTTTGTGCGAGGGTGTTCACTTGGAAGGTGGTGATACATGCGGGATAGTTGGGAGAGTTGATTTGGCAATTTTGTGTTTCAATGTTATGTCGTTGTAAGTAGTCGTCCCTTGTCCTGTAAACATTGGTGGCATGAAATTCTCGATCAGAAGGGTTGTACTCGTCCATGCGCTAGCCTGTGAGGTTTTAATTTGTGGAACTCTGAAATTTTGGAGGCCAGCCCGAACAGAACCCAGCTTGTATGCCTTTTGTGAAAAACTTGATGGCGCTTTTGGCTTGTTTTGCTGGTTAATATGCTCTTCGTTTCGAAACCGAATTGTCTGGTATTTCTATCTAAACCGGCAACTTTTACAAACTAAGTAAGGGCTAGGGTGCTTTGGCAAAGTGCTTGTAGTAATAATCGATGGAGAGGCTGTGGAAACATATTCAACGGACGTGCATGATATGCAGGCAACCTTGTGCATTTGCAGGTTCTAGTCACTCGGGTTTGCCTGGAAATTAACTACTTGTGTCCGCCTCACTGTTTGGTAGTCCTAGCTCGTCACCTGCGTTTGGATTGCCGCACTGAGATTTGTTGTGGCTATGGCGTCTGTGAAGAAGCTCATGTATGTTTGCAGCCCTTGGAACGGGAGTGAGTCCAGGATTAAGCGTGATTGTTCTAATATCGTCGTTTTTCTCTTGAAACGTCAGTTTCGTCAAGCAGGCAGATTTTCGAGACTTTAGTGGCATTGTGTAAATGAATGTCTGAATTTTCATCACCCGGAATTGCACCAATGGACGATTTGCTCAGTTACTGCCGCTGCAGCCACTGTACGCGGATTTTCACTTTGCAATGAGCCATCGCAAAGTGTAGCACTGTGGATCGCTACAATCGAGAGCACACAATGCAGGGGTGCTGCTTTGCATTTCGGGGTTCTCGCATGCTGTTCTGCATTTCCTCAGCGACCTCTCTCACTTTCCATGTGCTCTTCTCTTACCTTCAGCCCCCTTGATAGTTATGGAATTTTAGGGCTTAGAATCCTAGGTTTTATATTTTTGGCTTTGGTATAGATGTACTTTAAAGGAACAAAGGTGCCATGGCAAACAATTGGAAGCAATGTCTTCAAAAAAATTGAGCGAAATGTCTAAGATTTACTATCTTCAATTGAATATTCATTGATACGTTGGGGTGAAATTTTGCATTTTTACTTGAAATCATACAAGAAATTGAGGTGTCCACTGGTAATTTGCTTAAGGTAGTTTGTTTGGTTGTCCATTTGAATCAACTATTTGGATAAATGAATAGGTTGTTCTAATAAATACCTCACGGTTCTCACCTCACATTCATTGGAGGTTTGGGTATGTTCTTAGTGGATCTTAGATTTTGGTGCAATTCTTGTAACACTTTTTTAAAAAGAGGCAAAGAAATCATTTTCTAAGAATATGAATTTTATTTCAATTGTTGACTAGGAGCAAAAAGTATGGTGCACTAGATACTCAATGCTCCATATTTATCAACTTAAAAAGTATGTTTTTCCTTTTTTCATTGTCGATTCCATTTACATTTGCAACAAAAGTTGCAAATTTAGGGATAAAGAAAAGGAAGTAGTTGAGATGGAATTGTGCAAGAGGCATGAAGATCCAACTTGAACTTGAGAAGTCAAAGTTCTTGAAATTTATCTTCAGCACATAATTCAAATGTTTATCTCTAGCTTTCCACTACATCAAGATGGCCATTTCAAATTATCAGTACCAAATCCTGACGTCAATTTTCAAAATAATTGTACTTCACCTGTCCACTCTGACATCTATTTCAAAATCTTTGAACTCCACCACCGCATCCATACTTGTACTCTACTGTAAAGCCAAATTTAAAATATTGGCACACCAACATCACCTCATTGATGGCACTCTCTAGTTGCTTGGAATTGAACTTTGATTCATGTGAAGTCTAAAGAAACTCAAATTTGTTTGGGAGATTGGTATGAATCAATTAAGAGGCTTTACGTACAAGGTCTCAAAATTGCTTATTAGTAACTAAATGGGACACCAATATTATGTATCTTATTGAAGAGTGAATCTCCCTCTCTTTTATTAATATCGTTCATAAAGTTCTATCTATTACTGTTAACTAACTATATGGTATCAGTAGACTTATTTTTCAAGCCATGAGTGCGCTTGTATATGTTGTATTTATTTATTAGGATAATTAATGGTACTGGTATTTGAAGGAAGAATAAAATGAGTACTTTATAAGTTATACTACAAGGAGATTGAATGTAACCATAGAAGAATGACTGCTTGTCCGGAACGACTTGAATATGACTCGTGTTCTCTAATTGCACCAAGGGTTTGGGGTTGTCATTGTTAGAGTCAATTCAGAGTCACATTCACGACTACAGGATGACGACTTAGCGACAGGGAGTCTTCATCCACATTTTTACATCCAGAACGTGCTGTCTTTATCTAGTCCCGCAATGTGCTGAAAAACTTGTTTTTTCTACTTTAAATGCAAATATCTTGCAATCTATGTGGTCAAAAATTCTGAAATTTTTTCCACACTTTTTAATACTAGTTGGGTATAAGATCCTACGGTTAGATGTCAAAGAAAAACATTTTAAATTCTTTTTTATTCTTTGCTATAGAAATGGCAGTTTTCAGTGTTTCTTTGGTAGAAAAAAGGCTTTGCTCTTGTAGGGGTTAAAATGATGCACTCTTGGAGACTTATTTTTCTTTTGATTTTTTTCTTTATTTACTAATGTTTTTTTCAAAACAAACTAAAAAAATAAAGTTAGATTGACAATGCAAAGGCCAAAAACTAAAATTTAGATGACATTTAGCACCTCTAAGAGATAGAAAAACAATTTTTGGTTCTAATTTTTATAGAACTAGGTTGATAACTTTCACAATGTCTATGTTTCATCCATTGGTTTTTGTTCACAACATTGTTAAACTTCCAATTTGCACTTAATCAATTCCATTGTGAAGGCCATAGTCAAAAGTGAGTAAACTATGTGATTGTATTTTGACTACAATTTACTCTAAGGTGACTACATAATGACTTCCGTGTCACTACTCTACTATTTTGATTGTGATTTTGTAGATGAAGTTGGAACCTAATTGGATTTACCCAACAAATAGTTATGTTCGTTCCAAGGGACGTAATTCTAATAGGATTGTTTCTAAATGTACCTAATTGGCCTAAACAAACACCAAGAAAGGACAATTGATCCTACATTCATTCTCTAATTACTAAAATAATTATTTAATTTTTCTCTTATTATTTATCATTTGTTTTTTTTAATTTATTAATTATGGATAATCAAGCTTATCTTCCCAAATTGAATTCAGCATCTTCTCTTCCAAGTTGGCTTCCGGTCTTTCACCAAATCGTTCATTCTTTTGCAGCTGCTTTTCAGCCACCGACTTGACTAACTAGAATGCTTGGCTTCATCCGAATTGGGCTTGTACACTCATTGCTTCTTCCTCAATTAGCTACTTTTTACCCTCAACTAGGGAACACTCACCAACTTGATTTATCTTGTCTTCCATCTTCCCAGCATTAACACTTTCACCAACCAACTGGGAATTTTGCCTCACAGCTTCACAACTTGGTCTCTCAAAATTCTGACAACTACAGAACTCGCATCTTTTTCTACCCAACTTGGGCAATTTCTTACTCTCCATTTTTATCACTCATCAACTTAAATCATTCATGAATACTTCTCAACTTAGATCAATTGCACACTCTTAAAATACCAAATTGGATTCTTTCAAGACAACATTCAGGCATCAATCACTCTGACTCCTATTTGGGCCTTGCTATCATACAACCTTCCGACTTGGCAACACCTCGCCTTCTACTCAGGCTCATAGACCGAATCGAAATCAACCAGGCTGCATACAGCATGCTACCATGTGACAAAACCAATTTGGACTTGCATACATACCAATTTGGACTCCAAGCACACAATTTCAAATTGATGTATAACAAATAACAAACATAAACACAAGCATCAACACCAACTGGATTAAATCAACATTGTATAAATCCGAGTTGGTGAATAAATCACCATTTACACTTTTGCATCTTTTCTATCATAACTGGTTCTCACCAAAAACTCTCCAACTTGGACTTAAGATTCTACAATCCACTGTCCCTGATTCTACTATTTGTTCTTCAAGCTGGAATCATCTTCTACAACTTGGAAATACTTTTAAATCTCATGTTCACAGTTTCACCTACACTGATTCACTCAGCATACTTTCCAATTTGGAAATTAATAACACTCTAATGATATACTTTGAATTTCAGCGTTAAAACTCCAATTAGGATCTTCTTCCTCTTCTCTCCATGAGAATCACCTGGACATCCTTTATCTGCATCTTCCAAATAGGACTACAGACATTATTGCAAACACTTTTCCCAACTGGGAAACACACAAGCCACTTTTGACTTGACACAAACACACACACATCAAGCATAAAACACACACAAACACGGAAATTACACAGCCAATTTGGACTAGAACTTGCAGCGGACTCACTCGACACTGGGTAGCTTCCAATTCAGAAAGCTCAACTTTAAAACCTCAAGCACGGCGGTTCCCTAACCAACTTGGACGTCACTTCAAAATCCACAAATTGCCAATTAGGAACCTCAAAAATAACTACATTAAAACCAACAAGCACGAACTTCCCAATTTGGCATTCACTGCACACAAAACAAAACTTCAACCCTAACTGCTCACCGTAGACCAAATTGGAAAACAACCGCAAGTCCAATTAGGTAATACCAAGACAGTTCCGATTAGGAATAATACGCACAACATTCCAAATTGAAAATCACACCCTGCTTCTACAACTGGGACTCCGACTTCCAACTAGGTTGACTCCGCCATCAGTTCAATGGCTGACGCTTGATTGCTCCAATTTGGAATTAAACACACAAAAATGACTTACCAAATTGGTTTATTAAACATACAAAATCACCCATTTGGAACATCATTTAAACAAAACATAACCCAAATCATGCAAAAATACCCAAAAATATCATCAAAAATAATAAAAACTTAAATCCGAATAGGTCATTTACAAATTTACTCTAACACAACTACATAATGACTTCCACATCATTACTCTACTATTGCATCAACTATAGATGCCGAAAAACATCTCACATGCCCGATTTGGACAATTTCTCCAAAACTTATTGGCCTCCAAAGTTTGCAACCAGTCAATGCAGATTCGTCCGATTCGTCTGTGAACAGTAAGATTCTGTCCGATATGAAAACCCTGATTCAGGTAATACTTTGCAAGCATGTAAGGCAATTAGCCACCACATTCGATAATTTCACTTTTGTCGAAATGGGACTTTTAACTTACTCAATTTCTTGTTGAATTCAGGTAATTCTTTGCAAGCATGCAAGGCAATTGGCCGCCACATTGTTGCCCTTAAGGAAGACACCGAAGTCTTTGATGTGAAGTTGAAGCCGTATCTGACTCTGCCTCCTCGGCCGATTTTGGCTACATCTGCGTCTATGTTGCCTGCAATTGATATTGACCCTCCAATCCGCTTTGTGAAGAAGAAGAACTAATTGAGTAAGTGAGTTAACTTTGGATTTCTTTCATTTTTCCAATTGAACTCTACTTGTCAATACTTACATAATCATACTAATTATATTTCTGATTTTTCAGACTGAGGGCAATGATTGTCTCATCGGTGAAAGACTACGTGATGGTTCCATGGGACGCTGAAGTTGCAGATCTTCAAGCAGCCGCATCCTCCCTTAGTTTGGCATCACCACGGCGGCAAATTGATCCCCAAGTTCGTAGATTCATTGACAATGAGGTTGTTGTTGAGATGCATTATCTCTCATCATCGTCTAATAGTTCTAGTGATTGGAGCATATGAATTTTGAGATTTCTTATATGTTTGTGAATTTTGGATAATTACATCAGTGAATCTAATGATAATTTTCAATGGTTTTCTTCTTCCTTCCACTCTTTCATTCTATTCTTTGTATTAACCCCTTCACCCCTCAACGCCCAAGGGGCCTAAAAATGGCCTCTCCGAGTTTCAAGTCCAATTCAAAGTGCTGTAACTTTTGCATCCAATGTCCAAATTCAATGAAAACTATTGGAAAATTTGCGCTCTCTTTTCTAGTTTGTGTGGTAAAATTTTCAGATCAATCCAAGATGTACTGATTTTTTGTAAGCCAATCAAAATTCAGACGTTCAAGTTGAGTTCACCAAACTGCTAATGATGGCTGCAACTTCGGGGACTTGTATCTCATTCATCCAATGTTTGTTTTAAAAAAAAATTGTTGGGTTATGTTCCCCTTTAAATCTAGTTATTGTGGAAAAAAATTCATGTCAATCCAAGTTGTTTTGAAAGTTTGGGAGCAATTCGAAGTTCGAAATCCCGACATTTTTGGACTACAGCAAACTTCCGCAGCTTATTTCTTCTTCATATAGTGTCCGTTTGCAATAAAAGTTTTTGGAAAAGTTGCGCATACTAGTCTAGTTTTTGTAGCTAAAATTTCATTTTAATCCATAAAGTTGTGAGTGACTGAGAAGCATTTTAGTAGAAGGAGGTTCAGCTTTAGATGTGTTTTCCTTCAACTTTTCTTGCTATTTTTTGACATTTGAATGCCATTTTGCAGACACAATGAGTCAATTCAATGATGCTTTTTTTTCACCAATGTGTTTGAATGTTGATTTTGAATCACTTTGTAGTTTAAATTTTTTTCATTTGAGGAGGTCTAGAAATCAAATTTCACCTCCAAATGTGTTTCTAGGAAAATTTCAGCATCTTTTTTTTACACTAAAACATTATAATCTTGCAATCTACACAGTCAAATGACTTCAAATTTGATTTACGCCATCTACAACATGTACACTACAAGATTGTACGGTTGAGATTTTTATACCTTACTAACATTTTGAACTATATCACTTCAAAAGCAATGATGTTTTTAAACCCAAAAAGGCCCTGGGCCTTGAGGGGTTAAGCCCCGAGGCCTTTTCTCCATGAAAACACATTCAAAACTACCACTTCTATTGCAAAGAGCAAAAAACTATAAAAAATTGTTTTTTTTTTGCATATATAACCGTAGGATCTTATACTAGACTAGTATAAGAATGTACACAAGAAATTTCAGAAATTTGATCAAATAGATTGCAAGATATTTGCATTGAAAGTGAAGTAAACAAGTTTTTTCACACCTTGCTTGACTAGATTTTTGGGCTTTGAACCTATTTAACTTAAATTTTTTGTATTGTTGATTTTGATTTTTTAAGTTTATATGTTGAATAATTCAGTTGGGAATCTAGGAAAAAAAATTCAAGAAAAAAACACAAAATTTTTACTCATTAAAAAATTATTAAGTAGAAGTAGGTTCAAGATTGAAGGAATAACTAAATCGATAATAGCTCTAAGACAAAATTGAAATACCATAATTCCAACAACGAGATTGTTCTAGACAGAAAATTCAACCTTGTCTAACTATTTTTTTCTGAAAATTTTAAAATTTGCATTCAAAAATGAATCCTGAAAGTTATTTTTTCAAGAAGATGCTTAGATTGCCCGAAAAACTGAGATTGTCCATAACTTTTTCATTATTAGTCCAAATATAATGAATCAAAGCTTCAAATGTAGACAAAAAGACATAGATTTGGAAAAAAATATTTAAGAAATTTATTTTGACTTTTTGTGACTTTTTGATGCTGCCTGCCAAACTCTATTTTTGGCATAACTTTTTCTCCCGGGCACCAATTGAAATAAAAATTATATATCCACAAATCTCTCGCAGAACCGCAGAACCTCAAAAAATCCCAAAAAAATTCTCTACAAATTGAGGTCACAGGAACCTACCCGGACCCAAATTATTCCCTAACGAGACAAACGGGCCTTTAGGGGTTAACCTTAGCTTTGTTTATTCTGATCTCATTATTTTACCTAGGTCCTTTAGTCCTTGGTCACTATCATCACATTTGTACATATTCCCTCATGCACCCATACTCCCCACATGGACATGAAGATGGGATTCCCAAAATGTTAATAATTCAAATTTCACAGAAGATAATCTTTACAAGTTTCAAGACTTAAACATATTTAAAAAATTGGAAGTTGAAATACCATATAGTTAGAAGCAACTCAACTAAGTCTGAATTCATGAACACATACACCCTACCCTGAAATTCTATTTCACAACAACACTTTACTACTTGGATAGTTGAGGGACATAATATTTTCACTTTTACAAGAATGATGATAAAATGACCTATACTCGTATTGTGATCTTATCCATACGTAAAAATTTCTGCTTTAATAAGCCTTTACAACCCACGGGCATAGGGTACATAATAATCTACCCAAATTGATGACTACTCTATTTATAATTTAAACACCTCCTGCTACATCACTAGGTTACTATAGTTTCAATTATCACAGCAATTTCCACGGTTATAGGGCCCTAACACTACACTATTATTCTTATTTTCACATTTATTTTTACTTTTACTTTTACTTTTATCTTTTGTCTCTATTTAACTTTTACTTTTAGCAGAAAAAAGTACAACCTTTTGCGCTCTACACTCACAACCCTACGCTCACCGCTCACCGCTCTGCGCATGCAAAATAGCAATCCCCGTTTGAAAAAGTCTTGAAGCACTAGTAACATAGAACAAAACAATCCAACTAACTTATGTACTTAACTTCAGTTTTCTTTTTTGATGATTCCCTAGCCCCCTCTCTTCTTTGCATGACAGCTTCTATATTGAGTTGTCCCTACCCAACATTTTTAGGTCAGTGTGGCTGGGCACTTTGAAAAAATAATCATAAAGTAAGCATGCGATAACATTCCATGAAACTGTCAACATTGATCTTCCACGATATTTTAACTACTGAACAATTAGTCTAACATCACTTCGCTTGACCATGACTTTTAATCAAACATGAAGTGGATTTGAAATTTTTTGTCCTCTATCATGATTGCCAATTCAAAATATTTGTACTCAAGCAAGATGTTGGTTTCTATATTGTTGTACACCTTCGTGATGACTCTTTTAAAATACTTATCCTCCACTATAACTTCCATTTCAAACTATTTACACTCTTCCATGAAGCCAAATTCAAATTATTTGTATTTCAAATTCACTTCAACAATTAAAATGTCTAATTGCTTTGATATCGACTTTGACTTAGAGACAAAAGAAACTTTAATTTGTTTTGGGGATTGGTATGGATGAAGAGCTCAAATTTATGTACTAGTAACTAAGTGTGGGACACCAATATTAAATCTCTCAATAAAAAGAGAGTCTCTCTCTCTCTAATATTAATACCATTCATAAAATATTATCCACTATGAGGATTTTAACCATTTTGACCAAGAAAAACCTAGACAAAATCTAGTAAAGAGTGTCAAAGACATGGACCATCTAAGCAATGAACTTCCTAACTAACACCACAACTTACTAAATTAGACTTTGCTCTAGGAATACTAGCCCAACATGTATGGAAACCACAATTTACACTTTTCTCATGACTCTATGGGATCATCCACAAGCATTCACTAAGTGTTTTTATAAAATTTAAATTGGGCAACACATTTTATATGAGTTTATACCCATCTACAACTTGCAACAACATTTACTTCCATTCCAATTGTAGTCTTCAACTAATGAGTGATTCTTCTTCATGCAAGTTTGAATTCGAAGGACTTGTAGAAGCAATGATTTTCATGAAAGATGTTCTTAATGACTAACTCATTATCCACAATTCCATGGCCATACCAAAGCCTAATACAACACAATCAATTCTAAGTGAATGTGTTTATCTTTGAACTAATACTTCTATGCAATGGCTTAATTTGATCTTGTAGTAATTTTCTTCTAACTTGATTATTTTATTGGGATGTTTTTTCTTGCTATGCCATGCACCAACTACCAAAGAAACAATGAAAGGGTATGCATGACATACAATACTTCACAATCAAGATTTCTATAATACAAAATAACAAGGGAAGAGATTTTACAAAACCAATGATTAGCTAGGTGAGTTAATCCTAGTTATTTTTGGCCTTATCTTTTCAATTCAATTTGTTTTTTTGCATTAGATTTTGGTTACTGGACATTTTTAACCTCTAAGTGTCCGACATGCGATATTGTGTCCTTTCAAAATTGAAAGATTTCATTGTCTGGCTATTATAATCTTTTCAATAGTACACTCAATGGATGTGTCTCTTTCCTTGGAGCTTTCTACTATCAATTAGTATGGTCAATTTATATATATAGATCTCTTTTTAGGTGATAGTTTGATTGAAATGAGTTCAAAATTGCTTGGATTTTAGTAAACATGCATTGGGCACTTAGGGGTTAAAATTGTTGACTTAGGCTCTTGACTCTTGATTTGGATTGTTATTTGCGGTTACATTAGCCCTTAAGCGCTCCAATGTCCATATTCTAGACAATGAAGAGAGGGCTTGGAGGCACTGTTTCGTCCAATCAATTTCTCATTCATCCAATGTAATACTTGAATGTTGAAAAGACAACCATCTTTAATGACTAATTTCATGAATTCCACTAAATGATATTTTTGCACTAGTATATTTAAACAAAAATGTGCTAAAATTGGAAAAAGATGGAGGCATTTAAGGTTTAGACTCCTTGTGTTGTTATTTGTGATTTTTGGTTAATTTTGCTCATGCTCTTGGCATTTCCTAAGTCATGCTGGTCTTGGGTCACTTTCTCTTTTGAGCGCATTGTTGTGTGACATGGCTGTCTTAATGAGCTCATGTTTTGGGTTTTTTAACCTCTTAGTATCCCCAAGAAAATTTAAATTAAATTATATTAATTTTTTTCCAAAATCCACCCTTCATCCCACCACTTGTCATTTTCAAATGATTGTGGGGTTGGCATTGGATATGGGATAATTTCATATCCCTGTATCTCATATTGTAACCACATTTGAGCATGTATCCATATCTTGTATCATACATATACTCCGCACTTGTATCCGTATCCATATACCATATCGTATCTATATCCATACATGTATTTGTATCTATATTCAAGGGTGTATTCAAAATCAACGACATCCTAGGGAAAAGATTTATTTATATTTTTAAATCAACGGCTCTTTTATTTTTCATTGGGGGGAGGGAGGAGGAAATGGAGAATACCGAGGTTTTGCCTCTTTTCAATACATTGTCTTGCACTTGGTTTTCTTTGCTATGGGCCGTAGCTTGCTTGGTCTTGTTGTTGTATTGTAGTTGTAAGTCCCTTTAGTTAGTTGTCATTTTGGGCCTAGAGTTTCTTTTGGTTTTTTGTATTCTACATTTTATTATTAGATTTTATAGGCAATAAAACCTCAGAGGATATTAAAGTATTGTTGTTGAAGTCCCTACCAATACTGACAGTGTTTTATCTTTAAAAACCTAGAGTGCCTAAAACATTCCCATCTCTTACTTTTAGATGCGTTAACTATTTCAAAAATAGCCAAGGTCTAGTTTGCAGAATCAATTACAAAATACACTTTCCAATTTAGAGTCAAGTCCAAACGAGTAGGTATATGTATCAAAGCTTGGCTACAAGTAGAGTTAGTATTTTGCATGTGGTAAATTTCTTTAAGTCTAGAAGAGCTTATTATAGAAGTTTGAGAAGTCTGAGTTACTAAAGTAAACCAGTCCATTGTGGTCAAATGACCCATACTGGACTCCTATCAAATGACGACGACGTTATGGTTTTTTCAATTTTTCAGATTTTGGCTTCAATGCATGTCTTACATGATAGTGATGAAGTAATTAGTGACTACATTAGGAGCTTCCAATTTTTCAGTGAAAATTCACTGGGAGGATTGACGTTTTAGGCCTTCCATGTTAAAAAAGACTTGGACTGCTTTAGGTGAGCCAAATGAGCATGGTGGATTCAGATTTTATTGATTTTAAGGTAGTCTATAAACTCTTATGTGCAAAAATGCATTCAACACTTCAAAAATTCATAGCAAATTCATACTTTGTCAAAAGAACATAATTGCAATTGCAATCACTATTTCTCACTTTTGTTCTATTGGGGGAAAAAAATTGAAAAATTTCAGTAACCACATGAAGTCTAACTCCTTATTATGACCACAATGGGCTAGTTTACCTTAGTCGTTTTGAGAGAAAAGTAGGAACTAAGATGTTAGCCTTGCAAATGGAAACTAGAAAAATGGATTTTTGAGATAAAAAAATACACTAGGAACTCAACATCACAAATAGTTTGTCAAAAGCTTTGTGATCTACGAATTACTATAGGAGGTAACAACAAACAAAGCTTCTTGTAAAAATATCAATTTGCTTTTAGTGTTTGGGACCCTCCTAGAAGTGATTCACAATATTTCAGACTTTTTTATAGGGCAAAAGTTCGTTTTCTCAAAAGTCAATTGCTTGAACTAATGCTAGAAAATTCTTAGAAATTACCTAGATTATAGAAAATTTTGTTAAAAATTAGGATAGAATTTCTAGTCCTAATGAAACACCTTGACTAATTTCAAGGCATTCCAACACCAACAAGTATCTGAATAAAAAACTTCAATGGTTCTCAAAAAGTATTAAACAAATTTGAGGTGTAGGATCATTTCTTACTCCAACAATCCTTTCGAGTAATTTAGGCATGTAAAAATTCTTGGAAAATAAAAATTTCTTCATCTTCGACTTTATGGGTTTCTATTTTGACGTTTCGTTGACTTTTACAAGACCAAATCACTTGGAAAAAGAGGAAAGAAGTTACAAGGCCTAAAACTAGACCTTTTGAAGCCACTGGCCTAATCCATTTGGCATTTGGAACTTTTTTCAAAAATTAAAACTAGTCGAGTAGTAAATTTGACTTTTTTTCAGCAACTAGTGGCTAAATACTAAAAATCTTGGAGAAAAAAGGCCTTAGAATATGTATAAAAGGCCACCTCTTTTGTCCCTAAACCAACCCCGTTCTAAAATTCCAAATCCTCGATGTTTTGTCTATGTTGTGTTTTTTGGAATTTTGGCCATTTGTTGTCCACATGGTATTTTAGAGCATTTTGGTTCATTTCTTAGTGCTTCATGTACTCTTTGATAGATGTAGGATCCCATCAAACCTTGTCACCATGCTCATATTCTATATATTGTGTGGCTTTTGGTTACTAACATCATGATTTTGTGATCATCGTTTTCCACTAGCTCTTTTGTGTGGGAATTTCTAATTTAAGGAAATTCCCCCTAGAGCCTTAATTTGCAAACCATTATTTTGTGTCAAAGTTCGTTGTATTTGGTAAACATTCAATGTTTTTTTCCTAACCAATAGCAAAGCTTTGACATTGCAAAATGAGTTTTTGCGTTTCTCTAGATTTGAGTTTAAAGAAGGTGGAGCGTACTTAGTTGGAGCGGATGCAAGAGTGCCAATTTATCTTGGGAGAAGTTTTGTAGGTGGGGATTTAGGTGGGGGGGTAGGGGGTATAATATGAATGCAAACTCCAAACGCATAGGCACAAACTCAATTTATTTTTTAAGGTTAGAGTTTAGTGTGGGTGGGGCATACTAGTATATACATGGATGCAAAGATGGGTGAGGATGATACCAAATCACTACAATATATGGATGATCTTGGCTTTCCTTGGGCTTCATACATTTAATTTCTCATAAGATTCTTCCTCTAAAGTCAAACAATGCGCAATTTTGTTTCTGTCAATTGAAATTTGCACATATTTAAAAAAAATCTTTAGAAAAGTATCCATCTTTAAAATTTGATGTAGTTTAAGGTAAAAATTGAATTTTCTATTGTCATAGACTCATAGCCAACACTACATTAGTACAAAGTGGTGAAGGCCTTTCTTAGAAAATGATTAAGTTTGAATGTTGTAAATTCAATATTTTCTAGAAATTCAACTCAAGTTTAGGTTACTTTTGTAGGTAGGCACAAGGATTTGCCGTTTCAATTATTGAATTCAACATTGGAGTTGCACCAAGATTTACATCAACCACATCTTTTAAGTTTCCTTAAAAAACCTTTGGATTATTTTTATTTGAAGGTACGTAGAACAATTTTCCTTTGAACTTGGTGAGCTGAGTATTGGTTTTCACTGGATAACCCCAAACCACATTTAGTTTATTTTAAATTTTCTTTGGGTTACTTTGATGGATATGTAGAAGGGTTTGTCAAATAATTTAATTGGTGAGTTGAACATTTGATTTGGTAGGGACTCACATCAACCACATTTAACCTACTAATGAATAGTTTGAACTCAGGGGTTCTTTTCCTGGCAAAATTTCACTAGTTTGGGTGTCTCTAGCATCATATCATTGAATGGACTTGGGAGGGACGTCATTGTAGTACCAACTCCTTTGTGTCAGAGTTGGTGGAAAATTTGCCTAAAACAGAAGTTACACTAGTTTGAAAAAATCTTTATGCACTAGTAATTTAGAAGGAAAGAGTCCCACTAAATTATGGCCTTCACTTCAACCTTCCCTAGCTCCCCCCTCTCCTCTTCTCCTCTTGGCGTGAGAGCTTCCGTAGTGAGTCGTGCCTACCCAACATCTTCGGGTCAGTGTGGCTGGGGCAGCCTTGGTTTCCACTGAGACGCATTGGAGCCCCTTCTGCTCGAGTATATAAGGAGTGTGAGATCCACCATCCCTGCTCATTCTTGCAACTCCTGCTTCTGTGTGCTTCCCAAGTTAAGGCCGGGGGACACGCTCGCTGAGTGACGACCTGAGCTTACCGGTGTTTCCATTGCAGCTCGTCGCTTGTTTGCAATTTCCTGTGCAAGAGCTTTAGAAATGGCTGGCGCACCCCGCCTTTCCGACGACATCACCTCCCTGGACACCATGTGAGTCATTCCAATAGCGAGATTTCAAGTTTCTTCCTGATGACCAAAGCTGGTGTTCCTGATGCTCGCATCTCCTGCCTAAGCTCGCTGCTTGCATTGTGTATCTGTTTCCAGTGGCAGAATATGAAGCATGCCATTAGCGTTGACGGAGAAACTTGCGAGGCTCGTGAGTTCTAGCTTATCGGTCCCCAGCACTTGCTTTCAAGACTGTCCGCAACTGTAGCTTACCCTGCTTGTGAATGTATGTCATGTTGCAGAAATTCTGTCGCAGCAGAAGCGCAAATGCCGATACGCAGTCCTGGGCCGACGATAGCCGACGCGATGTGGCTGGATATCGAGCCCACCAGCAAGTCGCTTCTGGCGAGGTGCCTGACGCACATGTACGAGTACCAGGAGGAACGTGGCGCCGCGCCTCTTCCGAACCTCGACGAGTTTCTGGTCGCCTTGGCTCGCCCGCGCTGGAAATGGACGTCCCAGGCGAGCACTCTTTTCCGCCGCATCGGCCGCATCATTCACGACTTTCGGCGCTCAAGTCCCCTGCAAGGGACACAACGTGAGACCATGCAGAGGCGGCGAGAGGCACACCGGCGTCATAACAGTAACAGCCCAATTGGGAGAGAGGCTTCCGAAGCAACGGAGTCATCGACTGAAGGCTCGGCACGCTGCTGGGACGAATGGTCCCAAGTGAATTAGTGCGAGGGAGTTCACTTGGAAGATGGTGATGTGCGATAGTTGGGAGAGTTCGTGGCCTTGATATGGCCATTTTGTGTTTTCATATAATTACGTCGTTCTAAGTAGCTAGTCCATTGTCCTCAAACATCGGTGGCATGAAGTGGTCGATTAGAAGGGTTGTAGTCACCGCTAGTTAGCTGGTGAGGTTTAATTTGTGGAGCTCTGAAATTTTGGAGGCCAGGCCAAACAGAACCCAGCTTGCATCCCTTTTCTGAGAATTTGCATGATGATGCTTTTGACTTGTTTTGCTTGTGAATGCGTGGTTAATATGCGCTTCGTTTCCAAACCGAACTGTCTGGTATTTCTATCTAAACCGGCAACTTTTACAAACTGACAGCGTGCTTTCGCACATGCTTGTAGTAGTAATCGATGGAGAGGCTGTGGAAACATATTCAACGGACGTGCATGATATGCAGGCAACCGCTTGTGCATTTGCAGGTTCTAGTCAGTTACTCGGGTTTGCCTGGAAACTACTTGTGTCCGCCTCACTGTTTGGTAGTCCTAGCTCGTCACCTGCGTTTGGATTGCCGCACTGAGACTTGTTGTGGCTATGGCGTCTGTGAAGAAGCTCATGTATGTTTGCAGCCCTTGGAACGGGAGTGAGTCCAGGATTAAGCGTGATTGTTCTAATATCGTCGTTTTTCTCTTGAAACGTCAGTTTCGTCAAGCAGGCAGATTTTCGAGACTTTAGTGGCATTGTGTAAATGAATGTCTGAATTTTCATCACCCGGAATTGCACCAATGGACGATTTGCACAGTTACTACCGCTGCAGCCTCTGTACGCGGATTTTCACTTAGTTTGCAATTACCCATTGCACAGTGTAGCACTGTGGATCGCTACAATCGAGAGCACACAATGCAGGGGTGCTGCTTTGCATTTCGGGGTTCTCGCATGCTGTTCTGCATTTCTTCAGCGACCTCTCTCACTTTCCATGTGCTTAAGCCACCTTGAGCTTAACCATTCACCTGCTAAAGTGGTCGGAGGGGGAGAATGCAGATCTCGAACTACAAAGGCAAATTTAATTTGGGATGGACATGTTTATAGACATAAAAAGGCCTAAAACTTTGTAAGTTCTTTACTGAACCCATCTCCATAATTATGAATTAAATGTAGTGCACTTTTAGAAAATAAAAATAACAAGTTGAATCATAACATATTTATATACGATGGAGGGTCCTTTTCTCAATTACCAACAAGTCATTCGACAAAAAGCACCATAACAAGGCAAAATGGAGGGGGTCCTTTTTTCATTTTCCAAGAAGTTCCATTGTAAGATGGTTAGCAAGTGAGATATTTTTGGATGGTTGTTTTTATAAACATAGTTATGGAATTGTAAGGGTTAAATTTTTTCTAGGTTTTATATTTTTGGCTTCGGTACAGATTTACTTTAAAGGAATAATGGTGCTATGGCAAACAATTGGAAGCATTGTCTTCTAGAAAAATTGATTGAAACCTCTAAGATTTACTATCTCCAATTGGATATTCATTGATATGTTGGGGTGAAATTTTGCATTTTTACTTGAAATCATACTAAAAATTGAGGTGTCCATTTATTTGGTAAATCGCTTAATGTAGATTCCTTGGTTGTCCATTTGAATCAACTATTTGGATAAATCAATAGGTTGTTCTAATAAATACCTCACGGTTCTCACCTCACATTTATTGGAGGTTTGGGTTGGTTCTAAGAAGATCTTACATTTTGGTGCAATTCTTGTAACACTTTTCTAAAGAGAGGTGAACAAATCACTTTCTAAGAATATGAATTTTACTTCATTTGTTGACTAGGAGCAAAAAGTATGGTGCACTAGATACTCAATGCTCCATATTTATCAACTTACAAAGTAATTTCTTTCCTATTTTCATTGGTGGTCCACTTAAGTTTGCAACCAAAGTTGCAAATATAGGGATATGAAAAATGAAGTAGTTGGGATGGACTTGTGGAAGAGGCATGAAGATCCAACTTGAACTTAAGAAGTCAAAGTTCTTGAAAATTATCTTTAGCACATAATTCAAATGTGTATCTCTAGCTTTCCACTTCATCAAGATAGCCAGTTGAAATTATGTGTACCAGGACGTGACCTCAATTTTTAAAATCATTGTACCTCACCTGTCTATTTTGACATCTATTTTGAAATCATTGAACTATTCCACTGCATCCATGAAAGATTTTGGGATCTTTTACATAAATGTGCACTTATTCTTAGATGACAATTTGCATTATTGTTTTATTGTGACTTTACCAAAACAATTTCTATATCAATTAATGCTTTAAGGGCGAAGTAAAGGTGCTCAGATATAAAGTAGCTAATTTCAGATAATGAAGTTATTGGTTAAGAATGGACCTTAGTGGATGATTTCTCACTCATCTCATGTAAGAATGAGATTTGGTATTTATAACACTAAATCATTGAAAATGTTAATACCTAATTCTTAGTAGTAAAAGATAACAAAAAGAAATTTAGTGAATTAGCAAGAATGTACTTGTTCCTCAGTCTTGGTTGAATGTAGGCACTTTGGGGAGAGGGGAATGAGTTTTCATCCATTGTTTCCTATTTTCATTCCTGACTATGCATATATATCAATAGTTTATGACTTAACTGAAGATTGTTTGTACATTAGCATTGCTCCAAATGATGACATAAAAGTAAAAGTGCCATGACATTGTATCCACCTCTTAGCATAGGTCCTCCGCATCACTTCAATCACCATAATAGCTTAGTCAACATACCTCACCGTATTTTGGTTATAATACCCTTGATCTCACATCCTACACCGTATTTAGGAACCTAAATGTA
Source organism: Rhytidiadelphus loreus (assembly GCA_947034895.1). Classification (NCBI taxonomy): domain Eukaryota; kingdom Viridiplantae; phylum Streptophyta; class Bryopsida; order Hypnales; family Hylocomiaceae; genus Rhytidiadelphus; species Rhytidiadelphus loreus. The sequence continues at coordinate 27,891,976 of OX344764.1, forward strand.
AAGAAATAAACCAAAAGTTCTTTTGCTCTCTATATTCCAAACACCCAGTCTTTGGAGTCATGTATATTTCTAAAACTATTGCCTAGAGCCCCCTCGAAAGAGTCTTTAATGAATGAAACATATTTTTTTTGGAATTCATGATTCAAGAAGACATGTAACACTATGTTGGATTGGATTATAGTAGTGCCACATACTTTATATGAATGTGAGATTGATTTGTTCTGTTTCTCCTATACGAGAAAGAAGAAAGTTAACTTCTAAAAGACCAATATGTGTTTTTCGCAATATAGAAATTTTGGGCAGGTACGTGCATTAGAAGAATTTTGGACCCATTGGGAGACCTCCAGTTCTCTGACGTTCCCAGACTGTGGGAACGTCGGAGAACCAGCAGTCCGACCTGATACGGAGACTGCCAGGTCGGATTGCAGTAATTAATTAATTAAAAAAAAAATAATAATATTTTAAAATATATATATATATTTTAAATATTATTTAAAAATTAATTAAATTTTTTAAATTTTTTTTAAATTTTTAAATTTTTTTTTAATCAGACTGTCCGGCCATGGTTCGTAGCATCGGGAACCATGGCCGGAAGGTCTTCCAGAGGCCTCAATTCCTTTCTAATGTGATTGGAGATTTGTACGTTTTAGTCTGAAAACTTAATAGAAGGTAGGGACAAGGAATATCTTTCATATGCACTAAATTTCATGACATTTGAAAATATGAGTCAAAAGTTATGGCTTAATGGGTGGTTGCAAGAAAGATTGAACATTTTAGATAGGGTTTTGCCAAAATTGGAGATGTTTTGTTGATTACTATGAGTACTATAAGTTTTATGAAAGAGAACAGTCTCCACCTTGATCTGAAAAATCAACTGCTAGAAGTACCTACGATGATTTGCAAGTACAAAAGAAGAAGCATCTGGATTAGAATACAATTTATTTTAGAAAACAGATACAACTTGGTAAAAAGTAATAACAACTAAAAACTAAAAACAATCTCCCCCCCTCCCCTTTTTCTAAAAATTGTCCATTTGTAAGGACTTGATAGTGATTACATTTTACCAAAATTTAGAAGTCAAAACCAACTTCAATGTTTAAAAGTGCGTGCATAAGGGAGTCCTTTTGTACAAATATAGAGGCAATAAAATAATGTATTTTTAGATATCCTTGGTAGGCATATGTATCCCTATTGTGGGAATAGAATAAAAAAATTTCAATTTTAGATCATTACCTTCATGTACTCCCTAATACTAAAATCCGTAAACCTTAAAGTGTGACAAAATTAGTAAAATCAACTTTTAGATTTAAGATGATATTTCTTAATTTCTTAAAAAATAAGGGATTTGATTACAATCAGGTTAACAACCATCTTTAGTATAAATTTCAAATTCACGGGTTCTACCCTCCAAAGTTCTTACTAGTAGAAAACAACTCCGTCACTCTACGTGGGATGCAAAATAGGGCCAACTTTCTTGCAATCATCCTATTGCAATTTAAGACCAACCTTTCTTGCAATTTATGTTATTTTTCTTCTAAATGGGTAGTCTATGAAGATAAGAAAAATCACTTTTATCATCAACAAAATTTTGAAATTGGTTTTCTAGAGTTGTATATAACTGGAAAGCTTTCAATCATTCCATTTCCATCAATGAACCAAAAGTTATGAGGACTTTTAGTTTGCGGGTAGTTATGGATTCTTGTCTATAAAATGAATTGAGAAGTCCTTTATTTTACTTAATTTTCAATATTTGAAAAAAAAAAATTTAAATCATTGGATGTAGATTGTTCATTACAACATTTCAAGCATTGGAATTGGCACTTTCCAATTCCAGTACTAAATTCTTAACAATTTTGTATTTTGAATCATTATCAACTTCTTTTTACTTACCATTTTTTTCTTGTATGCTGTACAATTTCAAATGATTTGAAAATTTTCAAGCATGTAGCCAACTTGCCTTGAAGAATGATTCCAAAGCAGCACCGCTATTTTGGACAATTTTATAAAGAAATGTGACCTTGTGAAGTACAGCTATCCGTTTCTTTGCAGGACCAAAAAAAAGGTTTTTTTGTGAATTCAAGAGCTCATATCTTGGAATCCACGAGGTGGAAATTTTTGAAATTTTTCCACATGTCTAGAATTTAGCATCAATGATCCTAGGACTAGTTTATAGAATTTAGTGCTATGTGCTTCCTTCAAGAGAAACAAGCATCAACTTTGGCTACCTTGAAAGTGAGTAGTATAAAAGAAAATAGAAAAGTAAGGTTTTTTGCAAGTTGTGTAGGTGATTATTGGGAGTGCCACAACACAAAATTGAATAAGTCGATACTAATCCAATGTAGAGGAAGTTGCAAATTGGCTACCAAATTCTATTGTTTGTTGCAACTTTGGCTAAAATGTCTACATTTAAGGACCTTTGAACAATGTACTAGTAGAGCAAGGATTTTTTGGATAGAAACTTAGCTAATGTCAATTAGTTTAGGAATTGTTGGTTAGCATACAACAAGATATTTAGAGTATACGTGCTCAACTTTATTAATTTTCAAAATTTAGTATCTAAACCAGAAATGGTAGTTTAGGAGCGTTTTGAGGGAAAACGTGGTCATGGTCATTCTAAGGTTAATAGCTCCTCTCTATTTCTAATTGTATATTTGCATTTCATGACCTTTATTTCCTCATTTGGAATCTTTGATTTCATTTATAGAATCCGCAAAAAAGGATTTAAAAGTTTGTTTCTTGGTGGACCTTTGGATAAGAATAGGAAGTAGAGGTCCAAATGTTAACCCGCTAATGAACAGTTTGAACTCATGGGATCCTTTTCCTCGTGAAATTTCACCAGTTTGGGTGTCTCTAACATCATATCATTGAATGGACTTACGAGGAACGTCAGTGTACTATCTCCTTTTTGTTAGAGTTGGTGAAATTTTGCTTGAAAAAGAAGTTACACTAGTTTGAAGAAGTCTAAAAGCACTAGTAACTTGGAAGAAAAGAATCCCACTTACTTATGTCCTTAACTTCAACCTTCTTTTTGCAAAGGCTCCCTAGCTCCCTCTCCTCTTTCTGTGAGAGATTCCATATTGAGTCGAACCTGCCCAACATCTTCAGGTCAATGTGGCTGGGCACCTTGAAAAACTAATCATAAAGTAAGTATACAATACCATTCCATCAAACTATCAACATTGATCCTCTATGTTAATTTAACCGCGTAATAGTTAGTCTAACATCACTTCGCTTGACCATGACTTTAAATCCAACATGAAAATGATTTGAAATTTTCTGTCCTCTATCATGATCGCAAATTCAAAATATTTGTACTTCACTTGTATACTTTAACATCAATTTCAAAATATTTGTACTCAAGCAAGATGTTGGTTTCTATATTGTTGTACACCTTCGTGATGACTCTTTTAAAATACTTATCCTCCACTATAACTTCCATTTCAAACTATTTACACTCTTCCATGAAGCCAAATTCAAATTATTTGTATTTCAAATTCACTTCAACAATTAAAATGTCTAATTGCTTTGATATCGACTTTGACTTAGAGACAAAAGAAACTTTAATTTGTTTTGGGGATTGGTATGGATGAAGAGCTCAAATTTATGTACTAGTAACTAAGTGTGGGACACCAATATTAAATCTCTCAATAAAAAGAGAGTCTCTCTCTCTCTAATATTAATACCATTCATAAAATATTATCCACTATGAGGATTTTAACCATTTTGACCAAGAAAAACCTAGACAAAATCTAGTAAAGAGTGTCAAAGACATGGACCATCTAAGCAATGAACTTCCTAACTAACACCACAACTTACTAAATTAGACTTTGCTCTAGGAATACTAGCCCAACATGTATGGAAACCACAATTTACACTTTTCTCATGACTCTATGGGATCATCCACAAGCATTCACTAAGTGTTTTTATAAAATTTAAATTGGGCAACACATTTTATATGAGTTTATACCCATCTACAACTTGCAACAACATTTACTTCCATTCCAATTGTAGTCTTCAACTAATGAGTGATTCTTCTTCATGCAAGTTTGAATTCGAAGGACTTGTAGAAGCAATGATTTTCATGAAAGATGTTCTTAATGACTAACTCATTATCCACAATTCCATGGCCATACCAAAGCCTAATACAACACAATCAATTCTAAGTGAATGTGTTTATCTTTGAACTAATACTTCTATGCAATGGCTTAATTTGATCTTGTAGTAATTTTCTTCTAACTTGATTATTTTATTGGGATGTTTTTTCTTGCTATGCCATGCACCAACTACCAAAGAAACAATGAAAGGGTATGCATGACATACAATACTTCACAATCAAGATTTCTATAATACAAAATAACAAGGGAAGAGATTTTACAAAACCAATGATTAGCTAGGTGAATTAGTTCTTGTCATTTTTGGCCTCCTCTTCTCAGTTTCATTTAGTTGCTCTCTCTAGTGTGTGGTTGCATGTTACTCTTAACCTTTGAGTGTCCCTCATACCAAAATGTGTCCTTTCAAAATTGAAAGATTTCCTTGTTTGGCTATTATAATCTTTTCAATAGTACACTCAATGGATGTGTCTCCTTCCTTAGAGCTCCAAGCTTGTCTCTTCTACCAATTAGTATGGTTAGTTTATATAGATATCTTTTTAGGTGATAGTTTGATTGAAATGAGTTTAGAATGGCCTGGATTTTAGTAAATACGCATTGGGCACTTAGGGGTTAAGATTGTTGATTTAGGCTCTTGACTCTTGATTTGGATTGTTATTTGCGGTTACATTAGCCCTTAAGCGCTTTAATGTCCATATTCTAGACAATGAAGAGAGGGCTTGTAGGCACTGTTTTGCCCAATCAATTTCCCATTCATCCAATGTGAATACTTGAATGTTGAAAAGACAACCATCTTTAATGACTAATTTCATGAAATTCCACCAAATGATATTTTTGCACTAGTATATAAACAAAAATGTACTAAAATTGGAAAAAGATAGAGGCACTTAAGGTTTAGAGTCCTAGTGTTGTTATTTGTGATTTTTGGTTAATTTTGGTCATGCTCTTGGCATTTTCCACATCATGTTGGTCTTAGGTGATTGTCTCTTTTGAGCACATTATCACATGGCTATCACAATGAGCTCATATCCAATTTTTATAATCTTTCAGTACTCTCCAAGAAAATTTAAATTAAATTATATTAATTTTTTTCCCGAAATTCACCCTTCATCTTACCACATGTAATTTTCAAGTGGGGTTAAGGATGGCATTCGATATGGTATAAATCCTGTAGCTTCGTATCGTGACCATATCTGAACCCGTATCTATAGCTCATATCATACATGTACTCCGCACTTATATTCATATCCATATACCATATTGTATTTTTATCCATACATGTAATCATATCCATATCCTTGGGTGTATTCAAGATCAATGGCATTCGTGGAGTGAAGATTTATTTTTATTTTTAAATCATCGTCTCTCTTATTTTTTATTGGAGGAGGGGGGAGGAAATGGATGAAACCAAGGTTTGGCCTCTGTTTAGTACATTGTCTTGCACTTGGTTTTCTTTACTACAGGCTGTAGCTTGCTTGGTCTTGTCATTGTATGGTAGTTGTAAGTCTTTTTAGTTAGTTGTCACTTTGGGCCTAGAGTTTTTTTGGATTTTTTGGATTTTGCATTTTATTATTAGATTTTTTAGGCAATAAATCCTTAAAAGATATTAAAGTGTTGTTGTTGAAGTCCCTACCGATACAATGTTTTATCTTTAGAAGCCTACAGTGCCTAAAACATTTTGATATCTTGCTTTTAGATGAGTTAGCTATTTCAAAAATAGCGTAGGTCTAATTTGCAGAATCAATCACAAAATACACTTTCCAATTTGGAGTCAAGCCCAAATGAGTAGGTACATTTATCAAAGCTGGGCTTAAACTAGAGTTAGAATTTTACACGTGGTAGATTCCTTGAGAAGTCTGATTTATTAAGGTACCAGTCTATTGTGGTCAAATGACCCATAGTGGACACCTATCAAATGATCCCATCATGTTTTTTTTAGTTTTTTCAGATTTTGGCTTCAATGCATGTCTTACATGATAGTAATGAAGTAATTAGTGCTTGCATTAGGAACTTCCAATTTTTCAGTGAAAATTCATTGTGAGGATTGACTTTTTAGGCCTTCCATGTTAGAAAAGACTTTGACTGCTTTGGGTGAGCCAAATGAGCATGATGGATTCAGATTTTGTTGGTTTTAAGGTAGTTTACAAATTCTTATGGGCAAAATTGTATTGAACACTTCAAATATTTATAAAAAAATTCATACTTTGTCAAAAAAACATAATTTCAATTGAAATCACTATTTCTCACACTTATACTATTGTGGGAAAAAAATTGAAAAATTTCAGTGACCACGTGATGTCTAACTCGTTATTATGAAAACAGTTTACCTTTGTTGTTTTGAGAGAAAAGTAGGAACTCAAATGTTGGCCTTGCAAATGGAAACTCAAGTAGTGTGAAGAACAACATAATCAAAGATTAGAAAAATAGATTTTTGAGATAAAAAAACACACTAGGAGCTCAACATTACAATTAGTTTGTCAAAAGATTTGTGATCTACCAATTACTACAAGGAGGTAACAACAAATAAAGCTTCTTGTGAAAATATCAACTTCCTTTTACTGTTTGAGACCCTTCTAGAGGTCACCTACAATATTTCAAAATTTTTTGAATTGCAAAAGTTAGTTTTCCAAAAGGTCAATTCCTTGAACTAATGCTAGAAAATTCTTAGAAATTACAAGGATTATAGTAAAACTCTGCTAAAAATTAGGATATAATTTTTAGTCCTAATGAAACGCCTTGACAAGTTTCAAGGCATTCCAACAATGACAAGTATTTGAATGGACAACCTCAATGATTCTCAACAAATTTTAAACAAATTTGAGGTGTTGATCAAAGTTACAAGAATATTTGACATCCAAATGAAGCAGAAGTGGGATCTTTTCTTACTCCAACAATCCTTTTGAACATTGTAGGCATGTCAAAATTCTTGAAAAATAAAAATTTCTTCATCTTGGATTTTATGGGGTTTTATTTTGACATTTTGTTGACTTTTACGAGACCAAATCACTTGGAAAAAGAAGAAAGGAGTTTAAAGGCCTTGAATTGGGCCTGTTGAAGCCAATGGCCTAATCCATTTGGCATTTGGAACTTTTCTTCAAAAGTTGGAAATTAGTCGAGTAGTAAATTTGACTTTTTTTCAGCTAAATACTAAAAATCTTGGAGAAAAGAGGTCTTAGAATATGTATAAAAGGCCACCTCTTCTGTCCCTAAACCAATCCCATTTTAAAATTCCGATCCCTTGATGTTTTTGTCTATGTTGTGTTTTTTGGAATTTGGGCCGTTTGTTGTCCATATGTAATTTTAGGCATTTTGGTTCATTTGGTGTACTCTTTGATAGATGTGGGGGTCCTTCAACATGGCTTATAGTCTATATATTGCATGGCTAATGGTTGCTAATATCATGATTTTGTGATCATAGTTTTCCACTAGCTCCTTTGTGTGGGAATTTCTAATTTGGGGGAATTCTCCCTAGAGCCTTAATTTGCAAAGTAACCATTATTTGTGTCAAAGTTCTTTGTATTTGGTACTGAAATCACATAGAAAAAACCATGGCTTCAAACAAATAATATCTTTTTATTTCATTGATTTCTATTCGAGTACATCATCCTCCTATCTCCTAGTCTGCCTCCCTCTTAGCTTTGGAAAGTAAGTGCTCTCAATAACTGTCAAGCTCACACTTTATGGCGGTTATATGGTCTGAAGGTTTGACTACCCATGGTCCAACCGGACAAAATGAACAATGGAGTTGCAGATCCTAATTCCATAATAGAACATTTGGATCGACCCTACTCAAGCAAAAATTACCGGAATCATCTACTCCCTAGGCTCTGAAGCTCTTTGAGTGTACAGGGGCTACTCTGATCTATAATACTATCTCTTAAGCTTGGTTCCATTATATAGCTTCTTCAAGATTACACCTTTTGGGGTACTTAAACTATATGAACCATTATCGTATTGTTGATGAATAACGTATGGTCTGAGCCATTTGGGCTTGAATTTTTGCCCGTATTGCTTGACAAGCCAATGATCAATCATCATTACTAATTCCTCTAGATCAAATTTAACTAACTTCCTTCTAGAATCATGTTTGAGTTTTCTTTTTCACAGTAAGACTTTGTAGTTCTGCAAGGCATTGTATCAAATCTCATCCATCTTTTCAAGTAGATGTATTCGCACATCCAATGAATCAGGATCTCCCAACCCATGATGCATGGTAGTTCGTAATGATTTAAATTCAAACTTAACTAGTATAATTGCTTCACTGCCAAAAGCTAACTGGAATGGTATATATCCAATCGCCATTTTGTACACCGTTCGATAAGTCTAAAGCGCCTCAGCCACGTATTGATCTCATTCCCGTCGATCTTCTAAGACTACTTTGCTGATGATGCCGATCAATATCCTGTTTGTTTTTTCCACTAATCCATTTAATTGCTTGTAGATAATATGGGCTAGCCCGCCTATGTTTTATTGACAATTTGTGCATGAGTTTAGAAACAACTTCATTCATAAAGTGTGTTCCTTGATCTGTTACAATCTCAAGGGGACATCCGTATTGGTAGATAATTTGATTGAAAATGAACTCAAATGCAATCTTTTTATGACATCGCTTCATGGGTATCACCTCTGACCATTTTGATAAATAAAAAGTAGCAACAATCAAATATTCGTTGCGCTTTGCAGTTACTGGAAGAGGGCCCACAAAATTGATGCCCCACTTCTTGAATATTCCGGTAGGATGTACGGGATTTAATTTGATGTATGAAATTGAACGCCTCCTATATGCTTGGCAATGTGGACATGTCTTGCAAAATTGAGCACTATCCGCAAACAGAATCGGCCAGTAGTAACTAGCTTGGAGTATTTTCTTGGAGGTAATATCAACTGCAAAGTGCCTACCGCACACTCCTTCATGACAGTGGCATAATATCACCTCTGCTTCTTCAAGATTTACTACATGGCAAAAAAACCCATCTTTGCCTGCTCGGTATATTTAAATTGTTTATAAGTGTATAAGGCTAACTTTTCCTCCTAATTTCTCTGTGCTCATGAGTGGTCAGTCCCTTAGGTAAATTTAAATCTCTTAGATATGTGATGATATCTGTATATCCAAAATCTTATTACTTAGGTTAATTCATTAATGCAAAACATTCTAAATCATCCGACATTGCACCCTCAAAGTTTTTAAGTAGCCGACCGAGGTCCAAAAGTAAAGATGCATAACTTGCTCTGGTCCCTTTTACAGTTTTTATAATCAAGTCACATGGTTGCAAAGATGCCATCAATTGTACAACTCTTCCTTCTGGATGTGTTTGTTGTATCAATAACTTAAGTCCTTCTATTTCACACTATACCAGAGTTGGACATTGACTGGCTAACAAGTAGTCTTTAAATATTAAACATGCAAATAATAATGCAACTCCGAGTTTCTCAAGTGGAGAGTATTTCAACTCATAGGTGGTCATAAGCCTACGCATAGTATATTGGGTGGGCTTGACCTCCCTTGTAGTTCTATATTAAAACCGATGCAACTTCATACTCGGACACCAAAGGATTTATAATGAATTAAACATTCCAATCAGGGTTTCTCACCACCGGACTGCTGGTGAGATGTAACTTTATATATTCCAATGCTTGATTGCATTCTTCACTCTATACAAAAGGTGTGGTTTTCATAATCAAAGAACTTATTGGTCGTCCTATTCCGGCGAGATTAGGTATGAAGCGATTGTGATAGATTGTTGTCTCCTAGAGTCTCAACACCTGTTTTCTTGAAATTGGCGCTTCTATCTCTAATATGCGTTGAACCTTCTTGGGGTCAACTTTCAATCCTCCACAAAACACCACATGACCAAGTAATGGCTCTTCTTTGAAACCAAGTTTACATTTTGTTGGACTTAGCGAGCAACCATGGTCTTATAAACGTTGAAATGTAGCCTTTATCTATTCAATGTGTCTTACTCTATCTTCGTACACGGCAAAGTCATCGAGGTAAACTCGAATGAACCTTCCTATATACGGTCCAAAATTTTTTAGCTGCATGCGTTGAAAAGTACCTCCAGCATTGCATAACTCAAACGGCATGCGTAACCATGCGTACTTTTCCCAGGGTGTGGTAAAGGTGGTGTACAAAATGCTGTCTTGGTGAATACAAATTTGATGATAACCTGAATATCCGTCGCAAAATGAATACATTTCATGCCCTACAACTTCATCTAGTAACTCGTCAATGTGAGGTAGTGGTTGACGGTCCTTTTTGGTAAACTAATTTAATGCTCTGTAATTCACACAAACCCTCCATTTTCCACCTTTCTTTGGTACAATAACAACGGGGAATACCCATTCTGTATTTCTCACGTCTGTAATAAATCCACCTTCTAGAAATTGGTCCAACTTAGCTCGTAAAACAACCATCTTCTCTAGAGCCATCTTCTTTTATTTTGACCTAATAGGCTTTGCTTCTGGTACCAGTTCAATCTTGTGCTCTTCAACTATGAAAGCTAGAAGATCTACGTGTTTTGTTACAAAGAGGTCTACATATTCAATAACGACTTGTTCCAGTTCATTGCGTTTGGTAGATGTTAAGTTGGGACCAAATTGTCGAAGGTTTAATATTTCGCTCTTTTTACACAAATCGACTATGTGATCTTCCAAGTGGTCCATTGACTCGCTGATTACTTGAAGAAGTATGTCAATGGCATACAACTCCGCTTTTGAATCCTTTGAATCCTCCGACTAATCCTTTATTTGCTCCAAATCCCAAGAAGATCCCCTAGAAGAATCTTCTGGAGTGGAATAACTTGATGAATCTCAACTTGCGTCAGGTGCGACTTGAATGCTTACTCTATTCAGTGTTGATCCTATCTTCATTTTTCCTTTCTCCCAGTAGTTGACGGCTCTTACTTGCCCCAACGAAGGTCTCTCTAAAATCAATATGGATATCCATCATTACACATTGATATGTTAAGAACGTGAAAATCTACCTTCACTGTGATTCCATTCATTGACAGTAATAGGGATTTGATTGATTTGTCTAAGCGACCTCACGCATCTTTGATCAGCTACCTTCAAGCGCATGGATGAGGACTTGGTCGGCTTTAATCCTGCCTCTTCCATGAACCAGCTAGCCATAATATTCATCGCAGCTCCTCCATCAATTAAACACCCTTCAACATCATGTCCATATATTGTAGCTTCCACTTGTGGAGCTTTGAGATTGCCATGTGCTTTATCCACTAAATGGATTTCTGCGTGGTATTTGCACTGTCTTGCACTGATTCCTTGCCGAAGCTCCCTTTTTAATGCAAGATACTTAGCAACTAGCTAACCCGGAGTTATATTGGCCAATTGATTACTCAGGTCATTCAAAATGAAATATTTGGTTTGACCTTTTCCAATTAACAAATTATCAATTCCAATGCATCGTCTAGGTTTTTGAATTGACTTGTCGGACTTGCTTCTTTTATCACAGTGTCTCTCGGTCGGTGTTTGTATCGCTTCCCTTGATGGTCTTTCTCGTTTTGCCATCATTACTTCTAGTTCTTCTTGAGTTGTAAGAGGATTGTTCGTGATCTATACCAAATGGACCTCTGCCAATTTTACATTACTTGGCAACAAAGTTTTGTCTTGATTAGGACAATCACTCTTATAATGTCCTTTGAATCCACATCCATGGCACGTCTCAAACTGCACAACACAAAAGGAATTTACTCAACCATCAGTTAGTGGACTTTTAGATTGATTGTTGCTTTGGTCTTGTAACAAAAATAACTTTAAATCCCTCATTTCAGCTACGAGTTGTGATATCTCAAGGTTTTTGTTGACTTGTTCCATTTTAATCTCAATTTGACATTGTGGTGTATGAATCATCTTCGTAACCACTGGTGTTACTACTGACATTACCATTGGATCTTGCACTTATTACTTAAGTTCAATTCTTTGCATTGTGCTAGTGTAAGAGCCGCTTCAAATGTTGACAGGTCTTTCCAAGCTCTGATTTCTTAAATTGTTGGCTTCAATCCACCTACAAAATTGCGTAAGGCTAAAGCATCAATACTGTTTAAGTTGGCAGCAATATTTTCAGGACTCTTTGGGCGGTCTTTCCCGTTATCAACAATTGAACAGTTTAAGCTTCTTTGTATTTAGGCTTGCAACTCTCTTATTTGTTCATTGAACTCACAAACTGATTCCTCCGATTTTTGTCTCATCAAATTGAGAGTTCCTAACAAACTTGGATAACTCTCAGGCTCTTGAAATTCAACTATTTAAGCATCTATAAGTGCTTTCCAAGTTGCTCGTGTCATTAATGTTTGCCACTCATACCAAATTGATGTGGTGTGGTCAAGGTGTATTGGCCAACCAGAGGTCTTCCGTTTGATCTCCGTTTGCCATGTAGGTGCGCTTGTATTGCTTTAAAAATTGTTCGGGGTCTTTTTTTTCTTTTCCAACAAATACCGGTGTCGACACCATGGTTTTCAGCAATGTCTTCTTTGTGCAGATGTTAGTATTTTTAGATTTGAGTAATGACCCTCCCTGTGGATTGTTCGAATTGACAACCCTCGGTCTTGGTTCTTGTCTTCGTTGCTGTAGAAACTAGAACCACAAAATATCTTTGAGATACGTCACCAAATATTCTTCTCCCTCTATGATCAACCTTCTTGAATGGCATGTATCTTCAATTTGACAAATTCTAGGCTACAACATCTGCCTCAAAAATTTTGTTCTCCTGGTATATGAATGATCTCTATAATTTCTAATTCATGTGTTAAATCCTTTACATCTTTATAGAAAGGCTACAATTTTTTGGATTTAACCTCCTAGTTTTTGAAAACTTGATTACAAATCAATTTTGAGTCGCCTCTGATCTTGACGTGATGCACATTCTTCTCTTTAGCTATCTCCAAACCTACAACTAAAGCAACATATTTGGATTGGTTGCAAATTAATCCTTTGCCAAGATCACGATGGTAAACTTCTTTTATTCCTTCTGGGTTCTCTAGAATTATACCAGTTCCTGAACCCAATTGCTTTGAACATGAGGCATCGAAGTTTAATTTCCATGGTTTCATTTTACTTCAGAGGTCATTGAATTATAAAGTGTACGGATTTCTTTTTACAATCAACAAAATGAATCATAGTTCTTGAAAGACAAAGGAAGGCTCAACATATAAATTGTCTTCTGCAAAGAAATTAGGGTTTACCTCATCGTACTGAACCAAGGTAGTAATATAGTTCTCTGGTACACTAAAAATCCCGCAAAGATTTGTTTCAATTTCTACTAGCTCCAAAGAAAGATTAGCTAATCCTTTGACTAATTGCATACTTTCTCCTTTAGAAGTACAAAAAGAGCACATGGTTACCACATTAACTTACATTTTTATAGTTTGATTGTCGCACTTTTACACAACGAACAATATCCTTTCAACAAAAAAAAAAACTCTTTAGAGGCAAACGGATGTTACAATGACCCACTTAGCAACGCAGCCAAATACTCCAACACCGTTGCGAGGTACATAGGAGAGCCAACACCAACCAAATCAAATCTGACACTTTTTATTCCAGTGCATGACAGTTCATGGAAATTTCTCCCTCGCTCTCACTTTTGGACAAATTCTTGTGTTCCGACAACGGAACCAAGATGAAATCACATAGAAAAAACTATAGCTTCAAACAAATAATCTCTTTTTTATTTCATTACTTCTATTCGAGTATATCATTATCCTATTTCCTACTTTGCCTCACTCTTAGCTTTAAAAAGTAAATGCCTCAATAACCGCTAAGCTTACATCTAATGGTAATTATACAGTTTGAAGGTTCTACCTATGGTCCAACCGGACAAAATGAACAACGGAGTTGCAAATCCTGATTCCATGATAGAACATTTGGATTGACCCTAACCAAGCAGAAATAACCAAAATCAGTACTCATTCGATGTTGTCTCTAACCAGTAGCGAAGCTTTGACATTGCAAAATGAGTTTTTGCCTTTCTCTAGAATTGAATTTAGGGAGGCTGGAACGCATTTAGTCGGTGTAGATGCAAGGGTGCCAATTTATCTTGGGAGAGGTTTTTGTAGGTGGGGATTTAGGTGGGGGGTAGGAGGTATAATATGAGTGCAAACGCATCAGCACAAACTCAATTTATTTTTTCAGGTTGGAGTTTAGTGTGGGTGGGGCATACTAGTATATACATGGATGCAAAGATGGGTGAGGATGATACCAAATCACTACAATATATGGATGATCTTGGCTTTCCTTGGGCTTCATACATTTAATTTCTCATAAGATTCTTCCTCTAAAGTCAAACAATGCGCAATTTTGTTTCTGTCAATTGAAATTTGCACATATTTAAAAAAAAACCTTTAGAAAAGTATCCATCTTTAAAATTTGATGTAGTTTAAGGTAGAAATTGAATTTTCTATTGTCATAGACTCATAGCCAACACTACATTAGTACAAAGTGGTGAAGGCCTTTCTTAGAAAATGATTAAGTTTGAATGTTGTAAATTCAATATTTTCTAGAAATTCAACTCAAGTTTAGGTTACTTTTGTAGGTAGGCACAAGGATTTGCCGTTTCAATTATTGAATTCAACATTGGAGTTGCACCAAGATTTACATCAACCACATCTTTTAAGTTTCCTTAAAAAACCTTTGGATTATTTTTATTTGAAGGTACATAGAACAATTTTCCTTTGAACTTGGTGAGCTGAGTATTGGTTTTCACTGGATAACCCCAAACCACATTTAGTTTATTTTAAATTTTCTTTGGGTTACTTTGATGGGTATGTAGAAGGGTTTGTCAAATAATTTAATTGGTGAGTTGAACATTTGATTTGGTAGGGACTCACATCAACCACATTTAACCTACTAATGAATAGTTTGAACTCATGGGTTCTTTTCCTGGCAAAATTTCACTAGTTTGGGTGTCTCTAGCATCATATCATTGAATGGACTTGGGAGGGACGTCAGTGTAGTACCAACTCCTTTGTGTCAGAGTTGGTGGAAAATTTGCCTAAAACAGAAGTTACACTAGTTTGAAAAAATCTTTATGCACTAGTAACTTAGAAAGAAAGAGTCCCACTAAATTATGGCCTTCACTTCAACCTTCCCTAGCTCCCCCCTCTCCTCTTCTCCTCTTGGCGTGAGAGCTTCCGTAGTGAGTCGTGCCTACCCAACATCTTCGGGTCAGTGTGGCTGGGGCAGCCTTGGTTTCCACTGAGACGCATTGGAGCCCCTTCTGCTCGAGTATATAAGGAGTGTGAGATCCACCATCCCTGCTCATTCTTGCAACTCCTGCTTCTGTGTGCTTCCCAAGTTAAGGCCGGGGGACACGCTCGCTGAGTGACGACCTGAGCTTACCGGTGTTTCCATTGCAGCTCGTCGCTTGTTTGCAATTTCCTGTGCAAGAGCTTTAGAAATGGCTGGCGCACCCCGCCTTTCCGACGACATCACCTCCCTGGACACCATGTGAGTCATTCCAATAGCGAGATTTCAAGTTTCTTCCTGATGACCAAAGCTGGTGTTCCTGATGCTCGCATCTCCTGCCTAAGCTCGCTGCTTGCATTGTGTATCTGTTTCCAGTGGCAGAATATGAAGCATGCCATTAGCGTTGACGGAGAAACTTGCGAGGCTCGTGAGTTCTAGCTTATCGGTCCCCAGCACTTGCTTTCAAGACTGTCCGCAACTGTAGCTTACCCTGCTTGTGAATGTATGTCATGTTGCAGAAATTCTGTCGCAGCAGAAGCGCAAATGCCGATACGCAGTCCTGGGCCGACGATAGCCGACGCGATGTGGCTGGATATCGAGCCCACCAGCAAGTCGCTTCTGGCGAGGTGCCTGACGCACATGTACGAGTACCAGGAGGAACGTGGCGCCGCGCCTCTTCCGAACCTCGACGAGTTTCTGGTCGCCTTGGCTCGCCCGCGCTGGAAATGGACGTCCCAGGCGAGCACTCTTTTCCGCCGCATCGGCCGCATCATTCACGACTTTCGGCGCTCAAGTCCCCTGCAAGGGACACAACGTGAGACCATGCAGAGGCGGCGAGAGGCACACCGGCGTCATAACAGTAACAGCCCAATTGGGAGAGAGGCTTCCGAAGCAACGGAGTCATCGACTGAAGGCTCGGCACGCTGCTGGGACGAATGGTCCCAAGTGAATTAGTGCGAGGGAGTTCACTTGGAAGATGGTGATGTGCGATAGTTGGGAGAGTTCGTGGCCTTGATATGGCCATTTTGTGTTTTCATATAATTACGTCGTTCTAAGTAGCTAGTCCATTGTCCTCAAACATCGGTGGCATGAAGTGGTCGATTAGAAGGGTTGTAGTCACCGCTAGCTAGCTTGTGAGGTTTAATTTGTGGAGCTCTGAAATTTTGGAGGCCAGGCCAAACAGAACCCAGCTTGCATCCCTTTTCTGAGAATTTGCATGATGATGCTTTTGACTTGTTTTGCTTGTGAATGCGTGGTTAATATGCGCTTCGTTTCCAAACCGAACTGTCTGGTATTTCTATCTAAACCGGCAACTTTTACAAACTGACAGCGTGCTTTCGCACATGCTTGTAGTAGTAATCGATGGAGAGGCTGTGGAAACATATTCAACGGACGTGCATGATATGCAGGCAACCGCTTGTGCATTTGCAGGTTCTAGTCAGTTACTCGGGTTTGCCTGGAAACTACTTGTGTCCGCCTCACTGTTTGGTAGTCCTAGCTCGTCACCTGCGTTTGGATTGCCGCACTGAGACTTGTTGTGGCTATGGCGTCTGTGAAGAAGCTCATGTATGTTTGCAGCCCTTGGAACGGGAGTGAGTCCAGGATTAAGCGTGATTGTTCTAATATCGTCGTTTTTCTCTTGAAACGTCAGTTTCGTCAAGCAGGCAGATTTTCGAGACTTTAGTGGCATTGTGTAAATGAATGTCTGAATTTTCATCACCCGGAATTGCACCAATGGACGATTTGCACAGTTACTACCGCTGCAGCCTCTGTACGCGGATTTTCACTTAGTTTGCAATTACCCATTGCACAGTGTAGCACTGTGGATCGCTACAATCGAGAGCACACAATGCAGGGGTGCTGCTTTGCATTTCGGGGTTCTCGCATGCTGTTCTGCATTTCTTCAGCGACCTCTCTCACTTTCCATGTGCTTAAGCCACCTTGAGCTTAACCATTCACCTGCTAAAGTGGTCGGAGGGGGAGAATGCAGATCTCGAACTACAAAGGCAAATTTAATTTGGGATGGACATGTTTATAGACATAAAAAGGCCTAAAACTTTGTAAGTTCTTTACTGAACCCATCTCCATAATTATGAATTAAATGTAGTGCACTTTTAGAAAATAAAAATAACAAGTTGAATCATAACATATTTATATACGATGGAGGGTCCTTTTCTCAATTACCAACAAGTCATTCGACAAAAAGCACCATAACAAGGCAAAATGGAGGGGGTCCTTTTTTCATTTTCCAAGAAGTTCCATTGTAAGATGGTTAGCAAGTGAGATATTTTTGGATGGTTGTTTTTATAAACATAGTTATGGAATTGTAAGGGTTAAATTTTTTCTAGGTTTTATATTTTTGGCTTCGGTACAGATTTACTTTAAAGGAATAATGGTGCTATGGCAAACAATTGGAAGCATTGTCTTCTAGAAAAATTGATTGAAACCTCTAAGATTTACTATCTCCAATTGGATATTCATTGATATGTTGGGGTGAAATTTTGCATTTTTACTTGAAATCATACTAAAAATTGAGGTGTCCATTTATTTGGTAAATCGCTTAATGTAGATTCCTTGGTTGTCCATTTGAATCAACTATTTGGATAAATCAATAGGTTGTTCTAATAAATACCTCACGGTTCTCACCTCACATTTATTGGAGGTTTGGGTTGGTTCTAAGAAGATCTTACATTTTGGTGCAATTCTTGTAACACTTTTCTAAAGAGAGGTGAACAAATCACTTTCTAAGAATATGAATTTTACTTCATTTGTTGACTAGGAGCAAAAAGTATGGTGCACTAGATACTCAATGCTCCATATTTATCAACTTACAAAGTAATTTCTTTCCTTTTTTCATTGGTGGTTCTACTTAAGTTTGCAACAAAAGTTGCAAATATAGGGATATGAAAAATGAAGTAGTTGGGATGGACTTGTGGAAGAGGCATGAAGATCCAACTTGAACTTAAGAAGTCAAAGTTCTTGAAAATTATCTTTAGCACATAATTCAAATGTGTATCTCTAGCTTTCCACTTCATTTAGATCGCTAGTTGAAATTATCTCTACCAGACCGTGACATCTATTTTCAAAATATTTATACCTCACCTGTCTACTTTGACATCTATTTTGAAATCATTGAACTATTCCACTGCATCCATGAATGATTTTGGGATCTTTTATATAAATGTGCACTTATTCTTAGATGACAATTTGCAGTATTGTTTTATTGTGACTTTACCAAAACAATTTCTTTATCAATTAATGTTTTAAGGGCGAAGTAAAGGTGCTCAGATATAAAGTAGCTAATTTCAGAGAATGAAGTTATTAGTTAAGAATGGACCTTAGGGGATAATTTTTCACTCATCTCATGTAAGAATGATGTTTGTTATTTATAACACTAAATCATTGAAAATGTGAACACCAAATTCTTAGTAATAAAATATAACAAAAAGAAATTTAGTGAATTAGTAGGAATGTACTTGTTCCTCAGTCTTGGTTGAATGTAGGCACTTTGGAGAGAGGGGAATGAGTTTTCATCCATTGTTGCCTATTTTCATTCTTGACTATGTATGTATATCAATAGTTTATGACCCAACTAAAGATTGTTTGTACATTAGCATTGCTCCAAATGATGACATAAAAGTAAAAGTACCATGATATTGTATCCACCTCTTAGCATAGGTCCTCCGCATCACTTCAATCACCATAATAGCTTAGTCAACATACCTCACCGTATTTTGGTTATAATACCCTTGATCTCACATCCTACACCGTATTTAGGAACCTAAATGTAAAGAAATAAACCAAAAGTTCTTTTGCTCTCTATATTCCAAACACCCAGTCTTTGGAGTCATGTATATTTCTAAAACTATTGCCTAGAGCCCCCTCGAAAGAGTCTTTCTTTACATACCTTTTTTGGAATTCATGATTCAAGAGGACATGTAACACTATGTTGGATTGGATTATAGTAGTGATATATACTTTATATGAATGTGAGATTGATTTGTTATGTTTCTCCTACACAAGAAAGAAGAAAGTTAACTCCTAAAGGACCAACATTTATTTTTTGCAATATTGAAATTTTGGGCAGGTATGTGTGATTGGAGATTTGAATATTTAATCTGAAAATTTAATGTAAGGTAGGGACAAGGAATATCTTTCATCTGTACAAAACTTCATGACATTTGGAAATATGAGTAAAAAATTATGGCTTAATGGGTGGTTACTGGAAAGATCAAACATTTTAGATAGTGTTTTGCCAAAATTGGAGTTGTTGCGTTGAGTAATATGAGTACTATAAGTACTATGAAAGAGAATAATCTCCACCTTGAGATAGAAAATGAACGGCTAGAAGTACCTACGACGATTTGCAAGTACAAAGAAGTATTATCTGGAATAGAATACAATTTGTCTTAGAAAATAGAAACAACTTGGTAAAAAATAATAATAACTAAAAAACTAAGAACAATCTCCCCCTCCCCTTTTTCTAAAAATTGTCCATTTGTAAAGACTTGATAGTGATCACATTTTACCAAAATTTAGAAGTCAAAACCAACTTCAATGTTTAAAAGTGCGTGCATAAGGGAGTCCTTTTGTACAAATATAGAGGCAATAAAATAATGTATTTTTAGATATCCTTGGTAGGCATATGTATCCCTATTGTCGAAATAGAACACAAAAATTTCAATTTTAGATCATTACCTTTGGGTACTTCTTGATACTAAAAATCCCTAAACCTTAAAGTGTGACAAAATTAGCAATATTGACTTTTAGATTTAAGATGAAATTTTTTAATTTCTTAAATAATAAGAAATTTGATTACAATCAGGTTAACCATCTTTAGTAAAAATTTCAAATTCACGGGTTCTACCCTCAAGACTTCTTACTAGTAGAAAACAACTCCGTCACTCTACATGGGATGCAAAATAGGACTGGCTTTCTTGCAATCATCCTATTGCAATTTAAGACCAACCTTTCTTGCATTTTATGTTATTTTTCTTGTAAATGGGTAGTCTAGGAAGATATAAAAAATGACTTTTATCATCAACAAAATTTTGAAATTGGTTTTCTTGAGTTGTTTATAACTGGAAAGCTTTCAATCATTCCATTTTGATCAATGAGCCAAAAGTTATGAGGACTTTTAGTTTGCGGGTAGTTATGGATTCTTGTCTCTAAAATAAACTGAGAAGTCCTTTATTTTACTGAATTTTCAATATTTGAAAAAAATTTAAAAATCATTGGATGTAGATTGTTCATTACAACATTTCAAGCATTGGAATTGGCATTTTCCAATTCCAAAACTAAATTCTTAACAATTTAGTATTTTGAATCATTATCAACTTCTTTTTACTTACCATTTTTTTTCTATATGCTATACAATTCCAAATGATTTGAAAATTTTCAAGCATATAGCCAACTTGCCTTGAAGAATGATTCCAAAGCAGCACTACTATTTTGGACATTTTTACAAAGGAATGTGACCTTGTGTAGTGTAGCTGCCTGGTTCTTTGTAGGATCCAAAAAAATTTATTTTGTGAATTCCAAAGCTCATATCTTAGAATTCACGTGGTGGAAATTTCTTAAATTTTTCCACATGTCCAGAATTTAGCATCAATGATCCTAGGGCTAGTTTATAGAATTTAGTGCTATGTGCTTCCTTCAAGAGAAACAAGCATCAACTTTGGCTACCTTGAAAGTAAGTATTAACTATAAAAGCAAATAGAAATGAAAGGTTTTTTGCAAGTTGTGTAGGTGATTATTGGGAGTGCCACAACACAAAATTGACTAAGTAGATGCTAATCCAATGTGGAGGAAGTTGCAAATTGGCTACCAAATTCTATTGTTTGTTGCAACTTTGGCTAAAATGTCTACATTTAAGGACCTTTGAACAATGTACTTGTAGAGCAAGGATTTTTTGGATAGAAACTTAGCTAATGTCAATTAGTTTAGGAATTGTTGGTTAGCATACAACAAGATATTTAGAGTATACGTGCTCAACTTTATTAATTTTCAAAATTTAGTATCTAAACCAGAAATGGTAGTTTAGGAGCGTTTTGAGGGAAAACGTGGTCATGGTCATTCTAAGGTTAATAGCTCCTCTCTATTTCTAATTGTATATTTGCATTTCATGACCTTTATTTCCTCATTTGGAATCTTTGATTTCATTTATAGAATCCGCAAAAAAGGATTTAAAAGTTTGTTTCTTTGTTACACCTTTAGATAAGAATAGGAAGCAAAGGTCCAAATGTTAACCCGCTAATAAACAATTTGAACACATGGGTTCCTTTTCCTTGTGAAATTTCACCAGTTTGGGTGTCTCTAACATCATATCATTGAATGGACTTACGAGGAACGTCAGTGTACTATCTCCTTTTTGTTAGAGTTGGTGAAATTTTGCTTGAAAAAAAAGTTACACTAGTTTGAAGAAGTCTTGAAGCATTAGTAACTTGGAAGAAAAGAATCCCACTTACTTATGTCCTTAACTTCAACCTTCTTTTGCAAAGGCTCCCTAGCTCCCTCTCCTCTTTGTGTGAGAGATTCCATATTGAGTTGTGCCTGCCTAACATCTTCAGGTCAATGTGGCTGGGCACCTTGAAAAAATAATCATAAAATAAGCATACAATAACATTCCATCAAACTATCAACATTGGTCCTCCATGTTACTTTAACCACCGTAATAGTTAGTCTAACATCACTTCGCTTGACCATGACTTTAAATCCAACATGAAAATGATTTGAAATTTTCTGTCCTCTATCATGATCGCAAATTCAAAATATTTGTACTTCACATGTATACCTTTACATCAATTTCAAAATATTTGTACTCAAACAAGATGTCCATTTCTAAATTGTTGTACTCCTCCGTGATGTGTCTTTTCACTACAAGAAAGTAGGTATATATATGGCTGCGATATATGACTGCCAAGAAGTCATTCCGTTTACGCTCGACTACAACATGACTAGAGGGCACAAAAGTCTTTTGGGACAAGTTGTTTATATATGAGTGGCATTTTTATTATCACCAACGACTTTGACAATGGATGTGGGGATGGATGAGGAAGATGCAAACATCCAAGTGATAAAGAAAGAGATGCTGTAAGAAAATGTCTTTGCAGTCGCCATGTGGACAACAGACCCTTTAAACATCCAACGTGGACATCCACGTGGCCAGTCATTTGCAAGTCATGTTGCAGTCATGTGAGACCCTTAAACATCTGACGTGGACGTTCACGTGGCTAGTCATTTGCAAGTCATGTTGAAGTCATGTGAGACCCTTAAACATCTGACATGGACCACCACATCAAATGTCATTTTAGAGTCATTTTGAAGCCGTTCTGGATTTTTTCAACCTTTAGGTAGCCGACATGTGGCATAGAATAATGGAGTCATGCCACAGTTATGAGAATACAACTTTATAGTGACTTTGCGGAGACCGCGGGAGTCATTTCATTGTCATTTTTCAGTTGTATATTTCTGTGCTAAAACAACTATTGATTATGATTTGTTTGTGGTAGTCACTATCAAGTAGCATATAAATCCGTTTGGAGTTATACTACAGCCATGGAATTACACAAAGTCCCGCAGTAGCGTCATGTAGTCAATGGTCATCTACATTGTAGTTTCAAGCGCTACGATGACTTCTGCATAGCTAAAGAATAGTCCACAAGTTAAGAGAACAAAAACCTTTCTACCTCATACAATGCTATTGGTTGTGATCAACGGAACGTACACAACAACTGGAACTAACAAAAACAAGTGCATTCACAAAACAGAGATTTGTAAGAAGCATGTGGAATTTCTTGTCAATGTACTCCATTCAACTTGAAAATGACTCTATACTGAATGGAATGAGGAAGGTTCAGAAAGACAAATACATGCTTGTGTCCAAAGACTAGGCTAAAGATAGAATAGCTATTTCAAAGACTACAATATCAACTGCAGGTACTACCACCCACCTACCCATCAAGTTCTAGTGTTTATATATAAAAAAGATAGAATTAACGGACTTTCAACAAAGGTTTGTAGTTCTGAAACAAATCATCCTCACTCCAGTCTCCATATCAACTACTCATCACCAACATCTGACATTCAAGATCAAGTAGAATGCTTCATATACTTCTTGTCCCACAATACGGGTGCTCCCTTTGCATGTTGGATTTTGCTCTGGTCCCCCTCTTTGCAATGGTACATCAATGCCACTCCCTCCTCCAAAACATCACGAACGTCCACTTTGAACCATGATGGAGGAATCTCATGAAAGTAGAACTTCACCTCCCCTGCAATCCCACTAATCGTCCCTAGAGCCACTTTCTGACGCACAGACCAAGGATTCATGAGGAACACTTCGTCACCGAGTTTGAAAACCTACATGCAAACAATTACCCATGTCACTAAGGTTTAGTATTGTTGATGGACTTGTCCTTCACTTCAATATGACATATTTATAACTTCACGACGACTTCTACGATACACTAACTCAAATGTCACTAGCACACGACTTCATCACTACTGGCACATGACTTCACCCTTGCAAAATGACTAGCGCATTGTACTCATAAACTCCCCTTTGTAAATCATGTGGGTCGAGTATTGCACATTTGCAGATGAATTTAAGTATTCCATAGCATTTCCTAAGACTATCTCC
The DNA here is from genome assembly GCA_947034895.1 of Rhytidiadelphus loreus. Classification (NCBI taxonomy): domain Eukaryota; kingdom Viridiplantae; phylum Streptophyta; class Bryopsida; order Hypnales; family Hylocomiaceae; genus Rhytidiadelphus; species Rhytidiadelphus loreus. The sequence continues at coordinate 27,915,928 of OX344764.1, forward strand.
AACCACCACACCTTCATAAAAGCCACATACTCATGTACGAGACAAAATCCCCACAGGGATTGTACATCATGGCATCAATGATCGGAAAACTACTTAATCCAAATGCAACTAAGAAATAGGAATTTAATGACTACTTGGTCACCTTACTTACCTACATAATGGAGAAATTTACACACACATCTTTTCATGACTTTCTAATTCCTATCTATCCTAATTAGAACCTAGAACTACAAAGTAGATGTACAATACCTCACACAATCCTCCTGACCATACTTATATGCAATTCATTCAAGACAATTACAATATACTTACACTATAGACAAACAAGGGCCCTACAGTTGGGTCCTACTATATGACTACTGCCTAACTTTGTGTGACTTGGAGTTCAGTTTTGTATATGGCTAGTCATTCTCATTACTCTGGGGTGACTATGGTACAACTACTGCATGACTAAAAACAATAAAGTCAAGACAAATAGGATTCTTCAAAGAGCATGGAACGAACCTCCTTCGTTGGAATGTCACGTTTCTTCTCGAGTGCCGATGCTACCTTGCTGCGCGTCTCTCGCTTCTGCGTTTTGACCTACACACACATGAACAAGTTCTTAGATATGTTGATCAACTGAAGGTGAGGGGACACACTATTTGCACTTTGCACAACCTCGTGGTCTGCAAGTCCCCTCACCTTCTATAATGTCCAAAAATTCATATGATGTTCCACTTCTGCGTCTCTGGATCATTGAAGCCATTGATTCGTTTACAATTTGAGGGTACTTAGCACGGAAGGATGTGATGTCGGGACATTTCCACAGTTCTTCCAAGAGCGGCCACAAGTAACATTTCAGGTAGTCCTTGTCGTCAGCCAAAGAGCAAAGCCACTTCACATAGAATGGCACTACCGTTAGGACGTTTGCATTGGGGTTGCAAGCTACCCTACAACTCTTACTATCCACTATCACTGTATTTTCTGTGTTAAAAGCAGGCCAACAGTCATACACTAAGGATAGGTTTTTCCCTCCAGATAGTCCTCTATGATCTTGAACCTCTTGGACCTCATGCGAATTAGCAGCAAGGTTGTCATACCGGACGGACGTCCGGTTCGCCCGTCCGATAGAGGTCTCGCCCGTCCGATGTGGTCAACACTAAAGTTGACTTTTTTTAACCCTTAAAGGACCGTCACTATGTTTTCACCAAAAACTCTCTAAAACTGTCATTTCTAGTACAACTACCAAAATTTTGATAAAAAAACTTTTTTTGACATATCTAACCGTAGGATGTTGTATTATATAGTATAAAAAACTTGTGGTAAAAATTTCAGACATTTCCACCGGGTGGATTGCAAGATATAAGCATTCAAAATTTCAAATTAACTAAAATCATTTTTTTGACCCTGCGAAAAGCAGGGCAGCTGCACTTCACAAGCTCACATTTCTATGAAAAAATGACCTAAATGGTGGTGCTTCTTTGGATTTGTTTTCCTAGACAAGTTGGCCACATGCTTGAAAAATTTCAGATCATTTGGAATAGTACAACATATAAGAAAAAAATAGTAAGTAGGTAGTACTAGAGAATGATTAAAAATACTAGATTATTTACAATTTAAATATGGAATTGAAAATTTACAATTCCAATGGTCGAAATGTTGTAATAATGTATGTACATCCTATAATTTTATTTTTGTCCAAAAATATTGAAAATTGGATAAGATAAAGGATGTCAAAGTTTATTTTAGAGCAAGAAATCCAAAACTGCCCGCAAACAGAAAATCCTCATAATCCTCATAATTTTTTACTCATTGATCAAAACCAAATGATTCTAAGCTTTTTGCCTTTTTCTGTATATCAAACTCTAAAAAATCAATTTCAAATCTAATTAGTTGTTTGCTACTTTGTTTACTACACATTCACAAATTCACAGAAGTCATACAACTGTCTTGATGGAAGAAAGACCAAATTGCATATTACAAGATTTTCACCATATGTCCGTATCTTTATGTATGAAATGTGTAGCAACCATGAAATACACATGCTTGATGCTCGTCTAACCAAAAATGTGTGGTCTGCCTATAAAGCTATCACATACTAGAGCTCAAAAAGTGAAAACAATATATTATGTCCGATAACAACAGTCGGGCATAGTCCAACAGTGAGGTGCCTTCCTCAAAGTGTCTAAAACATCAGACACAGATGCCCTCTCGCCTACATCTATTTTCTGGAGGCTCAGTAGTTGAATCCTCAAATATTGATACTGCTCTGGGTTTTTGGTCGTAAAATACTTTGGATCCCACTCTTCTTTCCAAATTTGATATGCTATCCATCCAGTGGCATATGCATCAGCAGCCATGGAGTAGAAGTGTTTTTTCTGCATGACTTCAAGTGAGGTCTCTGACCCCTTCTCTCCATACATGTAGAACAACTCAAGGGCTGCATGTTTTCGTTGTTTTTTCTCCCGTTGGAGCTCCTCCATGGTTCGATAACCATACCTTGATGGCTCCTTCTCTACAACTCGACCAGAAAGCCCCCAATCGCAAATCCCAATGTACACTGTGTTTTCTTTCCATTCATCAAAATGGAGCAAAACGTTGGATGGAGTAATGTCATTGTGTAAATATTTTGCTTCATGGCATTTTTCCACTATGACAAGCAATGATAAAGCCAAATTCACGCAGTTTCGGCGATAAGTTGCAACCCAACCGAGTTCTTCCTGCGTCAACCCTGCATCATGTTGTCTCGTGATGTCATCCACATCCAACAATTCACTCACTTTTGAGTTGTACTTGGCCAAGAAAGAAATCAAAGACCCTCCATTCCACCATAGCGTATAGCCTTCCATTGTTTTTGGATGGATGTACGCAAGTCTTACGATACCAGGATGTATCACTGGACACCCCCCCGCCTCGCTTACAATAGCTTGGCGCTTCTCCTTCTCATTCGAGGTCTTCAAAGTCTTCCCGGCGAAGCAAATCCAACTGGGAATGCTTTGTAGTCTCGTGAGCACCACCTTCCTCACAGTCCCATATGATCCAGTCATAGTTTGATTCGGCATGGGATTCACTTTCACGCAACTTTCCAACCACTTGAATGTTCCGCTCACACAATGAGCTCGTATTTGGTCTTCAAGCGTCGCTTTCCATGGTGCTTGTTTCTTTCTACGCGAGGAAGAAAATTGTTGGGAGAACTTCTGAATTTGGTACAATCTTGAACCAAATTCCTTGTCATACGTGTCCCAATCACTACCATCATCTTTCTTCTTCGTGTGATAACACCAATTCGCCACAATATTGGTGGTCAGCTGCGACACTTGTTTATCCAACCACTCAGAGTGCAACCAATAATCTTGATAGTTGTTGAATCGTTCGGATGCTCTAAATTTGGTCTCCAACTCTCGCCGCACTTCAGCATTCAACTTGTGGTACCCTTCTTCGTTGAAATTCACGTATTCTCTACACATCATTCCCACACTTCGTCGCGTGTAAAAATTGACCGCTATTGCTCTAGCCTCGAGCACATATTCGTGAGGGGGCATGTCAAGATTGGGTTGGTTTTTATGCTTCGACCTGCTGGATGATGAGGGATTGGATGACCCTGAAGCCCCTGCCACATTCGAGGCTGGAGGCACCACCTCAAAAATTGCATCCAAGTCTTCAAACACCGAGCGGTGATCCGATGACCCACTCCCTTGTCCTGCCATTGTACAATATTTCGGAACCACCAAAGTTTCGGAGAAAATAAAAAAAACCGGGTGCTATATGTGGGCCAAGCCCAATCACCCACCAAACTCACTTCCAAGGGTCACTTGCGCAAACAAAGGTGTGAGGCGTAGGGCGTGGACTTGGCAAAGGAAAAATGAGGGAGCACATGGGATTTATAGTCCCCGCCCCTCCCACGTCCACGCCGTGGCCGCCACACGTCCGCGCCCTGGCCCGACACGTCCCCGCCCCGCCCGAGCCGTCCCCGCCCTGGTCCCAGACGTCCCCGCCCTGACAGGCAGATTTGAGGACTATAAAAGTCCGTCCCCGCCCCATTAGTCCCCGCCCTGTGTATTCCAAATCCTCCACCTCTTCATTGAGCTGGTCGTTGGCGTTGTGCAGGGCCCTTTACAGTATACAGGTTTTTGCCAAAAAAATTCACGATGGCGACACCACCAAGAACCAACAAAGCTGAACGAGACAGGACTCGACTAAGGCAGGGTAACAAACATCGGAAGAGGTTACACGTACTTTGAAACCCCGAAAAACTGGCATTTAGGGGCTGGAATGACGTGCCAGAACCGTGGAGTTTCAAAACTTGCATCACTTACATAGAATAGTGCCACATTGACAAGGCCTTCCCTGAAGAGCGACACAACTACCACCGCCGATTTCATAAAGCGAATTTGAAACACTGCATCGATGAGGCCTTTAAACAAAGATGCATCGAAGTATACCAAGTGTTATACGAAAAACCCACTGTGAAAAGGAATGAAATTCACCTTTTCATTGCACGAGGTGTACATGCGGAGGTGAGATTGAACAAGCGGGTGGATTGGTCCACTTTGAAGGGCACGCCAACCACAACAGATGGTATCAAGATACCAACACCAGCAAATGGAATGATTCCAAGGGGGGTTATGAGATATCCCAAAGGAGGGCTGGGCAGGGTCAACACACGTATTGAGCCGCCTGACACATACGAGACGGCGGATTCTACTACTGACGATGACTCTGATGGATCTCATGTTGTGGTGGAATTAACCCCCAGAGGACAACAACGTGCACAAAGGAAAAGGGCGCAACGTGCACCTCGTGAACAACTTCCAGAACCAAATATTCGTGTACAGGTCCAGGGCCCCGTTGAACCAGTACTTGGAATTGCTCAGGCGCAATTCCAAACACCTGATGAATCAACTCTTGGAGTTGTTGATGTCATGGCTGTTGCAGACACCATACAAAGCTTGAGGGTGCAGTTACAAGACCGAGGTGATGAACTACATTCTCTATATGAAGATGTGGGCAAGTTACGAGAAGACATCACGCTCAAAGACAGAGTAATTGCTCAACAAGCACGTGACATAGAGGAGCTTCGGCAAGCTCTACAAGTAGCACAAATGATGAACGAAGGTCAAGATCCACGAGGACATGCACAAGGACCTCCTCGGGATTCTCAAATTCTGAGGCAAAATGCTCCAGGTGATGCTGCCATGTCTACACAAGAAGATTCATTGGCCTTTCCCGAAATAATGGCCACCGGCAACGTACCAATGCAGACTGAAGTTCGGGGCATGGGTATGGACAACAACCTTGAGCTCAACAACTTGCGAGGCGAAAATCAAACATTACAAAATCGTTTGCATGCCTTGGTGGAGCAGTACTACCAGTGGAAGTTGGCATGCGTATTCACCGTTGACAAGACACGACAACTGGTAGCAGAGTTCAAGAAATTGGACCACTACTACAGTGAGCACAATCAAGAAAGGGTGTTTGGCTTGACTTCATGGGCCCTTGTGGATGATCTTTTCAGTCCCAACATGGCAATCATTGAGCTTGATGGTGGAAAAACAATCATTGATTGGTCCAAATACAATTGGGATTTCAAAAACCAACTTGGGTCGAAGGTCGACTACAAAGGCAACCCGTTGTTGGAGTGGCCAAATCCTTCAAGTTTTGTACACGACGGGACCACATGTCCCATTTGTAAGAATCCATTTGGCCCTGAAGGTGGAATGCAGTTGGGCACGTGCAACCATGTATACCACCCATTTTGCCTCATCAGTTTCATGATTGTTCGTCGTCGGTGCGCAATGTGCAAGGCTCCCTTCCACGAGCGCTTGTACGAGTTGTTTGGCTTGGTCCCATACATGCCACCACATTGGGAATACAATGCCACAAATGCCCCAGATCACCGTAGAATGTGGGGAACAAACTTGGTGTGGAGTTGAAAATTACAAATGACATCGTTGGACAAGACACAAGTCGCTGCTGAATGTGGTTGGGAGACTGACCCCGATCAAATTGTCCAAGTCTGCCACCATTTGATTCCGATGAAAGACAAGCATAGCCAAGGACGGCGGAATTTTTTCTTTCAATGCTTCAATGGACATTGGGACGAGATTGGACTCAAGTTTCAATTTGGACCTCACCCTCGGCGATGGTTATGGGGCGTTGATGGAGTTCGAGTCACTGATGACAATGGAATTCGTATTGGGGAGGACCCTGACATGCCCGACCCCGCGGAGCTTGCTCAATTATCGGAATCTGAGTGGAGGGAAACTTTCAGAAACGAAGGGCTGGATTTTTTGCTTGAACAACATAGCCCGGATACACGCCGAGCTCTGGAGAGTCTCAAGCAATCACAAATCATGAGGGCCATTCTAGAAGAAGACGGACCAGCGAGGAGAACTCGGTCTGCGGTTCGTAGACTTCAACTAGGCTCCAATGAAGATTTTCCAATGCAACGTGGCGCACACGACGACGAGGCTGGACCTAGTGGCACTGCAAACAGTCCAATGAACATCGACTGAGTGCATTTTTTAGTGTGCTAAACTAGTAATTACTAATTAACAAAGCATGTTTTGCATATACAGTTATAGACTTTGGCACTTATCATTACCGAGGCTTATAGAATTGCTACTTTGGTAGTTCGGTACTACAAACAGTATTAGACAAAGACTTGTGGATATGCATATTTTCTCGTGGAAAAAGTATTGTATAATGTATACTTTTCAATTTTTGTACTACATGATGCATATGAAATACATATATTCAATTGTTGAATTCCTTTGCATGATATGGCATGTGTGATATGTGGATATAATAATGTACTCATGGCCTAAGAATAAGTGCATTTCGGATTTTGAGTGTATGAAGGTATATATTCATGTAAATATATATGTATTAATATTATTGTATGTGTATAAAAATTAAAAAGATATTAACAATTTAACATTAATGTATATTTTGTTACAAATATATTGATGTTAATGTATGAAGGGATACATTAACCTTTGAATGACTTGATCCATCCAAAAATGGTAAAATTTCTTATTTTATCTTGAATAACAATCAGGTATTTTTATTGCTTAAAACTTTGAATTCTATATCATTTACAGAAATTGCAATTTTGTTCGCGAATGTTTCTAATTGTTATCATTTCTAACTTTCTATTGCAGAAAATCAGCATATAATCATATATGAGGAAAAAGAGGAAAACAATTCAATCACCCCCCTAATGACATTTTTTTCTATCTAAAAACAATAAAAACTGCCATTTCTACTACGTTGTCCAAGATTCCAACAAAATTGTATTTTTGAAACTAAACCATAGGATCTTGAAATTTACTTGCTTGAAATTATGTGGTTAAAATTTCATGAAGTTAGACCGTACAGATTGAAAGATATGACAATATGAGCATTCAAAGTTTAAAAAACAAGGTTTCTTCAAAACTAAACTGCAATTTTAGATGACTTTTATTGCTATTTGTAGAAAAAATGTGTACTATGGAATTTGAATTAAAAATTTATTGTGTTGAAGACTTGAGTTGGGAGTCTATGAAAAAAAATTCAAAAAATAACAACTTCATTTTCATACTTCAAGAAATTGTCAAGTACAAGTGTAGAACTGTAGAAGCACGTTTAAAATTGAAAGAAAAAATAAACAATTAATAGCTCTTAGATGGGATTGAAATACAATAATCCCAATGGTGAGATTGTTCTAGCAAACAAACATAACCTTTTAAAAAACCAAAAATCTGAAAATTGCATTCTAAAGATTCAATTTCTTTTGCTGCCCACCGAATTCAATTCTACGCATCTTGTGGTATAACTTTGGCTTCCATGCACCGATTGAAATAAAAATTATATTCCCACAAAGCTTATTACATTTTCTATCTTCAAAAAAAGTTTTGCAAAATTAGGATAAAATTTCAGCCCATAGAAACCTGCCCGAATTCTAAAGTGTCCCCTCAGGGGACAATGGGACTTTAGGGGTTAATTTGAAATTTTGGGGGGAGTTGCAAGTAGTAATGGAGGTGAACCAAAAAAAAATCCAATTGCTTATTTTATTTTTCACACAAAAGAAAGCCACATCAAAGTATCAAATAAGTGAAACAACTTGAAGTCGAATTCCATCTTGACGAGTTGACGTCCTAAACTTGAAGTTGAAACCAAATGAATCCTTTTATGTAATTGATATACAAAATTTATATACATTTTGCTAATTCCTCCGATATTTTTTCTTCTTATTTTTTGTTTTTACAATAATTTAGGAATAAAAGTAAAATTATTCTGATTTCTTAAAGGTAAAGGTGGAAATAAAATTATATGAATTACAAAATATATATTAGAGTGGAATTGTTTTGGGAAAGTTGTATTGTTGTAAAAATGTTGAAGCATGTAGTCATGTACTCATTTAGCCAACTTGCCATGAAGAATGAATTCATAGAATAACCACAATTTTCTGCCTCCACCATTCATCATCCGAAATTCTTATAAGCTAAAATTTGAACAGTCAATATTTGTTATAATTAATTACACACATCCTACTATCCTAAATATAGTAGGATTTTTTTTGGTATGCTTCTATAAAGAAATTCAAATACATTCCATACTTGCTCAAATTTTCTGGAATTGTTATCATTGAATACCCCAAATTTCCATACTTGCTCAAATTCTCTTAAATTTTGTTGAAACATTTCTAAAACCCTTTTTTTTGGAATTCCAAACCCTTTTAGCTTCTATTTTGGAGAACTATAACATTCATCCTTTAAGTCTTCAACTTGAATTTTCAAAAACGAGTACCTTGTTTACCATTACAAATCCTAAAACTTCTAGCATCTTATTATATTTGTTTTCTTGAAAGTGTGCAACTTAGTTTTAATTCTCTGGAAATCCCATTTTTGGGGTGTGGGGACTATTTCTCAAGTCTTTGGAGAAGCGAAGAAGACCAAGGGCGATACATGAAGGAGACACATCTTTCCATGAATTCTCTTTCAACTCAAAAAGTAGTTGGACTTCTTAATATAGCCATTGACTTCAAGAAATTCCCCGAGCTCAAATTAATGGCTGACTGCATTAATTGGTTTCCCTCTTTCCCTCTCTCCATGGGAAGGAAGAATCCCATGCTAATTCCAAATCTCAAGGTCAATTCCCTTCCCCCCCGTCGTTGGTGGAGAGAGTTCTTGCATCCGAGGTCAGGGCGTGAGGGCGGGGACGTCAAGGCGTGGACGTCCCGTCAGGGCGGGGACGCCAGGGCGGGGACGTGAAGTCAGGGCGGGGACACCAGAGTGCGGACGTCCTGCCAGGGCGCGGACGTCCGGCCGCGGATTCCAATTCCAATTGCAATTGCAATTTTGAACTCCTTCCTTGAACTCCCTCCTTGAACTCCCTCCAAGCCAATTTTGAACTCCCTCCAAGAACTCCCTCCTTGAACTCCCTCCAAGCCAATTTTGAACTCCCTCCAAGAACTCCCTCCTTGAACTCCCTCCAAGCCAATTTTGAACTCCCTCCAAGGGTTTGCTATCCCCATACCCAAAATAATGAAATGAACCGTTGCCCTTGAATTAAAAAATCACTTAACTAGTATTTCATTTCAATACCCACCCCTCCTAAGTCCTAGACTTGCTTTAGAGTTTAGAGCTCTAGGATCCCATTACACAAATTAGAGGGTGGAGTCTAATGATTGAATATTTGAAATCATAAACAATTTTGCTTCATTTCATTCCCAAAGACCCAAACCACTTTGCTATCCCCATACCCAAAATAATGAGATGAACCGTTGCCCTTGAATTAAAAAATCACTTAACTAGTGTTTCATTTCAATACCCACCCCTCCTAAGTCCTAGACTTGCTTTAGAGTTTAGAGCTCTAGGATCCCATTACACAAATTAGAAGGTGGAGTCTAATGATTGAATATTTGAAATCATAAACAATTTTGCTTCATTTCATTCCCAAAGACCCAAACCACTTTGCTATCTCCATACCCAAAATAATGAAATGAACCGTTGCCCTTGAATCAAAAAATCACTTAACTAGTATTTCATTTCAATACCCACCCCTCCTATTTTACCCATTACAAGAAATTTTGGTTAAAGTCTTTAAGCCCTAAATCCTTGTACCCTTTTTCACGGAAAACCCCCCTTCAAGCATATTCTAAAGCATTATGATTTGTATTTGATTTAAATCCAAAACCTTGTAGCTTTGTATTTAAAAAATGAAGACTTAAACCAAAAGCTTGAGAAGTATACGTTGGTAATAGTTTGATTTGTAAACTTCAAATCCAAAATCACAAACACATTTTCTTAATAAGAATGAAATATAAACTTTGAACTTGAATTTAAACAATTATGTACCTTGACTTTCATTAGGACTCGAAATCCTTTGGGATTTTAGTTACACAAATTTATTCTTTCTTGTTTGGAAGTTCAATTTCATTTTCTATTTTTATTTTGGGTTCCAACTTTACATGGGTCCTACTTCTCAAGTGCTTGATGAAGGCAAGAACTTGAAATTTGGCCTCAAGAAGGGAGTGACATGCTTTAATACGTTGTCATTGAACTCAAAAAGTAGTTGGACCTCTTAATGCAGCCATTGACTTGAAGATATTCCCCGTGCTCAAATTAAGAGCTGACTACATTAGTGGATTCTCCTCTCTCTATGGGAAGGAAGAATCCCACCACGGAATTCGTACCAAAGTCTATGGTAGGACCTCCCCCTCCTGCCGTCCGTGGACGCGTCGCGCCGGGGCATGGACGCGTCGGAATTGTGTGACGTCCGCGCCCCTGACGTCCCTGCCCCTACAGAAGAGGTCCGCGCCCCTGCACTCCCAGGCTATAAAGCCAAGCTTGTCGGATTGACTTCTTTACATTTGTCATCTTGGCCTCATCATCTTGGACTTCAATTCACTTTGAGCTCCTTGGGAGTCTACTTGGGTGACAAATGGCCCTAGTTAGCTGTTGAGGTGATGTAAAAGTCAGTTCAAGCAGTTGATTGGTGCTAACTACTATTTTGTCCTTTTCATTTGGTGTAATAGCCTCTTCTACAGTTCTACCTCCTCCAAGAAAACGTTTGCATTCGTCGTGAACGCAATGGGAAGTCAACGAAAGCAAACAAAAGAATGGAAACCATGGTATAATTTCTCTGAGAACGGGGGGAAAGTGAGTTGTGTATTTTGCAATGCAACATTCACCTATAAACGCGAGCGCGCTTTTGCTCACTTTGGATATGGCGCAAAGTCCGAGAGGTCAATTTGTCGTAATGCAACGCGAGCCGTGTGCCACCGATTTGCAAATTGTGCAAACTTTGTTCCTCAACGATTGAGCCCCGAGGACATGTATGAAGGAGAATCAATTCCCACTGGTCCATTAAGAGCAACTCCAGTTGCAAGTTCAAGCCAATCCTTTCAAAACGAAGTGACGGGAGGGGGTTCAGGTGACACCCAAGCTGAAGGGGTTACTTTCCTTGAAGGGAATGATGCAATACAGAGGTCCCAAAGTCTCGCTGCATCAAATTCCACAAGATCTAGGTCATTACTTCAGCAACGTATGAAGGATGCTTTTAATGTTGCGAAGAGGAAGGAGTTGGATGACAAGTGGGCATCATTTTTTTACGAGGCGAACGTGCCATTTAATGTGGCAAGAAATCCAGCCTTTATTGAGGCAATGAGGGCAACCTCAATGGCAAGGTTTGAATACAGTCCATCTTCTTACCATCAGTTCAGGACGAAATTGATTGAACCGAAGAGGTTGCAGATCGAGAAGCAAATTGAAACCAAAGTTGGTTTTGCAGTGAAACATTATGGGGTGACAATATGCACTGATGGCTGGGATGACGTGAACCGGAGGCCTCTAATGAATGTAATGATGTCGTGCCCTACCGGTGATGTATTTTTGAGGGCCATTGACACCACCGGGCAAAAGAAGTCCATGCGCTACATAGCGGACCAGATGAAGGTATTCATTGAGAAAGTGGGTTCAAAATACGTGACACAGGTTTGTACGGATAATGCAGCGAATATGCTTGGAGCATTGGATGATATCGTTCGCACATATCCATACATTTTCAAGCAGGGGTGCATGGCACATGCTTTGGATCTCATGTTGGAAGATTGGGCCAAAGTACCAGAATTCAAAGATTTAATTCAGAGGGCAAGAAGATTGTGCCAGTACATTCGGAACCATCACGCGACCATGTCGGTATTCCGGGAGTTGAGTCCGACCCTTCAGTTAGTAGTGCCCAGCGAAACCCGCTTTGCTTGTAATTTTCTCATGTTGCAGCGATTGGAGAAACTTCGCGGAGTACTGCTGTGGTTAAAAGACCATGCGCGCGTTCAAAATTACTTTGATGGTCTGCGAGACAGACAAAATGCGGAGCAAGCAGCTACAGCTTCACGTAATGTGGTGTCAACTATCGAAGACGTGGGCTTCTGGCAACGATGTGCAAATTACGTGCACATGACTGAAGACGTGTTGAAGGCATTGCGCATATTTGATGGCCGAGAACCAGCTATGGGTCGGGCGTGGCTCGTAATGCACAATTTGAGGGCACATGTGTTTTCTTTAAGAGGGCCACCCTTCAACCTACGAGATGACATAGCCACCACCATGGAGGAGTCTTTCACATCCATGTGGGACATGGTGTTTACGGATGTTCACTATGCTGGGGCCCTTCTAAATCCGTATCTCTTGGATAACGTGGCACTTAGGGTTGATGGAGTTGCACTCCGTGCATTGTATTGAGTCATCCGCAAAATGGAAAATGTAGTGGGTGTGGAGTTTAACAACGTGTTGGCGGAATTAACAGAATTCGAGGAGGGCACGGGGCCATACAGTGCAGTAGAGACACCTGACATCCGAGCGACACAGATGCTTCCTCACCAATGGTGGCACAGGGTTGGAGATCGAGCACTATCTAAGATTGCCGTTCGTATCTTGTCATTGACGTGTTCAGCATGTTCATGTGAAAGGAATTGGAGTATGTATTCCTTCGTCCACAACAAGGTCCGGAATCGGTTAGCCCCCGAGAAGGCTGAGTCATTGGTATATATTTATACCAATAGCCGTGTACTTCAGCAAAGACCAGGGGCCGATCCTGTTCGTTGGTATGATGCTAATATCCTCTTGGAGGATTCTGATCCAGATGCCCTTGGCCCCGTTCCAGTGGCTGAATGCAATCGTGAATTTGACGCGATGGTAGCTGAGGAAGAAGAAGAGGCTGATGTGGAAGCTAACCGAGCACCCCGAGAATACCGACCAAATCCAGAGTTGTGGAGGGCGGGGGCTGATCACCTTGCAGAAGCTAGAAATTACTACGGAGATGGTCATGAAGTGGAAGAGGAAGTCCTCCCTGGTCGCTGGGGCCCTTGGGGAGCCGATCCTCGCCGAAGTCCTACACCCATTGGCGATGAAAATGTAGTTGTTTCTGAAGTGCAACCTTTGTCATCGTCTTCCGAGAGTGATCACCCGGCCGTAGTGGACGCCGATGATGATAATGTTATCTCGAACAATGACGACAACCTCCCTTTGGAAAACGAAGGGGGAAATGGAAATGGCAGTGAGAATCTGAGGAACAATGCAACTCAAAATACTGAAGGATCCGTTTGCGATCGTGATGGCAATAGGGTGCCCAGAGGAGTGGGGGGTCGCGATAGCAACAAAGTTGTTGGAGGACGCCATGGCCAAAACATTGGAAATACAAGGATGGCACGACCGATCACAAGACATGTTGTGGAGGTTAATGCAGTGGGAAGAACACGTTTTGACCCTGAACATTTAGATCACAATGATGTTTTTGCGTTTACTGACCCGCTTGAAGACGAAGCCCATATACCACCACCAGTTGCAGTGCATACTATTATTTCTAACCCTTCATCTCCCGCAACTTCGAGTGCTCCTTGTCGACCTTCCGAAGAAGTGCTAGGCTCAGTGGGAAATGTTGCAATGACGACTCAAAGCATTTCAAATGTTACAACGGGTGGTAGACACCGTACCGCCTTTCAACCCGCAATTCACCACACTATGGGTGAATATCAACAAGGACGTGGAAGGAGTTTCGTTCGTGGAAGAGTAAGAGGTCGTGCAACGATTGGAGGCCGTGATATTAGAGGTGGACGAAACAATAACGAAGCGTCGTCATTAAGGCCCCCTAAACGCCCTCTTCTAGGAATTGGGGTCTGAGACCCGAACGTGGTGATAGAGCCATTTTTGAATACATATGTTCCAGGACCAACTTTGTCCACTCCAACGTATGTCGTTCCTCGAGTACAAGGAGGCCCCATTATAAATTCTGACGCGGAGGACCCTAGAGCTCAACGGCACAAGAAGTTTAAACGTAGTCGTAGGCATGGTCAAACAGCTGTGGAGCTTCGAAATGAGAACTCGGAAGTGGAAAACCAGTGGACCACAGACGGTGACGATGGAGAAGATGAACGTGGAACTAGTGAAGTTGGTGATGATGAAGACGACCCTGATTGTGATGAGGCACCAGCAGATGATGATGTGGTCATTCGAGATGTTGCATTACCAGATCCGGGTACACAAGAAGTTCATAGATCAAGTCGTTTCAACAATTGAGGGGCACCTGACAGCATCTGTGTTCTGTAGACCTTCATTCATCATGAGTTCAAGACAGTTGCACTAATTGAAACATGAAGTAATGAAGATCTACAAGAAGAAGAAGGAGAATCTTAGATAACCAATAGAAGAGGAGGTGTATCTTGAGAGCAGTATATTCATTGTGTTATGAACTTGTTATTGTACTGAACAACGCTTGAAATATAAAAATGTTTTTGGTTATCTAAAATAAAAAAGTTTCCAATTGTGTTTGTAGAATTATTGCATTTGCCATGCATGAAGATGACATTCATGAGTGTAGTTATATTGTATAGTTTGAATGTTGTAAGTAAGGTGTACTAAATTTATTACTATCCTTGCATTCACGTAGAAAAAAACATTCACTACTATCATCTTTGACGCCTTCCGAAGGGCTGAAAATTTGTTATTTAAACATGAAATTCTTTTCACAAAATGATCTCTTTGCTAATAACATGTGTGCTAAATTTCAAGGCCAGAAGATTTACACATAAAAAGATATTCACAATGTACCAACATGTGTACTTCTGTGGTTCAGAGAAACAATTTCAATGCTACCAAGTACCAACTCCCAGAAATTGAGAAATCAAAATTCGGCCATGAATTTTTTGGCATGAGATCATGTCTATGTTGATAACATGTGGGTCAAATTTGAAGTTCAAAGGATTTGCCTATAAAAAGATACTGGAAATGTTTTTCACCCTATGAAAGCAAGAATTCGTAAATGAAGTACAAAAATTCTCCAAAAATTCGGATTAAACTGATGCGTCCCCGCCCTGTCCAAGACGTCCCCGCCGTGACGGAAACGTCCGCGCCCTGATTTCAATGTTGGAAAATTTCAAAAATGAAAGGTGTCCGAAGCGTCCAACCCGTCCGTCCGTCCGGTCCGGTTCGCCCGTCCGTCCGTCCCGTCCGATCACTCCGACCCGTCCGGTATGACAACCCTGATTAGCAGACTACAAAAACAAGGGAACTGCATCTTGAACCCCTTTCAACCCAACAAGCATGGTGGGAACAACGTCCTACATGTAGGGAGTCGAGTTGCTACCCCAAAACCCTATAGTGAAGTGAGTGAAACACCTGGCTAAAAAAGTTTTGAGCCAAGGTCTAAACACTATTCTCCTACTCTGTGTTCTTGTGCTTGGCCGTATTGAATTGTTGAGGTTTCTAGCAGCAAACAAACTACAATCCACGAGGGTACCATGGACATTAAAAATGACCAAATTCACCCTCCTATTACTACTTCCACCTCTCAACTTGCTCACTATGTCCCATACAGACTTTGTAGGCCTTAAATGATTCAACCCACAATCCGTGGCGTCGATGGAGACAGGTAATACCTTTGCGGGAGACTTTGCTGGTCTCCGCCTTTTCTTCTGAGATGGTTCAACAACTACTGCACCTACAGCTACGGACTTTGTGGAGGATTCCACGGGGTCCTCCTTGGGAGTCACTACCACTGCATCTGGTTTGTCTTCAGCGGTTCCATCTTCGTCACTAGCCTTCTCCTCTTTACTATTTTGGCTTCTGGGACTCTCAAGTTCTTGCTCATCACTGCCCACCCGGGTGTCATCCTCAACTTCAACAATTTTTGGGGCTTCCTTTGTAGGAATTGTTTCTGGGACCATGGCTTCCTCTACAGCAAGCGTAGTTTCATAAATGTTTGGTGTTGTTTCGGGGGATGTACGTCCCTTACTTTCCACCTTCCAATCCTGCTCCATGTTTTTTTTGGGTTGGGATGGAATATCCAAGTAATCCAACATCCGTAGGTTAGAATCCGAAGAGATGGTGACGTCTTCTGCTCGTGCCAACTGCGAGGTTTGAGTGTTTGACGCCTTTTTTCAGCTTTAGATGTCAATACTTGTTTTCCTTGTAGTGGCCTTGTACTTTTTTGCAACACAACATCCACTTGCATGACTTTCTTGCGAGAATTTGGCAACGTGCCGGCCACTTCTGAACAATTTAACCCTCCAGACTCATCATTTTCTAGTGCTGAATGTGTGATGGACGGATTGCCATCCTCGCGGTGCTTTGATGTATCCATATAGCTTTGGATCATGCACTGCAGATCTTCAATGGCGGCCGACTGCGCAGTTGATTCTGCCATGACTTGCTTGAATTTGTGGTCAACATCCTTCTTCAAGTTTTCTATAGTCGACCATTGTCCCAAGTCACCTGTACCCACAACTTGTAATGCAAAGGACATTCCACAACAAAAGTGAAGTTATGCCCAAGTCACATCCAAGTCATTACCTCTTTGCACCTACATACATGCACGACTTCCACGCAACTATGCAACTAATAAATGACTACTCTACGACTTGGTTGCATCTGGACATATAGGAGTTCGGACTACGCCTCGACTCAGCAGTTGTTCGGCATTTGTTGTTCCTGCCTATAAGCAAAAATGGACTCCACAACATCTCACAGACTTGAAGTCAGTGGTTGCATCTACCTTATCCTATTATTAAAAAAATCGGAAAAGCATTGAAGCACATAGGACTTAGAAACCACACTTTAGCAAAGTCATCAAGAAAAGACAGTCAATGCCATAAGGCCATTACCAAGTCATAAACCTGCAGTCCATAGACTTGGAAATAAACTAAGTTGCACTACAATAGACTTAACTCCAGACATTCAGCTTCTTTGCACATGGAGATAGCCTAAAGTGCAGAAAGGAGAATATAACATAGTAAACATACAACATTGATTAAAATGCCAATAACTCACCGTCATCACATGAGTGTCTCCTGTAGTAGCCCGCATACCGTCAGCAATGTCCGTAATGCCTGGACTAGTGTCTAGGCCTTCTCTCTACCACATTAGGATGGGTCCCAAATTAGTTTAGCGACCAGTTGGCAATGCCCATATGGATTAGAAAGGGATACCACTGAAACATGAGACTACAATGCCAAGCAATAAGGGGCAGACGAGTAGCAGAATGGGGTGCTTACAATCTCTACTTCCTTCCCGGCTTTGTCCTTTCTGCTCAATTGCGTGAAGTTTTTGACGTTGTGCCTTTCAAATGACATTTTTTTGGCCTTCATCTGTTGGATTGGAGTTTTCCAGTATGCAATCAACTGCTCCCACTGGTCCTCATCAATGTGAACCGGGCATTCCTCCTTGCCGTTCACGTACCTTGCTTTCAACCAAGACCTCTCTAACTTCATAGATCTCGTGATGGCAGTTTGGAAGCTAAGCATGCTCAAAGGATTCCCCAAATACTCAAATTCTTTGTCCAACTGCGCTCTGAGTTTATTCACCGCTTGTGGCTTCTACTTAGACCATGTCAAGAACTTTGGGCACGAGATCACGCACTGCTGCATCCCACACATTCTTTCCCTCACACCCAGCATCCACATCGCCACTCTCAGAAATATACACCCGACTTGGCTTCCGTCACGCTGTCCCGCATTCTTGACTTTTGAGTTCATAGGCAATTTTCCTCTTCCTCTTAGATAGTCGCTCCTCATTGTCAAAAGACCTTGGAAAAGGCAGCTCACCCCATATACCTGAGTATGGCAGTGGCGGCCCAATAGTCCAGCTAGGTATTGAAGGTGTTGGCTCTCGCGGTACGTAATGCCCCGGAACCTAGTAGGAAGACCCGTAAGAACCACCTACATGTGCCTTGTCTTGTGTGCTTGGAGCAATGGGAGCATACATGATGGGGGATTGGGGAATTCCGGGAACTCGCTTCTTTTTTGTCCTCCTCCTGTCCAGGGAGCTCTTCATTGCTTGAGTCGAAGAGAAGTCTTTCTGAATCTGCGCATCAAAAATGGGCGGCAATGCCGCAATGCCCACGTTAAACTACTTCCAAACCTTATGGTGTACACCAAATTTCTGAAATTTTCTAGCTACATCTCTCAAAATGGAGCCGTTGCTTGGACCACTCCGCGCAGAGCAAAATTGCTTTGATCCAACCTTGTGGACGATCGAGGAATACATTCCGTTACCAACTTGGTCCTTCCTATTGGAAACCCTAAACCTAGAGCCAAGGTGAAGCTAACATATTACCTGTGACAACTGTCCCCTTGGTGGATTGTTGCTGCGTATGGAAACAAGCTATTGCAAGATTCATCATACCTTTGGCGATGGCCTCGTCATTGGACTCCGTGGCCTCGGAGGAAGAATCGCGTCCACTATTCATCTGGAGCTCTATGTTCGCTCCTTTGCCGCCACCACTCGGACTGCGCTTCTTCCCTTCAGTACGTCCTCAAAGGCCCCGCCGCCTCAATGTTGGATCTTGCGATGCACATGCCCTTTTTTTCCCTCACCATAGCGCTTCTCTTCTTCTCTTTTTCTACGGCTGCTTCACTGGTGTTGCCAACCTTCAGTAGTGAGAAAGAAAAACCAATAGTACAGGAGCAAAGCAAAGGAACTAAGTGGCATAAAGAACGAGAAGCTAACTATGATGCGCATGCGTTCATCAACAGTAAGCTAGACTCGTGAAGACAATGGAAGACAACAGAAGGGTTCTAGGGTTTCATGCAAGCCATCATGCTGAAGTTGGAAGGCCATGTCAAGTTCCACGTGGCCGTCAAACATGAGGATGCAAGCAGCGGTCTCCAACATCCATGCTGCGACTACGTTGATGCTTCCCTATGACTATGCGATGACTGAACAACAGTTGCGGAAGTCGCGTGAGTACTTAGGAATGACTTACACATGACTTCAAAGCAACTATAGAGTAACTTGTTTTGAAAACCGAGCCCAAATTAATGAGATGTTGGTGCAAAACCCTAGTGCGCCGCCAATTTGGAGATTTCTAACTACGTTAACCATAAAATTCCAAAAAAAGAAGAGGCCTACAAGACATTGTTCACGGTGCGTGTAGTTATGTGGAAAGGCTTGAAATGCTATAGGGGTGCAACAACATACGCAAAGTAGAGCCACTGGTAGGAACACGGTACACAATCAGAGCACATTGCTTCTATAGTTGCATGCGTGTTAAACTTTGTGTGTAGGAGCAAGAACAAAGACGAATAACTCAGTACTTTGCTTTGGTGAGATACACTAGCTCTAACGCAAAGTCCTTCCAGATCTGCCTTATTCCTGTCCCGTAGGAGCTCGTACTACATCTTCGGGTGAGGCGGGCTGTCTGGAGCGGAGTCCATGCTCCTTCAATTGAATTCAATGGTTGGAGCAAGTTAGGCTTCTACTTTCTAAGTAGCTGCGTCACTCTTCCTCTCCAACATCTCTAACTATGGATTTCAACACTAGCATGCAAGAGTCGAACTCCAACGTCAAGTAGCCCAAGGAAGCCAATCAGACAGTGAACACTGGAATTAGTTAGAGCAAGACAAAAGTGGCCTAAGGTGAGCCTCTTCCTTTATTTGTACATAGACGTGGGCTGGAGAGGGAAGTGGGTATAATGAGGGAGGCGGGATTTGGCGGCTAGACATTAATATCTACATCCAGATGGGCATTACTTCAGCCTTCCTGACAACTTAACAACTTAGACTCTTCTAATCTGCCATTAGGCCAATGTTTAGTGCAGTACCTTCAATGGCACTATTGTTAAGCTTAGTCATGATCGTTCTCACTAATTTATACATCATTATTTGGTCATACATTAATTAATGTCCCTATCTTCTGAAACCACTCTTCATACTAGAAGGCGAGCTTGTGCAAACAGCAGTCTTGAGTGTTGACGGTTGTTACTGCCACACATCTTCCCTTAGTCATATTGAAGTCAGTATTTGCACTTCGCAACTGTTGTGTAACTTCTAGAAGTCATAGTGCACATTGGTGACTCACCAATGACTAAAGATCAACTTATCAATGACTGAGTAGTTTAGAGAGAGCCTTCTAAATCACAAGAATTGAATATAGATCTATCACTTGGAAACCTAAGCTGTGGAGCTAGTTCCCATAAATCAATTCCTACCTTACTCTCAGTTTTTTAATAGAACTTTGGTTGGCCATGTAGTTCAGGGGTGATTGATCTTATAAGAGCCATTTTTTTGTTTTTTTAGAGTACTGCACATAATTAGAAAAATATACTTGGTATAAACTGTGTATTCCAAAAAGATCGAGTATAGCAACCACATTTTTCTTCATTAGTGCCAACTGGTCCATTGTATTGGACATATTGATCAATACTTGTGTTGGATTTGCGTAGGGTACTGGTCCGTTGTATTGGAAATAACTAGTAGTTTCAAATCTTGTGTTGGATTTGTATAGGGTTCATACAGGGTGTTGTCTTCACATCGGCATTGCACAACACCAATCACGGTTTACCAACAACAGGTACTGTTCATAACGTAAGCTCTAAACCTTGTCCACAATGCTAAAGCTTAGAGTTTTGAAGGCCGCACCGCTATTCCGTAGTAAGAGACCTAGAATGTTGAGTCCTGATTCAGATGAAGACATGCACCACATGAATCCCCCCTACCTAGTTGTATGCCTCCTCTTGAACAACAATGTACAACAAAGTTGCCAACCACAAGTTCTATGCACCAACTAGTGCCCCCCCTCGCATTGCTCCAGACCCATTTATAAATCAAACTGGCCCTACGTTGGAAGAATTGTACCAAGATGCATTGGAAGCTCCATTTGTACTGAATAGCGGCGACCAAGTGACTTTAAAACCAAAAGTTAGCATACGAGCTCAATTTGAGGCTGCATTAGGTCAAAGTTTTCTAGCTAAGACAAAGCTAGCTAATGCTTTTGAAAACTTGACTACAAAAGGAACAACCATAGGGAGCTTAATCACTCCAGGAGGTGTTTGTACTTCTAAGCGGAAGAAAGTCTCAGTGGCTGAGCTGTTACAATGCTATGGAGGCCCAATTCCGGTAGATATGCATCCATGTGGCAATGAACCTAAATTGTTGTAGAATAGTAACGCCACAATCAATTGCCCCCAAGAAAGAGAGCACAAGAGCAAAGATTGAGGCTATTGTAAACAGGGTCACCACATGGATCATGGTTATATTAGTGAGTGTCTGTAGTCGTTGGTTGAGTTGTTATAGTTTCATCTTTAATGAAAAAGAGAAGTTATGTCCTTTGATATTTGCCCTATTCATGATGAGTTTTGAAAACTGGATGCATAATCTTCAAAGACTCGCTCCATATTTGTGGTACAATCATGGGAACAACCCAAAGTGCTTTTCTAATGATATAGGGACTCCAGTAAACCTCGCCCCTGCATAAAACCGAAAGCTTTAATTCCTTTGAAACGCATTTTTTTGTTCTTCTCTTCCACTGCGCAATTAGATGTGGTTGGCAAATAGAACATTTCCCTAAACATATCTAAGTCCCTCAATACTAATTGTAGTCATGTTATTGTCACGGGTAAGTAATGTGAGACATACGCCATTCATGCAGAACTTATGAAAGACTTACCGTAGTCATTCAAAAGTTATGGGGTCTAGTCACTCAGTCATTTTGAAGTTGAGGTGATGTTGTTGTGCAATCATCTTTATTGATAATCCTATACAGTCTTGCGTGAGGTCTGTTCTAATGTGAACTCATCTACTAATTGCAGTGGATAAGCATTTGAGGAGTTTGAACTCAAGAATACCATGATCCTTGCTAGATTGCCCCTCTCTGATTCACATAGGCAGCAACTACGCGACGACCGTCTCTGGATTAGAGAGCACTAGAGGGCTGTAGAGTCTAATGTGAAGAAACTGCACTATCCATGTACTAAATGTAGGGGGCGTAAGAGGTTACTTGTACGCAACGTGAGGGACCACCTAATTAGAAATGGTAGACATCCCGATTGTAGGATTTGGAGAGGACCGGGCACCCGTGATTCTTGTGATGAAGAGTGACAACAACAATTTTGGGAAACAGAGGAAGAAATCATAGTGGAAGCAGATTCTAGAGAAGCTGTCAAAGTTGATGTCAATGTTCATACTCTTGGAATGCTACAGCAAGCATTGATTGAAGGAGAGTATGGAGAATCTTTAGTAGAGAGAATTCACCAAGAAGTCACCGATGCTTTTGAGATTGGAGACTCCATCCATGATGGAATTATGGAATCAAAACCCAAAGAAGATGCTCAGACTGAAGAATGTCGAGACGCATCAACTCTTGACAACGGTATTGTGAATGAAGGCGACGAGGGCTCCTACTTCGATGATATAGTGCTTGAAGGTTCCATGGAGGTATTGTATAGTGGAGCACAGGCCAGCAAGTTGGCAGCCACGGTGTTGCTCATGAATCTCTACATTGTTCATAGAGTGAGCAATCATTGTGCAAATGAGCTATTCAACCTCCTATACCTCCATATTTTGCCAAAAGAAAATACCTTGCCCAAAACACACCATGCTGCAAAAACCCTCACCGCAAAATTAGGCTTGACTTACAACACAATCCATGCGTGTGAGAAAGGGTGTGTCCTCTTCCGTAGACAACTTGAGAATGCACTACGTTGCCCTAAATGTGGTGGGCATAGATATTGAGATGAAAATCGGCGGGCTCTACCCCTAAAGGTGCTCCGGCACTTTCCAATTATTCCACACCTTCAGAGGATGTATCGGAGTCCCGCAATCTCGAAGTTGATGGTCTGGCATGCTGAGAATCGGAGCAATCAAAATGGAGGAGATGGACTTGTGAGACACCCGTGTGACTCCAAGGCTTGGCAACACTTCCATGAAAATGTGGATCCTATATTTGCAGATGACCCTCGAAATGTTCACTTTGCCCTTGCAGCGGATGGAGTCAATTCTTTCAAGCAAAACCGCTCTTCATAGTCTACATGGCCAGTGCTCCTAGCCTCCTACTCAATTACAATTTGCCTCCATGGTTGAGTACGAAAAAGTTTTTTATCATGTTGGCTTTGTTAATTCTTGGTCGGGAGTCTGTGACATCTGATGTCTTTGACGTGTAATTGGAGCCTCTTGTAGAGGAGTTGCTGGAGTTATACCTGGGATGGAGTTCCCGCTTATGACATCAGACGGGATCTTGGTTGTAGGCCATTCCAAATGCGCACCATGTTGTTGTGGACCATTCACGACTTCTCGGGCTATGGCACGGTGGGAAGATTCTCTCATCAAGGCTACGCAGCGTGTCCATGGTGTGGTGTGGACTTAGGTGCTGAGCACTCCATAGAGCTTGGAAAACAAATATATACAGGTACCCGACATTGGTTGCCCGAAAATCATCCTTACAGGTCAGCAGACATGAAAGACCACTTCAACGGCGCCATTGAAGAGCGCCCAAAACCTCGAGTTGTTACCGTCGAGGACCAAATGCAACATGCAGCAAACTTTGAAGTATGGAAATTGGCTGGGAATAGAGATGGCTTAGGCGGGTACCCATCGAAAGTGCATGGCGTAAAGCGTTTGAGCATTTTAAACCGACTTCCTTACTGGAAGGTGAGGAAAAGACTCTGTCCCCTAAACATTTTAAAATAACTTCTACACAACTGTCATGCTACTGCAAAGTCGTGTAGTAGTCATTTTGTAGTTATTTTGTAGTTGCTACAAAATAAATCCTTACTCCAGCATGACTTCTTGTCCTATCGAAGTTGTTTTTGGGAGTCACATAAAAGTGGGTCTTCTATAAATTGAAAGTCATAATGTCATTGAAGTCATTGTGGTTCATCAGGTCTTGAAGATAAAACATTCTAGTATGTGTCGCATGACAATTGGTCGTGAAATGAATGATTCCATGTAGAAACTGACCTCGTTGTTATGGTGACCTATTGCTTTGCAGGCTCTACTCATTCGCTACACACTTGATGTCATGCATTGCGAAATGAACCTTGCGAAGAATTTTCTAAAAACCATCACACTGATCACAGGTAAGAAAGACACTGTGAAGGTTAGGAGGGACTTGTAAAGGCGAAATGTAAGAAGGCATCTGTGGCTAACTCCAAATCCACGCAAGCCGGGGAAGATGCTTAAGCCACGAGCCTCATATGTTTTACTAGAAGATGAGTTCGATAAATTTGTTACCTACTTGGAGTCCCTGAAAACGCCGAGCGGATACTGTTCTGACTTGGGGAAATACATTCGAAAGAAAAACTTTGGGGGGCTGAAGTCCCACGACTATCACGTTCTAATGCAGCAAGCGTTGTCATTAGCACTTTGCAGACTCATGCAGCCTGGTCCCTGAATGGCTGTCATGAGAATGTGCAAAGTCTTTTGACGCCTTTGCACAAAAGTTTACAATCCAACGGACTTCCTGTCACTAGAGGCGGATGTGGCAGAAAGCATGGCACTATTGGAGATAGAATTCCCACCTTCTTTTTTTGACA
Organism: Rhytidiadelphus loreus; assembly: GCA_947034895.1. NCBI lineage: Eukaryota > Viridiplantae > Streptophyta > Bryopsida > Hypnales > Hylocomiaceae > Rhytidiadelphus > Rhytidiadelphus loreus. The sequence continues at coordinate 27,940,693 of OX344764.1, forward strand.
TCATGACACATCTCCCCTACCACCTTGCAAAGGAACTCGACTTGTGTGGCCCAGTAAGTGCATGATGGATGTATCCAGTGGAGCGTTACATGAAGGTCCTTAAGAACCACGTTCGCAACATGGCAAGACCCGAAGCATGTATGGCAGAAGGATACTTGAAAGACAAGTGCATTGGCTTTATCACAGAGCACCTCCACAAATTTGAAGCTACGCAAAGACGTGTATGGAATGAAGAAGAATATGGTGACGCAGAGGAGGTGTTGCAAGGCGCAGGAAAGACATACGTGATGAGTTTAGAGCTTCGAGATATAGCCCACCACTATGTGCTCACTAATGTCTCAATCATGCAGGATTTGTATGAGTAAGTGCCTTCACTTGAGCTTTTTCTAAAATCTTGTACAATATATCAACATTGCCTAAGTGATCACCTTTCCCGTGCATTTATTTTGAATGGATTTCTCTTTGAGCATTTCGTAGTCACGTAGGAGATGAGGCGTAGTCATGTCTACATCATGGATACAACATATTACTTTAACGCGACTTAGATTTGAGTAGCTACAGTCACGTGGGAGTCACCGAAGTAGTCGCAAAAAAATATTGTTGTCGTAAAGGTGTGGTTTTGAAGTACATGATTTTGTGGACCCTCTACCCATATTTGTTCCTCCACGATGATTCACAATGTAATTGATGTGCACACAAGAAGTGGAAGACTGAGTGTCAAGCAAATCCATCTAGCCTGACACTAGCAGAGTGGATTCAAAGCACTATGCGTGATTCTGAAATGGACTTGAATAACGTGGATGACATGGACCGCTTCCTATTGAGTAGGAAGCCGTCGCAGCGTGCAACCCGGTACACCCGAATCGCAGTGTTTGGTAACCACTTCCGGATGGAAGACGAGACCACGTCATGATTGAAAAGCTACAATTCAAGGGTTGCATCCATGTTTGAAATGCCGTCGGAAAGTGCCTCCGATTTGTTAGTGAACTATGTAGGAGTCTTAAAGGATATACTACAATTGGATTATGGAGCACTTCATACACAGATCATTCTCTTGCGTTGTGAGTGGATGAAGCATGAAGATAGTAGAGGAAATCCAACATATACTAGAGACGAGTCTGGATTTCTTTTAGTGAACTTTCGGCACAAATTGCCTTCCATGGCAGAGCCTTTCATATTTCCAAGCCAAGCCATGCAAGTTTTCTTCTCAGATGTAGTATCAAAACGTGGATGGAAGGTTGTTCTACGCAAAGAAGTGAGAGCCAAGCGAGAAGTAGTGGATACCACGGACGCCTTCATTAGTACGACGGTAGAGACTGCAGGGTTGACTGCTCCTAGCAGATTGCCAATTCCAACCGGGAACGTGAATATAGTTGGAGCAATCGAGTTGTCTGTAGAAGAGAACTTACTAGCACAAGAAGCATACTAGGGTTAATTGACCAACTTCCACTACAAGTCCATCGTATGTACTTGTTTATTGGGTTTGTAGTTTGTGTAGGAAAAGTATATCAAGACCTTTACACAAGTTGTATTGAAATTCCCAAGTTGAATGGTAGGGCTTTTGTCGCCAAAGCAGTAGCTAGGTATGTAGAATTCTGTCAAATATTTGTGCGTAGTCGGTCTAAGTTATTCTAAAGTCATTTGCAAGTCATACTGTAGTTGCATTTCAATCATTCTGTAGTCGCATTTTAGTCATTCTATAGTGCCTTTGGAAAATGGTACTTTGCTATTGTCAACAACACCGTTCAAAGATAAAAAAATGAAAAAAATGGGAATATAAAAAACCCTATAAATTCTACTCGCAAGCGACAATATAAAAATATCAAAGACACTTACAAAAATTAAATGGTCCTAACGAAATAGTTAATTTTTTATTTTAAAAGGTTTCACTCATGAAAGTGAACTGAAGCCAAGTAGATGGGGATTCTTAAAATCAAAACTAACAACAATAAAAAAAAGCAAAAAATAAAATTAGGAAAAAAATACCGAAATAAATAAAGAACACTTGAACTATTGAAAACGTAAAGAAAAAGACAAACTCCGACAAAAGGTAAAAGATGAAAGAATTTCTGAATGACGTCTCAAACTGAAGTGACATTGGAGTCATTTACAAGTGGCTCTGCAGTGAAGCAGAGTCACAACAAGTGACTTTGGTATTACTGGGTCCATCCTAGTAGAGACAACTATGTCCACGTCAAATGTTCGACAGTCTTGTGAACGATAACTTTTGGATGAAACCTGAACTTCGGGGGACTCCTCATCCGGTAGTCGCATTGCCAACTACAAGACTACTCCAATGCTCTGCACCACATCGTGTAGTCATTTCGGACAAGTAGTCATATTTCTCAAGTCACATATTAACCCATTTTCTTGTAATGTTTAAAATACTTATCTTCCACTATGACTTCCATTTCAAACTATTTATACACTTCCATGAAGCCAAATTCAAATTAGTTGTACTTCAAATTCACCTCATCAATCGGAATATCTAATTGCTTTGACATCATCTTTGACTTAGAGACAAAAGAAACTTTAATTTATTTTGGGGATTGGTAAGGATGAAGAACTCAAATTTATTTACTAGTAACTAAATGTGGGACACCAATATTAAATCTCTCAATAAAAAGAGAGTCTCTCTCTCTCTAATATTAATACCATTCATAAAATATTATCCACTATGAGGATTTTAACCATTTTGGCCAAGAAAAACCTAGACAAAATCTAGTAAAGAGTATCAAAGACATGGACCATCTAAGCAATGAACTTCCTAACTAGCACCACAACTTATTAAATTAGACTTTGCTCTAGGAATACTAATCAAACATGTATGGAAACCACAGTTTACACTTTTCTCATGACTCTATGGGATCATCCACAAGCATTCACTAAGTGTTTTCCTGAAATTTAAATTGGGCAACACATTTTATATGAGTTTATACCCATCTACAACTTGCAACAACATTTACTCTCAATCCAATTGTAGTCTTCAACTATGAGTGATTCTTCTACTTCATGCAAGTTTGAATTTTAAGGACTTGTAGAAGCAATGATTTTCATGAAAGATGTTCTTAATGACTAACTCATTATCCACAATTCCATGGCCATACCAAAGCCTAATACAACACAATCAATTCTAAGTGAATGTGTTTATCTTTGAACTAAGACTTCTATGCAATGGCTTAATTTGATCTTGTAGTAATTTTCTTCTAGCTTGATTATTTTATTAGGATGTTTTTTCTTGCTATGCCATGCACCAACTACCAAAGAAACAATGAAAGGACATGCATGACATACAATACTTCACAATTAAGATTTCTATAATACAAAATAAGAAGGGAAGAGATTTTACAAAACCAATGATTAGCTAGGTGAGTTAGTTCTAGTCATTTTTGGCCTCCTCTTCTCATTTTCATTTAGTTGCTCTCTTTAGTGTGTGGTTGCATGCTACTCTTAACCTTTGAGTGTCCCTCATACCAAAATGTGTCCTTTCAAAATTGAAAGATTTCCTTGTTTGGCTATTATAATCTTTTCAATAGTACACTCAATGGATGTGTCTCCTTCCTTAGAGCTCCAAGCTTGTCTCTTCTACCAATTAGTATGGTTAGTTTATATAGATCTCTTTTTAGGTGATAGTTTGATTGAAATGAGTTTAGAATGGCCTGGATTTTAGTAAATACGCATTGGGCACTTAGGGGTTAAGATTATTGATTTAGGCTCTTGACTCTTGATTTGGATTGTTATTTGCGGTTACATTAGCCCTTAAGCACTCCAATGTCCATATTCTAGATAAAAAAGGGAAAGCTTGCAGGCAGTGTTTCGTCCAATCAATTTCCCATTCATCCAATGTGAATACTTGAATGTTGAAAAGACAATTATCTTTGGTGACTAATTTCATGAAATTCCACCAAATGATATTTTTGCACTAGTATATAAACAAAAATGTACTAAAATTGGAAAAAGATAGAGGCACTTAAGGTTTAGAGTCCTAGTGTTGTTATTTGTGATTTTTGGTTAATTTTGGTCATGCTCTTGGCATTTTCCACATCATGTTGGTCTTAGGTGATTGTCTCTTTTGAGCACATTATCACATGGCTATCACAATGAGCTCATATCCAGTTTTTATAATCTTTCAGTACTCTCCAAGAAAATTTAAATTAAATTATATTAATTTTTTTCCCAAAATTCACCCTTCATCTTACCACATCTAATTTTCAAGTGAGGGTGAGGATGGCATTTGATATGGGATAAATCCCGTATCTTCATGTTATGACCATATGTGAACCCGTATCCGTATCTCATATCATACATGTACTCCGCACATGTATTCATATCCATATACCATATTATATCTATACATGTACATGTAATCATATCCATATCCTTGGGTGTATTCAAGATCAATGGCATTCGTGGAGTGAAGATTTATTTTTATTTTTAAATCATCGTCTCTCTTATTTTTTATTGGAGGAGGGGGGAGGAAATGGACAAAACTAAGGTTTGCCTCTTTTTAGCGCATTGTCTTGCACTTGGTTTTCTTTACTATAGACCATAGCTTGCTTGGTCTTGTCATTGTATGGTAGTTGTAAGTCCCTTTAGTTAGTTGTCACTTTAGCATTAGGTAGGATTCAGCCATTGGGGAGGGCTGTGAGTTCTCCAGTCGAAATCCGCTGAAACCCGTCGAAACCCACCTGTACAACTGCTAGGTCAGATCTTTTGAAAAAAAAAAAAAAGTGAACCTTGTTTTTCATTTTAAGAACTTTAAAATTTTATTTTATTTTATATTTTTGAAAAAAAAAAAATTCTGACACCCGCGTTCAATGGGGACCAAGGGAACGGAGCTGGGAACGGGCCTGAAACGGCCCTTGAGCCCCCCCGAATCCCATCTAATGGCCTAGAGATTTTTTGGGTATTTTTGGATTTTGCATTTTATTATTAGATTTTTTAGGCAATAAATCCTTAAAAGATATTAAAGTGTTGTTGTTGAAGTCCCTACCAATACAATGTTTTATCTTTAGAAGCCTACAGTGTCTAAAACATTTTGATATCTTGCTTTTAGATGAGTTAGCTATTTCAAAAATAGCCTAGGTCTAGTTTGCAAAATCAATCACAAAATATACTTTCCAATCTAGAGTTAAACCCAAACGAGTAGATACATTTATCAAAACTGGGCTTAAACTAGAGTTAGAATTTTGCATGTGGTAGATTCCTTGAGAAGTCTGAGTTACTAAGGTACCAGTCCATTGTGGTCAAATGACCCATAGTGGACACCTATCAAATGATCCCATCATGTTTTTTTTAGTTTTTTCAGATTTTGGCTTCAATGCATGTCTTACATGATAGTAATGAAGTAATTAGTGCTTGCATTAGGAACTTCCAATTTTTCAGTGAAAATTCATTGTGAGGATTGACTTTTTAGGCCTTCCATGTTAGAAAAGACTTTGACTGCTTTGGGTGAGCCAAATGAGCATGATGGATTCAGATTTTGTTGGTTTTAAGGTAGTTTACAAATTCTTATGGGCAAAATTGTATTGAACACTTCAAATATTTATAAAAAAATTCATACTTTGTCAAAAAAACATAATTTCAATTGAAATCACTATTTCTCACACTTATACTATTGTGGGAAAAAAATTGAAAAATTTCAGTGACCACGTGATGTCTAACTCGTTATTATGAAAACAGTTTACCTTTGTTGTTTTGAGAGAAAAGTAGGAACTCAAATGTTGGCCTTGCAAATGGAAACTCAAGTAGTGTGAAGAACAACATAATCAAAGATTAGAAAAATAGATTTTTGAGATAAAAAAACACACTAGGAGCTCAACATTACAATTAGTTTGTCAAAAGATTTGTGATCTACCAATTACTACAAGGAGGTAACAACAAATAAAGCTTCTTGTGAAAATATCAACTTCCTTTTACTGTTTGAGACCCTTCTAGAGGTCACCTACAATATTTCAAAATTTTTTGAATTGCAAAAGTTAGTTTTCCAAAAGGTCAATTCCTTGAACTAATGCTAGAAAATTCTTAGAAATTACAAGGATTATAGTAAAACTCTGCTAAAAATTAGGATATAATTTTTAGTCCTAATGAAACGCCTTGACAAGTTTCAAGGCATTCCAACAATGACAAGTATTTGAATGGACAACCTCAATGATTCTCAACAAATTTTAAACAAATTTGAGGTGTTGATCAAAGTTACAAGAATATTTGACATCCAAATGAAGCAGAAGTGGGATCTTTTCTTACTCCAACAATCCTTTTGAACATTGTAGGCATGTCAAAATTCTTGAAAAATAAAAATTTCTTCATCTTGGATTTTATGGGGTTTTATTTTGACATTTTGTTGACTTTTACGAGACCAAATCACTTGGAAAAAGAAGAAAGGAGTTTAAAGGCCTTGAATTGGGCCTGTTGAAGCCAATGGCCTAATCCATTTGGCATTTGGAACTTTTCTTCAAAAGTTGGAAATTAGTCGAGTAGTAAATTTGACTTTTTTTCAGCTAAATACTAAAAATCTTGGAGAAAAGAGGTCTTAGAATATGTATAAAAGGCCACCTCTTCTGTCCCTAAACCAATCCCATTTTAAAATTCCGATCCCTTGATGTTTTTGTCTATGTTGTGTTTTTTGGAATTTGGGCCGTTTGTTGTCCATATGTAATTTTAGGCATTTTGGTTCATTTGGTGTACTCTTTGATAGATGTGGGGGTCCTTCAACATGGCTTATAGTCTATATATTGCATGGCTAATGGTTGCTAATATCATGATTTTGTGATCATAGTTTTCCACTAGCTCCTTTGTGTGGGAATTTCTAATTTGGGGGAATTCTCCCTAGAGCCTTAATTTGCAAAGTAACCATTATTTGTGTCAAAGTTCTTTGTATTTGGTACTGAAATCACATAGAAAAAACCATGGCTTCAAACAAATAATATCTTTTTATTTCATTGACTTCTATTCGAGTACATCATCCTCCTATCTCCTAGTCTGCCTCCCTCTTAGCTTTGGAAAGTAAGTGCTCTCAATAACTGTCAAGCTCACACTTTATGGCGGTTATATGGTCTGAAGGTTTGACTACCCATGGTCCAACCGGACAAAATGAACAATGGAGTTGCAGATCCTAATTCCATAATAGAACATTTGGATTGACCCTACTCAAGCAAAAATTACCGGAATCATCTACTCCCTAGGCTCTGAAGCTCTTTGAGTGTACAGGGGCTACTCTGATCTATAATACTATCTCTTAAGCTTGGTTCCATTATATAGCTTCTTCAAGATTACACCTTTTGGGGTACTTAAACTATATGAACCATTATCGTATTGTTGATGAATAACGTATGGTCTGAGCCATTTGGGCTTGAATTTTTGCCCGTGTTGCTTGACAAGCCAATGATCAATCATCATTACTAATTCCTCTGGATCAAATTTAACTAACTTCCTTCTAGAATCATGTTTGAGTTTTCTTTTTCACAGTAAGACTTTGTAGTTCTGCAAGGCATTGTATCAAATCTCATCCATCTTTTCAAGTAGATGTATTCGCGCATCCAATGAATCAGGATCTCCCAACCCATGATGCATGGTAGTTCGTAATGATTTAAATTCTAACTCAACTGGCATAATTGCTTCACTACCGAATGCTAACTGGAATGGTGTATATCCAATCGCCATTTTGTACGCCGTTCAATAAGTCCAAAGCGCCTCAGCCACGTATTGATCTCATTCCCACCGATCTTCTAAGACTACTTTGTTGATGAAGCTGATCAATATCTTGTTCGTTTTTTCCACTAATATGTTCGCTTGTAGATAATACAAACTAGCCCGCCTATGTTTTACTGACAATTTGTGCATGAGTTTAGAAACAACTTCATTCATAAAGTGTGTTCCTTGATCTGTTACAATCTCAAGGGGACATCCGTATTGGTAGATAATTTGATTGAAAATGAACTCAACTGCAATTTTTTTATTACATCGCTTCACGGGTATCGCCTCTGACCATATTTTGATAAATAAAAAGTAGCAACAATCGAATATTTGTTGCGCTTTGCAATTACTGGAAGAGGACCCACAAAATTGATGCCCCACTTCTTGAATATTCCGGTTGGATATACGGGATTTAATTTGATGTATGAAATTGAACGCCTTCCATATGCTTGGCAGTGTGGACATGTCTTGCAAAATTGAGAACTATCCACAAACCACTAGAAGAAACTGTGTTAGAATCCCTGAAAATATGTCACTTCATTTTTGTTGAGTTCCCGGTTTAAAACACAGTCAAAACGCAGAAAAATGCAGAAAAAACGTTTTTCTGCGTTTTGATTGCGTTTTGAACCGGGAACTCAACAAAAACGAAGTGACGTATTTTCAGGGATTCTAACACAGTTTTCTTCTAGTGAACAGGGTCGGCCAATAGTAACTGGCTTGGAGTATTTTCTTGGAGGTAATATCAACTGCAAAGTGCCTACTGCACACTCCTTTATGATAGTGGCATAATATCACCTTTTCTTCTTCAAGATTTACTGCACGGCGAAGAGCTCCATCTTTGCTTGCTCGGTATATTTCATTGTTTATAAGTGTATAAGGCTAACTTTTCCTCCTAATTTCTCTGCGCTGATGAGCGGTCAATCCTTGAATAGATTCATATCTCTTAGATATGTGATGATATCTGTATATCCAAAATCTTATTACTTAGGTTAATTCATTAATGCAAAACATTCTAAATCATCCGACATTGCTCCCTCGGTGTTTTCAGGTGGCTGACTGAGGTCCAAAAGTAAAGATGCATGACTTGCTCTTGTTCCTTTTACAATTTTTATAATCAAGTCACATGGTTGCAAAGATTCCATCAATTGTGCAATTCTTCCTTCTGGGTGTCTTTGTTGTACCAATAATTTAAGTCCTTCTATTTCACACTATACCAGAGTTGGACATTGACTGGCTAACAAGTAGTCTTTAAATATTAAACATGCAAATAATAATGCAACTCCGAGTTTCTCAAGTGGAGAGTATTTCAACTCATAGGTGGTCATAAGCCTACGCATAGTATATTGGGTGGGCTTGACCTCCCTTGTAGTTCTATATTAAAACCGATGCAACTTCATACTCGGACACCAAAGGATTTATAATGAATTAAACATTCCAATCAGGGTTTCTCACCACCGGACTGCTGGTGAGATGTAACTTTATATATTCCAATGCTTGATTGCATTCTTCACTCTATACAAAAGGTGTGGTTTTCATAATCAAAGAACTTATTGGTCGTCCTATTCCGGCGAGATTAGGTATGAAGCGATTGTGATAGATTGTTGTCTCCTAGAGTCTCAACACCTGTTTTCTTGAAATTGGCGCTTCTATCTCTAATATGCGTTGAACCTTCTTGGGGTCAACTTTCAATCCTCCACAAAACACCACATGACCAAGTAATGGCTCTTCTTTGAAACCAAGTTTACATTTTGTTGGACTTAGCGAGCAACCGTGCTCGTTGAAATGTTGAAATGCAGCCTTTACCTGTTCAATGTGTCTTACTCTATCTCCATACACGGCAAAGTCATCGAGGTAAACTCGAATGAACCTTCCTATATACGGTCCAAAATTTTTTAGCTGCATGCGTTGAAAAGTACCTCCAGCATTGCATAACTCAAACGGCATGCGTAACCATGCATACATTCCCCAGGGTGTGGTAAAGGTGGTGTACAAAATGTTGTCTTGGTGAGTACAAATTTGATGATAACTAGAATATTCATTGCAAAATGAATACATTTCATGCCCTACAACTTCATCTAGTAACTCGTCAATGTGAGGTAGTGGTTGACGGTCCTTTTTGGTAAACTGATTTAATGCTCTGTAATTCACACAATCCCTCCATTTTCCACCTTTCTTTGGTACAATAACAACGGGAGATACCCATTTTGTATTTTTCACCTCTATAATAAATCCACACTCTAGAAGTTGGTCCAGCTCAGCTCATAAAACAGACATCTTCTCTGGAGCCATCCTCTTTTGTTTTGACCTAATAGGCTTTGCTTCTGGTACCAGTTCAATCTTGTGCTCTTCAACTATGAAAGCTGGAAGATCTGCGTGTTTCATTGCAAAGAAGTTTGCATATTCAATAACAACTTGTTCTAGTTCACTGCGTTTGGTAGATGTTAAGTTGGGACCAAATTGTCGAAGGTTTAATAACTCGCTCTTTTTACACAAACCGACTATGTGATCTTCCAAGTAGTCCATTGACTCGCTGATTACTTGAAGAAGTACATCAATGGCATACAACTCCGCTTTTGAATCCTCTAAATCCTCCGACAAATCCGTTGTTTGCTCCGAATCCCAGGAAGATCCTCCAGAAGAATCTTCTGAAGTAGAATAACTTTATGAACCTGAACCGTCCCATGTCAAGTGCGACTTGAATGCTTATTCTATTCAGTGCTGATCTTATCTTCACTTTTCCTTTCTCCTAGTAGTTGACGCGGAAGTTGACGGCTCTTATTTGCCGCAACCAAGGTCTCTCTAAAATCAATGGATATCCACCGTTACACATTGATATGTTAAGAACGTGAAAATCTACCTTCACTGTGATTCCATTCATTGACAGTAACAGGGATTTGATTGATTTGTCTAAGCGACCTCACGCATCTTTGATCAGCTACCTTCAAGCGCATGGATGAGGACTTGGTCGGCTTTAATCCTGCCTCTTCCATGAGCCAGCTAGCCATAATATTCATCGCAGCTCCTCCATCAATTAAACACCCTTCAACATTATGTCCATATATTGTAGCTTCCACTTGTGGAGCTTTGAGATCACCATGCGCTTTATCCACTAAATGGATTTCTGCGTGGTATTTGCATTGTCTTGCACTGATTCCTTGCCGAAGCTCCCTTCTTAATGCAAGACACTTAGCAACCAGCTAACCCGGAGTTATATTAGTTGATTGATTATCCAGGTCATTCAAAAGGAAATATTTGGTTTGACCTTTTTCAATTAACAAATCATCAATTCCAATGCGTCGTCTAGGTTTTTGAATTGACTTGTCGGACTTGCTTCTTTTGTCACAGTGTCTCTCGGTCGGTGTTTGTATCACTTCCTTTGATGGTCTTTCTTGTTTTGCCATCATTACTTCTAGTTCTTCTTGAGTTGTAAGAGAATCATCCGCAATCTATACCAAATGGACCACCGCCAATTTTACATTACTTGGCAACGAAGTTTTGTCTTGATTAGGACAATCATTCTTATAATGTCCTTTGAGTCCACATCCATGGCACGTCTCAAACTGCACAACACAAAAGGAATTTACTCAACCATCAGTTAGTGGACTTTTAGATTGATTGTTGCTTTGGCCTTGTAACAAAAATAACTTTAAATCCCTCATTTCAGCTACAAGTTGTGATATCTCAAGGTCTTTGTTGACTTGTTCCATTTTAATCTCAATTTGACATTGTGGTGTATGAATCATCTTTGTAACCACGGGTGTTACTACTAACATTACCATTGGATCTTGCACTTATTACTTAAGTTCAATTCTTTGCATTGTGCTAGTGTAAGAGCCGCTTCAAATGTTGACAGGTCTTTCCAAGCTCTGATTTCTTAAATTGCTGGCTTCAATCCACCTACAAAATTGCGTAAGGCTAAAGCATCAATACTGTTTAAATTGGCAGCAATATTTTCAGGACTCTTTGGGCGGTCTTTCCCGTTATCAACAATTGAACAGTTTAAGCTTCTTTGTATTTAGGCTTGCAACTCTCTTATTTGTTCATTGAACTCACAAACTGATTCCTCCGATTTTTGTCTCATCAAATTGAGAGTTCCTAACAAACTTGGATAACTCTCGGGCTCTTGATATTCAACTTTTAAAGCATTTGTAAGTGCTTTCCAAGTTGCTCGTGTCATTAATGTTTGTCACTCATACCAAAACGATGTGGTGTCGTCAAGGTGTATTGGCCAGCCAAGAGTCTTCCGTTTGATCTCCGTTTGCCATGTAGGTGCGCTTGTATTGCTTTAAAAATTGTTCGGGGTCTTTTTTTTCTTTTCCAGCAAAAATTGGTATCGATACCATGGTTTTTAGCAATGTCTTCTTTGCGCAGATGTTAGTATTTTTAGGTTTGAGTAATGACCCTCCCTGTGGATTGTTCGAATTGACAACCCTCGGTCTTGGTTCTTGTCTTCGTTGCTGTAGAAACTAGAACCACAAAATATCTTTGAGATACGTCACCAAATATTCTTCTCCCTCTATGACCAACCTTTTTGAATGGCATGTATCTTCAGTTTGACAAATTCTTGGCTATAGCATCTACCTCGTAATTTTGTTCTCTTGGTATATGAATGATCTCTATAATTTCTAATTCACGTGTTAACTCCTTTATAACTTGATAGAAACGCTGCAATTTTTTGGATTTAACCTCCTAGTTTTTGAAAACTTGATTACAAATCAATTTTGAGTGGCCTCTGATCTTGACGTGATGCACATTCTTCTCTTTAGCTATCTCCAAACCTACAACTAAAGCAACATATTTGGATTGGTTGCAAATTAATCCTTTGCCAAGATCACGATGATAAATTTCTTTTATTCCTTCTGGGTTCTCTAGAATTATACCAGTTCCTGAACCCAATTGCTTTGAACAAGAGGCATCAAAGTTTAACTTCCATGGTTTCATTTTACTTCAGAGGTCATTGAATTATAAAGTGTACGAATTTCTTTTTACAACACAATAGAAAACCCGCATTTAAGTTGGTGTTTTGTGATTTTTGAGACGGATTTTAGGTGACGTCAAAAAAAAAAACTTGTGTTTTTTCACGTCCAATGTAACATCCAAATGTTTTTTGTTTTATGTCACCTAAAATCCGTCTGAAAAAATTACAAAACGCCAACTTAAACGCGGGTTTCTTATAGTGCAATCAACCAAATGAATCATAGTTCTTGAAAAACAAAGGAAGGCTCAACATATAAATTGTCTTCTGCAAAGAAATTGGAGTTTACCTCATCGTACTGAACCAAGGTAGTGATATAGTTCTTTGGTACGCTAAAAATCCCGTAGAGATATGTTTCAATTTCTACTGGCTCCAAAGAAAGATTAGCTAATCCGTTGACTAATTGCAAACTTTTTCCTTCAGAACTACAGGAGAAGCACATGATTACCACATTAACTTGCAATTTTATAGTTTGGTTGTTGCACTTTTATACGGTAAACAATATCCTTTCAACAAAAAACAACAGCTCTTTAAAGGCAAACGGATGTTACGACGACCCACTCAGCAACGTAACCAAATACTCCAACACCGTTGCGAGGTACATAGAAGAGCCAACACCAACACAATAAGAAACCCGCGTTGAAGTTGGCGTTTTGTAATTTTTTCAGATGGATTTTAGGTGACGTCCAAAAAAAAACTTGTGTTTTTTCACGTCCATGTAACATCAAGTGGGTTTTCTATAGTGCAACCAAATCAAATCTGACACTTTTTACTCCAGTGCATGATGGTTCATGCAAATTTCTCCCTCGTTCTCACCCTTGGACAAATTTTCATGTTTTGACAACGAAACCAAGATGAAATCACATAGGAAAATCCATATCTTCAAACAAATAATCTCCTTTTACTTCATTGACTTCTATTTGAGTATATCATCCTCCTATCTCCTACTCAGCCTCCTTCTTAGCTTTAAAAAGTAACAGCCCTCAATAACCGCTAAGCTCACACCTAATGGCGGTTATACAGTTTGAAGGTTCTACCCATGGTCCAACCAGACAAAATGAACAACGGAGTTGCAGGTACTAATTCTACTATAGAGCATTTGGATTGAACCTAATCAAGCAAAAATAACCGAAATCAATATTCATTCGATGTTTGTCTCTAACCAATAGCAAAGCTTTGACAATGCAAGATGAGTTTTTTCCTTTCTCTAGAATTGAATTTAGGGAGGGTGGAACGCATTTAGTCAGTGTAGATGCAAGGGTGCCAATTTATCTTGAGAGGTTTTTGTAGGTCGGAGTAGGGGGTATAATATGAATGCAAACGCATTGGCACAAACTCAATTTATTTTTTAAGGTTGGAATTTGGTGTGGATGAAGCATACTAGTATATACATGGATGCAAGGATGGATGAGAATGCTACAAAGTCAGGACAATATATGGGAGATCTTGGCTTTCCTCGGGCTTCACACATTTAATTTCCCATAAGATTTGTCCAACAAAGTGAAACAATACTCACTTCTAATTATTGGCAATTGAAACTTCCACATATATTTAAAACATCCTTTAGAAAAATATCCATCTTTAAAATTTGATGTAGTTTAAGGTAAAAATTGAATTTTCTATTGTCATAGCCAACAATACATTAGTACAAAATGGTGAAGGCCTTTGTTAGAAAATGATTAGGTTTGAATGTTGTAATATCAATATTTTTTAGAAATTCAACTCAAATTTAGGTTACTTTTGTAAGTAGGCACAAGGATTTGGCGATTTGCCATTTCAATTATTGAATTCAACATTCGAGTTGCATCCACATTTACAACAACGACATCTTTAAGTTTCCTTAAAAATCCTTCAAATTATTTTTATTAGAAGTTAGGTACATAGAACAATTTTTCTTTTAACTTGGTGAACTGAGTATTGGTTTCCACATTTAGTTTATTTTAGGGTAACCCTAAACCACATTTAGTTACTTTGATGGGTATGTAGAAGGGTTTGTCAAATAACTTAATTGGTGAGTTGAACATTTGATTTGGTAGGGACTTACATCAACCACATTTAACCTACTAATGAATAGTTTGAACTCATGGGTTCTTTTCCTGGCAAAATTTCACTAGTTTGGGTGTCTCTAGCATCATATCATTGAATGGACTTGGGAGGGACGTCAGTGTAGTACCAACTCCTTTGTGTCAGAGTTGGTGGAAAATTTGCCTAAAACAGAAGTTACACTAGTTTGAAAAAATCTTTATGCACTAGTAACTTAGAAAGAAAGAGTCCCACTAAATTATGGCCTTCACTTCAACCTTCCCTAGCTCCCCCCTCTCCTCTTCTCCTCTTGGCGTGAGAGCTTCCGTAGTGAGTCGTGCCTACCCAACATCTTCGGGTCAGTGTGGCTGGGGCAGCCTTGGTTTCCACTGAGACGCATTGGAGCCCCTTCTGCTCGAGTATATAAGGAGTGTGAGATCCACCATCCCTGCTCATTCTTGCAACTCCTGCTTCTGTGTGCTTCCCAAGTTAAGGCCGGGGGACACGCTCGCTGAGTGACGACCTGAGCTTACCGGTGTTTCCATTGCAGCTCGTCGCTTGTTTGCAATTTCCTGTGCAAGAGCTTTAGAAATGGCTGGCGCACCCCGCCTTTCCGACGACATCACCTCCCTGGACACCATGTGAGTCATTCCAATAGCGAGATTTCAAGTTTCTTCCTGATGACCAAAGCTGGTGTTCCTGATGCTCGCATCTCCTGCCTAAGCTCGCTGCTTGCATTGTGTATCTGTTTCCAGTGGCAGAATATGAAGCATGCCATTAGCGTTGACGGAGAAACTTGCGAGGCTCGTGAGTTCTAGCTTATCGGTCCCCAGCACTTGCTTTCAAGACTGTCCGCAACTGTAGCTTACCCTGCTTGTGAATGTATGTCATGTTGCAGAAATTCTGTCGCAGCAGAAGCGCAAATGCCGATACGCAGTCCTGGGCCGACGATAGCCGACGCGATGTGGCTGGATATCGAGCCCACCAGCAAGTCGCTTCTGGCGAGGTGCCTGACGCACATGTACGAGTACCAGGAGGAACGTGGCGCCGCGCCTCTTCCGAACCTCGACGAGTTTCTGGTCGCCTTGGCTCGCCCGCGCTGGAAATGGACGTCCCAGGCGAGCACTCTTTTCCGCCGCATCGGCCGCATCATTCACGACTTTCGGCGCTCAAGTCCCCTGCAAGAGACACAACGTGAGACCATGCAGAGGCGGCGAGAGGCACACCGGCGTCATAACAGTAACAGCCCAATTGGGAGAGAGGCCTCTGAAGCAACGGAGTCATCGACTGAAGGCTCGGCACGCTGCTGGGACGAGTGGTCCCAAGTGTATTAGTGCGAGGGTGTCCACTTGGAAGGTGGTGATGTGCGATAGTTGGGAGAGTTCGTGGCCTTGACATGGCCATTTTGTGTTTTCATATAATTACGTCGTTCTAAGTAGTCCGTTGTCCTCCAAACATCGGTGGCATGAAGTGGTCGATTAGAAGGGTTGTAGTCACCGCTAGTTAGCTGGTGAGGTTTAATTTGTGGAGCTCTGAAATTTTGGAGGCCAGGCCAAACAGAACCCAGCTTGTATCCCTTTTCTGAGAATTTGCATGATGATGCTTTTGACTTGTTTTGCTTGTGAATGCGTGGTTAATATGCGCTTCGTTTCCAAACCGAACTGTCTGGTATTTCTATCTAAACCGGCAACTTTTACAGACTGACAGCGTGCTTTGGCACATGTTTGTAGCAACAATCGATGGAGAGGCTGTGGAAACATATTCAACGGACGTGCATGATATGCAGGCAACCGCTTGTGCATTTGCAGGTTCTAGTCAGTTACTCGGGTTTGCCTGGAAACTACTTGTGACCACTTCGCTGCATGTTTGGTAGTCCTAGTGCTTACTTCCGCCTGGTTTGCCTGGGACTTGTTGTGGCTATGGCGTCTGTGAAGAAGCTCATGTATGTTTGCAGCCCTTGGAACGGGAGTGAGTCCAGGATTAAGCGTGATTGTTCTAATATCGTCGTTTTTCTCTTGAAACGTCAGTTTCGTCAAGCAGGCAGATTTTCGAGACTTTAGTGGCATTGTGTAAATGAATGTCTGAATTTTCAACACCCAGAATTGCACCAATCGATCAAAGTGGACGATTTGCACAGTTACTGCCGCTGCAGCCTCTGTACGCGGATTTTCACTTAGTTTGCAATTACCCATTGCACAGTGTAGCACTGTGGATCGCTACAATCGAGAGCACACAATGCAGGGGTGCTGCTTTGCATTTCGGGGTTCTCGCATGCTATTCTGCATTTCCTCAGCGACCTCTCTCACTTTCCATGTGCTTAAGCCACCTTGAGCTTAACCATTCACCTGCTAAAGTGGTCGGAGAGGGAGAATGCAGATCTCGAACTACAAAGGCAAATTTAATTTGGGATGGACAAGTTTTTAGACATAAAAAGGCCTAAAACATTGTAAGTTCTTTACTGAACCCATCTCCATAATTTTGAACTAACCCTGTAGCGCTTCGACGTCCATTTTGTGGAGGATGAACAGATTCAGATCCTTGTTTTTGTCTCATTCTTGAATCATCCTAATTTTTGATGATACTTTATCAAGTTGTTCTCCTATCCATGGGTTGGATTTGTGTTACTAAAATATATAGATTTCTAAAATTTCAAATGTGGAAGTATCTGAAGTGGTCAATTTGCATTGACTTTACTTCAAAACTAGATGTGCAAAAATGAGGTGAAAGATGTAAAGGTCACAAATATTTCAAAAAATCACCATATGAAGAGAACATTATTTCAAATCCATTCCAACAAGTTTTACTCAAAAAATGATAATATTTTACTTGTAATTGAATTTAGAAGGAATTCTCAAATATTTTTTTTTCAAAATTTATAGAAAAAGATTGGTGATAGCATTAGTAGATTTAACCATACGGATTGAATTTGAAAATCAAAATCTACAGCTTTCATTTGTATACCAATTCCAAAATATTCTTCCAAATTGTAATTTATAATGGTTTTTGTCAAATTGTCAATTGTGGAGATGAATCCAGACATTTAGGGGTTAAATGTAGTGCACTTTTAGAAAATAAAATAACAAGTTGAATCATAACATATTTATATACGATGGAGGGTCCTTTTCTCAGTTACCAACAAGTCATTCACCAAAAAGCACCATAACATGGCTATATGGAGGGGGTCCTTTTTTCATTTCCCAAGAAGTTCCAATGTAAGATGGTTAACAAGTGAGATATTTTGGATGTTTGTTTTTAGTAAACATAGTTATGGAATTTAGGGGTTAATTTCCTAGGTTTTATATTTCCTTCTTCGACATTAAAGGAACAAAGGTGCCATGGGCCCATGGCAAACAATTGGAAGCATTGTCTCCAAAAAAATTGATTGAAACCTCTAAGATTTACTATCTCCAATTAGATATTCATTGATATGTTGGGGTGAAATTTTGCATTTTTACTTCAAATCATACTAAAAATTGAAGTGTCCATTGATAATTTGCTTAATTAAGGTAGTTTGCTTGGTTGTCCATTTGAATCAATTATTTGGACAAATCAATAGTTTGTTCTAATAAATACCTCACGGTTCTCCCCTCACATTCATTGAGGTTTGGGTAGGTTCTAAGCGGATATTAGTTTTTGGTGCGATTCTTGTAACACTTTAATTTCTAAAGAGAGGTGAACAAATCACTTTCTAAGAATATGAATTCTTATTTCAATTGTTGACTAGGAGCAAAAAGTATGGTGCACTAGATATTCAATGCTCTATATTTATTAACTTAAAATGTAATTTTTTCCTTTTTTCATTGTCAGTTCCACTTAAGTTTGCAACAAAAGTTGCAAATCTAGTAATAAAGAAAAGGAAGTAGTTGGGATGGAATTGTGCAAGAGGCATGAAGATCCAACTTGAACTTGAGAAGTCAAAGTTCTTGAAATTTATCTTTAGCACATAATTCAAATGTTTATTTCTATCTTCTCACTATTTGGATTTTAATTTAAGAAAATCTTATTGCACATGAATCATCAAATAGTCTCTAATGTATGGTCAATTTGCTTAACCTCCTTGCATCACAGCATGAAGTAGAGTGAGCAATAATCTATATTTTCTATTGAAACTTTGTATAGGTGTATCTTAAAAGATTTAGATCCGAATAGTAGAGGGTCAAAAATTCATCAACAACAAGAATCTTATTCCAAGAGAGCTCCAAGTTTGTTGATCCTATTTTGCAAGAATGAAAACAAGTTGTTTTTCTTCAATTCAAATGTTATAATCTTCAATTTGTGTGGTCTAATAGGCCAAAAAATTTCAAACACATTTTTGTAGTAGTTTAATAGAATTTCTTCTAGTTGAAATTTGAAAAAAAGTTTTTATTTTGGATTTTGGATTTTTGGGCAATGCACTTAAAAAATGAAAATTTTGACAATGTCTCACACCCCTGGTCCTATGGGGATTAAAAGCTATTATCAAATTTTCTAAAATTCCTTCAACCTATTTTATACTAGTATAGTACAACTTCTATTTTTGAAAAATCCCATTCTTTGCTTTGTTAAATACAAAGGAAACACAAGGATTTTTCAAAAATAGAGGAAGTATAAAATTTTGTGGTTATACATCATCAAAAAAATTGCCATTTTTATTGTGAATGATTATTTTGGATGGATTTAAGTGGTTATTTTGGATGGATTTGGAATTGACATCGCAGGTAATATTAGCACATTAACAAAAGTGGTTATAATACTCTTGCTTAATATTGTTTTGTTGGTAGAATTGATCACTTTTCTATGCAAATTGGAAGAATAAAATCATAGCTAATTAGAATGAAGTAGGTATTTCTTCATTTTAAGAATCCAAACATAAGATTAGATATTTCTTATAAAATTAATCAATACAATTTGGGTTCATATCTTTGTCCAAATCTTTGTACATTGAATATTTAGAGTTACATTTCTTTAAATATGATAGGGTGATTGCAAGAAAGATCGAACAATTTTGGTAGCGTTTGGTCAAAAATTGCATTTTTTCTACCCAGTACTAGGAGTACTAGGAGTACTACAAAACAAAACAATCTTAGCCTTTGATCCGAAAAATCAATGACCAATACTACCTTTGAGTACTTTATAATACTGAAACAATACTACTTAAAAAAAATGACAGTTTGTTACAGAAAGTAGATAAAATTAAGTATAGATTAATAAAAATTAGAAAATCATGAATAAAAAAAACTAAAAATTGTCCATTTATAAAGACTTGATAGTGATTACATTTCACCAAAAACTAAAAGTTGAAACCATCATGAAAGTTTGGAGTGCTATGCACAAGGGACCCCTATTTGCATGCATGTTGAGGACAAAGAATTGTGTTTTTTTTAATTCCCTTTGGTAGGAACATGCCCATCTAGTGTGGGAATAGGCCACAAAAAAGTCAAGTGAACATCATGTTTTTTGGATACTTCACAATACTAAAAAACCCTAAACCGCAAAGTGTGACAAATTAGCTAAATTGATATTTAATTATAAAATTATTTTTCAAAAAATTTGAAAAATAACAAATCTCATGTTTTCTGAGTTAGCAATCTTCCATAAAAATTTCAAGTCCATTGGCTTCAATTTCCAAAAGTTACGGCCAAAACCAACTCCGTCACTTCAATTGTGACGCCTCCTAAGACCGATCTTTCTTGCAATCACCCGATAGTCCTTCAAGATCAATATATGATTCACAAGATTGAGATGGATAAATAAATAAGATTATGTGTACTTAGTACATGTTTGTGTTCACTTGTTAGAAATTTAAATGTTTGGGATTCCTTTGGGAGTTAAAACTCTTTGGCCATGCAACCCAATATATATGATCTAAAAAAAATTAGGTAGTTAAGGAAGTTAGAAATGTTTGACTTTCTCTTTAAGAAATTCAAAGGTATCATTATATATAGTTTTAGAATCTACAAACAATATACTTGAATTTATGCCTAAAATCTTTTTTCTTTCAACTAAGTTTATGAGTGTGTAAATCTAACTCAAAATAAGAATTTGAAAGGATTGTGAATTTGTATTTGGGATTGGAAACAAATTGGAAAGGCTAAATTTAGATACTCTTTTGAAGGAAGGAAATAATTCAAGATTTTTTTCATTTTTCTAATATTATTTTGATTTCCAAGCTTGTTTCACTACACATTTTCTTTTCAATGTCTTTGATATAGGGAAATTGAAATTCTATGATCTAAAGTAGATTATAGATATATCCTTCTACTATAGTCTCTCATAGCTTTTCACCAAGCTCATATAAAATACCATTATGTACACTTTTGTATTAGACCCTAAGATGCCAAGGAATTTGAATGGTCATTTGCAATGGTCATGCTATAAAGCACTACTTAATGACCACAATAAGAACTTCTAGCTTTTGGATGTACAAAAAGCGACCATTGCAAGGACTTGATGTTGTAACCACAAATTAAAAAAATAATTATGACCATTTTTGGTGAATAAGTTGTTCATTATGAATGTATTTTTAATTTGTTTTTTTTTAATTTAAACTACAAATTTTGAACTTATTTTTTTCTTTGAAGGTGTTTGATTTCTAGTAGGCAAAGAAGAAAAAAAAGAATTACAAGCTATTGACCAGATTCCAAATTTGGATGGAAAAGGTAGCATTGGTGGTGAAGGTAGAAATAAGTTTCCACTTGGATTTCAACTTAGTTGCATCATAACATCGTTTAACAGCGGAGATTTTTTTTATGTACTAATAGGTCAATTAGCAAGTCTTAACATAATATAGTGAACAGGGGGGGGGGGGGGGATTCTCTTTTCTTTTTGAACAAATCATTTAGCAAGCCGCATCGTAATATAGTTCACATAAAGCATTTTTCTAATTTTTCATAAAGTCATTTAATATGGCATGTCTTAACATGGTTAACAAACAAGGGGTGTATTTTTTTCATTTACCAATAATTCAATCTACAAGTCGTTTCATAATATACTTAATAAAGTGAGTTTATCACTTGCGGCAAACTCATCTTTTGCCCAAGTGTATTTGCAAGCCCATAGCTCCTACCACCTCCTCGTGATGGTAGTTGGGGTTGTTTTCTACGACTAGTGCAGTGCATAGGAGCCATTGGTCATGGCAAAGCATTTCTTCCTTCCCTTCTATGCCGCAGGCTCAAGTAAAATACAATTGCTTTCGATGGGCAATTGCACTGCACTTTTGAAGAAATGGAATCATCTAACTACGTCTCTGACACATGGGTCACCTCTACAGAGCTAGATGCATCAATCATGACCCCAAATTTTTCCACGTCATGGTTGTTCCAGTTGGACCAAAAGGTTTGCATGAGGAAGTTGTTAGGTAGTTTTAGTCAAGGTGCCATTGCTTGCACTATCCCTAAACCCTATACTCTAACACAAGCATGAAGAAGCAACCACAAAGAAAGCAAACAACGGATACAATATACAAGGAAACAACAACACAATGCAATGATTGCAAGCAATAAGCACTCAAGTAATGACCAATTGAGCACAAAACATAGAGCAAAATAAAGAAGTCTCAAAATCACGACAAACATGCCCAACGTTCACTACCCTATTTTGAAAACTTCCGTAGTCCTTCATTGAATTGTAGCCCAAATTCCATATTGTAGTGAATGCAAGACAAGCAAATCTCACAAATTTAACAACAACAATGAAGTAGGGTACTAGAGTGACTGTGATTCAGTCACATATAAATTCTAAAAATGAGAAAATGCCATTGCAAAGGAATAAATTTTTTTAAATGCCAAATACCAAATTAGCAATCACTCAATGCATTCAAAGTACAAAAAATTGAGCCTCCACCAAAAACACCACCACTGTTGAGAAAAGTCAATAACCTATCCAAAACCAATGCAATGCCATGACAAGCACAATGCAAGAACCTAATGCCACTAAATGTATGCGAGGACAATGCTCAAAGATTAATTAGTAGGATGCTAACAATGTTGTGCAAAGAGAGAGCTATGAATACTAAATTGAAAGAAGCGATGGAGCATTAGTAGTAATTCCAATGCGATTTGGACGGCTTAGATGTAGCCAAGTTTGTGATCCATCAGTGGCCCAAGATGTAGCACAGGGATTATCCTTTTTCATTTGTAGTAGATGAATACAACCAAGTAAACAATGAACAACAAATTCTGCAACTTTTTGTTTGTCAAGTCAACCAAAATGCTCAAATCTAAATTTTTCAAGGATTTTCTACAATGTGCTTTTAGCTCATGAAAATTTTAAGTAACAATGGTGTGAATTTTAGCCAATACTATAAACACGGGTGTGTACATCTTAAAAAGAGGGAAAAACAATCAAACCCAATATGTACTAACTAAAAAATTAGGTTTCAGGTGACAACATTTGCAGCAACGTATGCTACACTATTTAATATCCTTAACTATTAAAGGTGCCAAATTAGTACTACTACAAAATGAAGTGTTGGAAATCCTATGGGAGGTTAGATTTGACATAAATTCAATCATTTTGGATGAACCCGATAAACAATCTATGGTGTCGGAACATTTAAGTTCTTAAATGAGCACCATCCCTAGATTTGGTCAGAATTACAACCCTGATCCATAATGGATGCTTCTACTATATACTATGAGAAAACAGCCTCTAAAGTCTGCTGAGTTGGAAAAAGATTGAATTGTGAATTACTAAGTTAATAGAAAATATTCCTATTACACATAGAATGTCAAACTTGGTGGTTTCAACATTTCCACATGAAATTTTAGTGACAAGAACTTCAATTCAATTTAAGATATTATGAATATTTGGCAAACATTTTATTAGGAGGTGATTTAGACACAATTTTTATTCAAGTTTTTTGTAATGTAGAACATACAATTTCAATAGTTCTAAATTAGAATTTGAGAATTCTTCATCTAGAATTTAAATATTTAAAATAAAATTATGTTAAAGAATTGTGTTGAAAAAATAGAATAAAAAATAAAATAAAATGTTTGCCAATTTCATTTTTTTTTAAATTATTAAGTAGAATTAGGTCTAAGATTGAAAGAAAAATTAAATCATTAATAGCTCTAAAATGGAATTGAAACACAATAATGTCAATGGTGAGATTTTTCTAAATCGAAAACTTAACCTTATTAAACAATTTCTTTTGAAAAATTGTGAAAATTGCATTCAAAATTGAATCCTATAAGTTATTTTTTCAAGAAGATGCTCAAATTGCCCGAAAAACAACATTGTTCGTAAATTTCACATTACTAATCCAAATGGAATGAATCAAAGCTTCACATGTACTCAAAAATATGATCTTCAAGAAGAAAAAAATTTAAAAATTAATTTCAAGTTTTTGTAGATTTCTTTTTCTCCCCGGTGAGGCGGTGACGTGAAAATTATGTTTAAGATGCCATAACTTTTGTTCTTGGGCACCAATTGAAATAAATTTATATTCCCACAGATAATAATTTTCCTATCTTATGAGAAAGTTTCAAAAAGTTTTACTAAAAATTTAAATCATACAAACCTACCCAAAATCTATTTTGTCCCCCGAGGGGACAATGGTCCTTTAGAGGTTAGAAAAATTAAAATTAAAATTTAGACCCCTAAAGAACAAAGTAGACTTTTTTTGACAATATAGCTTGTGTTTTTGGTCATGTATTTAGAAATTGAATTCCCTTTTATTTCCTTTAAAAATTTTATAGAACATGTGGTGAAGGGATAGTTTGAAGGACTCACAAGTTTTATAACTTCTGATTACATCATGAAAAAGTTATTGTATGATGTATAGGTTTTCTAGGTATGTATGCATGTAAGCCAAGTAGATTTGAATGTATTTTTCAAATAAATAGGAATTTGATATTGGTTTTCTAAAATATCAATTTTGTGAGAAGTTTCAAATTGTTCTATATAGATTAGGAAGGTAAAACTCATGAAGAATTTCAATTTCTAATTTAAAGTGAAATTTTCACATTTAAATAAATTTCAAATTTTTTTATTGAATACAGTTTTAAATATTTTCAATTTAAAAAAAAAAATAGGATGTAAACTGTTGATTACAACATGTACATTAGTACATTGCAACCATTAGGTTTGAAAATCTTTAGTTTCATAACTAGAATTCTTTTCATTGAATGTTGTAAATCAATCTCAATTTCTATCCACTTATTATTTTCTCTAAGCATGAATATAAAATATTTATTGTTGCAACTTTTAATATAGATTCTCTAACATATTTTTTTAGCATATGATGGAAAATTGTAAATTGTAGAATAGATATATACCTTAATTTTTTGGATAAAATTTTGGAAAAATAAAATTTAATCATTTGGGATGAATGAAAGACTATTTTAAAAAAATCTAAGTATCATGATTTTGCAATTGGTGAAGTTTTTTATTTTACAATTTGAAAAGGGAATAATAGGTCAAAATAAGTACTAGCTAGATCATCTAATTAAATCTGTTGACAAAATAAACATAGATGAAGATTTCAGCATTGCTGTGAAGACTAAAAATTTAAAAGCAATTATGGACCTTTCATATATTGAAAACTTTGATACAATCAAATTATTTGAATCAAAGTTGAATTACATTATGAATTTAATTAGATCTTCAATGGAATTCAAAATCTAATTGAAAATAAAATACAATTTGAACTCTAAATTCATAATTTTTGAAAAATTCTTAAAAATTCCAGAAACAATCCAAAAGCATTCCAAAACAACCCCAAAACAACCGCAAAACAATTCCAAAACAACTCCAAAACAAACCTAAAACAATCCCAAATCAACTCAAAACAACCAACCCTCCAATTCCTCCAAACAATTCCAAACAACCCCCCCCCCCCCCAATCAATCCCAAAAAACCCTCCAAACAACCTCCAAACAACCTCCAAACAACCCCCCAAACAACCCCCCAAACAACCCCAAAATAACCCTCCAAACAACTCCAAAACAACCGCAAAACAACCCAAAAACATTCAACAAAAACATGTTGATTTGGTTGTTGCACTATTCACATGAACAAAAATTTGTTAAACCATTTTGTTAACTTGTGCTCAAATCAACAAAAATTTGTTAAACATTGTGTTAGCTTGGGCTCAAATCAACAAAAAAATGTGAAAACGGTCATTGTAGTACCCAAATCAACAAGTTTTTGATGATTTTTTTGTTGATTTGGACATAATTTTCTACTAGTGGATTCAAATGCATAGCAAAACTTAGATCATAAAGATGCTCTAAACATTATCCCTAGGTGTTCCAAAATGTGCAAAAATATATTCATGGAATTGAATATTTAAGCCCCAAAGAACCAAATCCATTGTGAAATGGTCAAACATCATGTTTAAGCTACATTTAGCCTTCTCAATTGTATTAAAATACCAATCTTATATTTTTAATATGTGATATTATGGATTGTCTATTATTATAAGAAAATCCAATTTGTTTCATTATAAATAGTCATTCCTATAATTTGTTTTTAAATGAAAAAAATAGTAAATTTAGCAAAGAAATATAACCAATTTGAATTTTTCCAAGACGTATAAGTAGTAATGGAGATTGGTGTGAAGATCTATCAATTAAATATTTTCTATTTTACATCCAAAATACCCTTATTAATGACCTTTAAGTCAAATTCCACTATCACGATAAATTCATCCTATTCTATAATTGATATATAAAATTTTAATATTTTCAACTTGTGAAAGAGTGTATTCTTTATTGATGATGTTTCTTTTAGAATTTCTAATGAAAAAATAAAATTATTATGATTTTTAAAAATAAAAAATAGAAATAAAATTATATAAATTAGAATATGAATTAGAGTAATTAAAAAATCACCGTATGTGAAGTGTAGAATGAAAACATAATTTGAAAAAAAAATTATTATTTAAATTAAAAAAGATTTTTTAAAAATAATAGAAAATTTAGAAATATAAAAAAAGTTCCACAAGGTTCAAATCACTTGCTAGAACAATCTCATTGTTGGAATTAGTTTGTTTCAATTCTGTCATAGAACTATTAAAAAATTTGGATTTTTATTCTATCTTGTATCTACTTCTACTTAAGTTAGTAATGTTTCAAAGAATGAAAATCAAGTTTTCTTTTTTGAATTTCTTTTCTTAGATTTTCGCTTCGATTCTTCAATTTTGTTTTTAAATCAAAATTTGTAGTGCAAAATTTTATAATTAAGAAGATTCAAAGATTTATATTCAAGTCATGCAAGGTGCCAAAGAAACTATTTTATTCACTTTAAATATTAATATCTTACAATCTACATGGTAAAAATCTATTAAATTTCTTCTACACATTATAATATTACTCTAATACAAGATTCTATGATTAGATACTTACAAAATATTAAATTTCTTTTCTCTTTCAATTGCAATAGAAATGGTAGTTTTAAGTGTTTTTTGATGAATAAAGTCTTTGGGACTATAGGTGTTAACAAGGACTACTAATTTTATAGCAGCAAATGCAATTCTTAAAATCCTTATGCAATTGGAAATTTCCAAACATGTATTGCAAACAAAAAATTATTACTAATGATCAAACCTACATGATCTATTTTCTCATCAATAACAATAATTTATCCTCAAAAAGAGGCAACATCTACAATCTTTATTATGAAGGTTTTCTATTGCTTATAGTCACAATTATGTGAAATGGATGAAGTTTATCCAACCATATTCTAAGGGTAATTGTTGTCTACTTTTTTATAGGGTTGTCACATTGTATGAGTTAGGGCCACTGGACAGATAGACAAATCAAACGGTCCAAAGCGCTTGAGATTTGTAAAAAAAAAAAAGGAAATAAAATTTATATTTAATGACTAACATGGCATGGGGTTTAGACATCTTTTTCCATGCTATGCATTGAAACGGAAATTGTAGGAACTAGATATAAAGATTGGTTGGCGTGGGGACCTAAAGTCAAAGCATGGGTACAATTTTTTTTCTTTCTGTAGATTGGGATTTGGAGTGATTAGGGCATATTACTAATATGGGTGTAGACGCAAGGATTTCCATTTTTTTTGGAAAAGATTTCGTTGGTTGGAATTTAAATGTGGAGGCCTAATAGTATGACTGTGGACATATAGGCATTGCTTCAATTTATTTTATTTAGGTTATTTAGGTTAGAATTTGGAGTGGGTGGGATGTACTAATATGGATGCAGACGTAGGGATGTACATACATAGAAGGGCAACAATTTCCCTTGGAAGAGGATTTTGTAGGTTGGGATTAGATGTGAATGAGGCCTAATAGTATGGTTGTAGATATAGGAGTGCAGATGCAATTTATTTTTTAGGTTGGAATTTGAGGTGAGTGGGTGTGAGTTCCAAATTCGTCACTTAGGACTCATAGTTTTCTTTTTTTTAGTTTGTTGCAGATTAAGGCATAAAATAATATAAAAATCCCCCCCAAAAGTGGAGAACCAAAATAGGTATGTCATGTACCAATATAGCATTTGGTCATAAATAGCCTTTTACCCATAGATTACCCACAAACCCTACTTGTATATAGGTTAGAACCCGTAAATAGTGGGAAACAATAGGGCTATCGAGAACTAACCCAAAATAGCCCAAACCTTGTGCATGTGAATGTGATAGGCTAAATTGGTCCCAGGAGAGTTAGGGAGGTCCCCACATAAATCTCCAAAGTTAGATTCTAGTTTTCCCATTCCATCGACAAAATATTAGGAACTCCAATTATTAGCTTTCAGGTGTCATTTGTCCAAGACAGGCCACATGGAGGAATCCATGGCCGCCGGATAGTGTTCTTGGATCTAGAACATGTCAGGGTATCCACAGCGAAATCCATTCGCCAAGATTTCCTCACGTGTGAAAGATTCCTTGACTGCCGATAATTCAAAAGAAGTCAGTGTTCGCCTCGCCACCGACTGTGTGCCAAATTAGCCCAAGACTTGTCATGTGGCTTGGGGGATTCCATGAGAGGTTCCCCCAAAAGTCTCTATTTTTTCTGATCTCTAAAGGATTTTTTTCCGAGTGGTCAACCGCTAAAAGCCACGATGGGAAATTCATATAAATTACCCAGGCCGCGGTAAAATCTCACTAAAAATTAAGTTAGCATCTTTTATGTTAATAACGCGCCCCAACAAAATTCATGGTGTTCCGATAGCGGGAGGCAACCGAATTAATAACATTCTCCCGATTATCAATTACGGCAAGATATTTGCGGAGTTGACCAGCATCCCGGTGTCGTATAGTAAATACATACATTGTATAAAAAGTATGTATATTATACATTTTAGAAGATTCTTGATTCGGAAGAGAAACTTACTGATGACGCTTCCGTTAGCTTCAAGATGACGCTTGTTAACAATGGAATTATATATAAGGTGAAAACCTTAGACAAATTTCATCAATTCAAAGTAATCCTTTGAGTTTTTAGAATTTGTGTTTGGATTTGTAGTTCGATATTAAAATGTCGAACTTGAGGGGTTTTATGGAGTCACAAGATGTTGAGTCTGAACTTGAGGCGGAATTAGAGCTTTCCTTATCACAGTTGCCTCATCAGCCATTTCAACCGGCGATTTCTATACCATTGCCTACCTCTATTATAGATGAGGCCGGACCTTCTCGTCCGTTGAAGAAACCTCGGGTGGACCGTTGTTGGCATGGGAATCTTGATAGGAATGCCTATGCTTTAGTGATTCTACTTCAAGTAGGATGTGTTGAGCTTGGTACACATGATGTAACATTCGAAGCAAGCTACGAGGGCCTGAATGAAGACTAGTATTTTTGTATGATGAACCAGACATAGAAGGTATTGGCCATCAACGTTGGTTGAAAGAACCAGTGAATCCTTTAACCAAGGCTGAACGTGCAGATTACGTGGCCAACACTGTCAGGCGCATCCTCAAGTTCTTGCAGATGGAATAACGCTCTTCATCGACTTCAGTTTTTACCTCCATTGGATGTTGGTTGAAGTTTAGTATGTAATACATGTTTTGGTGGTTCATTTGTGTGTTAAAAAAAATAAGAAAATGGGAGTTTAGATGAAGTTTACCACTTTATTTTGACCTTAGAGGTTGATTGGTTTTAGAAATTGAATAGGGACTTACCTTTAGGTATTTTCCTTGAACCAATGAGTGTTGGAAGGCCCATATGAGGTGTACATGGGCTGACTTCACTTACCTTAGGGGTCTAGAAGATAGGTAGGGATCTTCTTGCTTCCTCTAATTCGGGTTGGTGTGTGGAAGTGGCTTGGTGTGTGTTTGATCGGCGATTACGGTGGTTGTACAAAACTTTTTGAAATGAAAATTTGAGTTTTTTTTTTTGAGATTGCGCTTCTAAAGAGACATGTCTTGCTTGATTTGGAGTTGTGAGTAAAAAGTTATGAGCATGAGAGTGGAGAAGGATCTTTTGCTACCCAACGAAGAGGAGCAGAGATTCGAGCGGTTGCCAAAGCTTGTGGTTTTTTCCTACATCTTTAAAACTTTCAAGCATTATAGAAATGTTTTATAGCTTTTCATATACTCATAACTTAAAGCTTTTGAAGTAGTGAAGAGAAAGTTATGAGTTCTTGAAATAGGAGAGGTCTGTTGCCTTTCAAAAGAGAAGGCGGAGACTTTGCATGTTCATAACTTATGTATAGAAGATTAGAATAGTTTGAAATTTAAGGAGAAGTTAATTTGTAAAGTTATCTTTTCAAGAAGCTATTATATTTGTATTTTGAAGAAGAATTGAAGAAGATATAGAATTTAGAAGTAGAAGAGGTCTGCTGCCTTTCAAAGGAGAAGGCCGAGACTTTACTTATCCATAACTTTTGGACAGTATCTTAGTTTGATTTGAAATTTTGAGGGGTGTTAGATTATTTCATTAGCTTTTCAAATTGCTATTGCACTTAGCATTTGGAGGTTGGAAACGTTTTTGGCAGTAGATCAAAGAACACAGGCAAATTAGAATTTCGTTTCATGTTTTTTTACATCTCTTGAAGACTTCAAGGTTTGAAGATTTGAAGACATGAATATATGAAGACATGAAGATTCGTGTGTTGCGGCTTGTGGCTTGTGGCTTCTTATTCCTAGCCGGATTTGGAGGCTAGTTGTTTTCATTTCTACATTGTAAGCTTTGTTGCGGATTTTCACTACTAGAAAACGCTGAAATTTCAACACAACTCTATTGATTCGGTCGCGTTGTTCCGGTCACTGTACAACCAAATTCTGTTGATTTCAACAGATTTCAACAGAGTTTGGTTGTACAGTGACCGGAACAACGCGACCGAATCAACAGAGTTGTGTTGAGATTTCAGCGTTTTCTAGTAGTGTTTGTAGTCATTTCATTATGACAATACTAGCCCCGTTTTATGTTTATGGCGACGAAGTGGGATTGATCACCCACATGGTCGATCTTCTATGTTGTTCCCACTTGTGAAAGGCGATT
This sequence comes from Rhytidiadelphus loreus, assembly GCA_947034895.1. Classification (NCBI taxonomy): domain Eukaryota; kingdom Viridiplantae; phylum Streptophyta; class Bryopsida; order Hypnales; family Hylocomiaceae; genus Rhytidiadelphus; species Rhytidiadelphus loreus. Next base: position 27,971,765 of record OX344764.1, read on the forward strand.
CCTGGTCACCGTGGGTTTGAAGTTTAGGATCCAATCTTTCGGACGGCTCAACTCGTGGACTGGCCGTCCCGTTTTACCCGTCCGAGGCCTTGTTTCTTATCACACGCCCTTACCTTTGGCCCCATAGAGCCACCACAAGGTAGGTCAACGGAAGATTGAAGTGAAGATCAAGCGAAGACTGAAGAGAAGATTACTTGAAGATTCAAGTATTGTTACTTGTCTTCCATTTACACTCACAACCTACAGCCAGACACCTCGTATGTTCTCTAAGCGCACTCCTCTCTACCCGACACCGGGAGCGTACGAAGTCGAAATGAAGACATCAAGGAGTCTTTTTTTACTCCCTAGAACCTCCGCAACAACCCTAGCTAGCAACCCAGGCCAAAAAAAGTAAACTCCAAAAGTTAGATTTTGACTTTTTTACTGAGTTCAGTTGGCGCTAGTTTCTGATGGGTTTTCACGATAGAAATAGGCGATAGTGGGTCCTGTAGGCTAAAAATGGCCTTCTGAAGCCATTGGCGCAATCCGTTTGCAATTTGGAGTCAAACTCTAAAAGTTAGATGTTAGGACCACCATAAAATCCAAACTAGGTGAAAATCTCAAAAGATAAAGATGAAAATCTGGAAAGATGAGGTTACTAGTAGTAAGTCAAGGGGGGGAGTGGGCCCTTGGAACCCTATAAAAGGGGGCCCTTCTTCCTCCCGAAACACCCTCTTTCTTGTATTCAAGACCGTTGGTCGTAACGTGTATGAAGTCTTTGGCCCCTTTGGCCAAAACTCTCGATACTTGTTTTTAGGCTCCTTTTTGAGCCATTGTCGGTGTGTTCCAACGAGTGTAGAGGACTTCGGGGGTCCCTCTACACCTTGTTGCTATTGTCAGTCGATAGTCGGTACACCTTGTTGCAAAGTATTGTGGTTCTTTGTCTTGGGTCTTTGTACTTACATCTTGATCATTTTTGGTACTAACCCTAGAGCTTACCTTCCACCGTACCTTGGCGATGCCGCTTAGGGGGGCCTCTAGTTTTGTGTCTTCGTTCTATTTGTGATACTAATTCTTGTTTCTAACCCCAAGTAGTTGTCCTTGTCCCTAATCCAAAGTCCTATGCGTGGTACTGGTTCTAGCTTATTTAGTCTGTACACTAATAGAAAAAAACAGTGCCCAAATCAACAAAAATCAACACAAAAGTATTGATTTTTTTTGTTGATTTGGACGTGTCAATTTGGGTACTTTTTTACACAAAACTGTTGATTTTTTGTTAGTTTTTTGTTAATTTGGGCACTAAAATCTTCCTTTAAAAATCATTTTTTTCCAAAAATAGACCAATGAAAAGTTGCCACGTGGCACTGCCACGTGGGCAACCCTCTACATAGGCAGCCCGCCATATAGCAATGCCATGCGGGCAACCTACCACATGGCACCCCCCCATTTGGGGTCACCGGCAAGGTTTGAACCTTGCACCTCACACTTGGGGTGCAAGGTTCAAACCAATGCACCACAAATACACATGCACGTGTGTGGATTTTTTTTTATTTTATCTAGTTAAAGTGTTTTTTTTTCCTTTTTTTGTTAAAGACAGAAGACTTCAGAGGTCATTTAGTAATAGAAAACCAAATTTTTTTTTAAACTTTGAACTAAGAAAAATTTCTAAATCAAATTATCTTTCATCTCCAAAAATCCGTTTGCAATTTCAAGTCTCCAATAAAAAGTTAATAATTAATTTCAGAGAGGGTCTTTCATGATGTCAAAAACAAAATTCAATCCAACCCCTCCCTGAAATTAATTATTAACTTTTTATTGGAGACTTGAAATTGCAAACGGATTTTTGTAGATGAAAGATAATTTGATTTATAAACTTTTCTAAGTTCAAAGTTTAAAAAAAAAAGTTGGTTTTCTATTACTAAATGACCTCTGAAGTCTGCTAACTTTGAAAAATACCAAATTGTGTATGATTTAGTTTAAAAAACAACACCACATTATTTATAGAATACTAACGATGGTGATTTAAACATTTTTCAAATCAAAAACTTACTTGAGATCCTTGAAAGTCAAAATTAACAAAAAAGTGTTGATTTTTTTGTTGATTCAGAGTTGCAGTATCCAAATCAACAAAAAAAATTGTTGATTATGTCAGTTTTTACCAAAATCAACAAAAAATTGTTCAAATGGACGATACAGTATCAAAATCAACACTTTTCTGTTGATGTTTTGTTGATTTGGTCATTGTTTTTCTACTAGTGGTATTAAGGAGAAGAGTGGAATGTTCCCTTTGGGTGACAAGACTCTACCTTTTCTAGTCAATCCCAAGTCTTAGATTGTGTGTTAAAGGTCCATCGGGCGGCGAAGCTTTGAACCCCTAGGGGCTCACAAGTCCTAGATTTGGTGTTAAATCCAAATTGACGGCGAAGCTTTGAACCCCCCTGCCATTTCTCTCCAAAGTTTAGTTTCCAAAACTTCTTAGAAACAAAACAAAGTTTAGCATCCAAAAAGTAAAGAAAAAACCCCGTCGGTTGTCATTTCGTGCTCTACTCCTTTTTTACTATTTTTCCTTCTTTTCTTTTGTTGTTAAATTTTCCAGCTTAATTTCCAAATTAGTATTCAAGCGCCCAACCAGCTAGATATTGGCAACACAGGTGGCCTAGCTAGCTCGGGTACCGGCAGCCCAAGCGGCTAGCCAGTCAGATACCGACAGTGAAGCGGCCAGCCAGCTCGGGTATCGGCAACCAGCGTCCAGCTAGCGGATACCGGCAGCCAGGCGGCCTAGCCAGCCAAGCTCCTCCTCCTTTTTTCAATGTTTTTCATACAACAAAACAGGAAGACAAAAAAACAAAAAAACAAAACTAGGATGGTCAAAATAGCTTAGAGTAGAAATGAGGGAGATTAGAGTAAGCTTAGGCATAAGGGTGATAGATTAGAATAGCGGTTAGCTTAGAAAGGGAAGATCATACCAACATAGGAAGTACCTCGGCAGCATAGAGAGAGGAGTGTGCCTTAGTGCAAGGGAAGAATAGCTAGAGTCGACACCAAGGGAGAGAACTAGCAAGAGATACTTCGATACTAAAACCACCGTCTCCTCTCTAACCACTCGATCACAACATCCATGAAGAGAGATCAAGAAGTGAGGAGTGAGAGAGAGAAAAGAGGCTTATATAGGAAAGGAGGAAGAGGATAGATGAAAACTTAGGAATCCGTCTCCACCATTAGGACAAATTGACGCATAAGAGAGGGTGTAAGAGGTAGTTAGCCATTTTTCGGACCACGTAAACAAGTTGGTGAAGGGCTAACCACCTCCATCAAGGGGACACAAGATTTGAGGCGAAAAGAAAGGGAAAGGATCAAGGAACTATAGGAAAGATGCCTCCTTCTTTCGTGACAATAAAGACTTGACCAAGGGATACTAGGATGCACACCAGGCCCACGAACCAACTTGCGATGGTGGAAGAAGGAGATCTCACCAATCTAATCATGGAACTCGAGGCTGGGGTAAGATCTTAGCTTCCTCCCTCTTTTTTTAGCCAATCAGGGCTAATTACCATTGTATGGCCGAGAACTAGGTACTCGTAGGACCCAGACCAGGTTGGATTTGAATAGATAAGCTTAGAGTAGACCTTGAGAGGTTTCCAAAAACATAAGATACGTAGGAATCGGAGTTAGGATGGCCGAGATATCGAAGGATGAAGTTTAGAGCCCAAAATGGATGAAACTTGGAAGTGTTCGTCCAACCAAGTTGGGACTTAGGATTTAGCTAGAAAATAGGGAGTCAAGTCTGTAAATCAAATTTCACCCTCAACCGAATTTGGAACCCCATAGAAAACCATGGATGAAGTTAGAAAGCCCCGCGACAAAATTTCATCTGCTCATAGCAACTCACCAGGAAATCCAAATTAGGTGAGTTTTAGGTTTTTAGAAAGGGTGTGAGATAACCTACTGACTTAGGATGATAGAATAGACTTTAGAAGTAAGAACCCCAGAGACATAGCATAGCATAGTAGCCGATTTAGGAGTCATTTAGAGCCACAATTAGCAAGTCCCAATTAGAAAAATTAGCAAAAAAGATCCATTGCTTGGAAGGCACAATGGATTGACGCTTAGACACATTAGAATAGAAAATTACCATAGAACTAGAACCTGGTTGTGTTCGTTGATTTATCAGAGGTGGGTAAATAAGCGCCCACAGTGCGGCATACTAGTATGGATATAGATGTAAGGATGGATGCGGATGCTACAAAATTAAAATAAGCTATAGGAAATCTTGGTTTTTCTTAGGCCTTACACATTTAATTTTCTATAAGATTCTTCCCCTAAAGTCAAACAATGTTGATAGTTGAAATTTACACATTTTTTAAGATCCTTATTTAGAACAATATCCATCTCTAATATTCAATGTCAATGGTGCAAACTTAAGTGTAAATGAATTTGGCAAGAATTTTCCATTGGTATAGCCTATTTATACATTAGTACAACATGATGAGGGTCTTTGTTAGGAAATGACTTTGTGTTTTTGGTTTGAATGTTGTGAATTCATTATTTTTTAGAAATTTAACTTCAAGTTACTTTTGTAGATATGTACAAGGATTTGCCATTTCAATTGTTGAATTCAACATTGGAGTTGCATTGAGATTTACATTAACAATATTTTTTAATTTCTTTTAAAATCCTTTGGATTACTTTAGTAGGTACATAGAAAAGTCTTTCTTTTAAAATGTTGAGTTGAACATATGTTTTTATTGGGATTTACATCAACTTACCGCATTTAGTTTTTATATTAAAGTTTCTTTAGATTACATTAGTGGAAACATAAAAGGGTTTGACATTTTTGTTGGTAAATTGAACATTTGGATTTGCAAGGACTCCATATCAATCACATTCTTTATATTTTGTTTTTATTTCCTTTGGTTCACTTATGTGGTTTAGAAAAACCATAGTTTTATACTTCTTTTTGAAATTCCTTTGAGTTACTTCAATGGGTATGTAGAAGGATAAATCATTTTAGTTGGTAATTAAATTAAACATTTGGATTTTTTGGAACTCACATCAATCACATTCTTTGTAGTTTTTTTATTCTTTGGGGTTCATTTAGTCAACAATGCTAGGATGTGAATGTGTGAGCATGAGCCTAAAAGCAATGAGCAGGGATTGTCTGAGCTGAAAGCTTAGAAATTTAAAACATGAAATAATTTCTAAAAAAAATTGGGTTAGAAAATTAAAAGACTAATTTTTTTTTTTAAAAATACTATATTTAGAAAATATGACCTATTACCATGGGACCCATGAGTCCATGACCGTGTATTTCAGATTTAAAGGTTGGACAAGTTGATGTTATTGTATGTTTTGAAACTTATATCACATTTTAAAAGGCCATCTCAAGGTGGACTAATTAAGTGAGAGTATAAACAATTTAGAGGCAACTATTTTAGATGAAAGGAAGACAATTGCAATGAAAATACTATAAAATGTGGAACATTGTGCACATAATAAAATATTCTTTTATTATAACAAGGAATACATATTGAATATAATCTTTTGCTATTAGAATTTGGAAATTTGGAAGATAATATATTGGTACTACATATCTACTTGATATTATGCTAATATCTATCAACTAATTTGCTCATTCATACGTCTGGATGATTTTGGCAGTAACAAGCACTTTCTTCACTTCATCCAAGTTGAGGATAGGAGGATGGATGAACAAGTCTATTTTGTAATCCAATTTGTAGAAGTAACAAAAGATGTAATAAAGGTGTTTGAAATTTATATACATACCATGCTTTCCAATAGAAGTCCCATTTATGCTTCCATAATAGGGACAAGTATAAGATGGAAAATTACAAAGTGTGATGTTATATACCTTTTGGTCAGGGTTAGTCTTGGATGAAAGTGTAATAATAGCTCCAAACTTAGGGCAAAGAAGGAAGTTCATTGCAATAATACTTGTAATAACATTCCTTCAGTTACATTTTTCTACTAATTGAGGTGATTTTTAGTAGGTGCCTTATTGCTTTGGCAAACTTGCTTGCCATTTCAAATGGAAGGGATTCTTTTAGCATGTGTTAGTTGAAGATGAGTCCACAACAAAGGTTCAAATATCCTACATGTTTGGGGTGAATAGAGATCAAAGTTACATCAGCTTAGTGGACTGCAAGTGGAACTTGACTTCTTCAACCTCAATGATTTTGGTACATGTAAGATTGGTATTAACAAAAACAAGTTAGACCTTGGGGATCTCAGGTTGGGTAAGAATATCTAAATGCTTCAGTCCCATGGTCAACGCATTGTGTAATTTAATCTATACAAAACCAAAAATTCTTTGTTTAAATTATAGTGTCTTTATAATCACATTTTTGTCTTTTGTTAGTAGAAGTAGTAATGGATTCCGCATGCCTAACAATCAATAGCTTGCATTTGGCCTGTGTGTACTTTTGAATGGTGTGACATTGTTTCCTTGATTTGTATGAAATTCTTAGCAAGTGCCATTTCAAAGTATTGCAATCCATTTCTATCATAGATAAGATATAAGGCATGATTATGTTAAATCCCTTAATTGTAGTCTTGAATTGCACTCTAGACATGGCCAATCTAGTTTAAACTTAAGGATGAGAGAAGTTAACTCTATTAGGGTAATGAAGATCACCTTCAGAATTGATCAAAAGATTCAATTTTCAATTGCTAGAGGTCCTCAAATACCTTTCTTCCCTCTAAAAGCAGAATTCAAGTGCAAATGTCTTCCACTTTAGGCATATCATTGAGTGCATCTACAATTTTCTTTCCATTTCCAAGTGCTACAACATTTTCAATTTCAAATCCTCTTTAGAGAGGCCTTTTTCAAAACGGCCCTTGTAAAAATAAGCCCTAGAATTGGTCATTTGCATGAAGGCTCAAATCTAGTCATCACAAGTTACAACAAACAAACCAAACTTGTATTTCCCAAAAGCTTGCATTTATTTTTGGTGCATTGTTTCTTCCATGTTACATGTTGGAATATATGTCAGTTCTTCTATTGTCAATTTCTTGCAAAGATGATGAAAGAAGTCATTATTCAAACGGTTTGCAATTTAGGGTTTAACTAGGGAAAGAAATAGAAGAAAAAAATGAGGTTAAAGATTATACCGTTTCCATGAACCCACCCCACTAATGATATTGAAAGTATTAAAATTTAACTCAATCTTCTAATTCACAAATAAATAGTCATAATGTAGCTTCAATGGAGTACCACCAAGCTTTAATTTTTAGATACATCTTGTCTATTCCGAACATCAATGTTGCACCTTTGTACTACTTGTAAAGTTAGATATGTTGATTCTAAAATTCTTTGGTGATTAACTTCTTTGTGTGCTTGTGCATGTTTGTTCTCTAGTGAAATAAGTAAGTCTTTACATGTTGGAATAGATGGATCCTCTAATACATACACAATGTGAATTGCATTAAAGTTGGCTTGAGCACTATCAAACATGAATCTCTTGAAGATTGGATTTGACACCCTCATTTTCTACCATGATCTTATTCAAACAATGCCAAAAATGAGGTGTCCTCAATCTACATATCATAGACAACAATGGTTATGACTTTGCAATAAGTAAAGTCATAGATGTGACAAGCAAAAGTTTGTCCATGATTTCACCCTCTTCACATGATCAAACATGACAAAGCAATTCTTGAGATTGTTGCCTAGTTGTATTTGTTGTACAAGATTGACTCCACTTCCAATTCCACCCATAAGCATCTTGAATAAATACCATACTCAACTTAAAAGACCTACAAAAAGTGTTGATTTCTATTGCTAATACTAGGACTAAATGACCAAATACACAAATAAATGTGAAGACGGTTTCTAGAATTCTAATAACAGTTCATTGAATCTAATATCAAATATCATTTAATTCTCCACCATCAAGAGAATTTTGGATGATGAAGTAATAGAACTATTTTATTGACATTTAGTGATATAGAAGGGGGGTTTAGAGGTAGTTTTTCTTAATAAAATCCATTTTCCTACATGAATCCTCAAAAAATATGGGACAATTCAAAGATGAGAGTTTGACCTCTCATTGTGAAAAATTAATGCAGGAATTGTGTTCAATGTAGAAATTCATATTTCATTTTAGCATAGTAGAATAATTTTTTTCAAGAAAATTAAACTAATAAAAATTGGTTAATCAAGCTAAATTTTATCTCCAAAAATCCGGTTGTGATTTTGTGCCTCCAAAAAAAGTTATAGACAAAATTCAAAAAGGATGTTTGAAAATGTCAAAGAAAATGTCCCTTCTAATCCCTCTTTGAATTTTGTCCATCATTTTTTATTGGAAGATTGAAATCTCAAATGGATTTCAGGAGATTAAATTTAACTTGATTTTCTAACTTTTTGTAGTTAAAATCTTCTTAAAAAAAGTTTTTCTACTCTACCAAAATGAGGTCCAAAGTTCTACATTGAACACAATTCATACTTTTGACTTAACTAGGTATGAACGGTTGAGCTCCTAGTAATTCTAATTTATACGGGTTGTTTTACCTCCTACCACCCCATTTGTATAAACATCTTGTCTTCCCAATGGCCTCTCACCTTCAAGGCACACTCAAAGATTTTGGGTATTCTACAATTATTGGTAAAATGCTTATGTTTTCTTTGCCTTTTCCACGGCCATTTTGACCTTCCTTGACCCTAGTTGTAAATGGCAACACTTTTGGTGACTTAAATTTTCTTTTATTAAATGCTAGGAAATAATCTAATTTTGAATTTTTTTTCTTCACCTTCTTAGACCCCATCTATTAATGGCTATGCTTTTTGGAATTTAAATTTTTTTCTATTGTATGCTAGAAATTAGTTAAATGCTAAAACTTTCTTGCCTACCCAAACCCCAACCGTTAACAACTATGCTTCTTGGGATTTAAATTTTCTTCTATTGTATGCTAGAAATTAGTTAAATGCTAAAACTTTCTTGCCTATCCAAACCCCAACCGTTAACAGCTATGCTTCTTGGGATTTAAATTTCCTTCTATTGTATGATAGAAATTAGTTAAATGCTGAAATTTTCTTGCCTTCCTAGACCCCAACCATTAATCGCCATGCTTTTGAGGACTTAAATTTCCTTCTATTGTATGCTAGAAATTAGGCTAATTTTGAAGTTTTCTAACCTTTCTACTTTCCTAAACCCTTAGTACTGTTAACAAACATGCTTTTGAGGACTTAAATTTCCTTCTATTGTATACTAGGAATTAGTCAAATCTTGAAATTTTCTTGCCTTCCTACTTTTTAAGATTCTAGCTGTAAATGGCTACACTTTGGGGGATTTAAATTTCCTTCTATTGTATGTTAAGAAATAGTCAAATGCTAAAATTTTCTTGCCTTCTGAGACCCCAGTTGTTAATGACTATGCTTTTGGATACTTAAATTTCCTTCTATTGTATGCTAGAAATTAGTCAAATGCTGAATTTTTCTTGCTTTCTTAGACCCCAACCGTTAACAACTACGCTTTCAAGGACCTCAATTTTCTTCTATTTTATGCTAGAACTTAGTCAAATGTTGAATTTCTTTTGCCATGCTAGATCCTAGCTATTAATGGCTACACTTTTGGGACTTAAATTTATTTTTATTATATGTTAGGAAATAGTTAAATGCTGAATTTTTTTGCCTTTTTAGATCCTAGCCATTAATGGCCACGCTTATTGGGATTCATGTTTGCCTCAAACGTATGGAAGGAGTTTGATCAAATGTTTTTTTTTTGCTTTTGTAGTGCACAAATGTTAATGGCCATGCTTTGGGGGATTCAAGTTTTCTTGCACCATATGCTGAAATTTAATCAAATGTTGAAATTTTCTTGCTTTTCTAGATCCTAGCTATTAATGGCCATGCTTTTGGGGATTCTAGTTTGCTTGTACCAATGCTAATATTTGATCAAATATTGCAATTTATTTTGTCTTCCTAATGGACAACCATTAATAGCTATGCTTTTTTGGATTCAAGTTTGCTTGCACTATATGCTAGGATTTGGTCGCATACTACAATTTCTTTTATCATTCCAATTATAGACAGCCATTTATGGCAACTAGGTTGAATTACATATTGTACAATATATATACACAAACTAAAACTTCTTTTAATCTTGATTTAGATCGAAAGAGACTAATTTTTTAGGGTCTACGTATCAAGTGCTAGACCTTTATATTTGATTTAAATTCTAAGGAAGTTTGGCCAATACAAGTTTCTTGTTACTATTGGTCAACTGTTAATAGCCAAGCTATTTTCCAACCTCATCCAATACAAAAAGAGTTCACTATAAGAAACCCGTTTTCTTTTGGATGTTAGCAACAAACGAGGATGTTTTTCAAAACACAAGCACAAAGATGGGATTGCAGCTTTAGGAAGTAGAATTGAGTTGGATGTTTTAAAACATTTGGATGTCACAGGTAGAACAAGTTGATGTCCTATGTGATGGTAATATTCTAGAAGACAATTAAAAAAACATAGTTGTGTTTTGTACAACATTCAAGAAAACATAGAAATGCCACGTTGGGAAGAGGTTTTTGTTTAACTTTGGATAAATTAGAGAAAGTTACTATGGATGAGGTAAAATCCTAACCAAATGTAAAATATAGGAGAAAGGCAACCACTTGACAAGTTTTTTTTAAAAAGGAAAATAGTAAAAAAGTGCCAATTGATAAATAAAATGGTAAAAAAGTGCCAATTGATGTGGCATTTGATTGACATGGCATCCAACAAGGATTAGGTGGCATGCCACATCAGCACGCTTGTACACCATTTGAAAATTTAAATAGTATTTTTCTAGACATCACTAAGACATCAATTGGACCATCAACTGATACGTTCAATTATTTTTGTGATATCAATTGAGATGTCAACTGAGATGTCCAAATCTTTTTGACAACGTCAACTTTGACAACTGTGAGCCCCAAATTCATCACTTGGGATTCATTTTTTTTTTTTTTTTTAGTTTATTACAAATTAAGGCATAAAGCACTACAAAAAGCCCAAAAAAGAGTGTAGAACCAAAATAGGTATGTCACGTACCAATATAGCATTTGGTCATAAATAGCCTTTTATCCATAGATTACCCATAAAACCCACTTGTATATAGGTTAGAACCCGTAAATAGTGGAAAACAATAGGGCTACTAGAAACTTACCCGAAATAGCCCAAACCCAGTGCATGTGACCATGATAGGCTAAATTGGTCCCAGGAGAGTTAGGGAGATCCCCACATAAATCTCCAAAGATAGGTTCTAGTTTCCCCATTCCATCGACGAAACGTTAGGAATCCAAATTGTTAGCTTGCAGGTGTTACTTGTCCCAGACATGCCGCATGGAGGAATCCACAGCCGCTGGATAGTGTTCTTGGATCGGGAACATGTCAGGGTATTCACAGCGAAATCCATTTGCCAAGATTCCCTCACGTGTGAAAGATTCCATGACTGTCGGTGATTCAACCGAAGTTGATTTTCACCTCGCCACCGACGGTGTGCCAGATTAGCCCAAGACTTGGCACATGGCTTGGGGAACTCCATGAGAGGTTCCCCAAAAAGTCTCGGTTTTTTCTGATCTCCAAAAGATCTTTTTCCGAGTAGTCAACCGCCAAAGGCCACGACGGGAAATTCATAGGAAATACCCAGGCCGCGGTAAAATCTCACTAAAAATTAGACTAGCATATTTTATGTTCATAACGCGCACCAACAAATTTCATAGTGTTCCGATAGTGGGAGGCAACCGAAATCAACAACATTCCCCCAATTAATAATTACGGCAGGATCTTTGCGGGGTTGACCGGCGTCTCGAGAGCGTACGAAGTCGGAACAAAGACATCAAGGAGTCTTTTCTTACTTCCTAGAGCCTCCCCAACAACCCTAGCTAGTCACCCATGCCAAAAAAGGTAAACCCCAAAAGTTAGGTTTTTACCCTTTTAATTGGCCCCAGTTGGCACTAGTTTCCGATGGTTTTTTGTGATAAAAATAGGGGCTAGGGGGTCCTTCAGGCTAAAAATGGCATTCTGAAGCCATTGGCGCAATCCATTTGCAATTCTGAGCTAAACTCCGAAAGTTAGAAGTTACGACCAGCGTAAAACCCGAAATTAGGTGAAAATCTCAAATTTGGATGAAAATCCGGATGGATGACGTTACTCGTTGAGAGGGGGAGTGGGCCCTTGGAAACCTATAAAAGGGGGCCCTTCTCTCTCCCAAAACACCCCCAATACTTGTTTTGGGTCCGTGGGTCCAACCTCTCTTGGTTTTGGCAACTTTTGGCCAAAACTTCCTACGGTGTTTTTGGAGCACTTTGCTCTTCTTTGTTGTTGCAATTTTAGTGTTGAAGGTCCATGGGGGGCCCTTCTTTCTTGTCTTGTAACTCTTGTGTGGTTTCTTTTTTAAGTTTTCTTACCGTCCAAAGTCGGGTTGAGTGTCCTTCGTCCGTGTCTTGTACTAACCATGGAACCACCCTCCACCGTACCTTGGCGATGTCGCTTTGGGGGGCTTCCAGTTCATATTGTGTTATTTATGTTGCACTAACCTTCCTTTACTAACCACGTCTCTTTCCGTATTTCGTTACTAACCAAGTCTATTATCTTTGCATTTGAGTCGAGTCCTTGTGTCCGTATTTGAAAAAAAAGTGGGGTAGTTACCTTCGGGAAACAAAACTCTACCTTTCTTAGTGGTCTCAAGTCCTAGATGGTGTGTTAAAAGAGTGTCAGACGGAGAAGCTTTAAACCTCCAAAGTAGTGCTAAGTCCTAGATTTGGTGTTAAACCCAAATCAAGGGCGGAGCTTTGGACTTACCATCTAGTTAGTGCCAAAGTTTAGTCTCCAAAACGCGTTAGAGACAAACCAAAGTTTAGCATCCAAAATTACGTCTCATAGGTTCACGATTATTGTCAATCCCCGCCTCGGCCAGTTCGCTAGGGTAATTCTAACCCTTTGGATACCATTAGGGCCCATAACCGAACCACCCAGCCAAAGAAGGGAGGAATGGCCCATTAACTAGTTCGTTTTCGTTAAAAAAACGCCCAGCTAGGCAACCCGCTAGCCAAGCAGCCCGCCCAGCCAGGCGGCAGGCTCGGCCAGGAGCGGACCCCGAGCAGGCCCAGCCAAGAGCGGCTCTCGACCAGCAGCCAGGAGCGCCCCAGCACCGGCAGCCAGGAGCGGCCCCCAGTGGCAACGAGCCTAGCCAGGAAGCCCCCTAGCAGGCTGCGAGCCTACCAGAGGCCCCCCAGCAAGCTGTGAGCCAGCCAGAGGCCCCCAGCAGGCTGCGAGCCCAGCCAAGGCGGCCCCCGCCCAGTCTTGGTCCCCGATTAGTTCATTTTTTTTGGTTTTTTTCCTTTGGCTAAACTATATTAGGAAACTAAAAAAGGAGGGGGGAGAAATAGAATTAGCAAAATAGGATAGCATAGGAAACTAGGGACCAAACTAAAAAGTAGGGTAGCATAAGAGACTAGGGAAAGAAATAGAATTAGCAAAGTAGGATAGCATAGGAAACTAGGGGAACAAACTAGAAAGTAGGATAGCATAAGAGACTAGGGAACGAAATAGCAAAGTAGAATAGCATGGGAAACTAGGGGGAAATTAGCAAGTGGATAGAGTAGAAGCCGTAGGAAGGGAGGAGATCCACCACCCACACTAAAAAGGTATAACCCGAAAGACAAGAAGACGTTTCCATCTCACCTCACTAACTCTTCCCTCCCAACCCACACATCACCACCTCCAAATGCCATGGGAGAAGTGGGGAGGAAGCTTAAATAGGAATAGGATACCACCGATAGGGTAGAAGGGAAATCCATTCCACCATTAGGGTGAGACGGGCATAAGAGGTAGTTAGGCCATATTTTGACTTTTAGATTCCTTCCGCATTAGGATAAGATGACGCGTAAGTGGTAGTTAGGACATAGTTTGACCTTCTAAGTAGGTAGGTGTCCAACCCACCCCCTTCCATCAATGGGGCACGTAGATTGAGGAGAAGGAGAAAGAAAAAAGAAGCGGCATGCACGGAAAGAAGTGTTAGTCTTTTGAAATTACAAATACGTCGGGGCCAACCAAATACGTGGCCTACAAACCGCAAATTACCATGGTGGAAGAAGGTGAATTGACCGCCCTCCTCACGGAACACCATGCCGGGGCAAGAACCTAACCTCCCCCCGCGTCATTGGCCCACTAGGGGTAAAAGTCTCAACTAGGCCGAGAGCTAGGTACCATTAGAGTCCAAGTCAAGTCAGATATGATTAGGAAATCTTAGAGTAGGCTTTGAGGGGTTTCCAAAAACATAAGACACGTAGGAATCGGAGTTAGGATGCCCAAGATATCGATGGATGAAGTTTAGAGCCCGAAACGGATGAAACTTGGAAGTGTTCGTCCACCCAAGTTGGGGCTTAGGATTTAGATAGAAAATAGGGAGTCAGGTCCGTAGGTCAAATTTCACCCCCAACCAGATTTGGGAACCCATAGAAAACCATGGATAAAGTTTGATAGCCTTGCGGTCAAAAATTCATCCGTCCATAGCAGGTGATTAGAAGGTCCAAATTGAGCGAGTCTTAGGTTTTTAGAAATGGCGTGAGATAATCTCCTACCTTAGGACATTAGAGTAGGATTTGGAAATAGGAAACACAAAAAACATAATATAACAGGATAGTCAACTTAGGAGTCATTAGAACCACGATTAGAGAGTCACGATTAGGAACTTAGCAAAAAAGATTCATTGCTTGGAAGGCACAATGGATTGACACTTAGACACCCATTAGAGTAGGACACTGTCATAGAACTAGAACCTGGTTGTGTTCGCCGATTTACTAAGGGTGGGTAAATAAGCGCCCATAACAACTTTGTATAATTTTAAAATTTTACATATCCCATATAGTTTGCCATGCCTCCTACCGCCCCACTTGTATATATAGTATGTCTTTTCATATCAATTTACACACAATAATTGGCTTTCAAGTCATATGACATAAATATTAAATACAATGTATTTTGTATGACGTATTGTATATGATGTATTTTGTACAATGTATTGTGTATTCTTGTGTGTATTATGTATGGCTATTTTGTATGGTGTATGTCAAAATTGATGTTGCAAAATATTTAGATGTTGAAGTTGACATTTAAAAAAATGTCTCATAAGACATCTGAATTGATGTCACCAAAAACAATATCAAAATTCTTGTTGACGTCTAAGTTGACATTGCTCAAAACAATATTAATCTTTTCACATACTATGACATCATGTGCAACGTCAACTACCACATCATCTCCGAGTTGGATGAAAAAAATTCCATATAGCACTACCTGCCCACATGGTGTTTACGTGGAGGTGACGTGGCTTCTATATGGCACATTTTGGCACCTTCTTTGACCATATTTGTTGAGACGTTGTAGCAAAAACATGACAAATTTTGTCATATTTTTGCCATGTCATTTCAAACAGATTTTGTTGGACATTGACAATGACATGCTTGACATTTGAAAAGATGTTTACAATGTTTTTTGGCACATCCAAAAAAGCATGTTTTTTTTATAGTGGTTGCTTGAATTAGATGTGATTCACATTTCATTTTTGAATTACATTAGTCATTTTCTTAATGCATGACAATTGATTATATTTGGAAATCATATTAGAAAAGTTGGCTCAAAAAAGATCTACAAGCACAGAGATTAGATGCTACACTTCAATCTCTTTCTCAAATCAACTACAGTTACAATTGCATGGTTTTTTTAATAAGGAAATTGTGAATTTCTTTTTATGTTGAACGGTTGAGATATCAATCAAGGGAAAAATTAAAAAAATCAATATTCTTTTACATAATATGATTTCTTTTTGTCAATTGTGAGATCATTTATTAAAAAATGATCTTATAAATCTAGCTGCACACTTTATTACTTGTGGTTATATAGAAGCAAATGGAGTTTTCTATGTAACTGTGAAAACCAATGAGGGGAGGCAATAGATGTCACAAATGATATTATTAAATCTTGAAGTGCCAATTGATTGTAAAGAAATGTTGCATTTCAAAAATTATTGGAAAATGATGAAGATCTCAAATTTTTCTTTAACAAGATGTTTATGGTACGGGATGGCAACTACTGTTTATGGTACGGGATGGCACATTTACCTATTATCAACCAAAATCATGCAAACGACTTCATGTGACATTATGTTGTTGAAAGTATTGTTTCAAAGGTTAAAAGGGACGTTGCAAGTTGCAACTATATTGGCAACAATTCATGAAGTCAATTGGTAATTCCTTCAATTTCTTTATCAATTTTCATTTCATTTGACTTCTTAGTCTCTAAAGCTTATTTGCTTTTACTAAAGCCAAGAAGAAGCCAAAACAAAAAATTTGGTTCACTTTGACTATTTAGGCTCTAAGTGGAGTCTTATGTCATGTTCATTTGTTATTAGTTTTTAATTTTTAGGTCTTCCCTTTGTTCTAATTGTTAATTTAAATTAACAATTTCTTGCTCTACTACCCTTAATATTTGTCATCAAGAGCAATTATACTTATTTTTATAAATCATTCACTTTATACAACAAAAATTTGGTGAAGGTAGCTTTCATTTAGAATTGAAGAGGCAGTTTTCCATTACAAATCTTAACCCATTAAGGACTGGTCGACCATTTTGTGGTCGATTTGGGTCCTTTTTGATTTGTAGAGAGAGCATGTCAACAAATTTGATGACGTGGCAAAGGGGACGGGTTTGGAGAATTGAGAAGTGAAGAGTTTAGGACAATAACTAGGCCAATCTGAGGTGGCATGTGGCCAAAGGGTTGAAAAAACCAAGACAACAGGGGCTGAAATTACACCAAGATTTGCTAAAAATTCTTACAACAATGCACCTTCACCAAAAAATTTAATGCTAAACCCTATATCATGAGCAACACTTCCATCCGTACGGTTAGATCTCCTATAGGCACTTGCATTCAAAAGTTTTAAAATTGCTCCCAATTGGCCATACAAAAGATTGCCCACCCCCCAAATCAACCACGGTCCTTAATGGGTTAAGCACACTACAACCTTCTTAGAGCAAGTGAAGTGTGACTATGAAACTCATGATTAAAATCCGAAGATGATTCAAGAGAAACTTTGGATGACCTAAACTCACTTCTACAAAGATTCATTTGTTTGGTGTATAATATATAATGTATTAATATTTTTGTTTTATTTAAAATCATAGTTATAAAAGTAAATTAAAATAGGTGGACCATTTATATCATTTAAGTTTACATGAAGGCCCATGATGAAGACTACATTGATCACAAAATCATTCAAAAGCATTGCTCATGATTTAGTGCTTGTAATGTTAATAGCCTTTGCTTGTCATCAAATTTATATCCAACCTGTTTGGCCCACTTTTGTTGCTCCTTCTATTTTAGACTTCATAAACATTATTTCTACAATGGTATTATGATGTATTGTAGTTTTACATTTATGTGCTTTGTAGTGAGACATTCTAAACCATTGCACCTACTTTCATCATGTATTTGCTTACATAAACTATCTACTTTGATTATATTTCAATTTTGGAAAATATATTGGTTCAATTTTTTGATAAAAAAATTGTATAGCAGCATATTCATTTGTTGTTCATTTTGATTGTAGATCCTTACATCTAATTCCATAGTTATAGGTCCTCAACAAATTCACAAACCCTAAATGTAGAAAAAATGGAGGCTCAAAAGCTCATAGACTCATAATACAGGCTTACATACTAACACTCATGTTTGTTTAGTATGTAAGTAGAAAGATTTCCTAGTTTAATTGGTGAATTCAACATTTGGATTTTATAGAAATCCAAATTATGTCAATAGTTTTATCATCCAAATGAAGATTTTTTTTAGCATTCTCTAAAATGATACACTTAAAAGAAATCAAGCCACAACACTCTTAGCATACATCCTCCATATTTATTTAATCACTGTAACAACTAGTCTAACATCACCTCATTAACTATGACTATTCCCCAAACATGAAGTAAATTTATGAGCTATATACTCCATCATGATGGCCATTTCAAAATATTTGTACTACACCATGACGTCAATTTTCAAAATAATTGTACTTCACATGTCCTTTATCACATTAATTTCAAAATCTTTGTACTGCACCTCTGATTCCATACTCGTACTCTACCATAAAGCCAAATTCAAAATAGTTGTATACCAACATTACCTCATACCTTTGATTCATTTGAAGTCCAAAGAAACTCAAATTTGTTTGGAAGATCAATATGAATCAATTAAGAGCCTTCACATACAAGGTCTCAAATTTACTTACTAGTTACTAAATGTGGGACACCAATATTACTTATCTCATTGCAGAGAGAATCTCCCTCTCTATTATTAATATTATTCAAAAAATTATATACACTATTAGTAACAACATGGTATCAATAGAATTATTTTATAAGCCATCACTGTAAGAAAATGGGGATATAAATGATTACAAAATGTGATTGCGCGCCAATCTTTCTTGACAACAATGATTAAAATATGACTTCGGACTCTAAAGTCATAGCAAACAAGTCATTCCTTAAATGATTGCCATTTTAGTATCACCATCCAATTCTACCTTGGATGAAGAAAAGATGAGAGGGTCTACATGGTTGATGAGGTTGACAAGAATTCTTTTGGAAAAGGTCGAGCAGCTACCCATTTTCAAATAAATTTTTGTTGATATGGACATCCATGTCAACCAATTATGTAGTCATTTTATAGTTGCAATACAGTCCGAGCTTGCTGACGTGGATATGTCAGAGTCATGTCATAGTCGCTCTAGAGTCATGTCAAAGTCATGTCAAATTTATGTCAGAGTCATATTAGATTCATGTCAAAGTCATGTTGGATTCATCTGAGAGTCATGTCAAATTCATGTTAGAGTCATATTAAAGTCATGTTTAAGTCATTGTGAAGACATTATGCAGTCATTAAGAAGTTGTAATGGAGTTTTTGAGCAATCCAAATGGATTGACACATGGCAAGTCATTCCATAGTCATTGATTTTTAAAGTGACATGAATTTAGGGTTTAAATTGCTCTCCAATGTCATTCAAAATTCTACAATGATATACCATACAAAATATGCCACAATATACCATATACAATACACAATATACAATACATCATATTGGGCATATATGTCACAATCATGGCCTTCAAAGCCACTTAGTATGTGAATATGAAGAGATGAAATGACAAGCCCTTATCAAAGTGCGATAGTAGGAGGCAAGACAAACTATGTAAGTGTAGGATTTATGTTACAAGTAATATTTTAGACTTCATTGAGGCATACTAGATTAACTCTTTTTTTAAACTTTGAACTTATAAAAGTTGGTAAATCAATCTCACTTTCATTTCCAAAAATTTGTTTTAGATTTCAAACCTCAAATCAAAAGTTATAGACAAATTTGTATACACTGTAGTGTTTAGGGAGTTTGTACCTAGGTCTACTGCATAGTAGTGCTGAAGATGTGCAAAAGTCATATCTTAGTTGTTCTTAGAGTAAATTATTGTTATACAACTTTAAGGTCACTAAGTTGAAGTTATTCTGAAGTCATACCATTGGGATGCACCTACCTTTGTCCTATTTGCTTTGATTGAAAACTATCTATCCACTTTGATTTATTTGGCTCGAGGATTTTGTCATTAAGAAAAAAAGAAGCCTACTAAGGGACTTTGAGTTCCCAATTGTAGGAAACTCCGGAAGCAATTTATTTAAAAAAAAAGAAACAGTTGCAAACTAGTGTAAGGCATAACAAATCCTAGAAGAAGTTGAAAAAACATTAAAATAATTGAAATAAAATTTTATAAAAATAAATTTGTAATTACAAATTTTTGTAGTCTGATTGTACTAGGAGGGTGACTATATCAAACTACTCATTTAAAATAAAATAATTAATTTATTATTATTATTTTATTTTATTTTACTTAATTTTTACTTAATTAATATTTTAATATTTATTTTATTTATTTTTTATGTATTGACCATTGTTCATGAACAATAGCCAATTCCATTTAAAGAAGCTCTGAGGGGAACTCCCCACTAACGCAAACCCTTTGAAGGTGTACTTGTAATTTTAATGCCCTACTTGTATTTATTGGTGACCAAACTTTGTCTTCTTATTCTCTTTGCAGTCACATTTTTGTAATGAATAAAGGTAAACCCTGCTTGAGCAGGCAGAGGTTTCAAAATTAGTAAATGTTGGAGAGGCTAGGAATCCATCTATAAGTGATGTAGGACACAATCTTTTCTACGTCAATAGTACCCGAATTCATTCTATTGCCATCTAGTTCCTTACCAGTCATTTCCTACTCTCAGTGTAATGAACACTAGTTACATTTTGTAACTCGACAAGTCATCTTCTGTGATTGAGTCTACCATGGATGATACCCTGTTAACACTGTTGTTCTATTGACGGCGATGTCAATGGAAAACTACAGATGAGATTGTAAAACCATCTCATCTCCATTATATAGTTGCACAACAACAACTATGGACCTTAGAAGTTGTTTTTTCACATGTCTCATGGAAGAATGACCTTTGGTGTTTGTAACATTCAATCATTCATTTGCAAATCTGAATACCAAAAGTTTGGTACTCAAAATCAACAAAATAGGTTTTGTCAATTGGTTGGAATGTGATTGTTCTCGTTGGATGAATGTCCCAGGCACTTTGGAATGAGGAGAAATGAGTTTTCATCTATAGTTGTCTTTTTTCATTCCCAACTATGCATATCAATAGTTTCAGTATCCAAGTGAAGATTGTTTTTAGCACTGCTCCAAATAATTGACATCAGAGTAAGCAGTACGGCGACAACAAAACAAGTCAATCTCACTTTTATATAAAGTAAATAGCACTACTATAATGTAATCCAACATAGTGCTACATGTCATTTTGAATCATGAATGTCCAAAAAAGTATTTTTCATTTATTGAAGAACTCTTTCGAGGGGGCTCTAGGCATTAGCCTTAGAAATAAACATAAGTTCAAAGATTGGATGTCTAATTAAAAAAAAATTTAAGTTTATTATTTACATATTGGGTGTGAAATATTAGATTAAGGGTGATATAACCAAGATAGGATGAGGTGATGTTAAATTAGATGTTATAATGATTAAAGTGATATGGAAGATCTATGTTGAGAGATTGATGCAATGTTTGCCTATCCTATCCTAGAAAGAAAAAGTTAAGAGCTCTCCTCTTTTTCTAGTTGTAATTTTTGCATTTCATGACCCTTTTTCTTAATTTGGGGTCTTTGATTTGATATATAAAATCCGTAGAAAAGAATTTAAAAGATTTTTTCTTAGTGGGACCCAAAGGTAAGAATTTGAAGTAGAAGTTCAAATGTTTGCCCTCTTAAATAGTTTGAACTTAAGGGTATTTTTCCTAGAAAAATTTCACTACCTCTAGTGTCTTTGACAACATGTCATTGAATTGAATTTGGAGGGAAGTGAGCATCAATTAGCTTCTTTTTGTCAAAGTTGGTGAAATTTTGCCAAAAGCGTAACACTAGTTTGAAAAAATCTTGAAGCACTAACATAGAATAAAACAATCCCCCAAAAGAGTCTTGATGCATATCAATAGTTTGATTACCCAAGTGAAGATTTTCTTAAGCATTGTTCCAAATAATAGACATCAAAGTAAGTGTAGCACAACATTGCATCCTTTTCTTAGCATAGATCCTCCACATCACTTCCATTACCATAACACCTAATCCAACATCACTTCACCCTATCTTGGCTATAGCGCTCTTAATCTTGTATCTTACATCCTATGTAAAAATGAAAGTAATGAACTTAAAGTTATTTTGGTCTAAATTTTTTCAGATGGTCAATCTTTGAATTCACTTGTATATTTTTAAGCCTAACTCCTAGAGTCCCTTCAAAAAGTTCATTAATAAATGAAAAATACTTTTATAGACATTCATGATTCAAGAAGACATGTAGCACTATATTAGATTACATTATGGTAATGCTACTTATTTTATATAGAAGTGAGATTGACTTGTTTTCTTTTTCATGAAGAAGTTAATAGCTCTCCACTTTTTTTATCATCATTTTTGCATTTCATGACCTCTCTTCCCTAATTTGGGGACATTGATTCCATAAATAAATACACATAATTTAAGGATTTAAGAGATTCTTTCTTAGAGAGACCTCAAAGTAAGAATTTATAGCAGAGGTCCAAATGCTTGCCCTCTAAATAGTTTGAAGTTAGGGATTCATTTCTTGGCAAAATTTCACCAACTCTAGTGTCTTTGATAGCATGGCATTGAAGTGAATTTAGACTAATGATAGCATCAATTAGCTCATTTTTGTCATAGCTGGTGAAATTTTGCTTAGAAAAAGAAACATTGGTTTGAAAAAGTCTTGAAGTACTAAGGTAGGAGGTTCTAGAAGTGCACAAGCTCTAAAATTGCCTCCTTCCTCAAATGTAGTATTTGTAAATTTTTCTTTTTTGTAGCCTTCAGCAATGTATAAACAACGTACATTTGAGGAAGTGGGCTATTTTAAAGCCGTATGTTATTTCAACTACAAAATTTTATAACCACATTCTCAAAGCTCCAAAAAACATGAAACGACTTGAATGAGAATATGAGATGCCAATTCTACTTGTCTTTCAAATAAAATTTACTGAAAAATATTTCAAGAAGCTTCCGCTACTCAAAATTAATTATGAGCTCTTACGTGAACGATTTATGAACCTCCTACCTTAGTAACTTAGAACAAAGAAGTCCCACTCACTTATGTCCTTAACTTCAATTTTCCATTCCAAAGGCTCCCTAGCTCCTTCTACTCTTTGTGTGAGACCTTCCGTATTTAATCGTCCCTACCCAACATCTTCATGTCAGTGTGGTTGGGGTACCTCAAGCATTCATTAGTTTCAATAAAGTAATCTAAAGATATTTGAATAAAAAATCATAAGGCAATTGGTGTGAACCCCCTTGTTTAACACACCAATCAAAAATTAATTTTTAGATAAGTGTCCTTTTTCATTCCCGACCATGCATGTCAATAGTTGTATGATCCAAATGAAGATTGTTTTTAGCATTGCTCCAAATGATAGACATTAAGATTATCGTGCTCATAATTGCATTCACCTTTGAGCATACATTCTCCACATTTGCTTAGTCACCATAGTAGCTAGTCCAACATTACCTCATTAACTATGACTATTCCCCCAACATGAAGTCAATTTTCAAGCTTTGTATTCCATCATGATGGCCATTTCAAAATATCTAGACTACACCATGACATCAATTTTCAAAAGAATTGTACTTCACCTATCTGCTATGACATCTATTTCAAAATCTTTGAACTCCACCACTACATCTATACTTTTACTCTACCATAAAGCCAAATTCAAAATAGTTGCACACCAACATCGCCTCATGAATGAGACTCTTTAGCCTTACTTTGACTTCACCTTTGACTCATGTGAAGTCCAAAGAAACTCAAATTTGTTTGGAAGATTGGTATGAATCAATTAAGAGCCTTTACATACAAGGTCTCAAATTTGCTTACTAGTAACCAAATGTGGGACACCAATATTATGTATCTCATTGAAGACAGAGGCTTTCTCTCTACTATTAATATTGTTCATAAAATTCTATCCACTATTAGTAACAATATGGTATCATTAGAATTATTTTATGAGCCATGAGTGTGCTTGTGTGAGTATTTATTTATGTGGATATTTAATAATATTGGTTTGTGAACTCAAGATAGAATAAAACAAACACCTTATAACTTATACTACAAGAAAAGTTGTCCAAAATGATAGAAATTGGTCTGAATCAACAAGTCCTAATTGACAAAAAATTGACAGATTTTTGTCAATTTCGACAAATTTTGGTCAATTCGGTCAATTTTTTTGTCCAAATTGACAAAAGTCTGTCAATTTTTTGTCAATTAGGACTTGTTGATTTAGACCAATTTCTATCATTTTGGACAACTTTTTGAATTATGAATGATTTTGGGATCTCTCATAGAAACGGGCATATGCTCTTGGATGATTGTTTGCATTGTTGTGAGTTTGTGACCTTACCACAACAATTTTCCTATCAATTAATGCCTCAAAGAAGAAGTAAAGGTGCTTGGATATAAAGGGGCAAATTATAAAGAATGAAGATATTGGTTGAGAATGGACCTTAGTGAATGTTTTCTCACTTATTTTAGTTATCTCACATAAGAATGACATTTGGTATTTGTTTCACTCATTGTAAATGTGAACACCAAAAGTTTGATAGTCAATGTCAACAAAATGAAATTTATCAATTGGTTGGAATGAAATTGTTCACATTAGATGAATGTAGGCACTTTGGGATGAGGAGAAATGAGTTGTCTTTAGCATTGCCCCAAATGATGACATGAAAGTAAGTGTGCCACAACATTGCATCCACCTCTTAGCATAGGTCCTTTGCATCACTTCAATCACTATAATAGCTTAGTCAACACACTTCACCGTATCTTGGTTATAATACCCTTGATCTCACATCCCACACCCTATATACAAACCTAAACGTAAAGTGATAAACCTAAAGTTCTTTTGCTCTATATATTTCAAACACATAGTCTTTGGCTTCATGTGTATTTCTAAGACTAATGCCTAGAGCCCCCTCAAAAAAATTCTTCAATGAATGAAAAATACTTTCTTTGGACATTCACGATTCAAGAGGACATGTAGCACTATGTTGAATTGGATTATAGTAGTGCTACTTACTTTATATGAAAGTGAAATTGATTTGTTTTGTTTCTCTTATACGAGAAAGAAGAAGATAACTCCTAAAGGTCCAACATGCATGTTTTTGCAATATATAAATTTTGGGTAGGTACATGTGACAAGAGATTTGCATATTTTAGTTTTAAAATGTGATAAAAGGTGGGGACAAGTAATATCTTTCTTATGCACTAAATTTTGTGACATTTGAAAATATGAGTAAAAAGTTATGGCTTAATGGGTAGTTGCAAGAAAGATTGAACATTTTAGATAGCATTTTGCCAAAATTGGAGTTGTTGCATTGAATACTATGAGTACTATAAGTACTATCACTACAAGGGAAACTGTATTCTGTTTGACAGAAAATTTGACAAAATTCTCTCAAATGTGCTATAGATTAGGAGTACTTGATTTGGACACTCAATTGACAGAATTTTGTCAGTTCGGCTGTCATTTCGGACAAAGATACATGTCATACAGCTCTTCCTTTGACTCCTTTGCCACCGTGGATTTTTATCCATGTCATTGAATCCAAAAAATTATTATTTATTTATCCATGGATTTAATAAAATAGTTCAAATAATGGCCAGCAAAAAAATTGGATGAAATTATGCTGGATGAATGATAAATTTTTAGATGATTAAAAAAATTATCATTTTTTAATTAACTTTCAAATATTGACCGAAACAAACTTATAATATAGAATGAATTTATTCACTAAATTATTAGACTCCATAAACCATTTGTAATCTATAGAAAGAATGGAGAAAAGAAGCTCTTTATATACACATATAGTGGTAGGAGATCGACCAACCCATGTGGGATATGTCAATTCTAGAAGTTATAGGAGCTCATATTTAAGTTAGAAATAAGAAATTTTGTATTAAAATTAGGATTTCAGATCTCATTTGAGTATAGTAGAGTGCCTTTTAAAAAAAATCTTTGAACTAAAAATAATTATAATATGAATTGAAGTTTCATGTCAAAAAATTTGTTTGACATTTCAAGTTTTAAATCAATGGAAAATTTTCAAAGTAGAAACTTGAAAAAATATTAAAAGAATAATTTTAAACACCTCTTTGAAACTCCATAACTTTTGATTGGAAACTCAAAATCTAAAAAGAATTTTTGGATGAAAAACTTGAATTGATTTTTTAAATAATAATAGTTATTTTTTTCTTTTCAAAAACACATTATACTATGCTTAAATGACGTCTGAAATCGTAATTTTAATACAAAAATTTCCTATTTTGAACTTAACTATGAGCTCTTACAACTTCTAGAATTGACATATCCCACATGGGTTGGTCGACATCCTACCACCCCAAATATATAGAGAGAGCTTCAATCCACTCTAGACAAGTTAAGCTAATGTATATATGGCGAGTGGTTGAAGATTGCAATGAGGTACATCTCCTATTAGTGTTGATAAATGTTAGCAATAGATAAAACTTGTTGATTTTTTGGAAGACATTAACCGTCTTGTTTATTAAAATTGACTAAGAAATTGACAAGAATTTGACTGACACTACAATATTGACCGCATTGACAGGGTGCCAACTTCCAAAAGTTGTGGTGGTCATTTCGGACACTTTTCTGTCAAAAATTCAATCAATTAGGGCAAGTACTAAAGAAGTACTATCTGGAAAAAAGATAGTTTGTTTTAGAAAATAGATACAACTAGGTAAAAATTAATGGCATTCAAAAAATTAAGAACAACCCCCCTTAAAAAATTTCCTTTGGTAAAGACTTGATAGTGATCACATTATACCAAATCATAAAAGTCAAAACCATCTTCAATGTTCAAAAGTGCATGCGCAAGGGAGCTCTATTTATACAATTATAGAAGCAATAAAATAATGTATTTTTAGATATTCTTTGGTAGGCACATATCTATCTATTGTGGAAATCACTAGTAGAAAACATGGTCAAATATAACCAGTCAAAAAATGACTGGTGACTAAAAGGCTACTGAAAAATGACGGACAGTCATAAAAATGGCCCCAAAGCTTACTTGTTGCAATCCGCAGTCATTTAGAAGTCACTTCCTACAACAGTGGATGGCAACAGATGAAACCGACGACCATAATTGGTGTCATCTATGGTTCAGTTTGTATTTTGTGACTTTGTTGCTGATGTAGTTTTTGCTGAGTCATATTTGAGTTGTGTTGTCATAAAATGAGTGCATCATATGACTACGATAGAACAAATGAATGACTAACAATGGGACACTATCACTACAAGAGAAAGGGGTGTTTTAAGTAGTGTCCTAGACATCATGTCTTTTAAGTAATGTCTTTTAAGTAAGGTTTTAAGTAAAATTTTACTAAAAAGACAGTCTTTTTAGTAAAATTTTACTTAAAACCTTACTTAAAAGACATGATGTCTAGGACACTACTTAAAACACCCCTTTCTCTTGTAGTGCTATGGAAATTGAATTGATCACATGGTGGGATCAAATGGATGGTTGAGATGGAGAGATCAGATGAATAGCTCAAATGAATGGATTAGATGGTCAATTGAGATGATGGGGTCAGATGGACAATTGATAGACAAATGGATGTGTTCGATTGTATTTTGATAGCAAATGGACAACTTAGATTTTAGGTCAGCCACTACGTTTTAGGTCATCCGCCTTTCTACTTCTATGCAGGTTGACATGTAGTATGTTCACTACAAGAAAAACAGTGTATAAATGATTGCAAAGAATGACTGCATAGGAGTCATTGTGGACAAAAATGACTGCAGTGTGATTTTGGCCCCTGGAGTCATAGTGGACTAGTCATTTTTATAAATGACTGCTATAGTATTATCACCATCCATTATGAGCTTGGATGGGGTTTTGGATGAAACTTCCAAAGTGGTAAAGAAAAAAGAAGTTTAAGAAAATGACTCCTATGTTGCCACGTGGCCAGTCATTCTGAAGTCATCCCGTAGTCACAAATGACCCCATTTTTTAATCCTTTTCTGAAATCTAAGATTATATTTTGAAATCTAGGAAATTTGAATATTATTTTTTGAAATCTAGGATTATATTCTGAAATCTAGGAAATGTGAATATTTTTCTTCTAAAATCTAGGATTGTATTCTAAAATCTAGGAAATGTGAATATTATTTTTTGAAATCTAGGATTATATTCTGAAATCTAGAAAATGTGAATATTTTTCTTCTAAAATCTAGGATTATATTTTGAAATCTAGGAAATTTAAATATTTTTCTTCTGAAATCTAGGATTGTATTCTAAAATCTAGGAAATGTGAATATTATTTTTTGAAATCTAGGATTATATTCTGAAATCTAGAAAATGTGAATATTTTTCTTCTAAAATCTAGGATTATATTTTGAAATCTAGGAAATTTAAATATTTTTCTTCTGAAATCTAGGATTGTATTCTAAAATCTAGGAAATGTGAATATTATTTTTTGAAATCTAGGATTATATTCTGAAATCTAGGAAATTTAAATATTTTTCTTCTGAAATCTAGGATTGTATTCTAAAATCTAGGAAATGTGAATATTATTTTCTAATATCTGAAAGATTTGAAGATTATTTTCGAATTGTGGTAAAATGTGCAAAATGAGTACACCATATACCGAACACCATACATCATATACAAATACATGATTCATACATCATACACCATATACATGATTTATACATCATTCACAATACACTATATTTTGCACATGTGTCAAATGGATTTTCAAGCCGTTTAGTGTGTGAATACAAAGTGTTCAAATAAGCCTTTTATACAAGTGGGGTGGTAGGAGGCAAGACAAACCATGTGGGATTTGTAAAATGTTGATGCAATAGTAGAGAAATGATGTGGAAGTCATTATGTAGTTGTGTAAGAGTAAATCACAATTAAAATAGTAGAGTAGTGACACGAAAGTCATTATGTAGTCACCTTAGAGTAAATTGTAGTCAAAATACAATCACATAGTTTATTCATTTTTTACTATGACCTTCACAATGGAATTAATTAAGTCCAAATTGGAAGTTTAACAATGTTGTGAACAAAAACCAATGGATGAAACATAGACATTGTGAAAGTTATCAAGCTAGTTTTATAAAAATTAGAACCATAAATTGTTTTTCTATCTCTTAGAGGTGCTAAATGTCATCTAAATTTTAGTTTTTGGCCTTTGTATTGTCAATCTAACTTTATTTTTTTAGTTTGTTTTGGAAAAAGCATTAGTAAATAGAGAAAAAAATCAAAAGAAAAATAAGTCTCCAAGAGTGCATCATTTTAACCCCTACAAGAGCAAGGCCTTTTTTCTACCAAAGAAACACTGAAAACTGTCATTTCTGTAGCAAAGAGTAAATTTTTTTTTTTAATGTTTTTCTTTGACATCTAACCGTAGGATCTTACACCCAACTAGTATTAAAAAGTGTGGAAAAAATTTCAGAATTTTTGACCGCATAGATTGCAAGATATTTGGATTTAAAGTGGAAAAAATAAGTTTTTCAGCACATTGCGGGACTAGGTAAAGACAGCACGTTCCGGATGTAAAAATGTGGATGAAGACTCTTTGCCGCTAAGTCATCATCCTGTAGTTGCAAATGTGACTCTGAATTGACTCTAACGATGACAACCCCAAACCCTTGGTGCAATTAGGGAATACGAGTCATATTCAAGTCGTTTTGAACAAACAGTCATTCTTCTATGGTTACATTTACTCCCATTTCCTTGTAGTGGTTGTAATTGCATGTTAGTTACTAGTCATTTATTGGTTAGTGATTAATCATTCATTAGTAATTGATTAGAGTGTAGTCATTGAGTAGTCATTAATTAGTCTTTGTTCTATCCTTATGTAGTCATTATTTAGTCATAAAATATGTAACGTGGAAAATACACATTATAGCTACTGTTATTGAAGATGAATAACAAAAAATTTGCCTCTCATTCAGAATTTAGGTTTAGGTTAGCTACCACCTATTAAGTTTGCCTTCTTCTTCAAACTTCATCTCTTCTCATGTTTTCCTCTTGCTTTTGCGTCCTCTTTGCTTCTTATTCATCAACCTATTTTGACTTTTTCTTGTTTTTGTTTCCTTCTTGCTCATCAACCTCTTTTCATTTTTTCCTCTTGCTTCTAAATGAAGGTTTAGGTCAACCTCCACCTCTAGGATGTAACAATTTACATTTTCTTGAGTGCTTTCTATTGTTTGTTATTTGTTTGTTGTTATTTGTTGTTTTAGTTGTTTGTTGTTGTCTTAGTTGTTTGTTGTTGTTTTAGTTTGTTGTTTTCCAATTTAGGTAGTTTAGGCAACTTAGGCAACCTAAGTAACTCAGACAATTCAGGTAGTTTAGGCAATTTAGGCAATTCAGATTTTAACATAGTGCAGTTATATTATAATCATAATGTAGTAACAATGTAATCATAGTGCAACCATAGTGTAGTCATAGTGCAACCATTGTGTAGTTATAGTACAAATGTAGTCATTTATTCTTGTATTGTGACCAAACTAGTCATTTTTATAATGAATATTGTATATGACTTCAATGTTACTATTTCTATTATTTTTCTGAGTTATATATTGGAGTTCATGTTATACTCTTATCCAACTACACAATGACTGCATGACTAGCCACACTAGTTACCATTTTGAAGAACGACTCCTTGAGCACACATTCATGACTTTGTTAATTACTACACTCAACTTAGATATCACTTTGAAATGACTACAGCAGCCTACACAATGACTACAAAATGATTACAATAGCCTACATAATGACTGGCAGGGGATTGAATATATCCCATGTCAATTTAAAATTCCTTTGACATCAAATAGGATCACTCCAAAACCAACCAATAAAAATCCATCAACTCAACATGCTAAATCTACAACCACATGGCAACGCGCCATTGGAGCTGCCCCATATAATCACACTCTAATGAAGTTCCACATCAGCATAGGATGAAAAATAATGCTCATGGTATAAATGACTAGTTTGTCCGTAATTACTCGTCCTCAGTTCAAAATCTAGTTTCAGTCATCTTATCGTCATAAATGTCATGAATGACTAGTTATGCAGCTATAAACAACAATCATTGATAGCTTGTTTTCTACTAGTGAATAAACCACAAAAATTTCAGTTTTAGATCATTAACTTTGGGTACTCTCTAATACTAAAAACCTTAAACCTCAAAGTGTGACAAATTAGCAAAATTGACTTTTAGATATAAGATAATATTTTTTAATTTAAAAAATAATAATGGATATGATAAAAATCAAGTTAACCATCTCCAATAAAAATTTCAAATTCATGGGGTTTTCTAACCTCAAAAGTTCTAATAGAAAACAACTCCATCACTCTACATGTGACACAAAATAGGACCGACCTTTCTTGCAATCACCCTAATATTTATTTTATTTTTCTTGTAAATGGGTATTTGGGTAGATAAGAAAAATCGCTTTTTTCATAAACAAAAATTTGAAATTGGTTTTCTAAAGTTATATATAACTAGAAAGCTTTCAATCATTCCGTTGTGATCAATGAGTCCAATGTTATGAGGAGTTTTAGTTTGCAAAAAGTTATGGATTCTTGATTCTAGAATAAACTTTGAAGTCTTTTATTTTACTAAATTTTCAATATTTCTTGAAAAAAATAAAATCTTAGCATGTCGGTTGTTCATTACAACATTTTAACCATTAATGGTATTGGCATTTTTCAATTCTATAACTAAATTCTTAACAATTTTGTATTTTGAATCATCCTCTACTTCTTTCTATTTACTATTTTCTTCCTATATGTTGTACAATTCCAAATGTTTGAAAATTTTCAAACATGTAGCCAACTTGCCTTGAAGAATAAATCCAAAGTAGCACCACTATTTTGGACATTTTTACATAGAAATGTGATCTTGTGAAGTGCAGCTGCTCAGTTCTTTGCAGGGCCAAAATTAGAGGTTTTTGTGAATTCAAAAGCTCATATCTTGCAATCCACGTGGTGGAAATTTATGAAATTATTCCACATATCTTCAAGTCAGCATCAATGATCCTAGTATTAGTTTATGGAATTTAGTACTATGTATTACTTTCAAGACAATCAAGCATCAACTTTGGCTACCTTGAAAGTGAGTAGTATTAAACAAAAATAGAAAGGAAGGATTTTGCAAGCTGTAAAGGTGATTATTGGAAGTACCATAACACAAAATTGACTAAATAGATGCTAATCCAATGTAGAAGAAGTTGCAAATTGGCTATCAAATTCTACTGTTTGTTGCAACTTTGGCTAAAATGTCTACATGTAAGGTCTTTTTTACAATGTACTAGTAGAGCAAGAATTTTTTGGATAAAAACTCAGCTAATTTAAGCTAGTTTAGGGATTGTTGACAAAATTGACTAAATAGATGCTAATCCAATGTAGAAGAAGTTGCAAATTGGCTATCAAATTCTATTGTTTGTTGCAACTTTGGCTAAAATGTCTACATGTACGGTCTTTTTCGCAATGTACTAGTAGAGCAAGAATTTTTTGGATAAAAACTCAGCTAATTTAAGCTAGTTTAGGGATTGTTGGTCACATACTAAAAGATCCTAAAGTTATACATTCCCAAATTTATTAATTTTTCAAAATTTAATACTTGTACTAGAAAAAATAGTTTAGAAGCAATTTTGGTTAACATAGTCACAATCCTTTAGAGATTAAGAGCTTCCCTCTTTTTTCAACTGTAATTTTTGCATTTCAAGACCTCTTATTCCTAATTTGGGGACTTTGATTCTAAAATATGCAAATATGCAAAAAAGGATTTAAAATTTTGTTTTTTTGTTGGACCCTAAAGTAAGAATATGAAAGAGAGGTTCAAATGTTAACCCGCTAATGAGTAGGTTTGAACTCATGGGGTTTTTTTCTAGAAAAATTTCAGCAGTTCTGGTGTGTCTAATAGCTTGTGATTGAATGGACTTGGGATTGATGTTAGTGTATTAGCTCCTTATTGTCACAATTAATGAAATTTTGCCTAAAAAAGAAACACTAGTTTGAAAAAGTCTTGAAGCACTAGTAATTCCAAACAAACTAGTTCCACTATGTCTACAACCTTCTTTTCCAAAGGCTCCCTATAGCTGTGAGCCCCATATTTGTCACTTGGGGCTCATATTTTTTTTTTTAGATTTTTGCATTTAAAGTCGTAATATTATCCAAAAAGCCCAAAAAAGAGTATAGAACCAAAATAGATATGTCACATGCCAGTATAGCTTTTGATCATAAATAGCCTTTTATCCTTAAAATACCCCCAAAACTCACTTGTACATAGGTTAGGACTACAAAGTAGTGGAAATCAACCAGCTTACATGGAACTTACTTGAAATAGCCTAAATCCAATGCATGTGACCATGCTTGGCTAAATTGGTCCCAAGAAAGATAGAGAGGTCCTTCCATAAATCTCCAAAGATAGGTTCTAGTTTTCCCATTTCATTGACGAAATATTAGGAATTTCAACGTAAAACCTAATTCGGACCTATGGAAGTCGGGGCTAAACATCCCCATGGCAGTGTCGTATTAGCATGCAGGTATCACTTTTCCAAGATAGGCCACACAAAGGAATCTACGGTCACCAGATGGTACTCTAGGATCAAAAGCATGCCAAGAAGTCCACAACAAAATTGATTTGCCAAAATTCCCTCACAAGTGGAAGATTCCTTGACTGTTGGTAATTCAAGAGAAGTCGATTTTTACCTTTCTACCGACTGTGCGCAAGACTAATTCCAAACTTCGAACGTGCCTTGGAGAATTTCATGAGAAGTTTTCCAAAAAGTCTCGATTTTTTCTAATCTCGAAAAGATCTTTTTTCAAGCGGTCAACCGCTAAAAGTCACGAAGGAAAATTTACGTAAATTATCCAGGATGCGGTAAAATCTCACTAAAAATTAGCTTAGCTTCTTTTATGTTAATAACGCGCCTCAACAAGTTTCAAAGTATTATGATAGTGGGAGGTAGCCGAATCACCAACATTCCCCTAATTATCAATTACGGCAGGATTTTCGTGGAGTTGACCGGTGTCCCGAGAGTGCACGAGGTCGGAATGAAGTCATTAAGGAGTCTTTTTTTACTCCTGACAATCCTTCTGACAACCCTAAATGGTCTCCCTAGTCAAAAAAGGTAACCTCCAAAAGTTAGATTTTTACCCTTTTACTGATTGTAGTTAGCGCTAGTTGTCGATGAATTTTTTGCAAGAGAAATAGGTGGTTGGGGTCTTATAATCTAAAAATGGCCTTCTAAAGCCAATGGCACAATTTTTTTGCAATTTGAAGTTGAACTCTAAAAGTTAGAGTTTAGGACCATCGTAAAAACCCTAATGTGGTGAAAATCCTAAAAGATAAGGATGAAAATTTAGAATGATAGGGTTACCTAGGTTAGAAAGAGAGGGGAAGGGTGTCCCAGAAGAGTATAAATGGGCACCCTTCTTCCTCTCAAAACACCCCTTTTTCTTGTACTTGGAACCGTTGGTCCCACATTGTGTGAAGATTTTGGCCTTTTTTTGGCCAAAATTCTTGAGCTGTGTATTTTGGCTTCTTTTGGAGCCGTTGTTAGTGTTCTTCTTAAGGAGTGTAGAGGACTTTGGGGTCCCTCTTCACTGTGTTGCTAAGGTGGTTTTTGGTGTCTTCATCTTTGTGTTGTAAGCATCTTGTTGAAGTGGGTTATTATCCTTTGTTCCTTTGTGTCTTTATGTATACTAACCCTAGAGTCTCCCCTCCATCGTACCTTGGCAATGCTGCTTTGGAGGACCTCTAGTTCCGTGTTTTCTTCACCATCGTTATACTAACCCCATGCTACTAACTACAAGTCATTCCGTCCTTGTTATTAATGCAAATTCCATGCATTGCATTGGTTCTAGTCCCTTTTGTCTTCTTTAGGAAAAGAGTGGGGTGGTTCCCTTTGTTGTAATAAAACTCTACCTTTCCTAGCCGGTCCAAGTCCTAGAGTGTGTGTTATAGGTCCATTAGATGGCAGAGCTTTGAACCTCCAAGGGGTCAGGAGTCCTAAATTTGGTGTTAAACCCAAATCAACGGCGGAGCTTTGAACCCTTAGGGGGGTCATTTAATTAGAGTGTCCATTAGAAACCACGTGCGAACAAAACTTTGGACCCCCTATATACTTTTTGAATTTTAAATAAAACAAAATTAAGAAAATATGAATAGATTTTCCTACTTTGAAAGTTTACGTTTTGAATTATTGATATTTTTATTTGTTAATAATAATTAGTTACAAATTTTTGAAGTAAAAAGATACATTGTAGAACTGAAAAATAACTTTCACACCCCTATATTATATAAGAAAAGATTGTCTAAAAAATGAACAAAAAATTCCTAAAAATAACTCATTATTGAAAGCTCATTTTGAGTTGAATATTGACTCAATGGTCATCTAAATGTATCCTCTACAATTATTTGAGTTGAAAAAAATGTCATTTTAGTTCATTTTCAACCTCTTCTAGAAATCATTTCATGTTTTATTTGAATTGGAAATTTTGGCAATAGAAAGCTATAGTCATTATTAAACAATGTTCAAAATTTTAGGTTGAAATTATAGTTGATTAGAAACCACTTGTTCACACATGGTTTGTTATAGTAGAATTAAGTGCACCCCCCGAGTTTGAACCCACCTATTGGATAACTCCAAAGTTTAGTTTCCAAAACGTGTTGGAAACAAATCAAAGTTTAGCATCCAAAATAGAGTTTATTAAGTTATAGTTAGGTGTCAAGTCCCGACCTTTACCAAGTACTACTAGGTATTAAAGTTCCCCCTCCTTTACCAAGCATCAGTGGGGTCTCCGCTTTCCAATTTGCCAAAGAGGGGTTAATCCCCTTTTGTTTTATTTCTACTGTAAGGGCTAATACCAGCACCCAATAGGTTGGGCACTAGTAGCCGGCACCCAGCAGGTTGAGCACAACAAATCAGCACCAATAGGCTAGGCACTAGCGAGCCGGGTACCATCAAGTCAGCACTAGTGGCCGGGCACCAACAAACTGGATACTATCAGGTTGGCACTTAGCAGCCGAGTACCGGCAAGCCGGCATCAGCAAGCTGACAACCAAGCAGATTGGGCACCGGCACAATACCAGCTTCATGGCTCGGATTGCTCTCCTTTTGGGGGGTTGGGGTTGCCTTAAGAAAAACGGGAGAAAAGGGGAAAGTCAAGGATAGTTTAGCATAGAAGATGAAATATAGATTAGCATAGAAGTTAAGGATAGTTTAGCATAGAAGATGAAATATAGATTAGCATAGAAGTTAAGGATAGTTTAGCATAGACAAGAAACCATAGATTAGCATAGAGAGGAAGGATAGTTAGCATATAGTGTGAGAGAGAGAGAGCCAACAAAAAGAACACTTCCATTCCACAATCACCACCACTTTTTCCTCTCTCCAACCATTCAACAAACCACCATGGAAGCAAATACTATGAGTAAGAAGTGAGGGAGAGAGAAGAAGACTTAATAGGGAAGGTGGGGAGGATAGGAAGAAATTTGAGAAATTCTTCTCCACCATTAGGATAAATTGATGCGTAAGAGTAACACGTACGTGGTGGTTAGCTAAATCTAGGACTACGTAACCAAGTTGGTTAGTGCTCAACTACTCCTATTAAATGGGGCACGTAAGTTGAGGCAGAGAGAAAAAAAAACAAGGTTAAAGGAAAGACCAACGCCTCTTTTGTGATCATAAAGATTGTGCCAAGGAATACTTGACCAACGGGTAGAGCCATCTTCGCAACTTGCCATGGTGGAAGAAGGAAATTTGACCAACTTAATCATGGATCTTCATGCTAAGGTAAGATCCTAAACCCTCCTCCGTAAAACTAGCCCATTAGGAGTCAATTACTAGGCAAGGCCAAGAGGTAGGTGCTAGTGGAATATAGGTCAGGTCAAATTGAAGTAGATAAGCTTAGAGTAGCACCAAGAGGTTTCCAAAGGCATAAGACACGTAGGAATTGGAGTTAAAGTGCCAAAGATATAGATGGATGAAGTTTAGGATCTAAAATGGATGAACCTTGGAAATCCTCATCCATCCAAGTCAAGACTTGGAACTTAGCTAGACCATAGGAATCCAGGTTTGTAGCTCAAATCTTCCCCCCATTTGGAATAAGGAGCCCCTAGAAAACCATGGATGAAGTTGGAGGGCCGACCAGCCAAAACTTCATTCGACTATAGCTTTTCACCAAAGTGTCCAAATTAGGCGAGATTTAGGTTTTTAGAAATGACATGAGCTGATCTTTTACTAAAAAAGGATATATTAAGTTGGAGAGCCTTTGGCCCTGAACTTCATAGCATAGCAATTAGAATAGATAGTAGTCGACCATAGTCCCCTACGACCACCTTTAGAAAAACAACCATAGAATACTAGAAAAAGATCCATTGCTTGGAAGGCACAATGAACCAATGTTACGCACCCACAACAACTCATACAAACATACATTTGCTTATAGATGTCAATTTGCATTGTTGGATTATTATAATCCTATGACAACAATTTCTATATCAAGTAATGTTCCAAAGGTGAGGTAAGGGTGCATGGAAAAAAGAGGCCAATTAATCTTGAGTAATAAAAAAGACATTGGTTGAGAATAGACCTTAAGAAATGCTTTTTCACATGTGTGAAGTAAAAATGAGGCTTATTATTTGTACCACTAGTTGGAAATGTGAACACCAAAACTTTAGTATTTAATGTCAATAAAATGAGATTCTTCAATTGAATGGGATGCAATTGTTCTCATTGGATAAATGTAGGCACTTTAAGATGAGGGATAATAGGAAGCTTTGTTTAATTGGATGTTCTTGCGTCAAAGTTGATGGACTTTTTTGCGCATCCAATGTAACATAAACACATGAAGATGTTACATTGGATGAGCAAAAAAATCCATCAACTTTGACGCAAGAACATCCAATTAAACAAGGCTTTCTTCTAGTGTTACTTTCTATTAAATAAATGTAAGACACCAATATTACGTATCTCATTGAAGAGAGAGGCTCCCTCTCTATTATTAATACTTTTCATAAAATAGTATCACCTATTAGTAGCAATATAATATCCATAGAATTATTTTATGTGCCATGAGTGTGCTTGTATGTGGAGTGTTTATTTATGTGGATAATTAATGGTATTGGTTTGTGAAAGTAGAATAAAATGAGTACCTTATAAATTATGAATGATTTTGGAATTTCTCATACAAATGCGCACTTGCGCTTAGATAACAATTTGCATTGTTGGTTTATTGTGACCTTACCACAACAATTTTCCTATCAATTAATGCCTCAAGGGAGAAGTAAAGGTGCATGAATATAAAACAACCAATTTCCAAGTTAGAATGAAGATATTTGTTGAAGATAGACCTTAAAAGATGTTTTTTCATATGTTTTATGTAAGAATGAGGTTTGGTATTTGTTAAACTCATTGTAAATGAGAACACTAAAAATTTGGTAGTCAAAGTCAACAAAATGACATTCATCAATGGTTAGGGATGTAATCGTTCTTGTTGGATGAATGAAGAAACTTCCAGATGTAGGGGAATGAATTTTCATCTATAGTTTTCATTTTTCATTGCTAACCCATGCTTGTCAATAGTTTCATCACCCAAGTGAAGATTGTTTCTAGCATTGCTCCAAATGAGGACATCAAAATAATTAAATGTACCATGACATGGCATCCACCTTTGAGCCGACAGATTCTCCACATCACTTTAGTCACCATAACAACTAATTTAACATCACCTCATCCTATCTTGGTTATAACATCCTTAATCTCACATCCCACACCTTGTGTAGAAATGTAAAGTAATAAACCTAAAGAAAATTTGCTTTAAATATTTTGAACATCCAATCTTTGGCTTCATGTGTATTTCTAAGACTAATGCCTAGAGCCCCCTCGAAAGAGTCTCTTTAATGAATCAAAAATACTTTTTTGGACATTCATGATTCTAGAGGACATTTAGCACTATATTGGATTACATTATAGAAGCGCTACTTACTTTATATGAAAGTGACATTGATTTGTTTTGTTTTTCCTTTGCTACAAAGAAGAACTGAAGAAGTTAAGAGCTCCCTTCTATTTCCAATTGTAATTTTTGCATTTCACGACCACTTTTTTCTAATTTGGGGTCTTTGATACCACATATAAAATCTACCAAAAAAAGATTTTTCAAATTCTATCTTTGTTGGACCCCAAGGTAAGAATATGAAGTAGAGGTCTAAATGTTAACCTACTAATGAATAGTTTGAACTCATGGGTTCTTTTCTTGGCAAAATTTCACTAGTTTGGGTGTCTCTAGCATCATATCATTGAATGGACTTGGGAGGGACGTCAGTGTAGTACCAACTCCTTTGTGTCAGAGTTGGTGGAAAATTTGCCTAAAACAGAAGTTACACTAGTTTGAAAAAATCTTTATGCACTAGTAACTTAGAACGAAAGAGTCCAACTAAATTATGGCCTTCACTTCAACCTTCCCTAGCTCCCCCCTCTCCTCTTCTCCTCTTGGCGTGAGAGCTTCCGTAGTGAGTCGTGCCTACCCAACATCTTTGGGTCAGTGTGGCTGGGGCAGCCTTGGTTTCCACTGAGACGCATTGGAGCAACTGTTGTCGGGGCCCCTTCTGCTCGAGTATATAAGGAGTGTGAGATCCACCATCCCTGCTCATTCTTGCAACTCCTGCTTTTGTGTCTTTCCCAAGTTAAGGCCGGGGGGATCGCTGGTTTCACGCTCGCGGAGTGACGACCTGAGCTTACCGGTGTTTCCATTGCAGCTCGTCGCATGTTTACAATTTCCTGTGCAAGAGCTTTAGAAATGGCTGGCGCACCCCGCCTTTCCGACGACATCACCTCCCTGGACACCATGTGAGTCATTCCAATAGCGAGATTTCAAGTTTCTTCCTGATGACCAAAGCTGGTGTTCCTGATGCTCGCATCTCCTGCCTAAGCTCGCTGCTTGCATTGTGTACGTGTTTCCAGTGGTAGAATATGAAGCATGCCATTAGCGTTGACTGAGAAACTTGCGAGGCTCGTGAGTTCTAGCTTATCGGTCCCCAGCACTTGCTTTCAAGACTGTCCGCAACTGTAGCTTACCCTGCTTGTGAATGTATGTCATGTTGCAGAAATTCTGTCGCAGCAGAAGCGCAAATGCCGATACGCAGTCCTGGGCCGACGATAGCCGACATGCTATATGCGGCTCGACTCCGAGCCCACCAGCGAGTCGCATCAGGCGAGGTGCCTGGCGCACCAATACGAGTACCAGGAGGAACGTGGCGCCTCGCCTCTTCCGAACCTCGACGAGTTTCTGGTCGCCTTGGCTCGCCCGGGCTGGAAATAGACGCCCGAGGCGAGCATTTTCATCTCATGCACCGCATCGCCGAATGCATCATTCCCGGCTTTCGGTACTCAAGTCCCGTGCAAGTGACACAACGTGAGCTCATGCAGAGGCGGCGAGCGGCACTCCGGCTTCGCAACCGTAACCGCCCAATTGCAGTTGGGAGAGAGGCTTCCGAAGCAACGTTGTCAACGACTGAAGGCTCGGTGCGCTGCTGCGACGAATGGTCCGAAGTGAGTTAGTGCGAGGGTGTTCACTTGGAAGGTGGTGATGCATGCGCGATAGTTGGGAGAGTTGATTTGGCAATTTTGTGTTTCAATGTTATGTCGTTGTAAGTAGTCGTCCCTTGTCCTGTAAACATTGGTGGCATGAAATTCTCAATCAGAAGGGTGGTACTCATCCATGCGCTAGCTTGTGAGGTTTAATTTTTGTGGAGCTCTGAAATTTTGGAGGCCAGGCCAAACAGAACCCAGCTTGTATCCCTTTTGTGAAAACTTGCATGCTGATGCTTTGGACTTGTTTTGCTTGTGAATGCATGGTTAATATGCGCTTCGTTTCAAAACCGAACTGTCTGGTATTTCTATCTAAACCGGCAACTTTTAGAAACTGACAGGGTGTTTTGGCACATGCTTGTAGCAATAATCGATGGAGAGGCTGTGGAAACATATTCAACGGACTTGCATGATATGCAGCCAACCTTGTGCATTGGCAGGTTCTAATCACTCGGGTTTGCCTGGAAACTACTTGTGACCACTTCGCTGCATGTTTGGTAGTCCTAGACAAGTGCTTACTTCCGCCTGGTTTGCCTGGGACTTGTTGTGGCTATGGCGTCTGTGAAGAAGCTCATGTATGTTTGCAACTCCCCCTGTGAAGCCCTTGGAACGGGAGTGACGACGACTTGAGTCCAGGATTAAGCGTGATTGTTCTAATATCGTCGTTTTTCTCTTGAAACGTCAGTTTCGTTAAGCAGGCAGGCAGATTTTCGAGACTTTAGTGGCATTGTGTAAATGAATGTCTGAATTTTCAACACCCAGAATTGCACCAATGGACGATTTGCACAGTTACTACCGCTGCAGCCTCTGTACGCGGATTTTCACTTAGTTTGCAATTACCCATTGCAAAGTGTAGCACTGTGGATCGCTACAATCGAGAGCACACAATGCAGGGGTGCTGCTTTGCATTTCGGGGTTCTCGCATGCTATTCTGCATTTCCTCAGCGACCTCTCTCACTTTCCATGTGCTCTTCTCTTACCTTAAGCCACCTTGAGCTGAACCACTCAGCTGCTAAAGTGGTCGGAGAGGGAGAATGCAGATCTAGAACTACTAAGGCAAATTTAGTTTTGGATGGACAAGTTTTCAGAGATAAGCATTTTTAACATTGCAAGTTCTATTTTGAACCCATCTGGACATGAATAATTTAGAGCACTCTAGAGAATTAGAAAGCAACACGTCATTCAACAAGTGAAATCATACAATAGTGAAATTGTACCATACTTATGAGAGAGGGTCCTTTTCTCTATTACCAACAGGTCAGTCAAGAAGTTATATCGTATCATAGTCAAATATGATTCTTGGGAGATTACTCCTTGTATTTGAAAGTTTACCGGTGAGTTAAGAGGGTATTTGATGTGGGGCTATTTGCTTCAATTATTGCATATAAGATGATTGTATTTTTACATAAGTAGATGAGGGGTGGATATTTCAAATACGTTATGTTTTTTGTTAATTCATTCATGCAAATTTTTTAAATGGGGCTATCTTAGATATGTAATGTAAATGATCAATTTTTTAGTGCCTCCAACTTTCATTACAAATTTTCTCTTCCCTCAACTACATGTGTGTATGGGATATATATCATGAAGTCAACAATAATCAATTGAATATAAATGGCAATTTTAACCCCTAAAGGCCAATTGTCCATTGAACAAACTATTGGAATTTTAGGTAGATTCCTATGAAGTCAATTTTGGTCAGATGTTCATAAAATTTTACACAAGATGTGAACATGTATCTCCTTAGTAAGGATATAATTCTTTTGTAGCCCTTGCAATTTGGGCATCTTTTGGACATCTTTTGCAAAATTTGTAATCAACTATTGAATTTTGGCATTAAAATGTCAAAAAAAATCTAGTTCTCAAATCACATTCTAAGAGTAGTTAAAATTTATAAGCTTTACAACGGTGACTTTAAGAAGAAAAAAAATTCTTCTAACCTCAAGCCCTATTATCTTGCAATATGTGAAGTAGGGCTACCATAGGATTCCTACATATTTCAAATTTTTGTCTCTCATTTTCTACTATTTGAATTTTAAATTAAAAAAATTCTTCATTGTACAAGAAATCATCAAAAAATGATTAGTGTATTGCCAATGTACTTAACCTCCATACATTGCAAGTTGATTTAAAGTAAGCTAGACTCTATATTTGCTTCTTAGATTTTTCATGAATGAATTTAACATCATATATTTATGAATAGTCAAAATCCTCATTTTTGTGTAGACCAAAAGTTTTACTCCAAGAGGGCTCGAGGTCTACTCACTCTAGTTTGCAAAAATGAAAAGAAAGTTTTTTTTCTCACTTTGAACATCATAATTTTTCAATCCATGTAGTCAAATGGGCTAAAAAATTTCCACACATTGCCTTAACTATATGTACACTTTTGTATGGTAGAATTTTTTTATAAATAATTTGTTATTATAAAAAATGCATAAAAAATTGGTAGTTTTGGATTTTTTTTCTCTTCTATAATACCCTTTGGTCTTTAAGAGTTAATAACATTAATCACTTTAGAATTCCTAACAAAACTATCCCACAAACATTTCATTCAATATGAGTGTGATTAACACATATGGCTTCAAAAATTGGAGTTAAATGGACTATAAATTTTTGTCCACATGTTGTGCAATTTTCAATTTGTTAAACCTACTAAGGTAAGCCTCCCTATTCATGCAATGTAACAATATTTGTCACTTTTGGTTGATGTCTTACATTTACACTGAATTTTTTGATACATACACTACTAATACCATGGCACAATTTTAGTCAACCATCCTTCATTGTAAATTTTCTTGGCTATGTCTATTTTATCATGCATATAAAATTATTTTTTCACATCTATACTCATCATACTATGAAAATTTTGCATGGCCTCTATCTATCAATACTAATTTATTAATAATTTTTTTTATTATATGATGTTTTGACATACCTTAATTTATATATATTAAAGTATGTAGCATGAACCCTATGGTAATCCTACAAATTATATAAAAGAATTCCCCTTTGAATTAAATGGACCCTATCTTTTAACTCACATTTTTTTCTAAAAATCATGAGTAATCTCCCCAGGGTTATGATGGAA
Source organism: Rhytidiadelphus loreus (assembly GCA_947034895.1). Classification (NCBI taxonomy): domain Eukaryota; kingdom Viridiplantae; phylum Streptophyta; class Bryopsida; order Hypnales; family Hylocomiaceae; genus Rhytidiadelphus; species Rhytidiadelphus loreus. The sequence goes on from OX344764.1 coordinate 28,015,111, forward strand.
GTTCCTTTTCTCAATTACCGGTACATCATTCAAGAAGTCAAATTATAATATAATATGATGGAGGGTCTTTTTCTCAATTACCAACATGTCATTCAAGAAGTCAAATCATAATATAGTTATGATAGAGGGTCTTTTTCTCAATTACCAACATGTCATTCAAGAAGTCACATGATAATATGGTTAACATGAGGGGTGAGTTGTGTCGTTTATCAAGAAATTCCATTCATTTGTAAAATGTCTATAAGCGGAGATATTCATTAGTGAAGAAATGAAGCCTCTGGAGGGCAGCCAAGTAGTGACATTCTTAAGTATTTTCACGTCAATACTAGATCTATAGAATCTCACATAGTTTGTATTCATTTTGTGTGACTTTTGCAAGGGTGCATTCAGGACTTAATAATTAGGGTGCATTAGAAGTAGGTTTAATAATTAGGTGCATCAGAGTACATATACGGTGTTTGTTAATCAAATCCTAAATCCAAGTCTCAATATTAATGAACTCAAAGTGCAAGGTGTTCAATGGAATCTAATTTGTACCCAAGTAAGTTGAGTTATTATCAACTTTGATGTGTTTAATCCCATTGGGTATACATCATAATTTATTAAACATATTAATAGTTGATTATTTAACAACGCAATTTTGATGTGTATCCAACACATTAGTCCATTAACACATAAGAGTTCATTAAACACATCAATCCATGTATTCAATGAATTCTATTGGATTACACATTAGTTTATGTATTTAATCAATCCATGTGTTTAATCAAATTCTATTTCATTTGTTTAAAAAAAAAGGTGCTACAATCATTGTATTACATGTGACTGTTATAATCAATCCATGTGTTATAAATCATAATTATGAAGGAGTTCATCAAACACATGGATTAATTAAAATTCAATGTACAAGGTGTTAATCAAGACTCTATTTCATTTGTTTAAAACTAAACAAGATGTTAATTAGACTTGGATTAACAATCAACTCAAAACACAAGGTGCATTAGTGTACAAAGTGTTTAATAATAAATCTTAAACAAAAGATACAATGTGTTTAATAATCATGGTTAAGGTGCATTAGAGTTAGAGTACACCTCTAGTACTTGATTTTAATCCATCCCACACACAAACAATCATTGGACATCTCAACATAGAATAAGCATCAATAGGGGAAAAATAGAATGTGAATTTTAATAGAAGTGCAAAATAGAATGTAATCTTTTAAGGCTTGTGAGGACTTTCTACAAAGGTCCATTTTTTTTCTTTAATGGGTATTATTATTTTTGTGAGGCTTACTAATTGAATTAATATGCATATTTGAGTCAATTTGATCAACTCTCTCAAAACTGTTTTTATTAATGGTATATTGGAAATAAGAACAATTTAGAATTTTCAAATTAAAATTCACAAAATGCAAAGTTTTCTAATTCATCAATTTAAAAGTGATAAGAATATAAGCTTCAATATTTAACAATTCAAAAATATACAATTTTTCTTTTATTAAATTTGTGATTTTAAAATTCTAGCATATAAAAATTCCAAATTTCTTAATTGGACGTCAATGGTAGGGTAGAGAAAAATGGAGCCAAATTCTATAAACAATACAAATTTTCCATGTGAAATACATAAAAAACAATTAAGTAATCATTTGTGTGTTTTGAAGTTCACGTTGGATCTTTATGCCACTTGCACAATTCCATCCCAACAACTTCCTTTTTCATCACTATATTTCCAACTTTTGTTGCAAATTTAAGTTGAATTGATAAAGAAAGCAAAGAAATTATTATTTTTTAAGTTGAAAATAAATATTGAGCATTTAGTATTTAGTGCAACATAATTTTTACTCCCAATCAACTATTGAAATAAAATTTGTATTTCTAGAAAGTCATTTGTTCTCCTATCTTCAAATTTTTTTTACAAGAATCACACCAAAAACTAAGATCCTAAGAACCTACTCAAACTTCCAATGAAGGGGAGGGAAAAACCATGAGGCATTTATAAAAAGAGCCTGTTCATTTATCCAAAATAATAGTTCATTGAAACAAACGACTAAACAAACTACCTTAAGCAAATTACTAATCTACACCTCAATTTCTTGTATCATTTCAAGTAAAAATATAGGATTCAACCTAAACATATCAATGAATATCTGATGGAAGATAGTAAATTTCAGAGATATGGTTCCAATTTTTTTGTAGACATTGCATTGCTTCCAATTGCCCTCAAAGGTAAGTTTGTTCCTTTAAGATACATTTACTCCAAAGGGAAAAATATAAAACCTAGGACTTTAACCCCTTAAATTCAATAACTAGGTTTTACTAAAAACAACCATCCAAAAATATCTCCACTTCTAACCATCTTACAATAGAACTTCTTGGTAAATGAAAAAGGGCCCCCTTCATGTTAGCTAGGTTATGAAGCAATTTGTTGAATGACTTGTTGGTAATTAAGAAAAAGACACTTTCTCATAACTATGGCATGATATAACTTCCTGAATGACTTGTTCGTGATTCAAAAAAGGACACCCTATCATAACTATGGTATCACTACAAAAAAAACAAGAGTAAGCATGACTTGTCCATAATGATTGCAAGCACAACAATAACTACAAAATGACTATTTTCTGGTCATTGTGGACAAGTCATGGTCATTGTGGACAAGCCATGTTTACCCTTGTTTTTTTTGTGGGGTATGACTTCACTTGTTGAATGATGTGTTGCTTTCTAATTTTCTAGAGTGGTTTAAATTATTCGTGTTGAGATGGGTTTAGGGTAGAACTTGCAATGTTAAACATGCTTATGTCTAAAAACTTGTCCATCCCAAATTAAATTTGCCTTTGTAGTTCTAGATCTACATTCTCCTTCTCCGACCACTTTAGTAGGTGAGTGGCTAAGCTCAAGGTGGCTTCACTAGAAGAAAATGAAGGGTTTTGCAACTACAGTATGCAACTCATTTTGTAGTTGCATAGGACGTTTGCAACTAGGTGACAATGTAGAGTCCGTAGTTGCAGTGGACAAGTCGCATTAGTTGCAGTCTAGTTGCAAGGTTTTTTGTCATCCAACACCATACAAAGAACTTCATCCTTGTGTGCAACTTGCTTGCAACTTGTAGATTTGTAAATTTTAAAATATAAATCTCAATGATTTGTAGATTTCAAATTTTCAGATCTACCTCCTTTCTAGATTTTAGAATTTCAGAACTACCTTTTTCTTAGATTTTTGAATTTCAAATCTACCTTTTTCTAGATTTCAAAATTTCAAATCTACCCTCTTCCTAGATTTCAAAATTCAATTTCCTAGATTATAAAATTTCTTGAATTTTAATTATTTTTTAAATTCTTATATACAAAATCTACAAATTATAGAAATCTTAGAATTCTATCAAAAGAATTCATTACATAAGACTATAACAACTTACAACTTACAAGTCTTATATGTTCAATCTAATGGTACTCTTTACAATTGATATGGGTCAATTGATATAACACGAATGGGAATGAACTTTGAAAGCAACTAGGAAACAACTAGAGTGCAACTAAGAAACAACTAGAGTGCAACTAGGAAACAACTATGGTCATTTTACAATTGCATAATAGTTGCATAGGACACTAGTTGTTTCCTAGTCTTTTTCTGCAACTACAGAATGACTACTTTGCAACTAAAACAATGAATGAATGTTGTAAACAATGACACAAAACAACTACATTAGATTTGGTGCAAATAGAGAGGAAACTAGTTGCATGACAGTTGCATAGGGCACTAGTTGCATAGTAGTTGGTTGTGCCGGACGTGTTTTTCTTCTAGTGCTTAACCCCAAAGTGACATTCAATTTTTGGGGTTCAAAAACATCGTTGCTTTAGAAGATTTATAGATCTAAATGTCTTCAAGTTATACAAATCTTAACCATATAATCTTGTAGTGTACATATTGTAGAGGATATGTAGAAAATTTGAAATCATTTGGCCACATAGATTGCAAGATCATAATGTTTAAGTGTTGAAAATGGATGTGGAAATTTTCCCAAAAACACATTTGGAGGTGAAATTTGATTTCTAAACCTACTCAAATGTAAAAACTTTACACTACAAAATGATTCAAAACTAGTATACAAACACATTGGTGGAAAAAAAAATCATTCAATTGTGTCTACAAAATGGCTTTGAAATGTCAAAAATCAACAAGAAAAATTGCAAAAAACACATCTAAAGGTGAGCCTCCTTCTACTAGACAGCTTCTCAGTCACTCATTAGTTCTTGGATTAACTTGAAATTTTAGCCACACAAACAAGACTAGTATACGCAACTTTTCCAAAAAGAATTATTGAAAATAAACTTTGTATGAAGAAGAAACAAGCCGCCCAAATTCACTATACTAAAAAAAAGGCAGGATTTTGAACTTTGAATTGGTCCCAAACATTCAAAACAACTTGGATTGACATGAAAACTTTACCACAATAACTATACTTCAAGGGGAACAAAAACCAACAAATTCTATTGAAAATGAGCAATGGATGGAGGAGATACAAGCCCCCAAGTTGCAGCCCTAAAATGCAATTTGCTGAACTCAAATTGAAGTTGTCAGCTTTGATTTGCTTCCAAAAAATCAATAAATCCTGGATTGATCTGAAAATTTTACCAAACAAACTAGAGCGGAGAACTCAACATTCCCAATAAGTTTTATTGAATTTGGCCCTTGGATGCAAAAGTAACATCACTCTGAACTGGACCTCAAACGGTGTGAGGACACTTTCTGTCCTCTGTCACTTTAGGGTTAAGGTAAGAGAAGAGCACATGGAAAGTGAGAGAGGTCGCTGAGGAAATGCAGAATAGCATGCGAGAACCCCGAAATGCAAAGCAGCACCCCTGCATTGTGTGCTCTCGATTGTAGCGATCCACAGTGCTACACTTTGCAATGGGTAATTGCAAACTAAGTGAAAATCCGCGTACAGAGGCTGCAGCGGTAGTAACTGTGCAAATCGTCCATTGGTGCAATTCTGGGTGTTGAAAATTCAGACATTCATTTACACAATGCCACTAAAGTCTCGAAAATCTGCCTGCCTGCTTAACGAAACTGACGTTTCAAGAGAAAAACGACGATATTAGAACAATCACGCTTAATCCTGGACTCAAGTCGTCGTCACTCCCGTTCCAAGGGCTTCACAGGGGGAGTTGCAAACATACATGAGCTTCTTCACAGACGCCATAGCCACAACAAGTCCCAGGCAAACCAGGCGGAAGTAAGCACTTGTCTAGGACTACCAAACATGCAGCGAAGTGGTCACAAGTAGTTTCCAGGCAAACCCGAGTGATTAGAACCTGCCAATGCACAAGGTTGGCTGCATATCATGCAAGTCCGTTGAATATGTTTCCACAGCCTCTCCATCGATTATTGCTACAAGCATGTGCCAAAACACCCTGTCAGTTTCTAAAAGTTGCCGGTTTAGATAGAAATACCAGACAGTTCGGTTTTGAAACGAAGCGCATATTAACCATGCATTCACAAGCAAAACAAGTCCAAAGCATCAGCATGCAAGTTTTCACAAAAGGGATACAAGCTGGGTTCTGTTTGGCCTGGCCTCCAAAATTTCAGAGCTCCACAAAAATTAAACCTCACAAGCTAGCGCATGGATGAGTACCACCCTTCTGATTGAGAATTTCATGCCACCAATGTTTACAGGACAAGGGACGACTACTTACAACGACATAACATTGAAACACAAAATTGCCAAATCAACTCTCCCAACTATCGCGCATGCATCACCACCTTCCAAGTGAACACCCTCGCACTAACTCACTTCGGACCATTCGTCGCAGCAGCGCACCGAGCCTTCAGTCGTTGACAACGTTGCTTCGGAAGCCTCTCTCCCAACTGCAATTGGGCGGTTACGGTTGCGAAGCCGGAGTGCCGCTCGCCGCCTCTGCATGAGCTCACGTTGTGTCACTTGCACGGGACTTGAGTACCGAAAGCCGGGAATGATGCATTCGGCGATGCGGTGCATGAGATGAAAATGCTCGCCTCGGGCGTCTATTTCCAGCCCGGGCGAGCCAAGGCGACCAGAAACTCGTCGAGGTTCGGAAGAGGCGAGGCGCCACGTTCCTCCTGGTACTCGTATTGGTGCGCCAGGCACCTCGCCTGATGCGACTCGCTGGTGGGCTCGGAGTCGAGCCGCATATAGCATGTCGGCTATCGTCGGCCCAGGACTGCGTATCGGCATTTGCGCTTCTGCTGCGACAGAATTTCTGCAACATGACATACATTCACAAGCAGGGTAAGCTACAGTTGCGGACAGTCTTGAAAGCAAGTGCTGGGGACCGATAAGCTAGAACTCACGAGCCTCGCAAGTTTCTCAGTCAACGCTAATGGCATGCTTCATATTCTACCACTGGAAACACGTACACAATGCAAGCAGCGAGCTTAGGCAGGAGATGCGAGCATCAGGAACACCAGCTTTGGTCATCAGGAAGAAACTTGAAATCTCGCTATTGGAATGACTCACATGGTGTCCAGGGAGGTGATGTCGTCGGAAAGGCGGGGTGCGCCAGCCATTTCTAAAGCTCTTGCACAGGAAATTGTAAACATGCGACGAGCTGCAATGGAAACACCGGTAAGCTCAGGTCGTCACTCCGCGAGCGTGAAACCAGCGATCCCCCCGGCCTTAACTTGGGAAAGACACAAAAGCAGGAGTTGCAAGAATGAGCAGGGATGGTGGATCTCACACTCCTTATATACTCGAGCAGAAGGGGCCCCGACAACAGTTGCTCCAATGCGTCTCAGTGGAAACCAAGGCTGCCCCAGCCACACTGACCCAAAGATGTTGGGTAGGCACGACTCACTACGGAAGCTCTCACGCCAAGAGGAGAAGAGGAGAGGGGGGAGCTAGGGAAGGTTGAAGTGAAGGCCATAATTTAGTTGGACTCTTTCGTTCTAAGTTACTAGTGCATAAAGATTTTTTCAAACTAGTGTAACTTCTGTTTTAGGCAAATTTTCCACCAACTCTGACACAAAGGAGTTGGTACTACACTGACGTCCCTCCCAAGTCCATTCAATGATATGATGCTAGAGACACCCAAACTAGTGAAATTTTGCCAAGAAAAGAACCCATGAGTTCAAACTATTCATTAGTAGGTTAACATTTAGACCTCTACTTCATATTCTTACCTTGGGGTCCAACAAAGATAGAATTTGAAAAATCTTTTTTTGGTAGATTTTATATGTGGTATCAAAGACCCCAAATTAGAAAAAAGTGGTCGTGAAATGCAAAAATTACAATTGGAAATAGAAGGGAGCTCTTAACTTCTTCAGTTCTTCTTTGTAGCAAAGGAAAAACAAAACAAATCAATGTCACTTTCATATAAAGTAAGTAGCGCTTCTATAATGTAATCCAATATAGTGCTAAATGTCCTCTAGAATCATGAATGTCCAAAAAAGTATTTTTGATTCATTAAAGAGACTCTTTCGAGGGGGCTCTAGGCATTAGTCTTAGAAATACACATGAAGCCAAAGATTGGATGTTCAAAATATTTAAAGCAAATTTTCTTTAGGTTTATTACTTTACATTTCTACACAAGGTGTGGGATGTGAGATTAAGGATGTTATAACCAAGATAGGATGAGGTGATGTTAAATTAGTTGTTATGGTGACTAAAGTGATGTGGAGAATCTGTCGGCTCAAAGGTGGATGCCATGTCATGGTACATTTAATTATTTTGATGTCCTCATTTGGAGCAATGCTAGAAACAATCTTCACTTGGGTGATGAAACTATTGACAAGCATGGGTTAGCAATGAAAAATGAAAACTATAGATGAAAATTCATTCCCCTACATCTGGAAGTTTCTTCATTCATCCAACAAGAACGATTACATCCCTAACCATTGATGAATGTCATTTTGTTGACTTTGACTACCAAATTTTTAGTGTTCTCATTTACAATGAGTTTAACAAATACCAAACCTCATTCTTACATAAAACATATGAAAAAACATCTTTTAAGGTCTATCTTCAACAAATATCTTCATTCTAACTTGGAAATTGGTTGTTTTATATTCATGCACCTTTACTTCTCCCTTGAGGCATTAATTGATAGGAAAATTGTTGTGGTAAGGTCACAATAAACCAACAATGCAAATTGTTATCTAAGCGCAAGTGCGCATTTGTATGAGAAATTCCAAAATCATTCATAATTTATAAGGTACTCATTTTATTCTACTTTCACAAACCAATACCATTAATTATCCACATAAATAAACACTCCACATACAAGCACACTCATGGCACATAAAATAATTCTATGGATATTATATTGCTACTAATAGGTGATACTATTTTATGAAAAGTATTAATAATAGAGAGGGAGCCTCTCTCTTCAATGAGATACGTAATATTGGTGTCTTACATTTATTTAATAGAAAGTAACACTAGAAGAAAGCCTTGTTTAATTGGATGTTCTTGCATCAAAGTTGATGGATTTTTTTGCGCATCCAATGTAACATCTTCATGTGTTTATGTTACATTGGATGCGCAAAAAAGTCCATCAACTTTGACGCAAGAACATCCAATTAAACAAAGCTTCCTATTATCCCTCATCTTAAAGTGCCTACATTTATCCAATGAGAACAATTGCATCCCATTCAATTGAAGAATCTCATTTTATTGACATTAAATACTAAAGTTTTGGTGTTCACATTTCCAACTAGTGGTACAAATAATAAGCCTCATTTTTACTTCACACATGTGAAAAAGCATTTCTTAAGGTCTATTCTCAACCAATGTCTTTTTTATTACTCAAGATTAATTGGCCTCTTTTTTCCATGCACCCTTACTTCACCTTTGGAGCATTACTTGATAGAGAAATTGTTGTCATAGGATTACAATAAAGCAATAATAGAAACCATCATCCACAAGCAAATGTATGTTTGTATGAGAGATCCGCGACTCGGGGGGTCACTTAGAGTGTCCATTTGAAATCACGTGCGAACAAAACTTTGGGACCCCTATATACTTTTTGAATTTTAAATAAAGAAAAATAAGAAAAATATGAATAGATTTTTCTACTTTGAAAGTTTATGTTTTGAATTATTGATATTTTTATTTGTTAATAATAATTAGTTACAAATTTTTGAAGTAAAAAGATACATTGTAGAATTGAAAAATAACTTTCACACTCCTATATTATATAAGAAAAATTGTCTAAAAAATGAACAAAAAATTCTTAAAACTAACTCTCTATTGAAAGCTCATTTTGAGTTGAATATTGATTTAATGGTCATCTAAATGTGTTCTCTATAATTATTTGAGTTGAAAAACATGTCATTTTAGTTCATTTTCAACCTCTTCTAGAAATCATTTCATATGTGATTTGAGATAGAAATTTTGGCAATATTAGAAATCTATTGTTATTATTATACAATGGTCAAAATTTTAGATTGAAATTATAGTTTAGTAGAAACCACTTGTTCGCACGTGGTTTGTTGTAGTAGAACTAAGTGCACCCCTAAAGATCCCAGAATCATTCATAATTTATAAAGTGTTCATTAGAGTGTACCATCACAAACCAGCATGATAAAGTATTCACATGGATAAACACTGTACATGCAAGCACTCTCATGACCTATTCATAATACTATTAATTTCATTATTCCTACAAATAGTTGATAGTATATTATGAATAATATTAATAAGAGAGAGGAGGCTCTTTCTTCAATGAGATATGTAATATAGATGTTCCACATTTAATTACCAATAAATTATTTGAAACCCTATATGTGAAGGCTCTTAATTCATACAAGTCTCTAAAACAAATTTGAGTTTCTTGGGATTCTAAGTCAAAGCAACTAGACATTCCCGTCAATGAGGTGATGTTAGAGTACAACTATTTTGAATTTGGCTTCATGGCAGAGTGCAAGCATATTGAAAGAGGGACAGTGGTGGAGTACAAAGATTTTGAATTTGGCTTTTTGGCAGAGTAGAAGTATTTTGAAAGAGAGACAATGGTGGAGTACAAAGATTTTGAATTTGTCTTCATGGCAAAGTGCACGTACTTTGAAAGAAATAGAATGGTGGAGTACAACTATTTTGAAATTGTCTTCATGGCAAAGTGCAAGTATATTGAAAGAGAGACAGTGTTGGAGTACAACTATTTTGAATAATTTGTCTTCAAAGGAGAGTGCAAGTATTTTGAAAGAAACACAATGGTGGAGTATAAAGATTTTGAATTTGGCTATATGGCAAAGTGCAATTATTTTGAAAGACAGACAATGGTGGAGTACAAAGATTTTGAATTTGGCTTCATGGCAAAATGCAAGTATTTTGAAAGAGACACAATGGTGGAGTATAACTATTTTGAATTTGACTTCATGACATAGTGTAAGTATATTGAAAGAGAGACAATGGTGGAGTACAAAGATTTTGAATTTGTCTTCATGGTAGATTGCAAGTATTTTGAAAGAGACACAATGGTGGAGTACAAAGATTTTGAATTTGTCTTAATGGCAAAGTACAAGTATTTTGAAAGAGTCACTGTAGTGGAGTACAACTATTTTAAAATTGTTTTCATAGCAGAGTGCAATTATTTTGAAAGAGAGATAATGGTGGAGTACAAAGATTTTGAATTTGGCTTCATGGTAGAGTGCAAGTATTTTGAAAGAGACACAATGGTAGAGTACAACTATTTTGAATTTGGCTTCATGGCAAAGTGCAAGTATTTTGAAAGAGAGATAGTGGTCAAGTATAAAGATTTTGAATTTGGCTTCATGGTAGAGTGCAAGTATTTTGAAAAAAAGACAGTGGTGGATTACAACTATTTTGAATTTGGCTTCATGGTAGAGTGCAAGTATTTTGAAAGAGAGACAGTGGTGGAGTACAACTATTTGAATTTGGCTTCATGGCAGAGTGCAAGTACTTTGAAAGAAATAGAATGGTGGAATACAATTATTTTGAATTTGGCTTCATGGCAAAGTGCAAGTATATTGAAAAAGAGACAGTGGTGGAGTATAAAGATTTTGAATTTGTCTTTATAGTAGAGTGCAAGTAATTTGAAAGAGACACAATGGTGGAGTACAAAGATTTTGAATTTGTCTTCATAGCAGAGTACAAGTATTTTGAAAGAGATACAATGGTAGAGTACAAAGATTTTGAAACTAACATCATAATGTAGTAAATATAATTATTTTGAAAGAGACACAGTGGTCGAGTACAAAGATTTTGATACTAATATCATAGTGTAGTACATATATTCTGAAATGGCCACAATGATAGAGTATAAATGCTTGAAAATTGACTCTATGGTAGGGAAAAAGTCATGGTCAATGCAAGGGTCAATGAGGTGATGTTGGACTATTTGTTATAGTGATTAAGCAAATCTGGAAGATCTATATTTAGAATTTGATGGAATGTTGGGGCAAATTTACTTTGATGTCTATCATTTGGGACAATGCTAAAAACAATATTCATTTGGATAATTAAACTATTGACATGCATAGTCAAGAATGATAAAGGACAACTATGGATGAAAATTCATTTTTATTTGGTGCTTTAAATTTTGGGATTCACACCAACTACATTATGATTTTTTTTCAACTTGTCTTGGGGTTACCTTTGTGCCTAGATGCATAGATTTTCCATTTACATTAGTGTATTCAATATTTAGCTTGAGTAGCATTGTAAATTTCTATAAAATTCAAATTGTTAATTTACCAATTACACTAGCAAATCCTTCTACATATGTACTAAAAGAATTTAAAGGAATAAAAAAAAATACAAGGATTGTGGTTGATGTAAATTTCTACAAATCCAAATGGTTAACTCACCAATTAAATGAATTGACAAACCCTTCTACATACCCATCAAAGTAACCCAAACAAAATTTAAAATAAAATAAATGTGGTTTAGAGTTATCCCAGTGAAACTCAATGTTTAGTTCAACAATTTAAAAGAAAAATTCCTCTAAGTACCTTCTAATAAAAATAATTTGATAGATTTTTAAAGAAACTTAAAAAATGTGGTTGATGTAAATTTTGATGCAACTCTAATGTTGAATTCAATAATTGAAATGGCCAATCCTTGTCTTCATCTACAAAAGTATGCTAAAGTTAAATTTCTAAAAAATATTGAATGTACAACATTCAAACTTAAAACACAAATTCATTTTCTAACAAAGACCTTCATCACTTTGTATCAATGAATTATTGGCTATGACAATGGAAAATTCATTTTTCACTTTGTACTATATCATATTGTAAAGACAGATATTTTTCTAAAGGATATTTTAAAAATATGTGCAAATTTCAATTGTCAGAAATATAATTGAGCATTGTTTGACTTTGGAGGAAGAATCTTCTGGAAAATTAAATGAGTGAAGCCTAAGGAAAGCCAAGATCTCCCATATATTGTGATGATTTTGTAGCATCTACACCCATTTGTGCATCCATGCCTATAGTAGTATGCCCCACCCATTCCAAACCCCAACTTTAAAAAACAAATTGAGTTTGTGCCTATGCGTTTGCACTCATATTATTATATCCCTCCCTCCCCCCTATTTACCAACCTACAAAAACCTCTCCCAAGATAAATTGGCACCCGCTCATCCGCGCGCCGACTAAATACGCTCCACGGTCTCCACCCTCTCCAAACTCCAATCTAGAGAAGAAAAAAAACCATTTTGCAATGTCAAAGCTTTGCCATTGGTTAGGGATAAAACATCAAATGCATACCAAACACATATAATGGTTTGCAAATTAACCCCTAAACGTCAGAGACTATGTTTTCACCAAAACTGCCCTTGCATTTACAAGCACCAAATTTTAGATGAAAAATATTTTCGGAAAAATGTAACCATAGGATCTTGTAGTAAAATAGTTAGAGAAGATGTGGAAAAAAATTCAAAATTTTTCACCATGTAGATAGCAAGATATTAATGTTTGAAGTGACAAAAATCCTTTTGGGGGCCCTGTAAAAATACGGGTAGATGCACTTCAGAAGGTCACATTTGTATGAAAAAATGCCCAAAATGGTGGTTACTCTTTGGATTCATTCCTCAAGTCAAGTTGGCTACATGCTTAAAAAAATTTAGATCATTTGAAATTGTACAACATATAGGAAAAAATAGTAAGTAGAAAGAATTAGAGAATGATGAAAAATACTAAATTGTTAACAATTTATTTATAGGATTGAAAAATGCCAATCCAGTGGTTGTAATGTTGTAATAAACAATATACACCTAATGTTTTTATTTTTTTCCAAAAATATTTAAAATTGAGTTAAATAAAGGACTTCAAAGTTTATTTTAGAATAGAGATTTCATATCTACCCACTAATCCAAACTAAAATTCCTTGTAACTTTCATCTCATTAATCAAAATTGAATGATTCAAAGCTTAAAACATATATAAAAATCTAGAAAATCAATTTCAAATTTTTATTTTTTTTAAAAGTGATTTTCAAAGAAGTTTTTTTTTTCTGCCCGGGCTACCCGCTGAACATTGAAAATTGCATATCAAGCAATAACTTTTGTACCATGTAGTCAAAAGTTATAAAAAATTATTGGACCTTAAAGCTACTCCTCGATCCCATATTGTGTGAAATTTTCAAAGAAAAAAAGGAACTCCATCTGTAGTGAACAGCCCAAAATCGCTATGTTGCCAAAAAACGATGTTTGGACGTTTAGGGATAAAGGCTCTAGGGGGGATTCCCTCAAATTGAAAATTCCCATGCTAAAGAGCTAGTGCAAAACTATGACTACAAAACCATGATGTTAGCAACCAAAAGTCACGCAATGTATAGACTATAAGCACGGTGACAAGGTTTGAAGGGGGCCCCACATCTGTCAAAGAGTGCACCAAACACTAAAAAATGAACAAAAATGCTCTAAAAATACCACGTGGACAACAAATGGCCAAAATGACAAAAAACACAATATAGACAAAATGTCAAGAAATCAAAAATTTAAAATGGGATTGGTTTAGGAACAAAAGAAGCAGCCTTTTATACATTTTCTAAGGCCTTTTGTTCCCAAGATTTTTAGTATTTAGCGGCTAGTTGTTAAAAAAAGTCAAATTTACTATTGGTCTAATTTTTAACTTCTGAAGAAAAGTTCCAAATGCCAAATGGATTAGGCCATTGGCTTCAAAAAGCCCAAATTAAGGCCTTCTAACTCCTTTCCTCTTTTTTCAAGTGATTCAAATTTGTAAAAGTCAACAAATTGTCAAAATAAAAACCCATAAAATCCAAGATGAAGAAATTTTCATTTTCCAAGAATTTTGACATGCCTAAACTATTCAAAAGGATTGTTGGAGTAAGAAAAGACTCTATGGGCAATTTCGTTAAAATGGCGGTATTCCATTAAAATGGCGGTTCAGAGGACCAACTAGGGAATGAAATCTTGTAGAAGACAATGGTGGGGGCAATGCCATACATAAACGAGTAGTGATTTGGGCATACATGGAACACAATGGATGCTTGATATGAGATGAATAGGTGCCTCAATACACCTCAATCTTTGTTCCTTCATGAACAAATGCCAATGGAATACCACCATTTTAACGAAATTGCCCATCTCTACTTTTGCTTCATTTGGATGTCAAATATCTAGAAGAAATCCTCATTTTTTGTGTTGTTTTAAAAGATGCGAAAGTGCCTTATTTTAAATTGAAGGCATGTCAACTCTAATGTCACCTAAAATCCGTCGTAGGCAACGTTTCCATGAACAGATAAAATCTTCTAAAACACGCCTTGATGTCTACATGTTTCATGAAAATAGCTTGAGATACCTTGCGTTTGCACCTTCCAAAAGTCAGCCACGTTAGTGCCACATAGCAACCATGCCATTTTTTGGGGGGGGGGACAATGTTCATTTAAAAATAAAATAAATAAATCACTATAAAATGTCGCACATGATATGATTCACTGAAAAACACATGGCATTAATGGTATTAAACTGTTCAGAATTAGAATTATTTTATTATATGAAATAATTATTTTTTAAAGAGTCAAAGAAAAAGAATAAAAAACTTCTAAAATTCACAAGTAATTTATCACCTACCATCTAAAATACTTCTAATGAACAGTCAAGTAATTACATCATTGGTATATATGAAAATGAGGGGAAGAAGAGTTCATTTTAAACCGAAATCCATTGTCCATCTATGACAAAGAATATGGGATAATTCAAAATTGAAAACTTGACTACATTACATGCACTAGTAGGAGCCCCTGTTCTTTTAGATGTTAGCATGAAACAAGAATGTTTTTTAAAACATGAGCAAAAAAATAGGACTTTGGCCATAGGAGGCTTAATTCACTTGGATGTTGCAAGAAAGACATCAATGTTAGGGTCATAACAAGCTTCTGTCCTATCTGATGTCCATATTTCAGAGAACATCACAAAAAACATAGTCACATTTCTCCTGACGTCTTGAGAAACAAGTAACTACCACGTTGGCAAAGGATTTCGGTTTGAGTACAAGTAAGTTACTGAAACTTACTATAGACTGAGGTAAAACGCTGACCACATGTGAAAAATACAAAAAAAGGGGCAGCTCTTTGGCATCTTTTCTCAAAAACCTTGCATGCATGGATGGGAAAGCTGCAGAATGACTTCATTTTCTATTGTACTTCCAATATAGCACAAATTGTATTAAGAAGTCCTAAAAAATTAGTATAATGCGTTATAGTATATATACTATATGTAAATATTTGTCTTTATGCTCCCAAATACTTCATAATAAAACATATTTTGTTGTCAATTTTTGAAGATTCATTTTTTGACTGCATTGCAAATAAAATTATTTTTTGCTAAAGTTATTATTCATATCTTCTTCCAAACAACAAAGAATATTGGAAACAAAACAATGACTTTGCACTCACCTCCATTATATGCTGCACTTTTTTCATTCTCCATTAAAGGCTTCAAAATAATTGAATTGCAAATATATTAGAAGACATTGCAATCTTCATATGTTCAATATTCAAATTCAATACTTCCAGTGCAAATTCTTGTTTACATGTTAAAAAAAAATATTGCTATCAACTTGGAATTTTATGAGGCTACTATTCTTTTATAAATTGAGATTTTGTTCCATTTCATTATTTGTTAATCAAAATTTATCTTGACAGTGTAGTAAAGTAATAGTATTGTAAAAGTATTGACAGTGTAGATATTAACCTTCTACTATTACTTTAACAACATTTAAACCAGAAATGCAGAAGGCACTACATTTTGGTATAGATAGAACTTTGAAGTGAAT
This sequence comes from Rhytidiadelphus loreus, assembly GCA_947034895.1. Taxonomy (NCBI): domain Eukaryota; kingdom Viridiplantae; phylum Streptophyta; class Bryopsida; order Hypnales; family Hylocomiaceae; genus Rhytidiadelphus; species Rhytidiadelphus loreus. Next base: position 28,031,345 of record OX344764.1, read on the forward strand.
GAAATCCTTATTAAAACTACTCATTATCCTAATTAATTTTTTCCTAAGAATGATGTCTTCTTGAAGTGTAGTTTTAGCATTAGACATTTGATTTTTATAATGAATGATTATGATTTTTCAATTCAGCATTTTGTGCAAGGGACTCCATTGCAAATCTTCATTTTCTATTGTTGAGGGCTCTTCAAAATTAGCATCAAGAACACTACATCTTAGAGGAAAAATCACAATAGATATTTGTTTTTATAAGATTTATACTTTATAGAATAGAAATGACTTGCATGGCCGCATGGGCTTACGATTTGACTATGGATAAGTTTCTAAAAATTATTGGGGGCTGAGGTGAAATGTTGACTACATATGAAAAAAACATGGGAAGGGCAGCCACATGGCATGGTTTTAAAAAAATGGTATTTGACGTGGCATTTCAATGATATAACATTCAATGAAGCTGAAGTGGCATGCCACTTTAGTACACGTTGACGCCGTTTGAAAATTTTAACTCCTAAATGCCCAAACACTATTTTTGTGATTTTGGGCAGTTCACTCTGAATTGAATTTTTATTTTTATTTTCTTTGAAATTTTCACGCAACATGTGCCAAAGGGTACCTTTAAGGCACAATAATTTTCATAACTTTTGACTACATGGTATGTAATTTTCATTGCTTAACAGGCTACTCAGAAAATTCTTAAAAAATTCTTAATTTCTAAAATAAAAATTTGAAATTGGTTTTCTGGATTTATATATGCGTAAAAAGCTTTTAATCATTTCATTTTGATTGATGAGATGAAAGTTATGAGGAGTTTTAGTTTACGGGTAATTATGGATTTGCTACTCTAAAATAAACTTTGAAGTCCTTTATTTAACTTGATTTCAATTTTTTTGTAAGAAAATAAAATTATAGGATGCAGACTATTTATTGCAACATTGCAATCATTGGAATTGATATTTTTCAATTCTATAACTAAATTCTTGACAATTTAGTATTTTCAATCATTTTTTTTTTCTACTTACTATTTTTTTCCTATATGTTGTACAATTCCAAAGGATCATAAATTTTTCAAGCATGTAGGCATGTAGCCAACTTGACTTGAAGAATGAATCCAAAGAAGTACCATCTATATGAGCATTTTTGTATATAAATGTGGCCTTGTGAAGTGTAGCTGCCTATTTTTTTGGAAAGCCAATTAAAGAATTTTTGTCAATTCAAACACTAATATCTTGCAATCTACGCAATGGAAAATTTTGAATTTTTTTCCACATCTTCTCAAATTAGTGTATTGCAAGATCCTAAGGTTACATGTGTACAAATGTTGTTTTTTCTCTAAACTTTAGAACTTGTCCTAGAAATGGCAGTTTTGGAGCATTTTTGGTGAAAGCATAGTCAAAAACATTTAAATTAACACTATTTTTGAAGACATCAACTAAAATGTCAACTGAGACATCTTCTAAAATATCTAGATGTTTTTTGCGATGTCAACTAGCACATCAACTGAGACGTCTTAGAAGATGTCTACATATTTTTTGCAATGTCAACTAATGCGTCAATTGAGATGTCCAAATGTTTTCTCATAAAGTACAATTTTTAAGTTTCACATATCCCATATGCTTTGTCTTTGCTCCTATCACCACATCTGTATAAGTAGGTTGTCTTGTCATGTCAATATACTTATAATAAGTGGCTTTTTAGGCCATTTGACATAATTGCCAAATGCATACGGTATATTGTGTATGTTGTATAATATATTGCATATTATATATGGTGTACAATGTATGACATACTGTGTATGATGTATAGTATACTGCGTATTATGTATGGTGTATAATGTATGATGTAAAGTATTGTATATGGTGTATAATATATTGTGTATGGCCTATTTTGTATTGTGTATGATGTACAATGTATTCTATATGGTGTCTTTTATATGTCTTTTTTTGTATAGTGTACTGTGTATAATGTATGTCTAAGCTGATGTTTAAAAAAATGTTTAGATGTCTAAGTGGACATCACAAAAAACAGCATTCAAATTCTTTTAGACATCTACGTTGACATTGCTGAAAACAATATTAATTTTTTCAAACGGTATAACGTCAGGTGCCACTTCATCAGCAGGTCAAGTTTAAAAAATTCCATGGGGCACTGCCCACTTGCATACGTGGCGCTAATGTGGCTTCCACATGGCAAACTTCCGTCTCCTTTTTTTACCATGTTTGTTGTGACATTGCTTTAAAAACACAGCATGTTTTTCAAATTCTTTGTGTTTTTGTCCTGTCAATCTTGACGGATTTTCCTAGACATCCACAATAGACATGCCTAACGTTAAACTAAACACGTAACCTTGTTCAATGGCATGTCAGAAAAAACACAGGTTTCTTCTAGTGATGTAGATGTTTTTTCAAACATTTAATTTTGATCAAATTTTTTGTTTTACATATCCCCTTGGGCCGAGCATATCCCATACGGGTTGCCTTACTTCCTACCAACCCACTAGTGTAAAACCTAAAGGACCAAACCTTCATTATTGTCAATAAACACCCAAAATTGCCATGTATACAAAAAAGATTGATAAAAAGATTTAATTGTTTCTTTTGCACATCTAACCGTAGTATCTTACACTTAATTAGTATGAAAATTTGTTAAAAAAATTTCAAAAATTTTGACCTCATACATTGCAAGATATCAGCCTTTAAAGTGAAAAAAACAAAATTTCAGCACATTACGGGACTAGATTATTTGACTTTGAACCTTCTTAAATTAATTTTTTTGCACTAAAATTTTTTGAGCTTCAAATATTTATTGTGAAAAATTGAGTTGAGAGTCTATGAAAAAAGGGACTTTTAAAAAAACTTAGTTTGTAATCTTTAAGAAATTATTAAGTAGAAATAGGTATGAAATAGAAGAAAAATCTAAATTATTAATATTTGTAAAATGGAATTATAATGCAATGATCCCATTGGTGAGATTGTTTTAGCAAGAAAACTAAACCATGTGGAACTTTTTTTTTTAACAATTGTAAAAATTGCATTCATAAATGAATCCGGAAAGTTATTTTTTCAAGAAAATACTCTAATTCATTTGCTTGAAAATCAAGATTGTCCATAACTTTCTCATAACAAATCCAAATGGAATAAATCAAAGCTTTCCATGTAGACAAAAATATAATCTATGAGGGAGAAAAAAAAATTAATTTAAAAAATTAATTTTTTTGTTTGATGCCCCCATCCCCTACTTTGAGCTTATTTGGGCATAATTTTTATTCTTGAGCACCGATTGAAAAAAAAATTACATTTTCATAAAGCTAATTAGTTTTTTTATCTTCAAAAAAAATTTCAAAAGATAATGACAAAAATTCAGCCCGTAGGTACCTCTTTGAAATTCCATTTGTCCCCCAAAGGAACAATGGTCCTTTAGGGGATAAGGAGCTTATTGTTTCATTCATAATGTACATCCATCTATTTTCCTTTTAAATCAAAGCATGCCACATGACTACCCTTCCTCTATTTTTTTAACATCTGATTTGTGTTTTATCTCATTCTACCATAACTTACAGAAATTTATTCAAATGAATCTAAAACCCCTAGTTGATGTGGCACTTCCATATTTTTTGAGATGTTGTAATAAACATGACCATGTTTTATTTGATGTCTAAAAAAACATACACATTCTTTGTATCATCCACCTGTTTTTGCTCTGACACCTTTACATCTTCTCCAACATTAGTAAAAATTTGTCTTTCATATGCTTAGAATTTGTGACACATTGATGTCAATGAAAACATGGCCTATTTCTTTGTAACACCACAAAAAACACTAGTTTTTTATAGTGAATATTCTTGTAACTTTGATCAATGCCTCAAATTTGTTTAAAATTTGTTGCGAATCGTTTAAGTTGTCCATTCAAATACTTATCAATGTTGGAATGCCTTGAAACTTGTCAAGGTGCTTCATTATGACTAAAAATTCTATCCTAATTTTTAGTAGAATTTTATTATAATCTAGGTAATTTCTAAGAATTTCCTAGCATTAGTCACTACAGAAACTGGGAATAAAAATGACTGCATAGAAGTTAGTCATTCCAAACAACAATGACTGGAAAATGACTTTGGGCCCTAGAGTCATAGTGGACAAGTCATTCTTTAAATGACTTGAATTCTATTATCACCATCCAATTCTACCTTGGATGAAGAAAGAATGAGAAGGTCTATGTGGTTGATGAGGTGGACGAGAATTTTTGTGGGAAAGGCCGAGCAGCTACCCATTTTTAAGTGGATTTTTATTGAGATGGATGTTCACATCATCCAATTATGTAGTCATTTTGTAGCTGTTGACATGAACATGTCAAAGTCATATTAGGGTCACGTCAGATTTATGTCAAAATCACATCATATTTATGTCAGAGTCATGTCAAATTCATGTTAGAGTCATATTTAAGTCACATTAGAGTGGTGTTTAAGACACATTAGAATCATGTTTATGTTATTGTGAAGTCATTTAGAAGTTAAGATGGAATCTTTGCACAATCCAAATGGATTGATACATAGCAAGTCATTCTAAAGTAACTTGAATTAAGGATTTAAATCACTCCAAGGTCATTCAAAGTTTCACAATGATACACCATACAAAATACACCTTACATTATACACAATACAACATATTTGGCATACAAGTCACATGACTTTCAAAGCCACTTAGTATGTAAGTATGAAGAGACGAAATTACAAGCCTTTTATTATAGTGGGATAATAGGAGGCAAGACAAACCATGTGGGATATGTGAAACGCAAGAATTGTGTTACAAGTAATATTCTATACTTCATTGAGGCATAGCAAATTAACTTTCTTCAAAAAACTTGAAACTTACAAAAGTTGGAAAATCAATCTCACTTTCATCTCCAAAAATTTGTTTTAGATTTCAAAACTCAAATCAAAAGTTATAAACAAATTTGCATACACAACAATATTTAGGGAGGTTGTGCACATCTTACTTATTGTTAGAGTAGTTTATTGTTACGCAACTTTAAGGTCACTAAGTTGGAGTCATTGTGAAGTCATACCATTGAGTTGCACCTACCTCTATTGTATTTGCTCTTATCAAAAACTATTTGTCCGTTTTTTTTGGCCTAAGGGTTTTGTCATTAGGAAAAAAAGAATCCACTAAGAGTTTGTGAGTTCCCGATCCTAGGGAACTCTAGAAATAATTTATTTTATGTTTTAAAATTTTGATAAAAAAAAACAAAAAACAAGCAAGCTCATGCACTTCTTTAAGTCAAGATAGATCCCAAAAGCAGTTGAAAAAACATTAAAATAATTGAAATAAAAGTTTTTATTAAAATAAATTTGTAAATACAATTTTTTGCAATCTGATGTGGTAGGTGTCCATTTTGTGCAAGACCCATAGAAAGATGAATGAACACTTTATTTCTTTTAAGTGTTATCAATTTTTTTACAAGTCCTACGAGAACTTCAAAAAATGTTGTTCCAATTATTTCACAAAATGTTGTTTTTGTAAAACTTTGAAAAAAATTGTTTGGACTTTGTCCTTCTCTAAAAAAACATTTTAAAAATCATACATTTGAAATAGGCCCATGTTGATGTGGTGGTGCCACCACATCTATTTTCCTTTCCTTCAAAAGCCATTCATGCATGATTTGTGGTATGAGTTGAAAAGACAATTTATTATACACACGCAGGGTGGTAAGAGGTAACACAAAGCATATGGGTTATGTAAATAAGTTAATAGTTAAAAGAAGACTCTGAAAACCTAAACCGCTGCCCTAAATCCTAAACCCACCCCTGCGTAGGACGTGAATTAAGATTTCTGAAATTGTTATCCTACATAATCGTATCTTGCGGGTTGCGGTCTTGTGTTTGTGCAGGACGAGGACGTCGACAGAGTCATTCCGTTGTTGGCGCTTTGTCGGAGGCGTGGATGGACGGAGGTGGGTTGGCCGGGCCCGTGGTCTGACCCAGGCTAGGGGCCAGGTAGGTTGGGCCCACCTTTGTATGTTTGATTTAACGTCGCGCACTTTTGTATGGCTATAGAATTATGGGTAATGAGTTAGTCATTAAGAACATCTTGTATGAAAATCATTGCTTCTACAAGTCCTTAGAAATCAAACTTGCATGAAGAAGAATCACTCATGGTTGAAAACTACAATTGGAATGGGAGTAAATGTTGTTGCAAGTTGTAGATGGCTATAAACTCATATAAAATGTGTTGCCCAATTTAAATTTCTTGAAAACACTTAGTAAATGCTTGTGGATGATCCCATAGAGTCATGAGAAAAGTGTAAATTGTGGTTTCCATACATGTTTGGTTAGTATTGCTAAAGCAAAGTCTAATTTAGTAAGTTGTGGTGCTAGTTAGGAAGTTCATTGCTTAGATGGTCCATGTCTTTGACACTCTTTAATAGATACTTCTAGTTTTTTTTGGGCCAAAATGGTTAAAACCCTCATAGTGGATAATATTTTATGAATGGTATTAATATTAGAGAAAGAGAGACTCTCTTTTTAATGAGATATATAATATTGGTGTCCCACATTTAGAAACTAGTAAATAAATTTGAGCTCTTCATTCATACTAATCTCCAATACACATTAGATGGGATTCGGGGGGGCTGGAGGGCCGTTTCAGGCCCGTTCCTTGCTCCGTTCCCCCGGCCCCCATTGAACGCGGGTGTCAGAATTTATTTTTTTCAAAAATAAAAATAAAAATAAAAATAAAAATATTAAAGTTCTTAAAATGAAAAACAAGGTTAAAATTTTTTTATTTTTTTTATTTTTTTTCAAAAAATCTGACTTGGCAGTCGCTTGGCCAGGTCAGCACAAGCAGGTTTCGGCGGGTTTCGGCTAGGGAACTCACAACCCTCCCCAATGGCTGAATCCCATCTAATGATTAAAGTTTGTCTCTCTAAGTCGAAGACGATGTCGACATTCCTATTGATGAGGTGAATTTGAAGTACTAATAATTTAAATTTGGCTTCATGGAAGAATATGAATAGTTTGTAATCGAAGTCATAGTGGAGGATAAGTATTTAAAAGAGATATCACGAAAGAGTACAACAATTTAGAAATTGATATTTTGGTGTAAATATTTTGAAATTGATGTCAAGGTATACAAGTGGAGTACAAATATTTTGAAATGGTTATCGTAATGGAGGACAAAAGTTTTTAAATTGACTTTATATTGGAACAAAAGTCATGGTCAAGCGAAGTGATGTTGGACTAGCTGTTAGGGTGGTTAAAGTAACGTGGAGGATCAATGTTAACAGTTTGATGCAATGTCATTGCATGCTTACTTTATGATTATTTTTTCAAAAAAATTCTTCACTTGGGTGATGAAACTATTGATATGCATAGTTGGGAATGAAAAAGGAGAACTATAGATGAAAATTCATTTCTTCATCTCAAAATGTCTACATTCATTGAATTGACTTAACCCAATTTGTTGACATAGACTACCAAACTTTTGGTGTTCACACTTCCAATGAGTGTTACAAACACCAAACATCATTCTTACTTGACACAATCATGTGAAAAAATCACCTCCTAAAATCCATCCTCAATAAAAGTCTTCTTCATTTTCCAAGATTGGCTCCATTTTATCCATTGACCCTTACTTCACCCTCAAGGCATCAATTGATAGAGATATTGTTGTGGTAGGTTCATAACAATTCAACAATCCAAACCATCATCCAAGAGCAAGTGTAGCTTTGTATAAGAAATCCCAAAATCATTCATAACATAACTTGGTGTAAGCCACCATTTTTACTCATAATTTAGGATTTATGCCACATTTAACTACTTCTAAGTTATTCAATGAATTTTAGACAAAACATCCAAAGATCTCTAGATAATAACATTAGAAGATCTTTGGATATTTGTACAGATCTCTGGATGTTTTCTATTGATCTCCGTATGTTTTCCATTACCTCCCAATGACAATTTATTTTTTCTCCCAATGCTAATTCTAGAATTTTAAAAGTCCAAAAGTAGTTAAATATGAAATTTTGAAATTTTGAATCAAATGGAATGAAATTCCGAGTTAGGAAGTATTTGGAAGAAGGATTAATCTATGACAGATTAATGAGTTTCATACTAGACAGCAATGGGAACTTGGGATATTGGTGCAAAATTTAGGAAATGCATAAATCCTTCTACAGTTTGCATAAGTCTGTTGGAGAATTGGGTGGCATGAATCCCAAGCGGAGCTGAGGGAAAACCAGCCAGCACTCAAGACTGCAATCGATCAACGACAAGGAGATGAAGAAAACAATAAAAGACCACAAGACCAGTGAGCGGGACATGAAGAACGAAGCAGGAGCCCGATGACCATGTTGGAGATCTGAATGAGTAGCTGATTAGCTCCAAAGAACGGAGCGGAGACAACATTGAACCCAAGATCAAAGACAACCAAGATTTGTAGTGGCGAGGGCTTAGAGTTTAGGAATCAATCAGCATTGAGTTGTTACATGGCAGTCACGGCGAATTTTGAGGGACCATGCGGGAATTAGCTTGAAGTCTCGACGCTGATTGAAAACCCTACCTAATCGCAAATCCAACTCCAGCTCACGGGGCAAAATATCCGCAATAACGATAGTCCAGAAGATTGGAAATCCTAGCAACACTGAGAACCCAAGAGGATTCATTAAAAAAAGACCAACAAACACACAAGGAGCGCCGCGGCATCGTCCGAAGGAATCTCCAGCAGCAATCAGCCAGGAAGCAGCGACACGAAGAGCATGACAAAGACGACAACAAGAAGACTAGCAAAAAATCAAGTCAATCCAAGTTGTTTTGAATGTTTGGGAGCAATTTGAAGTTCAAATTCCAGACATTTCTGGATTATAGTGAACTTTGGCAGCTTGTTTCTTCTTCATACAATGTTCATTTCCAATTTATTTTTTAAAGATTTGGAGGAGTTGCAAATACTAGTTGGTTTGTGTGGGTAAAATTTCATATCAATTCAAAGAAGTTACAAGAGATTGAGAAGCATTTTAGTAGAAGGGTCAACTTTAGATGTGTTTTCTGCAACTTTTCTTGACATTTTTTAACATTTCAAAGCCATTTTGCAAACACAATGAGTCAATGGAATGATATTTCCTTTCACTAATGTATTTGTATGTTGGTTTTGAATCACTTTATAATTTAAATTTTTTTCATTTGAGTAAGTTTAAAAATCAAATTTCACCTCCAAGTGTGTTGCTAAGAAAATTTCAGCATCCTTTTTGAACACTAAAATATTACTATCTTTGTTTCCAAAAAAGACAGGTGTTTTGTTTGTAAAACACGAAGGAAACAAAGGGAGTATAATCTTGCAATCTATGTGGCCAAATGACTCCAAATTTGATTCATGTTATTTACAACACATACACTACAAGATTGTACAGTTGTGATTTCTATACCTTAAGTATACGTTAACATCAAAAGTCACAATGCAATGTATTATTCTGGACAAGCACAATGCTGGGGCATACCCACAGCTTCATATCAAGCTCTTGAATTTACACGGTAACAGAGTTTATACCTCCTATATAAGTTCCCATGCAAATCTTCATATTCCTCGTGTCTGGATGATTTGAAACGAGGAAAAGGGACAAGAAAGTGTCAAAAAGTGAGGAAATGCCACAAAAATTAAGAATATACATCTCATGTGAAGCGAAGCTTTTACCAGATCTGCAAGGAAAAATGCAACGTGGACCCCAAACACAGAAAAATGCCTAGGCCTCCCATTAAAATCACTAACACATAACCTTCAAATGAATGAAGTGATGTCTGTCTTGGTGAATCGGAACCTCACAGATCGAAAGCTATCGAGGGAGAGCAGTTATAACAGCTCGGCTAACTATACCGGTGGCCTCAATGTAGCGTTCAACACACCTCGAAATACAGCTGCTTTCACCCCCACTCAAACTGGAGCTTGGTTTTGTCACGCACTTGCTGAAACATTTGTCCCTGACAGTCTATATGCACACATATGCCAAACCATGCTCTTTGTTAGTGCCAGAACAAATTCCAAAATACAGATAAGTGACAAAACGGTTTGATTCAAACTTCATCAATCCAACTCACCCACAGTGACTTGGAAGCACATCATTCAGATATATCACGTGCTCAATTGATTAAGAATTTTTTTATAATGTCGCCCAGCTTGAAAAGCTTCATAACTAAATACCTTCTTCCCATTCACACCGTGCTTAAACTCAAAAGCTTTTGACCCACTCGTTGACAATTTTGCAATTTTGCAATTGCAATTTTGTGTTCTCCAAGCTTACATAAGATCTTCCCAACTCGCTACATCAACTAAAAGGGATTTCAGCAAAACAGGGATGTCACTGGAATGTCACAGGAACTTTAAGACAACTTCCTAACATGAACATTCCCCAATTCATGGGCAGATCTCCCAATGATACTGAAATCTCCCCCTATGTATCATGGAGAGCCCGCTATACGATCATTGTGCTATAAGGAGACCTCTTCATGAATCATTCTCTCCGAGTTTCTCTTTAAGATGTGGTCTTCCAGCTTTTGAAACGATTTTATTTTACTTCGTCATAAACTCTCAAGTTGATACTCTAGTTAATGCAGCCCATGCCTATAGACAGGATCAATCCATCAACTGAAAATTAATCAAGAAAAATCTATCAACAACGTCAATTTCGATTTGTTATCAAAAACAATTATCCTCGAGAACAGAACAAGGATAACCCCCAAAGCCCTGATAATCAATTCTGCAACTTTGACTACGATATCTAGAAGGCGCAGAAAGCTCCACCGGTCGGAATTACCACAGCAGAGAGATAACATAGTGGTTCTGAAATTGAGTTCCAAAATATTCAAGTTTTATTTAGGGGACTACCCCCACGATCAGTAGACACATATGGCTTTAGAATTAAGTATGAACTACTAGTGCAAGTGCATAAGTTAAGCTGAAGGTCAGCCTTACAATAACGAAACGACAATCAGCAGAAGCAATTCCATTTGCCTTGCTCATAGGTTTAATACTGTCTCCAAGGATGCAGGCAACAGGATCATACGAAAACCAGCAATTCTTACCCCAAAAAACTCTTCCGCATACGCTTGTGCAAGCTGCTGCTTCACTTGGCCCATCATCACCTCATTTGATACTCCTAATCCTGATCCCGACGGCGATGGCGAAGAAAAGGGATCCATTACTTCCGCTCCTCAGCAGCCTAGCCTGTGCAATTACTCCACATACATTGCGGTAGCTAATCAAAAAACACATTCGACAGCTTCCACGTTCAAACAGACCTGATCGGAAATAATTTCTAGTATACAATTTCCATAATTTCACAGAATTCTGGCGAGAAAATAAATGCCGCATTAAATAACCATCAAACTTCGCAGGAGAAAATGGGATTCCGCCAAAGACTGCAAGTAGCAGGGCAGGTGATGTCTAACCAGACACTGCAAATTGGGGCAGGGGAGAGACAACGATGCCGTAATCTGCAGACAGCGGAAGATCGTGATATTGGCGATGGACAGGGTTCACAAGATCAAACCCTAACTTCTGACAGAAGGGCGTTCAGTTCTCTGAGTGTATTGACAGGGTTTAGGGTTTATAAAAACCGCGCATATCATTGTAGCTCGGGATTGATACCCGGCAGGTACTTCAAGCCAAAGGTTAACGTCTTTTTGAACCAAACAACACTTTAAAATTATATTCTCTTTTTTTTAATCCAAAATTGGCAACTTCATCCATATCTTAAATAAATATATGAAAAAAAATTGGAAAAAAAAATATTACTTTTATGTGGCAAAAAAATTCATCCAAAATTGGCAACTTCATCCATATCTTAATTAGATATATGAAACAAAATTGGCAAAAAAATACTACTCTTATGTGGCCAAAGATAGAGATTTATTTTTCATTATTTTCCTAAAATAACTTGCCAAATTGACTCAATTTGATTAGTCTGTGCAAGTTTATACATAAATAAATGATAGAAATTTCTAACAAGTATATTGAATAAGAACCAATCAATGCATGTGTAAATTATTGTAGACAACTATAAGTTATGATGAATTCTTTTTAAATTTAGCAAAAGGTGGAATCTAAAAGTATTTTTTGTATTAATGGTCAATTTCGTTAAAATGGCGGTATTCCACACGCCATTTTAATGGAATATCTTCTACTAATGAAGAATAAATGTGCCACGATAGGGTCATACATCTACCAATTTTATGCCTAGCACGATCAAATCACTCCTAGTTCACGCATTTCTACTCCCCTCGGACAATCTTTCCATTGTTTTCATTCTTTCAATGGTTTCATTTTGTGCCATTTTAATGGAATACTGCCATTTTAACGAAATTGACCATATTACTAGTAGTTTGATAAAAAAAAAGATTGAAAACATTCAATAATAAAGAGAATCTCATTCAATTAACTTGATAATTAAAAATACTTCATGTTGGAAAAAAAAAAATTAATAAGAAACTTGAATGACAAAAAATCATAGAATTTAATAGTATAAAATTAACAAAATATGCATTTTTGAATTTACTCATTTATAACTTACGAGACAACCTATAAGCTTTTGGATTTCAAATTTTTAAATTTGTTTCACTCTTAACTCTTGAGGTAGTCTAGGAAAATTTTATCTGAATTTATTTATTTTTTAAATGCTTATTTTGCATAGTAGAGGATCAAATTGATAGGTAGATTTTGTTAAAATTAACACTAGTAGAAAACGCAGAAATTTTGACAGAATTCTGTTGATTTGGTCACGTTGTCCCGGTCACTATTATATTGATTCCAACAGAAATTTGTTGAAAATTACAGATTTCTGTTGAAATCAACAAAACAGTGACCAGGACAACGCGACCAAATCAACATAATTTTGTCAAAATTCTTGCGTTTTCTACTAGTATAATTATACAAATTTTTGAGGTATTGTTCCATCTACCTTCTAGTTTTTAGAAATTATATTGCATATATTCATCTAGGCAATAGATATTTGCATGTTTAAAGACAAAATTATGAAAATGAAATCAACCAATCATTTGGCGCATTGTTCAATTTATCCTCAATTTCGTAGAAAGAATATTGCACTACACCTTCATCTAATCAATGGATATTTTATTTTACATAATTAAAGACCAAATTGATAGGCCAATCTTGTTAGGGTTAAATTAGAAATTTAGGATACTATATTACCTACTTCCTATTTTGTAAAAATAGTATTGCACATATTCATTTAGATAATGATTGGATAGTGTGCATAATTGAAGACTATAGAATCATAGACCCATCTTGTTAGGGTTAAATAAGAAATTTGAGATATTATCCCTTGAAAAGAGACGTATAGGGATTCTTGCAATTAATTACCTACTTCTTGCAAACAAAAAAAACATAATCCCCCCCAAAAAACACTTTGATATGGATATGGGGATACATATGGAATATGGATGTCTAATACAAAATACTAATATGATATGACATAAGATATAGATACATGAATTGAATATATAGAATACATATGTATTAACCAAAATATTGATATGGTACAACATACATATACATGTATGGGATATGATATACAATTGTTAATCCCATATTGAATGCAATCTAGCATGTTCATAAAAATATAGACAAAGTGAATGAAATACAAATATGGAGGGTTATTAATTCATTCACGTTTTAAGTGAGTGGGTGACATTCCCTCACTAAAAGTAGCCTATTCTTAAAGCAACCCTCTAAGCCTGCTTAATACAAGCAATACCAATAATATATATTTCAAAAAACATGTCACTCATTCTTAGATAGGGGACACATTTAGAACAAGGTCGCTTTAAGAGTAAAATACATTATCCTCTCAAAAGAGACTACATGTGGGATACATTGCTCTTGGTCCTTTTTAAACCACGAATAAATGCAAAAATCTATCCCTATTAAGTTACGTACAATATACAAATAAGGTTTTTTTTTCAGGGGGGGTTAAACACATGGACAATTTATATTAGGGGTAGTCACACCTTCTTCACTTGGCACTTGGAGAATGGAGAATGAAAAGTTGGTGAGGATTTGGAGAAGCCAATGGAAGCCGTGGTGAGTGAAGAAGGTGTGACACCCCATAAAAGGTGTTGAGAGTGGAGAATGAAAAAAGTCGAGAAGCAACTTACCTAAACATAAGATTAGACGTAAAGTTGGAGGGAAATCAGCAACAACAAAGGTAAAAGCGACATGGAAAGGTAAAAGTGTAGAGCACAAAGGAATATTCTTAGTTGGATATATCTTCCGCACTCCCAATCTTCACCTCTAGAGGTGAAGACTCAGAGTGCAGAAGATATATCCAACTAAGTATATTCTACCAACATGAAGCCAAACCCAAACCCACCACGTTTCCATTCTCCATTCTCCAAGTGCCAAGTGAAGAAGGTGTGACTACCCCTATTGTACACCCATGAGTTTGGAGAAGACAGATGTACCTGCAAAGTAATATTTTGCAATTCTAAGGAGTCTAACTGAAGTTAATTGGGCCATTCATTTGGGGTCCTCCTTCGTGGCAGCTGGCAATGATCCAATGGCATGTTACGTGTGACAAGATAAGTTAAGTTAACTTAGCAAGAGTCATGATTTCAATTCAGGACGGACAGCTCTCATTTAGTCTGACGGTATTAGTTTGAAATAATGAAGCAAAACTTATCATTACACGCACATGAAGAGAAGGGTAACTCCAGTTTGAAAGACTAGCGTGAATGAAGCATCCGGCATTGGGAATGGTTCCATGTGACCACCCTAATTACTGTAGCAATGTGAATATTTTGGGGCCAATTCCAAGAGGGGCACATGTTTTTCAAAATTCAAAGGTTTGTGCTTGTTTCACAAATGAAACCCAAGTGGAATTACATGTTGTCTCCAAGGCTCTGCCCTCGGCTTCTGCCGTTTGTTCTTGGCTCACCTCTTGGAATAAACTCCGGGTTTCGAAAACAAAACAAAAAACCCAAGTGGAATTATAATTTTCTAATTAAAATTGTAATTTTTGTGAATTTCTAAAGTGGTTTGCTATGAAATTACAAAAACACTCATAGAGTGGAGTCATGAACATCCTACAAAAAAATCTATAGTCACCTTCCCATGTATTTAATGATACTTAGGTGTTCACCACTAACCTGTACAGGTCAGAGACTTTGTTTCACCAAAAATGCTCCAAAATTGCCATTTCTGATACAAGTACCAAATTTTAGATGAAAATATGGGCAACTGCACTTCACAAGGTCACATTTGTATGAAAAAAATGTCCAAAATGGTGGTTACTCTTTAGATTCATTCGTCAAGTCAAGTTGGCTACATGCTTGAAAAATTTTAGATCGTTTAGAATTGCACAACATATAGGAAAAAAATAGTAAGTAGAAAGAAGTACAAAGTGATTCAAAACAGTAATAAAATTGTTAAGAATTTAATTATAAAATTAATTCCAATTTTAATGTAGTAATAAACTATCTACATCATAAAAAAATTATTTTTTTCAAAAAAGATTAGAAATCGAGTTAAATAAAGGACTCCAAAGTTTGTTTTTGAGTAGAGAATCCATAGCTACCTGCAAACTAGAACACCTCATAACTTTCCTCTCGTAAATCAAAAGGGAATGATTAAAAGCTTTCCACGTATATATAGAGAGAATTAAACAATTTCAAATTTTTATTTTTTTCAAAAGTGATTTTTTAAGAAATTTTTAGGCTGCCCGTTGAACATTGAAAATTACATATCATGCAATAACTTTTGAATCATGTAGTTAAAAGTTATGAAAATTTTTGAGCCGTAAAGCCACTTTTCAGGTGCATGTTGTGAAAATTTCAGCAAAAATAAATAAAAACTCCATTTGTAGTGAATTGCCCAAAATTGCTATGTTGCCAAAAAAACACAGTTTTGACCTTTAGGGGTTAAAGGATTGACACATTATTAGAAAATGAAAGGATTGGATGAGTTTTCAGACAAAAGTGGGGCGAAAAGTGGGATGATGGAATTACGTTGCTAGTGAAAATGGGCTAGCTTATCTTAAGCCTCGTGGACTTAAACGACAAATTCTATCTTTGATGCTTACTTCCCCCGAGAAACTCTCGGGTACGTCTTCATGTGATGACAAGATAATTATTGTACGCCCCCATTATAGTTGGGTGGACTATGATAGTAATGCCTCTACCAATACTTGTATTTGAACTCATGACCACCTCACCAATGTGCCAAGGTGAAAGCCACTAAACCAAGGTTGCATGTGCCTTACTTACATGATTGGCTCATCACCTTCAATATTGTAGAGAATGACCTCAATGTCACTTGGCAATGTCACTAACAATAACTTAAGATTGATTTGGTTGTTTTCTGCATGCATGCGGGGAGTTAGATTTTGAGAGAATATAAAAGGAAAAGGATTTCCTTGAATATTGGAGCAAAATTGATAGCCAAACATCAATTATTTAATCCATAAAAATTGGGAGAGTAGGTTCTTCCAAGAGGGTTGCTTGTGAGGTAAACTGACCCATTGTGGTCAGAATAAAGAGTTAGACATCATGTAGTTACTAAATTTTTTCAATTTTTTTTCCACAATAGTATAAGTGTGAGAAACAGTTAGAGCAATCAAAATTATGTTTTTTTTGACAAAGTTTGAATTTGCTATGAATTTTTGAAGTGTTCTATGTATCTTTGCCCATAAGAGTGTGTAGACTACCTTAAAACCAACAAAATGTGATTCCATCATGCTCATTTGGCTCACCCAAAGCGGTCAAAGTCTTTTCTAACATGGAAGGCCTAAAAGTCAATCCTCACAATGAATTCTCATTGAAAAATTGGAAGCTCCTAATGAAGTCACTAACTACTTCATTATTGTCATGTAAGACATGCATTGAAGCCAAAATTTGAAAAAAATGAAAAAACCATAATGGGATCATTTGGTAAGTGACCACTATGGGTCATTTGACCACAATGGGTTGATTTACCTTATCTATGAAAGGGTATAAATAATTGTAAATTCCTTGTCGTCTACATAGGTTTTAAAAAAGGTTATTTTGCATGTGTAATTCTAGGCATTTCAAATACATGCATTATCTTGAAATGCAACAAAACTAGTAGGCATTTCATACATCCACCAAAGAGTACGCACAAAAAGTTGAAATTTGAAATTTTGTACCACTTGTGAGATCTATGTGTTCAAAGTATGTCTTTTGAGTGGATACTGACTCATTTTGAGTCATATAATGCTCATTTTGAATCAATTCAACAATTAATTTAGAATGTAATTAATTTTTATTTAAATATCCCCCTTCAACCATACTTATATTTTTCAGATCAACATGTATGGACAAATGATATGGATTAATGGCTCATGTATTTTGTATCTATATTTTTGGTATGTACTCGTATCTATCTGTGAATTTCTTAATTACCATACTTTAAATCCTTATTGTCTCCATCTCTGTATCTTTTAATTTTCAAGATCAATGGTGTCAAGGGGGGAAGGGGAAATTATTTTCTTTAAAATCAACGGTTCACATTTTTTTTGAGTGAGTGTGTGTGTTAATTGAAACCACATGCATCACAATGGTTTTGCAATCACACAAATCTGAAAATAAATTTGATTCAAATCTACGGCAGGAGGTGGGGTGGAATGTTTTTTTTAAACAAGATTAAAGGCTATGGTTGTGTCTTGTGTGTGGGAGGAGGACAAACTAAGTTGCATGTAAGGTAAACCAACCCATGACAGGCCAAGTGCCTAATACTGATACAACTACTAAACCCTCCCCATTATAGTCCATTTTAAGATTTTTGTTGCTATGACTTAATTAGGTTGGTTAGTGGCCCACATTAGTGTATTAGGTGATTGTGATAGAATTAG
This sequence comes from Rhytidiadelphus loreus, assembly GCA_947034895.1. Taxonomy (NCBI): domain Eukaryota; kingdom Viridiplantae; phylum Streptophyta; class Bryopsida; order Hypnales; family Hylocomiaceae; genus Rhytidiadelphus; species Rhytidiadelphus loreus. Next base: position 28,049,198 of record OX344764.1, read on the forward strand.
TAATGACTGTTATAGGACACTTACACATTGTGAGTGTAAACTCATCATAAAGAGGTTTTTTTTTATTCCTTTATGTGATGGCCACATTAAAAAATCTTGTGATTGTGTTAGGAAATCTGAAGACTGCATTAGGTGGTAAGATGACCATCATGAAGACATATTTTGTTGATTTCAGGTAGTCTACAGACTGTTTTGGAAAAATACTTAAAATTTTTATAAAAATTCCTACTTTGTCCAGAAACTAAAATTTTAACTGCTTCTTTCATTTCTCAAAGTTGTCTCTGTATAGACAAAAATCTGATTTTATTTTGCTGATGGCAACATACCAAATCAATCATTCTGCCTGTCATAGGCTGGTTTACCTTAATCACAGTAGATAGTGATAGTGTCTCTTTGTCCACTTTGTGTCCTTGGGTATATTTCACTATCAAAATTCACAAAAAATGAGAGGAATTGAAATTTAGTTTGTATATTTTAAAATGATATAGATGCTTTGTGTTGAGAATTACCACACCAAAAATCAAAACTTGAAATCACTTTGTAGAAGACTTATATCCCTTGCACAACCTTAATTCCTTTGAGAAGCATAAAACACCGAGAAATATACATATATTAACCCATAAAGATCCAAGGGAGGTGAACTTTCAAAATGGACCAAAAGTACCAAGGACTTGAGCAATTTGTTTACTCATTTATTCTTGAGATTGGATGGAGTGTAATTGTAGGATCTTGCAAGTTAACATTGAAAGTAAGCACTTCAATTTTTTTTAATTATTTCATCGCACAATTTAATTAGTAGATATTTAAGTTTAAAGTTTGATTTGGATCAATGGAAAAATAGGGCATTGCACTTTGAAGGAGCATATCTTAGTGGGAATATTTTGAAATGATGGTCTTTTGTACATAGCAAAAGGCAAGAGAGTTGAGAATGCTCATCTAAAATTACACAACATTTTGGTCATCTTGTAATTTTGGCTGGAGCTTGCAATGCACAATGGTTACTGAAATGAAGGTAAGTTTAGTGTCCATAAATTAGGCACAAAAATAGGCACACTTGTCTTTTTTTTGAGTTTTTGGAATCTACATTCTTTGAGGTGGGCAATAATCACATTGGTTGGTTGACTTTTCAGTCCATGCCCAAATTGAACCCAAAACATGAAATGTGAATTCTACTACACCACTCAACTTTAAAAATTCCAAATGGTGGAGTTTAACTTGAAATTTGATGAAATTGCTGCCATTAAATTCATAACAAGGTCTGGTTCTTAAAAATAATTTTTGTTCAAAAACCCTCAAATATTGAGAATGGGCAGCTCAAAAAAAATGGGTAACAACTAAAAATGGTTACTTCAGTCATTAAGGGGTTAAAATCCAAATAACGAATTGTTGTATAAATTAAAGCAATCTAATGTAGAAGAAAAAAAATTGAAAAAAGTTTTAAAGCCTATAAGTTCGTTTTTTGTTATTGCTTTTAATTCCTCAAGGCCCAACAACTTTTTGACAATAGAGTTTTTTAATGAATTGTTCTACTTTTATATTTTCCTACACAAGGATGTACTTAAATTTTAAATTTTAACCATAAGAAAATAAATATTATTATTTTTGGACATGTATGCATGGAATTAATTGTGGAAAATATTGACCATTGGGTTTTAAAATTATAATGATTTTGGATGATCAACTTTATAGGCAAAAAATGTTGTTTTGGAGGAAGAAAAATTATAAAAAGATGAATAATAATTTTTTAATCCCCCCCCCCTCCCAAAATAATATTGTAATCTTAGGCAAATTGAATATTTTTTAATTTAAAAAATTGAGAAATAAAAAATTCTCTCAAATTTGTACACATTTTCAATCAGAAGGATTAGAAAGTCAAAATTAACCAAATTGGATCTTGAATTTTATATGTGATTCTTTTTGAAATTGAAAAAATTTATATTATTAACATATTGTTTGGAACATCTTTGAAAAATTTGGAATCATTCTAATTATTTTGTATTACTAATCAGACCAAATTGAATCTTGTATTTCTAAAATTGCTAAAAATACAAATTTGAAAAAAAATTCTTCAAATCTAGTTTGTTTGTGCAAAGTAAAAACTAGAATTGTCCAGAAAACATTTTTTCCATCTCTAGTATTCCTTTCATTGGAAAAGCATTATGTTTGTTTCCTTTGTCTATTAGACTACATTTCCTAAATAAAATTTTAAATACTTCTCACATTGAAATTTTGAAAATAAAAATATGCAACAAGTATGTCAACTTATTACTCTATAAGATCCTAGTTTACAAAATATTAAGATTTGTTTCACCCTAATGAGAAATTGTTGTTGAAAATTTGAAGATACATTGTATCCTCTTGGTCCTTGAGGGATTAAGGAGTAAATGAAGTGCCATGACCTCAAGTGTCAAAAAAAAATCATGATGAGGCAATTCTACACTTGTCCTTCAATGATTAGAGAAATTAAAATTTTGAGGCCAAAACACTCAATAATTCATAGAAAATGCATCATAACTTGTGTGTGCAAAGAATAATCCCAAATTTACAACAATTATAATGTGCATCCAAAATTTTAATTTGTCCTTGAAAACAAGTCATAATTCAAATTGGAGAAGTAGAACAAAACATCAAAAAACTTGATTTGGTAGAAAAGAGTTTTAGAGGTTAAGCAAGCCTACAAATAGTACAAAGACAAAGAATTGAAAAAGTTTGTGATGTAATATAAGTGTTTCTTGGAAAGCTAGACACGAAGCATTATGAAAAGGATACATCATCACTATTAATTTCAACATGGTATAAGATCTAAATATATACATTCCACCAAGCCTAAGCACCACCAAATACATATGCAAGCATGTAATATAAAGTAGACACTTTTCATTGATTCTACTAGAAAATTGAAAAATAAAAAGCAATTTAAGAAGTATGATAAGTTTGACAAATTTAAATTATTTGAAATTGGAATAGACTTGCATGAAATTGGAAATATGATTTTAAGATATTGTCCATAGTTATATTTGTGGTCAAAAGCCACATTGCTAAAATAATAGCTTTAAGGATATACCATCAAAAAAAATTTAATAGAATAATTTAAAAAAAACTAAATTTTATTTTCATTTCACATTTTCATAGCTGTCATACTTATGAATGTGTTCTTAATATTACAACAAAAATTCTTCAAAAAAGTAATGTCCACATGAAAAGTGATTCCAAAGTTGGATCAAGATTAGAGCTCATCTCATATTTGAAGTCCCGGGGTGAAAAACTCTAAACTTTTAAACTTGGCAAAGAAATGTAAAAATCTACTCCATTACTTTTTAGTTGATTAATTTTTTATTTCTTGAAATTTGAAATTTAATATTAGGGTCCTTCTTTTCAAATATGAATTCAAAACTTTCAAATTTTATCATTCCTAAAAATAATAAATTCTTGCGTTTTCCCATAGGTTCACAGGACCACATTAAATCTTGCTACATGGCTTCAAATCTTCATGTACTTTGTTATAGATATTCAATTTCAAAATATTTATTTCACCTTGAATTAAAGATATATTGATATTAGACAAAAGTAATCCATTTTTTAATCTTAAAAAATATATATATTTGCTATTTATTATTCAATTTTCATTACACTATAGGATTTAAGGTTATTTATTTGTAACTCACACTTTAAGCAATGCTTGCTTTTAAGTGGAATTCAACACATGAAATTATTTTCAATACATTGGCAATCAAAAATCATGAATTAAAAATAATAGAACTAGATAGTTTTTTAATATGTTATGAATTTGCTATGAATTTGTGAACTTCAAATACATGGTGCACCCCAAACCATTTGGGAGATTTGTGCCAAAGCCACACTAGCTTTGTAGTTGAACTTCCAATTAAGCTACAAGGGAGATGTATTTTCATAAACTTAAGAGACAAGCCATAGTTGCAACATTGTCAACAAGTTTTTTTTAATAATTTTGGGCTAATTGTCCAATTCAAATACAAACTAAAGGTGCAATTGGCGATTGTGAGATTGGAAAAATTGTCACTTCAAGACATTGTCCACCAATTGCAAGAAAATAAAATATCTCGAATGAAAAGATTGTTTTTAGTAGATTCATTTACTTATCCGGTGTAGTAGTTTGTTTTCAAACCAATGTGACCATGACTTCATGTAAAGTAGAGCACAATCAAAAGACCCATCACAAACACCTTAGGAATGACCGATTACATTCTTTTTCAATAAACGAGATTTGGCCACAATCAATGTCTTAGATGAAGGTAATAGGGTGATTAGTGACTTCAGTAGGAACTTTCAGCTTTTGAAAGTAAATTCTTTGCAAAAAACGGGTTTTTTAGGCCTTCATGTTGTGGCCATGCTAGAAAATATTGTGATTGCTTTAGGTGAGTAATATAACCATTATGAATACAATTCTTGTTGGTTTGGGCTAATCTAAAGACTCTTTTGGGAAACACTCTTCAAAAATTCATAATGAATTCATACTTGGTTGGGAAAAATATTATTTCAATTGCTCTCACCACTTCTCACACTTGTCTTTATGTTTGAATTTTTTTTTAAATTAAACAATGGCATGAGGCAAACTCCTAATTTTGACCATAATGGTTTGTTCTACCTATGCAAGCAATATATTTTGGACTTCCTATACCTACATATTTTCAATATTGGTTTATGGTACAAGGTTGTAAATAGGTGCTTCTACCCAAAACAATTATTCTCACTTGGAATTTCAGAAAGCACTTCATCTACAAGATTGGTAGGAAGGATTTCAAAAAAGCCCTAAAGTTCTTTGTCGACCATATAGAGGCAATGAAAGCTCTCTTGTGCTTGCCTTTGTAGACATTGAGAATGAAACACCCTCTAACGAATTCTTTAATGGCATTTCATTTCTATCAAGTTGTCAAAAAACACGTTATTTTTGTTTTAGTTTATTGATGTTTAAACTATTTTAAAACAATTTAAAACCAAAGCATCTATTTTAATGAAAATTTCCATTAACTTTTTTGTGTATAACTATTGTAGGAAGGTTTTCTTATTTCTAAATATTAATGAATATAATATTTATATAGTTCCATTAATTTTCTATATTCTATTTTTATATTAGAATTTTTTCCAAAAGCTTGATTACTCTTGATAATACTCAAATAATTCCAAATACAATAAATTCAACAAGTGTTTCATGTTTTCATCCTCATAATGATTTATTGATGTGAAAAATTTCTTTATCATTTTTTCTTGCAACTCCATAGTATTGCTATGTAGAATGATGATTTGAACAATTTCATGTTATTTACTTTATACAAATAAGACTTTTGGAATTCATAATCTCAATGGATAATAAGACAATTTATGACTTTATTTTTTGAATCAATTCATTACTTATATAAAGCATATAAGTCTTTATACTGAAGTGGGCCTTTATACTAGAAACTAGGCAAAGTTTTAGTGCATTGGGATTAGAGGAGACAAAGGAGATGAGAGTTCAAGTTTGCTTTTCAATGAGCCACTTAGGACTTGAAACAAAGGATAATCCTAATGTCCTAATGTAAATAAGGTTTCATGGTTGACAACATAGAATTTTGCTTTCTAAGTGCTACATCAATTGTCAATTTGATAATAATGTTTAAGAAATAAGAAAAAAAATAGGTTGTTGAAGGTGCATTTTTGTTAATTGAGGTCAAATTTAAAAAAAATCAAGAACTATGTGAAATTCAATACTTGACTTTGAAAATGTCCCTTAAACTAGAAATGTTATTCAAGAGTTAAAAACCAAGAAGTAGTCAAAATTTTAAAAATGCAACAGTGTCTTGTAAAGTACAACTCTGAAGAAAGACTAGTAAGATAATGTAGTGATGAATTTTCAACCAAAAGTTGTAAACTATGGCCTACAGATTTCATTCATATGGTTAGACTTACATATGCACTAAACAATGACTATTACCTCCTAAAGGATCTCAATGTTTTTAGTCCCAAAATTACTTCAAAGTACTTAAACCCAAAGCAAGGCTAAAATCTTCATCTATATTTATTCTTTAACAAATTCAACCATAGGATCCTTTGGTTTGGTTAACTTGTTAGAATATAATACCCTCCTAAAATTTTAGAATAAGAAACCTTAACAATTGCAAGATCAAATCGCTTGAATTTCAAAAAGAAGTATTTTCAACTCTTTCCAAGTGGATAGATTTCATCTTTCAAACTTTTTATATAAAAATGTGTAGATTCCACAACTTATTACTCTCCATAACATGTTGAAGAAATAATTTGGGAATACTTGTAAAAAATTTCAAACAAAAAATATTTCATATTCATGCTTGAAAAAAATAGCAACTAAGTAGAAAGAAAGAGTATGATTTAAAATGCTAAATTGTTAAGAATTTAGTTATAGAATTAAAAAATGCCAATTCCAATGGTTGTAATGTTGTTATAAACAATCTACATCCAATGTTTTTATTTTTTCAAAATATTGAAATTGAGTTAAATAAAGTACTTCAAAGTTTATTTCAGAGTACAGATTCCATAAGTGCCCACAAACTAAAACTCCTCATAACTTTCATCTTGTTAATCAAGATGGAATAATTCAAAGCTTTACGCATACATATAAACCTAGGAAACCAAGTTTAAATTTTTATTTTTTTAAAAAGTGATTTTTTATGAGTTGGCCGAGTTGTTCACTGAGTATTAAAATTACATATCATGCAATAACTTTTTAACCATGTAGTCAAAAGTTATGGAAATTGTTGCACCTAAAAGCGACCCCTTGGGTACATGTTACGTGAAAATTTCAAAGAAAAAAATATCAAAAACTATTTATAGTGAGTTGCCCAAAATCACTATATTGCCCAAAATAATGTAGTTTAGTCTTTTAGGGGTTAAATAAATTTTGAATCAAATAAGTTTATGAAATGGATTTTATATTTGTATATTTGTGATTTCTATGAGGGTTTTTTTGCTATTAGCTTAAAATTTAAAGTTTTAATTATTGTCATGTTTGAAGATTTTTATCTTGCTTGTTTATTGACATTCTTTAATAAGGTTTGATTTTTTAAAGTAGAAAACTAAATTTTTGAAGTAAAACACACCCATGCCCTTTATATATTAGATTTTTTTTTGAAGAGTATTCTAAATTTGTAGCAAACATAGGTATGAAAATTAACCCCTAAAATGAATAACTTTGCATTTTGAGCATTCAAAGGGCAAAAGAAAGACTCCATTTGGATGAAAAATTTGTAAAACATGACAATTATGACTAAAGAAGCTCAATTTCACTTTCATGTAGAACACATGCAAAAAGTTTCATTTGTAAAGTACATATAATTGAAGTGGAAAGTGTTTATTTTTTTCTCAACATTAGAATTCAAGGAATGTTAGAGTGTAGAATTTAGTTTATATAATTTAGAGTGATGTAGATGCATAGATTGACAAGTACCACACAAAAATCAAAACTTGAATCCACTTTGTGCAAGGCTTACACCCCTTGCATTACCATAATTCCTTTGTGAAGCACAACACATTGAGAAATATCCATAAATTCACCGAACCTTATTTTTTGAAAACAATTCAATATTTGATAGAGGAATATAAATCTTGCCGTACACCTACAATAATAGTATATTAGGACCAAAGAATGCAAATTTTATGTGTCTAAATAATAGAATTGTCATAATTAGTTATAGAAATTCATATATAAATAAATCTATTGAGAATAATTATATACATAGATTCATTGTGATGCTACCATAACACTTCTTCAATTAATATCTCAAATATTTCCTCTAGTTGAGATGAAGTCATGGTGAATGAAAAGAAGGGGGGCAATTAGAAAAATGAAGAAGACTTTCAATCATTAAGAATTCACTTACAAGATGCCTTTTTCACATGCGTTAAATAAGAATGATGTTTGGTGCATTCATGACAAATATGTATACCAAATGTTTGATTCTCATTGTCAAACAAAAGGTCTTTCGTCACTTGATTGGGATGCTATTTGTTCTTGTTGGATGAATGTAGACTTTTGGATGATGGGATGAGTTTTCATTTTTTATTTGCCTCTATGCATATTACTTTTTGCATTGTCTAGCTATGTATCTAAAAGATGCAAGCAAGTCTTGTTTTTGCAATCCTCCCTTTTGAAAAAATCTAGAGTCATTGGTCTCACATTAAAAAAATCCCCCTTTCTTTAGCGTCATTGATCTCAAATTTAAAAAGTAAACAATTGCCATTGATTGCCATTATGAAAGATGATTTTGGCCATTGACACTCTGGGGGATATAATATAATATGGAATATGGAATATGACATACATATCGTATGTAGAATACAAATGGAGTACATACAAAAACATATGGAATACATACAAAATATAGATACAAACTATATAAACATATATGAAATACATATGGCAATTGATATCCTATTTCAATTGCAAGCCAAATAGATTTAAGAAAAATGAAAATATGGAATAGGGGTGGAAATTTCACTAGCAATTGTCTCATTTTCTCAACCAATGGCAAAATGACAGGTATACTCCTCCAATTGTTTATGTCTGTTTTCTCCAAAAAACTAACTTCTCTCACTATACAACCAGAAGATGACAAACATCTTTTGGGTGATTAATTAATATTAGAAAAGAGTTCAGATTAGTCCATGTTGTAACATCACTTCAATTGCTCAACATCTCCTCAAACATCACTTCAATTGCTCAACATCTCCTCAAACATCACTTCAATTGCTCAACATCTCCTCAAACATCACTTAAACTAACCAAACATCACCTCACTTACCATGACTTTTGTCCTGAAATTCTGTTACTTGTTAGTGTCAAAATATTTGCACCCCAACATTATGTCCTTGATGGAAATGTCTTGACCCTCCAACCACTTATAGGGGAGTTTTCTACGTAAATGATTTGTACTATTTATAAAATAATATCTACTATTTAATTAATAATGAAATTAGTATCATAAATGGGAAATTATGTGCTTTTACATTCTCGCACATGTTTTTGGATGATTGTTTGGATTATAGGCTCAATCAATGTGATGCTACCATAACATTTCTTCTATTGATATCTCAAACATTTGCCTTAGGTAAGGTGAATGAAAAGAAGGGGGGCAATCCAAAGAAATGAAGAAGGCATTTGTTAGAAATTGATTTATAAGATGCCTTTTTCACATGCATCTAATTACAATGATATTTCAGTGTGAAAACACTTCTTACAAACATGAATACTAAAAATTTGATTGGCATGCTATTGCTCTAATTCAATGATAGTGGACAGTTTTGGATGAATGAATGAATTTTCAACTATAGTTGTTATTTTTCATTTGTTATCCATAGATGTACAAAATTTGCTTTTGGATTGTTTTTCATCAGTCAAGTGAAGATTGCTTTTGGATTGCCTAAGACAATCCAGTGAAAAGAGGCATACAACTCTGATTTGCATTAGTTGCCCCCCCTCTTTCAAAAAATTTACAGGCCGTCGATTGTTTAAAAAAAAATGATGACCCTTGAAATTGCCGTTGATTTCTCAAAAAATCACAAGTTGTTGATCTTGTGAGATTTAATCTGAGCCGTCCAATCAACATTGATCTGGGCCGTCAATTTGGAATACGATACGGATATAAAAAACAAATACAGGTACGAATACAGACGGGGTAATACGGGATATAGTACAGAACATGGGTACATGTATGGATACAAATACAAGAAGTAAATACCCATAATAGGATATCCCATATTGTTTGCAGCTCCTTCACCTCCCTCACAATTACAAATAGGAGGGGGGTGGGGGGCAAAATTAAAATTTTGAATTAAAAAAAAATCAAATAATAGGGTGGGATAAAATTTAAATTTAAAATTTAAAAAAAAAATCAAACAAGGGGATAGGGGTAAATAAATTTAAATTAAAAAAATAGGAGGGGTCTTTTGGGTGCATAGTGACAAACAATTTGTCACTATGCACTCAAAAGTGGTTGTACACAGCCAGCCAGAAGTACACAAATGTCATAAAAGAAACGTACCAAAACATTGCCTTAATTGCTCAACATCTCCAAAACATCACTTCAATCAACGTAGCAACTATTCCAACATTATCTCATGTAACATGACTTTAATTTTAAAATGCTTGTCCCAACATCTTGTCATCAATAGAAATATTGTCACACCATTACATGTTTTTCAACCACCATAGAGGGTTGTTTCAGGTTGTTCCCATATTGGAAACCAACCACTACTATTTAGAATTAAAAATCATTTAAAAATTAAAAATAAAATAAAATAAAAATTTATTATTATTTCGTCCACGTCAATAGGTTGTTGTGAGTTTCTATAGTCTAGGAACTTGGAGAACTCACTACCCTCCAGACCAATTGAATTCTATCTAATAATTGATCCTAATAGAGACATGTAGGGCCATTTTAAAGAAGATTGGAGTAAATAAAGAGTAAACAAGGTCCTACATATAGACGTGAGTTTTTGAATGTGAACTCTTATATTACATACTTCATTTAAGAAAGAGGCTCTTAATATAAATGATTAGTATTATTCATAAAGTATAACATAATGAATGACCAAAGTTATCATTTTTCAAAACCTTTGAACTTTGTGAATTCTTCAATAAAAAAACAAGGTTTCAAAAGCTTCTTTAAATTGCAATGCTTGTGAAGTTGTTACTTTTTAAAAAGCTACTAAAATATTGAACAATATGAAGTTCTCATGAAAGTTACATCTAAAGTGGTTACAAGTCTATTCATTGAAAGTCATATGGATGTCATAATAATGAAAAAGGAGCTTTTTTTTCAAATGATTATAGTACTAATTCAATTGATAGAAGGATTAATATTGAAACAATTGATATTGACTGTCTACAAACCTTTGTCATTACATGTGTTTTGGCTGTTGTGGAGGGCTGCGAGTTCCCAACTCAAAACCCACCTGAAACCCGCTGAAACCTGCCTACGCTGACCTGGCCAAGCGACTTCCAGGTCAGTTTTTTCAAAAAACATAAAAAATAAAAAATAAAAAATTGTTTTTCATTTTAAGGACTTTATTTTATTTTATTTTATTAAATTTTTTTTTTTTGAAAAATAAAAAATCTGACACCGGAATTCGAGAAGACCGGGGGAACGGAGCTGGGACAGGCCCAAAACGGCCCTCTAGCCCCCCCCATCTCATCTAATGAATGCCTACATTTATCAAGGCCATCACAAATGTTGTTGGAATAGTCAAAAGTTTGAAGACAATTTTTTTGTGCATTGAAGGTTTACACAATTTGAAATTGAAGGAATCAAGATATTTAATTTTAAAATTCTTTTATGTCAAGAATTAAAAAACTGGTCAAAGAATGAGACTTGAATATTGATTAGTATGTTGTTGTTTAAGAGTTAGCAACACTAAAAAAAATCTATTATTCAAGGAATAACTTTATTTATTTATTATTTATTCTATTATATAATCTTTCTATATATCTCTATAATTATGGAGGTTAGGATGATGACTTTAATAATATTGGAAAGTCCTTGAGAAGATGATGTATATTGGTTGTTTTAAAAACATTAAACCTATGAGGTAAAATACATTAAATTTTGAATTAATTTTGGATATTAAATTTTTAAATTTTTAAATTTTTAAAAATTGAATATCAATATGAATCAAAGTGTTGTAGTTGTAGCAATACTACACACAATATTACTCTAAACCCAAAACTATAAACATAAAATTCTATAACTTTGTAGATATGACAACTATAAAGGATCATTCTACATTTATTCACTCTAAACTTAAAAGAAGAAAACTGTCAATTCACAAAAGTGAGGACAGAAGCCACATAACATTGTGGATACTTGTGTAGAAATTAATTCAAGATGTGAGGTGAAGCTACCTTGATGAAACCTTAGATAGGACAATTGCTTATTTCAATAATTGCAACAGTTCTTTTAAATTGCATTTTCCTACTAAAACACATTTTATTTTGAAATTTTAATGACTTAAGAGCAAAAGAGCAAAGAAGAAATTCCCCTTCTTTTCCTAAAAGTCATTAAAATAAATAAATAAAAATAATTCTATTAAAAATTATGATATAAAACAATTGGTAAGTTCTTGCAATAATTGAAATAAATAGTGTAGTATTTTCTTCGAGAAATATATTCCTTACGGAAAGATTACTTTGCTTGAATATAGCCTAGATGCCCGAGCTCTGCCCGAGAAGTGCCGGTAAGCAAAATGATTTATTACAGGCTGTGCCGGTGACCCGGTGGTCCGGTGGTGCTTAAAGCAAATGCTAAATTTAGTTATGCGGACAAATGAGAGAGTTTTACTCGACAAGGTGAAGGAACCGGTCGGACAGGGACTGAGTAGTCGGGGGGTTGGGCATCAATTTGTGTACATTGCGGTCTGTTTCTTGCAGATTGTGCTTAGGGATTGCCGTTCGCACTATCGCAGGCTTGCGACATGCATTCCGGGCTTCAATTTGGTTCTCTTCTTGTCGCTTTTGATGGCCTGAGCAGGGAGAAAAAGGCTGCTGTGAATGAGTGCGACTCTGTTTTTCAAATGCTTCCGATGGAACTTCGTGGCACCGGAGCTTTGTGGAATCTTGTAGATTGATTCTTGGATTTCTTGTGATTTGGGGAGGGGGAGGAGTATACTATGTAATGGCTTGAGTTCTTTCAAGCGAGAGGCGGAGCTCTGTGGCTGGAAGAAGGAGCGGCGGAAACAATGTATGCGGAATTGAGAGGTTTCGAGTGTTTGTTTGTTTCCAATAGCCGTTTATTGTGGTTATTGAAGAATTCTGTGAAGCGGAGTTGGAGTTCGTGACATTTTTCAGCTGCGCAGGCAAAGAGGGAGATCAACATGCGCCTCTAACATCCGTCTCGGACTGTAAGTGAATGTGTCTTCCTTGGTCAATGTGGCTGATATTGTGTCAAGAAGCTTGAGCATGCATAATCTTCTGAGAGAAGCTTTCTTTTTCTTGATTCTTTCCGTGTAAGCTTTTGACTATACTGACGACCATCTGCTGCGTCATGGAAATATACCTCTTGCGATTTCGTTTAGGTCTTTCACGTGATCTCGGTCAGTATGCCTGTGTTGGTATTTTCCCTGACGTTGTAATTTGGGACGGGAACTTCATTTTTCTGGTGCAATAAATCAATCAGACTGCCATTCTTTTTCCGAGAGTATTTCGTGTTGTGCATGTGGAGTACATGTGCTGAAGGTTCTCTACGATTTCCTGTTTTTTGCTCACATGTATAATGAGGACTACTGATTAATCATAGCTTAAATATTTCGTAGACAGTAAGCATTTTAAGCTTGTATGGCGCAGCAGTTGTTGTACAGATTTCTAAAAGCTTACTGGACATGCTTTATCGGCTGTAGATGCTGAAGTTCTGGGGAGTTTCTCTGTTCTCTGACTGGAATGTTTAGGTGGATGTTAACAGGAGCTGGATGGTCTAGCTTGGCTGAGGCCTGTACGGTTTCTGTGCCATAAGCTGCTCATCTGTTCCACAAACGGAGACACGAGAACAGGATCGGGAACCAGTTTCTGGTCAATCTCATGAGGGATATAGAATGTGGACGGAAGCTTTCCTCTGGATTTTACTTTTATATTGATGGCGTACGTGTTGGCAAGCTGTATAGTAATATGTCTGATGGACTTGAGGGAGCGGTAACGCCAGAATATCTTCAGGTGGTGCGTGTCTCGTCTGCCTAGTCCGGATGAATGGTGCGCCTCTCGTCTCCATTCCAGCTCCTCGCATCTCCAGCTCAATATGGTAGAGAGAGATGAACTGTTATCTATGTGAGTATGTGTCGTTGTATCAATTGCTTGCCTGGATTTGACATATATTCAACTCGCAATTAAGTGTGTCATGTGCTGATTAAATTTTTTTGAAACCGCTTTACTAGTCATTAAGTTTTTCTTCTTCGATATTGCAAGGGGAAAGTTAGAACCCCGTCGTATATCCTTTTTCTCATCTGTTTTGTTTGAGTTCATTTTGCATTTCGCATCTGTTTTTTATGTTTATCTGCCCCCTGATGTTGAAAAACTCGACAACCCTCCTTTTTAATCACTTATATTTTTATCCAGGATTCCTTTACTAATCCCATAAATGGAAAATTCCAAGTCTAAAGCTTAGGGTGTAATCCTCTCTGGCTGGTTAGCTATGACAAGAGGAAAATGGATAGGAACGGAGAGGCCTTTGTCTAGGCAGAGACGAGGCAGTGGTGAGTGTTCTACATCTGTGGAGTCTTCCTCGCGAGTCTCTCACGAGATGCAATTCCCAGCTGCCTCTGCAATGGTTACATCCACACGGAGGAGGGGAGCGAACCAAACTGCCAAGCAGTATGACTCTGACGACTTCAGCTTTGATGATTACAATGCTGAAGGAAAAGAAGACACACCGGACGACACCGCTGCTGAGAAGCCGGGTAAGAAGTCGCATAAGAAAAGATTGGCACAAATAGTCTCTGTTTTGATTCACTAACCTCACACATTGTGTAAGTGGGATTTTTTTCAAACTAGAGGCCCAATCGTTAACCCTTCTACATCTGTTTAAAAGTTTTAAGATTGAAAAGGTCGTGTACATCATGTTGATCGTTGTCAGCTGTATTGCTTCTGGTGGACTTGCGCTTGTTTGTCACAAACTCAAAATCACTTGCCGTGTTTACTAATTAGGATTTTATGGCTCAAATAAATTCCTGAAACAGAATTGGAAGCATATTGCGATGGTTCGTGGTGGGATGTTACGATTTTGAGGAGGAATCGTGATAAATACTACGTTCATTATCAAAGGTTTACCGATCAAAGCGACCAGTGGGTACCTTTAAATCATCTCCGGATACGCTGTCGGACCTCAAATTTAAGTGACTGCCATAGGATTGTTCCGGGGATCGATGTGTGCGTGATGACTCAACACCCGCATTCAGACGACAAGCCTCCAGTACGACTCACCCCACCCCTTGTCCTTCATCTTTCTTCCTACGTATTGTCATCCTGCAAGTGAACTTATCGACGCTCCTACTCTAAATTCATTGAGTGCATAGCTGCGTGGAGGAGTCAATATCAATAGTCTTTGTCGTAAAACATGTATTTCAGTATAAATATTGTTTTCCCGTTCTTTGACCTTAGATTCGTGGGTTTGTCTTCTTATACCGGGTGATAATGGCTGGGGAAATTAGGCATGGTACGATGCACAAATAATCGACTATGAGAGAGCGCCACACACTCCAAAAGCGTGCAAGTGCTGGTTCCGGATAGCTCTCTACACTATTCCAGATGTCCTTCCATCAAACTACAGCCGAAGAGGGCGTTTACCAATCTCCGCCAATACTGTGTCTCTGAGAAAAATGAGTATTATGAGAGAAGCACAAGGGATGTCATTTCAGCAAGTTGTAGCCGCCTCTTTACCTGGCTTGACCAATCCTCCAAGGATATGGGGGAAAGATGGATCGCGTTGGTATTCCTCTTTAGATGGCAACAGCACATCCCGGGACCCCAGCTTCTCTTCTGAGAGCAGAGTAGCTGGAGGAAGCTTAGACCGTTCACTTGGGGACGAGATGAGCCCAGAATTGAGATCATTTGACACTTTCCTAGAGGAGGAAGGATTCGAGGATCCGTCGAGTTTAAGTCCTGATGTGAGGGATGAAGATGTTGGTATTCCTGTTGTTTTTGGTTCCCAAGCGCAACCCATTGTTAGTGATGCGGATGATGTTGCACTTTGTGAGAACGATCAAATGCCTGATGACGGTATCAAGCATCTAGACAGATACTCCAGCGATGAAAGCGAGGAAAGGACAGTAGGGCCCGAGAGGGTAGAAGTTGTTCGGGTTAACCCGAATCCAACGTCGAGGTCGGAGAGTTTAGGAAAACCTGAAGAAACTCTGGATGAAGTGGTTGTCTCCGATCTTCATTCATTGAAACCAGCAGACCGAAGCCCATCGGAGCCAATTTCTGTGACGCCAGATATAATATCTCCCTCGCCTTCTGTTCAGACTATCCTTTCAGTTCCAGTGACTGTTCGGCCCGTTGAACTTGCTGCGTCTTCTGAGGATTCGGACGTGGATTTTGCCGAACACCTAGAACAAAGCATTGATGTCTCAGTGACTGCTCCGACTGACGAGCCAGCTACATTGTCTCAGAATTCTGATGGAGATGAGTTCGCGGCTTACCTTAAACGAAGTATTGCTAAAAATTATTGTGCCAAGCCATTAATCGCCGAAAACCACGTTGCGAAACGAGGTATTGCTGAAATGCATGGTGCCAAACGAAGGACTGCTAAAAATCTTGGTGGGAAACGACGTCGATTAAGTCCATTTTCTTTTCCAGAGATCTTCGGTAAAGGAAGTTCGAAAACGAAACCTCTTCCTCGGCAACGCACTGAACTGCCTCGCCTGAAGAAGGCTGCGAAGGAGGATGCGAAGGAGGAAGCAACAATCTATCCATGCGAAAATCTGAAAACAGTCCAAGCGACTCTTGCCGATTATCCTGTCAAAGGCGGCAAGAACCTTGGTAGAATTGCCAAGACTAAGTCGGAGGAATTTGCTGGCGAATTGGAGGAGCTGCTCATAGATGAGAGGCCCGATATGACTGTGCAGGAAAAACTAGCATACTCAAAGGAAGTATCCAAGACTGGGCTTCCTCCACAGGTTAAAAAGTCAAAGAAAGTGGTGAAAGAGATAGCTGCTGTCCCAAAATTTGTTGAGAAAGAGATCACCTACGCTGAGTTATTCGAAAGCGTGGAACCGGTCCAACTGGACATCCCGTCCGAGGAGAAAGGGTTCGCAGAGGAGTCAGGCTTGTTGCCGTCATGGAATCCCCTCATGGAATCAGTGGTCCCAGCACTTCCTCAGGAGGTGAAAGATGACCCACTTGCTGATATTTGGGAGGTCATGCGTGTTGCACAGGAAAGTGAAAAAGAGGTGAATAATAAGGTATATAATTTCCATAGATCAATGTCCAGTTTGAAAATCCTTTTTATTTGTTTGTTGCATTTTGTTGTTTCCTTCAATGGTATAACTCCATTATGGACATGATTGGTTTATTGATTGCCTTGCTAGTACGAATTTGATGAATAGAACTTATGGCATTCTGACGTTGACTTGTTTCTCTGCATAAGGTCGATGAATGGGTGAAGGAAATAGAAATAGAGTGTACCGACTTAGTTGGTACATGTGAACATCCCGATGGAAGTCAACATCCGAAGCATGGCGCTCTCAAATTTGATCAAGAAGTTGGTGAAGTCTGTGAATTGTGTGGTGTCATTGTGAATGATATAAAGGATATGTGGGCGCGTGATGTAAGATCATCTTGCTTTTCTGACATGCTTGATTGTGATCGAACTTTTTTATTCAAATTCATTGATGTTTATTGGAAGGCAAAGAGAGGCGCATTGGTACATGCCACGTGCTGTCCGGGGGATATTTGGTGTTGCTCTGGTGTGCCCAATGCTCGAGTTTTAATGTGTCGACGAGCACGTTTCTCTAGTAAATGATGTTTGTTACATGGGATCCTCTTTTGCACTTGGTGCTCACATATTCTTATGAAGGATTTCACTCTCTTTTGTTTCCTTACTATGTGGTGTGGGCTTCAGAATGCCAAAAGGATCGCAGTAACGAAGGAAGGCAATTATGACAGCGATGCGGAGAATGATGGTTGTGATCAAGATATACTTGCCTTCTGGGACCCAGATGACGAAAATCACATACAACAGAAAGATATCGAAGGAGCCTCAAATTTTGATCTTATTCCTGATCTTGCCACGGAAATGAAAGCACATCAGAAACAAGGATTTCAATTCTTATGGCGTAACTTGGATGGGCAAAGTTCTAATGGAAATACTTGTTTTGAGAAAGGAGGATGTGTTCTTTCTCACGCTCCCGGCACAGGAAAGACTTTTCTGATCATCAGTTTTCTATGCAGCTATATGAAGGTCAGATTCTAATCCTTTCTCTTGGTCAATATTAGGGGCATGCTTTTTTGAAGGGCATGCAGCGAAGTACCTAACCATACAACGGTCAATCTTGCGAAGCGAGAATAGTTTGAATCATGCGAATGCTCCTTGAGCTTTCTCTTACGACTCTACTGTATGGGTTCCTCTATATCTGTGCTAAAGATCTTATCTTAGTGATTTTGCTGACGGAACCTATCAATCTTCAGAGAGCAATTTCTTGTCTTTTTAGCCTGTGTTCACTCACTTCCATTGTCCTCTTTCTGTTGCGTTCAACGTAGTTTATCCTCTTCAATGTTGTATTGAATCTGATGTCTAAGACATTCTGTCAGATCTCTGATCGTTGGGCAGCTTTTCACCGCAAAAACTTCCTTGCAATACGCCGTCTTTTTTCATTTCACGCTATTGGTCTGTGGTAAATTGAATCTTTGTTATCTCTACCCATACCTATAGGGAGAGATTTAGCAATGGTGCGCAATGGTTCAATGTGTTAATATCAATACTGGCATGTTGGGCCCATCATTCTTAAGAATTCATTTCTTATGTATAATAAATCGAATTGTGACATGTGGATATTTAAGAGTAGTAGCATTCTACAATTGCCACATAGAGATTTTATATAATAATCAAATAGAGTGTACTAAAGATCATATGAAAAGTGATCATACCAAAAGTAACACTTATACCGCTTGTTTAACAAACGCGAACGTACTCCAGTTTCGAAATTGTTCTATACTTTCTGAGCGGACTATGGTTCTAAGAGCATGCCTGGACTTGTCTCCCTTCGGTGTTTTCTTGCTACAAGAGCTGATGATGCGTGGTTACTGTTTTCTGCTTTCAGAAGTATCCTAATACTCGACCGATTATTCTTGCACCAAAAATTATGCTACAACCGTGGGCGAAGGAATTTTTGAAATGGAATGTGAATATTCCCGTTTATAACTTCAATCAAGCAGGTGAACAAGGACGATTACTTCACCAAAAGCACGTGGATGCTGGAATTGTTCGATTAAATCACAGCGGAAAACCACAAGGGAAGAAGCTGCTCGTCCGCCGCGAGGTATTTAAGTTGCTTATTGCTTTGCTAATGCGTTGCAGTTGTCCAGCACTAGCATGACTCAGTGCTCTGTTTATTTAACTCTTCTTTTATTGTCAAATTCTCAAATTTATGGCAGGCCATGTTATTGGAATGGATCCGAACTCAAAGTGTGCTGATCATCAGTTACCCAATGTTTAACAACCTATACAAAACATCTCCTTCAGACACCAGGATGTTCACTATAAGGAAGTTACTCTTAGAGAGTCCTACCATCATGATACTTGATGAGGGGCATATTGTTCGAAACAAGAAAGCTCAAGTTCTGAAACAACTGAATGCTGTCAAGACTCCATTGCGAGTAATGTTGTCAGGTTCGACACAAAATCTTCTTGTTCTTTTTCTGATCAGAGAATTTGAACTGTGCAAGGAGGTTTCTCCTATGGACCTCTGTATTTTGCGTAGTAATTGGACGTTTTGTTGTGGTTTTAATAAGTGCTTCCAGCTCATAGAGGACTGAACTTCCATCTGATCAGGAAATGAGAACTTAAATTCCTCGGCAGAGAGAGCTTGATGCTCCTCACATGATTTGTCAATGTAACTGTTTCTCGTATATCTAAGTCCTTTGTTCTGACAGTGCACTACTGTGTCAGGTACTCTATTTCAAAACAACTTCGAGGAGCTCTATACGTGTCTCAATGTTGTGCGCCCTGGATTTGTAAAAACATTTGCTGAGGCTGCTGGTATAAAGTTCAACATTCAGAAGGTACTATTCTTTGTCTCCCGAGGGTTTCAGATCGTTTATTATTATGTGTGTCACTTAATATTCAGGTTTGGGTGCAACCTCACATCCTTGAAGCACAGTTTCTCCATTTAGCTTTCGTTCTAGAGGTTACTGGTCAAGGAAGCGACAGGCAGTTGCATTTATCGATAAGAAGCAAAAATTGTTGTGGGCTGAGCTGTTTTGTGATACCGTATATACTTCATTCGAAGCACAATGACGTGAAGGGATAAAATTATCGTTTGCAGGAACTTGAATCTCAGAGTGACGTCGAGAGTGAGCAGTTGGCAACTGAACGGAAGGAAAAAGCTTTTAAACTTACAGAATCACAAGCAAGGCGATTATTCATAGAGGAGATTGGCAATAAGATTGACAAGGGACAAAAGACCAAGTTTTCTTCAGAGTCATTGGCTGAGGGTCTTGCACAGCTACGCCGATTGACTAGTCTCTTTATACATCATTACACAGGAGGTGTTTTGAAGAAAAATCTTCTTCCTCTGCGAGACTTTGCCATAATGTTCCAACCTACAGACTTACAAGAAAGGATGATTCAGAGCTTGTCAATGAGAATGGGCGAGAAGACCATGCTGGAAAGAGAGTGCTTATTGTCATTGGTTTGCATCCATCCTACACTTTTCTCGCAGCATAATGTTGGGAAAACCCACAACGACCTACTAGAACCGGAGGTATCGTTATCTCCGAATTCTAAGATCTATTCATATGGTTTGCGGATATTCTACTGAAATAGATTGGTAGAATGACCAGTGCGTTCGCCTCGTTTGTTGGGATGGTGTCTCTTGACTGGCGTTATTTCTCTATCAATTAAACTTCGGTCATGTAATTACATGGGTGGAAAACATCTTTCGTGCAGGTGATGATGCAAGTGGCCTCTAATCGGGACCCAGCCGTAGGAGTGAAGACACGATTCGTGATAAATCTACTCAAGCACTTACGACTTGGACAGGAGAAAATCCTCATTTTTTGTCAGAATTTAGATCCTCTTCTACTTCTGGAAGAGATGCTAGGGAAACAATTTGACTGGGTTCGGGAACGAGAAATTTTGCAAATTGACGGAAAGGTCCAACCGGATGAGAGGCAAAGTATTATCGAACGGTTCAACGATAAAAACAACAGGGTCCGTGTCTTGCTGGCATCAACAAAAGCTTGCGGGGAGGGTGTCACTCTCACTGGAGCTTCTCGTGTTGTTTTTATGGACGTTCTTTGGAATCCTGCCGTAATACGACAGGCCATTCATCGTGCATACCGCATTGGACAGGAGAAAATTGTGCATGTGTACAGACTGGTATTTTCAGGTAATTCTTTCAAGAATTCTCTTGGCCTAAGCATTCAGTAAGATAAGGATCATCACTAAGCACCAGAGTTGAATTAAATGTACAGTCAAAAAAAGTTCACTTTTTCGTAGACCTACTAGTTTGACTGAAACTTCAGTCGATTTCAAGTGATTCATTTGGTTTTGGTCTCCATAGGCGTCTTCTAATTTATCAGTTTGATTGCCAGGAACGTTTGAAGAAGGCAAGTACCGACGGATGGTTTGGAAGGACCACAAATCCCAAGCTATTTTCTTTGAGAGTCAAGAGGATGTGGAGAAGACCAAAAGCGCCCAACCAGGTTTCTGGGAGATTCAGAAACAATGTAGCAAGGACCCCGTACTCAACGAGCTTTGTCGACAAGATTCTGAATTAAACCAACCAGCTTTCAAACATATTTTCAGGCATGGTGGTCTCTTTGATGACGACTATGAGATTGACCCGGAGGGCAAGGGCACAGATGCAATAGACTGGCTGCGAGGCATCGAGGGTGTTGAATCTTTTGATTTAGAGACTGATGATAGTAGTGGTGACGATGGCGACACTGAAGACTTTGATGGCCTTGACGACGATATATAGCGTACACACATACTCTTTATTTAGGAGAACATTGGGAGAAAGACACCAGCAATGGTAAGTTAACTTGTTGGCAATTGACATTCTGATTGCATGCAAACATGTATATATTGATGCTGTTGCGCAATCAAACCTGCAGCGTCACACAAGTTGGGAATTGCATAACCCTGTCCTCGTAACCCCTAAACGAATCTGTTGTAGTTTTTTCCACTTTTTTTTCACATTTTATCTAAAATACATATGATTAAGCTCATATGTTTTATGACATGCTGCGGTATTCAATAGGAAGCTTTAAGTCAAGAGTTCAACAATTTTAAATAGTAAAATGAGTCCGCAAATGTTTAGTAGGCAAAACCTGGACCTAGCTCCAGATGTTAAGTTGTCAAGTTGTTGGCTTTGGGCCGAAGGGAATGGAGCCAATGCTGCGCAAATGCAATTAGTTCGGCAACATTACTCATGTATACACTCAACCCTCTGTAAAGTCACACATCCATGTGTGACTTGAGTCTGTCGATATAATAGAACACAAATCATTTTGGTAAATCCAGCTATTTTGCTTATTAAAGTATATGGAACAAAACTACAATTGACCACTACAATTGAAATCAAAGCCAAAGATGAAGCTTATAGTTAAAGGAACTATAGTGAAAGAAGTTTGTTGGAATCTTAAAATTGATTTTGACTTGTGGTAATTAAGCTACTATATATTAGTTTGTGCCCTACTGTACTACAAGTGTATGCAAGTATTCAATACAAATTGATCATGTAGTATATCATTAGAAAGTTATTGTTAAGAGCACTTTCTAGCATATCATATACCCAATTTAGATTAGAAGTTAGCTTGAGGAAATTTGTAAAATGATTAATGGAAACTTATTCAAATATCAATAGACTTTAGCTAAAATTTTGTCATCAAGGCAAAGCTATTGTTTCACTTGGTTCTCCCTAAAAATACATATGGAAGTGATTAAAGAAACTTTAGTTTGTTGATGTGGTAAGGGATTTTCTAAGTCCAAAAGATTGTTTAGACCTTTGCCAAATTTTTCATAAATGGAAGTTTGGCGGACGATACTACAAATAAGTAAACAAATGGACTTCTTAATAGTCCTCTAACATGTATTCAGAACTTAAAATATGGAAGTTGTACACCCAATTAGGTGTATACACAATCAAAGAGTTTAATTGCATACAAGGAAATGATAAATTACAAAATACTACTAGAGGGGTTGAATTTTTGTTCCAAATTTATAGTGATAGTAATAATAGTAATAAAAAATAATAATATCAATTATAGTAAATCCCTCCCATCTTACAATAGATAGAAATTTAGAAAGGAAATATTGTATTTAGATAAAAACAAAGAACTTGATAGTTGCATGAAAAGTGTTCCTTGTAGTTTGATACGATGAAGGGCATTCCGAGATTTTAATCAAGTAGTGTTATGTGTTTACCACCAATGTTGAATATTTCAATTATTCTTTTGAAGTGAAAGATGAAAACAAATTGGTAAGTATAACAATAAAAATCCCAATTAAGGCAAAACTTCATAAAATTTGGATGGAAATAAATAAATGATTGGAAATTTTTAAGTAGAAAAGTATGAAGAAAATTACATCAATTATAATACATATTATAATGAATTAAAGTTTTTACTAGAAACAAAGGGTAGATTTAGAAATAGCCAATATTAAAGGTGTATAACTTAAAACTTTTATTTTCCCAAAGTAGACTTTTACTTCATGATAAACACCCAAAGGCATGGGACATAATGTCCAAGCACCCACTCCCTACCTTGCTACATGGACCAATCTTGAGAATGTGTTGATACAAGTAGTCTAGAATATATAAATTGCATACATTAATGCAAAGATTGGATAGTTTTGGATGCGCAGTGTAGTTGAACTTCAAAATTATAAAATTGATTCATACAAATTTAAAAAAAAATCCATTTAAAAAAAATTCATGATTTAAAAAAATTTGTCATTGTAGTAAAATTAGTCACAATTATTGATTTCATCCTAAAGTATGTGGAATTGCTTCAAGTATTGGATATAGGTGCTTCTACCTTAAGCTTACATCTCAAAGTTGGAACACACAAGACAAGAGTGAGAAGGAAAGTAAAACTAAACAATGCTCACCTTAACCTTGTAAGGACAATGAGTCCAAAAAGTGACCAATGGATGACTTTCTATATCATTGTAGAAATGAAGAATGTACCTATTGGTTCAAAAATCAAGTCAATTTTTAGTGCCTACATTGGCTATAGGCCATTGTCCTTCTTGGGTTAACCTTACAAGGACATTGTAGATCTAAAAGGTCTAATGGATGACGATATCTCTTGAAGGATGAATTGTTCACCATAGAAATCAACCATTTGGGTACCATGTGAATCACAAGCTTAAAAAAACCCAAAGCACTCATTGGAGGTCAAACTACCGCTATTATGCAAGACCTTCTATTTCCACACAAAATTTTAAGAATTAATTATGTACACTTCTATCTTATATGGAATGATTCTTTGTCATCCATCAGACACTTAGTGTCAACAACGACAATACAAGATTAGCTATAGAAACAAATAGAATGCACCTATTAGTCGAATAATCAAAGTATTTTGGTGACTACCTTCGTCATAGGGGGGTTGGATGCTTCTAGGATTAACCCTTTAGTGCTTCAACGTCCAAAATTTGAATGATGAACGTAGAGGTTTCAAAAGCTTTTATGATCACAAAACTTCTCATTCATCCAAACCAACACTTGACTTTTTGAAAACTACATTTGCTTGTATGATGAGTTTGATGAAATTGAACTAAATAATACTCCCTCTGTTTTTGAAAAAGAACATTTCTTTTGTATTTTACAAAGGAAACATGGGCCTTTTTAAAAAACAGAGGGATTATACATTTATAAAGATATATGGGAGATGCCCCAAACCTGATCACCTCCTATACCCAACCTATAGACTGTTGTATTATCAACCATAGGCTGTTGTAGTTTTGTGAAGTTGTCACATAGTTTGAGGAACAATTCTGACATATTATGATTGGTTGCAAGGTTGTCAATATTGCAACCAGCCTTTGGTCAATTTTGCAATGAGCCTATAGTTAGAAAATACAAAGGTCTATATCACCATTGTAGGTTGAAAAGAATCTTTCACTAAAAAATTCATAATAATTACATTTCATGTAATAGAATTCTTGAAAAATATGCAATCCTTCCAAATTCTATTTCTGTACATGGGAAAAATTTGGCACTCCAAATTCAAGAAAGGACTCAGGCCGTGTTGAGGGTTTAAAGTACGGCTTCCATAGGCCCTGCCCTGCGTTCGACTTTCAGTTTCCCAAGCCCAGGACGTCCTTCCGCTCTTCTAACTCAATGGCGAACATACGGTAACGTATAATTCTAACTTACAGCAGTTGTAGAGTACTCGTCCTGGAAGTCTGAATGACATAGCTTAGCCTGCCTGTAGACTGAAGGGACAGATGATCGAGACAGAAGAGACTGCCATTGATCCAGCCACGCATCCTCCGCATTCAATTCATTTCTCTGCAGTACAGTACGTTACGTTACGTCATGATGGCGAACTTCGTTACTAAAAACTTGGAAGACGGACAGTGAGCATTTCACTGACTTCAGAACATTATAATAAATTCTACTGTAACTTTTATTCAATTCCTGCCTGTTTGATTGGGAGCTCCAGCTGCAGTTGCCAGCCATGTGAAGAAGGCCACTGGCCATGTTTTTAACTTAACTTATCGGGTCCATCTGCCAGACGGTTTCCCAGGATGCATGGCGCCTTCAAGGCCTGTCAGTTATCAAGTTACCCCAACTCCCCAAGTCAGCTTTCAGTTGCCCCTTTGGCAGCACAAAGTCCCAAAGTCCCAAACACCACTGCCCAATTTCTTTTTATGCATTTTTATATTCGTTTCCGCTTTCTCAGTCTCGGATGAGGTAAGTTAGGGCTTCGATCAAGCGAGGGCATCTGGTTCACCAACTTTGGAGATCTGGGTTTGCTTTTGGGGACGCATTTGAGGCTGGCTTGCTTGCTTGGCAAAGTTTCATGCATTTTGAAGTAGGTCCTTCAGATCGTTGCAGTGAGGCTACGTATGGACTGAGTAATCTTATGAGCTTCCAGCTACGAAGAGCAAGTGTTGGGGTGAGTCTTCGTACCTCGCAGCATTGTATGATCTTTTCATTTCTTGTTTTAATTTTCTGGTGTCCCTTGTTTGCTTGGATTGGCAGAATAATTCAACTGCTTTGTATAATTGATGTCGGTGCTTGCCGTTCGGTCGTTACTTTGGACTAGGTGACGTGACAGTAAAAGTTTGTGATGTTCAAGTATAACGTGATGAGGTGTTGTTTTCATTCTATTTTCTTGTTTACTGGACTTATGTTACCTAAGTGGTTGCATTTTATTCCGTCATACTCAATCACGGGTCTACAAAGGGTGACACAACACAAGATTATGAAATATGCATGCCTTCCATCTTTTATGTTTGGTGGCCACCTTTAGGGTTCATTCTGCGGAAGGGGGAATATTTAATTGATCAAGAGAGATAAATTGATTCCTACTGTGATGGAGGGTTGATATTGTAGGTGTAGGAGTGTAGTTATTTTGACCCCTTTCAGTTATCTTAGCAAGGTCAGTTTATCCCTCACAAGATTAATATAGTTAATTTACCCTCGGTGTGAATGTACCCCTTCAGAAATTGATTCTAATCAGTGGAAAGCATTATTATAACTGGGTCAAAGCCCTGCCTGGCTGTTGTTTCTGAGACTCGATCTGATTTTATATATGGCTACTATAAACAGATGGTTTGTGAAGTTTGCCTCGCTGGTTAGGACCCCTGCTTCTGATGGACAAAGTACGTTGAAGTTGTGGTGGAGTGGACATGATATGCTTTGACAGCAACGATATTTAGGATTTTGGAGGACATCAACCAATTGAAGAATTGAAGCAGGCATCATGACAATTCAAGAGACGTTGCAGGGGCTGAAAAAGCCATCGAGGAAGAAAAGCTTTGCATTTTGCATTATTCTTGCATGTGTGATTTTCATAATTATTGTTGCGGTTGTGGTTTCTACAAGGACAAAGCATGAGAAACTCACCACTAGTGGATTTAGTAAAGATTTTTCTATCACATGGGCAGAGAACCATACGCGGATCTCTGACCATGGAAAAAGACTCGAGCTCATCCTCGACAAGGAATCTGGTTCGTAATCCATCCTCGCTTCCCATAACATTCTTAACCAAGCCAGGAGTCTCCTACTTAACCTAACCAAAAATTCAAGTTTCTAGGAAAATGTGCTGTCAAAAGAATGACTTGGCCACACTTCCTTGACTCACCTGTAATCATTCATCTTTTGAGCCTTTAATCTTGGGTGCTTCAGCAGTGTTTTAGGGATCCAGGGTTTACCGGTTTAGAATATTGTGCCTTATGGAGTAATCATATCTCTTTGGAAGTTGTAAGATATCCCAAACTTCTGGAGAATCACGGTTTCATAGTTTGAAATGATCAATTTGATATTATATTATTGTAAAACTAAAAATTAGATGGAGTCAAATTTAATCACCAGAATCAGAGAATAACCATGCGTGAGTTGGTCTGTAAATAAATAAATTGGACGAAAGAGAGTTCTCATGTGACAGTCGAAACTGCTTAAGAAGAACATGAGGTATATTTTGTGCTTCTTCATCCTGGAGGGAATGATTTTTCATTGCTAGCAATTATGATCTGAGCTCCTTAAGTCTCTTAGTGCCCTTCTGATGGAGGATTTTGATTGAGAAGTGTTGGCTACCGAAATTTCAATTTTCATGTAGTCGAGGCCTGTGTCGTTTCCTCACTAAGAGAAACTTTGTATTAGCATGGTAGTTAAAAGCATTTATTCTGTGCAGGTTCTGGATTTAAGTCAAACAATATGTATCTGTTTGGAAGCATAAAGATGGACATCAAGCTTGTACCGGCTGACTCTGCAGGCACCGTCACAGCGTATTACGTAAGTCTTGCCATTCCACTCTTCCAGTACAGCATGGTTCTTGCAAAACATTCTAGTTTCCTTGTAAGAAGATTTTCAGAACTTTGAAGCATAAACAGTATTGACCCATAAGTGCTCAAATGATGGCCACTTCCATATCTATACGAGTTGATATACTTCATTTAGGAAACCTCAAGGAAGGTGATAAAATGTACCAATTGAAAGAAAAAATATTATTGCACAGAGGTAACTAAATTTGCTCATAATGATTCATTTTCAAGTCCTATAAACTCCCCATGCTCTTTTAGCGATCTGATTCTTTCTTTTCATCATTGTCTCAATCATTCTAATAGCTCCATTCAAGCGTAAGCATGATTTCTTCTTCCACAAGGATGGCCTTCCAATCGATTCAAGAATATTGTGAATCATACATTTCATTTTTTTAACAATAGACATGTGTTGGAAGTTACTAGAACTGATTATTATCTTCCAAAGTAGACTTTCTACATTAGATAAGGCATTTGGAGGCAAATGCCAATGAACTAGTGAGTTTCTATCTCATAATTTTTAGTAAGTCCTTTTGTCTCTGCTATTGATTCTCACTGCTGTTTCTTTTGCAAATGTTTTTTTTTCCCCCTTGGCTACAGCTATCATCACTGACTCCCAACCACGACGAACTCGACTTTGAGTTTTTAGGGAACACATCAGGAGAGCCTTACATCTTGCAGACGAATGTGTTTGCCAATGGAACTGGAGAGCGGGAGCAGCGCATCAATCTGTGGTTCGACCCAACAACAGACTATCACACTTACGGTGTGCTTTGGAACCGCCGTCAGATTATGTAAGCAGTTCCCTCAAACCTTGCACAATAAGAAAAATATGAAAACCCTCTTCCATGTTGCAGGATATCAAATGTGTTTAGCAATCAATCCTCAATCGAACACTATATATATACTGTATATGTTTTCAGTTTTTACACATCCTCTCATTGGTTCATGAGGATTTTTTTTTTAAATTTTGCTCTTTTGCAAAACCGCGAGTTAGTACCCCTCCCCAGATTGGATGTAACTATATGGAATTCATAACAATGTTTGAATAGAGTTTCATAGGGGAATTTAAAACCAACACATTATGTTAGATAAATCAAATCTCTATTGGTTTTGGTTAGCAATTGAAAGGAGGTTCCAGCAAACCTAAGTGTACGCTATTTGCATACCATATGCAAAAGTTGTTTCAGTTTAAAGCCTTTGAGGTGGATGGTATTAAACTAACATGTAGAGGATGTGCTTAGTAGTACTTTCTCATTATCAATATGTACATCTAGTTTACAAGATTTAGGGCCTCAGTATTAGATTCCACTACTAGCCTACCTTAGGGCCAGTTGCGATTGCAGAAGTTGAAGCAACGAGCTTAAATTTAGACCAGCTTCACATGCAACTCTGGGTAAAAAAGCATTCTAAAAGTAATCTGTTGCATTTGTGACGCATTTGAGGTAACGATTAGTGTAAAGTCGATATTGAACAAAACACTGGATTTAAAACAAATCAAAAACTTGGTATTTTGCACCAATCAGGGTGTACAATTTCTTGTTTTGTCAAGCTTATTGCTTTTACCTGTAAATCTTAGTGGGAATGTGGTTTGCATAGTACAAGGAAATGACCCACAAGAAGACCCACAAGAAGACCCACAAGAAGACCCACACGATGCTTAATAAGATTTTTTTTGGGTCTTCCTGTAGTCATTTACATGGTCTAACTTACGTAGCCCATGTTTCCCCTAGTGTGTGCACGATCATTTTACTTCGTGCAATAAGTTGCTCCACTTGGGAGCCGAAGATGAACAGACTCTTAAATTCACACCAACTTGAAAGAAAGGTTGAATTTATTTCTCCCTCTCTCTCTCTCTTCCCCTTCTTCATCAAACTCACAGCCATGAATACTATTCATTTCCGATGTGTGCTGCAGATTTTCGGTGGATGAGTTGCCCATCCGGGTGTTCACAAACAACGAAGACGTGGGGATGGCCTTTCCCAACCAGCAGCCCATGAACATCTTCTCCAGCATATGGAACGGTGATCAGTGGGCAACGCAGGGAGGCAAGGTCAAAATCAATTGGACGCACTCACCCTTCATCGCGTCTTACCAGAACTACCGCTTGGATGCTTGCGTGGCCGGCGACGCTTATGCGGCATGCGCCATGCCCGTGGCCAACAGGTGGTGGGATCAGGCCGAGTATCAAGCGCTCTCTCTTTCCCAGCAGGACAAGCTGCGTTGGGTGGAAGAGAATTACATGGTCTACAACTACTGCTCTGATGTGAAGCGCAACCCGTCGGTTCCCTTTGAGTGCACCCGCAACTCCGGGGGCTTCCTTGGCCTTCGAACGCACAACTGAGCTCTAAACTCTAAAACCCTAAACCCTAAATTCTAACCCTAAATTCTAGTTCTAAATTATCTGAATAAGCTTAACATTCTTCACTAGCTGTTAAAGGTCCCTTTTAACTTGAAAGAGAATTAGGTATCTAAGAACGAATGTTCTTCCAAAGGATGAGTTAGCTCAAGTTCCTCCTTGGTTGGCTCGCACAAAGAAGGATTCCTTGCTTTGAACTTGTATTCTTGGGCCTTCAACAATGTTTTAGAGACCCGCATATGTTATAGAATGTTATGTGCATTTGCACATGTTCTTGTTGATGAGCTATCTATCAATGTCTTGTTGGAACTTGTAGGTAGTCAAGAAGTGAAAGATTCTATTATATTGTCTTTGAACTTGTAGGTAGTCAAGACGTGAAAGATTCTATTATATTGTCTATAAACCGTCTCTAATTCTTGATTAGACACCTTCAATATATTATCTTGTGCACTCTTGAGTGCATTTAGAACCTAAGAGGGAATCTTGAGTATGATGGAAGATTGAGGTGGAAGATTAAGATCATAGTATATATGGGGTTATTTTGACCCCTTATCTAAATAGGATTATTCTATTCTTATCAAAGGATATGATATTTCCACTTGGTGTGAATACATGCAAAAGGCAATATCATTGGAATGTTGAGTGTAGAGAGCAAAAGGTGTGATCTACATAAGCTAGGATCACTCAATACAAGGGAGTTTTTAATCCATACTATACTGTCTATCCAAAATTTGGCATCAATTATTGACATGAACACATATATGCCTATTGTGCAATAATCAACATGAGGGCATTGAAATTAGACATGGATTTAGAAAATCTACCAATTCAATCAGCCTAACCTTAGTTGCAATTTGTCTACATATATTGTCTAATAAGAGAACTCTTACACACAATTATTACATATATTGCCTAATAAGAGAACTCTTACACACAATTATTATGGCTATCAAAGAAATTTGCTGAGTTACAGGTGATAGGACCAAATGTAATTTCAGGATCAGCAAATTCAAGGTATCAGAGCTTTACACCCGTACCATTCAAAATTGGTCAAGATGTAATTGATTAATGTTTGTATCTTTGCTTGGCAAGTGTCAGTGCCTGTTTGTCCTTTAAAAATGCATTCTAAGTTGGACAATTTTTTCAATCAACATGAACGCAGTAGTAATCTTATAATTGATGTAACAAGCCATGTGGTTGCTAAGTACTGGTATCATACGGCAATTTAGGGCCATACTAGAAATTTAATGATGACTTTCATCACAAATCGTCAGCCCTCAATAGAAGGACGAGAACTATGCCCAAGCGAAGAAGCACGGGTAAGGCCGAGTAAAGAGCACAATAAACTATTAGTGGAAATTGTAGATTTATTGGTAACCATCTATGTCACACTACAAACAAAATTTAGCGGAGCCCTGGGCGGCTTATGTCTTGTACAGTAAGACTTGAATGATATTTCAAGTTCATGTTCTAAAATGTGCTACAGTAAGAGATATGCATGCAACTCTGAGTGACCATGTTGCCTTGCGAGCCAGCCGACCCCCTGGAGGCTAAACACCTTTCACCAACTCATCTAGAACCTGGCCTAAAAGTAGAATGTACTTTACTCCTTCCAAAAGTGGGCCCATTTCTAGCAGCCTTTTTGTTTCAGAGTGATCTTGTCTCCCAGACTCAGGGCAATGCCTTGCGTCTTACTCCTGATCCGGACATAGCCACTCAGCTTTCCATCCAATTGCTTCTCAATACTCACATTCACCAATGCATCTTCCCCAAACACGCTCTTTGCATAGAGGTTCGCAGCCAGAAAGCCGCAGTCACCTTCCAAAGCAGATCTGCGTATCAAGTGCACCAAGTATAAACTCAGAGGCATTGCAAACTAAACTAAAGTGAAGTATTTGTAAGGATACAATTAACGAGCATTGTCATTACCGGAAAACGAGCAGAAGGGGTAGGTGTTTGTTGTGAAACCAAAACCAGAGTAGGTCAAAAGGCAGCATAGGGAATCTAATAGAAGTGAAGTATGGCACGAAAGTAATCGAAAGCCAATTTGAGTGCCGCTTCCTTAATCTAAAAGCGTTGAAATCAGTCATTTAGGAAACTTTACGGACAGTAACAAAATGTTCCAATAGGCGAAATCATACCCTACCTTTTTGAATGATAGAATTATGTTTTGAATGTTCCTAAAATTGACTATTAGCTTCCAAAGTACACTTTCAATTTTTAGCTTGGGCACTCGAGGATAATGACAAAAGAAAGGCCGATAACTTACGGAGGAGTAAGGCACTTCATGTTCGTGGAATCCACGATATGCTGCAAGAATTCCCGTACATCCTGTATGGTGGTATTTATCGCTACCTGGAATGACAAAAAAGGGGAAAAACAATGCATAATCAATGAAAGCTAACGAGGATCAGTTATTACCGAATGGACCCACTGGCAGAGTCAAACAAAGCATAATAAGACTAAAACACAAATGCTTCCATTCCTAATATAAAATATTGTTCCAAATAGAGCAAGTGTCAAAGCCCCGGGGACCAGTAAAGCGAAAGATAGTGAAAGTAAGAGTGCATCGTAGAAGGATCAATAGGTTACCTTGTTCTCCCACTCGAACTCTGCCCACATGTTGCGGAAAGCAACATCAGCACACGAGGCAGGAGCGATGTAGTCCATGATGTCAATGTGAATATCATTGAGCACCACAACATTACGGTCCAAAACACTGCTCGTCTCGTAAACAATATTTCCGAATATAACACCTGTCTCAGTTGAGGAGACCTTAATATTGGCACGAATCTGCTTGCTGGTATTAGGGGCAAGAGCATAATTCTGTGGACGTTCCACTAGCTTCAGGTCACCCATAGTTGCAAGCTCTAGACACAGATTTTGAAGAGTCTCTGTTGTCCGGTTGAGTATGGTCACATCCAAGACTATGTCATATTGATGAACTGTAACATAGGCTTCGGCATAGACGGAGTCACTGAACCCTGTCAATTGCAGGACTTTGTTCAATTTCCTTGCATCCCCATCTTTGGCAACCTCACCGGTGGCTCGCATGAGGTCGTCTTGAACTTCATCCTCCAGCTCCATTTGGCTCATGCCCTGATCAATTCACAAGCAAGAGCGAGAAAGACAGTCAGATGAAATCCGATTCAAGCGCAACGGGTATTCCAACGACTTATGTTCGGTATTATAGTCGCAAAGAGTAACTTAAATGCTCTTAATAAACACAAACTTACATAACTGTGCATGAAATGACGAACTGAAGTGCAAGAGGAATGCACAAACTCTGACCACAAGTATTCAAAAGCTGACAATCGACGAAATCCTGTCTCAATGAGAGCACCAGTTTCATTTGCAACTCTCCACGTTGCTACACTAGTCGCCAAACTAAAATAAACCATAAATACAGCATTCACTGCGAATAAACATCTCAAAGGGACTTTCAAAATGTTTTTCAGGGGATACCTTGGTTCTCTTCAGGTGATAGAAATCAATCAAATCATCAGGCTGCGCATATGAATCCTGTGCTTTCGCTTTCTTCTCCTCCATTTCTCTGCTGAGCTTATCGTTTATCATCATAGCAAAACTCATCCGGCAGTTCTTCAACCAAACCGTCTTCATGGAAGGGTCCTTCTTGCTAAGCACCCTGATGCACAGCGTGATCCGATCATATGCATCGTCGTCAATAGGATGAGACAAAGCGGAAGACTGACCGAGTCTCAGCATCGATACCATATACAGAAGAATGTCAGCTTCAGCCTTATTCACAGCAGTCACGTTTTCCTGAACCTCTTCATAACGAAGCATCAGCTTCGTAAGCGTGGTAGCCACCACAGCTCCAAGGAAGAAGTCGCCCGTGAGAAGAATCGACCGCAAATTAGCAGCGGAACCTATAACAACTGAATTGGGAGAAGGAGTAGCAGTCGCAACTACAGCACTTTGGGTTGCGTACGTCCCATCAGCAAGAATGGCAGGCCGCTTGGAAGAAGCCATAGAAGCATACTGGGGTGGAGCTGCAGCATTCACTCCCTTGACTGCAGTTGTATCAACGACATCCCCTTCCTCCACCGTAGTAAAGAAGGGAAGCTCCCCAAGTGATTGCTTGATTACAGATATCCCAGCCTCCACTTCACTTGCAGACAGAGAATACTCACCAATGATCCAGAGCGCACAAGTCGCTACTCGTGAAGACCGAATCTGATAGAAGATGTCCACCAACCTCACCATGATGGACTCCCTCAAGTTCGGATTCGTTTGAATAATCTCCCGAACAAAGCACACAACGTCAATAGCTGACGCAACATTCGAGTCACCAAGAAAATCCATCAACAAGTGCACCACAGTGCTGGCCACCTCCGGGAACTTCAACGCACAGGAATGAATAGCTTGCACAAGCATTTGCCTGTACTCCCCATTCTTCTCCAGCTCGCTGTTCTGCGTCTTCACGACTTCCTTCTTCAAGGTCATCACCACCTCGTCAATATTCCGAAGCGTGATCAAATCCAACGCAATGTCCAGCGTCTTCTTACGGATGTCGAGATTGGGGCTGGCCAACGCTCGCAGCACGTCCATTACAACCTCCACCATAACCTCTCGGTGGGAAGATTTCAGCTCCTGGAGACGATCCAGAACGATGAGCTTCACGTTGTTGTCACTCTGCGTTTGGAGTAACTGGCAGTACGTGTTGGCCGCGGCGCGAATAGCAGTGGGAGCCGAGGAAAGCGAGACGAGAGTGCCGGCACTCTCGTACATGACCGCTGTATGTTGCGAGCTCAACAAAGAGACGATGATTTTGATATACTTCCCCTTCACGGCGGGATTCGTGCGACAGACCTTCCGAATCAGCTCCAGTACCACCATTTGCAGCGTATCGCCCCAAGTCGCCACATTCTCCAAGTGCGTGAGCAGATAGTTCACCGCGCGCTCTTGCGCGCAGTTGAACAGCATGAGAAACGCATTCCGCTTCGCAGACAAGTCCTGCTCCGTCATCAGCACCTTCTCGATGAGCTCGGGCGCATCGGGAATCAGATGCTCCCCGTGGGGCAGTTTGCAAATGGCCGTGATCGCAAGAATGGCATTACGTCTCACAAACGCATGCCGATGCTCAAGATTGGTAAGCACCGACGGGATCAACGGCTCAATGAGCTCGGCTTCCATCAACCGCGACAGAAACCGCAATGTCACGCCCCGGATGTACTCGTTCGGGTGCTGTAAGTTGTTGCGCAGGTTCTGGCAAATGAGGATCATTTCCGGAAGCACCTTCCCTCGCGAGTCCGTTTTGTCAATAATCTCCAAGTACAGCAACAGGAGCTTCTGGATGGTGTGATCCTCCGAAGGGAGGACGTACCGGACGATCGTGATAAACAGAGTCGGAATGGTCTCGCCGTTCAAAAGCAACATGATCGCTTTCTTCATCGCGTCTACCTTCGCCTCCACGTCGTGCCCTTCCAGATGCTCCTTAATCTCATTCGAAAGTGACGGCGTGCCTTTGTCAAAATGCACCAAGAGCGTACACGTCTTCTCCATGGTGGCCATCTCGTCCCACCCCCTGACACACAACCTCTCGTCAACAAACCAAATCCAAAACCAAAACCTCACACCCAAAACTCACCACTCCAGAGCAAAACTAACCAAAACCAAAGCAAAACCAATACAGTTAGCGAGCTTCTCAATCGCCTGCAGCCCCAAACCAAGCTCCCCGACTGGCATCCCTAAAACCTAGACCCGTAGAAGCTCCCTGACTTGCAACCCCAAAATCGAAACGGGAGCGATCCATACCTGGAACAAGCTAATGGCCGGCGGCGATCTGGAGGAGAGTGCGTGGGGAAGATTTACAGGGGAGCAGATTCATGGACCATGATTATATTGATTACGACAACGCTGAAGAGACACGACGATCGGAGCAACGAGGTCGAAAATCATTGAGCGGAGACGAAGAAGAAGAGCCTGATGGAGACGAAGACCTTGCCTCTCACACTTTTTAGGTCAGGACCGTAAGTTACTAATTCAAGGGGCGTACAATTTCTTGTCAGAGTTCAGTTGGGGGTTGAAAGCAGTGCGAAAGTGAAATTCACTAAGAATGGACGGACTATTTCATAAAAAAATGGAGATTAGAAAAAATAGTTTTGAGAAAAAAAAGTGTCCATTTAATATGAATTTCATTTTTTCTTGAAATCAATTTTTCAGTTCTTCTTGGAATAGTCCTACTTTTGCAAATTTCAAGTTCATGATTTTGAATTTTCATTTTGAAGTTGACTCTAGTAATTTTTTTTTAAGTATTTAAATCTTGAAACACCTCAACAATAACGAATGCATTAAAACTTTGACAATTTAGGGGGCTCACTACTTTGGTTATAGGCCTCATCATTTGAAGGTTAATCCATGAGATAACTCTTTTTTCTAAGTAATTTCACCTTCAAGAATGGTTTGATCTTTTTTTTAAGTATTTTCATCCCTAAAAGAATTTGACATATAGAAAAATATAGACTTGGAGCTTTTGAAGATAAATTGATTATGGCTTTGAAAAAGGATCTACACAAACCTAGCCTAGCAATAATTAAATAAAATTTCTAGCCACAAAAGTTATTCATTTGTAAGGTAGATTTCTCTTTATCTCTTCAATAAAATTCTTCCTAAATTTTGTTAATAAAATTAACATTGGTCCTAAATTCCAAATTGAATATTTTATTATATTCAATAAATGAGGGGAACCAATGATTATACTAATTTATCATATTACCGTAGTAACTAGTAAGGTTGTGGAATTTTATCATTATTAATTTAAAAATATTGCAAATAATTGGCATGGATAAATTAATGTGCCATATACTAATTGGATAAATTACTAGTGTAAAATAGTTTTTATTTTTCTATAATGTTAGTCAACATTGAAATCTTTTGCATAATTATTGAACAATATTTAAAAATATATATAATTAAAGTAGAAATGCACAAAATTAAATATATATTTATTTATTTTAAAATTTTAAAATTTTAAATTTTAAATTATTTTTCAATGAAAGAACAATGGATAATAGAAGGTTACAAATGTGGGCCAATTTGGCATATAATTTCTTCCAAAATACCATTTGTTTGTACTTGTAAAATGAGATGTACTAAAATTGTTTTGTCTCTAAAACAGTCTTTTGACATAGAATAATACAATGGAATTTTCAATGTAAAAAGTGAACCTTTCAAACTAGGGATGCTTTTATTCCTTTTAGAGCATCTATTACTCCAACAAAGTCATATCTATTCTATTAGGGTTTGATAAATACAAAAAAAATAGTTTTGATGTAATTTTTGCTTGACTAATAAAGAAGACTAATTGTAAAGATATTTTGGTGTATGCAACCTCCTAAAAAAATCTAGAGTGACATTTAAGAAGATCCTTTTGTAACACCTCATCTAAGGAGAGATTTAATGAAGGTTTGCAAGATACGAAGCCAAATGAAAAAAAGTAATTAATTAAAAGTAATAGATATTTGCTTGGGCCCTATTGTTTGCAATAATTTGTTTTTTATGTTTAGTAGAAATATAAGAGGTATAGAAACAATGACATTCTAGGACTAATAAAAAAAAATCTATGGGATAATTTGGAATTTCATACTCAAAAAATAAAATGGATTTCTTGCAACATGGAAGTTGTAAGAGATCATTTCAACATTCAATATTTTTAGACTACATAGAGGATCTTAGCTTTGTATGCATTGAATATTCAACCATATTCAAAACTAAAAAGAAGCTATGAATTATAAAGCAAAGTTATATGAAGGCAAATTTATAGTCTTTTTCTTTAGGTTTCACATTTTTGAACTAGAGATGGGTCTTCTTTACTTTGGACATTGTTAAATTCTTTGATTATTCAATTGATAAATATAATTTATTATTTCTACAAACACGCAGAGATATAGTAATGGTGTACAATGTTATGGTTTTAAAGTTCAAAAGTTATGTTAGCAAGTGAAAGTGAAACATGTGTTAAAAGCAATAGCAACATGTTCAAGCTCATCATTCTTAAGAATTTATTTCTTTTGTATAGTAAAATCGTGACATGGATATTTTGAAATAATAACATTCTAAGATTGTCACTTAGGAATTTTTATATAATAATCAAATAGAGGATTGCACTAAAGATCATATGAAAAGAGATGTCAAGAAGTAACATATACCAACATTTATTTGGGTAGAGATACTTGCAATTCTCCACTTGGGATCACTGTTTCAATTTCTTGCATGAGTGAGCTCTCATGTTGACTTACAGTATGTCAACCAATCAACATGGTGTGAGACTGAGTTGCTACACAACATCTAATATTTCCATTACTATGCTCAGTCTGCAGACTCCGTTCCTTGATTGAAATGACTGGTTCACTTTTCAAGAATTTTCAGTCTTGGCCTGTATTGTGTACTCTACATGTTAAATTCTCATTCCAAGTAGTGATGTGCATAAACGCGTTACTTCTGCTCCAAGGCTCTAGTTCAGTCCTTGGACCAAGGAATGACTCAAAAAATCGAAGATGAAAAATGCTAACATATGCAAGACAAAATGCACTCATGTGAGTATCTAGCCTTTGAGGATACAGTGCTTTGATTTTCCTATTTGTTTTAAAAGGTACAGTACTATATGAATGAGGTCCATGCAAATTATGCATCCCTCCAAGCGGCAACTGCACTTTCATGATAAGCCTTCGCTATGATGCTTACCGTTGATCCTCATCAAGAAGGGTGTCACACGGATCCACAGACACTATTTGCTACCAAGAACACACTATCCGGATTGCTCATTGGAATAACAGAACCTCAAATCTACAGGCCCTCAGCAAGGATATCACCTTCACAAAAATCTGTAGCCTAATGTTGGTTTGAAAGAATTAATAATCCACAAAGGTCACCTTCAAGAGCGCGCTTGCAAGAATTGGGAGACAGGGCTGGGATTAGCGCGTTGAGCCTCTTGAAGTCTCTTCATTTCCTCCGGATCTGAACAAATGAAACAACATAAATTTCATGCGTATCAACCTCCACATTTAGAAAGTCTAAAATCGCTGCAATTAACATGTCAATCCTGAAAGCTCAAATTCAAGGGACGAGAAGCTTACCTATGCTATCCATGAGCATGGGCAGGAGAAACACGCAGACGATCATAAAACCTATCATCATACCCATAGGGCTCTTCAGCATTCCAAATAGAGAGAATGGCTCTCGAACCTGCACTAGCCAAATGGTTGGTTCGTCAAACTCACAGTTCACTCCCAAAAGCATGTGGCTTCATGATTCTGCAGTCAATAATAACAAACCACAGGCAAAAAAGTACAAGCTTGCCTCGTAATAGTTCTCCTCTAGACGGGGTTCTAGAACCAGTGCATCCGAAATGCGACGAGGGCCTTCTACATAACTTGCACGTATTTGCCCTGCCAACCTAGAGCTGACATCTACTCTCACCTGCAAGAGACAAACGAAAAAAATTAATAATTTCTGTATCCGTGAGCGATCTATACTGTCTCCTGTGCAAAAAAACTCCCACTCCTGTCGATTCCTCCCACTTTGAAATTTCATAGGACCTTCACAAGAATATTATCGACAGATTTTGCTCTTCAACTCAAAGATCTCTCCACAGCTCTATACATCACCAAAAATCACACTGCTATGAATGTTAAAACTGCTTAAAGTGACGCAAATAATATCCCCTACCTTACGGCACGTCAGCCTGAAGTCAACAACACAATCTACCAGCCAATCATATCAATATAAAATCCATGAGATCGCCAAGCACAAAACGCTCGGCAAGAGACAATACTTGCGACTTCAAATTGATGAATCTTGAGCATGTGTCTTACCGGAGAAAAGAAATAGCCAAGGGCAACAACTTCGAGTAGGTGGGTGCCAGCAGGAACATCTTCGCTATAATCAGATCCAGTCAAGGCACTCACAATAAAGAGGGATATTATTGAGCCAACTGCACAGAGGCACTGAAGCCTAACAAGGATGCTAAATTTTTATGGAAGCAAAAAAAAGCACGTGCTTCCAATCAACAGATTCTTTAACTTGTCTCAACAAATGGCGGAATAAACTATGATTTTATGAAAACAAAACTAGCTCCATATATACGCTCATAGCAGTGAGTCAACGACACTGTACAGCTCAAAAAAACTGATCAACTTTCCTCGATGCACCTGTACATCAAAAAATAATATGACGGTTAGGTCTTTTCAAAAAGTGCTGATCAAGTGAATGATTAGAAGGATACAAGAGAAATGACCCGTCCTGTTGTCGTACAAAAGAAACTTGTTCACCACCATTTAGGACCACCTTCATATTTGCTAACTTGCCGAGACCTTTTCCCCTCATAACTGCGCATTAAAACACAAATTCAGGCCATAATAATAAAATTCATAGAGAGACGACTCGTTACAATCTGAATTTACTGAATGCTTGCAAATTTCAGTCTAATAGATAATTAGAAGGCCAAATCTCTGACTTAAAAATACATATCAGGATGACAGGCATTTACCTTCCACTTTCACCCGACCCTCCACAACAAAACCTTCATCGCCACTGCACCAAAAACTCCGAATCAGTTACCAATCCAGCAACCCAAATTCATATGCTGAAGAAATCAGACTCGTCTACTAAACACAAGAGCCTAGAGCAAAGGATGGACTACAAAAAGATTGTACAACACTGTACTATTAGGGATGCGCAGAAAACATGATATATTGATAGTCACAAAACCTCGGAGCACTTCCGCCGTAGGCCAACCTGAATACTGATCGATTCTAAATGAACGTGAAAATTAACCTAAAATCTACGGAAACCCACGCAACACACACGAGTCCCTGAGAGTAGATGCCATATGCCGATCAGGATTTTATAGGTCGAGTCCAAAGGGAGATGAATGAATACCTGGAAAGAGCGGTGCACGCTAAAAAGGATTGGTCAAGCAGGCAGAGCAGCAGTAAGAGGGTAGAGAAGAGGAGAGGTGAGCGTAGGAGCGCCATGGCAACAAAAATTTGCTACAAAACCCTGCGAATTCTACAAAGCGAGTGTTCCCGTGCCTTCAGCAGTTCTGGTCCATCTGAGGAGAGAGGCGAAGTTCTCAGATACGGGAACGTGTTCTTCACCAAGAGAGCATCTTCTCAGCTACGGGAACTTGTTCTTTGTAGCGTCTTCCTTGCAGAGAGAGAAGCGCACGAGGAGCATCATCAATGGGTCACGGCAAACGACCCGGCGAATTGTAAAACATTTGAATCCGAGAGAGTACTTTGAATTGGAAGCACATCAAATATTCTCATAGATAAATCCAATTTTGGAATTTGAAAAATCAAAATCAAACTCGTTAGAAGCAAACAAAAAGATAAGAATTATTAAGGATCACTCTCAAATGGTAAATTTTCCAAATGTACTATGTTATTTGTATGACCTTTCTTTTTTAACCCTTGAAGGGCTTGAAAGCCTTTGCGGACATGTGATATATTATGAATTTGGTGGTATTTGATCAGCAAAACATTGACCAAATCTTTTTCAATACGAAGTAAATTAAAGATTATGATAGTACATAAATAACAAAGTCTCATAATTCATACATTAAATCACTAAATATAAGTCGTATAGAGAGACCCCAAGGACTTTTCAACAGTTAAGTGTGATTTGTTTATAATTTTTGTCTTCTATCTTACTTCTCATAGAATATATTTCTATTGTTTACCCCCTAAAGTCCCAAAGTTTGTACAAGAGACTCTTGGGTTTTTGGGTAGGTTTGTCTGATTTCAATTTTTGACATGATTTTTTAAAACTTTAGGATATCATATTAGCTTTCTAGAAATATAATCTTTTTTTCAATTGAGGCCTAGGGGCAAAAGTTATGCCACCCTAAGTCCAAAAGCAACTCGAGGGGCAGCCCAAAATAAATCACAGAAAATTGAATTTTTTTAATTTTAATTTTTTTTCTCAAAGATTATATTTTTGTCAACATCTGAAGCTTTGATTCATTCTATTTGGACTAGTGATGAGAAAGTTATAGACAATCTTGTTTTTTTAGGTAGTTTAAGCATCTTCTTGAAAAAATAACTTGTAAAATTCATTTTTCAATGAAATTTTTCAATTTTTCAAAAAAAATTGTTAGACATGGTGAAGTTTGCTTGCTAGAATAGTCTCACCATTGGGATTATTGTGTTTTAATTCCATCTTAAAGCTATTAATG
Organism: Rhytidiadelphus loreus; assembly: GCA_947034895.1. Taxonomy (NCBI): domain Eukaryota; kingdom Viridiplantae; phylum Streptophyta; class Bryopsida; order Hypnales; family Hylocomiaceae; genus Rhytidiadelphus; species Rhytidiadelphus loreus. Next base: position 28,091,448 of record OX344764.1, read on the forward strand.
GTTTAGTTTTTCCTTCAATCTTGAATGTACTTCTACTTAACAATTTTTTAATGAGTGAAAATTAAGTATTTTTTGTTGAGTTTTTTTTCTTAGATTTTCAACTGAATTCTTCACCATAAAAATTAGAAAATCAAAATTAGTAGTGCAAAAATTTTAAATTAAGAAGATTTAAAGTCAAAGAATCAGGTCAAGCAAGGTATAAAAAAAACTTGTTTTCTTCACTTTAAATGCAAATATCTTGCAATCTACATGGTCAAAGATTCTAAAATTTCTTCCATGAATTCTTATACTAGTCTAGTACAAGATCCTATGGTTAGATATGGAAGAGAAAAAAATTTAAATATTTTGCTCTTTAGAATAGAAATGGTAGTTTTTAGTGTTTTTTGATGGAAAAAAGGCCTTGGGACTTTAGAGGTTAAATCCAACTCTAGATTACCTTGTATCTATTTATATATATATTTGATGTTCAATACTTCTAGTGGTAATACTTCAAGTTCTAATTCCATATTAATCATCAAAAGTCATTTAACTTTCAAGGTTGTTTGTTGTCATGCATTGATGATGTTTAAAACTCTATATTTTTTAAGCTAGCTAGAACTATGTAACTTGTAAAGGTTCTCATATACAAATATTGGATGCACCTTATAATGACTGCAACTTGAAAGATGGTCTTGTAAAGTCTTCATGCACAATCTTTGAAAAGATAATCTACAATCATACATTTTTCAAGGAAGAATAATGTTATGAGAGCAATTGATGTAGCATTCTCTAATTCTAACTCTTTTAATTTAGCACAATTGAAAACAACTTATAAAGTTTTTGTCACACATATTTACACACAAACAAGCTTTTCACACATGCTCTAATTTTTTTAGGTTCAAGGTAAAGTCTCCCATACTTAAAATTCATATTGTAATCAAGCATGCTTGTTGAAATAGTTGAGAAATAGTGGCCTTAGATGAAATGTGTTATTGCAATTGGGGATTAAAATCAAGGGTTTTATAAAGAAAGCTCTTGAGCAACATGGTGGTTATAAATCATGTGATTGAATAAAGAAATTGATAATTTGTACTCAACTTTATTAGCTCTAGACTAGAGGGGAGGAGACACTTGTACTAACAAAAAGCTAAATGAAAGGAAGTTTGAGTACAACCTTACTTGAAAACCACACCAATGTTGTAGGTACAAAGGCAATTGCTACATGGTTGTTAATTTGATTAAAAACTCTCTTTGAACTAAGACAAAATTTGAATGTTGAAAGACAATAATCAAACCCAATCTTTATGTTTTCAACCTTGTAAGAACACCCAAGACTAAAAATATCTAAGAATTTTTTTGTAGAACCAAAAATGCACCTATTCATCTAAGAATCTGGTCATTTTTGTGTGACCACCTTGGTGAGGAGGTGGCATACTTACAGGGTTGAAAGGCTGTAACACTTCAGGGTTAATTAAAGCACAAGTCTAGAAAGAATCACAAAGTACGGCTTGACTTACATATGCAATCTTAGATTACACTTCTTGACACTGTCCATGATTGCACTAAAAAACTTGAAACCACGATGTCCCAAGCTACAAATTAGAGTGTGTCTACCCCAAATTGAAGTTGAAGGGGTTACATCCGGTTTCTTTACAACACACAAAAATATACTAATAACAAGTTTCCAAATTCCATTGCACAACATAACCTTTAACCTGGTATTTCTAGACTCACGGAAGCAGGAATTCTGATAAGAAAGATATTCTCTACATTTTTCTGTTTCAAGGGCCGTGCGTATTTGACTGCAGCCGACGGATTACAGCTTCAGAAAAATTCTGCTGCCTGAAACAGAGGGAAAGTTAAAGGTTAGGGTGTATCTTGAATTGATTTCGAAGGGAAGACCTTAGTTTCCTTCCTTAAGGACACATATTCATCAACAAAGAAATTGATGCAATAACATTAGCAGAAGGAATGATTGAATACTTACTTCTTCTCAGTGAGCTTGGGGCTTGGTCTATGGTACTTAAGATAGCCATCCCATGGAACTTTCTTGATTCCTGACCTCATGCAAATTAAGTCTCGCACCCTGCCAGTCATGAGCGGAACCAAACCAGTAAGGTAAGTAGCATATCCCTCGAATAATAGCCAGAGGGTGGTATTAGAGAAAGTCAAAAATCATCCATCACAAACATCAACACTGAAAGCAGCGGACCTCCATGAAAACTAGTGAGCATTACATTGTTCTTACTGAAAGATAGGAGCTTCATTTTATACTTTCCAGCTGTACGTACAAGTTTCTAAAATCATTACGTACAAGCCCACATGAATAAGAGTCGACTGAGCTACACATACCTTTCAGAGAATTCGATGGGTGATTCTCCTGGTTTGATCGTCTGGGGTTCTAGATACCAGACATCACACACTACCGCCCAAGAAGTCATCAACCGCATCAAATGCATATTTAAGGATTGCCTGTGCCAACCACAGAGATGCACAGCTTTCAGAATGGAGGACCAGAGAAGGAATGTGGTAATCCACAAAACTACATGCAGCACATGCACAAAAATTCATATGCGGAAGTTTGTGGCATTAATAGAGAACGCACACGTGGTGAATTTACGAGAAACTGATATGCAGTTGATGATTACAAGAGGTTATCATGATTGGTTAGCGAATTGGTAACTGAAAGATTGAGAGTCATTGCGAAAGAGCTTACTTCTTACTGTTCCAGTGAGCATCCACAAAGATCTTGTTGTACTTGATGGCAATTGGGCACACCACACAATCGAGCTCAAATGCTCCCTGCAAATCGAACCAGTTCAAAACGGATCAGAACACATAATTCCGGTAGCACAATCACGGATACTAAACTAAATATACAGCTTGGTTTGTACAAATTACCTTCTTAAACATGACACAATACTCATTGTTAACACATGTGCCTTCGGGAAAAATCAAAAGAGGATTTGCCTCTGGGTCTTCAATGTGTTTCTTTAACCTGAAATAAGCATACAAACAGCTCAGATGACTTTCTCAACCACACATTCTCCTTAGCAAATACATAGAAGTACAGCAAAAAAAATTAATGGAAGGAGAACACGGAAAATTATCATTTAATGTGGAAGTGATATTACTTCTTTGCAACAGCGTGGCGGTCAGTAGCCTCTGTCCTGTTGAACCATATGCAACCAAGACTGTCGAGCACAGTAGTCTGCAAAAATCCTGCACCAAACATAAATAAATATGTTAAAATTAGTAACTACCTTCTTTTAGTAACTTGACTGTTTGTCAGCACACATCAATAAACACCGTTTCTGTCTCTTTCAGACCATCTAAAACTGAGCCCTATATCCCCACAAAGTAGCTTGTCATCAGAAAAGTCACGGTAGAGGAACAGGATCCACAAGTGACATGCTTGAATTCCATCAACAAGTTGTTGTAACAACATGATATTCAGAGAATAAGATAGAAAGAAATGACTGACCAACCCATCCCGGATGCTTTTGCATAATCACAGAAAACCCGGTCATCTGTTCCAATATGACAAAATCAATCATAGATGTATGATTTGCTACAAACACCTGCAAAGTTTGAAAAACACGTAATGGTTACAAGCAAATTCAACCCCCGCCAAATCGACATTCTTCCACACTAAATACTTCTGAAATGGGAACCAATTGCGTTCAAACTCCCCCTCATGATGTCCATCCAAAACTTAACCTTCCTATATTTTTAAACTAAACTGTAATATACCTAGTGCACGCTGTCAACTCCACGAACAGATTCGATTTACAATTCAGGACCAAGGACACCGTAAGGAAATCCACAGAATCAAACTGCCAACCAGATGCAAAGCATTTGCCCTCAAGATCGGCACTCCAACGCAACACAGCCACAAGCATAGTCTGACACCTTAGTTCCCTGTAAGTTCTGACGCCTTAAGCAAATGTTGTGAAAATGATTATACTTATCATATAATGGCAATCTCATGTCGATAAAATAGTCTATAATATGTTCCTCAATCACAGCTGAAAAATGTCTAATATAAATTCTTAACACGAAAAAGTATTCTGAGTTAGGAACACGGGAATTTACAATGTCGAACAGGCAGACAAGGAGTACCTGCTTGGGGCGTCTACTTGGTCGTGGTCCATGGTATCTGACAACACCCGTCCACGAGGCTACAAACACACTACAAATAAACTCCACCAAGCCTCTCTGTCCACAGCACAACATAAAGTGAATCAGGATGTGCTGTACCGACGCAGTCATTTGACAGAAGTTTTATCTCTTAAAAGGGTCCTTAAAACATTTCAGATACTATATTTTCCCCTTTCTACATTGTACGTGAGTACTGTGATGATTAATAGTAATAAATACTACAAGCTTAATACTGTTTTCCAAAGTACGCCTCATTGATTGATTGTGCGACGAATCTCTCATAGTATTGGACTAAACAAGGAAACTAAGAATAAGTACATACACCCAAGAGGGCTCATTGTTCCGTTAGTGGTTTCAATCAGCTCCTTCCAATGTGTCGGTTGAATCAGGCCATGGAGATTATTATTAAATACAGTTGAACTAACCTCGATTTGACGTCGGAGACGGTCGTGGGATTTTAATGCTGCGTGTATAGGAAAGAACAGACCTAGAAAAATAATCCACCCAAATGCGAGAAGAAGAAGTCTGTTCACGCCCACCAATATCTCAGGGTCCTGATCTCACAAAACCAGAGCAGAAAAGAGAACTACAAAATTGTGAAATAGTGAAACAGGTCAGAAAATCGAACCTGACAGGAAAAAGGATCAGATACCGCACAACCACGCCACACACCCAAAGCGGAAACAAGTATATGTTCCAATTCCACGGCTCCGGGGCATTGGACTTGAAGCACCTAGTGAAGGAATCCTGTGAATACAACCCAGAAGATTCAATAACAAGAAAGAACTCGAAAAAACACTTCCGAGCAACCTAATTGAATCTTTCTAAACAAGCGGCTGATCACAAGAGTCTCTCTCATCCCCACATAGAACGCATAATTATCATAAATCTTTCTATAAAATCCTTGGTACAATCCACACCTCTTCTGTAAACCTTAATATCGGAATTGAGAAACTCAAAACCCTAGTCGGCAATCTTAGATGTCAATATCTCTTACCACCACAAATCACAATTCTACTAGACATAAGAAATAAATTCTTCGAAACGATGGCACCAGCACGCTACTACACCGCAGTTTGTGAAGGGTACTGGATTTCACTTGAAGAAACCCGCTTAAAATAGAAAAAAGAAAATGGCGACGCAAATTGATTGTTCACCCAGACCTAATCTGGATTTTAAGTGTATTGGTTCTATCAGAAATCTCATTTTCATGGGGCACCGCACTTTTACAACCATTGCCTCGTTTCTCCTCTTGAGAAAGAGACAACAAATTCACACGACGATTCAGTAACAGAATCTCCCAGAACAAGGCGAATTCAACATCCAATTACAAAATCAAGTTCCTAAACCGAGGTCAGCTTCGAGAAATTATACAAGAAAAGTGTGCATGGATTGCTTACATCAATGATTGCGCTCCCTGCTTCGCTGAGCACTTCCGACAGGTCCAACAAGTCGCGCCTGCAACCCAGTATCCCCAGCAATCACCATCAGGGCTGCGATTCACAAACTAAAGAAGAGCCAAAAACCTTCACTCTGAGATTAGAGTGGAAAGAAAACACTGACAATTGCATCTTATTGTCGAGGTAGGCCACCGGAGAATGATCCTCCTCCTCCACATGCGCGTCCAGAAAATCATCGTTCACCACTTCCGAGCTGATGCCCCTCCCGGTCGTCGTCTCCTCCACACTCCCTCCGCTGGCTCCCAAATTCTCCGACCCTTCCATAGCTGCAAACTCGATTCACCAAACCCTAAAGAGAATCTCAATTGTAAATGGTTATGAATCTCCGTCGACTAGCCTTGTCAAGAATTTCACAGGTAAGCTTAATGCGCTGGTGCGACGAAGAGACACACAGGGACAGACAGGGGCTGGCATGAGAGCATCCACACTCAGGGGCGGGGAAATCCACGCGCCAAGGCTGTCTTGAAGGGCCCGGGCAGAGAAGCGAGGCCGTTTGGAGGGAGCACTACTGCCTCACCCTTGCTTTGCTTTGAGACAATCCTTCGTACGGTAAATTAGATTCTCATTTTTTAATTTTATTTTTGAGTTTTGATCCCCTTCATAACATTTTAATAACACTTTAATCACATTTTAATCAGTTTTTTTATTTTAATGGAACAGTACCTGCCACAAGCCTTCACAGCACTGTCACAATTCTGAGTTTGAAAGGTTCAAACCTATCAAAGAAAAAAAATTGATTTCAATAGGGGAAGTCAAAGTTAGGGGGAGGATGTGCAACAAAGTGGCTGATGACCTATGTGTAGTCAAAGTTTGCTACACTATGGAGTTTGTGTAGCAAACTTGCTTAACTTTCTTCTCCAATCAAAATGTTGAAGACAAAAGTTCAATGAAACCTACCGTGATCCTTCCCTTTATTGTTTATCAATGAAGGAGGGGTCCTTTTGTACACTTGGAAAGGACCCCCCTACACTGAATAAAATTGTCTTGTGTGCCTCCTCGACCAACCACAATTCTTGAATTAACACCTAGAGTCTCTTCCAGGTATCTATCAAAGCATAATATTGTAACTACACCTAAAATGGACCACTCCTCAAAATTGACCTCTATTTTTGAAGGAAAACTTAATAGGGAGGATACCCAAAATGGTGTGCATGACAAGGACAAGTGTAAGGTGAATTTTGAATAGCGTGCAGCTCTATTTATGGTACTATAGAGGTGTCAACCTTAGAAGTGGACAATTTTGAATACACTTTCTGTTGTTTTAACTTCTTTTCTAGTGTCATTTCTTTATGTTCACCAAATGCATTTTGGCATCACCTATATGACACTTTTAGCACCTTACACTTTGTATCTTTGAAAATTTGTAGCTAACCCACAATGCGTCCAAAAGTTATAGAACCACTTGCATTTTGATTCATAGTCCTTCACCAATGTGCAAAAATTGTTGTTCATTTTCTAGAGCATATTGGTTATACCACAAAGCTTATTTGTACAATTTTTGATGCAGTTACCTTACACCATGCCTTTTGACCTTGTAGAGGACCAATCCATTACTTGGTTATACAATGTTATATTGAGTTGCTTGACTCTTTTGAATGGGTATTGAGGTAGTGTGTCCCGGTTGTTGTTTATTTCATATATTTTGGAAGAAGGGTAATTGAAATGTATTGTTGTGATAGTGATAGTGATGTTATTTTCATAATTTTTTACCACCTTAAACCTAAGACTCTTTATATTTTTCTAATGCCCTAACGTTGCCAAAAAAATATGGGACATATATGTATCTACTCCATATATGTATTCAACATTTGTACTCCTATTCCTATTCCTATTCTTATTCTTATTCTTATTCATATTTGTACTCATATTTGCATTTGTATTTGTTAACATATTTGTACTTGTCTTTGAATGTCATTGAAATTATTTTTTTCATTTATTTCTGGAGGGGATGGTGGTTAATTGAAATAGGTTGCCTAACTCTTTTGAGTACGTGGTTATGTTGTATTCTAAAGGGAATTCAACAAAATCTATAGCCACTCCCGGTTTGAGGGCCACTACTCATGAATAAATAAAGATAAGTCATACTAAGCTCCAAAATCCAAGCGTGCCAAGGAGTTGTAAGCGGGCATTCAAAAATAGGCGCTTGGACTTTATTTCTAAAGGACCCTCCCCCCAAAATGGGATGGCACGTCTAGGGAGGATCTCCTAAATGGTTGCTAGGCCAACAATATTTGTTTGGAGTTGGGCCAACGTGCATGAGTGTGGATGCTCTTAGGAACAAACAAAGACCGGTGAAGCATATTTTTGCATTTTTTAAGCTATGATTGACTTTGTGGCACTAAATAGTTTAACTCCTAAAGCTCTTTGATATTTAGAAGCCTAAAATTGCTTCAAAATACTTATCTTTGTCTCCAAAATCAAGGCAAAAATCTTCATCAATATTCATTTTAAAACAAATCCAATTCTAAATTTTACAAGAAATTTAAAATTATTGATCCCAATGGTTATAATGTCCTAGAAAAAAATTGCTATTGTTTTTTTTAATTTTAATTTTAAAAATTTAAAAATTGAATTCAAAAAATGAATTCACATGTTTTTTTCTACCTTCATTGGCTCATTGCCCACAAAATAAAACTCCTCATAACATTTACCTCATTATTAAAAAATTGATTAGTTTAATGTTTTTGAATAGGTATCAATCTTTACAATTAAATAAAATTAATTCATCTTCTTTAAGAATATAATTTTAGCTACCTAGTTTGACATTGAAATTGAAGAAAATATTATAACTTTGCAATATTTTTATCATAATGACCTTTCAGCAAAAGCTTCACTTATAGATTAGGATGATCATCATCCATTCTAAAAAATTCATACAAATAAATCCAAGTAAGGATTTACATTCTTTTGGTAAGATTGATGATGTGGTGAAAGAATTTTGATATAATGGAGAAGAGCCCTTGGCCAAGGATGTTTATAAGATTTATAATTACTTTTAATATTTTGACTTTATTAAATTATGACAATTAAAAGTATTTTTTTATCTTCAGATGGCTTTCGTTTTTTTTCTGAAAATTATTTCACTTTACAATAGATGAACTTCATTTTTGAAACTCTATTACTTTGAAATGTTTGAAATGTGGTATAGTGAGTCTCATATGCAATTTATTGTAAAGGAAAAGATAGAAAGACTGTGATAGAGAGACTAAAGATAGAAAAACATCATAGCACTTACCATTGAATTATTATGTATTATGAAATATTATTCACATTATATGCATTACATAATTATTTGGTTTTGAACAAAATTTTGAATAAAGTATAAAATAGAAGGTAGAAACAATCAAAAGCATTCCTATTCCCATTCATGTACAATAGATTTTTTTGAAGTGTCCATAGATTTTCATTGAAGTGTCCCTATAAAGTGTCATTCAATTGTCCCTTTACTTAACAGTGATTTGGTGACTGCTAATTTTATCAAATTTCAGTTTCAGGTCCACCTAGGCTTATATGACGGTTTCAGTGGTTTAGGGAGCTCCCACTTTGAAAATTTATAAAAAATACATGCTATATCCAAAAAACTTTTTTTATTTTCTAAATTCATGATTTTCAATTGCCAATATTACAAAAATATTATTTTTACGAAAAGGTGCATTCAACTATGTTGAATTGCTTATTTTGACAGTTATGGGTGTTTCCACTATAACAAGACTACATCTCAAAGTTTAGGACTAGCAAAATATTACCAATTATCATGTAGTTACTACTATTTCATGGGTGCGTACGTTAATTTGCAAGTTATTGCATTGTTACGATGCACATGATTACTGCAAGAACTAGCACTACTTTGTAATCAATATTAACTATGTGGCTTCTACACATTAATCACAAGTGTGCAAAAGACACAAATTATGCACGAAAATTTATATTTTTTATCATGCATTTTCTATGTGTTATAGTACATGGAAAATCTATGACAACAATGTCATTGTTGTTATTATTATTGCAATAATACTTATTAAATGGTAATAATATTCCAAAAATATTTTCAATATTCAATTCTTGATCACCATTTTAATCAACGATGATTTTAATCTTCAATAAAAAATTTGCATTTCTGAAGGCCACCAAGTTTTAGCTTGAACCAAATCCATCTGTAGGCCACCACCAAGAAACTTGATAGCATAGTGAGGGAATTACTTCATTGTAGCTTGAATTGATTCCATTAGTAGGCCATCAAGAAACTTGATTGTGCAATAAGGAAATCTCTTCATTGACAACTAGTAAAAGTGAAAGGTGGAGAGGTCCTCTTTATACTAAAATTCATTCAATCAACACTCAAACAATATGGGACAACTTGAAGATGAGAGTTTGATTGCTCATTGTCAAGTTGTTTTGAAAATGTGGTCAATTTCGTTAAAATGGCGGGTATTCCGCACACCATTTTAATGGAATATCTTCTACAAAAGAGAATAAGTGTGCCGCAATAGGGTCATACATGTGCCAATTTTATGCCTAGCACATTCAAATCACTCCTAGTTCACACATTTCCACTCCTCTTGGGACAATCTTTCCATTGTTTTCATTCTTTCAGTGAGTTCATTTTGTGCCATTTTAATGGAATACCGCCATTTTAACAAAATTGACCATTTAATGTAGAAATTGTGTTCAAAGTAGAAATTTAGACCTCAATTTGGCAGAGTAGAAAACCTTTTCTTAAAGAACTTTGAACTACAAAAAGTTGATAAATGGATCTAGCTTTCATTTATAAAAATCCATATGAGATTTAGAGCTTCCAATCAAAAGTTATGGACAAAATTCAGAGGCAATATTTGAAAATGTTAAAAAAATGTCCTTTCCATTCCATCTCTGAACTTTTTGCATAACTTTTGATTGGAGAGTCTAAATCTTAAACGGATTTTTGGAAATAAAAGCTATATTCATTTACCAACTTTTCTTTGTTTGAAGTTTTTGAAAAAAGTTATTCTACTATGCCTGAATGAGGTCTGAATTTTTACTTTGAACACAATTTTTTTTCCAATTGACTTAGTATTGAAATTGTGAAAAATAAAAAAATGAAATGTTAATACAATAACTATGCACCGACATGATGTTGTGTGATCATTGCACTAAATTTATATGTCTTAGAAAACACTAATGCTGCACGAAATTAGTCACCCATCACTAAACCACTGAAGTCATACATATTTTGTCATGCATAGTTATTATGTAACTTTAGCACTTCAAACTCAAATGTGAATGACATGCCTAAATTTCATGGTATTAATGAATGTCATTATTGTGTTGTAACAACATTTCCATATGAATGAATGTAACACAGAAGCAGTGTTCGACGATAATCGTATAATCACTATTGACAATTTGTGACAAGGAAACTTTGTGATGTACAACTAGTGAGATCCATTTTGTAGCTATGAAAAGAACATCCAAACAAAATTATCAAGAATCATGGCACCACATAGGTTTGTTTTGCATGGATGGACAAAATAATGCCCGCATATGAATTTAATGATTTCAACATGGAATTTCATGATCAAGAAAATGATGACTCGTGGCAAGTGGAACGTATATTGGATGTAAGAACAATTATATGAGTAGCGGAAATTCTTGTAGCACAATATACTAATAATGAGAGTTACTTTTATGAGTAAGAATTTTTAGTGCTACAGAGGAGAAGTTGACTTGAATATGAATATTGGAAACCAAAAGAACGTCTTATTGATTGCAAAGAACAAATAGAAGAATTTTTTGAGGTAAACTTTTAGAAGAAGAAATAAAAGAGAAAAGAAGGATTGAGGAAGAAATAAAGTTTTTTTCTATCAAAAAGACATAATTATTGAAGAATGATTAGAATAGTTATTCAAGAATGACAATTCTTTGAATTCAAATTAGAAGACTATTACATTGGTCATTTCAATGTTGATAGAGATTACAAAAACTTGCCATATATGGGGTCATCCAATAGGTCAATATTCATTACAAACTAAAATTTGCAAATGTAAAATTATGAAAAAATTAAATGTCGAGATTGTAATCTAACAAAACATTGTAAAGTACAAATAATTTAGGACTAGCAATTTTTGGCCTATGGTGCTTAGTAAGTGTTGCATTAAGCACAATCTCAAATACTATTGACACTAGTTAGATAGGTTTAGAGGGGGACAATTTATTGTAGAAAAGTGGTACTAAGAAGTAAGGTGAAAAAACTACTCCTTTGGCATCCTAAAGTGATGTTCCAGTTCTCCTTGATTTTCTTGCAATAAGCTTAGTGCAATAAGAGGCCACACTTTGAAAATGGCTCCAAGTTTCAAAGTTTTAGGAATATAAGAGTGCACGTGTAAGTACATTGTATTGAAATCTACTTACAACTTGAAACATGTTGAAATAACATTATTTTCAATAAAAAAAATCCCAAACCGACATTTAGTCCAATCAGAAAGTCATTTAGGGATGGAAGGAGTAGTATAGAAAATTCAAGGTGAAAAAATGGCAATTATCCATACCTTGAGTTTAGTTGTTTTGTTTTGTTTATTATGGTGAGATTTCTTGGACTATACATCCTTTAGTTGTGTTCTTGGTATCATTAGAAAGTTGTCAACAAGGAGGGGTGCATGGGCTTTGTTTCGTTGCATTTTGACCTATAGTGTAAAGATATTGGATGTCAAAATTAGTATGAATTAAAAAATTAGAAAATTATATTTACTTTTATTTTGATTGCGGCAACAACATAAGGCACACTAGTCCATGCCTTAAGTTAGTTTTTTTTTTTTTGTCTATTACATTGAGATCTCAAATTTTGAATGTCCCTCAACCATGTTTTGGTGCCATTAGAAAGCCCTCAGTGCATGGGCTTTGTTTCACGGCGTTTAAACCTTGGGTGTGAAAGTTATTGATTTTCAAAGTTTTTAGGAACTAGAAAACTACTTCAAGTTTTATTTTGATTGTGGCAATGGCACAGGGCACACTACTAGAGTATTGCTTGAAATCACTTGTTCAAACCCAAGAGCATCCTCACCAGTGAATTCTGTGGTTTAGGGAGAGGACCTTAGATGCAGATAGAGATACATAAACTTCACCACACCAATCTTTTTCCAAAATTTGTATCTCTATAGTATAGAGATATTTGTAAGAGCATCCCCACCAGGGAGTTCTCTTTCCCTAAACTCGGGACCTCAATCTAGTCAACCTTGACTTTATAGGGATGAGACCTCGCGAGTTCTCTATATAAGCTTCAATATAGGGAATTGGGCCCAACTTTTACCGAGTTCTCTATAAATTTGGGGTAGAGCTCTTGTTTCGAGACCGGTGCGCGCAAGCTTCTGTATCCCCATCCCCATCTGAGGTCCTGTCCCTAAATTTTTAGGGATACAGAACTCCCTGGTGGGGATGCTCTAAAACTCTGTCCCAATTCTGTATCCAGATTCCACAAAGGCTCATATAGAGAACTGGCGAGGTCTCATCCCTATATATACAGTCAAGCTTTTGAGACATCAGTCAAGCTTGAGACATCAATCAATCGCACAGTAAATAGATAGGGATAGGGAACAGCTGGTGGGGATGCTCTTATTTTAGCTTCCATTGAGCGCCACCGACAGCAAGAGCTTGCCCGACATCAGCTTATCTCGTGGTAGGCAAGTAAGCTTATTATTATGTATGGCACAATGGAGTGCCACTTGGTGTGCAATTCAACTGTGCGGCCCATTATGATCGATCAGATGCCCGTGCGCAATGAGAAAAATGCCGAGTCTAGCTGCTGACGCACTCTTGTCGTCACTGGCCGGGGATACTTAAGCACGGCACAGGCGGCAAGCACTCATCATCCTTTCAAGTGTTGTCTTCTCTGAATGATCGAGTGTTTTGTTGTTAATTGGAGCAGCCAATTTATTATTAGTGTAATACAGTTTAGAGAGAGAGAGATAGTTCGTTCTGCAATACTTATTGTTTCTTGTTTCATATCACCTCTAAATGTAAGATCATGGTTTAAATATCTAAAACCACTGAGCACTTTTTACTTTTGGCAGTGAAGGCCGTGAAGAGTGAAGACCCTGCCTTGAGACCAAGTCGGGACTAAGTACACATTGCACACACTGTATAGTTGGCATTATGAAAATTAGGGGCGCCTAGCTTAGTGTGTGCGAAAAGCCTGCAAAGACAGCTTTTTAGAGTGTCTTGACCTTCCTTTAGCACTGGACTACATTGTTTCGAAATACCAGAATTAATAGGGTTGATACTTGATACTACTCCATAATAAGTTAGAGTGCCCATTGATCGAAGTCACAAATTTCTGTTTAATTAATACTCCCTCACGCTCCTCAAGTTTACTCCCTGTGAGCCTATTATGGTGCAACTACAATAGGTAAAATATTGATTCCATCATTGTTGTACTCAATGTACTGCTCATGGAGTAAAAAACACTAAAGCTACCTTATCTTTCTGCCAACAGGTTCACTTGGAGACGGATCGGAGTTGAGTGGATGATCAAGTTTGTTGGCCTATCCGATCGAGGTCATTCCCAACGAGCACGTGCCTGCTGTTCCCCCATCAGAGCCTTGCAGTTGCAGATTGATCGAGTGCTCTCTTTGATCCTGTGACGGACTTCGCAGGCAGGCTGGAGAGGTCGCCCTAGCTTGTAAGTTATGCAGGCACTGTAGAATCATCCAGTTTTTCAACTTTTTCCTACATCAGTTTCAGTATTAATGCGGTTTTAATGGCAACGTCAAATTCGTCAAATTCAGTTGACAGAAGTCCACAACTTTAATTGGCACTTTAATTTCAAGGCCTGTATAACTTACACCCATAGAGTCAGTCCGATCCTAGTATTTGGAGCCTGCAGGCAAACCAGTGCCGTGGGGGAGAAACTATCAGAGACAGACCTTGTGAGTTGTGACAGTACGCTGAAGTCATTTTTGAAACATCAAATTTGGTTTTCTTTGTTTTTGGTTCTTTTTCTCTCCCCCCCTCTCCCTTGTGCTCGCCCTGTCAGGCCTCATGTGGCTGACGGTTGTTACTTTTCCCCCTTGCAATGAAATCCCGTTTCATTTGTGTCAAAAAAAAAAAAAAAAACATCAAATTTGAATTATCTGCATATCTGGATTCCAAATGAAAGGCAATCAATCACTGGAACGTGGAAGCTGACCAAATTAATTAATACTGTATGGCTGCATTCAGACTCAGTTTCCGAGGCCGGTACTGGAAAGAGAATTATTGAGCTTCTGTGGAGATTGCGCAACTACTGTAGATGAAGGACCGTAACTTAATTCTCTGACGGAGAGTGAGCTAGGTGCAGCGCTGGTCAAGAAACCCGTGTGCACGCCTGGCTAATTATGCACCGACACAAGGGGATGACGTGTTTAAGTTGCACATTCTTGAGCCAGCTGTGTAGAGCCTGGCCTTTTATTTGGCTGGAAAGTTGCAAAAATCAACCACAGATTCATTTCGTTTTATGTTTTTAATTATGAAAAGATGAAGACAAATTTCAAATATGTATTAGTAATAGCAAAGAAAAATATGAAATTTTGAAATGTGAGTTTTAACCCCTCATCGCCTGAAGTCCAAACGAGGTCAAAAACAGCGTTGCTTTTCAAGTGTTTTAAATTTATATGCAGCTAAGTTATAGAAATCTTAACCGTACAATATTATAGTGAACATGTTGTAGATGACAGAGAAAAAATTTGAAGCCATTTGACCGCATGGATTGAAAGATTATAATTTTTTAGTGTTAAAAAAAGATGCTGAAATTTTCCAAAAAACACATTTGGAGGTGAAATTCGACTTCTAAACCTACTAAAATGAAAAAACTTGAGACTATAAAGTGATTCAAAATCAACATATAAACACATTGGTGAAAAAAAATATCATTCAATTGACTCAATGTGTCTGCAAAACAGATTTGAAATGTCAAAAAATAGCATGAAAAGTTGCAAAAAACACCATGTAAGGCTAAACCTCCTCCACTAAAAAGCATCTCAGTTATTCATTACTTTTTGGATTCATGTGAAATTTTAGCCACACAAACTAGACTAGTATGCGCAACTTTCACAAAAGAAATGATTGAAAATGGACACTGTATGAAGAAGTTACAAGCCGCCGAATTTCACTATAATCCGAAAATGGCTGGATTTTAAATTTTGAATTGCTCCCAAACATTCGAAGAAGCTTGTATTGACATGAAAATTTTACCACAATAACTAAACTAAAAGGGGAACATAACCCAACAAATTTTATTGGAAACGAACATTGTATGAAGGAGATACACCCCCCAAAAGTTTCAGCCATCAAATGCAGTTTGGTGAATTCAAATTGAACCTGTGAACTTTGATTGGCTCCCATTTAATTTTTAAATCTTGGATTGATCTGAAATTTTTACCACACAAACTAGAAGAGAGAGAGAAACTTTACCAACAAGTTTTATTGAATTTGGATATTGGATGCAAAAGTTACAGCACTTTGAATTATACATGAGGACACTTTTTGTCCCCTCAGGCGATGAGGAGTTAATCCCTACAATCCCAAGGCCAATTTTTTGGGTCAAAATTGCTCAAAATTGCTATTTCTAGTGCAAAGAGCAAAATATTTTTAAATGATATTTTTTTTCTTTTGGCATATTTAACCATATGATCTTGCAATAGACTAGCATGAAAATACGTCGGAAAAAAATTTCAAACACTTTGACTGCATAGATTGTAAGATAAATGCCAGTTGAAAATGAAAAAATTATATTTTTTGACATAGTGTGGTAATCTAGTTTATGAGACTTTGAATCTTCTTAACTTAAAATTTTTGCACTATAGATTTTGAATTAAAAAAATTTATTGTGAAGAATTGAGTTGAGAATTTAGGAAAAATAAAAGTTCAAAAAATAACAAGATTTTTAAATAATTCTTTAAAAAAGTCATATGTAGAGAAGATACAAGATGAAGGGAAAAACTAAATCATTAATAGCCCTAAGATGGAATTAAAACACACTAGTCCCAATGGAGAAGTTCAGTTTTGACAATCAAAGTTACCTGTGTGGAACTTTTTGTTTTGAAAAAATGTGAAAATTTAGCTCAAAAATTATTCCTATAGACTATTTTTTCAAAGAAATGCTTTGATTTCCCGCAAAATAAGATGCTCCACAACTTTCACATTACAAATCCAAATGGAGCAAATCAAAGCTTTCCATGTAGACAAAATTACAATCTATGGAAGAAAAATAAAATAAAATTTATTTTAAGTTTTTCTGGATTTTTTTCCTTGCCTAGTGCTCACCAAGTTCAATTTTTGGCTTGTTGTGGTATAACTTTTGGTACAAAACACCAATCAAAATAAAATATATATTCCTAAAAAATTAATAAGTCTTTCTACCTTATAGGAAAGTTTCAAAAAGTTTCACCAAAAATTGAGCTTAAATATATAAGAACCTATTGTTCCATTAATTCCAAGGGGACAATAAGACTTTGGAGGTTAATATAAGAAACTAATGAAGTTTAATCCCTAGTAGACATGAATTGTCATGTAAGGGCTGATTGCAACACCAATGCCTCTATATGAAGTTGGAAGAGATTGACAAAATGAAGGTCATTCCAAATAAAGTCAAAATGGCTAACCTGTAAATGACCAAGATGTTGAATGTTCCGACTTTGTTATGATCTAGTTTGTGTATGTCATTTTTGAATTTTTCGGGTTCAATTTGGCTGATTTGATGACCAATACAAAGGAAGAAGGCACATTTTGGGCAGAACTTGTGAAAAACTAACATTTTGGTAGGGCAATGAGTAAAAAATGTTTTTTCTTTTCCTAAAATTCAACCGTACAAATTTGTATTAGACTAAATTATGGGAAGTGTGTGGAGAAAAACTAAAAAACTTTGACTGCATAGATTAAAATATTATATCTTTAATTTGAAGTCACAAGAATTTTTTTTTTACCTAGCATGACATGGCTAACAAACTTTTACTTCTCTGAAAGTGAGATTTTTACACTACACATGTGTTTTTTTTTGACGTTTGTATCTTGTACCACATAAGTTATACACTTGCCAAATTTTAAAAATAGAGTTTGAATTTTGCACATGTTGCCCAAAGCTACCCAATCCTATTTGATCTGCTTGAAAAGTTTAGGGCAACATAATAACTTTTGATCCTAGCGTCCGATCAATTTTTTTTTATTCGCATCGAGAAAACACGTGTTCACACTTATTACCAAGATTACATAAACATTTGACAAAATTGACTTTGTGCCTAACTATTTGAAATCCCTTACATATGTTGAACGATCACTTGGTCCTTCAGGGGGTAATTCATGTGATGCAAAATATGGCCTCATGTCCTCATCTAAAATTAAATGTTTTACAATACAATCAATTGGATTGGC
This sequence comes from Rhytidiadelphus loreus, assembly GCA_947034895.1. Taxonomy (NCBI): domain Eukaryota; kingdom Viridiplantae; phylum Streptophyta; class Bryopsida; order Hypnales; family Hylocomiaceae; genus Rhytidiadelphus; species Rhytidiadelphus loreus. The sequence goes on from OX344764.1 coordinate 28,109,423, forward strand.
CCTTTTCAAACTTGGAATCTTTTGTTCTTGTTGGGTTAAATTTGCATCATTTCAGGACACTTTGTGAGGCGAGTAGCCTCAATTGTAAATCTAAACCAATCATAAAAGATAATGTACATGTTTTACAATTTTTTGCACCAAAATTGAGCCAACATACGATTGTTAACCATTCCCCCTCAAAAAAGGGATAACACCTCCATAGACGCTTAGAGAAGAATTTAGTTATAATCTGTTGAGAATCATTGAATGGCTTGGAAGTTGCAACACTAATTTCATTGAAGTTGCTAAAAATGCACTACAATTTCAAATGTCACAGCGTGTTTCTCACATTTTGGTTGCAAGGAAAAAGTTTTGGTAGAAGCGTGCTAATTAAGTGTAGCAACTGGATATCAGGCAGTGCGTGGTGCACTTCTTCCGTTACGTTTCTTGTGAGTCTTATACCGACCCTTTTCTGTTTAGCTTCCTTGCCAGGTGACTAGCTAAATTCTTTCTGCACCTGTTCGCAATCTTCTGGTCACCATTTCTTGAACGACAAATGGGAGGATTGATGTATTGCGATGATCATCTACAACCCAAAATTTCGTTAAAATGGTGGTATTCCACAAACTTGGCACTCGTACGTGTAGATCGTGTGTTCTGAACAAAACCAGGTTAATCTTTCTTGTGGACTTTAATTAAATATTAGACACTTGAGTGTCAAAGCTGCTAGTAAAGTAAAGTATGGTACTCAGAGGGGTTTTGAGGGGACAGAGGGGTTTTGAGGGACGATTTATTGTAGAAAAACGGTACTACGAGGTAGGGTGGAAAAACTAGTATAGAAAATTCAAGGTGGAAAAATGGCAATAATGGTCAATTTCGTTAAAATGGCGGTATTCCATTAAAATGGCAAAAAATGAAACCACTGAAAGAATGAAAACAATGGAAAGATTGTACGAGAGGAGTGGAAATGCGTGAACTAGGAGTGATTTGAATGTGCTAGGCATAAAATTGGCACATGTATGACCCTATCGCGGCACACTTATTCTCTTTTGTAGAAGATATTCCATTAAAATGGTGTGTAGAATACCGCCATTTTAACAAAATTGACCATAATATCACTTGAAATCACTTAAGCTTGTTCAGCCCTACAATTCGCTCTGCAACGAGAGCTTGCCTTTGCCTGACATATCTCGTGGCATGCAAGTCTTTCAAACTTGTCAATTGCATGATGCCAGTATGCCACGTACATAGGCCCTTTCATCAAGCGCCAAGGGTCCTTCATGATTTGCCATCTCGCACCTCAGATCGAGATTGGACCGCTCGATTAGCAACGTTACAAGGGGATGTCTCGCTCATTATGCAACCCCAAAACTAAAGAGGTGTGTGAAATTGTGCATCCGCTCTCCACTTCCTCTAAGAATTTGCTTTCATTACTTGCAGTCAAGTGATTTCTTCAACGTTGTAAGCTAGCGGGCACCCAATGCAACTCTTGAAGGGTGCCCGCGTCCGGAATCTTGATGGGCGGCTTATGTATATATGATTGCGTGCAACAACTTAATTTGACAGGAAGCTTGGCGGCCAATCTAGACTTCGTTGCTTCACTTGTCTCAGTGAGTTATTGTGCCATGTGATTCTAGCTATTGCGGGTTGGTGCATTCTGGATTGAGGTTCTGTATCTCTGTGCTGGCCTTCTTGTGCATCGAATGCACACAACTTTTATATTCTCAGATGCTCACTTACATGTTTTTTTCCTTAGGTAGAGTTGGACTTGCATCAAGCAATAACAGGTAGACACGGCACCCAAAATTGAAGAAGAAGAAGCCGACATTCAAGCAACACATCCTCATAATTTCTAGTCGCCGCGAGTTGTCAACCCAAGCAATGTAAACTGTTGAAAATGCAAGAGCAACAAGTTGAGGTTTAGGGGTTGTTGCGTCACTTTTATGTTCTCCTTGGTTAATATCTTCAATTCTTTGTTGGCTACAGACACTACTCCGGCAGGTCCATGAGGGAGCAACCGACCAAACCGGAAAATTTCTGAAGATGTTGTGGATTTCACTGAAGACTGTGTCACTGTTGCAATATCAGCCTTCCGTACTAGTGACACCAGGGTCTGATAGTGAATTCTCTGCACAGTATCTGTTTGTATTTAGCGGGCTATTTAGTTTCCTTGCAAAGTCTCACATCTGCCCACGAACCAGTTAACCTCTACTTTACTTTGAACAGGTGATCTGGACAGATACATATATACATTATATTATGAACAGCGGTGGGAAGTTAAAAATTGAGACTTACACAAGGAATTATATTGCACAATTAAGAAGCCCCCCTGTGAATGCAATTGGTTATCTAATAAATAAAATGCAATCGACCTCCAGTAGTTCCTTCCACGGAGCTTGAGAAATTGTTGAAGGAGAGGTCGAGGTGAGTAATTTTGGAGCAGTCGAGGGAATTCAAGAGCGTAGAAATTGGTCCTGTGAAAAGATTTGCAGAGAAGTCGAGCGTTGTGACATTGGGCATCAGGCTTGAGATTTGACTCTTCCAGGGTACCATTTTACCAGTAAATTCGTTGTAGGCAATGTCTAGCACTTCAAGGTGTCGGCAGCTCCGTAGTTCCACCGGTAGTTCGTCTACAGAGTTACATCGAGTAGCATTGAGAATTCGGAGGGCAATGGAACCGGCCAAGTACTAATCTGATCCCGTCTCTTATACCAACCCCTGTTTCATTTCTTTCAATCCACTTGGTGGGTCCTTCAATTTTGCAATCATCTGGTGTAATCGAGCTTGACGTACTTGGCTAAATGTTTATGGCCACTCATCTGCGGATGGAAATGGAGTTCTCTGCTATAATGATCCCTTCAATAGTGGTTTGATGATTGCTTAAGAAACCATCCGATTGTACTGTCCAATCGGATCGGATAATTTGATCGCAAGAGAGTTTGCCGGTTGCACCTGGAGTGATCTCTCCACTGAGCTCTATACACTCCTACAAATTGCTCTACATTCTTGCAAAGAATAATTATCCTCTACCCTGCGTCAAGGTCCGACAGTCGGAGCAGGGGGTAAGGTTGGAGCAGTCACGAATGGTAGTCATTGCAGAAGAAAATTCAAGCATTGTAATCAGAACTGCCCTAAAATTTCAGGCTCTTCCCTAAAAGCTTTCTCAGGCATCGGTCTATCCTGATCTCCCCAAAACCACACCGACACTTAAATATTAGCTAAAGTGTTTAAAATTGTTCAAAATTGCAAAGAGAATTCCTCTACAGTACCTCGAGATTGGAGCAGTTTGCAATATCGCCAGGAAGGCAGGAACGGTTCCAGAGAGCCCTCACAGCTCCCAGAACCAGAGACCCGAGCCGTATTAAGCGTCACGCATTTGGCACTTAACCCCAATTTTAGGTGTAACTACAATTGTAGTGGTAGTGATTTACACAATCAGAACACAATCAAATCCTAGGAGAGCCATTATAGCTGCTGTTGATCTTTTGCACACCTACCAACAGAACTTTGAAATTTCGTAAGTCATTCATACAGTTTCAAAATAATACGGAGTACATGCTAAAGTACATTTGGAATCCTCTTTCACTTCCCAAATACAATAAAACTATTTTATATTTTATAATAGTAACTATACTCAATTGCTAGCAATGTCTATTATGGGTGCTCTTATTTTAAGGTTGGTACCCCTAAATCATTGCTTTTTGCTATTGTGCCTAGTTATTATTATTAGATTGGTCAAATTCTCATATTTCTTTGTTGGCAAGTGAAAGGAGGTCCAAGCGCATCAAAGAATGTGACATTTAGATATGGTAAGCAAAAGTTATGAAAGGTCAAAGTTATAATTTGGTAGATGTTCTAAAATTGTTTCTCCAACATACGTACATATTGATTTTGGAGTTATTCACATAGTGATGATGGCAATTTTAGGTAGGGTACAATTTTGGGTATATCCACATTAGTGATTTGGACAGACACATATTATACTACATGTTCTATGGATGGGTCAAGGTGAATTGACCCCTTCATTGCCCCATAGTTTACCTCTAGGAGAAACATTGAAATTTTTTATTTGCAACACATGATAAAATTTGAAAATTTTGAATTCATATTTGCAACAAGAGGTCCAAAATTAGTTGAGAAAGATGAAAAAATACAAAAATACACAACCCAAAACATCAACGAGGGCCCGTGGGTGGCAAAAGTTTTGGAAAGCTAGATCTCTCTGAAAGCTAGATGTCTCCCAGGGCATCTGAAATCTTGGTTCTGTCCAGATTTCAAATAGTAGCACACCCCACGACTTGGAGGGGAACTGTCGGCAATTGTTGTTCCAAGCTCTGAAGCTTTCGACTTCGGGGGCAGTATAGGCGCCAAACGAGAGACTTGCTCCAAGCTTTTTCTTCCCCACAATCCTCAAGCCCTAAAAAATTACCCTCCTCCTATTGTCCTGTGATTCTAGCATTGCATCGTCCCCCTCTTTCACACTTTTGTAGCAATAATGTTTTCTAGGTCAAACCCAGCTGCCAAGGCTGATCGAAAGTAGCACACATGGCTACTCTCTTCATCACACGCGCAGTGACTTCATTGGGCTACTTCCACCGATGGGTGTAAGGGAATGTCGTGAAAATGTCATTGGAAACATTTTGTCTTGCGCTAGGGTTTGGTTGTTGCTTTTGAGATTGACTGAAGGGATAGTAGTAGTAGTAGTAGCTAGGTACTTGGAGCTGGACGGATCCTTTCCCATGAGAAGAGATGGTTTCTTTTGGAAATCTAAGGGAAATGTGTTGCCACTGGAATTGGTAGAATGCTTTGGGATGCAATGAGGAAGGCATTTTCGGTGAGGTTTGATCTAAAGCTCGACACCATGGTGTGATTGTAGTTCTTACGTTTTCGAAGAGAGTTTGTTGTTTTGTTTTGTTTCTCTAGGAAACAGGATGAGAGTACGCTCTCCTAGAATTAGTGATGGCTACGAGGAGTCCAGTTCCTCTTTGTCGACAACCCGAAGCCATGAGCTCGTGGCCTTCGCTCACGACTCCGATGCCGCCCTTTTCTTGCCCAGAAATGCGACCCTGTCGCATCACGAGGTGGATTCGAAGGAGGACGTTGTGGCAGAGAAGACGGAGGTAGAGAATGTGGAGGTGTGGAAAGCAAGGGCATGGCGGTTTCTTGTCCAACCCTTCACATGGATATCCATGTTGTGCAGGTTAGTTTCCTTGTCTGTGATCCCTCGATCACGTTTTGAGCCGTTCCTATAAGTTGTGTGCGTAAGGCATTTTCTTTGAAGTTTTTTAGCAATGGAAATGCTGGTTCTGCTTGAAAGAGTGAGTGAGATCAATGTCTAAATTGAATGATACTTTAAGCGTCATTTTGAGAATTTGACCGTGTGTACGAGTGTGAATTTTGGGAGATGCATAGGACTCTGGAGAGATCTTTGGGTTACAAGAGTCAAATCTATAGAGATCAAATTGAAGTCAAATAAGTTTCTATGGCTATGATCCATCTAACATTTGCACACCCTTGTGTTCAGTTATTCACATGAGTTGTGCGTTGGACTTTTGCCTTGAAATTTATGTAGCTATGGGACAGCTAGTTCTGTTTTTAAGAGAGACCATTGTCTAAGATAGAGGGTACTATTTGCGTCTTACTTTAAGCTTTTTCACCAAAATGTCGGATTGTGCCTTCGTTGGGAGATCGGTACTGAGCTCAATGGAGAGATCACTTTGGGTACAAAGCAAACTCTCAAATTTTTCAATCACTGTGTATGATTATTTCTTGTGCAATCGTTCAAAGTAAGAGGTCGTTGACGACCACTGAAGGGTAATAGACAACCCCATTTTCATTCAAAGATGAGTGGCCGTAGACATTTAGCCAAGTCATGCTTATATCCAACTTGCTAATTGAAGACGGGATGGGATGGGATTACATACCTAATGGTTTTAGTATCCTCTATATCACGGATGCACAAATTTGTGGCTGGTTTTCACTCGTTTGAATGTCGGCCATGCTTTTGACAGGGAGCTGGATGGTACGTTTGTATTTGGAGTGCTGGTGGTTTATGGTATAAGCCAGGGCACCGGGTATGCATTGAGCCGGGTGGTGGTGGATTACTACTGGAGAGACATCCAAGGGAAGGAGCCATCCACTGTGCAATTTTACCGAGGAATCACGTGGATTCCTTGGGATGTGAAGCCCCTTTACGGTCTCCTCACCGATCTACTCCCCTTTTTCGGGTACCACCGCCGGCCTTACTTCATTCTTGCAGGTCTTTACACATAACCTCAAAATCACGGTAATCCACTTTCTGCTGTCTTGAGGGCAGTTTGCATTGCTGCCAGCAAAGTTTTTTCCCAGCAATCTCTAACTGGATTTCCATTTTGTGGACGTGTAGGTCTGATAACGTTAACTGTATACCTAGTCTTGGCGCTTGGCGGAAAGTTACTTGCAGCTACAGCATTGACAATGTTTGTGGGGGCGTCGGCGTCTGGGGCCATGGCAGATGTCACCATTGATGCATTAGTTGCAATGAAAAGCCGGGAAAAGCCGGAGCTCGCCTCACACATACAAACCTTGTGCGGGACGTTCTCATCAATGGGAAGCTTATCTGGATTCCTGCTGAGCGGGGTTGCGGTGCATTTATTCGGTTCACAGGTAGGAAATTTTAATAGTCTCTTGTTTGGATAGCATTTGATAGCGGATCTGGATTAGATCCAGGCTGTCTCTTTGCTAATACTCTCTTGGATCCACTTTAGATTGCACAAGTCGAAGTAGGAAGCTTGAGATAACAAGCTTAACACCATGTGCAAATAGGGGTGAGATAACAACCCAGAATAATTTATTACACTTCTGACACGTTATGACGCATTTGAGGTATCAAGTGTGCAACCCACCCCAAAGCATAATTTGGAATTTATATGCTATTTTTGGTTGCAGTATGCTCTGGGCCTTATGGTTATACCCGGAGTGCTTCTCCTCGTCTTGGGCTTCACCATTGCTGAGCCTCGTCTGCCTCGTCATCTTTGGCGCTCTGGCCAGGTAACTCTTTGTGCACCTTCCAAAAACTGACACTTGTGGGTTAGTGTTCAGATCATCTCATTTCAATTTCCCTCTTGAGATCTAGACTGTCTAGCAAGCTGCTTGTTCGTTGTGATTTCCTATCTACTGGTTCGTTACTTTGACAACGTCTCGCTGAACATACAAAACTTTATGCCCTACAATATTGGGTTGTAAACGACACGAACTATCACCTGCTACTCAATGCCTGTTTGTGATAGTAGCTTTGATTGTACTGTGTCTCTTAACCAAGCGATGATGGGACTTGGAAGTGCTTGAACTTGCGCTGAACCTGCTTGTATACTTATGCTAAACCTGCTTGCGTCGAGACAATTTTCAGGTGGGAAAGCAGATGAAAGAAGCTTGTTCCACAATGTGGGCTACTCTCAAGATAGATATAGTGTGGCAACCCACAATTTACATGTATCTGACGTGGGCACTGTCGCCAGACATCTCAGAAGGCAAGTTCTATTGGTTCAATGATTTTGACGTTGGCCCTGGTTTCTCTGAGGTATAGCCTCACTATCTTTTGCCTTATCATCGCCTTTCCTTTTTATAGTTTCCATATTTGCATACATTTATGCTATCATCCGGCTGGAGCGTATACTTAGTTTTTATTGTGCATTCTTTTCATGCATAGGAACTGTGCCTATAAACTTTACTCTCGTTATGCAAAGCTTTACTTACCATCTATGCAATTGTGCAGGAGTTTGTGGGGGTGATATATGCAATGGGAGCTGTGGGGACTCTGCTTGGTGTCACAATCTACCACAGATTCCTTCGGCACTGGTCTTTTCGGAAGCTTCTTCTTTGGGCACAGCTCTTGTTGACTCTGTCAGGGATGCTAGACTTCATTCTGGTGACTCGTTTTAATCGGAAGCTGCTTATTCCTGACACTGTGTTAGCAGTCGTTGATGAGGGAGTTTCATCGGTAATTCCGTCTTCCCGGTCTCTTCTTCATTGTCTCTTTCATCCAATTTTTCTTTTCCTAAACTAAGGTAGAGGATCCTATGTACGTCACTTTAAACATTTTAACATATGTAGGAGTGATTTTGGGGAGATGTTTAAAACTGTGGAGAGATCTTTGGGTCCAAGAGCTAAATCTTTTGAGATCAAGTTTTTTATCTCCATGTATGAATTTCTTATGCAATTTCACATTGAGGGTCGTAGACCACCGTGACAGTAGACAACCCCATTTCCATTCAAAGGTCTGCCGCAGTATATACTTCCACCACATGCAAATAAGTCCCGAGTGTTTGAATAGATAAGTTGTTGATAACAGGGGTCAGTGTATGAGACGTGATCAGTGTATACCGGTTTTAGTATCCTCCACCTTAGTTCTAATGGCTGTCTGTGTTCATTCTCCTTAATATAATGGGAGGCGTACTAAAGGACTCCGTGCTTTTTGACAACGTTTTGTAGGCAATTGCGCGGATAAAATGGATGCCTCTTTTGGTACTGTCGGCAAGGTTATGCCCGTCAGGCATCGAGGGAACTTTCTTTGCCCTGCTCATGTCTGTCGACAACCTGGGCACGTTGTCCTCTTCATGGGTGGGCAGTGTAATTCTCAGATTGACAGGAATCCGGCGCAATAATTTCCAGTACCTGTGGCTCACAGTCTTGATACGAAACGGCATGCGCCTACTGCCTCTGCCATTCCTCTTCCTGGTGCCCAACACGGACCCGGACCTGCCTCTTCTGCCTCCGGAGCTTCTGGGCTCTGATCAAGATCCAAGAGCTCATGACGTCTTGGGTAGTGAGTCGGAAGACGAAGCGGAGCGAGACAGTGAAACTGTCAAGCTGGCCGTGTTAGAACCTTCAGATGAAGCTGTAATTCATGTTCAACGTCTCTAGTAGTGCCTCTTCTGGAATGTTTATTGATTGTAGCAAGAGTACTTAAGCAAGAATTTTAGTGGATCGAAACCTGATTGAAGTTAGAATTTATTGTTCTAACGTTTCACTTTATTCAATTTCTCTGATTCTCCAGTTGTCCTATCTAATGGTTGGACTTGGTGTTACTACAATACATATTTTTGCAAATATGGGAAGTATGTCAAAGTGGTTGACTAAGCCAAATACACATATATTTTTGGTAAAATTTTACTAAAAATCTCTTAGAAGGTCATAAATTATAAGACTATACTATTAGGACTACTAGTATACTTAACCCTTAACCCCTGAGCGCCCAACTCATATTTATCAAAATCCAGACCTTTCACAACTAATGTCAATTACACTGTTACTCAAAAAAAGATCCAAAAAAACTAACCGTATCGATTGAAAGTAGGAATAACCCTTCATCGATAGGGAAAAGGACAAATGATTTGTTCATACCCTTCAAAAGCTTATGATGGTCAAACCCAACAAACTTTCATTTTGGAGAGACAGTATTCCGTCGCTGGGGCGCTCAGGGGTTAAATATCAACATAGATGTTTGGTGTTTGATGAATGATAGGGAATCCTTCTAGGACAAAAGTGCAACTATTCATCCTTGGAATTTTGTTGTGAAAAGGAGAGGTCTTCTAATGAGTTTTGACTTCCAATGAGTACTTTTGCTATTTTTAGAGACCATGATTCACATGGTAATGAAAAGGGATGATTTCCAAGGTCACCCCTTTGTACTTTAAGGGTTAAAAGCACCCTTTTCTCTTGTAGTGTTAGAGTGGCAAATGCATTCTAGTCTTGCATTAGCTTGTTGTATGTGGAAGGACTAGAAGTTGGTCATTTTATTCTCAACACATGCTATGTCAAACTAATACCCTTCATATTCATGCACGTGAGATTGAAAGTGTTTCTCAAAGAGATGGAGCATTGTGTGAACAAATTCAAATGTCATGTATTTGTTTGGAATATGTGTCCTATATAGGAGTGGATTGGTGGATGAACATTAAAGAAAATTTTGGAGCTTTCAGAAGGTTGTTTGACTTTTGGTAGCAGTACAAATATAGCAAAAATTAATAAATACAAATTTAAAAATTTCATGTATTTGTACTACTACCAAAAGTCAAACAACCCTTTGGAGGTTCTAGATTTTCTTTAATGCGTATGGGCTTTGTATTGTTGCCAAACTTGGTCCTACAAATGGTGGCACTAAGTTTGGCTTTTTCTACTTGATGCCACTATTGTCACATGTATATTTTATAGTTTGGGCACAAGGAACCAAAACGTGCTCTAGTGACATCCTTAACATATTTACAATTCAAGATTAGTCATAGAGCTTTGTGCGACAATTCTACAAAATTGAATTGGTCAAAAAAGAGATGATGTGGACAACAATATGATGTGGACCAAATTGGAACTATACTTCTTATTCTATTATGCATTTTCATTTTTTATGCATGTGTTTATGTTTTTTATTTAGAAGATTCCATTATGTATTTTATGAGTATGGTATGTGAATATTATAATAAAAGATGATGAGTAGTCTTAGATTGGCATTTTACAATGACATACCCTCCCAAATTTTGATGGAATTCAATCATGGTGATTGGTTTTCCAAAAACTTGCCTTAACTTAGCTTTAAATTCTAAAAGACTCAAGGTATTTTTCATGAGAAATTGTCAAAGGGTGTCAATTTTTAGTGCTTCAGTCAAAATTGAAAATAAAAACTTTTTTTTTGAACTTCAGTTGAACAAAATTGTACTAGATTATTATGAAAATGTGTCAAAAATATTTAAGCCAATTTCACCCTATGGATTGAAAGATTGTAATGTTTGAAGTGAAGAAGAAACTTCTTTTCATTCTTGCAAACAACATCAACAGACTTTGATCCCTCTTGGAATAAGATTTTTGCTCTATACAAATTTGAGCTTCTACACCATTAAGTAGTACATCTTGTTAGATATATTCATGTAAAATTCTAGTGGCAAAAAAGGGGGGTACCTTATTTTTAATAACCTTGCAATATGAAGAGGTCAAGTAAACTAGCAATACACTAGTCATGTTTTGATGATTTTTTGTGTAATGAGGAAATTTTTTATTTGAAATCCAAATGGTGAAAACTTAAAGATAAAACATTTAAAAAGTGTGGGAAAAAAAATTGAAATTTTGAAAGTGAAAATTCCAAGACTATAACATTTGTAGTAGACATAATTTTTTTTTTTTTCAAACTTGCCTAGTAGGATTAGTAGAATTTTGACTCCTCTTAGAATGAGATTGTTGCATTAGAAGTAGATTTTCTTGGACATTGCATATTATATCATATTAGTTACATACATCCCTAATTTTAAAAGTCAAATGAGGAATTTTGCAAAAGATGCCCAAATCACCCAAACTACCTAAATGTTTTTTAGCATTATAACTTTTGATTCAAGCATCCAATCAGATTTTTTTAATATTATTATGAAGGGGTGAATGTCTCCATTTTATGTCAAATTTTAAGAAATATCCATTCATCTTTGACTTCTTCATCACCTACCAAATTCCAATTGTTTGTTTACATAAGCTTCTTCCAACCTACCTTTCATTTCAAAAAAAAACTGTCATTGTCAAATGACATTGATGACTTTCACTATAATACTAGCACTAGATGCGATTTTTGTATGAACTTCATATAATTTGAAATTGCAATAACTTAAAAAAAGTCCCAACTCCAAAGAAGTTAAAATTTCACAAAAGAATTGAACTTTTTTGAAGTTATAACTCTTAAAATGTTACAGAATTTTCAAAAATCATATAAAAGTTGTATCTAGTGCATTATTGAAGTTCGTCACCAAAAGTCATGTAAATGTGATATGAAAACGACAAGGGGACCTTCTTGAGATACAAGGGAAACTTCCATGTACACAAAATCAACCAAACTTTGAAAAAAAAAGAGGAAATTTGGAATTTTGTGTGGAATTGTGTAATAGTTCTAAGAAGGGAATTTGAGTTGCTGATAGGCAATTTTGGGAGGAGACTCGTGAAAAGTGGAGGTAATTTTTTGACTTTTAGAAAACTATTTTTAGTTTGGAGTTAGTTTGGAGTTTTTTTTATTTTTTTATTGCTTTTAGTTTAACAAGGCAAGATACTCCTAAAATGTAGTCAAAATTGCCTTTGATGAGTTTTATGATGCTTTCACTCTCGCTTTCATTTCTATGTGAAAGCATTATAAAACTCATCAAAGGCAATTTTGACCCTAAAACACTCTAAAATTCATTTTTGATTCTAACAAAGCATGAAAGTTTATTCTTTAGGGTAGACTTTTTTTTGCATCTAGAATCAAAAAAATATTGCAAAAAGGACCAAAAAAAAATTCCTTAATTTTGCATGGAAGTATGCAATAGTTGTAAGAAGAAAATCAGAATTGTTGGCTTACAATCTTCTCGAGGAGTTTCATGAAAAGTAAGAGATTTAGGTTTTAATTTTCTAGAAAACTATTTATTACATTGAAACTTCAACTTCTTGCTTGCTTTTAGTTTGACAACAAGGCAATAAAGTGTAGCATTAGAGGAGTTTTGGGGTTCGGGAGGGCTGTTTCAGGCCTGTTCCCCCGACCCTGTCCCGCTGGCAGATCGCGGGAACAGGCGCTGTCAGATTTATTTATTTATTTATTTTTTAAATTAAATTTTTTTTTTTACGTTTGAAATGCAAAAAAAAATAGATTTTTTTTTTTTTTTTTTGGTGGGTGACGTGGCAGTCTCCAATCCACGTCACCCAGGCCAAGGAACGGCTGCCGTTGCTGGCAGCCAGGGGAACACGCAGCCCTCCCCGACCCCGAAAACTCCTCTAATGTTTTTCCCTACTCACATAGAAGTGAAAGCAATCAAAACATTATGAAAATCGATGAAGACAATTTTGACTCTAAAAAACTCAATAAGTCATGTCCAATTTTCACTTAGCATAGCTCTTACCTTGGTAATGAAGAATGTAGTTGTAGGTACACACTATTCTAATGCATAGTGCAAAAGGTGCCCCTATTTTGAATAGTGAGTAAACCTTGAAATGCCAAGACCAATCACAACCCTTGCACACCTATAGGCACCTCTCAATTAAAGGTCAGTTTCCATTGCCTCTCTAGCCACCTCTAGCAACTAGAGGGGGTTGTAAGGTCCATTAGAGCTTTTGCTTGGATGGGAATTTTCCATTAGCCAAAACTTGTATCACTTGTAGCCAAATACATCTTCTCTTTAGCCATTGGATAGATTGATGAGGGCCCCTTCACTTTATTAATTACCATGTCATTGTTATAATCTGCCTTCTTGCAAGTTAGACCCAAAACTATGAGCAAGCAAACTTTGGAACATAAGTACAAAATTAGATAAAAGTAAACAACATACAAGTGAAAAGGAAAAAGTGTGCAAGACTCTATTTTTCCCTTTTTGTTTTGTGCTTAAAAATAATGGGCTCTAGTCAACCCTCCAACCTCATTAAGTCTGATTTTCCATAAAACACAAAGTAGAGGCTAGAGAGGTGGCTAAAGGCCTCCATATCATACCCACATGCAATGGAAACATGGTGTTTGTCCCAAAATCAAAGCTCTAGGTAGCCAATTGCAACATGCCATAAGATGTAATTGCCATTGAGTTTTCAAACTTCCATCCATTCAAGGGGGGTTGGAGGTCCATCGGAGTAGGAGGTTGGATAGGAGCCAAAACTTGTACCTACATAAGTGGAGGCCCGTTAGCACTGGAAGTGAAGGCCCTTTAGTGGGTGGATACGTAGGACACACAATCCTCCATCACTGCACTCTCTTTTAGTGGATGACAATGCGTGATGGATGCTTCCAAGGAACTTGACAAGCACTCTAGCTTCCCTCAATGACTCTTTTGTCATTTTCTTCAAAATGATAGGGTCTAGCCTCCAACTAGTATTTTACCTGAAGATTCTATTTGACCTATACTAGTCATATACACCTTCTTGTTTCCGACCAAGGGGTGGTTACAAAATCCACCAAGGATTGGATGCAATATTGACAGTCTTATAGCCAATCATAATGTGCCGCAATTGCACTAAGAACTACGCCATAATTGATCATTATTCATCTCTGAAAAAGACTAACCTGTACTATGGAAATGGGTAGGCTACTAAATTAGGGTTAGCTTACATGTGAGCCCGGTGGGCAAGTTTACTGCTAATTCGAGCAAGAAGACAAAAGTGGCTCCACCGATTGTCTTGCCGGGGTGGACAAGCAGGAAAAGGAGGAGTCGAAGTTTCACCAATATCAGCGGCCAACCTCATTGGTGGAGACCAGGGAATCTAATACGTGGGGATTTCTTATTGTCTCCGTCCCCACCCACCAATGGCTGTTTTTCCCTGTAGCACCCACTGTGAAAGATTGATACATATAAGGAGGCCCTATTACCCTCCGAAGCCAACCCAACTGAGGCTTTTGCAAGCAGAGCAAATCCTCCGTTCTATCCAGAAACCGACTTTCCAGGTGGCGCTTGACTGCAGGCGGTCCAACCTAGCAGCCCCAACTGAAAGGCGGTTTTGCTCATCATCCCCATCAACGGACGATCCAACTCGCAACTGACATGCCAAGTGTCAGACACCGCGCACTAGGAAGCTCACCACGTGGCGGACCTGCAGGCATGCTGGGATTGAGGTGGCGGCAGCGCAGTGCCGCTCAAGCTTGCTAACTTACTTAAAACCGCGGCCCCATCTCTCACGGTCTCACCATTCGCATTCTCGTTTACAGCGTCGCATTCTGCTTTCAATCCTCTCGTAAGATAGATAACTTTAGACACCAATCCGAAAACACATTTCTTTCCATTTGTGGCAAGGTAGCTCCACCCCACAGCCGAGTTAGGATTTTCTTGCATTTTTTGCAGCCGGAAGGAAGAGTTTGTGTGATGGCAGGGGACAAGAAGATGAGCTACGCTGCCATGGCTCACAAGGGCAACGATACTGAGGACGCCAGCAAGGATGTGGGAAACAAGGCTGAAAATGCAGCCAGCGATGCTTCGGTGAGTGGGGGTTGATTGTAACTTCAGCTCAAGGTTTTTCAGGATTTGAGGCCGTCTGTTTTCTGGTTTTGAGGGTTTGGTTGCTGGCGTGGGAGTAATTTCCCGTGCAAAATAGAGGAGTCTTTTTAGAGAAAATGGGGTATGAGGGAGTTCACTATTGAGCGGTGGAGAGATATTTCGGGTGTAAGAACCAAATCTGTTGAGATCAATTTTTTCACACCGTGTATGAATTTCTGGTGCAATTTCAAAGTAGGAGTCTGTAGATCACTGCAAGTGGAAGTGGACTAGTGTTCAGAAGCATACCATGTGATGCTGACATCCAGTTTGCTAATTGAATGCCAACCAAGTGTATTAGAAGAGATGCGTTCCTGTTGGTGCGGAGTTGGTATAGGAGACGGAATTTGGTTCCCAACGGTTACAGTATCCTCTACTTTGGTTTACTTCTTGGTGAAGTTTGATCGTTCGCTGGTTTTGATGTATTATGGATTGGTCTTGGTGCAGGACGTCGCGTCCAACTTCGGCAAGGGCGTTAGCGATACGGTAGACACAACCGCCAAGAATACGAAGAATTTAGGCGGTGAGGCTGCGGACGCAGCCAAAGAGAAGGCCGAGGATGTGAAGGGAGATGTGGAAAAGAAGGCAGGCGAAGCCAAATCCAAGGCAGCCAAATCCAAGGACGCAGCGAAGAAGAAGGCTGACGAAACGAAGCGCACTGCTGAATCCGCGACGAAGACCTCGGATGAAGAGGTTGAGGATGCAAAGGACGCAGTCAAGGGCAAGGCCGGGGATGCGAAGGGCAAGGCTGATGATTCTTCAAAGAAAGCGGCCAACAAGGCAAATGAAACTAAGGACGCAGCGAAGGGCAAGGCCGGGGATGCAAAGGGCACTGCTGATGATACATCAAAGAAAGTGGCCAATAAGGCGAATGAAACCAAGGACGCAGCGAAGGGCAAGGCCGGGGATGCAAAGGGCACTGCTGATGATACATCAAAGAAAGTGGCCAATAAGGCGAATGAAACCAAGGACGCAGCGAAGGGCAAGGCCGGGGATGCAAAGGGCACTGCTGATGATACATCAAAGAAAGTGGCCAATAAGGCGAATGAAACCAAGGGCGCAGCGAAGGACACGGCAAGGGATGTGAAGGGCAAGGCTGATGATGCAGCAGGGAACGCGGCCAATAAAGCAAATGAAACCAAGGAAGCAGCGAAGGACACTGCTGGGGACGCAGCTGACAAAGCTTCCAGGAAGGCGACCGAAACCAAAGACGCAGTGGAGGACACAGCGAAGGAAGCGGCGGACAATCTTGGCGACGCCAAGGACTCCCTGAAGGGGAATGCAGTCGACGCCAAGGACACTGTGAAGAACACGGCGGGCGACATCAAGAGCGAAGCTGACAACGCCGCAAGCGCTCACCAGCCCAACGTGGACGAAGCTAAGGACGACGCTGGCCAGAAATGGGATCATACCAAAACCAAAGCCAACGAATTCGCAGGCGCAGTTCAAGGGTCCGCCGGCGCGGCCGGCAATGTCGTGAAGGAGAAGGCTGAACAGGTCAGCGAAACAGCTATCTTTTCTCAAATTTGTTTGATTTTCGCTACCATTCTTCGCAGTTTCTTCAATAGTTCTGTAGCATCTCCACTACATCCGTCCGCATTTGATACATTTCTGGTTCCTGTTGACAACTTCTTTGTAGCAAGTCCTACATGAAATTTGCCAAGAATTTTGCTAAAAGTTGCGCAATTGTTCGTTAAACCAGGTGAAGGACACGATCGGGAGCGCTATGGGAGCCACGAAGGAGAAGGCAAACGAGGCAGGAGAGAACATTCAAGAGAAAACTGCCGACGCTGCCGAAGCTGCTTCTGCTCGCGCTGACGAGGCGAAAGCTCGCGGAGAATATACAGCCGACGGTGAGTGGGTGCACAGAACTGATGAAACCTTCGGCAAGGCCACCAACGACGACGTGTACCCGAAAGCTGAAGAGACGAAGAAGGATGCCAAAGGGTTGCTGGGCGGGATTACCAACATTCTGGGAGACGCTTCCAAGGCAATTCAAGACACTGTGAACGCGCCTGGTGAGCGTGTCAGTGACAAGGGATTTAGGGCTTAGGGTTTAGGGTTTAGGGATGTGAATAGTGTGGATAGGGATGATTAGCATTTGAGCACTCTGAGCGCTTTCTTCGGTCCTTTTGGTACCCGGTTTCTGAGTCGCTGTGTGAGGTTGGAGACGATGACTTTGGAGATTTAAAAAGGGTCTTTTCAGGGATTTATTCTTTCCGTTTTAGAGGCTCGAGTTTAGGTTCTCTCTGGCTTTTTTAGTGGCCAAGAATTTGTACTTTATGCCCTTGGGGTTTGAGACAAGAAATTGATGGCAGTTCCATTATGCATGGCTCTCTTTGACTGATGGTATATAAATATTGTGGATAGTGAATTACTGTGATTGGTTTTATCTGTCGCATTCTATTGTTCTTCAGCTTCAGCCCTTTTGAGCCTTGATTTCTGAGAGGGTGTGTTAGGTAAGAGACGATAGCTTTTCTGTCATTGCTTATTAGCTGTGTTACCGTTTTAGATTTTCTGTTGTATAGGCTCAGATTGAAGCCATGCATTTTTAGTTTATGCACTTGGTTTTGAGAGAAGGAACTTTTGGTAGAAGCTTATCTGATTCAAAATAAAATAAGAATGTTCGATGTGTTGCAGTAGGTCTAATTACCTTAGCTCACTTTACGTGCAGATTAGCAAGTTCTAACTATGATGACCATCCAAACTTAGCACACCTTGTGAACATTGGCATTAAATAATTGATGCGAGGGCCTGTTCTATGATCGTAGGTATTCTCGTTCGATGGCAATGTGAGTGCAGTTGATGAGTTCTGACTTCATACATGAGTTGATACATGACGAAGTGCTGGATCTTGGTCTGTTGTGTGGGTTGATATTCCTGGATTTATGGTTTGAGATTGATGATTGATAATGTGTACAGACTTGAGAATAGAAATTGATTTTCAAGGCTTTCGATTATGGTTAAGATGGAAATTGTTCCTGCGTCAAATACCAAAAAATGTGAATCTTTCACACATAATTATATCTACTTCTATCTGGTTTGGGTTCCTCGGTACATGTTGCTTGTGCTTCTTGGCATCCAAAATCTCTCGGAGCATCTCCAAAAGGATAAGGAGATGACACATTCAACTAGATGACAAAGACTTCAGTTACAAACTAGAAAACAGAGATTTGCTCTGTATCTAGCAACACAGAAAAGCGCAGGGGCAGCCCAATTGAGCACACGGTATCATGAAGGACCACAGAAACCTCCACAAGGGTTCAAAGGAGGAACACTCATACTTACTAGCTGTGACGTTCCCTATTTTGAGTGAACAACAGTGTGCAACATAATAGACTGGGTAAAGTGAAAGAAAAGCCTCATTCTAGGAATTAACATCGCTTGCCATGGGGCTGGGCATGGTTGAACATGGAGTTGGATTCCCATGGGACACCATCACCGACGGTAAAGAAAATCAACATTATGAGATACAACAATGATTGTCATATTCCGCTCCATGCCTTACTACCTCTATGCAAAGGGCTCCAGAAAAAGAGTTCCATTGAGGTTATGAGATGGACTACTGAACAATAAATTCAGTGACGGAACAGATTTATTGACCAACGTACTTAAACAACAGCCAGTAAGAAAATTTTGAATGTGAACCTACTTTAAATACTCTTACAACCCAGATGCAGTAAGTTCTACATGATATTGAACATTCGGCGATTCTGAGGTTCAAATATACTCCGATCGCAACTACTTCATGCACGAAATCGTGCCAGGAATCTAAACCACATCTGTACAACCATCCAACTGACCAACTGAGAAGATACCTATGCTGGGGAATTCAAAGATCTCACTAGAGCTGTAATTCGACAAGAGATTCATGCATTCTAAACGACATCTTCCGGGACAGAGTTGGTAACAAATTGCACGCATTTGTGATCGCTCGAAGTTTACACAACAGCTTCATGGATTTTGCCAAGACCATTGTTAGCAGCCTTGTCGTCGATGGGATGGCCGGTGACATCGGGGGAGTTTCCTTTCTTGCCGCGCTCACTCCTCGCATTAGCAGCGAATTTCATACTGTTCGAATGCAAGCCCCTGTCTTGCTCATCCGCGCTCCACTCCGACGCGTAGTAATCCTCCTCCGAGGACTTCGAGGCCGGGAAGAGCATGCCGCCCCACTGCGGGAAGTACACCAGCCACACCAGGGTGGACACGCAGACAATCATGATGCCCATGTACGTGATGCCCGTTTCAGTCGAGTAGGGAGAGTTCGTGAAAAACACCGTCGTGGCGATGATCGAGCCCACGTTCCCACCCGCGCCCGTGAACCCAGAGATCACACCCAGCGACCTGCGCGCGACAAACGATGATCAATGGAAGTGGAATGCGCAACGTCTTGGACAATTCAAAACTCTAAACCCTGAACCCTAGACCCTAAGCCCTCGCACGCAATTCAACACTCAATCTAAGGCAGTTTGCTGTAGAACGGACGGGTTCTTCTGTGGTCAGAATGTAACCCTCCAATACATTCTACAACAAAAATGTACATCGATTAGTTGAGGCATGTCCTGAGGACAAAACCTTTTTTCAAGAGCGGACTCCAAGAATACGTACAATCTGCTTGCAAAAGGTTTACATACTCATTACACAACGCGCTAGTCAGTCTTCCTTGTACTCTCTCCATAACACTCTGTTAGGTCAAAGAGAAATAGCACACAAATTCTGACTATAAGGAAATGCAAAAGAGTGTGAGTGTGAATGTGAGTGTAAGGGTTGTAGACGCACCTGCGCGAAACGAACGGGATGATGCCGAAAGTCGCCCCGCACGCGGCTTCCGCGAAGATAGAGAAGATAATCATGACACCGATGGCGGCGGAGAGGTTGCTCATTTTCCCGAGCAAGATGCACAGCACGCCGCCCACGGTCTGGATGATCCAGAGATTCCACAGGCGCCCGCGCATCCCGAAGCGATGGGCCACGAGGTCCGAGATAATGCCCCCGCTGGGACGGGCGAAGATGTTCATCAGGCCGAAGGTTGACGCGATGATGCCCGCCGTGGACAGCTTCAGGTCGAAGCGGTCGTAGAAGTACTGAGCGATGATGTTGTCCATCGTCAGCTCCACGCCGAAACTGTACCCGTACATCATGAAGAAGACCCATGTCCTGTAATTCGTCACCGCGTTCAACAATACCTGCGCAGCAAAGAGAAACCACCATGCCCGTTAAGAATGGCACCATTTGCTAGATCTCATGACACCATCGTCGAGCGCGCAGCATAGATAGCTCGAAATCTGAAATTGGACAACTGCTAGGGAACGGCAGCATTTACAGAAGTTCTGAACACTTCTGAACACCGGGTGCATTCTACTCAATTGGAGGCCAAGTGATATTCCCTGATTCTAGGATCCTGTCTGGAATTCATTTAAACATATTGGCTAAAGCGTACTTAGAAAACATGAGTATTGCGGAAACAATTATAAATTCTTCTCAGGGGAGCATTTCAAATACCCCTTCTCTAGTGGTGGCTCTTAAAACTTGAAATTCAGAAGCGGGGAATTCTTAACACTGACCTTTGAGAGGCTATCCTTGACCTTGACGCCTTCTTTCTCAAGCTGATGGTAGTTCCCGTCCGGAAGGTCCTGACCGAGCGTCAAAACGAGGAGTCCCATGACAGTGTGCATGACGCCGGGCACGAAAAACGCGAGCCGCCATGCAGTGAAGGGTGTAGAGTGAAGTCTAATCACACACACAGCCAAGCATGAGCAAACTATGGCAGAAATATTCAGGGATTTTCATATTAAAAAAATGACTGATTTCAGCGAAATTGGCACCGTTTCAGTCACCTACAAGACACCTCAAACCTAAATCACTTGTATCCTACTATTTTTTTAGCTCAGGGTACTTGAGCATCAAAATTTGGCTCTCAGAACCACGCCACAAATTTTGAAATGAATGGTTTGTGTAAATGAATGCAACTTGTCGCGGATCAAGGCGTAGATGCCTCAAATCTAAATCAGTTGTATCCTAGTTTTTTTAAGAACTCTGAACATCACAATTTTGGCTCAGATACACGCCAGCAAAATTTGAAATGAATGGTTTGGGTAAATGAATGTAATGCGTTACCTGTTGTGGATCAAGTCGTAGATGAGCGGCATGATGAGTTGCGTAGCACCCCCACCGAGGTTGCCCCACCCGGCCGCCAGTCCATTGGCCGTGCCGACGATCTTGCTGTTGAACATGGAGCTCATCCAGAACTGGCACGAGACGAAGGTCGCCAGGGAGAATCCAATGAAGAAGCGCACGGTGATGAAGCCCGAGACGTCGGAGACGAGCGCCATGGAGTACACCGCCGGGGAGATGATCATGATCAGGAACGCGCACCCGTAGCGTGGACCAATCAGGTCGCACACCGTGCCCATCAGAAGACGGGACAACACCGAACCTGCCATTAAGAAGAAAAAAATTGCAACAGCATTTGAGTTTCAGAGAAGCCGCTGAATTCCATCGGTGAAGATTCTCATTGTTGGACATTCACATTCTTCAACGGCTCTTGTGTGTAACTCCTGTGCGTAACTTAACAGTTTTCAACGTTGGTAACTCATCTTCATGCTTCCGACAGTGGAGCTCATCTTCCTCTATTAGAAAGCTGAGGAAAGATGGAGTTTAGTAACCACCATTTTTGTCCCTCCTAATGGATTTCATACTCAGGATTTCAACAAGCTAACGACGGCAAACTTTGATGAACTCAAAACTCTAGCGCCATGATATAATTTTCAGTTCAACAAACTCATTGTAGTGAGAAGTGTGAAGCTCACTGTTGGTACTCCAACATTGTAAACATTTAACGTTCAGCATTTGGCCTCTTAAACTATTCTGTTACCAATTTTGTAAGCAGTCAACGTTGAGCATGTTTTGACTCTTGAACTACTCTGAAACCTACTGCAGCTTCTGTCACCAGGGTGTTAACAATATGACTACGCATAGTGACGAAGAATTAACGGTCAAAAATTCCAGATTCCAGCGTTTTGAACTAAATTTTCGCGAACTAGTTTTGCAGCACTCTCAACATCCTGTGATACTGAGATGCAACCTCTCAGATTTCATGGCCAAAAAAAATGAAAAGCGTTCAAATTGACTCTGAGTTAGAGAAGCGACATCCTGAACTAGGTGGCTATGGCGTCCGAGAGTGCGCCTTACCCGAGACGGAGGCGATGGCGGCGTGCCCAATGTCGGTTTTGTTGAGGTTGAGGTTGTCCCTTATCACGGGGATGAGCGGCGGCGCGGCGAACGTGGACAGGAAGCACGTGAAGAAGGAGATCCACGACAGATGGAAGGTGCGCATGTGCGGCGCCGCAAAGCTGTAGATGCGGATGGTCTTGGCCTTGTGCTCCGAGTCCACCGGCAAGGAGAATTTCGCCGCCGAAGGGTCGGTCACCTTCGATTGGCCTTGCACCGAGAACGGGTACACGGACTCCTTCCCGGAGACGCCGTGCATGGACATCCCGGGTTCGCCGACCGTGTTGTGGCCAACACCAGAAGTCGATTGGTCCGCCATTGTTGATACACAAACCGTACACACACACACACACACACACAGACAGGCAGAGAGAGAGAACTCTCCGCTCAAATCTTCACAGCGATCACTCCACCGCTTCCTCCAAGTCTGCAATCAGTACTCATCCGGTGCAACCCCCCGTCGTCGATCGAAACCTCATACGCAGTAAACAAGTATTCATGAGATCAACGCTGCCTGCACTCGCCTCAAGTACCGCTGCAAGACCACACATTCAATCCCACTTCCTTAGCTCAAATTTTCTCCCAACTCTAAGAATCCAGTGCATTTCGAATACAACATTCTACTCAAAACTTCTCAAAAACAAGAACCCGAAATTCAAATTCTCCCAAGCTAATCGAGTTACACCAACCTTGCTGGAGGACAAAACCAGTGACCCCCGCACCACGACTCCGGATATACTCTTCCCACCCAATGCACCCACGCACTCTGCAAACCTCACCCCTCGAAGATAAACCACAACCTCCCCAAGGAATTGAGGGCGTTTGAGTAGAATTGAACCGGCGATTCTTGCTATTTATGCAAGTGCAAGATGATTCTGGCAAGCGTGCCCGGCGCAGGCTTGCGAAGGGGAAGCCGCGCCTCGGGTGAGCAGGCTGGTTGGAACAGGCTGGTTGGGAACAGAGAGTAGGGACTCCCTAAGCCCAAGATATAAGAAAGCCTACAGCTAGTCCCTTCTAGACATTTTCGTTGGGCTGCAGACTTGAATGGGGAAAAAGGGTACGAGTGCCGAGGTTGACTCCCGCCAGTGGAGTCGATGGGAGGGAGGGAACCTGGATTCCTTCCAACTTTTAAGGAGCCACAGAGCACCGACTCTTGGGGTCCCTACACTTGGTGGTTCGCAGTTTTAGGGATTGTCGTGAAGGATCTCACTTCCCTTTCCTGGTTGCTTTTCTGGCCTTCTTCTCACCTCTGAAATTCCATTACCACTGGAACCAGTCACGGCGGGACCCCTTGGGAGCCAACTTGGAGGCGGGACCTCGTCGCTAGAAAGAGAGAGACACGTCAAGAGACACGTGCAGACTGGAGTGCAGGCTGGTGTCCAGTAGCGTGTGTGTGTGTTTTAGCGATACTTCGCTCAAAAGCAAAGTTTTTTTAAATCATTTTAGAGAAGTAGTGTGATTTCTTCAGTACTGACGTGATGTTTCAGTGATACTTGATGATGTTTATATCAAAAGTAGTGATACGTAGGTAAAGTTTTGCTCTTGGTCTTCAAATACATCAACAATCTAGCTATGTAGACTAGAAGAAAAAAATCCTTTACAAAAAGTAGCCAATACCTTTTGGTTGTAGTGAATTGGTGAATAATTGTGCTTAGAAAACATTGCTCAAAAGCTATGCAAAAGAAATTGAGGGAATATTGGGCGATACATTCTTCCATTTTCACAAATAAGTAAGGGAATTCCTATACAACTAGCATTGCTAAAGGGGACAAGTAACTCAGGATAAACAAAATAAACAAAAGGAACCCTAGTACTTTGGGATTGAGGGAGTACGTTTTTTGAGAGGATTTGGAGATATCTTCCAATATTCACCCATTTTCCACACACCTTGAGCACAGTGCCTTGTCCCCAACGAAATTCTCTACAGTAGTCTGGCCTGGCATGAACAACGAGTTCCCAAACCTAAATGCACTTTCCAGCAAGAGCGCAAATGCCCGGTCAGGCAACTAAAAGAACATGCTGAAGACCTCTTTTCCGTCACCAAAATATCCAGAAAACAAAACATTCCAGTTATAAAACTCGCCCCACAAAACCATGAGTGTACAGATCGACCAGGGTTGAGTAAAGCACCGGTCCACTTGAATCTCCTCCCACCCATGCCCAGATATCCACAAAAGAACTCACAGAATAAAATAATACGGAGCATCTTTTACAAATGAATGCGCGCGAGAGAGTTGCATCAGGCCAGATCAGTCCGAGGTCAATACCGTCCCAAGTCCCACCCGGCCACGCCAGACCTAAGTTAAAGTTAGTTCAGTTTACTGCTTGAGAGAGTGGAGAGTGCCCTGATGAGACGGAACTTGGAGAGTGCCCTGGAAATCGATACTTTTGGGGTGAGTACTGTAGACTTGTGTACAGTGGAAGTTCATGATGAGAGAAGGGGGGTGGATCATTGACGGCGAAAGAGGCTTCTGATGCTATTCGAGAGGTGCTGCAAAGCTGCAGTGGAGTACTTTAATCATGCAATTGCGGAGCTTTTCGGGTTGCCGCAGACAAAAGGACACCGCAAGTACTCCCTCGCCCCGATGGACCCTCCTGCCCCCTGACATAGGGTTTCGCAAGTCAGATGCTTGGATAGCTAGGGTAACGAAAACCCTACTTGACTTATACCGTGGTACTTGCATTCTTTTGATTCTCTCGATCAGGCATACAGTGAGTGAGTTGTGCGAGCTGGAACTTCCTCCTCCAGATTTGTGTGTCTGTGAAATAATGAAACTTCGTTGGAAGAAAAAAAAAAAGGAATTCAAGAATCTAGATTAGCGGTAGTGCGGCAGATTTTTGCAAGGGTTTCCAATTGGATTTCTATAGGACAAGATCGCTCAGACTTCCGTTTCGATCATTCGCTTCGGCGAGCAGTGTCTCCGAAACTTGGATCGCCTGTCCCACTCCCAGGCGAATATTGAAACTCTACTACTCTACATCGGGAAAACACCCCCCCCCCCACTGCAATAGTACTGTATCCGTACTGACGCAGTTCCCTTACTATGCAGCAGCGTTCCCAGAACCTATTTCCGAAATTTCGAGTGAAGGCTATACCCGTGGTACGATAGGGAGCTATTTCCGCGACCCCTATTTCTTTTGGTGGAACAAGGGAGATAAACTGAATTTTTAAATGTGGAATTTTGCATATTTTTTTTTTTTCTGGTAGGGTACAAGTTGCGACATCTTGAAAATTTTGGTGCAAACATGAAGCGATTTTATGTGCATATTTGGAGCTTGAAATTACTAAGTGGGAAGAAAAAATGTCATACAATATCGAATTTCTGTAACCAAGGCAAAACATTCGTGGAAAATCACATCATATTGCAAAAGCAATTGTTGCACACTTCCATTTCCATCCCAAGGCAACACATTCATAAACAATACATTATATTGCCAAAAATTTGTTACATGCTTTCACATTGAAAATGTAAATGTAGAATTCTAAGTCACTAACAAGGGAATTGAACCCTTCTAGACTGCCCAATTGCAGTGTTAGTGTCCTGCACAACACAAAACAAGACACGTTAGGAAAAAAAATATCAAAAAAATGTACATCCAGCCAAGGATACTCCGAGCGCTCCAACAGGAATGCAGGTCGCCAAGTCACCAAGCTCCAGCAATGGCTCCACGACAACAGCAGATTGCCGAAGAAACCAACAACACTAGATCACCTTCTCAGGCAGCACGATCCGCTAGATCTTCAGTGAAGGAAAGTTGAATTGCAAGGCACGCCTAATCTCATGAAAACTAAGGCAAAGTTTGGCATGATGAGGATACTGGTCCTACATAGAATCTACGCATCTCCTTGCCGTCCCACCTTTACCGCACTTTTCCACGATTCGATGGCTTCTTTGTAAGGGAAATTCTGAAGCGAAAAGTATTTCTGCCCAAACATGCGTATAACCAACGGCAGGTGCTTTCCTAGCCTATTTCTTTGGCAAGATTTGAGAAACTTGAGTGTGGAAAAACACCTCTCATCCTCCATTGAACCAAGAACTAGACAACAACCTATTTCTGCAAGCTTAAAGTACTCCGGAATAAGCTTACTCAAATGCTGAGATTGGGAGAGTTTCCGCCACAATGCGATGACCGGATTCAAGTTAAACGGTGGCCCACAAGTTGCCTCAGCCTTTGTTTTCATGGTCACTTTAAAAAGCCCTTGCTGATTGTCCAAAGCAGACGCTGAAAGCATCTCCAGACAAGTGTATGGAACCCCCCCATCACACAAAGGACGTCCTCCATTTACCAATTTCGAATTGCAATAGAACTCTTTGAGCACCGCCAAGTGATGTCCAAAACTGGCATCGGCACCATCCTGCCTCCAATACTACGGATAGATGATGCCAAAAGCATCTAACAGCTCCTGCTGAGGAAACCTGCGGTCAAGCTCGTCAATAAGGTTGGAAGCAATCTCTACACAAATGCAACCAAACGTATTAGATGCACAAACATGCAGCCATGCACAGAATGTAACGAACAGCAGCAAGTATAGTCCAATCTGACCTGTAGCCGCGGTACAAATTGAAGGTGCGTTCAAAAAAAATGAAAAACAGAAAACCTTAGTGTCCGACTCTCCGCCAAAGCACCAGCAGACATAAACAACGTGAATTCAAACAACAGAACAGGGAAATGGAAAACAACCTCAATGTACGCCCCATGTGTCTGTGAAACCAAAGTGAAAACCTCAGTCTATGGCAGAAGCCTAAACCTCAGTCTAAGCCAACCTCAGTCTAAGCCAAACCTTAGTCTAAGGCAAAAGCAAACCAAAGTATGAACCTGCACAGCCAAACATACAACATAAACCCTATAAGCAAGTAAGCAAATAACAAGCAACTTGCCTTATCAAAAAAAATGTCTAACTGAAATTTTAAAAACTAACCCTCAACAAACATGAGCAAATATAAAAAAGCAAAATGACAAATCTGAAAACTTGCCTGAAAATTGCCGTTCGACATTGTCTTGCACCCGGTTGAACTCCTCCTGCGTCACAAACAGATGCTGACCACTCTGTTTATCGTGGCAGCGTGCAAAAACGCGAGTGATTTCAAAGTTAAACACCAAGTGGCAAATGCCGTTGTCTCCAGGCAGCGGAGACCACTCCAGGGGGATGTCCGCGCTGGACAATGAGACCAAGTCACTGTAATAGTGAAAATCAGCTTTGCTATAAGCAGTCGCGCCATCAACAAACATGCATGCCAACTCGTCTTGACACAGCTTCACCGCGCTCAAGAAATCACAAATGAAGACATCATGAGACTGTGAAAGCTTTATGAGGCAATGCACAGCATTGACAAGAGGCACAAACAGAGACAGTGAAAGCAAGACTTCAACATCAGCCAACAGATCGAAGTTGTCTGCAGCTTGAGATTTAGAACCAGGTCCTGCCGTCATGTCCACCCCCATCTTGACGAGTAAAGTGCGGTACTCCGATAAAATTCTCGTTGCAGGACTCCGCATGGAAATCCATCGAGTTTCCACATTGCGCACCATTTTGTTACCCTTAGTTTCCATGAGATCAGCGAGCCTCTGCAATTCAACGTGACGCTTATTGCTTCGGCAGAAGTATGCATACACGGTCTGAAAGAGACCTTCAAGTCTCGACACCAAAGGAAATTTCGACATTGTCTCAACCACGAGGTTCAACCGATGACTCACACAACTGGCACCAATTAGAAACGGAGACCATTTTTCTCGAATCTGGGCTGTGACTCCGGTCCTGGACCCCTGAAATGTACTAACACCATCGGCACCAAAGCACACCAATTTTCGTGCAATTTCCTCACGCGTCAGCCCTCCCTCCCCCATCAAACCATGCATGATCAAGTCAGTCAAGTGAGTTGCAGTACCACCCTCTGAAACAGAAGACAAGAGAAGGAGATGCGGTATTCTCTCCCACTGGTCCATGGCATAGACGTGGACCCCCAACCAAGACGTATTATCAATTGCAGTGACCTCATCGGCGCTTATGGAAATGACTGATGCAGATTGCACAACAAACTTCAGTGCCGCCAAGACAGAACCATGGAGATGTTCACTCATCTCCCAGCCAGTCGTCTCCGACCAATGTTTCTTGGGGAGATTCCTTACCTTCAGCTGCTTGAGCAACTCCTGATGACGCTCGTAATCGCACATTGGCCGACCGTAAGTTAGAATGTGAAAAAGGGTTGAGAATTGAACCTGCTTCCGCTTAAACTCACCGTCCAAGCCTCCAAGCAATTGGTCAGCAACAGTTGCGGATTGCCTTCGTCCAGCCCACAGTTTCACCAACTGCAAGTGTTTGCAATCGTGTTTGGTAAAAATGTCACCTTTCTTTAGATGAGGCAGGGGAACGCCATCCTCGCGGCATGTACATTTATCCTCGTGTTTCTCCAGATTGTCAGCTTTAGGAACAAAGATCTTGCGTCGACCCGTTATCGAAGTACAACTGCGACACAAAATCCCAACGACATCTCCATCGGAATTGAACTCACCCTCCGCCCAGGCAAATTTACATGCCCACACTTCCTGCCATCGACGGGTCACGGTCGTGGCGGCAGTCTTCGTCTTCTTACGCCCCGAGACTCCACGCGTTTTCGTCCTCCTCCCCAACGCATGTCCCTCGCCATCGCTTGCAAGATCAATAATTGGAGAGATCACGGTTACATCAGAAGTGGAGCCGTCACGAGACATCGCATGTGTAGGAAGTTGAGAAAAACGCGTCTCCAAAACATGACTGATCTCGACGTAGTCAGGAGCAATGGGATCAGCATTGGCAACCAAATACTTCCCCAAACCGCTTGTGTTGCGGCTGGACCCGAATGTGCGCACCCGAAAGTTCTCTAGGAGCTTCAACCGTGGCGCCATTAGAAGAAAACTGCACCCCCGACACCCAAGCAAACAGTACAAAACAACCAACGCGCAGCCAAAAAAATGTGATAAGAAAAGAACAGCACAGCAGCAAGGTAAGCAAGAAGGAACCATAGGTCGATGCAGCACAAGAGCATCACTTTCAAGACTCAAGACTATCAACAATTCGACGTATGCAAAGACGCAGACCACAAGGAAGAGAAGCAAATCAAGCAATGCGTAAAAGCACAATTGCAAACCAGAGGAAGGGAAGATTAAATTCTCGATTGCAGCAAACAGCCGTAGCCCGTAAGCCGTTCAATTGCCGCCTGGCCCGCCTGGCCGCCTCCATTTCCAAATTGCAGTGAATGCAGGAGTCAGAGCAACAACAATTTTCAGTTCCACACTGGTTTCGGTATTCCACCGCAGCGAGGAAGTGGCGCAGTGGCGGCGGGGGCATTCCCGAAATCCAAAGTTCCAAAGCAGGAATTCAAATCGGGGAGCGAGTGAGCGTCTGAGCGACCAAGCGAGGGAAATTGAGTTTTGAAAAGGAGTAATGGCAAAATTGATTTTGAGAATCCACACAAATGCAGGACTGCAGGCAGCGGCGGTCTAGCAAATGGCGGCCTAGCGGAAACACTGAAACTCTGATACTCACTAATCTCCGTCAGAGAGTGAGTCACTAATGGAAAAACCTAAACAAGGTAAGCGCTAAACTAAAACAACTTCTGGAGAAGAAGATGCTAACCCTCCTCCCCCTGTGCAGGTACTCAAACCCTACCCTCGCGAACCAGCACCCTCGGATTGCGCCGCCCGGCTCCCAGATCGACGGTACAGGCTGCAAGGCGGTGAATGAATGAAAAAAAATTCGTAAACTTCCTGCTCCCTCGCAACTAGATGAATTCGAACAACAGCGAATGGATGTCCTTGCTTCTGTAGATTTCTGCTCAAAATGTTTTCCAGGTGTTCATTTCTGCAATGTACTTTTAGCGAATAGGTTGAAAAGGTAGAATTCTAGCGCAATTTAGCCAGTTCTGAGATCCCTACTATGCAGTATTGATGCAGTACACAATGAATACAAACTTAGTACTAGAAAATTAGGTGTTTTGCAATATTGATACAGTACAAATTATGTAGCTACTTAATAGTGAGAAAGTAGTTGTTGTTTTAATATTGCAACAATTAAAATTATTTCAGTATTGATGCAACTTTAACATTTTACAATATTGATGCAATACTGAAAATATACCTATACAATATTGAAGAATTTGGTAGTGTTGCAACAATTAATATTTTTAATTGAAAATTGCTTTGAATATATATTGAAACAATACAATTTGAAATACAAATACAAATTAAAAATATATATTGAAACAATACAATTTGAAATACAAATACAAATTAAAAATATATATTGAAACAGTACCGCGAAAGTATTGCAATTGCCCAAATCTCACCCTTTAGTTATTCATTTTGTGTACTACCATTTTTCTTCAATAACTTCTTATAAAGATTGTAAGTTGGCATGAAGAAAATGGTATCATTTTAAGAATTCTTCTATCAAAACTATGGTATTAAATTTATAATTTTATGCAATTTTGATCAACACACTGAATTTCAATTTCAAAAAATAAAATTTTCATAGTGGGGTTGCAAGACTTCTTAGAGGGTACTAAGTATGGATTTAAAAAAAACTTAATCATTCACAATTCAATGTTTTTTAAATTCTGCAGACTTTGGCATCCATTTTAGAATAGTAGAACAACTTTTTTCACAAAACTTTGAACTAGACAAGTTGAAAAGTCAAGATGAATTTAATCTCCAAAAATCCGTTTGAGATTTTGAGTCTCCAATCAAAGGTTATGGGCAAAGTTTAGAGGGGTTGAAAAGGATATTTTTTGGGATATTTTCAAACATCCTCTCTGGATTTTGTCCATAAATTTTAAATAAAAACTCAAAATCTCCAAGCATCCAAAAGTCCAAACATCTTCTCTTACAACCTCACGGTTGAAATGACACCTTTGTTCCATAGGGTGTTGATACAATGGAACAAATTCTCTTATAGTCAATTTTATTAAAATGCAAACTCATTCTATCATAATTTCATGTATTCATTCTTACTAAACTTTAATCCCTGAGCACCTAGCACATGTATACTAAAATCCAAACCCTTCTGGACTCATTCCAATCAAACTATCACCTATAAAGAGATTCACATAAACTAACTATACAAATTACTCGCGGAGACAAGCCTGGAGCTCTAGGGAAAGGGACATGTCTGGTGACCACATTGCTGAAAAGATTACAATAGTCAAACAAGGAAATCCTTCAATTTTGAGAGGCCATATTTGAGGCATTGGGGTGCTCAAGGGTTAATGACCATAAGAAGAAATTTGGGCCCTCAAAGATACCTCTAGAATGACCTTGATTGGGGACCTTAATTGGATTTAATTGTGTACTTGTCAAGGAAGGAATCATATTTTCCCCCCCAATTTCCACCCGTTTTTTACATCATGATGTTTACAAAATTGCATACCTTTTATTGGACAATGGGACATTAAATACTTTTTGTCATTCAAATCCTAAGTACATTGAGGGAATACTTTATATGGAGAAGGACAAATTTGGTGCAACTAAGTACTAATGGCTCATGATGTCTCCACAATGAAATGCCTTTTATTGGACTACAAGACATTAGGTACTTCTTGTCATTTCAGTCTTTAGTGCTATGAATGAATTATTTATTTTGAAAAGATCATAGGTACTTGAAGCTCATTATGTTTGCACAATGAATTGCTTCTTATTGGACAATAAAACATTAGGTACTTTTTGTCATTCAAGTCCTGGGTACTATAAGTGAATTTTTTATTTTGATAAGTTTATGGGTACTTGGTGAAATTTACACAAGGTAGCAACACACTTGTGTACATATTTGTGTACTTAGGCTATCATTTCTAGCCTTCGATAAATAGCTTTGTATGTCAATTCTTGAAGGGTTCTTTGAGGGTTCAATTTTTTTCAAATGATCAATACAATGAAACACTATGGGTTAATGAAACCTTTTATGGGTGATTGCATTGCAATGTGGTCTATTCTAGACCTCTCACTACAAGAGAAAGGGGTGTTTTAAGTAGTGTCCTAGACATCACATCTTTTAAGTAACGTCTTTTAAGTAAGTTTTTAAGTAAAATTTTACTAAGAAGACAATCTTCTTAGTAAAATTTTACTTAAAAACTTACTTAAAAGACGTTACTTAAAAGATGTGATGTCTAGGACACTACTTAAAACACCCCTTTTTCTTGTAGTGTCTGGTACCAATATACACCAACAGTATATGTGATATCCAAATCACACTATTTGTAATATATTTAACCAGTGAAATTCTTTAATGTTTAGAAGCCAAAACAAGATTCAAATATTCTTCGGCATAGAAGGCTAAAAATTTCATCATTTTTTATTTTATTATGAATTTAAGTGCATAATTTTTTTGTTACATGAGAAGAGTTTTGAAGCCTCTAAGAAACTATGAATTCTTTGCAATTTTCATAGTTTGGGAACATGACCACAGCTGTAGTCTAACATAGCAGAGATACTACCACATTAGATAATACCAATTTATTATTAATTTATTAATTAATTTTTAAAATATTTTATATAATTTTTAAAAAATTCAAATTTTTATTATTTAATAATTTGGTTACCCTACCATGGTTCACAACATAAGGAACAACCCAAATAGTCTCTTGGAGGTCTCAAAAGACATGTAATGACTTGTCCAAGTGAATCTTTCCAAGTATAGAACCCTATTGATTACAAAATTATAATGCCTAAACTTCATAAATTAGTTTTTTCTAGCCCTTTTTAAAGTAGTCAAAGTTTTGTCTTTCAATATTTTTAGAAAAAAAGAAATGTGCACCCCATTAAATGTAATTTTACTCAACAAATTGAAAATTGGATTGAAACCACATGGTTTAAAAAATAATAATATCACATTCATTTTAAGATAAATTACTAAGTGGAAAAGGTGGCACGTAATGAAAAAGAAGCCTAATTCTCTTATAATTTTGGAATGAAATTAAGATTTGTCAATCTCAATGATGAAAATGTTCTATTAAGCAACACATATCCAATATTTTATTAATTATTTGAAAATTCATGTAATTGAGTTCAAAAATTGGCATATAAAATAAAACTATGTTATTTTTTCCTTCATTGTCTATATAATAAAAATCTTTATAACTCTCATCTCATTAGTTAGAATAGGATGGTATAATTTCTTGAATGTAGGTACCATTCAATCCAATCAAATAAAAATTCTTAATTTTATAAAAATGTATATTTGAAGCTACCAGTTTTGATATGAAATCACATAAGTCCTTCTAACTTTAGCAATATTTATGGGAATAACATAAAATAAGGTTGTATGTGTAGAGCATGATGATTAGAAAGCTATTCTAAAACATTCTTTCAAAAATTTCAAAATTTGAAGTTAGAAGAGTTTAACTTTTAAAGGACAAATGTTCCCTTAAAGGACAAAATGGATTTCACTCAGGTTCCTATGAGCTCAAATTTTGGTGAATTTTTTTGAAAATTTCTCATAGGATAGAAAAACTAATTAGCTTTCAAGGAATATAATTATTACTTCAATTGGTGCCAATAGAAAAAAATGTATACCACAATGGGCCTAAACCAAATTCAATGGGCAAAAAAAGAATCCACAAAAACTTGAAATAAAAATTTCGATTTTTTTCCCTCGTAAATTGTATTTTTTTCTACATAGAAAGCTTTTATTCATTCCGTTTGGATTTGTGATGTGAAAGTTATGGAGCATTTTGTTTTGCAAGCAATTAGAACATCTTTTTGAAAAAATAACTTATAGGAGTTGCTTTTGAGCACGATTTTTACATTTTTCAAAACAAAAAGTTTGATGGGCTTAACTTTTATTGTTAAAACAATCTTACCATTGGAATTAGTGTGTTTTTATTCTAACTTAGAACTATTAATGATTTTTTTTTCCTTGAACATGTATTTATGCAATGCTATTCTTGATCATGTATCCCATGCCTAGATCATGTATTTATGCAATACTATTCCTTGATCATATATCCCATGCCTAGATATGCCAAAAAAAATACTATTCTTTAATTTTTTTTTCTCTTTACACTAGAAATGGCAGTTTTTAATAGTTTTTGACCCCAAAAAATAGGGCTTGATCTAGGAGGTTTATCCAAGTTCTCAAAAAGTCCAAAATAGGCTCTTTAAGACTTTAGGAGTTAAACTAGTAATATAACCATTGCAACAACATCCATTTGGACAAGAAAACATGTTTTTTTTTAAAATTAGTTTGTTGAAATTGAACTTTACACTAAATGAAATTCCAAAATTTGGAATTCCATTTGGAATGATGAAAATTTGGCTATCTCTTTGGATGAGACATTGTGCACTTTATACAATAGATTAGTGCAAGCAAAAATGCTATTACATTACTTGTACTAATTTCTACTCCTTGGGGGGGAGATGATTTTAAAAGATGAAGATTTGTAATTTTCATTCAAAATTTTTGAGAATTCTTTGAATGTAAATTTTACAAGTAATCTCAAAAATCTATAAAGGTATTCTCAAATTTTCACCACTTAAAAACGAAATTTTTATGACTTACAAAAGACATATGGTTTCTTTCCAAAAAAATTTAAATAAAATAATTTCAATTCATATTTAGTGGCTAAATAGAGCATACAAAGCAAAGAATATTGAAGATATTTAAATGGCTCATAGAAATAGGTTTTGTCCCTTAATCACTTGAGGACTCAAGGGTAGTTTAGATTTCCAAAATCATAAAAGACATATTACAAAGGGGAACTTAGAACAAAACTTGTAAAATATGAACCAAGGATCATGCTCATATACTTAAATCTACTATAACAATATCCAATCATTTTCAATATTATTTTGAATCCCAAATTAAAAAATTCTTTTTGGAATTGATTATACATTGAATATGAGTAATTTTCACAATGATTTTCTTACTTTAAGTTCAAAACCTAACTTATGAACTATTGAAGGAAGAAAAAAATTCAGTAGTGTGAGTTTGAACATTTGAGTACCAATTTTTTGGGCAACATATATTGATAAGGATTGTTTTCAAAACTTTGAAAATTCATATTGATATGTGGAAATTGAACTCAATATTTTTTTTTATGAATGTGATACTTTAGGTATGTAACTTATGCAAAAAATGATAGTCCACCCAACGCATGTTCAATTTTGACAAATGAAACTGAATTTCAAAATTTTGAACTTCAATGCACATTGGTGCATCATGACAAAAATTGGGTACAACCGTACAATTTAGTATGCAAAACTCTACCTCATGTCATATGGGGAGACGACAACAAAAAGGCCTTAGATATTCTATAACAACATAATCCTTGTTTGCTATGGTATATGGGCATTACTATTATGATTGTTTTAGATTGTTCATTGAACAAAACTTGAAAAGAGTTTGATAAGAGATGTGTGAAGCCTCAAAAGTATGAGCATAATTCTACCTAAAATTTCAACACCTAAAACATGAGCATGAATAATAAAAGAAGGTATGCTAAATTGTTGGTACATGCATGAAACTATTGGAAGAACTTGTTGAACATGTGTCTTTATAAGAATCTAACATTTTGTCATACTATTTTTTTTCCAAATTCCAAACATCTAATGATTTTTCATTTTTTGATTAGCCTCTAATGATCAAATATTGAATCCAATGGCAATAGTTTCATTGAATTCAAATTAATCTAAGCTTTGTGGAATATTTGAAGTTGAGTAGCATAATGTGGTTCAAGGCTCATGGTTTCTTGTTGAATTCAAGCATGGGTAGAAAATTCAGCCTACTAATGGGATTGTTGCTACCTTATTTATAAGGCAAATTGAAAGAGTTCAAAAAAAGGACAAAGACATGTCTACATTGTATTGCCTTATTTTCCAATTGACTTGAATAAAACTTCCAACTCAAATATCTACTAAACCACATAACCAGTGAATCTAAAAATATTTATGTTGACTTTGTGGTTATATAAACTAGAAGATCTTTTGGTTACATTCTATACAATCTTAAATAAAAATTAGTAAAAAACTGGTGAAATTCTTGGTAGTTGGGGTATAATTTAAAGATCCATTAGCACACTTTAATTTTTAGTGAATATTTGCAACAAGTGACAATTTTAGGAGCACACACTTTAACTCCTAAATACTATCTTTCATATGCCTTTATTATGTAGAATGACCTCCTTTGCATACACAAAAATTTGTGTGCTTCATGAAATGTTGGATATGAATCAAAAAAATTTGTTCATTTTCAAGGAGCCATAGTTGTTTTCAACATTAGATGTTTTTTTCCTTCTTTGGAGGGTTGTGAGTTCCCAATCTCAGAACCAACCGAAACTAGTCGAATTTGCAGTTCACAAGCTGCACTGACGTGGCACAACAACTGCCACGTCACTTTTTTAAAATTAAAATTAAAATAAAACTTTGTTGTTCATTTTAAGAATTTTTTATATTTTTATATTTTTTTTTTAATTTTTTTTTTCTGACATTGGTGTTTGGGGGAACGAAGCTGGAAAGAGGCCTAAAACAGCCCTCTACCCCCCCGATCTCATCTAATGATTTTCTTTTGTATTTTTTAATATCACTACAATTATTTGAAAAATCTGAATCCAGTATGACTAAACAAAATTAGAAGAAAATTGCATATATAACCTAAATTTTAGGCCCCTCTTTTTTTTACAACTATGATTTAAAAAACAAACTATGATGTAGATGTCAAGGTCTATTACATTACAACATGTTCTCTAGTGCAAAAAATTACACAACAAAATCTAAGGAAATTCATTTATACAAATTATTTTTCTAATACAATTTTCAAATTAGCATTGTAATAAGAGCATTTAGAGAACTACTACGATAGGTCTTCTAGCATATGCTAGATGAACACTAGAATTAGATCCAATACTAGCATGTTGAATCTTGTGATTGTTTGGTTACGGATAAATGGAATAAAGAGTGTATCGTGGCTACACTAACTTTTTGAACAACAATGACTTGGCTTAGCATCTCCTCCATTGGTATGACTTGATTTTCAATATAGACTCCTTGGCTTATAGATTCTATACTCACATGCTAACACTTCCCATTATTATACTATTAGCATTCTAGATAGGGGCCTATATAACAAATATGTTAGTATTTGTACCATTTTAATTTATTTTTGGGTGTATAAATAGAACAATTACGTACCTAAGAAATTTTTGCATAATTTTTTATATTACCTATATTTTTTGAAGATATTTTGAATGAATTTGAGTTTAAATATATTTTCTAATTTGTTTTCACTTTTAACTATAATAATTATAACAATGTCTATTTGTTACAAAAACTAATTGAGTATTTTCACAATCATAGACAACATATAATTTCATGTTAACTAATGTGCGGTGTGCCTTGTGCCATTGCCACAACCAAAATAAAAGTAAAAATATTTTTTGAATTTTTGAATTCATCAAATTTTTTGAATTCAATAACTTTCACACCATTGTGTGAAGTTGCATTCTTGTTATGAATAGAAAGTTTTATGTACGAAGGAGTGCAAGAACTTTGGTTTATAGCATTTAAACATGTTATGTGGAAGTTGTGTTTTTTCCAAAATAAAAGATAATTTAATTCAACTTTTTATTTTTTTTAAATACATAACTTTTGCGTCATAGATGAAATTGGCATGAATAGAAAGCTTCATGTACAAAGGAGTGCAAGGGCTTTGTTTCATGGCATTTGGACATGCAACATGAAAGTTATGATTTTTCTAAGACAAAAGATAATAAAAGATCATAGACAATATATAATTTTATATTAATTATAATTCAAAAATGATATTTGACCATAAACCAATGGAACTAATCTATTAGGGGTTAAATTACCTTGTTTTATACTTAGGCATCTTCAAGTGAATCCTATTAGATATTATGTCCGAAGCCCCAAGTCCCACACATGGATGTATAATAGTGATATTGTCACCTTACGCACATGTTCCATGTCCTTTTTAATTAAAAAAAATTCGTTTGTTTCTATTCACATTCCTATTTGCAATGCCCAAACCCTCAAGATCAACCCTCAAGATCTTTGTTTTTCTTTGTTTTTCTTGTCTTTCCATCTTGACATGAACTGATTCAGAACCTCACACAACAACGATGATCCATCAAGTGCTCGAGCTAGTTACATTGCATAATAATACGGAGTACATAAAATAGGTTAAAAACATGTTCATATGACCACTATTTGGAATCGGCCAGGGAGAACTGACCCCCTCGCTCGGCCCTGCGGGCAAACCCTGGAATTTTTTATTTTCCGCACATGATTTTTTTTGCAAAATTTTAATTCATTTTTGCGATCAGAGACCCCAAATTAGTCTAGGGAGGTCGAGAGTATACCCTAGAACGGCCCAAAATAGGGGGCCTTTTTTTTACATGCACCCCTGGTAAGGACGAGCGAGGGGGTCAATCCACCCTGATCTTTGGAATCCATCAGGGCTTCACACTTCATGCACCCCTCAAAAGAACCTCATCTCTGCAAAGACTAGGAATACTGCACAGTTTTCTGGACTCATTTGGTCGTGATTCATGGTTCAGTTAGACCATGTAATAAAGGAAATCAGATGGAAAAAGACAACATTCGAACAAAATTGCACGACTTTGATACCGGTAGTAGCATTTGACTAAGTTCGATACCAGGGTGTTCAATAGTCACGTATTCTGCAAAAGCATGCTAAGAACGAAAACGACACAAGTACGAGCCGTAACAAAATGGTCTTCGCAAGTTAAGATTCACTACAGTGTTACACTAATAGATATGCCTAAAGCTCAAGTTTCTTTCAAGTTTGTAAGGCAATATTTTGTGCAATAACTCAACGAGAAAACCACCTGAGATAAGAAGACCGTCAGGAAAGTAGCTGAAATGTAGAACCAACCTATGAATCTCAAGACTAATCAAGAAATATGAACCGCCCGGTTATTAGGATCTTCTTCTCGCTCAAGGATCATCATAAAGAAATAACCAACAATCCAGAGGGCTATGAAGCGAAACGGCACCCAACATGAAACCCCAAGCAGACTCAGGATTGAACCCACGTATTGTGGATCCCTGAAATAGCCGAAGGGAAACTTCTCCACCCAAGGAAGCTTCTTCCCAAACAATGCCCCATAATATACACCATCTTCCCCGAGCAGGTCAAACACCCTGCCACACATCATGACATCAAACTGATAAGGCAAAGCAATGTGAAAGGAACATATGCTTACCAGAGGTTTAATTGGTATGGATAAATAATCAAACAAGGCTTGCAGTAAAAATTATATTACTGCATGAAGTTTTAGACAAAATCATCAAGAGAATCTACTCCAAGAAAGGTACCCTTAAAGGACATGCAGGCCTGTGTATCATGATGTGCATCATAAAGAGGGGAGACTTCCATGTGATCACTATGGCCATAGGGAGACTTGCCCATGAACGATGGGAAAAATTCATTTTATGATGCTGTCTACAACTTCCTTAAACGTTAGTCATGCTGAAAACGATTTTCTTAGATAGTGCAAGGAAAATTGCCAATCAAGCAAAGGTAAAACATGCATCCCACAACTGAAAGAGCACAATGAGGAGAATTGAGAGAATAGCAATACCTGTAATTCAGAAATTGTCCACAGCCAAAGAGCGCCACACATATGAGGGGCGGGACAGAGAATGTGGCTACAGAGACGAGGCTAAGCAGCTGTAGAGACTTGAGAAGGTGAGAAACCTGGGCCATACGATGGGATGGGTCGACACCTTCGCACATTTTCATCCACTTCTTGGGATAGGTCCACAAGTACCAGTAGAACGGAAATGGGCCAAGAATGAGGAGTGACACTACAAGGCTGTGAAGGATGCCGGGTGTAGCCAAATGGGTGTTGATCGGCCATAAATCCAACAGTGCCATGGCTTCTAATCTGTTATGTCAATACACACATCGTCAAATCAAA
Source organism: Rhytidiadelphus loreus (assembly GCA_947034895.1). Taxonomy (NCBI): domain Eukaryota; kingdom Viridiplantae; phylum Streptophyta; class Bryopsida; order Hypnales; family Hylocomiaceae; genus Rhytidiadelphus; species Rhytidiadelphus loreus. Next base: position 28,149,543 of record OX344764.1, read on the forward strand.
ATTATGCAAGAAGAGCAACAAGAGAGGCACATACAAGTACAGCTGAGAAGTACGAGCATATATTCATACAAAAATATGCAAGAAGAGCACATACGTACAAACGTACACCTTTTCATAAAATTTTGAAAACCCTAAGTGAGACAACCATGAATGGCGTCACAGCGCGTTCCAGCCTTTACACAAACCCTACTCGCTATGCTCCCCAGGGTTTATGATTAGTGAAGATCTTCAACTAGCACCCTAGAGCCGGGATCGCTTGCGCTCATCTACAGGATCTTCAAAACATGGGGCCCCTCAGGAAGAAATTCTATACCACGCTGGGATTCCACCATTGGATCCTCCACGGTCCAAACTAGCCCAGTTTTCACCAAAAACATCTGAAAAAGAAAATGCCTCCACGTAATTCTAGGATGTGAATTTCAATACACGTTTCCTGACATTTCTCAAAACCCACCTCTCCACCAGAGCATCTGAAATTTCGGCTAGAGCCACACCGACCTTCACATACCTCGCGATGTGGCCACGCTGCTAAATTCTAAGGACACATTTGACCACATTTAAAGGACTAAAAATTGCTATGGGGACAATAAATTCACTTATGTTGATTTCATTACATACCGATCTTGCAACTCACCCACGAACCCACCAAAGCAGTCTCCGGCTCTACTTAGTCAGGGTATCCCATCGCGAATGTATAGCTTCGGGTTGGTCAAACCCACAAACTGAAAGGAAAACGGCATCACCTAAGCTTACCAAATTTCAAGCCGGTTGATTGCGCCACTACGCCAACGACGCGTTCCACGAGCTCAAATTGGAGCTGTCCAGCCAAACCAGACGATCAGAGCTTCAACTGAACCCTGAAACCCTTGAAGCACACAAGCGCATAAGCAGAGCTTTGTGACAGAGAAAGTCTGGGGAAGGGGACTGAGAAACGGCCGACCCAGCGAAGGAAACGCCGCAAGATTGGTCAGGAATTGGGTCGGGTGGAATGTATCAAAGTTTTAAGGGTCTCAGTGACGAAGAGAATCGAGTGTAGCCTGACCACGTCAGCATTCAGGGTGCACGAGCATTCGACAGCTGTTTTGTTTTTATTCCTATCGGGGGAACTGTATGGCATGGCTGAACGAGTTATTAGAGCATCCCCACCAATCTAAAAATTTAGGGAGAGGACCTCAGATGGGGATGGGGATACAGAAGCTTGCGCACACCAGTCTCAAAACAAGATCTCTACCCCAAATTTATAGAGAACTCCGGTAAAAGTTGGGCCCAATTCTCGATATTCAAGCTCATATAGAGAACACGCGAGGTCTCATTCCTATAACCCCTAAAGGACCAAGGCCTTTTTTCTGCCAGAAAACACTCAAAACTGCCATATCTATAGCAAGGAGTAAAAAAAATTGAAAACTGTTTAATTTTCATATCTAACCGTAGGATCTCACACCTAACTAGTATGAGAGTGTGTGGAAAAAATTTCAGATTTTTTGACCGCTCAGATTGCAAGATATTTGCGTTTAAAGTGGAAAAAACAAGTATTTCAGCACATTGCGGGACTAGATTTTTTGACTTTGAACATTTTTAACTTAAAATTTTTGCACTATAGAGAGTTTTGAGCTTTAAATATTTATAGTGGAGAATTGAGTTGAGAGTCTAGGTAAAAAAAAAATTCAAAAAAAAATTAATTATCATTCTTAAAAAAATTGTTAAGTAGAAGTAGGTATGAGATAGAAGGAAAATCTAAAATATTCATATATTTTAGATGGACTTAAAATGCACTAATCTCAATGGTGAGATTGTTCAAGCAAGTAAATCACACCATGCAAAAAAAACAAAATTGAAAAATTTGAACAATTGCATTCAGAAACGAATCCTACACGTTATTTTTTTGAGAAGATGCTCTAACTGCTCGAAAAACAAGAATGTCCATAACTTTCTCATAATATATCCAAATGAAATGAATCAAAGCTTTCCAGATAGAAAAAATAATAATCTATGAGAAAAAATAAAAATAAAAATAAAAATAAAAAATTTGTCCATTTTTTTTGGGCTGCCCGAGCTGCCCGCCGTCCCCTTGTTTGAGCTTATTTGGTCATAACTATTGTTCCCGGGCACCGATTTTGAAAAAAATTATATTCCCACGAAGCTAATCAACTTTTCTACCTCCAAATAAAATTTCAAAATATTAGGAGAAAATTTCAGCCCATAGGTACCTGCCCGAAAACGCATTTGTCCCCCGAAGGGACAATGGTCCTTTAGGGGATAAAGTCAAGGTTGACCGGATTGAGGTCTCGAGTTTAGGGAAAGAAATCTCCTTGGTGGGAATGCTCTTAAAGCATAAGAGCATCCCCACCAATCAGTTCTATATCCCTAAAAACAAATTGGTATGGATGCATCCCCATGCTTTAGGAGCATCCCCACCAGGAAGTTCTCTTTCCCTAAACTTGGGACCTCAATCCAATCAACCTTGACTTTATAGAGATGAGACCTCGCGTGTTCTCTATATGAGCTTGAATATAGAGAATTGGGCCCAACTTTTATCGAGTTCTCTATAAATTTGGGGTAGATATCTTGTTTCAAGACTAATGCGCGCAAGCTTCTATATCCCCATCCCCATCTGAGATCCTCTCCCTAAATTTGTAGAGATAATGAACAGATTGGTGGAGATGCTCTTAGAACATCTCCACCAGGGAATTCTCTTTCCCGAAACTCGGGACCTCAATCCAATCAACTTTGACTTTATAGGGATGACACCTCGCGTGTTCACTATATGAGCTTGAATATAGAGAATTGGACCCAACTTTTACCAAATTCTCTATAAATTTGGGGTAGAGATCTTGTTTCTAGATTAGTGCGCGCAAGCTTCTGTATCCCCATCCCCATCTGAGGTCCTCTCCCTAAATTTTTAGGGATGCAGAATAGATTGGTGGGGATACTCTAAGTTAAGATAACTACAAGTAATATCGATCAAATAAGCAATTTAGCATGGCTATCATTATCATATTGAAGGATTTTTAGTTGGGTCTTGTAGGTAGTCAAAAGGAGATTTTAGATTCTCTTAAAATGCATTTTTTAGACACCATATGAATAAACTCTGAATTTCAAAGTGTTGAAATAATGTGTAATTAATACCAACCCTAGTCTCTCATGAATAGTGAGAGTTCATTTTAGGCAAGAATCTATAGTGATCAGTTTTAGAAAGTGGTTGACTTTAGGTGTAGTTACTTTAGGAAGAAGGCCGTATGGCGAACTCCCCCAAAGTATTGATTTCCAACTTTGTATCCTAAACCAATTTTGATAATACGTAGATTCAAGTATGCTAAAATGTACAACTATTTGGGTAAATACATCAAAGATTAAGTTGAACTACAAATGCATTGTATATTTATATAAATTCACAACATTACTAGAAAAAAATTTAAAACTAAATCATGGTTTCCAATATTTAATGTGTTAAAAAAATTCTACACATTGATTCCACAACAAAGTATGTGGAATCGCTCAACCTTGCATGGTCATGGTGTTCAATAAGTGGAGTGTGAATGATCTAGTCAAGAGCTTCAATCTTCATGGAGTTAAACAAGATGGATGCAATACATCAAAGAGTGTTTAGAAATCTATTTTTTAGCAATGTGACCAAAGTGGTCATTTGGTGCTTTATGATTTTTGAACAAAGTTCTAAATTAGATATTTAGGGATAGGAAGAAACAAAACTATGCAAAAATGATCTTATGACTATATTCTTTTCCTACCATAATTTATAATATATAAAAAGCTCTAAATCTACATTTCCTTTACTACCAAGGACTATCAGGAGTTAAAGTGTTGGTTATAGATGATAGTCATTCATGTAAATTTGTTCCCTCTTCTTCCATGGATATTGCATGGTCATTCTTGATGCTTCCTAAAGTGAATGAACTGGATGAACTTGTACTTTTCAAAAAGTTCATCATCTAATGAATGTATGATTGAACATTTAAGTTGAAAGCCCTTTGGCCTCCCAATGTCATTGATGGTTATAAATTATTTCAAATGAACAATACAAAATTTTCAATCAACATTGGTTGCAAACACAATTTCATATATAAAAAAAGTGCAATCCATTCTTCTCAAAAGATGCTTTTCTAATGTATTTTGGTAAATTTAACTTTTAGCTTTTGATTATAATCACAATCACTAAAAAGATTAATTTTGAAGTTGACTTCAATTAATGAGATGAAGTTTATCAATTTCAACTTCTATTCCAATTTTAGATTTTGAAAATTTTATAAAATTAAATATATTCTTGCAATTTGAATTATGGACCTAGAACTATAGTCTATTTATTTTTCGAATTATAAAATGATGTGAAAATTTGGTTCATACCATAATATTTTATACTATTATATGCACCTATCGCAAAAGTTTTGGATTGTATAAACTGGCAGTTACTGCCACTTCGTGGTGCATAGTAACAAACTATGTACCATGTCAAAAAAACTTAATTTTAAAAAATTTAGTTTTTAATTCACGCCCCACCCCCCACCCCAACTTTTTTTTTTAATTTAAATTTTTTTGGGGAGGGGGGTTAAATTAAAAATTAATTTTTCAGAGCTGGTGGGGAGATGCAAACATTATGGGATAAATCTGTCATACATTCTACCGTATATGTATTTTGTCGTTCGTATACGTATCTGTATGTGTACGTGATCGTATCCAGATCCAGATCCAATGGTTCTTGATTTTTTGTTGAGAAGGGGTGGAATTTCCCCTCCATCCAACGGCTCCTGATTTTTTAATGAGGAGGGGGTGGAATTTCCCCCCCTCATCCAACGGCTCCTGATTTTTTAATGAGGAGGGGTGGAAATTCAATGCTAAGGGGGGACACACACAATTGTGCTGTCTCTTTTCACTGGATTGTGCATCTATTGCAAAAGTTTCGGATTTATTGAAGATATTTTATTATTAATAAGAATTTTCTTCATTTTCTCTCTAAAAATTCAAGGTAACTTTAAAAATTCTAAAAGAAACAAAAATTTGTCTTAATATATAGAAGATATCAGATTTCATCTCCAAAAAATAAAAATGATATATATGTATATACCATACTCGGTAATCAACAATATTTCATGCCAAAATAACTAATTGAAGTTGGAAAAACTAGTTTGACTTTTAAAATTAATAAAACTCGCAATTTTTAAATATATTTTTTCAAAAATTAGGTCCTTTAATTAAAAGAACATTAAAAGGGTGACAAATTCATTATTTTGAAATTTGCATGTAGCTCATTTGTCCATTCTTAGATTTGTACATAGTCCATTTTCAAATAGTTTGACATTTGCAGTATTAATTAGTTTTTTTCCAACTCCCTCTTAGTATAATTTCTATATAAATTCAACTTTTGTTTTTTATTTAATTTTTGCCGATTTTGATAGCTAGGTACAATAGTGAAGGATGCAAATGGGCATGCAATGTGAGGCATTTGAAAATTGATTGTACATTCAAAGCTACTTTGGTGGAAAAAAGGCATGTTGTGCATCACAATAGAAGATCATTCAATAGATCTTCTATACTAAATCTCTTCAAAATTGTCAAGTGGAGGCTTATTCTTTAAAATTGTTTGCCCGATTGTTTGATAGTGATGAACAAATTTGGCACAAATATATTCAATAGGATATACAATGAAATTTCATTCATAATGTACGTGAGAGGCCTATCATATAATACCATCTTACTGCATCTAGAATTGCATTGTCACTAGGATGTCAAAAATTCATAATGTAAAACCATCTCGCGACTATTGCAATGATAGTCAAAAAATAAAGTTTGGATTTATGGGTCAATTGAACCAAAATTTGAATATCTTTACCTCAAAGGTTAAAAGTTAATATTGCAATACCTTCAACTTTTGGAGTCTTCAAAACAAAAAAAGAGGAAGAAGGCTAAAAACATTTGTCCTTTCTTTATTGTACAACTCTAGAAGTCAATTAATTTTTGGAAGGACAATTGGATGGACTCAAGATTTTAAATGAAATAGAAGGGGAAAGATTTTTATATAGCATGACACTTTTTAGGAAAACAAATAAACAAGGGCTCTGTTACTCTCCATGCTACTAGTGACAACTGAGTGAAGACTTTGGTGTTTATTTCAATATTTGGAGATTTTGAGGACGGTAATTTCAACATGTAGTCCTACAAATCTTGGTGAATCATTGCCAAAGACACTTTGAGGAACAATATAAACATTTTGTTGTTGTTGTTGTTTTGCACATGCATTGTCTTTCTAAGAGGTCTTAAACTAATGTTTCTAGTAGGATGCACTATAAGAAAACTGCGTTTTTGGTGAGTTAGCCACAGAACGGCACATGTTTTTTGAGACGTCCTGCGTTTTCAAGTTAATGTATGTAGTCGTGCAAATTTTTTTTGACGTCTATATAGACATGGCGTTGTAAACATTAGAACGCCAAATGTCAAATGAGACGTGTACGTCTTTGAAGACATCCCAAAAAACATCACTTACAACAATTTTGTCCACGTCAAAATTAATTACAATTTGCACTTGCAAAAGTTAGCGCGGTCAGCTATAGAGTATTGACCGCCGGTTAAAAATGCAATTCGGGCAGAAGGCAAAGATGTCAAGTGAGACGTTTACATCTTTGAAGACGTTTGCAGGAACGTCCCAAAAAACGTAATTCATTGTACATCCCCTTTTTTACTTATCCCATATCGTTTGTCTCTCTATGGGCAGAGAAAGAATATAAGTAAAACCTCGAAATCCTTCATTTTCACTAAATTTTAATGAAGAAATTCCTTCATTTTACCATCAGAAATTTACTTGAAGGTAAATGGTAAGTTTTTTTCAATTTTTGTTGAATTTGACATTTTTTTTAATTTTTTAATTTTTTAATTTATCTTCATTTTATAGATAGGATATGTTATATGTACCAATTGATGTTTCAAAAAACGTCTAATTTGACGTCTTAGAAAACACCAATAAAATTTCAAATGATACAAAAATGGTCTGACCGGATGGATGAAAATTTTCACATGTGGCATTGCCCGCCAAAAATAGGTGACGTGTCGCTGACGTGTCTTCCACGTGGCTTGTTTTTTGAAGCTGAAAAACACACGTTCTTCTTGACGTCAACAGAAAACATGCCAAAATCGGACACGTTTTAACATGTTTGTTACGCGTTTTTTGCTAGTCAGTTATAACGGATTTTAGGAGACATCTACGTTGATTACTTCCGCGTCAAAAAAGACGCCATCCCATGTTTTTTGCAACATCAAAAAAAACTCTGTTTTCTTATAGTGATGTAGAAAGTGATGTCAATAGAGTACATTAATACAAAGGATTTACATAGAGATATGTCAAGCTATTGCATGATGTCAGCATAAGGGAGGGCTTTGGAGGCAAGTGATAGGCCTTTGAACCTAGTATCAATGTCATAAAGCAATCACTTCATATGCAATTTACATTTGTTAGTTGGATTGATATAGATTGGAGTATTTAAAATTTTTCAATTTTCAACATAAAATATAAAATAAATTTGTGCCTAAAAAAACTTTTGCTATAATAGCAATTTGAATTTTTGACAAGTATAAATTGTAAGCTTCAAGAATAAATGAAAAATTTGAAATATTATAAAAATATTTGTAATTTTTAAATCTCAAAATTTTATTTATTTCATATAAAATAATAAAATAAAATAATACATTTATTCTAGTAATGACCTTTAGGACATAATTGATATTTTAAATCTTATATATCTATTTCTATATTGACAAATATAAAATGCACTAAGTGCGAATAAACATGATCAAAGCCTTGAAATGAAGCCTCCAAAGTGAAGCCACAACTAAATCCATGGCTAAAATCATGGATTGAAAGTCAAGACAAAAAAATTAGTAGCAAGTGAAGCTACAACTATTGCATCAAATAATTTGTATGGTTTTACATATACTACACAATTTTTTGTATTGCTTTTTGCATATTCATTCATCTTTGTATTGCATTATTTTTATAAATGTATAATAAGAGGTTTGATGAAGAGTTATTTGAGGTGAATATTTATTCAAAATTCAAAAACTTCTACTTCTTCTACTATGATTAAAAAAATTCTACTGTCATAAAAGAAAGAGAAATTTATATCCAATGGTAAGATTGTTTATTAAAGAAAATTCATGTCTAATGGATATTTTTTTAAGTTTTTTTTCACCTAATAAAATTTACAAATTTCTTTTATTGTCTTAAATGTTTGATTCACTTTGTTTTGTCTTCAATGTATTGAACCTTTATAACTTTCATCTTATTGAATAGAAAGATTAAATAAATAAAATTATGAATAAAATAAAAATTAATTAATTAAAAGACTTATCATTTTTAGCAATTAGGTGTTCTTGTGGGTTTGGGAATGTGGTAGTAGGATTTTAGAAGGATTTCATCGTAGGAAATTTTGTCCAATAGCCATTTTTTGGCACTTGATTCAAGATCCACAATTTTTAGATCTACCACTTCTCTAATTTCTTTTGTTTTCAACTTTGTTTTACAAGTGTTCCACTGCTACTTGATTCTCCTCATCTCTTTGGTGAATGGACTTGCTTGCTATAAGTGGTGTCTTCTTTCATGGGTGACTTCATGCAGTTTCCGCTTGTCACTAACACCTCATTGTATTCCTCCAATATCCTACCACTAGTAGGAAATCAAGCCCAATTATCTGTTGTTTTGGTCGCGTTGATCATCAACAAATTTCTGTTGATCATCAACAAATTTCTGTTGATCAACAAAAATTTGTTGATGATTAACAAGACCAAAACAATAGATTGGGCCTGATTTTCTACTAGTGTACTATTATTTTCTTTCACCCAAAGGATGCAAAAAGAATCATTGGGAAGAGCCTTTGGGAAATTTACATGTGTCCGAAAACCATCATCTTCATAAAACAAATGCAATCGGAAGAGGATCAATAGTATAGTAAGCTCCTACAAAACATCAATGAGGATGAATCATCTCTAGAGAACTTTGACCTCCTCAGCACACACTTCATATCTTCTTCAATACGCGTTTGCTTGTGTTGAACCTATTGCAATTTCCATAGGATGATGTGTCATACATTGTGCTTTAAAACAACTTCTATTCCATAATCAACTACACAACATTGCATATAACCTCAAGAAGGCCAACCAATCATATCTTGTCTTCACCATGATTGACTTGCCCAACTCCTTGTCTGACAAACTATCCCCCCAAGTTATAATTTGTTCCAATTCTTCCAATCCTACAAGGGAATGAAGGTCATATTCTCTAGGAATTTGCTTCCTCTCATTGGCCTCATCAACACTTTGCATGGTCAAGAAGATTCAAGAAATCCTCTTGGGTGATTACAAGAAAGACTGGTCCTATTTTGCGTCACATTTAGAGTATTAGAGTTGTTTTCTGCAATAACTTTTGATAGTAGAACCCGATGAATTTGAAATTTTTATTGGAGATGGTTAACTTGATTATAATTATGTATCTCATTTTTTTTCAATTTAAGAAAATCATTTTATATCTAAAAGTCAATTTTGCTAATTTGTCACACTTTGAGGTTTAGGAGTTTTTAATACTGGAAAACACCCAAAATTAATGATCTAGAGCTGAAATTTTGTGGTCTATTTCCATAGTAGGAGGATATGTGGCTACCAAAAAAAAAAATCTAAAAATACATTATTTTATGGCCTCCATATTCATACAAATAGGGCTTCCTTGCGCACACACTAATGAACATTGAAGACGGTTTCTACTTCTAATTTTTTATGAAATGTGATCACTATCAAATCTTTACAAATTGACAATTTTTTTTGTTCATGATTTTCTAATTGTAATTAATTTATACCTAGTTGTATCTATTTTCTATGACAAACAATTTTTTTTTCAAATAGTAATTTTTTAGTACTTGCAAGTAGTCAAAAATACTATTAGACGTTGATTTTTCATATCAATGGTTGAGATTATTTTGTTTCGTAGTACTCATAGTACTGAACGTAGAAACTATAGTTTTGGCAAAACACTAACTATAGTCAAATTAATTTTAGGTTCAATTAAAATTAATTATAGTTTTTGAGTTCATTGACAGGGAGGTAAAATAGATTTCCAACAAGGGTGTTATTAACTAATTGGATTTGCTCAATTATAATTATTCTTAGAATACAAAATTTCCATATAATCAATAGGTACAAATATAGAAACCACTTATCATATACTATCAAAACTAATCTTCAAGCTTTTATCCATTAATTCCTTTCTCCAAATGATTTGTTTTATCTTTCAATTTTTTTTCCTTTTCTCTTACTTAATTCAATTATTTTTATATTTTTATACTTTCTTCAATCTCTAATTTTTATCTATTTAATTTTCTCTCCCAAGTTTGTCAATCACTCCAATTGGCAGTCTCAAACTTCTACATACACGGACTAAATGTCAACCTAGATGTCAAAAAAAATCCGTTCCAAAAATTAAGGTTCATCACCTAAAACACGGGTTTCTTATAGAGAAAGTAACTTGAAGGCCAATTCAATTTTCCGTAGGGCAGGATGACAGTTGAGAATCTATTGTTACTATCTTCTTACGACCCTATTGCAATAATTTGGAACGCACCTACACATACAATTGGTAAGTATTTCTTATGATTTCCGAACTTATATTGTATCAACACCTATCAATAGCTGCATTCTAGAATTTGTCGTCGGAGTGGATAAAGTTAGGGAATAGGAAGACCTACTAGCGGAGATCATTGTGCATAGCGATTTGCTGTTGGAGGACTATATTGCAGCCTATTGGTTTATTGGTGATTTGGAAGCGAGGCTTTGCATTATTATTGCCAATTGGAGGAGGTTCAAGTAGAGTGTCACTAATTGGAGGTCTATTGTGTAGAATGAGTAAGAGAGCCCAAGTGCTCCAATTAGAGAGAAGAGGTGGTAGCGAAGTTGGCAACCAATTGGACACAGTGCTCCATTGTTGATTGGTAGTTACTATTGCGAAAGATGTTGGACTAGTACCAATTGAAGGGGTGGGTGATTCAAATGGTCAAGGACAATCAAGCCCAATCAATGAGAACACAATTCTTTGACGTTCATTCAAGTGAGTATTTCTATACTTATCGGAATACCAAAGTTAGACTAAAGCGGATGGTAAAAGCATGAATGTTTTCCCAATTGCTGCCATTTGAGCTTGATAGACAAGTAATTCTTAAAAATCATTACAATTAGCAAGTGTCACCTGAAGTGATTGTGGGTATGCCTTTGAACATGGATGTATGGAGTTTTGGGACAATTGGCAATGTGGCAAACGAGCAATTTATGGATAAATGAAAAAATTTGTTATCTACAATTGGTGACTGATGAGATGTTCTATTGTATTGGCAAGGGCTACAATCATGAACAATTGATGTTGAGTAAGCCAATCAAGGCTTTGATTTTGGAGGAGTCCAATCTTTGATTGGACATTGGCGAGATATTGAAGAAGGTCAAAGACAATCTCAATTGGCGCACTATTGATCGCCGATATATATAAGTGGCAGATTGTTGTTTTTATGTCAACAATAACATCCAATGAACATCATGAAAAACATAAAATAGGTAGATGTCAACCTAGATGTAAAAAAAATGAGTTCCAAAAAATCAAGGTTGGTCATCTAAATTGTGGATTTTTTCTAGTGTGTACAGATATGTCAATCTCCTTTCCCTTCTGATTGATCTATTGTTGTAGGAGCACCTCACGCTCTTGCTCCAATTCCTTCAAACGATTGGTAAGCTCCTCAATCTGTTGCCTTTGTGCCGCTAACTCCATTCACAATTGGATATACTTGGTATTCAGTGTTGTATAACTCATCTTTTGTATTGTTGCCTCCGATTTGTAATTCTCCAATTGGACACTGAAATCTTCCACTTGCTTTTGTAACTCACCCCTAATATTGGTATTCTTCAATTGATTTGCTTGAACTTGCAATAATTGGTGTTGATTGGTAAGAACTCCCAATTGGTTCTTGAGCCAAACATAGTCTTCAAAAATGATAAGATGTGCTAATAACATCACTACTAGAGAGGCAGTCAAAACCAAGACAAACCCAACACATTTTTGTTGGATTTTGATTGAAACAACATAGCAATGATTTTTCCTTACTTAGTGTTTTTTTTGGACCACATCAATACGTTTTCTGTTGGTTCAATGTAAATCAACAAAATTCTGTTAAATTTTTAGGAATCCCAAAAATCTTTTAGAATTTTTTGGGAGTCTTTTAGGAATATATTAGAATCTTTTAGGAATATATTAGAATCTTTTAGGGATTCACTCTAATCTTTTTAAATCTTTTGGAAATCTCTTAGAATTTGTTGGAATCTTTTGGAAAACTATTGAAAAACTATTAGGATCTATTAGAATTTCTTAGAAATCTATTGAAATCTATTAGAATCTTTTGAAAATCTTATAAAAATCTATTGAATCTTTTGAATTTTGTTTTGAATTTTTAGGAATCTTTCAAAATCTTTCTAGATTACTTGGAATCTTATACAAAGTATAAATTTAGAATTTGAATTTTAATAAAAAATTTAATGAGTATAATTTGATTTCAAAATTGCTCTAAATTCCAATGATATTCTTTTGACTATGATTCAAACTTAGAATTTGATCAAAATTTTAATCACATTCATCTCTAAATCAAATTGTGATTCAAATAACCTAATGAAAATTCAAACTTTGATTCAACCCTGATCAATTCAAATTCTAATGCAATTTTCAATCAATTTTCTATAGGGTGTAATTTGATTAAAGTTCAAACTTATAATTTAGTTGAATTTCTAACTTATGTTTTAGGGTTTAATATAACAATTTTGCTTAGTGGACTTTAGAGATTTCGTCAAGATGCTTAGATTGCCTAAAAATTAAGATTCTTCACAACTTTTTCATCACAAGTCTAAATAGAACAAATCAAAGCTTCCACTAGAAGGATCCTGTGTTTTCTTTTGTATTCTTATGTCAAAGTTGATGGATTTTGTTAGACATCCCATATAACAACCCCTGTTTTTATGTCAACAATGATGTCCACTATAACGTGAAGATGTTATAGTGGACATCATTGTTGACATAAAAACAACTATTGTTATATGGGATGTCCAACAAAATTCGTCAACTTTGACGCGGGTTCCTTCTAGTGTTCACATATACTCTGAACCATAATATTTGAGATAAAAATTAAACTCATAGAAAGATAAAAAGATATTCTATTTTATGACAAATTTTAGGTGATAGGAACCTCGTACTTGAAATCCATTTTGTCCCTCAAGATGACAATAATAAATTAGGGATTAAAATTTGAGTTCTGAGTGTTGAATTATTCAATATCTAAATTCTAAACTATTCAAAATCCAAAATTTTAACTAATTATTTAATAATTGAACTATTAAATTCTGAAATTAGGCTTAATCACCTCTAGAAAAATGCTTGTTAGATTTTCAAAACAAGTTAGATAAAATTGGGAATTTTACCACTGAATTAAGAATTCAATATCAATCATTTTCAACAAGTTAATGGAAAACGGATTTTTTGTGAAGGAGATATGGGCCTCCAAAGTCTGCTGACTTTGCAAAATGAAAATGATTAAATAAGACTACTTCTAGAAAAATGCTAGTCAGATTTTCAAAACAATTTAGAAAAAAATGAAAATTTTACTACTCAAAGTAGACTTCAATATCAAACAATTCCAACAAGTTTCATGAAAATTGAACTTGGAATTCATGAGGGAGATATGCACCCCCAATGACTATTGACTTTACAAAATGAAAACAAAAATGGATAAATAGAACAAACTTACTGTTGTGAAGAAGAAACTTCAGCCCAGTGCAATGGGGTGCTAGGTGCAATGGCTAGGGTGCTAAGGTGTTGGGCTACTGGATAATAGGTGGTAGGTTCGAATCGTGGTGGTGGGTAGTTGTGGTGGATAGTCCCACGTGAAGAAAAAGTTTTTATTTTTATTTTTAATTAATTTTGATGACGAAGAGAAAACCAACATAAACGTGTTCTTATGAGGTCCAAACCAACTGTTCCTAACCAAGACAAAATCAACACATTTTTTTGTTGATTTTGTCTTCTTTTGGACCACATTCTTTTGGTAGTGTAAGGTACAACAAATTGGTACTTAGCGGCATTAATAGAGATTCCATATTTTTCACATTGAATAAAACATTTCTCTTAACATTCCGCATAGTTCTCTTTTGAACTGTAGACACAAAAATCATCTAAGAATATTTTCATAAATTTTCTCAGATACATCTAAAAGGCGATAATCATTAATCTCTGGAAAGTTGTTGGAGCATTACATAGGCATTTTAGTGTGGGCATAAATACCCTGATCAGTAGTAAAAGTTGTTAATAACCTATAAATTTCAGAAATTTGAATTTGGTTATACCTTGAAAATCCATCCATAAAAGAGTAACACCCATATCCTGCCATACCATCTAAAAGTGTGTCTGTAAAAGGTACGGGGAAATGATCCTTTTTAGTTACACTATTCAATTTTCTATAATCTTAGTAAATTTGTATTTTTCCATCCTTTTTATGACAATTGGAGATACCCATTCACTATTTCACTATAAGGTACTTCAAAAATAAATCCACAAGCTAAAAGCTTGTCGATTTCTTCCTTGACCATATGTGAGTATTTTGGGTTCATCCAATATTGTCTTTGTCTAACGGGTTTAGCATTAGATTCTAACTCAATCTTATGTTTACAAATTTTTGGAGGTACTCCTTTTAGGTCATCATAACTCCAAGCAAAAGTACTCTTATGCCTTTTAAAGAATCCAAGCCAATATTTATATTCTATCTTAGTCATTTTGGAATAAACTTTTATAATTTGTAGATTTTTATCTGTTCCTAAATTCATGTCTTATACTAGAATTTTTTAAAGATTCTTTAAAAAATTTCTTTTGAATTTGACTAAAATCACCATAAGCTAAAAGATCTTCTATTTCTTGAGTATCAGAAAAAAAATTAGGTTCTAGATCTGATTTGGCATCAACAATTATATTTAGAACTTCAGAATTTTTCCATGCCAAAATAGCATCATCTGAATCATCTACTTGTGCTAGCGGGATAAAATACTCACCAAATTCTAAACTTCTATAGGGCACTTCTCTAGTGATTTTTTGAGTTTGTTCATCCTCATTTTTCTCACTTTCTGTTTCTGTCTGATTCTCAGAAGTAAAATCACTATCTTCTTCCTGAGTTTTCCCATGATAAGTTGTAGGATAAAGGGGTAAAACAATTTTATTCTTTCCTTTCCCAATAGTTAAGATTCCTTTATCCCAATCTTCTTTAACTTTGGCAGAATAAAATCAAGGTCTCCCTAATAAGATTAAATAGAAAGAAACAGATTTCCACTACAACAACGACAATATTTTATGACTGCAAAAATATGACTGAGGATGACTAGCGACTACTTGTAGTCATATTCTTGGAGGTCAATACCTTAGGGAGAAATATGACTGCCAGTCGTTTTTGGGCCTTGTACTTCACGGGCGTATATTATATGTCCGTTGGGAACACCAAAGTATTTCATAGGGAATGGTAAGAAACTTGTTTGAGAACATTCAATTATATTATTAGTCATATTTTAATGGTAATAACATTTTTTTGTTTTTGGGCAACCTAAGAAAAACATGGGCAATCAAAAAGAATATAGACAAGCCATTGTTTAAAATTTTGAAACCTAATCACCACTTTTTAAGGGTTTTGAAACCCTAGCCACCGCTTTTTAGGGTTTTGAAATCCTAGCCACTATTTCTTTTTACTCTTCTTCTTTATCTTTTGTTGTCTTTTGTCTCTTTGAGTTTACTCTTGTTTCTTAGTTGTTGTGTTTTGTTGCATTTTGAGTTCACTCTTGTTTCTTAGATGTTGTGTTTTGTTGCATCTTGAATTCACTTTTGTTTCTTAGTTGTTGTGTTTTGTTGCATCTTAAATTCACTCTTGTTTCTTAGTTGTTGTCTTTTGTTGCATCTTGAGTTACTCTTACTTCTTAAAGTTGTTGTCTTTTGTTGCATCTTCACTCAATTACTCTTGCTTCTTGTTTTTTCTTCTTGCATCTTAATTCTTTTTTCTTTTTTTTTCTTTTTTCTTACTTTTTGTTCTCTCTTTTTGTTTTTTATTTCTTTTTGTTGCATCTTAACTCTTTTTTGTTGTTTCTTGTTACCTCTTAGTAGTTGCTCCTTATTGTTTCTTGTGCATCTTAACTTGTATTTGTTGTTATCTTTTAGCACTTTTTGCCTTTTTTCTTCTTATTCCTTGCATCACCATTGTTTTACTTCTTACCTTAAATTTGTATTACATATTTTCTATTGTTGTAAACTTTTGAAGATTGAGCTTTGTTGTATATTCATTAAAAATTAACCTCCTATTTCTTTAATTGTATATGCAGGCAACAAAATTGGAACAAAGTCGTTGGAGGCTACTTGCAACTCGCTTCATATTATTGTAAGAAATATAGTCTCTATTGACTTGTGTAAATAATTAATTGTGATATACATATTTTGTATTTGTGACTAAAAAATTATAAATGTCATTGAAAGGAGTCACATTCCTTCTTATATATTCCCTCTCCAATATAATTGATTCATGTATATCTTTAACCCCTAAAGGACCGGACTGTGTTTTTTGGCTGTATAAAATTTTTGGGCAAGTACCTACAAGCGGAGATTTTCATATTTGGGGCTGAAATTTTAATAGAATGTGGGGGCGAGGAAGATCTTTCATATGCACCAAATTTCATGACATTTGGAAATACGAGTCAAAAGTTATAGCCTAATATGTTACTTTTTTTCCCAACCGCAATCATATTCCACGTCATCAAAAATATGACTCATCGCAGTCATATTCTATAATAACAAAAAATATGACTCACCACAATCATATTCCACGTCATTAAAAAGTATGACTCAATGCAGTCATATTTTATAGTAATAAAAAATATGACTGACCGCAGTCATATTCTACATCATCAAAAAATATGACTCAACACAGTCATATTCTACATCATCAAAAAATATGACTCAACGCAGTCATATTCCACAAAATATAATTGACCACAATCATATTCCACGTCATCAAAAAATATGACTAAACGTAGTCAATTCCACATAGGATTTTTTCATTTACCTGGGCAGGTCAAGAAAAAGTCAAAGAAAGTCAAAATATACGCCTTGTTGGCATACTATGGCTAATTATGGATATTTATACCCCTCAACTTATATGACTGCCAATATGACTGATGTATGAAGCAACTGCTTCTACATGACTGTAGTAAGTCATATTCCGAGTCATCTACAGTGATTTCTGCGCGAGTCATATTTTTTGATTTTACAACTCACTGCAGTCGTTTTTTGCAGTCATAAAACACAACTTTTGTTGTAGTGTCCATAAGTTTAAAAACAACATAATCAACTTTATAATTTATTCTACCAATTGTAGTGACAATTTGAGTCAATAATCTTAATGGTTTAACTCTACTTTGGTCAGCCATTCGTAGGTTAAGAGGTGTTGGAACCATAGTTGTTGATCCCAATTCTTCCATAGTTTCAAAATTCATGAGATTAACACTTGATTTACTATTGATTTGTACTCCATTTATCAGGGATCCATCTATCGTTTCTTCCATGGTTGGGGCTCTTGGATCCCTAGAAATTTCATGAATTTCTACAGTTCTAACCCTCTTTCTTATCATGGATGTGCTCAAATTACTGAAGGTAGTGAATAGGATGCATTAGAATGTTAGTGGAAGCTCCTAGTAAGGGTTGACCTTAGGTAGGTGTTGTTTGTAGCCAAAAGCAATGTACTATTAGAGAGGGGGCCAACCCTCTTAGTGGTGACAATAGAGAGGGGAAGCCCCTTATCCCATATGGTTAATCATGGCACTTGGTAGAAGACAAGTACAAGAGGGCAGCCCCTAGTATGGGCTTGATATCCTTTTTCACACTTATTTGTGTTCTCCCTTCATTGGAATACATTGGCTTGGTGTTTCTTTTCTCAATAGGTTATGGGCCCACGCATGTGAGTTGCTATTAGGGATCAGATCTAATTGCAAGGTGTGTTGGAGGAACACTTTTGGAGCTTGGTGCAAGTGGGGTGTGCACTATAAGAAACCTACGTTTTAGTTGGCATTTTTTAATTTTCTTAGATGGATTTTAGGTGACGTCGGAAAAAACAACTTGTGTTTTTTCTGACGTCACCTAAAATCCGTCTAAAAAAATTAAAAAATGCCAACTAAAATGTGGGTTTCTTATAGTGTTGGGGTCATTTAGAACATTTCTATTCAAGATTTGGACCTTTTGGTGAGGTATTTTCTTGTTTTGAGTTCATTTGTGCTCATTGAGGGTTGATTTGGTGCTTCATAGCCTTAGTTGGGAGCTAGGGTTTGGCCTTTTCTCCAAAGGGTCTAATTTATGCATTTAGTACACCATTAGAGTGATTTAGAGCATTTGAGTGCACATTGGAAAGATTTGGACCACTCGGGGTCTGAATTGAGTGATTTGGAGCACAAGAGTATGCATCGGAGAGATTTGGGCCATTTGGAGTTTGAATTGAGTGATTTGGAGCACTTGAATGTGCATTGGAGAGTTTTGGGCCATTTGGGGGTCTGAATTGAGAGTAAGACCATTGAGGGTCTTATTGGATAGATTTGGATCATTTGGAGCCCTATTGGATTTAGTGCAACTACAAATGGGCCAGTTGTCCATTTTGAGGTTATATTGGAGTGATTTGAATCACTTGGGTGCATATTGAAGTGGAAGTCATCCACCATGGCCACTAGTGACGGAGATGGCATGAGGGTCAATGACAAGTTCAATGGAGACAACTTTGGCCTATGGAAGTTCGAGATGGAGATGATCTTGGCCGAAAAAGACTTGTGAGAAATTGTGGAGGACACCGAGGAGGTTTCCGCCACCGATGTGGATGACAAAGTCAAGAAGTCCTATGAGAGGAGGGTTAAGAAGGCCTTCTCCCTAATAATTTGCAATCTTGTGGATAGGCAACTTGCACATGTTCGAGCATACAAAGGACCTGTGGAAGCATAGAAGGTACTTTGCAGCATCCATGAGACCAAGAGCTTGTCCAACATGCTCTTCATTTGGCGCAAGTTCTTCACGTGCAAGATGCAAGAGAACGAGGATATGCTTGACCACATCAACAAGGTGAAGGCGCTTGCGGACCAACTGGCTTGTCTAGAGGTGCCTGTCGCAGATGGAGATATTGTCATGACCTTGCTTGACAGTTTGCCACCTTCATATGAGTATCTTATCATGGCATTGGAGACAAGACCTATGGAGGAGCTTACTCTTGACTTCATCACGGCAAGGTTGATGCATGAAGTGTCCAAGAGGAAGGAGAATGAGCCCCAAGAAGGAAGGGCAACACTCTATTCACACTACAAGGAAATGGGGGTAAATGTAACCATAGAAGAATGACTGCTTGTCCGGAATGACTTGAATATGACTCATGTTCCCTAATTGCACCAAGGGTTTGGGATTGTCATCGTTAGAGTCAATTTAGAGTCACATTCGCGACTACAGGATGACGACTTAGCAGTAGGGAGTCTTCATCCACATTTTTACATCTGGAACGTGCTGTCTTTATCTAGTCCCGCAATGTGCTGAAAAACTTTTTTTTCCACTTTAAATGATGTGAATATTATTTTCTAAAATCTAGGAAATGTGAATATTATTTTCTAATATCTAAAAGATTTGAAGATTATTTTCAAGCCATTTAGTGTGTGAATACAAAGAGTTCAAGTAACAAGCCTTTTATACAAGTGAGGTGGTAGGAAGCAAGACAAACCATGTGGGATTTGTAAAATGTTGATGCAATAGTAGAGTAGTGATGTGGAAGTCATTATGTAGTTGTGTTAGAGTATAATCTACATAATGACTTCCACATCACTACTCTACTATTGCATCAACATTTTACAAATCCCACATGGTTTGTCTTGCCTCCTACCACCTCACTTGTATAAAAGGCTTGTTACTTGAACTCTTTGTATTCACACACTAAATGGCTTGAAAATCCATTTGACACATATGCAAAATATAGTGTATTGTGTATCATGTATATGGTATATGATGAATGAATCATGTATATGATGTATAAATCATGTATATGGTATATAATGTCTGAATCATGTATCTGTATATGGTGTATGAATAATGTATTTGTATATGGTGTTAGGTATATGGTGTACTCATTTTGCACATTTCACCATAACTCAAAAATAATCTTCAAATCTTTTAGATATTAGAAAATAATATTCACAGTTCCTAGATTTTAGAATATAATCCTAGATTTTAGAAAATAATATTCACATCTTCTAGATTTTAGAATACAATCATAGATTTCAGATGAAAAATATTTAAATTTCCTAGATTTTAGAATATAATCCTAGATTTTAGAAAATAATATTCACATTTCCTAGATTTTAGAATACAATCCTAAATTTTAGAAGAAAAATATTCACATTTCCTAGATTTCAGAATATAATCCTAGATTTCAAAAAATAATATTCACATTTCCTAGATTTTAGAATACAATCCTAGATTTCAGAAGAAAAATATTCACATTTCCTAGATTTCAGAATATAATCCTAGATTTCAAAAAATAATATTCAAATTTCCTAAATTTCCTACTTTGGAAGTTTCATCCAAAACCCCATCCAAGCTCACAATGGATGGTGATAATACTATGGCAGTCATTTATAAGAATGACTAGTCCACTATGACTCCAGGGACCAAAATCACAGTGCAGTCATTTTTGTCCACAATGACTCCTATGTAGTCATTCTTTGCAGTCATTCTTTGTAGTCATTTATACACTGTTTTTCTTGTAGTGTCACGATATGGCCAAGGGGGTAGTTCACAACCACGCAAGGAGACACACACGTGTTTCAATTGTGGTAAACTTGGACACCTTGCACGCTTTTGTAGGTTGCCCAAGAAAGAGAATACAAACAAAGCAAGTGTGAAGGAAGTGGAGGAGGACTTTGCGTTTGCCGCCAATGATGGGTATGATCACACTGACATGTTCACATGGATTATTGACTTGGGTGCAACGCAACACATGACTTCTCATAGGCAAGCATTTCTTACTTATGAGCCTATAAGTAACCGCAAAGTGTATTTGGGGGACAACATGGTGGACGCAATTGGCATGAGTTGCATCTCAATTGAATACAATTTGCATCCAAGATGCGTTGTATGTGCCCAAGTTGCATTCTAACTTGCTCTTGGTGAGCAAAGCTGGTGTCACAAGAGTTGAAGGAGCAATTCAACAACAAGGGCTATGTTTCATGTGCACCCAATAGAGAGATGATTGTGACAGCATCAAAAGAGGGCAACTTGTATCAATTGAGGTTCAAGAGTGTGAATGGCACAAGCACAACATGTTTGGCACAAGGAGCACTCCACCAACACTCTTTGGAGCTATGGCACAAGAAATTGGGACACCTCAATGAGAAGGGCGTCAAGAGCCTTCAAAGCATGGTGGGAGGCATACAAATGGAAAAGGGCTCTTGCGATTTGAAGCGTGAGGCTTGCATTGAAGGCAAGCAAACAAGGCAATCATTTCCAAGTGATGGAGGGACAAGGGCAGTCAAGGTGTTTGAGATTGTGCACTTTGATGTGTGTGACCCCATGAAGACCACTTCTATGGGTGGTGGAAGGTATTTTTTGACCTTCATTGATGACTTTTCAAGGAAGAAATGGGTGTTCATGCTCAAGTGCAAGAGTGATGTGTTTGAGAGGTTCAAGGCATGGAAGGCACTTGTGGAGAACAAATCGGGGTATAAGGTGAAGGTGTTGAGGTCGAACAATGGAAGAGAGTACATGTCTAAGGCCTTTGAGGGTTTTATGAGAGAGCATGGCATTCAATACCAAACTTCAGCCCTTTACACTCCACAACAAAATGGTGTAGCGGAGCGTGCCAATCGCACACTTATGGAGATGGCTTGTGCCACGTTGCATGCCCAAGGCCTTATACATGATCTTTGAGCAAAGGCCGTATCAAATGCGGCATACATACGCAATAGGTGCCCAATAAATGCGGTTGCATCTATGATGCCACAACAAGCATGGAGTGGAAGGAAGCCCTACATTGGGCACATGCGCATCTTTGGATGCATTGCATATGCCTTGGATTTGAGTCCCACACGCTCTAAGTTTGATGCCAAGGGCATCAAGTGCTTGTTGATGGGCTATTGTGAGGACTCCAAGGCATACATGCTGATGTGTTGGGAGACCAAGAAGATCATGAAGAGTCGAGATATCACATTTGTGGAAGACAAAAAAGGAGTTAGCGATGCTTTGGAGATGTGTCCAAGTGGGAGAAATGAAGAACCAATGCTTGAGGTGGACAAATCTCTAAGCATAGAAGCTTTGCCTAAGGATGATGAAGACCATGATGAGACACCACCAACATTCAAGGAGAAGACAAGTCTATCTCCGAAGTTGGCACCAAGTGAAGATGAGGAGGGAGATGCTTCCAAGGAGCCAAGATATCTTACGAGGGAGTGAAGGCCACCTGGAGAATGGTGGAAGAACCACATCTTGCCTCAAGAACAAGTGGAGTATGGCAGTATGCCAATGTGGCATATGCGAGAGATCTACGCAACGTAGGTGAAGCCATAAAGAGTGCAGATGCAAGCAAGTGGGAGCAAGCTATGAAAGAGGAATATGCCTCACTTATGGCCAAAGGTATATGGAAACTCTCCCCTCTTCTTTGTGATTGTACAAGTATTGGATGCAAGTGGGTGTTTTGCACCAAAAAAGATGCATTGGGCAATATTGTGCACTACAAGGCGAGATTAGTAGCCAAGGGCTATTGGCGTGGACTTTAATGAGACTTTTGCTCCTATAGCCAATTTTGCACCATTCGATGCATAGCGGAAATTGTGGCAGCCATGGACTCGGAGATGTACCAAATGGATGTTATCACGACATTTCTAAATCCTTGGCTTGAAAAGGTAATCTATATGGTGACCGCAACACCGGACCTTGCATTTGCCATGAGTGTGGTGAGCCAGCATATGGCTAAGAGTGGCCCAAAGCATTGGGTAGTGGTCAAGAGGATCATGCGATACCTCCAAGGTACTTTAGATGTTAAATTGGTACTTGGAAGCAAGAGCCTTGCATTGGTGGGCTCTTGTGATGCAAATTGGGTTGAAGATGCAACCGATAGGAAGTCAACAATGGGCTATGTGTTTATACTTGGAGGAGGTTCTGTATCATGAAATTCGAAGAAACAACCCACCATTATGTTGTCTACACTACAAGAAAAACAAGGTATAAATGACTGCAAAGAATGACTACATAGGAGTCATTGTGGACAAAGATGACTACACTGTGACTTTGGCCCCTCGAGTCATAGTGGACTAGTCATTTTTATAAATGACTGCCATAGTATTATCACCATCCATTGTGAGCTTGAATGGATCTTGGATGAAACTTCTAAAGTGGTAAAGAAAAAAGAAGTTTAAGGAAATGACTCCTATGTTGCCACGTCGCTAGTCATTCTGAAGTCATCCCGTAGTCACAAATGATCCCTTTTTTTAATCCTTTTCTGAAATTTAGAATTATATTTTGAAATCTAGGAAATGTGAATATTATTTTTTGAAATCTAGGATTATATTCTGAAATCTAGGAAATGTGAATATTTTTCTTCTAAAATCTAGGATTGTATTCTAAAATCTAGGAAATGTAAATATTATTTTTTGAAATCTAGGATTATATTCTGAAATCTAGGAAATGTGAATATTATTTTCTAATATCTAAAAGATTTGAAGATTATTTTCAAGTTGTGGTGAATTGTGCAAAATGAGTACACCATATACCAAACACCATATACAAATACATTATTCATACAACATATACATGATTCATACATCATATACCATATACAAATACATGATACACAATACACTATATTTTGCATATGTGTCAAATGGATTTTCAAGCCATTTAGTGTGAATACAAAAGTTCAAATAATAAGCCTTTTATACTAGTGGGGTGGTAGGAGGCAAGACAAACCATGTGGGATTTGTAAAATGTTGATGCAATAGTAGAGTAGTGACGTGGAAGTCAATATGTAGTCGTGTTAGAGTAAATCGCAATCAAAATAGTAGAGTAGTGACACGGAAGTCATTATGTAGTCACCTTAGAGTAAATTGTAGTCAAAATACAAGCACACAGTTTATTCACTTTTGATTATGGCCTTCACAATGGAATTGATTAAGTCCAAATTGGAAGTTTAACAATGTTGTGAACAAAACCAATGGATGAAACATAGACATTGTGAAAGTTATCAACCTAGTTCTATAAAAATTAGAACCAAAAATTGTTTTTCTATCTCTTAGAAGTGCTAAGTGTCATCTAAATTTTAGTTTTTGGCCTTTGCATTGTCAATCTAACTTTATTTTTTTAGTTTGTTTTGAAAAAAACATTAGTAAATAGAGAAAAAAATCAAAAGAAAAATAAGTCTCCAAGAGTGCATCATTTTAACCCTTACAGGAGCAAGGCCTTTTCTCTACCAAAGAAACACTGAAAACTGCCATTTCTGTAGCAAAGAATAAAAAAGAATTTAAAATGTTTTTTTTTACATCTAACCGTAGTATCTTACACCCAACTAGTATTAAAAAGTGTGGAAAAAATTTCAGAATTTTTGACCACATAGATTGCAAGATATTTGCATTTAAAGTGGAAAAAACAAGTTTTTCAGCACATTGCGGGACTAGATAAAGACAAGAGTTAATGAAAATAATATAGACTCCAAAAAAGTAGGGATAATACCACAGAGAAGATTATGGGTAATAAAAAAAAATAGTGAAGAGGAACCAAAAATAGGGATCGTGAAAAAAATAAATCCATGTATGGGAACAAATAAGAGAAAAAGAGAGAGGGGTAATAAAAGGAAGATGACTTGCAGTACTCTTCAGACTTGAGAGGATGGTACAAGTAGGAATAATAATCACACAAAAAAAAGAAAAAAATTTAGAAGAAGAAAATATATAGGGAGAACTCTTCATTTAAAATATATAAAATGAAAAGAGTAGGGTTCATGAATGAAAAGATGTAGTGAAAAAACCTAGTGACGGAGAATAAAAAATAGGGATAAGAATTATGCTTTGGGGTTTTGGAGGTATGTACATTCTTCTTCTACATTTTAGTCATTTAAAAGACCTAATTAAACTAAAGATGAAGTAAAATTTTGTGCTCAATGCAAATTCAAGGAAGAATAAAAAGTAACATAAGACCTAAATATAGAAGTCCAAGTCAAAAAACAAATACTACAAGAAGAATTCGTGAATTTCCAAAAATACTTCTACAATTTTTGTCTTAAATGGAAGAGGAAACTCATACCACAGTAAAAGAAGAGTATATTAAAAGAAATAAAGCCCCCCGTCTTTAAGGCAATGCCCAAGTAAGTTGTCAAATCATGCTGAAGTCATTGGGAAGTGACTATGTAGTCACAAACAAGTGACTCGCAATGACAATGTATGACTCCTTGAAACCGCTCATCCCATAGTGACTCCCGAATGACTTGAAAGTTATGGAGCCAGAAAATTCGGTGCAATTAGGGAGCTGCAATCATTGTTTAGTTGCATCGGACATGCAGTCATTCTTCCGCAGTTGCAAAATAACCTAATTTTTTTATAGTGCTACCATCGAGGTGGAGTATGGTGTGAGCTCCAAATTCGTCACTTTGGACTTATAGTTTTCTTTTTTTTAGATTGTTGCATTTAAAGTCATAATATTATACAAAAAGCTCAAAAAAGAGTGTAGAACTAAAATAGGTATGTCACATGCCAGTATAGCTTTTGGTCATAAATAACCTTTTATCCTTAGAACACCTCCAAAATCCACTTGTGCATAGGTTAGAACTACAAAGTAGTGGGAAACAACAGACTTGCAGGGAACTTACTCAAAATAGCCTAAAACCAGTGCATGTGACCATGCTTGGCTAAATTGGTCCCAGGAGAGATAGAGAGGTCCTTACATAAATCTCTAAAGATAGTTTCTAGTTTTCCTATTCCATCGATGAAATATTAGAAACTTTAATTGTTAGCATGTAGGTGTTACTTTTCCAAGATAGGCCACACAGAGGAATCTACTGCCGCCAGATGGTGCTCTAGAATCAAAAGCATGTTAGAAAGTCAACGGAAAAATCGACTTGTCAAGATTCCTTCATATGTGAAAGATTCCTTGATTGTCGATAATTCAAGAATAGTCGTTTTTTACCTTTCTACCGACTGTGTGCAAGACTAACTCCAGACTTGGCACGTGCCTTTTGAAATTCCATGAGATGTTCCCCCCAAAGTCTCTTTTTTTTTTATCTCCAAAAGAACTTTTTCCGAGGGGTCAACTACTAAAAACCACGAAGAAAAATTCATGTAAATTACCTAGGCTGCGGTAAAATCTCACTAAAAACCTAATTAGCTTCTTTCATGTTAATAACGCGCCTCAACAAGTTTCAAAGTATTCCAATAGCAGGAGGCAACCGAATCACCAACATTCCTCCAATTATCAATTACGGTAGGATTTCCACAAAGTCGGAACAAAGTCATCAAAGGGTCTTTTTCTTACTCCCTAGGTCCCTCCCAACAACCCTAGCTAGTCTTCCAAGTCAAAAAAGGTAACCTCCCAAAGTTAGATTTTTACCCTTTTACTGATTCTAGTTGGCGCTAGTCATCGATGAGTTTTCTGCAAGAGAAGCAGGGGTTAGGAGTTCTGTGAGACTAAAAATGGTCTTCTAAAGCCAATGGCGCAATCCGTTTGCGATTTGGAGTTGAACTCAAAAAGTTAGAGTTTAGGACCAACATAAAAACCCTAATGCAATGAAAATCCTAAAAGATAAGGATGAAAATCTAGCATGATAGGATTACGGAGGTTAGAAAGGAAGGGGAAGGGCGCCCCGGAAGAGTATAAAAGGTCACCCTTTTCCCTCCCAAAACACCCTTTTTTCTTGTACTTGGGCTCGTTGGTCTCACCTTGTGTGAAGATTTTGGCCCTTTTGGCCAAAACTCTAGAACCTTGTCTTGTGGCTTCTTTTGGAGCCGTTGTTGGTGTTTTTCGTGGAGTGTAGAGGACTTTGGGGGTCCCTCTACACCTTGTTGCACTATCGGTTTCAAGTGTCTCCATCTTCATATTACAAGTATCTTGTTGAGTGGGTCATTGTCCTTTGTTTCCTTGAGTCCTCACGTGTACTAACCCTAGAGCTTACCCTTCATCATACCTTAGCGATGCCGCTTTGGAGGGCCTTTAGTTTTGTGTCTTTTCTACCATCTTTGTACTAACTCCACGCTATTAACCACAAGTCACTTTCGTCCTTGTTACTAACCCAAGTTCCATGTGTTGTATTGACTCTAGTCCCGTTTGTTCTTGTTAGAAAAAGAGTAGGGTGGTTCCCTTTTTTTGGGTAACAAAACTTTACCTTTCCTAGTCAACTTCAATCCTAGATTGTGTATTAAATTCTTTCAAACGGCCAAGCTTTGAACACCTAGGTCCAAAAAAAAGTCCTAGATTTGGTATTAAAACCAGTCTAGCCACTCATCTTGGATTTACCTCAGGAGCTCCCTCCAAAGTTTAGTCTCTAAAACATCTTGGACATAGGTCAGAGTTTAGTGTTTAAAAATTAGGAAAGGTGTTCCTTCTTTTTTTATTTTTCCTAATCATACTTAGCCTACTATCCTCATTTTTTCTCCTTTTCTGGTCAGCTTGTGTGCATTTTGTGCACCGGGCAACAAGGCACTAGCCTTGGCACCCACAGTCGGGTACCAACAACCGGGCCCCAGCCGCCAAGCACCACAACGTCGGCCCAGCAGCTCAGATTCTTTCCTTCCTCTTGGAGGAGTTTGGTTCTCTTAATACAGAAAAACGAGAAAAAGATTAAAAATAAAATAAAGATAGATTAGCATAGGAGGGTGGGAGAAGAATAGATTAGAGTAGAAGAGAAAATAAAGATTAACATAGGAAAGGAAGGATAGATTAGAGTAGAAGGGGAAGTAAAGATTAACATAGGAGAGGAAGGATAGATTAGAGTAGAAGGAGTAGTATAGATTAGCCTAGAAGAAGAAGGATAGATGATTGTAAACAGGAAAGGAGTGGACTAGCATAAAAAGTGAGAATGAAGCAAGCAAGGAACACCCTACAACCATAACCTCCTTCAACCTCACCACCTTCCAACAAACATCACCACACAAAACCAACTTCAAATACACAAGTGAAGAGTGGGAGAGGGCTTAGATAGATGACGGGTACTATAAAAAGAGATAGGACAAGAATTCCCTCCACCATTGGGATAAGCTGACACGTAAAGAAGTTAGGTTGGGCATAAGTGGTAGTTAGCTTGCATTCTTGACTTACTAGGTAGGTAGGTGGTACCCCAACCACTCCCAATTAATAAGGCACGAGGGTTGAGGCAAAAGAAAAGAAAGAGAAAAGAAAGAAGGAGAAAAAAACTTAGGGAAAGAGATACAATTCTTTCATGATTATACAGATCGTTTTGGCCAATGGGCGGGGACATCCTCATGACTTGCAATGGTAGAAGAGGGGGACTTCACTGCCTTGATCATGGATCTTCATGTCAGGGTAAGACCTTAAACTCTCCTCCCTAAAACTAACCCATTAGGGGTTAATCACTAGGTAGGGCCGAGAGCTAGGTACTAGTAGGACCAAAGTCAGGTCAGATTTGAGTAGGAAAGCTTAGAGTAGACACCAATAGGTTTCCAAAAACATAAGATACGTAGGATCAGAGTTAGGATGCAAAAGATATAGTTGGATGAAGGTTAGGGCCAAGAATGGATGAAGCTTGGGAGTTTTCATCCATCCAAGTCAAAACTTGAAACTTAGCTAGAACTTAGGAAGTCGGGTCTGTAGGTCGAATCTCACCTCCATTTAGAATTAGGAGCCCCTAGAAAATTGTGGATGAAGTTAGGTGGCCAATGGGCCAAAACTTCATCCGCCCATAGCTTTTTACTATAAGGTCCAAATGAGACGGGTTGTAGGTTTCTAGAAATGGCGTAAGAAGGGCTTTTATCCTACACAGATAGAGTAGACTTTAGAGGCCTTAAGCATAGAAACATACCATAGAATATCAATTAGCTTAGTAGTAGTCAATCCTGGTCCCTTGAGGACCGCAAGTAGAAAGGCAAACTTAGGAAATTAGCAAGAGATCCATTGCTTGGAAGGCACAATGGACCAATGTTAGGCACCCACTAGGATAGGAACTTACTTTAGGACTAGAAACTGGTTGTGTTCGTCGATTTACCAAAGGTGGGTAAATAGGCACCCACATATGGCGAAGGCAACTCATGAGTGATGTTAGATTGGAGCAAGAGAAGAGCACATGCATCATGTGTGACAATCAAGGCGCCATTGCTTTGGTGAAGAATCCCATTCATCATTCTCCGAGCAAACACATTGACATTCAACACCATTTCATTCATGAGAAGGTTGAAGAAGATGTAATTGAGATGAAGTACATTTCCACAAAGTCCATGGTGGCGGACATGCTTACAAAGACATTTCGCAAGCCGCAACATGAAGTTCATTGCAAGGAGATGGGTTTGACATTGTTTGGCAACAAACAAAGTGGGAGTGGTGAAGGTAGTGAGTAGGATGCATTAGAATGTTAGTGGAAGCTCCTAGTAAGGGTTGACCTTAGGTAGGTGTTGTTTGTAGCCAAAAGGAATGTGCTATTAGAGAGGGGGGCAACCCTCTTAGTGGTGACAATAGAGAGGGGAAGCCCCTTATCCCATATGGTTAATCATGGCACTTGGTAGAAGACAAGTACAAGAGGGCAGCCCCTAGTATGGGCTTGATACCCTTTCTCGCACTTATTTGTATTCTCCCTTCATTGAGATACATTGGCTTGGTATTTCTTCTCTCAATACAAATCACTTCTACATTTTGGAGATACTGATAATAATTGTTTCATACTAATCAAAGGTTGACTACGATCAAGATTAGCCAAAACATCATAAGGTTGCATTCCTTCCACTAATTTCATGGTTCATGGAACTTTTTTTTTTGGCAAATTTTGAATATTAGATTTAGATACTACACGTTTAGCTGGAATTTGATAAAAACTTGGTGGAATAATGGATTTGGGATTCAGTAATTTATTTGTAAGATTACTAATTTTTAATGATACATTTTTATTTGGTTGCCTGGACAATGGTTGAAGTAATTTTTCCTGTCTCTCTTTCCAAGTCATTTCCTTATTTGGATCAATGATATCAGGAATAATTTCTACTAGTGGGACAATTTCTTTTTCAATCTTTGAATCTATTCCCAAAGGTGTTGAAATTTCCAAAGAGTGATTTTCACTGCCAGTACTTTCTAATAGATGATCTAGCTATAAATTTTGTTTTGCCTTTGTAGCTCTAGTAGCTACAAAGACATTATGAGAGTTAAGTTCTAATTCGGGCATAATGTGCAAAACATGATTAGAGGGTCTAGTGTTATCAGGCTCCTGAAATTGCACTTGCTTATTATTAGAATAATCTCTTTCAGAAGGTGGAAATTTCCGAGGTGGGGCAGTGCAATCTTTTGATAGATGACCTTCTTGATGACATCTGCCACACCCTACTTGATTATATGGATTAGGACATTCATTAGCATAATGTCCCAATTCACCACATTTGTAACAAACTAAATGTTTTTCTTTCTTTCAGGAGGTCCATATTTATGAGTGTTTGGATTAGAAGGTGGTCCATTCCACACTCGTGTTCCATTATAGGTATCACTCCATCTAGGTCGGTTATCATTAGACCTATATGGAGAAGCATTATTTGAATTATTGTTAGGCCTATTAAATGGTCTTTTACTACTATTTGTTTTATTCACCCATGGTTTGTTAGCATCAACTTGCAAGACTTGTTTTACAGTTTGTAATTCTTCTTTAACTGATGCTAAATTCCAACAATTATCAGTAGGGTGATTTCCTCCACAACATCGCGGTTTCCTAGCAATGTTACTAGTAAGAGGAGTATGGCATTCAGAGGGTAAGTGGCCATGTCCTTGACAATTAGTACATCATACATTAGTTCTAGTATTTGTAGGTTTAGATCTCTTAACTAGAGCATGAGTAATTTGAACTCTCAAATCTACCATTTCTTTTACTAGTTAATTTAGTAAACCAGAGGTAGAATTTTTAACTTCAGGCACTGGTGGTACAACCACTATTGGTTGTGTGGTTTGAAATTTTAAAGGTGTTTGTTGATAAACAATAAATTGATAAGGGCCAACTGTGAACCCTCAAATTGGCACTTGGAACTCTGAACTTATTTTTCACGATTTTTAGTTAATTTTTGGGTGAAAAATAGGAAAAAACGTATAAAAATATAGTTATTGTGGATTTTGGTAGAAGTCCCTACCAAAGTGGTGTGTAATGGCCTTAAATGCGTGAAACACGTAAGACGTTACATTTTCACTAAATTTAGGTCTTATTAGTAGAATTAGGTAGTTTAGTTAGTAATTTTGAGCGAAGTAAGGATTTGAGGGTTATCCAGTCGTAGTGTCTTGTTCATGTGATACAACAGCTATAAGTATACATGTAACAAACTGGTTAAAAGTTAGAGTTTAGTTAGAGTCAGTCCAAATCCAACTCGAAAGAATTAGATTTGTTGTTTGCAGGTAATTTTGAGAAATACAGTCATTCACAGACCAAGATGGAGGAAATGATGATTGGAACATACAGAGAGGTGCTTTTCTAGGTCAAAGCATGCCAAGAGGTCAAATAGAAGCCCGATCATCCAAGATTCCCCCGGTATCAAGAATAATTTTCCCCCTGGGTGGATATTATTAAGGAATTGCTAAAAATAACATCCTTATTGGAGATTTGTTTTTTCCCTTAGTTGATGGACATCTTGTAGAAGATTGCCCAAAAGTTTCGGGATTTTACAAAACTCCACGATGACTCCATGGGAAGTCAATCGCTTAAAATTGCATTCGTAAATTCCTAGAAATTACCAATGTTGCGGTAAAATCTCACTAAAAATCAGGATAGTGTTTTGTGTGCCAATAAAGAGATTTGACAAGTTTGAAGACATTCCGACATTCCTAAGTACCAGAATTAGGACCGACAGCAAATTTTACAAGAATTTCCAACTTGGCAGCGGGTTGACCGGCGTACCAGGAGCTAGCGGTGTCCAAATGGAGCGATTCAAGGGTCAATTCTTACTCCCACAAATATTCTAAACCACCCAAGACCAACAGTTTCATCAAAAAACGCAAACTCCAAAAGTTAGATTTTTTACTTTTGTTCTGAGTTACCGTGACTCAAATTTGCGCTTTAAAACGGCTGGAGAGGTAGGGGTAAGGGATCCCGAAGGCTAATTGGGGTCTTTTGAACGCGATGGCATAGTTTGTTTTCAGTTTCGAGTTGTCCCTCAAAAGATAGAGAGGGTCAGCCCTTAGTTTGACTTTTAAAAGGTAATTTTGGATTAATCTAGGTTGATTTTGCAAATATCTTTTGTAAAATCAAAGATTGGATTTGCTCAAGATACTTGTCTTGCGTAAGAAACCATCTTTTGGACTAAAAAAAGACAATTTAGAACTAACCTTAGATTAAAATGCAAAATATCTCGGTTAGTTAGTTAGGTTTTCAAAATATCTTTGAAAAAATCTAATATTTAATTTGGGAAAAGATTCTAAGGCCATTTAGGGCCTAGAAGGAACTCGCTTGAGAACCTTCCTTCCCATTAAACAAAGATTATTTAGAAAACGCGTTTAGGTAGTTTAGCAAAATATCTAGATTGAAAATAAGAAAATATTTACGAACAAATTATCGGGGGGACTGGGAGCGAGTATATAAGGCCCTTCCTCGAGGTTGTTCGTGGCCCTCATTCTCTTGTTTCATTCTTGTTATTGCTCTTATCGTGCTACTGACACTTGTCGGAGAACTTTTTAAGCTAAGTTTTGTCTATTTTCTTCTATTTTTTTCTATTCTCTTGTACTTTGAAGGTTCGGAGGGCCCCTTCAAAGCTTTGTTTTCTTATCTTGTTTGAATTTGGAGGCTTCAAGCCCCAAAACTTTGCTTTTCAAGATTTTAGTGGAGGAAATCCCCTAACTCTATTGTTGTTTGAGTTAACTAACTTCTTTCTTGAATTTGGAGGCCTCAAGCCCCAAAACTTTGATATTTTGGGAGTTGTGGAAGTAGTTTCCAAACTCTAATTTGATTTTTTTGTTCTTTTGGATACTAACCAACTATTTGTGTGAATTAATACTAGATTATGAACTTAAAACTTTAAAGCGGCAAGGCTAGACTTTGCCAAAAGGTTTTGAGCATCACTACGTGCTAAAACTCGTTGTATAACGGGTGTTTGATTTGAATAATTGCTAATGTTCGGTTAAACACTGTCATGTGTACCTCCTTTAGTGATTAAACTAGAATTTTGTTTGGAATTTTGGAAATTAGTTTTTAATGTTCGATTAAACACTGTCATGTGTACCTCCTTTAAGAATTAAGTTTTCAAAATACTAGTTTGGGTCCTTGGATACTGGTTATTCTTGACGTTGCTCCCAAACAACGGAGCTTTGATCTGGAAACCTGGAAACCTGGAAACGGGTACTTGAAACTTAATTTGTCTGTTATTTCTTGGGGTTGCTCCCGCACGGCGGAGCTTTGACTTTTAAAACCTGGAAACGGGTATTTTTAAAAGTTAAATTCTTAATTCTTTTGTGTTGCCTGGGGTAGTCCCCGCACGGCAGAGCTTTGACTTATAATAATCAAAATTTACCTTTGTGGAAAACACTAATTTCTGGTTTGTCTTGCATGACGGAGCTTGACTTTGAATTACCGTTAAAAACCATTAATTCGTGATTGCCCCTACGGCGAAGCTTTGACTTTCTAAACTAGACTCAATGGAATAATATTTGGTTGAAGCTTATTTAAAAGTTCCAAGCTCCGACAAATTTTCTCTTGTTGTTTTGAGCACACGGTGTAGGTATTTTCCTTTCAAGTTTCTATTTGTTGCTATATTTTCCTTAAAATCTCGAGACTTCATCTTTATCTTAAAACGAATTCATAGAAATTAGTTTATCTTTGTTTGTCAAAAGTCTAACCTTCTCCATTATAAGTCCTAACTTAAAGGTTATTTCTTTAGAAGAATACTTGATTCTTTGTTTCTACAGAATTACCAAAATTTCAGTCCTTTACTAAAATTCTGAAATCCTGCTGTGAGCCCGAAAGCAAGACAGTGAAGGTGGAAAGCCCAAAGGCAAAGGTAGTAACGGGGCCCAAGGCGTGGACTGAGCAGATCAACGGACAAGGCCCAAGGCGGGGACCGAGCCAGATCAACGGACGGGGTTCGAGGCGTGGTTGAGTAAGATCAACGGACGAGGACAGGCGTGACCGAGCCATATCAACGGATAGGGTTCGAGGCGTGGCTAAGCAAGATCAACAGACGGGGTCGAGGCGTGGTTGAACAGATCAATGGACAGGGTTGGTTGGCATTCGGGTTGGAGCTCCATCAGCTCTATAAGCCTAGACCAGCACCTTCGAAGTTCAGCCAGAGCTTTGGGAATTCAATCCAAAGCTTTGGAAATCAATACAGCTCTTGCTTCCTACTATCTCAAGCTTTAAAATTGGTAAGGAAATCAAAACAAACCTTAACTCATACGAATTTCAAGTTGCTATAAATCGTATAAATCAAAGTTAGGACCTCACTCATCAAACTCAAACCTTTAAATTTTAAGTAACAAATTGCATACTAACATCTAGATTCAAAACCTCTCATTCAAATCTTTTCCAATTGAATACTAACTCTCTCCATAGCCATCTTGAAGCTCAAAAAACATAAGAGAAAGGATTAGAGAGAGAGGAGAATAAAAGGGAAGGGAATAGAAGGAATTTCCACACGTGAGGGAATTTAGACTAAAAAAATTCATTTAAATTGGAATCCTACTATTCATGTTGGCTTTGTTGTTAGATTTTATTCCATTTACTATTCACTTCATTGTTTGGTAGTTATTAATTAGGATTCCAATCGTATTAGTTGGCCAAAATTGTTGTTTAAAGTTTTGTTTTATTAGGCTAATAAGCCAAATAGATAAAAACAAAACACAACTAATATCTTTGGAATATTAAACTAAAAACTATTAAACAATTGGCAAAAGAATAATCACTATTCATTAGAATTAGAGAATTTAAATGAATTAATTCACTTACAATAAAAACTCTTAACAAAATTATTAACAAAACTAACAAAATTGGACTTTTTAGATAGGTTTTAGGACGACTATTCAACAAACGATTCATCAAAAACTCACTAGAATTTTTCGAATTCATGAAAGATAATGGAGGACTTCGTGGATACAATCATGATGGTATTTTGCGATGACGGATCCACTGACATTCTCGATACCGAGGTATGATTTTCAAAACTTGTCTTTTGCTTTCATTTAAAAAAATTTAGATTAGAAAACTAAAACTAACAAAATTAACAATTAGGAATCCGATAGCTAGTTAGAATTTAATAATTATTAGAAAACCTTTGAAAATTTAATCATGAAAGTAATAATTAGATTAACTTTGAATCAATTTGGAAAACGAAATAGTAATTTCATTCAAAAGAATCTCAAAAGGAATCTAACGTGAATTAGGAATCTAGGGAATATTAGAATAATTGGAGAAATTAAACCCTAATTTATCCCTTTAATTCCACATAAAACTTATTGAAAGAACGAATTCCATCCAACTAAGGGGAATTTTCATTTATTCATAGGTTTTTACCTAGAAGTCCAAAATTCTTACTTTTTACCTTAATAGGAAGATAATTGATCACTTTACCCATAAAAACCATAAAACCCTAAAAGAATCATTAAATTTAGAATAATAACTTAGAATTAGGATTAATTAAAGAACAATTAGGAATATTCTCAAGGCACAACTAGGAAATCTTTTGAAACCGTAATCTTTTAGAGAATCTTTTGAAGATTTCAAATCCACCTTTTACTTTTAAAATTACTTTAATTTGGAAGGACAAAAGTATGGATGAAGATTTGACCTAATTTTGGATGAAAATTCCTAAAATAGGTCAAAATTAGGTTTTCTCCTAAAATTCCAGTAGTTAACTTAATTAACCCTTCAACCCTGAAATTTAGATTTATTTCACATTATTTTGCTATTTTTAGTTGACAGATGAAGTTTTTAGGATAGAATTAGGGACAAATTTCATCCATCAATATCTTTTAGTAGGAACATCAAAATTCAACTTGCTTTACCATTCTGGAAAGGGCAAAGTGCATTCTACACATTAGCTTAGATAAAATTTTACATTAGATTAGTTTTTACTTACTCATCAAGGACTTCAACCTTTTAACTTTTAGATTGCTTTGAAGCAAATAGAATTCAATTAAAACCGTAACAAACAAAGTGTCCATTGCTTGGAAGGCCAAAGAACACTAAGTTTACAATTCACCCATTTGAAGTATTAACTTAT
Organism: Rhytidiadelphus loreus; assembly: GCA_947034895.1. Taxonomy (NCBI): domain Eukaryota; kingdom Viridiplantae; phylum Streptophyta; class Bryopsida; order Hypnales; family Hylocomiaceae; genus Rhytidiadelphus; species Rhytidiadelphus loreus. The sequence goes on from OX344764.1 coordinate 28,186,026, forward strand.
GCCACTAGAACCTGTGTGCAACTTTCTGACTTAAGGGTGGAATTAGAAACACTCACACCAACCTGCACTTGAAGATAGAGTGTATTTGAAGGATAAAGACTAGAATCTAGAATAGCCAATTGATCATCTGCCACTCTAACTTCCTTGTATTGTCTTGCATATTGTACTACGGTGGCTAGATCTCTGGGATTCTTTTTTTTATTGAAATTTTGAATTCACGGGGATATTATCCACCCACAAAAATTCCGGTTAAATATAAATCAAGTATCCCATGATCTCTCCAACATTGTAGGATGTATTCCATTCTATCATAATAACTATTTACACTCTCACCTATTGCCATTCTAATGGTCCTTAAACGTTCTTGTAAACTTTTGGTAAAAGCCAAAGGTCTAAACTGGGTAAGGAATGCATCTTTCAATGCATTCCAAGTCCTAAATGGACCATTGGTTTCATACTATTCCTGAGCAACACCTAATAAGGTAGCAAGGAATTAGTAAGAAAATTGGCTTTAGGTATCAAATTTGTTGCACATAATATATTAAACCTATTTAAATGATGGTCAGGGTCTGAACCCGCTTGACTATAATATTGAGGTAATGTTACCAAATTTAAGGGTTGTAGGTGTGCCATATTATAGTCTTCTACCCATACTTTCTTTTGAAATTCTGGAGAAATTAGATCCAATTCCAATGTATTAGGTAATTTTAATTCTACGTGATAGGGTGTGTTTGGAAGACTACAAGAATATATATTTATGTCTATATTAACCCCTCAAGGACCAGGACCATTCTTCTGTCAAAAACTACTCAAAACTATCATTTCTACAGCATTCATCCAAAAATACAAATTAAAAAAAAAAAAATCTAACTGTAGGATCTTGTACTTTACTAGTCGATGATCATGTGGTGAAAATTTCATGGAGTTTGACCGTACAGATTAAAAGATATTAGCATTCAAAGTTGAAAAAAGATAGTTTTTTTGAACACTAGCCTGCAATTTCAGATGGCTTTGAATGCCATTTGTGGAAATTTTTTGCACCATAGACCTTGAAATTAAATTTTTTTGTGTTGAATAATTGAGTTGAAATTCTAAAAAAAAAAATTAAAAAAAAAACACGCTTGATTTTCATTCTTTAAAAAATTGTTAAGTAGAAGTAGGTCCAAGATTGAAAGAAAAACTAAATTGTTAATAGCTCTAAAATGGGATTGAAACACAATAATCTCAATGGTGAGATTGTTCTAAATAAAAAATTTAACCTTGCCCAACAATTTTTTTTGAAAAATTGTGAAAATTACATTCAAAATTCAATCCTATAAGTTATTTTTTCAAGAAGATGCTCAAATTGCCTGAAAAACAAGATTGTTCATAACTTTCACATTACTAATCCAAATGGAATGAATCAAAGCTTCACGTGTAGACAAAAATATGATCTTTAAGAAGAAAATAATTAAAAAATTAATTTCAGATTTTTGTAGATTTATTTTTCTGCCCGGTGACGTGAAAATTATGTTTAAGATGCCATAACTTTTGTTCCCAGGAACCAATTGAAATAAATTTATATTCCCACAAAGCTTATAAGCTTTTCTATCTTATGAGAAAGTTTCAAAAAAAATTATTAAAAAATGAGATCATAGGAACCTGTCCAAAATCCATTTTGTCCCCCAAGGGGACAATGGTCCTTTAGGGGTTAAAATTTAAAAATTGTCCAATAATTATCTCCAAATGTGGAGGTGTCTTTGGACAATATAAATTTATAGAACTTGCAAAAGGTATTTCTGCATTGTTTCTAATAGGAGATAAGAAATCTTCCAACCGGTCTATTACACTACATCCTTGTTGATTCCAAGTTTCTCTTAAATACTCTAAAATCACCAAAGCACTAGTTTAGGGGTATTAAATGTCCATGCATAATCTATAGGTGTTGAAGTTCTTGGTGGACTATTAGATGTTTTTGCTATAGGAGATATATTTTCTCCTTCAGCCAAAGATGTAGCAGTATCTACCAGAGGACTTTCTGATCTTTGTATAGTTCTACTTGAAGATGCTTCATAACCTATCAAAGCAACTGAATTTAACTCAAAGTCAATATCAGATTCAGATATTTCACTATGAGGTTCATTTTGTATTACAAACCTTTGAAATTGTCCTAAAGGTATTCCTATAATATTTGGTTCTACTAAACTAGGAGGACTTAGAATATTATCTATCGGAGTTGGTGGTTGACTTGGGGGTGAAAAACAAGGATTTATATAAGTGGATGCCGTTTGTCTATGTCTTGGTTTTAACCCTTCTTGGATTCTTTGAATGGCTTCTTTGAATGGCTTTCCAAGGTTTTGACTAGACATTTAAAGAAGCCATAGATATACCAATCAAAAATTTAACAAACCTAGGGAAACACTGAGGACCCACTATCGCAAACCCTTGAGGTAATGGGTGTCCAATACTTACCGAGTTATCTACCTTAATCCCTTAAAGACTTGTATATAAATTGCTTGCGCTATCCACAATAGTTATGGGTTTGGGTTCGCCACGTTCTTTCCTATGGGCAAATTAGACTGAAGGATGGGCTCAAAGGATTCTTCTTCTTACTACACATAAATTCAAAAATTAAAGGTGTACATTTCAGATCGACTGGTCCATAAGTAAAAATATATGTTTTAAAATCTACTTGTTGTCTAGTCCAACCAACATAGATTCTCGGTACTCTTGGTTTAACAACATGCTTTAATTTTCCATATTGTAAAAACAAATAATGTAACAAAGTAGTTAAATACAGTTTTCCTTTTTTTACAACAACTCCAAAAATGGTTTTCCTTCCTCCTTAATTTTGCTAAAAATAATTCTCTTAATATCCAAGGGTAGTTGATCAATGGAACTTTTAAATTCTTGGTCCTTTATATATTTTTTATTCAAATGAAAACCTTGTCCAAAGTACGCGCCTTTATAAAATCTATATAAGGCCATAAACAAACAAGGCCCGGGATAAAAAATTGTCCAATATCTCTGGTACTTCCCCATAGGAATATACAAGTCATTTCAATTCATGTATCATACAAATTTGTACTATTTCCACAATATTTATTCTGGTTTGGATAAAAATAAATTAAAGTATTGACAATAGTCCTTATCCTAAGTAATTCTTCTAGTGTTATGTCAGGATTTCTCAATTGGATTAATCTTCTAGTTGTTTCCAAAAATTCTTGATCAAATGAGATTGTGGGTTGGTATGAAGTGGTGTGGTATGGGGGATGCTTCTATTATGATCATAAACTTGTTTCTTAATACAAGTGTTTTTAATGTGTCCCTTCTCACCACAAAAATGACAATGATTTTTTTCTATATGTCCTCTAGTTCTTCTAGAGTTATTAGTTATATTTTCTTTAGAGTTTAAACTATTAAAAGTTGAACTCAAAGGTAGAATTGATGTACACTGGGAGGTTGGATTTAATCCTTGTAAATAAGGTCGATTATAATTAACAACAAGGTTAGGTTTTGATGAAATTTCTTTCTTGCAAAAAAATTTAGCCAAAACTTCCTCTATTAATTCTTGACTCACTTCTTCACATAACCTCATTTTTAAATTTTTAACATATTAGTCATAAAAAAATTTCCTCTATCCATACAATTAGAATTTTTTTTTAATTTCTCTTTAATTTAATCACATTTCTCCCATTTTGGGAATTTTATTTATCACATTCCTCCCATTTCAATTAGGAATTTTATTAAATTAGTGATCAAAGTTACTAGAGAAAAATTATTAGGAAAAATACATGTCATTTCTTAGAGCTTTTAATTCCTACAAAAAGATACATCTTTAATTTTTCCTAATTTATTCTAAGGTAATCCTTTATCAAACATATAAAAAAATTCCTTTTCTATTCTACATTTTAGCCACCATTAGCCAAGACCATTCCCCGACAGTGGTGCCAAAATATAATCCAAGTTTTGCCCATCTCACAAACACCAAGGATTAAAGTATAGGGGTTCAAATTGTGGGAATGGTCAAATAGTCTAATGTATTGTAGCTAAAGTCATTTGTTTTCTATGGTAAAATGGAAATTACACAATTTAACAAACACACAAGGTTACAAAAGATTTTACTATTAGTTTTCACTTTTATATCCAAGAATATAAATTTTGGTTCCGTCCATTACCAATGCTTAGGACTTATGAATGCAGTCTCAGTATGTGGCTCAATTTGTAGAACAATTAGTCACAATTTGTCTTGGGCATGCTCTAGAACCTAATGCAATAGTGATATAATAGATAACAATATTGTACACATTCCTTAATTACTGGTGATAGTTTTTAATAAACAATTTGTCACCGTCACTACTTAGATAGCCTAATTATTAATTAGGATGCTCAAGAAATAGTCACCGTCCTATCTAAAAAATAATTTGTTCCTATCTAAATGTAGGGCATGAGTGTGTGAATGCAAGTTTTTTAATTACTTTTGTTGCACAAGTTCACCACAATTAGTCTACATACAACACTCAATAACTATATGTATTCCAAATCAGTAATTCCGAATTCCAACACTTGAACTAACTCCAAATCTCAATCTTTCATTGGAAACAAACTTATTTCTTAACACTGTAACTCAATCACCCGACTACTTGTCTAACTTCCAATTCACAAATAAGGAATCAATTTTCTCAGTAATGATCCTTAAGACAATTCGTATAACTCAGTATCTCTGAATCCCACCTCAAAATTCTACAACAAAGCTCGAAACAACTTGTCTATACTTCATAGCTTGATTGGACAAATAGAATACTCACTTGACCACCTCTCAAATCCAGAACTCAATTTACAGTAGCACTGCTCAAATATTACGACAAATGGTTTGTCTCATTTCACTGTTTTGCAGTAAATCCAAAGACAATTTGTTGATACTCTCTAACATAATGCTAATTAAATCCAGTCCTTTTTAGTACAACAATATTAAAACGTAACCTCTACATTCCACTCTAACAACTTGTCAAATACACATCCACTACAACTAAGATAACTATATTTATATCAATTTACACACACACAGCAGCAAAACAACTAAAAAAAAATTGACAACAGAATTATAAACAACTAGTTCTCTAATTTCTACGTCCCTTTAGCGTTCAACACAATCTAAGAACCATTACACAACAATTAGTCAAATCTGACATTTCCCATTATTATCAAGCAGGGATCTCACAAGGATATATATATAATTAGCATGAAATTACAAACATAGGATCAATACCATGTTCAACTATAAATCGATAATTTTTCTAACACTGCCTAACACAACCCACAAGGAAGCTTATAGCATTGACTAATTGTACATCTGCCTGTCTATATTTCCAAGTATACTTACAAAACTAATCTTTTGGAAACAACACAACAATTAGTCAATCGCAACAACTATCAAGCATTGACACAATTCTTAAATCATCCAGTCTTAATTGGAAGCTTACGTCAACACTAATTGTAATAACAACAAAGACAATTAGTTAAGAGTTTCATAACGTGATGATTGTCACCGCACTACAGGATGCTCACGTTCACGTTCAGATTTGTAATCACTAACTCCACTATTTCACAAAAACAAATGGTCAGCATACAGCTCACACGGACAACAATTCTCCATGCTTGTTCAACCACCAATTGCCGCTACCACAAGTTTCCAACTTATCCAAGCAACTCTTCTAATCACTCAAAACTCAATATAACAACTAAACAAACTGTTCACTCAATCTTGCAGACCGATCAATAAAGAAATTCCACAACATTTAAAACAAATGGTTCTCTCATTACTACAAGTATCAACTTCTGTAATTTCACAACTTGTCTATAGTTTTGTTAACCATTGAAGTATAGAGACTAATTGTTCCACACATAAATTTTGCTCTCATAGCTTAATAAGAAGATCACGTATACACAATTTGTTAAAGATTCACAAACAACAAAGTATCCAATCACTGGGTTTCCAAAAATACAATGATCAAATCTAACAACCTTGCCAATCACTAGACTAGTTGTTAGAATACACACCACAAAAGTAATTTGTAATACCAAAAATAATCCACCACTGTGAATCCAATCACTGGATCACAAAAACAAGAACAAGATACAAACAATAATTCAAAAACAAAAATTAGATAACCAAATAGATTCAATTGAAGAAATTCATAGTACATATGACAACTTGTCAACTGAAAAGAAAACCGAGAAGACCGAGAGAGTGGGGGGAAGAACGACGAATTGTCTAGCTATATCGAAAGAGAAGAATAACTAATTGTAACCACCTAAAAGCCAACCGTTAACTAGTGTTCACCCAATTCAACTGAATACTTGACCAATTGTCACCTAAATGCTCAAAAAGAAGAGTTACTTAACTATTTGTTCATTTTAACTAATTGTCCCGCTAATCAAAGGAGATTTAAGCTTTCTTTACTAATCAAAGACAAATAGTAGGAAAACACAAAAATTCAAGTGACTACACCATCCTTGGAAATAATTGTTACAATTATTTTGTTGAGATAGAGCTTTGTAAAATTGATTTTAAGTATGTCTAATGTATCTCCAAAAATCAATACTATTTCTGGCAAAAAATGACATATAAACTAGTCCATATCTACAAATTTAAGGATACATTTCTATATATTTCAAATCAAAACATTTGATTACATACAGTGACGGCCAAAACCGAGTACTATTTTGAAACATTTTCATTCAAACAACCATACCATAAACATCAATGGACAAAGTCCAAAAGTAGATATACGAAAGTTGTAGTGTGCAACATAACACACGTCACCGTGGCAGTTTGAAGAAAAAATTAGCTGTGATTTTGTCGAAGCAAAAATTAACAACCCCAATAGGATTGTCAATTTTATTTTAGTATAGTAGCAGAGGTTCGTTCACAGGAAATTTTGCCATAGATTGGGAAAGATTATGAATAAAATACAAATTATATAAACCAATCACACAATAAGTCAAGATAGCCAATAAACTCCAAATTCAATCATTGAATTTATCAAATAATCATCCAAAAGAACAAACCACCAAATCCAATCACTGGATTTAACAAAACAACCAAAAATCACACCAAGTATCACACACACAGAATTAGTCATCAAAACTGGATTGATATTACTTGAAGGAATTCATAATACAGTAATAGACACAAAATCTACACACCAAAAGAAAATCTGAGTACATGGGGTTTGGTGAAAAAAAATGACAAATTGTCCAAATATATAAAGAAGAAGATCAACCACCTGAACTAATCCTAAGACAAATTGCTACCCTTCTAATCTTGTCAAATTGACCTTGTTCAAATCTAATTTGTAAGCCCTTTTCATATTAGAGTGAACTATTTGACAACTTGTCTCTTCACAACTAAATGAAAATGATTTGACCCTTACAAAAAACATTAAAAGGACAAAGTGACGAATTATGTAAAATTGTTTTGACTTCAAATTTGAAAGAAAATCAATTTCAAAGTTAGCCATGTCAAAAACTCAGTTTTGTTCAACATGATTTGGAGTTACTTTATCTTTTGCCAATTTTTTCTTAGAACTCCGAAAAAACTTTTTGTGCCTTGGCATGTTGGTATACATCATTTCAGATTGTTATACACAAAAATTGAAGGAAATTGACATTTATAGAATTTAAAATAACAATAGTTTGACAAGCATACAAATGATGTTGGTTCTTACAATATTTGAATCTTTTTTTGGAATTGAGAGCATGGGATAGCATTAGCCATTGTAAAGAGAGTATGGGCTGCAGATGGACCAATATTACATCTTAATGTCCTTGCATTTGAAACATTTGTTGAATTGGGCGATGCATTCAATTTATATTTCATAGCCATATAATGCACTTTAAATTCCAATCTTTTTGTCCAAAGACTAGAGTTCATGATGCACATAATTCATAAAAAAAATTAAATTAAATTTTCATTTTCAATATCATCAAAAAGCTATCAATTTTAGGAAAGTCAGATTAATTTTTGGCAATTTTTAGTTTTTTGACAATATTGACGATGAAATTTATTTGTTTTTAATTTTTTTAATGAATTTTGTGCATCATGAATTCTAGTCTTTGGACAAAAAGATTGGAATTTAAAGTGCATTATATGGCTATGAAATATAAATTGAATGCATCGCCCAATTCAACAAATGTTTCAAATGCAAGGACATTAAGATGTAATAATGATCCATCTGCAGCCCATACTTTCTTTACAATGGCTAATGCTATCCCATGCTCTCAATTCCAAAAAAAGATTCAAATATTGTAAGAACCAACATCATTTGTATACTTGTCAAACTATTGTTATTTTAAATTCTATAAATGTCAATTTCCTTCAATTTTTGTGTATAACAATCTGAAATGATGTATACCAACATGCCAAGGCACAAAAAGTTTTTTCGGAGTTCTAAGAAAAAATTGGCAAAAGATAAAGTAACTCCAAATCATGTTGAACAAAACTGAGTTTTTGACATGGCTAACTTTGAAATTGATTTTCTTTCAAATCACAGCTAATTTTTTCTTCAAACTGCCATGGTGACATGTGTTATATTGTACACTACAACTTTTGTATATCTACTTTTGGACTTTGTCCATTGATATTTATGGTATGGTTGTTTGAATGGAAATGTTTCAAAATAGTACTCAGTTTTGGCCGTCACTGTGTATACCTATTTAAATATGAGTCCTTCTTTTGTAAAATATTTGAATTCATAATAGATCAATAAGTCTTTGTCTTTAATGTTGTGGACTTTGACAGTATGTAAAGAGTACATTTCAAAGTCCTTTACAAATAGAATATAAACAATTTTGCAGAGATTTATTATGTATTTTACATATCATCAAGTATAGAACATAATTATGAGTCCTTTTCCATGTTCTACAATTTGTACATATTTAAAATTACAGGAATTTCAAAAAAATCCCATTGAAATAAAGACTCTGACCGTCCATATGGATCTAGTGTAGTGTGCATTTGCCCCCAAGCGAGAAAGGCACGTGTGAGTCCCAATCCCAAGTTGGTTGTGTTTTCTTTTTTGAGAATATTATAGAGTTAGAGATGAAGTGGTTGGATGATAGAAGATAGAGACATTGTGATGAGAAATAAACTAATTGTGAAGTGAGAAATTGAACTTGCAATTTGGTGATGTGCTCACCATTTTGATTAATGTGGTATGTTTACAACCTAATTGATATTTGTGTACCTAATGTGTGTATGTTTGAGTCAAGTTTAGTTGTCTGGAGTCCAAAAGTTTTTGAGTTGTGGATTTAAGTTGGATACACTCCATGTGTGTTTATGCTTGCTCAATGATTGTCCAAATTGGAATTAAGCTGCAACTTGAGTCAAATATGCGTGCATAGTATAATTGTGAATCTTGAATTGGAAGTGAATTCATGTTTTAAATAATGTGATAGCACCAATGTGTTATAATTAGTAAATATGCAATCAGGTTGAGTCCGTCATGGAATGTACTGCCAAATTGGTTAATTTGGTGTTATAAGTCTTAGTTGATGTTTGAGGCACAATTGATGTGATGAGTGATGTTATTGTGTGAGCTAGATGATCATTTTCAATTTGGAATTTGTTTTTGTTATGTATCAAGGCAACTACATGAGTTCAAATTATGATGGCAATTTATTTAAGTGGTTGTTTGAATTGTGTGTTGGTAAGTGAATGTTTCAAACTTTCCACCAAGTTGGAAGTTGTTAGATCCATGGTTGTCTGCAATGTTCAAATTGAAAATTGAGAGTTTGTGACCTCATTTTGTACATAATATATAGATGTTTTTCAATTTAAAGAGTGATTGTTTTAAATTGAGGATTAGTGATTGATATTAGCAAAGTGCATGCAAGTGCTTGAATGTGTTCTTTGTAACCCAATTTGGAGGAGAAATATGTCATTGATTTGTGACAATTTAAATTAGGTAGATAAAATCTGAATGTGTCTTATAGAAATTTTCAATTGGTTTTGGTTGAGAGTATATACTATGGTCCAAATAATTCTATACTCCTCAAATCAAATGATTTTATTTTATATGTTGACTAAGAAGAGAGCCATGCTTCTATAATGTGCAATGTTGAAGAGAAGAAGGTCGTTTCCAAATTAATAAAGGGAAAGTGATAATATCAATCAACAAAATTTTGCAAGACCAAGTTGTATTCCTATGAGTTTCAAGACCAATTTGGTAGATGAGCTTCTCTATTTGTTCAATGGAGAAGTCAAGACCAAAAGACAATGCAAATATAGTCAAATAGGAAAATTTGAATAAGCACCAAAAAAGATGAAATTAGATGAGGAAAAAAGTGCAAGAGCTATGTCAGAATTCTCTATGACATTGCAATTTGGATAAAGCTAAAGGAATACAAATAGTAATAGATAAAAGAAGAAGAAAAAAAATGAGAGATTCTTTATCCTTGTGGCCTTTAAAAGTGGAGTGACAAATTGTAGAATTAGCCTATCATATGAAGAAATTAGCATAGTTTTAGTTGGAAGAATAGTCTTTGTATATGGTTGTAATTGTTTGATTGTCTAATTTATTGCAATTCTATCTACATTGTCTCCTTGGACGAACTTTACACTGAGCCTTAGATTTCCAAATCAGATCTCCTAAGTCTTTCTACACCATATATACCAGTGGTCAAAGGTTAACTTGGAAATCCCCACAAGACTGATTAGACTATTTACAAATGAATGAAATGATTCTCTTGTAAACAAATCAAAATTTTGCCACTCATTCTTGTCTTTCATATATGTAGGACATATGCGGTAATGAATGTAAATGATTATGTAGAGAGAATACTAGTAACATAATACACCAAAAGTAATTGATTATATATAGAGAGGATACAAATAATATACAATAGTATAGACAATATGGTACTTAGTAGCATGTTGTATTAGATACTTTTACAATTGTCAAATATTTTATTAATTCAATATTTTGAATGATAAAAATTGTTGAAATTCCTTTTTAGCTATCAATTGAATTGCCAAAATTGTAAAGTTAATTTTTATTAAATGTTTAATAAAGGTTGCCAAAATTGAAAAAGTACTACTATATATTGTTTACGCATTGAATCTAATAACAAAGTAAATTGAAAAACTAGATATAAAGTCGCTTTGTATTTGTGGGGACACAAACAAATGCATATAAGGGCTATGCAGAAAGGCTCCAAATGACCAAATGATTTTATTTTTTTGTCAATTCTTCCAATTTTGGTGTTTTTTCCTATTTTGGTCATTTAATCATCCAAATTGGTATTAGGGTAGGGAGCCCCATGATTGCGGGGTCTAGTATTACTGCGCATTGGTGCCCTGTCATTGCGCAAATCTACTTCAAATCCTAGAAATAGGTCCAAATGTACTAGGCACGTACATTATGCACCCAATATCTATGACACATGGATGATGTCATTCTGGGAGAACCTCGAGACTCTGTTGAAACCCCAGTTGCTCTCATTTTCTCTCTCTCCGCCATCGCCAGACCTCGTGTTTTCTCCCTTTGCCATGGCGAGACCTCGTAATTTCTTGCTCGCATTTTTGCTCTCCCTCCACCATTGCTAGATCTTGCCATTGTCTGCTTGCATTTTTGCTCTCCCTACACCATCGCCTGACCTCGCCATCGCCTACTCGCATTTTCACTTTCCCTCCACCATTGTTTAATTGCTTAACTTATACTACCTGTTGATGGAGCTTATACTTAGTTGCAGAATTGTTTCGTTCTTGTGCACAGACGAATGAGTGATGAGGTTCCACAAAGAGAATCTCCCTATCCTAGCTCGTTCTCAATCTTGCTGTTGAAGGAGTTTTTGTTTGAAGGTGCATAGCAGACTTGGTTAACTTCCTTTTATTTCTTGCATCGTTAGTTATTAGTCGATCCCTGCACTGTCAGTATTAGTTGATCAAAGAATTGATCTATGGAAAAGTTGCTGGAGCATTTTATGAGCTAGTGTTGAATTTGGCACTAGTGCTGAACTTTGAAATTAGTGTTGAACTTTGGAACTAATGCTGCAATATTCATCTGTTGTAAGGCTATGTTTGAATCGTGGCTTTCTAGAGCTCTTCTTCTGACCGAGTGGAAGTAGTGACACTGGGAAGGTGAGAATGGTGACTCTAATGTAGTTGTTTTGGTGGTTTTCTATTGTTGAAATTTTTTCCTCAAAGTAAGTTAATGAGTGCTCTTTAGGTTTTGATTACACTTTGTTGAAGAATTGTCACAAGTTAATTCACCATTGTAGGTTGTTTAGACTTCTCATAGAAATGTGCATATATATACTGTTTGACAGGGAAATTTGGAAGAGTTGTTCTTGTCATCAATAACCAAAAATGACAGAAACAATCTCTTTTCTTCCAAAATGGGGAATCACACGGAAGAGGAATACTGATCCAATTCCAATTCTAAAAAAAACAAGGGAAGTTCAAAGCTGTAGAGGAAAGTGGACGGAAGAAGTTATGCGGAAGGCGCTAGAAGATATAGCTAAAGGGAGATGCAAACTTTGGAAAGCTGCTAGACATTATAGTATTCCGGAGTCATCAATTAGAGCTTGGAAAACTGGAAAAGTATCTTTAAAGAAAAGCGGACCTCCCACTGTTCTCTCTCTCGAGAAGAGACTACCCTTGTTGCTTGGTGTGAAACACGTCAAAAGGTGTCCCATTGTGTGTCTTTGACTTTACTAAAATGTAAAGTTCAACAGATATGTATTGATAGGCCAACACCATTCAGAAACGGTCTACCAGGAAAGCATTGGTGGAGATTATTTTGCAAAAGGCATCCTAAAATAGGATTGCGAAGACCTGAAAGTCTAGACCTCAAAAGGGCAAGGGGACTTTCCAAGGAGGCATGTGATAAGTTTTACCAATTCTTATCAAATGTATATGAAAGTGGAGGATATTCACCTTCTAGAATCTGGAATGCAAATGAATCTGGCATATCGCTTCTACCAAAAATGGAATTATTGGAGTGCAAAGAAGCAAAAGTGTCATAAATGAGGGATCTAGAAATAGAAAATGGATGACAATCATGGCTTGTTCAAATGCTTTGGGATATTCTCTACCTAGTCTATATATCTTCACAAGAGAAAGGAAAAAAATCGACTATGTTGAAGACTGCGAGACACATGCTAGAATGGCAATGTCAGAGCATGGATGGATAACTGAAGATATTTTTTTAGATTGGTTGAATCATTTTCAAAAGCATGTTCCGGGAGGAGTGTCTTTGGAGAAGAAGCACCTACTTATTGTAGATGGTCACAAGACACATATGACTCTTGCAGTGGTTACCAAAGCTACAAATTTTGGGAGAGATATTGCAATTTTACTGCCTCATACTACCCACAAATTGCAACCTTTGGACGTTGTTGTTTTTAAATCATTTAAAAGCAATTTTGGGATCATGCGAGAAAAATTCAGAGGTGAGAAATTCTATATATTGTTTACTATTTTAATGAAAATTACTTACCTATGTACTTTTGACTTGTATAAAACTAATAAATTATGCTCTTCTATTGTGGACAGCTGCCAATCCAACATGGTTGAATGGAGATTTCAGTAGAAAATCTCTTGCAACATTGGCTTCACAAGCCCTTCATCAGGCACTAAGTGTCAGCAACATTCAAGCGGGATTTGCAAAGACAGGCATATATCCTCTAAATCCAAAAGCCATGGATAGTAAACATGGTCCAAGTACACTATTTGAAGAATTGGATGATGATGAGACTTCTTTTGAAAATAATGACACTTCAAGGTAATTATCCTTCTTTTACTAGAATTGATGATGTATATTGATTATTGGTTTTATATGAATGATAGTATTAATTGACCTTTTTCTTTAGCAGGGATGATATATACTAATTGGAGACATTGGAATCTACTATTTGCAATGAAGAAAGTTTCCATATTCTTGGAAGCGAAGTGGCACTTGTGTATCCATCAAAGTGATTACCTTTTTTTTAACTCTCTGTTGATTATTTTCACACTACGTAGTTTTGTGCACATGATCCTAATTTTGGTTGTACCATTGTTGTGCATGAACCAGAGATGATCTACATTGTGTAGAGATTTTGGCATCTAATCTCAAAAGACTGAACCCAGGATAGTTTCTAAACAATACAATTGTAGACTTCTACATCAAGTGTATTCAAGAAGATAAATCCTTTCTCTTACAAGAAAACAAAAGATTCTATTTTTTCAATAGTTTCTTTTATACAAAATTAAGAGAAGATTTTGGCCTATCATCTGCAAGGAATTTTGGCCTATCACCTTTTTCGAGTTGGACAAGAGGAACCAAGTTACTAACCAAGGAATACATCTTTGTTCCTATTCACAAAAGGTGAGTATTTCCTATCTATCTTTCTTTTTTAATTTTAATTTTAAACTTTATAAATTATCTTCAGTACTAAAATTAAACTTTTTGTGGGTGGTGGATTGGAGCTTGCATTGGAGCTTAGCAATTATTTGCTCCCCTAGTCAAAACAACAGATGCATCATTCATATGGACTCTCTAATTGACGGCCATGATACTAAGGAGGTTTGCATGAACTTGAAAAGGTTAGTATGGAGCATCATAATTATACATATAAATTTAATTCATAATCCAACTAATTACATGATTAATTTCCTTTAAATGTTGATGCATACTATGGATTACAATGATGCATACCATGGATTACAATTTTCAGGTTCTTGATTGAAGAACGGAACAATTCTATTGTCTCTGGAGTGTATGATGAATATAAGATCATCGATACTACTCAAGAATTAACAATTCACAACATTCCATGTAAAAGAATGCAGGTATCTCAATACATATAAACTAAATTACCATTGGTTGATTGAATTGCATTTGTCATGCTTAACTTGTGTTTGTTTGTTGATGCTCTTAATTTGTGATTAACTTGTGTTTGTTGTTGATGCATGTTCAAATTATGCTTAACTTGTGCTTGCCTAAAGCTTAACTTGAGTTTTTAAATCTATGTTGATTGTATTGTATTGATTGGTGATGTAGGTCCCATTACAAGAAAATGACTTTGACTATGGAGTGTTTCTTCTTTACTACATCAAGAAGTTCATGGCCGATGCAATTTCATGGACATTAAGTGAATTAGATTTAGATTTGAGTAATTGGTTTTATCCTTGTGAAGCATCACTCTTGAGAATAACAATCCAACAAGATCTTCAACATTTATTTGATGTTGAAAAACAAACACAAATAGGTATGTGCATAAGTTGTATCAATCCTTACTAGTTTGAATGGTTCTTTCATTGGTTTGAACGGTTCTTTCTTTTGATTACATCACTTGCACTTTTGATATTCTTGCTTATCTTCATGGTGAATTTGTGATTTTTTTAGGCTCAAAAGACACAAAGGGAAAAGATGAGCAAGATTTTTGGACTACAACATTAGAATCAAGTGATATTCTTGGAAATGAGGCTACAAAGCCTATTGTTCCTCTACCTGAGGAGGCTACTTCAAGTATGCAGGGTGAGTAAATTTTGAAAAAGTGGTGATTGTATATTGTTCTTTGCATTGTCTTTTTGACTTTTGACTTTCTTAAATCAAATATGATGCATTTATAGGTGGAATTGATAAGATGAAGTTGCATTGATAATTGCAGGGTTGAGATTGTCTAAGATTCTAGACATTCCAAGGTACAAATTACCACGTCGGAAACCAAATGTAGCATGCAAAATTGCAGAACGAGCTTGCATTACATCATTAGAGTTGAGAACAAATGCTGAGCAAAAGGAATGAGATGATGCTGAAAGAAGAGGTTGAAGGAAGTAAAGAAAGAAGAAAGAGAAAGGAAAAAAGACTTAGCTTCTACAAAGAAGGTTAGAGTTGAGAAGAAGGCTAAAGTTGTGAAGGAGCACATCAAGACATCGATGATGGTTCCTACTTAGTCTACATTTTTGGATTTGAAGAAAAAAAAGGTTTTTGTTAGTCCTTTGGTAGACCATTTTTCAATCCAATAGCCACCATTGAAGCTTACCATGGATTCACTATGCAATGAAAGGGCAACCACAATGCGCAATGATTGGGTCTAGTGCGCAACTGAATGCGCAGTGATGGGAGTCAATATCTAATTTGAATTACAATGACCCTATTACACTCATTTTCAATTTTTGTGCAAATGGAGTGTTAAAATCAAGTTTTGTGAGTTGCATTGTGAAAAAGGCTTTCACGCCTTATTGGATTTCAATTATTTTTTTGATTTTCCATCTTTCCCATCGGGTATAAAGTTTCAAAGTTAACTACGTAATGATAGGGCTCCCTATTCTAGTCTTGTGTAAAAGGATATGGTTAATCCTAGTAGCTTGATAAGTATTGTGTGAATGTAAATTGATTTGCTGGATAGTTGCCTAATTAAAAACGGAAAAGCCAAGTCAACCATTCAATGGACTATTAATGGGACCTATTCGGAGTTGTTTTCACCCATTGCTATGAGAGCGTGTGCGTTCAACCCAAGTTGGTTGTATTTTGATTTCTTGTTGGAATATAAAGTTGATTACAAAATTTGTAAGTTTGTGAGTTTGTATTGTGAATTATTTGATTGAATTGTGAATGGATTTATGTTCAAAGTTATGTACCTAGTCGGGGTAGGGAGAAGTTGGGTGATTATTGGATTATGAAAAATGTGTGTGTTATGCACGAGGAGGACACTCCCCACGTTTTAGCAACCCACGTGCAGCGGAAAAAGTAATACAAATAATACACCTGAAAATTTAATATTTTTTTCAAAAAAAAAATTATGGATAGATTTTACTACTTTAGAAGTTTATGTTTTGAATTATTGGTATTTTTTTATGCTAATAGTAATTAGTTATAAATTTTTGAAGAAAAAAGATACACTATAAAGCTGAATATAACTTTCACACCTCTATATTATATAAGAAAAAAGATTTGAAAAATGAAAAAAATAATTCTATAGAATAGCTTTCTATTGAAAGTTCATTTTGGATGAATACTGATGCAATAGTCATCTTCATGAGAGCTCTATAAATATTTTAGTTGGAGAACATGCTATTTTAGTTCATTTTTCAACCCTTTCTAGATAATATATCTTATGTTATTTGGAATTGAAATTTTTGTCAATAGAAACCTTTAGTCATTGTTAAACAAAGCTCAAAATTTTAGGATGAAATTATAGTTTATTCAAGGTGTATTACATGTATTACTTTTTCCACCGCCACACGTGGGTACCACAAATGTAGTGAGAGTGTCCTCCCCGTGGTGTTATGTATCTATGAATGTTTCCATATATTGAATTTGCTTAATTGAATTTAAATGATAATTATTGAATTTGAATCTTTGTGTCCTTGAGCTATGTTATTCAGTTTGGAAGTGAAACTATTCGTATAGATTAGTCCTACTTGACTGTCTTCCATTGTTCAAACTTATCATACTAGAGAGTGATTTTCTATTAGGATATTATTTCATTTCTACATGTCACTTGAACTACACTTAACCCCTAAGGGACCAAATGGTGTTTTTTGGCAACATAGTGATTTTAGGCAACTCACTATAAACAAAGTTTTTATTTTTATTTTTTGAAATTTTCACACAACATGTGCTGGAAGAGTAGTTTTAAGGCGTAAATTTTTTTGTAACTCTTGACTATATGGTTAAAAAGTTATTGTATAATATGTAATTTTCATCATTGGAAGTAGTCTTAGCAACTCAAAATATTTCTTTAAAAAATAGTTCCTTTTTTAAATAAAAATTTGAAATTGGTTTTCTAGATTTATATACATGTGGAAAGATTTGAATCATTCCATTTTGATTAATGAAATGAAAGTTATGAGGAGTTTCAATTTGTGCATAGTTATGGAACCTCTACTCTACAATAAACTTTGAAATCTTTTATTTAACTCAATTTTCAATATTTTTGCAAAAAATAAAAGCATTGGATGTAGATTATTTATTAAAACATTACAGCCATTGGAATTGACATTTTTCAATTTCATAACTAAATTCTTAACAATATAGTATTTTAAATCATACTCTATCTTTTTCTACTTGCTATTTTTTCAAGCATAAATATGAATTTTTTTGCTTAAAAATATTTGTAGGTATTCCCAACTTATTTTTTCAACATATTATAGAAAGTAACAAGTTGTAGAATCTACATATTTTGTGTAAAAAGTTTTAAAAATGAAATCTAACCATTTGGGAAGAGTTGAAAATGCTTCTTTTTCAAATTCAAGTGACTTGATCTTGTAGTTATAGTTGTTAAGGTTTCTTATTTTGAAATTTTAGGAGGACATATTCTAACAAGTTAACTAAAGGATCCTATGGTTGGATTTATTAATGAATAAATATAGATGAAGATTTTAGCCTTGCTTTGGATTTGAGTACTTTGAAGCAATTTTGGGCCTAAAAACACCAATAAACTTTGGATGTTAATTTCCACTAATGTTACTATTAATTTTTCAAAAAAAATTTACATCACAGTTTTTAATGTTTTTTTTGTCAAACCTACCTCTTGCTTACAGTTACCCCTCAACCCATGCAAAAGACGTAGAAATCATTATTATTGTAACCTTTGAGGTTCAAAGCTACCTTTAATGACCCATTGACTTCGTGCATAACTCAACCCAAATCACTTCTTTTTCTTTGTCTCTTGTGTATTGTATTTTTTAGTAGATAGTCTCTCACTATCTCAAACTCTCAATTAATAAAAATAAAAATAAATAAATTATATATATATATATGTCCAATTGGACCTCACTATATTGTTGGATTTTTTAATTTTAATATTCCATAACTTCCAGTTAGTCCATTTTCTAAAATAGGTTGGTTAGTGTTTTTGAGGGATAGGTCTAATAATTTGTTAACCCTTAAGAGTCAGATCTAGACAAAAGAGCTTAGAAAATCTTTACGATGGCATCTTCAATATTTAATTGCATACTAAATTTTTAATACCATTGTTTTTGTCTCTTAAAGGTAAATCTATCATAATAAAATTTGAGTTCCAAATCTCAATTTGAATGTGTGATTCTTACATTGTAAAGTTTATTAGAATTTTGAATACTAGCTTAAAGTTGCCCATTCCCTTAAAGAGGGTGGAAATTCATTAGTGATTTGTCTTCTGATCAAGCTTCATGATACCTATATCATAAAGATTTTGGATCCAAAATGTATCTCCAAGATCTAGACCTCTAGGACCTAATTAAAATGTCCTTTAAAGGTTAACTTGAAGTTAAGTAAACTTGTCCAATTTTTATTTTAGTTTCCAAAGTCAAGGTTTTCAAATATTGGTATCAATTTGGATTGTTATCAAAAGATATTCATGTTTTAGCAACAAGTCCTCTAATTGGGCCTTGACCTTAGGAGGCAACTACCTCATTAGTGTGCCACATCAACAAATTATAGATGGTGCATAACCTATAGTCATCATTGGGGTTGATGTGGACAAATATCCAATGGCCGTCATAAATGTTGATGAACTACATACATGGGCTCATGAATGTGTGGCATATAGTTGAGTCTATCAAGTATAGATGCACCTCATAGCCGTGCTTTGACAATTTGATATTGCACAACACCTTAAATGTAGCATCCAAGTGTTAGGAAGCAAACCACTTTTTGCTTTGCATTTAATCTTGGGTGACATAGACATTGTGTATGTTGAGAGTGTGTCTGTTAGGTGGGCTTTGTAAAGTCAACAATCAAATGGTCATTTGTATTCTTTGATCTTGTACAAGTATTGCATGAGTTTGGAAACATGAGTAACATACACAACATTCTTGGCTAGGTTTGGCAATTGAATATTTGAGAAGGTAGGTTGACTAGCAAAAAAGCAAAGAAATCAATGAGGAACTTTGTAGGTGGAAACATTTAGTTGCATTATAGAGCATCCAAATTTTGAAGGAGGGTGGTTGCAAGAAAGATTGAACAATTTTAGTAGTGTAGTCTTATTTAATTTTTCAAAGTTTCTCAATTGGCCCATTTTGTAGTGTGAATGTGGATTTAACAATTGGGATTTAAGTTCTATAATGTAAATGTTGTACTTAGTCGATTGGTATTGTTTTAATAATTTTTAGAATTCCAATGGGGTTTTAGTTAATTGGTAGTTATAACGGTAGTAAAGTCAATTGGTATGAAGTTTCAATTTGCCCAATTGGTTTTTTAGTGTTCATGTGAGTGAAGTAGGCGGGGAAGCAAAAGCTCCTTCCAATAGGAAACTAAAAACAATAGGAGTGTTTGTGTAATTGAAATTGTGTAATAAGAATTGAAATTGAAATTGTGTGTGATTGTGTATTGTGTATTGTGTGATGAAGTGTGAAGTTGTGGAAATGGTGATGTCCAATTGGACACGGTGTGGTATAATTGGCTAGTAAGAAAAGGAAAATGGGCCAACCACAATATAGTACATGATGAATCTAATTCAATTTCAGCCAAGTCATAAATATTCATAACTCACTTTCATCCAAATTAACACTTATCAAGGAGAATTCATTGAAGACGGGAGTATATTTTTTATAAATTCTCTTAACAATTAACAATTAACACTTACCAGTGTATTTTTTGAAATTTTTGTGGGGAGAATCATTTTCTTCAACATATATGCAATTTTGATACTTATCTAGTATATTTTTTGGAATTTTTGTAGGGAGAATAATTTTCCTCAACATATATATATGCAATTGTAACACTTATCTACGTTACATATATCAAGGGAGGAATGTAACAATCCTCTACTGATTCCTAATTACATAATAATATGGAAACTTGGTTTCCACCATGATGTTTTACACTAATATATATATATAGATATGAGGGAGGAATGTAACAATGCTCTATTGATTCCTAATTACATAATGATATGGAAACTTGATTACCACCGTGATGTTTTACACTAATATATTTGCCTCTCCCAAAATGACTAGATTTTTAAAGGCTATCTAGCATATGGTATGAATTTTCTTCACTTTTTATTTTAAAAATTCATGGTGATATCAAATTTTTGCAAAAGAATCTGAAAATCTTTAGACTCGTAGAAGACATGTGATTTCATCTCTGAATAATATAATAAGATATAATTTCCTCTAAAATCTAGCGCCAAATGAAAGCATACAAAGCAAAAGCCATCAAGATAAGGTTGATTACTCGGTCAACAGCTCCGTCCTTGGAAGAGAAAAGTGATCATGCCCAGGTGTACCAACATTGATACCGATAAATCTATCGCAAAGACAGATGTTGTGCAAATCTGGAAGATAAGAAATCAGGAAGCTTGACACTGGAACATGCCTGGCACTATTGAAATTTTCTTCCTTCGTTTTTTAACATAAAAGTAAACGTCCTACTCACTGCCACATCAGCCAAAACTGTAAGAGACTAACCAAACCGAGCAGCAGGTCATTGACGTAGCTAAACTGCTGCTCAACAGAATCGTCACTCCCTGACCAAAATTTCCAAATCCAATTCCATCAGATGCTTGCTTGCTTTTCTCTTTGATCTGCCTACCAACTACACTTCACACATTACTCTGGACACATTGTTTACCCTCGCATGGCACTACACTCAACCAACCTAAATAAGTAGTTTTAACTGAAGCCCGAATTGAAACGACCTCTCATGCTCGGTTTGCTGGGCGTTCAAATTGAGATTCGTGGCAGTATGGGTCGAGCCACTCGGATTCCGCACCACGAGGAGTGGGTCCTCCCCCAGACTTGCTGCCCATCAAGTCTTGGAGAACCTCCACTTTATTCTCACGAGAAGAGGCTGAAGATTTGCTTTCGCGATCTTTAAGCTTTTGTTTCAGGCGTTGCTTTCGATTCGGTGCGGAACTGTCTTGACCACCTCGGCCGTACTGTGGAGGTGCACCGTGAGGTCCCAAGTATATGTGTTCAGTGCCTGCCACAGTCTGCCATTGCAACACGATGAAGAAGAGGATGTGTCAGTAATACACGGAAGAAGACAAAACGAGCAAAGTAAGGAAGTGATTACACTATGATGGCTATAAACGTGCGAAAGAGGCAGAGTTGAGACTCTTTTCAGCTATTCTAATGGCAGTAAGATAATCAACAGAAGCCAGCGAGCTATCCACTCTGATGAACTCAAGGACAGCAAGGTGGCAAGGCCACTCCCCTTACCACAGAAAATCAATAATTATTAAGCACAACTTTCCTCAGCGTAATATTACACTCTTTGGGGAGGACTTTTGTGCTACACACCGACTAAAAGCCCCGTACAAAACAACCGGTCTACTTTCTGCTGAACTAACACTGAACCCCCCAAACCACCTCTCAATTTCGGTCCAACAAAAAGGAGACTGAACCTTCATAAACTACGAAAAGATAACTCCGATCTGGGTCGGGTCGGGTCCCTTGTAGTCTGTGTCCTCGTTTTGTTTTTCGCCAGGCCACCTGTGGCTGGCCGGCCTTGTACTATCTCTTTGCAATGAAATTCCGTTTCATTTGTGTCAAAAAAAGAAAAAGAAAAAAAAGGATAACTCCGACAATACAGATTGGTCAAAGGGCCGAATAGCATAGGGCTATAGACCTAATACGAAATACGTTACACGCGTCCTTCCATGCCATTCCCGACATTAATTTCGTGTAATAATAGCAAGGTACAGTACATCCGTAAAGTACGGGTACTGACACCTTAATCTTCAATCACATTGACGTGTGTGGCCTTGCCACCATCATTATAACCCCATGTGGATCAGACTTGATTCAATGTACACCGCTCCACCGCACGACGGCTATCAAGAAGCTTCATACGCTCATCATTCCCCAAACAATTGACTGGCGAGCAGAAATCTAGATAACAGCATCAAGCACTCCGAGCCAATGCACCAATACTAACGTAGGAGGGCTGCAGCATCTGAAAGTGTAGTATGAGCCATTACTCTCTGATAAAAAGGTTTGAGTCTCTTACTCTCTGATAAGAAGGTCGACATGTCTCTTCGGATTGCGTTCGTTCCTTTCGACTGGGCTCTGCTGGCCGCCCAGCGTCTAAACTCGGAATCTCAAATCCGTCAGCATCTGCACAACCGGAACAATAACCAAATCAGCATCCAAAAATGATGAGACATAACTCTTGCATACTCTCCTTAGTTGATAAACCTACTAAGCTCATCAAATGACCATTTCATGCATTACACACAGTCAGATTCTCTTCTGAAAAGAAAATCCTGCCAACTTGAACAGAGAAAACTGTCCGGAAAAGACATTTAACAGGAGCCAAGCACTAAGTCCAAGCTACTCAGAAGCAGAAAGACCGTGTTTCAATGAACCTCATTGCAACCCAGGCCAAACATGCTTATGGCACTGTTATCCTCATCATCCAAATCGAGTGAAATGAGGCAAATGCTACCATTAATTCCAGCGTTGTCTCAAAATGATCTCATCTCCCTAGGAGTATACCAAAATTCAGTAAAATTGGGGCACCGCATCTGACTACAAGACGCGTAAACAATGCATACAGCGAGCGTGATTCAAGGAGATCCTATTGAACAGACCAGGAGACCCTCAGCGCGCAAGGCATCCCCTGCAGTAGTGAAAGTCGGGGAAGAGGTATGACTGTACAAGGTCAAAGGACCAAGTAAAACCCCGATAAGAAACGCTTACCCTCTATGGGAACTGCAGCAGACTTTTATCAATGTCGTCAAAAAGCTGCAGTAAAATCATTTACTGCAATTCTAAGTCGCACAACTGCTAATTATCTGTGGTTAGACCTCGTCTCCTCCCGAAAAAATTCCGTACTTTGACTACATCTCTTTTCGTGAGCTCTACTTGGATTGCACAATTGCAAAGTCATTGCGACAAAACAAACCAGTGCCTGAAAACCATGACCTAAGATGGATTCAATAAGGCAGCGCTGCTGTACTGATTCGAGAACCAAAGACGAAATGGACTTCGGGACATACAAGACAAAAGGCATATCAACGTAAATTCACATAATATGAAGAGAATATCATCACGTTCAAAACTAAATCCGTCGATTAGGCAACACTCAACGAAATATCGAGAAAACTCCCGAAAAACATGAGGTCGCTTAAATTCAAAGTGCGAGGAAGAGAATCCAACCGACGCCATCAAAACACCAACCACTAATAACACGAAATTCCGTCACCCAAGAAAAGTCGGATCACGAAGGCCAACAACAGGAAAAGAAAAAAGAGGAAGCCTCACCCCATTCATCGTCTTCCGAGGGCGAAGAAGCCGCGCCATTGAGGACAGGATCCATGGCTCCCCAACCAACAAACCGTCCACGAAGCAGCAACTCATGGACGGACGGAAACACCCCACCACCAATTGGATCGATATCACCTTCTGCAATCCCAAAACATCCTCATCCAATAATTCAAAAATCTCACGAAATCTCACGAAATTTGCTCTCCTGAATTTGAAACTTCCCCAGCAGTCACTCTCACCCCGCCCAAGGAGAAGTCTCCCGCCCACGCCCACGCCCCAACCCAGTCAGTGAGTCCTTCAGTTCCCTCTCAAACCTCGGGCGGAGCCTGCGAGGTGGGCTGGGATCCAATTTTCTGGCATGTGGGAGGAGCCTCGGCTGCTTCTTATCTACAGAAGAGCCTCGATCGTCGCCGTGGTTTCAAAGCAAAGGGGGTGCAGACAGGCAGGGCAGGGCAGGGGCACAGACCGGAACGGCGCAGGCTGGCTATACCCTTGGTCTGCTTCTTCTCTCTCTATTGCTCATGCCCTTGGTTTTCTCTCTCTATTGCTCGTGGTTTTCTCTTTATTGCCCTTGCCCCTGCTCTTGGTTTTCTCTTTCTATTGCCCTTCAGTTGCTCTTTCTCTCTCTCTCTTACCCTTACCCTGTTTCAATTCTCTCTCCTCTGTTGCGTCTACAGTGTTGGCTTCTGTTGTTCTGTTTGTGCTCTCTCTTCTGTCTACTCCATTGAATTCCACCGAGTCCCGCCGGCTCTCCGTTGCGGGCTTGTTTGCACGCTTCCCCAGTTCGTTTTTTTCTTTTTCGGTATTTATAGCGAATCCTCCACCCCCAGCGGTGCACCGCACCCCCCCAGAGAGATATCTTATTAACTTCTGGCAGGAGAGTGATGAGCCTCCTGCCCTCCTGTCTGTTGGACGCAGTGAGGCGGGTCTGTTTTTAACCCGGCTGACGTTCCCTTCAGTCTGGTTTTCAGGGTTTCGGTGCTTTTGGTCGGAGGCTCGTTAAAGGAGGCATCATGCTCTCCTTAACCTAGTTTTCATTCTTGGCGGCAATCGCAGTGTCAAGTCTCCACGGGCAGCTGGAGTGGACGGAGTTAGGCGCGGCTTTCAGTTCAGTTCAGTTTGTTGGGAGATTCCGCGCTCTGATCAGGATTCTTCTGTAGATTAACTTACTTTGAGTGAGTGGTCTTTACTTCAGTCGTTCCTTTGACTTCCGTCTCATGGAACTTTTCTACCTCTTCTTTCTACAGTATTTCAATATTTTTTTACCACTGTACCGTACATGAAGGTCTGATTTGGCAGTTAGGTGCTAGAATTGAATTTCCACGTCAGATTCTCAAGGGTCCACATCACCTCACACCATTCAATAGATAACATGTGGCACTTTTCTTACTAATTGACTTAACCCCTAAAGTCCCTAGACTATGTTTTCACCAACAACACTTTAAAATTGACATTTCTAGTATATGTACCAACTTTTAGGAATAAAAAAAAATGGTTTTGGACACAAGTAACAGTAGGATCTTGTTGTATGTTGGCTTGAAAAGATGTGGAAAAAAATTCAGATATTTCTACCATGTGGATTGCAAGCATTACAAAAAATCTCAAGCCAAAACAAGGTCGCGAGACAACCAACAGCTAGTGCAAATAAACTTAAAAAATTATTAAAATTTATCAAAATTAAAAAAATTAAAAAAAAATAAAAATTTATAAACTGACATGGCACTACTTAGTGCCACGTCAGTTTGGGGATTTCAAATAAATATATATATACATATACATATTTTATTTTTTCATAAAAAAAATTATTTTTCTATTTTTTGTGTACTTGCACCACTGTCTAAAAGTTAAACATACTTGTTTTGGCTTGAATTTTTTGGAATCTACGAATTCACTTAAATCATTTTTGGAACCTACAAAAAAACAGGGCAATTGCGCTTCACAAACTCACTTTTCTATGAAAAAATGTCCCAAATGGATGGTGCTTTGTAGATTTTTTTTCCTAAAGAAGTTGGCTACATGCTTAAAAAAATTCACATCATTTGGAATTGTACAACATATACGGAAAAAATAGTAAATAGAAAGAAGAAGATAATGATACAAAATACAAAATAATTAAGAATTTAGTTATGGAATTGAAAAATGCCAATCCCAATAGTTGCATTGTTGTAATAAACAATCTACATCCCATGATTTGATTTTTTTCAAATTTTATTTCACAATTGAGTGAGATAAAGGATTTCAAAGTTTATTTTAGGGTAAAGAATCCATAACTACCCCAAAACTAAAACTCCTCATAACTTTTGACTCATTGATCAAAATGGAATGTTTCAAAGCTTTCCGGATATATATAACTCTAGAAAACCAATTTCAAATTTTTGTTTTCTGAAAAAAGTGATTTTTTTTATCTGCCCAGACTGCCCAGCCATGGGAAAAAGTATCATATTAGGTCATAATCTTTTACTCATGTTTCCAAATGTCATGAAATTGAGTACATATGAAAGATATTCCTTGTCCCTATCTTCTATTAAAATTTCAGCCTAAAATATGCAAATCTCTAGTCACAAGTATCTACCCAAAATTTCTATGCTACCCCAAAACACATATTGGTACCTTAGGATTTATGTTGAATCTAACCTTTCACATAGGGTATTCTAGTACTAACATAATCTCTAAAGGACTACAATACATTTTGGACAAAAATTGTGAAAATTGTCACTTTTTTAGGGTAGTGAGAAAAAAATAAAAAAATAAAAGTATTTTTTTTTCAAAATACAACCATACAAATTTCAAAGACATGGGATGGAAGGGACATTTTTGTTTATGATTTTAAACACCTTCTTTGAAATTTGTCCATAACTTTTGATTGAAGACTCAAAATCTCAAACAATTTTTTGGAGATGAAGGTTAGTTTGATTTTCCACATTAAATTAGTTCAAAGTTGCTTTAAAACAATTATTCTACTATGCCTAAATGAGGTCTAAAAATCTACTTTGAACATATTCCTAAATTTGACTTAAGTATGAGCAATTGAGCTCTTACTAATCCTAATTTACATACAACTAATCCT